>CM057458.1:758975000-761375000 GCA_016271365.2 Neoceratodus forsteri
TCATCAGCTACACAGTTCTCAATTTTAACTTCCTGACAGAACAGTTGACTACATAGTGCAGAAGTGTTTTAAATGATCAAAAATATCCTACAACCCCAGTTCAGAGAAACAGATTTCCATCATAGCCCTTTAATTAAACACATGAAAAGTAGTCATGTACCTGGGGTAGTCATATCAGATGACCTAAAGGTAGGCAAGTAATGTGAGAAGGCAATAAGGAGTGCTGGGGGGATACTGGGATGCATAGGGAGAGGCATCAACAGTAGAAAACAATAAGTTGTTATCCCTCTGTACAAACAGTAGGTGAGACCCCATCTGGTGTATTGCATGCAGTTCTGGAGATTCCATCTCCTCAAGGACATAGATAGAATAGAGGCAGTCCAAAGGAGGGCAACTAAAATGATTTATTTATTTATTTTTATTTATTTAGTTTTTGTTTACCTGGTAAGCACACTAGACAGTCGCGTGCCTATTTTCAGGTGCAACCCGGGAGAGTTACAGAGATACAAGCAATAACAGTACAGAGGCTAGCATCCAGTTACACAAAGGTACAGTCAGAATACAAGCAAGAAGGACCAGCCGAAACAAAGTACAAAGACTTGGGTCCAACTGTCAGGCAAGGTACAGACACGTATAAGCAATCATCTACAGTCAGGTAACAGGCAGAGAACAATTTTAGTGCAGTTCTGTATGAGGCAGAACAACTCAGGGAGGGCAGCCAGGGAAAATTAGAGCCAGTGTCAGCAACAACAATATTTGTGAATATTGCTTATTTGTTATTTATTTTTAGAATAAGTGCATGTCCACAGCCAGGAATTTTTTTTTTTTTTTGATGCAGGTCTGCACCAGAAGCTGTATGAAGAGAGAGACTAAAGGAGCTAAATATGTATGCCCTTGAGGAAAGGAGGGAGAGGGGGGGACATGATAGAAACTTTAAAGTACCTCAAGGGACTCAACAAAGTCCAAGAGGGAAGCATCTTTCAAGAAAAGAATGTGCAAGAACAAGGGGGCACAATTTGAAGATAGAAAGGGGATGGCTCAGGGGCAGTGTGAGAAAGTATTTTTACACAGAGCACAGACAAGGTGGTGAACACATAGAATGGCCTTCCTGAGGAGGTTGTGGGGTCAAAAACAGTGGGGGAATTCAAAAATGCATGTGACAGACATAAGGCAATTCTGGAGAAGGGTAGGGGGAAGTAGGCAGTTAGATAACTAGAATCTGCAGCTTATCCAATAGGTAGGAAAATGGGCAGGCTAGGTGAACCAAGCAGTCCTTATCTGCCATCAAAGTCTATGTTTCTGTGTTCTCTGTTAAAGTCAGTCACTTAACCCAGGCTTAGATATAAATGTATTGATAGTAATAATACTTTTAAGGAGGCTGCTGGTTTGTGGTCAACCACACACTTAAATCAACATCCAGTACCTCCCTCGCCTCACAAGTGCTGTGTATACAAGGCCTGCATATTTGATCTATTTTTTGTATTTTCTAGCTTTTACCCTAGTTAAAAAGGTGGTAAGTTGCATGTTTCATCTGAAAAACAAGTAAACATGGTCACTTACAAGGTTACCCCATTTGCACATCATACACTCTTCCTCTTTTAGCTTTTTTCCTCTGCCCCTGCCCAGAAAATGTGATCTTCTCTCAACCCATTTTCTGTACTGCGTGGCCCTTCAGCTCTTACATTATAGTATATCCTTGTGCTTTTCCTGTATTCAGCTTTTATTTTCTTAAATGGAAAGGAAGCACTGCAGTATTTCCAAATTGCATTGCCCACCCAGTTCTGTTTCTGTATGTCTTTATTTTTGATTGCTGTCTACCTGCTCTTAAAAACAGCTCTGTGTGCAGCCTCCTACTGTGTAATTATAGTTGTGCCAACCAGTGACATCACTGGTTACAATCAATACATTGTTCCTGATGCTGATACTGCTCCTTGCAAGGCTGCTATACTGATTTAACTGGAGAAGGTCCTCAATGGACAAAATTTTCATCAAACTGATAACTTATGCAAGGGCTAGATGCCAAGCTGGTTATAAAGAGCTGGAAGACTGAAAAAAGAGAGAGACATATACAGAAAGAGGACCTTGAGTGAACAAATATGAACTGAGAATGTTACTGTACAAACTATAAAATTTCCCTTCTCTTTTGCTGTATAAAATGGCAATGATAAATACTGAAACCTCATTGGCTGAGAAACATCAGCTGATTTGTATTAAAAAGGTCCCATGGTCAGGTGCTAAATCTCATTATCAATGAAAAATGCCAAAATAAAGGTATATTTCTTGTGTATATATTGTTATTTAAAATGGATTTAAACAAATGACTTTATGTAACAAAAGTCATATCAAAAATGCTACACTTTACCTATAATACATAACAGTAGTGACCCATTTTATATGTGTGATAAGTCACTCCAAGATATACTTTAAGGGATTTGAATGGATAAGCAGGGGTTTAAGTCCATGTGGCCTTCAGCCTGATACTGCACTCTCCTGGGGCATGGATTTCAATCCTTTAATGCACATCCTGTCATGACTTATTGCTTACTTGAGAGGACGTGAAGAATTCATTATTCTTGTTTCATGTCTGCTTATGCCTTGTTCTCTGCATATATCCCTCTTTTTTTATTGTCTCCCTTGTCTTTTTTTTAACTTTTTGCTCACACCACTTCCTGCTTCCAGCACCTCTCTCCCATAGGACCTCACAAGGCACACTTATTCCCCTGTGCCCCCACTTGTAGCTGCCATACTCCACTGCCTCTTGTTTTCTTCCCAGGTTGGGATGGGGTAGAGTGTATTTACCACTGAGTCTCTATGTTTTGTCAGGAGGTGCTATCATGGTTGTGTAGGGCCATGATGTACCTGAGTCTATCATCCCATGACTTGGGGCCATATTTTCTTGTTTCTTTGAAGTCCACTAGGACATTGGTATGTTAGGGGTACGGTACAGAGGCGTGCTCAATGGTTTGACAGCCACATGAATGGCTGACAACTTCCCTTCCACTCTACCTTATGCTGTGTTGCCAACTGTGTTTGCCGAGGTGGCAGCATTGCAGCAAAGGCATTGACCCTCCCTCTGCAGAGAACAAGAGTGCCATTGGGGCTGCTCTAGTCCTCCTCCCTGGAGAGCCTTCTAATAAACCAAGCTCATTCCCCGAACTAAGCTGCTGGTCAGCCCACCATGTATGGGCTGCTGCACTGATACAAATTAAGCAGACATTGCAGAGCTGCTCCAGTTTTGTGTAGCAGCTCAATCAACTAGCATTATCAGCTTCAGAGTCCATTGAGTAATTGAAACCAGTGATGTCACTAGGTGGCACACATATGCCATAAGAAAGAACCGAAGGGACAGGATCAGTTGTGTTCCAGGACAGTAGCTGCTGCTGTTTTCACAGGGTTCTTATGGATATTACTTGGTAGGTTAGTTCTTTTCTTTCTTGCTTCTAAGGGCTAGCAGGGTATTGTTCTGGGGATCCTGATGTTTGTAAACTGATTTAGTGGCTGTAAGTGGGGCTCTTTTTGTGGATGTTTCACTTTGTAACAGGCTGCGCTGGTAGAGGCCTATTTCTTCTGATTTAAAACCTGTTTGGTGGGATTTGCTTGGAGATGGTTCTTTAGCTGCAGGGCTTGGATGGGAGACACAGGGCTGATACACTCTCTCTTGTCAGGTGTCTGCCCAAGACCCGCCCTCCCCAGAAGTCTGCAAATTTATAGGAGAAGACCTGCCCTGAAATTGGAGGAAAAGGCTGCTGGTGCAGCTCATGTAGTTCTAGCCACTGGGGGTTGGATTTAAAGACCGGGAGAGAGGAGCTTAGGAGTTGTTCATTTTCCTTACATGTTTAATGTGTTGTACTGCACCTAGTAACAGAGTTACTGGTGACAGTGGGACTGTCTCTAGGATTAGTGGGTGACCTGATTAGGCAGTAGGGGTATCTTGGATAGGGGGAACCTGGTGGCTCACCCAAGGAAAACTATTTGAAAGGGGATGGAACCACATCATTAGGGCCGCATCTTTGGGAGGGTGGTGGGGTGCACAGGGTGTGGAGCAGCCATGATACTGGACTGGGCTTGGAAGTTTGGTGGTTGCCCAGTGTGCTCCAGCTGGCACAGCTTAGGGAGGAGGTTGCGGGGATGAGGAGAAAGCTGGGGGAAGGGGGGTGGTATGGTTGGGGAAGGGGGCTGGAAATCTCCCACAGGGTTGCACCAAGCACTGGGGGCGGGGGTATAGGGAAAGGAGTGCAGGAGAATACTCAGGGGTCACATAGGGACCCTGGCAGAGGGGGCCCAAAAGGACACTACCAAGGAAGCAGGCAGGTAACTGGGGACCCTCACAAAGGGGGGACGGAGGGACAACATTCTCAGGGAAGTAGGCGGATAGCCAGTGCTGGACAGAAGGAAGCAAGGCAGGGAGGTGGATCAGACCTTATACTTAGTAACCGCTTCAATTCTCTTCTTCTGCTCAAGGATGGGGGATGTAGCTACCAGAGGTGGTTAGAGACAGAAAGGGTGGGAGTGGGGCAGGAGGCAGGGGCCAGATAGCAGGAAGAATAGGGGGACCTGGAATGCAGGAGAATGGGGAGTAGTAGATCAGAGCAGGGGAAGAGAGAGGAAAGCGCAAGGAGAAGGACCAGTTGGGAGGAAAGGTAAAGAAGGACCAGAAGTACAAGGATGATTCAGTAAAGAGAGCTGAGGGTTAGCCAGGGGAGCACGATGAGCAAGGAGGAACCAAATGGAGACAGGAAGGAAGGGAGGATGAGCCAGGCTAGTTTAGCAGATGGGGAGAAGGACCAGTTGCGAGCAGTGAGGGGGAATTAACAAGGTACAGAAGGATACCAGGAGGAGGAGAGGCATAGGATTGGAGGGAGGAGGGGCCATGGTAAATAAGGAACGGGTGGCATGTGGCACCCAGATAGGGGGAGGAACAAGGAGCCAGCTGGGTGGGGGCCAGTAGAAAGGATGAGGAACATGGAAGGGGGAATGGAGGAAAAGGAGTGGTCAGAGTGCTCCTGCTGGGGGATTCTATGATCAGGGGTATCAAATGGGATAGGGAGGGAGAAGCCTGGCCAGTTAGAACCAGATGCTTCCCTGGACTAACGGTGCACAGGGCTAAGCAGAGGTATATCAGCTGGCAAAGGACTGTGGGGTTCCAGACATACTGGTCCATCTGGGCACAAATGACATTGAGGGAAATAGCAGCTAGAGATACAGGCAAGATTCAGGGAGCTCGCCAGGGTCTGTCATGACATAGGATGCACAGTTTCCTTCTCAGAAATCCTGCCAGTGCCAAGGCTAGTGGGGAACACAAAAGAAAAATTAGGGAGATAAACCAGTGGCTCAGGGAGTGGTGTGAGGCCAGAGGGTATGGGTTGATGGGGGATTTGGGGGAGACCTGGGAGGATAAGGAGCTGTATGCTAGAGATAGACTACATCTCAATTTGAGGGGAACTGGTTGAAAATGGAGGAGTTCATTGGTGAAAAGTGGGGTTTAAACTTGTGAAGTGGGGTGGATGGGAGAAAAGGCAGGCAAGGGAATGCCGATAAAGGAGGGACTTGTCTCCACCCCTGGGGACCAGGAGGATTGCAGGAAAAGACCAACTGGCAAAGTGCAGACCAGGAGAAAACAGAATCCCAAGGAACATGAGCAGGGAAATGAAACTATAGGAAAGGGTGGAAGGTAGTCTCATAAATGCCAGGAGCTTGGCACAAAATGCCTGAGCTCCAGGCGATGTTAACTGAGGAGCAGTGATGTGGCAGCGTCACTGAGACTTGGGCCACTGCAAGACATGACTGGGACCTGAACCTGGAGGGTTACACTATGTTCAGGAAGGACAGGGGAGGGAAGGGAGGAGGTGTAGCAATGATAGTAAAAACCGCATTGGCATAGGGGAGTTGAGGAGGCGGAGGGAACCGTGGAGGCGATTTGGGTCACCTTGATAACAAGGGGGCAAGAGAGTAAAAAATAGGAGTGGTGTATAGACCCCTGCTCCTGGCGGAGGAGCTGGAGGACAGTCTGGTGGCAGATGTTAGGAGACACTGCAGACTGGGCAGAGGAAAGTGGTGGTGTTAGGGACTTAAACATGCCAGGAACAGACTGGGAGACTATGACATCCTTGTGACCAGGAACAGAGGTTGTTGGATGTCTTTCAAGACGGCTCCTAACTCAGCAGGTGAGGGAACCGACCAGGAGGCACGGTACTGGATGTGGTCCTGGCAGACAGTGACCAGATTGGGGCCTGGAGGTAAGGGACCCATTGGCGGGAGTGACCATGCCACGTCTGGTTCTGCCTGGACCTAGGAGGGGTAGAAGGCTGCACAAAGACGGAAGTAACCGACTTCAGGGGTGGATTTTAAGGAAATGGGAAGGATCCTTAAGGAGCATTTGGATGGGATTGGGTCAGACATGGACGCTGATAGTAGGTGGAAATCATCAGGAGAGGGGTGCAGGATGCTACCAGCACCTGTGCAAGAGTAAGACTAAAATGCGTAGGGCCCAAAACCTGTTGGTGGACCAGGGAGGTCCAGGAGGTGGTGCGGGAAAGAAAGCAGCCTATAAGAAATTCAAGTGCTCAAGGAGTGAAAGGATCGAGGGGAGTATGAGCTGTTGGCTAGAAGGGCCACTAGAGTGGTGAGGGCGGCAAGGCAAGAAGGACAGAACCTGGCCAGGGAAATTAGAGAGGGAAAAGGGGTCTTTAGATACATTGGGAAAGACGGTAAGAAGGGGCAGATTAGCAGGATTAAATCAGGGGAGAGATGGGCACAAGACCCAGAGGAGCAGGCTGAGGTATTAAATGAGTACTTCACCTCAGTTTTCACCAGGAAAATGGGGATGCTGCATCATACATGGGAGGAGACAGAGATAATGAGGAGGGGGGACCTCACCAATCGGCAGGTCTGGGGAGGGGGACATCACTGGCAGGTGGGGGGCTAAGCAGGAGAAGAGGTACTGAAGTGGAAATCACAGCAGAGAGGTGAGGGAAGCCCTCAGCCCCTTAAGACGGAGAAAGCACCGGGCTGGATAAATTACATCCTAGAGTGCTGAAGGAACTTGCAGATGTCCTGGCGAAACCCTGGCAGAGCTTTTCACCATCTCTCTGAGGACAGGGTGGGTGCCCCAAGACTGGAAGGTGGCTGTGTAGCCTATCCACAAGGGGGATCAAGGAGGTGGCAGGGAACTACAGGCCTGTCAGCCTGACATCAGTGGTGGGCAAGGTGATGGAGGGCATTGTCAAGGGAGTGGCTAGGGGGGCCCTGGAGAAGTCAGGGTGCCTGGACGATAGACAGCATGGATTCATCCCAGGAAATCGTGTCAGACAAACCTGGTGGAGTTCTATGACTGGGTGACAAGTGCCTTGTACCTGGGTAGACCAGTGGATGTCCTCTTTCTGGACTTCAGCAAGGCATTTGACCTCTGTTCCTCACGGGGCCTGTTGGATAAACTAGAGAAATGGGGGTGGGAAACCAGATGATCCGATGGATAGGCAATTGGCTCCAGGACCCGGACCAGAGGGTCGTGTTGGTGGGATAATCTCTTCCCCAAGGAGGGTCATTAGTGGGGTCCCACAGGGATCAGTCCTTGGGCCCCTTCTGTTCAATGCCTACGTATCTGACATAAGGACAGGAATCAGGAGTGAGATGAGTCTCTTTGCAGATGACTCGAAACTGGGGGCAGTGGTGGATGGGGAGGAGGGGGTGGCCTGCAGGGGACCTGGAGGCTCTGGAAAGATGGTCTAGAAAGTGGAAGCTGAGGTTTAATGCAGGAAATGCAAGGTACTCCATCTGGGGCCAGAAACCCAGGCCAAGTGTACACCCTGGGGAAATACTATAAGTCTCAATGGCTGACAGGGACCTGGGGTGGTGGTGGATGTCAAGATGAACAACTCTGAGACTTGTAGGAGGGCAGCAGCCAAGGCCAACAGGATGCTGGGATGCATCGCTAGGGGGATCACCTCCAGAAGGAGGGAAGTGATACCCCCTGTATAACTGCTTGGTGAGGCCGCACCTGGAGTACTGCATGCAGTTTTGGAGGCCTCACTTAAAGAGGGACATTAACCTCCTGGAGAGGGTCCAGAGGAGGGCAACCAAAATGATTTGGGGCTTGGGGGACAGGACCTATGAGGAGAGGCTCGAAGAGCTAAATATGTACACTTTGGAAGAGAGAAGGGACCGGGGGGACATGATAGAGGTCTTCAGGTACATGAAGAGGGTAAATAGGGGAGGAACAGTGAGGGTGCTTCGAAGGAAGGAGGAAGGGCCACTAGAGGGCATGGGTGGAAGCTGGAGGGGGGAAGATTCAGGGGAGAAAGGAGGAGGTGCTACTTCACTGAGAGGGTGGTAGAGCCATGGAATGCACTACCTAGGGGGCTGGTGGAGGCAGAGACAGTGGAGGGGTTCAAGAGGGGATGGGACAGGTACAGGGGAAGGGTTCAGGAAGCAAAATCCAATGCAGCAAGAATATCCGGAACTGGGAAGGGAGAAGCCAGAGAAGGCGAGGGGGACAGCAAGGTCAGCACCCAGGGTGGGGGCTGACCAAACGAGCAGACACGAAAGACCATTAGGCCTATTCTGATGGCATTTTAGTATGTTAGTATGTTAGTATAATGTCCCAAATGGGGAGGGAGTTATACAGAGCTAGTTTTAAAGACCTAAGGGACAAAAAACAAGAGAGACATGCATAAATAATTACATGGTGTAAATTGATATGAATATACAAAGCTTCCCATCCCCTTAATGGAAGAAATGAACTACCCTTTGATGAAAAATACTACCTATACGGCTGTTTATTATCAGTGACAGATGGCCATCTCAACATAGTGTAATAGTTTTCCTTCTAGTAACTATCATTCACTGTGCCCCACCATTGTACCCTGACTAGAATGTTTTTACCAACCCATAGTGATGCATTTCTGTGTAATGACCTAATTAGAAATATTTTTGTTTGATTGTAATATGTTTGATATCCAATGCTGTGTCAACTGTGTTTTCGTGTTATACTTTGGAATACTCAATTAAAATCTAATTTACAAAAATAAATAATTCTGCACTGTTTTCTGTGAAACGTTTCCAGCAATATTTTTTTTTTGTTGTTCTGGTAAATTGTCTATCTCTGTTCCTAAGTTATCTCTGATTTCCTTTAAAAGTCCCACTTAGTTTCTTGTTTCAAGGAATGGCACTTTCTTCATGGCCCTTTCTCCAGTGAAGGGCACATAACTTTATGGGCCTTAATAAATACTTCAGGTTTTGGCTTGAGATGATTAAGCTAATGTGTGTGCTAATAATGCTCCCAAAAAGGCATTAGCCATTCAAAGAAAGATGAAGAAAGGACTGCATACCCTACACATTTTCTGAAATGCATACAGTATGTTTTCTATATCACAGTATGTAAATGTTGCTGAACATTAAAATGGATACTTTAAACAGGTATATACTGCCATCTACAGGATATAGTGCTTACCATACACCAAAACATTTACTGCACTGTATTAAGCTTTCACTAATCTTTTGGAAACAATGGATTTCTGTTTATGTAATATTTATTTATGTACTGTATTTTGTTATCCAGGTATATACACTACACTACACAAATAAATGCTGGTTTCAGTTACAACCCTGGATGGTTTAAAAGACTCTGCAGTAACAGTGTGGTTAGAAATTTTAAGAGTAGCAAGGAAGAATAAATCCAACCTGTACAAACTAGAGGTTGCATGCATGGTTTCAAAGTATAAATGTAGCACCCATGGCAATTTTGGTTTATTTAAACTAATGTCAGAGGTTGTTAATGCCTTAAATATAGAGTTTGATTCTGTGCTTTTGCCCTCTCAATGAGAAATTTTAAAAGGAATATAAAGCTGTCTTCACCTGTTTGTAATATAATTAGAAATGCGGGCATGTGAGTAACTTCCACAGTCTCCCTAAAGCACATTTTCATGTGTTTGCTTTGAATAATGCTGTTTTTCCCCTTTTTAGAGTACCTTGCTGATGCTGTCTTTTCCCAGACTGATGATCTTTTTTAGGCACCAAGACATGTAGTTAGTAAGGGCCTATTGTGGTCATACATACTTTTTCCAACATTTTAGTCAAGTTTAAGGATACCCTCCCTTTCTGTCAGAACTTTGGCAAACATTATGATGCTGAGGTTACTACTTGCTCATGAATGTAATGTTACTTAAAGGATCATAACTCAGCAGAACCACATCATAGAAACAGAGAAAAAATAGACTTTGACGGCAGATAAGGACTGCTTGGCCCATCCAGTCTGCCCATTTCCCTACCTACAGGATAGGCCGCAGATCCTAGTTAACCAACAGCCTATTTCTTCCTACCCCCCACAAGAATTGCCTTATGTCTGTCTCACGCATTCTCGAATTCTCCCACAGCTGTAGATCCCACAACTTCCGCAGGAAGGCTGTTCCATGCATCCACTACCCTCTCTGTGAAATAATACTTTGTCACATTGTCCCTGAACTGCCCCCCCATGTTTAAACTGTGTCTCCTTGTTCTTGCATGTCTCTTTTCTGAAAGATGCTACCCTCTTGGACTTTGTTGATTCCACTGAGGTACTTAAAATTTCAATCATGTCCCCCTCTCCCTTCTTTCCTCAAGGGTATACATATTAAGCTCCTTTAGTCTCTCCTCCTCGGCTTCTTTGCAGACCCTGCATCATTTTAGTTGCCTCTCTGGACTGCCTCTATCCTGTCTATGTCCTTGCAGAGATGGGGTCTCCAGAACTGGACGCAGTACTCCAGATAGGGTCTCACCAACTGTCTGTACAGAGGGATAACAACTTCCTGTTTTCTGCTGCTGATGCCTCCTCTATGCATCCCAGTATACCCCCAGCCTCCCTACTGCCTTCTCACATTGCTTGCTAACCTTAAGGTCATCTGATATGATTACCCCCAGGTCCCTTTCCTTTTTTGTTGTTGTTGTTACTACCTCCCCCCATTGTGTAATCTTCCCCTGGGTTCTTGTTTCCCAGGTGCATTATTTTGCACTTCTTTGCAATGAATCCTAGCTGCCACACTTCTGACAATTCCTTCAACCTTGCCAAGTCCCTTCTCATCCTTTCCACGCCTCCTTGTGTATCAACCCTGTTGCAGATCTTTGTGTCATCTGCAAAGAGGCATACTTTTCCTTCCAGTCCCTCTGCAATGTCACTTATAGAGACATTAAAAAGGACTGGACCCAGTACTGAACCCTGCGGTACCCCACTAGTAACCCCTCTTTCTTCAGAGTGGACTCCATTTACAATTACCTTCTGTGTCCTGTTGTCTTGCCAATGTTTTACCCAGGCTACCACCCTGGAACCCACTCCCAGGCTGGTTAATTTGACTATTAATCTTTTGTGTGGGACTGTGTCAAATGCCTTGCTAAAGTCTATGTAGATCATGTCCACAGCCCTCCCTGATCTATTACTTGGTCACCCAGTCAAAGAAATCTATTAGATTAGTCTGACATGACCTTCCACATCAGAACCCATGCTGCCTTGGGTCCTGTGCCCCACTGGCCTCTAGGTACTGAACTATTCTTTCCTTCAGAAGTGACTCCATCACTTTCCTTGCCACAGAGGTCAAAGTGACAGTTCTGTAGTTTCCTGCCTCTGTCTTGGTCACACTTTTGTGAAGGGGAATCACATCCGCCTTCCTCCAGTCCTCGGGTACCACACCATCCTCTCATGATTTATTAAAAAGAGTAGCCAGTAGTTTCACTAGTTCCCCCCTTAATTATTTTAGAATTCTGGGGTGAATTCCATCTGGCCCCATTGCTTTGTCCACCTTCAGTTTTAGGAGTTCTTGCAGAACCCTTTCTTCTGTGAAAGGACTGGATTCGACCCCCCTATCAAGAGTGCTTCTGTTAAATGGATTAGGCACTTCCCCCTCCTCTTTTGTGAATACTGAGCAGAAATATTCATTCAGTATCCCTGCTTTTTCACTGTCCCCCTCTGCCCACCCACCGTTCATTCTATTCAGCCTCACTATCCCTCCCTTTGTCTTTCTACGCTCTCTGATGTACCTATAAAGGTTTTATCCTCCTTCTTAACCGAGTTGGCTATCTTTTCCTCAGTTTGGGCTTTTGCCATTCTGACTTCCCTCCCTGCTTCCTTCTGCCTTAACTGGTACAGCTCTCTGTCCTGCTTCTTCTGTGTTTCCCATACTTCCGGAATGCTATCTTTTTCTTCCTGACTTTCACAGCCACCTCTTTTGAGAACCATAGTGGCTTTTTCTTTCATTTTGATTTGTTTATTTGCTTCACACAAGGCTTGTTGCTCTGTGATGGCAGTTTTCATGATTCCCCATTGTTACTCCACACCTCCTTCTAGCCTGTTTGCTAGTGCTTTTCTGAGGCACTCTCCATCTTCCAGAGTCAGCCCTCCTGAAGTCCAGTACCCTCACTTTTGTATGGCTTGACTCTGTAGCTGAGTTTTATTTATTTATTTATTTTTATTTATTTAGCTTTTGTTTACTGGGTAAGTACACTAGACAAGTATGCCTATTTTCAGGAATGACCCAGGAGAGCACAACATGTAGAATACATACAAGGCAACTTAAGGGTGGAACAGCATATTACAGAAAATAATAAACACGTGTGGAAAAGAAGATACACAATCAACAATTACACAATGTATAGAAGGTACATAATTGACAATTGGGGCGGCTTGATTCAACTTGATTCATTTCTCTAAGGGGGCTTAGGGCAGTCACACAACGTTGATTGTTTCAGATGAGACCACAGGGAGGTGCGAAAATTCCCATGGGAAGGGGCCAAACGGACATGTTAAGGGAGAGAGTTCCAGAGTCTGGGTGCATACGCAGCAAAGTCACGGTCCCCATAAGAGTACGGGTGGGGGGAACTTTAAGCAACCCAGCATTCTGGGACCTAAGGTGGTAGGGCGTGGGGTCCATTTTTGGAAGCAGTTGAGCCAGTCCCTGTGGAATGCCAGAAGTAACCACCTTCCCGGAGAAGCTTCCAACACCGTATTCCAGGTATTTAGCTGGGGGGAGCCAACAGAGTTTGTCGTAAAGCTCACAACGGTGGGTGAGTTTGGGGGCAGCTAGTGCGAAACGACAGATATTATTATATGCCGTGTTCCACCGAGTGAGATGAGTTTAGGGGGATCGAGCAAATAAGAGAAGTCCATAGCTGAGGGAGGGAAGAAGCACTCCTCTCGCAAGGGCGAGTCTAGCCCCAGGAGTTAAGTTGTATTTGGCCCTATAGGCCAAGCCAAGCTTACGATTTGTTGTTCTACAGATGTTTAGGATATGACTCCCCATGTCAAGTTGGGGGTCAAGAGTAACACCAAGATATTTGATTGAGGTCACTGTTGGCAGTGAGGGACCACCCTCACTAGTTATGTTAAGCAAGGCTGATGAGGCTTTGATCTTGGCCGTGGAACCAAAGAGCATGGCCTGTGTTTTTTTTAGGTTCAGAACCAGTTTGTGGTTAGTAACCCAGGACAAGACTTTGTTGAAATTGTCAGACAAGCTCTGGTTTAGTGCGGTGGCATTGTGAGAATGAGCCACTATCACCAGGTCATCCGCGTATAAGGTGGCTTGACAGTGGGAGATCGCCAAGGGCAGTTGGTTAATAAAGAGCGAGAATAGGAGAGGGCTTAGCACCGAGCCCAGGGGCACTCCCATGGTCACTGCCCTGGGCTCAGAGAGGGCCTTGTTGAAGCAGGTACGCTGCTTTCTACCATTCAGGTAGCCCATTAACCAATTCATGGCATGGGGAGAGAGTCCAAGTGACCATAGCTGCGCTCCAAGTAGTTCGTGGTCAACAACGTCGAAGGCTTTAGACAAATCAATATATATGGCACCCGAGAGTTTGCCCTGGTCCATGGCTGATCTGATGCTTGAAGTTACAGAATCAGGGTGGTTGTGGTGCTATGTCCCTTTCGAAGCCATGCTGGGCCTTGGATAGCAGCTCATGGATGTGGATGTACTCCGAGTTGCTCAGCCACCACTTTTTAGGAGCTTGCTGAGGGATGGAAGAATAGCAATTGGGCAATAGTTGTCAGGTAGTTTGGGGTTGCCCTGCTTCAGAACAGGGACTATCCTCACCTTCTTCCAGATATCAGGGATTAGCCCAGAGCTGAGGGATAGATTAAAATGTGGGCTACTGGGAGGCAATGTAAACAGTGCCAGCTTAAAAGCCTGGGTTCCAGGTTTCAAGGCCTGGACTAGAGTGCTGGAGAGAGCAGCAAGGCATCTCTGAATGTTCTGAACTGATACCGCCCTGAGATTAAACTTAGTCCGAGGGGATGACCTTCCTGACACGGGGGGGGGGAAGGGTGAGGGACTGAGCTCTCCCCAGTCGTGAAAAGGGAGGTGAGGGACGAGAGGTCAGAGAAGTGTAAGTTGAGTGAGTTGGCTATGGTATGAGAATTATTACATGAGACTCCATCTATAACCATATCCGTGACTCCCGGATGGGCGGACCCACTGACAAGAGATTTGATATTCCTCCAAAACCTCCTAGGGTCTCTGGCAGAGCTAAGTAGGGCAGACTTACAGAAGTCACTCTTAGCTGCCCTGATTGCCTTCTTACACTGATTCCTGAGGTGCTGGTATCTTTGGAGATTAGAAGGATCATTGGCCCCTTAGTACGGGCCCAGCATTTGTCTCTCTCCGATCTGGGCTAGGAGAATACCATTCAGCCAGAGGGTAGCAGTTCCTCACCCTCCGAGTGACCTTGGGGGCATGTCTGTCCTGTAGGTCCCCAAAGGTTTCAATGAAGCAGGAGGTAGCCATTGAGGGGTCAGAGGCTCCAAGCACCCTAGACCAGTCGGTAAGTCTTAAGTCATCCAGGAACCCCTCTAAATCAAACCTGGAGTAATTTCTGACTTGTATGATTTTGTGGGGTATTTTGGGGGAAGGAATTTTCCAGACACAGAACACCGGGGAGTGGTCCGAGATGGAGTTGGATAACGTGCCTGCAGATGCTATCCTTTCCGGACGGTTAGACAAGATCCAATCCAGCAGGGTGCTAGAGGAACTGCTTGCTCAGTCCGTCTGGTCGGGTCATGAATTAGTTGGGTTAGGTTAGGCTGGCAAGTTGAGGTTCAAATTTCTTAACATTGCCACTCTCCCAGTTTAGGTTGATATCACCCATGATAATTAGTTCGTTGTCCCCAACACAGGGACTAACTGCATCCAGAAGGTAGGTAAGTCCAGTTAGACCTCCCCTAGGAGGGTTGTAGGCACACACCAGATGCAGTTTCTTTGTATCCCCTAACAGCAGAAGCACATGACGTAGCTCACAAGGGGTCTGTTCAGGTTGCAGGTGAGTTACTAGGGAGATTTTTAGGTGGTTTCTGTGGAAGATTAGGATGCCACCCCACCTCTTACCCCCGGCCCTGTCAAGGCGGGTGAACTCATATCCATTGAGGGAGCAGGCAGAGTCGGGAATGGAGGGTTTAAGCCAGTTCTCAGTTACCCCAAGGATGTCAGGTTTATATAGTGCCACCCACTCTAATAGCTCGTCTTGATTAGGTAGCAAGCTCCTGATAATTAGATGAGCTATTTTTAGTCCCTTACTTATGCTCCATGCAGTAGGGATATTGGTGGACAGGTTAAAGGGTCCGGGGTTGGATTCTATATCCCCGGTCATAAGTAATGCAAGGAGGAGGAGCCAGGGAAGATACCACCGCTATAGTGTGGGTGACCACCTGGACGATTATTAGCACAGATTTTCTTGACCCTGGCTAATACATAAGGCACCTAATGTCTAGGCTGAAAATAATACAGTGGTGTGCCTTGTTTGTTGCCAGCATATTAGAGAAGGAGTACAATGTCCTCATGGAGAGGTGGGCCACTTCCAAATGACTCCCAGGATATTGGGGAGAGGTGACATTTGAAAGAGGGCCAGCCCAGTGACAGCCCTACAAGCAGAAGAGCCCTAGGGGTGGCCGAAAGCCTACCCCTAGTCACAGCATTAGAGCTACCCTACCTTCCCCAGGTAAGGACAGGGGGAACTGCACCCTTTTCATGGCTGGAGGCACAATGAGACCAGCGTGTGGGTTCATGCCCGGACACCCCGCCAGGGATAAACTGGATGGAAGGGTGTAGTGCTCTCGCCCTGTAATTTCACCCACACAGTTAAATTGGCATCAATCAGAGGCCAGTTACGTCAGGTTTAGCCAAGGCTGTGTCCCACTAGGTAAAAGAAGGCAAGTCCAGGCACAGCTACCAAAATAGTCTGGGCAACCAGGCAGGGCTGCTAGAGAGAATATAACCTTATGCCTTTAGCCCAACTCCAGGTACAGTAAAGGACAGACATCATAAGTCATAAAATACAATGGTATAAAACATAAATGCAGTGAGGCAACACTAGGCAGTACTATATGACAGAACTTATAGAGATAATGGCCAAAAGTAGATATTCATCTAAAAATCACAGAACAAGGTTAAGCAACAGTGCTATCCAACAGGATTTGTATATCCAATAGCGCATGACATAACCAGTGATAAGGGAAGAGGTTTATGCAGGAGAAGCCCTGCGTTATGCAAGGAGAACCTCCCTAATGACAGATAGGGTAATGTATCTTTCAAGGAGCAGGGCCGGTGCGAATATATAAACTCACACACCCAAACAGGGAGGGTGGGTGGGCCACAACAAGAATTTTTCAGCCAGTTCTCTCCTGCACCGAGGCAGGGCCACGAGCTTGGGATTTTACAAGTTTGTCCACCGAGGAGGCCCACAGGAGCTCACAGTAGCCCATGGCACCTCAACTCGGCAATCGGGAGGATTTCTTTGGCCACGCGGGGGGGGGACCCTCGGAGTAGGTCACCCTCACCTCCCCTCCTCATGGCGTCAGGATAGGGTACTGTGTTGGTGGGACAGCACTCCCCATTTTAGAGGGCAGAGGGAGAGCATCACCACAGACCGGAGCCCAATAGGGAGTTTAACGTGAACCACATTGTTTGATGGTCACTTGTTCCCAGATGGCAACCCACTTCTAGATCTGAGATCCTCTCACTGCCCCCGTTTGAGAGTATGAGGTCTAAGATTGCTCCCTCATGAGTGGGTTCCGAAACTAGCTGTCTGAGGCCCGCCACCTGTAGGGCATCAAGAATGGTCCTGCTCTTGGATGTGGCTGCAGCAAATGTGCTCCAGTTAACATCTGGCATATTCAGGTCTCCCATCAACAGTATCTCCCCTTTCTCTGCCATTCTAAGAATGCCTTCTATCATATCCTTGTCCATTCTCTGCCCCTTGAATAGGGGTCTGTACACAACCCCTGTGCGGATTGTGGTGCCCTTTCCAGTCTCCAAGGTGACCCACAGTGCCTCCTCTTCTCTCTGTTTACTCTTTTGTTCAGTTGCCTTTATCCCTTCCTTTACATAGAGAGCTACTCCTCCCCCTCCCCCTCTTCTCGCCTGCCTGTCTCTCCTGTAGGTTATGTACCCTGGTATGTTAACATCCCAGTCATGGTTCTCTGTGTACCATGTTTCTGTGACTGCTACGATATCCAGGCATCCCTCTTCCATCAAGGCCACCAGCTCAGGGAGCTTGTTGCCCAGACTACGGGCATTGGTACTCATTACCTTCCATTTCTTGATGGCCTTACACCTTTTTGTCCCATCCATGTACACATCCAGCATTCCTATTAGATGGTTCATATGCTGTGGGCTTCTCAAAATCCTCACAGCAGGCAACATGGTGGGATTGATTTTCAGTGGTATTGTGTTTTTCCCTCTGATTCACTCAAGAGGCAGAAAATGAAAGAAGTGCATGAAGTGGGCATTGACATAACTTAGCATACATGTGTATGCTGTTTTGTAATTGTTCATTTCACTGTGTCATTGTTTGTGCTGACCACTGGGGCTGGTTTCCTCTGTGGTCTATTGTACATACAAGAGGGATGCCAATCATTAGGATCCTGTGTCGGCCAATCAGCTGTTTGTGTTTTTTAGCCTGCTGTTCTGGAACATGTGAGGTCTGTGCAGTACTTCAGTTTTTCTGCTCTGTTCTTTCTCATCCTTGCATGTTTCTTTTGCAGTTTGGTAGGTAAGCATTTAAATATTTTTTAAATAAGGTTGAAAAAGCTGATGAAATTTCTGCCATGCCAGGCATTCCTCAGCAGTCTGAGTGAACTGAGCACTCGCCCCACACTGGAATCACATTAAATGGTGCTGTAAAAAAAAAGGTGACAGCCTCTGATTAAATTTAAAGTTTAAAGACTCATCTTTGCTAAAGAACTGCCAGTAAACTGCTCCACTCTGCCATTCCTGTGCTAAAAGAAGAAAAGTCTGTTCTGCTTTGCCAGTGTCACTGTGCCTCCCACCATCAAGAGAGCTAGTGGTTCTAAAAAAGAAAGATGACTGTTTCTGATTAAGGTTGTGCGTGTTTCAAGCTACCCCTTTTTAAATTTAAAGGTTTGTTGTAAACAAATGAGTATGCAAGACAGGCATCAGACACGTAGCACCGTACACAAACCCACAGCTGATGTGCTTCTCAAAGTACAGGCACTTTGAAGTGAAATGAAAGCTAATATAGCAGAACACATTTGCTTAGTTGCTAATTTTGAATGAACCCAATATTGTTTTCATTCACATAGGTAAAATGTTCACTTGCTCTGGAAATCCTGGGTGTACTCTCTAAGGGTACCAAGACTTAAAAACAAGACGTGAATTCAGAGCTTTAGAAATGTCAGACCCCATGCTTGTGGGGAAGACCATTTAAAAATCTGACTACAAAAAAAAAGCTAAGTGGATTTCACCATTCAAAGCGTTACTGTTGATGGGTCTAAATAAATTGATTTGAAGTCATTTCTATAAGGGGTACTTTCAATACTGATGTTTTGGCTATGTGATTATATTGGTCAAGTGACTCCAGCATTTTTTCTAGCCATGTCTCTTCTTTTAGTGTTCCTTAAGATCACTGTTTGCAGCTCGTCTTTCCCCACTATTAATTATATACCTTTTAGCTTCCTCTTGCCTCATTGCTCCCTCTGCCTTGTACCTTACATTTATTCCTTGTCTTATCTGATGTGTATTTTCTTCTGTTCTGTTGATCACTGCTGCATTCCCTTTATTCTTCCTTCAATCCCTCCAGCCTCCCCAGATTCTTTAGGTTCTTTTTCATTTTTCATTATTTTGGGTAGTCTCCACTATTAAAGTTTGTAAATTGCTTTGACTGAATACATTCCCATCTGTCAACCATCTCTCTTATTCAATGTTGACACCCATACACTCATTACATTTGTGTGTTCCCACTAAATTACATAATCTTTTCTTTGCATGCTGACCAGAACCAAACTTTATAACAAAATTAATACTCCTACTTATATATTTTTTTTTATTCGGTGTTTAGTCAATGCTCTAACACCCCTATTTTTGAAGTCGCAAATTTCGCTGCTTTAAATTTAAACAAATATATTGTGGAATAATATATAATTTCTTTCCTTGCAATATATAGTATTATGAAACCATAGAATGAATGATAACACTTCATTGAACATATTATTATTTCTATGTGTGAAGCAAACAGAACCACAAAGGAAAAACATCATTATTTATATCAGTAAATATGTTTATTACTGTTTCAAAAAATTACTGTTTAAAAAAGTTACAGAATTCTTCATAAAAACTGAACTATGATTATTTCTGGAGTGGTTCTAAATAATCTGTATGCAAAACATACTTGTTTGTGATATGAAGAATTCAGTCTTGCTATGAGTAGAGTACCTTTAACACTTAGTCACTTTATACCAGTTTTAGGGTGCTCTAATGCATTGCCACACTATATAGCACTTTAAATGCTGCTGTTACTAATTGGTTAATTTATTTCATGTGTCTCAATTAAACATTTGAAGTATTTAAGGTGTGTCAATGCAGGCTAACCCACCCCCTGAAGAAGTTTCTCGTGAGTTGATACATAGCGGTGTTAGCTCACTTTCTGTTATTGCAACTCTGAGCACTGCAGCAATAAAATCATTTAATATTCACAAGCCTGGTGTGTGCTTTGTTTTTCTGTTTTCTGTTTTGACCTGTGGTTTCAAGCTGTAGCACATTTAGGAATCAGGGTGTGCTCTGCTATGCTGCCTTCATTTGACATTTTATGTACTTACAAATCAATCCCAGAATCCAAGGCAGCTGATATCAGAAAAGGGCTGTAGTAATGGAAGATTCAATAGCAAAGCGCAGGATCTTTCAGATGAGACATTAATCCATGGTCCCTTCTGGCCATTTCTTTAGACCGCTCAGGTGGAAGTAAAATATCTCATGGCACTTATCTCTGATGAGTAAGGGCTTCCTGGTGTCATGACCAACATTCCCCAGTGAATAAAACAGATCCATGCAGCCCCCACCCCACCCCGATACACCTGGAAACAAGCTGTCTCAGCTGAGGTGCCTTCCTGGTATAAAATTACAAATGAAAAATAAATACAATCAATATATGTAGCGATTTTAAATCAATATACAGTGAGCCAGAACACAAGCTTTCACTCAGAAAAGTTTGGATGAAGATGTGATTTGTCCATCTCTCTCTTTATCGGGGAAATGAATGTAAAGGTGTCGAACCATGAATTAGCAAGCATAGCTTGTAAGTATCTATTATGGTCATGCATACTCTTTTCCTGCATTTTAGTCAAGTTTAAGGATACCCTCCCTTTGTGTTAGTAGTTCGGCAATGTTATGATGCTACTTGAGACTTCACCCTGCTCATGAATCTAATGTTGTGTAATGAGCTATAACTCAGCCGAACTCATTCAGCAGTCCTATTACATAAGCTAGATGGTGCATGTTCTGTGGGCTTTTTGAAATCCTAACAGAAGGCTAAATGGTTGGTTTGATTTTCAGTGGTATTGCAATTTTTGTCATTCACTCAAGCTGTGGAAAATGAAACAAGTTCATGAAAGGGGGCATCTATGTATATCAAATCAGCATACAGGCGCGTACTGTTTTGTGATTGATTTCACCATGTCACTGTCTGTGCTGGCCACAGGGGTTGGTTTGGTCTGTGGTCTATTATACATACAAGAGAGGTGCCAATCAACAGCTTCCTATGTCAGTTGATCTGCTGTTTGCTCTCTTTAGCCTGCTTTTCTAGAGTGTGTGAAGTCTGTTTTGTGTTTCGATCATTCTGCTCTGTTCTTCCTCATCCTTCTCTGTTTGCTTTGCAATTCAGTAGTTAAGCATTTAAACATTTTTTAAAAAAAACTTTTAAAACCTGATCACCTTTTTGCTCTTCCTGGCATTCCTTGGTGGTCCAAGTGAATTGAGCTCTCACCCCACACTTCAATCACTCTAAAGAGTGTTTTAAAAAGAAAATATGACAACCTCTGATCAAATTTAAAGTTTGAAAAGCTCAGCTTTGCAAATGAACTGCCAATAGTCTGCCTCATTGCCATTCCTGTGCTAAAAAGAAAGTTTTTTCTGCTCTGCCACTGTCCATCTGACCCCTCCCCAACAAGGGAGCTAGACATTCTAAAAAAAAGGAAAATGACTGCCTCTGATTAAGGTCGTGATGTGTTTCAGGCTGCATTTTTTATTTAAAAGGCTTGCTGTAAACAGATTGAACACAACATGGACATCAGACAAGTTGCACTGTACGTGACATGCAACACTGTACATAAACCCACAGCCAATGTGCTCCTTGAAGTACAGGCACTGTGAAGTGAAGTGACAGCTAAAACAGCAGAAACTGTCAAACTGTGAATGAAACCAGTATTATTTTCATTCACATAGGCAACATTATCACTTTTTACTTATTTGTTCTTTGATTTTAAACTGCTTTTTCACCATGAATTGTCTCTGACTACAGAAAATGTGAAATTTCAACTTCTATCACTGCACCATTGATTAAATCTGACTCTCTGGTGGGTGTGACAGAAAAAATTACTTTTGCAACAGACAAAGTAAATTTATTTCTCAGTATTTTAATCATGGTACATGTCACCTGATTCTAATTCCCATCCCAACAACAACAGCACTAAACCAAAGAACAGCAGTGTCTATATTGCAGACCCACATTGGAATCCCCCACACTCTCCTACCACATCAAACAGCACTACAGATGTTTTATTCATCATAATTCACAACAGACCCATCTTCCCTGCTTCGAACACCCACAACAGTAACCACCCCCTCAACTCCGTTGCTCAGTTACAAATTACTGTATACTTTGTGGAGAATTTTATGTTTCTCAGTGGTGACCCTTGTCATTTATTGTTGTTTTCATTCATCTGACTGCACAAATCCCTCCCCCCCCCATTTACACACTTACCCACATTCTCACTACATTTACACACAACAAATTCCTCGGCTTCAATCCCCAACCCCCCCACCAACACTAAACCACCACTGAACTATAGAGAGGGATTTGGTGTGATAGTAGTAGCAGTTTTGAGACATATGGAACAATTACATTTCAACTGTCATACCTAGCAAGCGCCACACACTGGAGGTGAGCAGGTGAGTGTGTGACTGGGAGGAGGGGATATAAGGATGAGATGCATAAGCAAGCATCAGTCTAGTATTTAAAGTCTGGTGAAAAAAAATTGCAAGTTCACTTTAAAGTAAACCTCGAAATGAATATAGTATTTTGCAGGTGTCAGTGCTTCTGTAGTGATTTAATGCTGGTGGCGGTTACTGGTGTGAGTGTTTGAAACAGGGGAGATGGGTTAGTGGGTTATGAATAATTAATAAAACATTTGCAGTGCTGTTTGATGCAGTAGGAGAGTGGGGAGGGTGTTTACAATGTCAGTTTGCAGTAAAGGCACTGCTGTCTGTTGGTTTATTGTGGGTTGTTGTGAGTCAGAAGTGGGTGATAATGTAACATGACTAAAATATTGAGAAATAATTTTACTATATCTGTTGCTACAGTATTTTTTGTCACACCACTCTAGAGAGTTAGATTTAATTAATAAGACAGTGATAGGAGTTGTCATTTCATAACTTTGTCTGTAATCAGAGACAATTCATAGCGACAAAACAGTTTAAAATCAAAGCACAACCAAGGAAAAAAAGTAAACATTTTACTTATGTTAATAAAAATAATGCTGATTGAGGCTAGGTGGGAGGGGCACTGGATCACCAGGGAATGGGATTGGGAACTGGGGAGGGATCGGATTCGGGAGGGGGTTTAAAAAAAAAAACACTAGACCACCAGAGACTTTTTTTTAAAACAAGATAATAAGGAGTGAGTGGACTAAAGGAAGAGATATGGAAGGATGAGGGTGGGAGGGGTTACCGTACATTTCCGTGGCGGGCGACGGGGTGGGTTATTACTGGGTGGAGGGGAAGGACCACTAGCCATCATGAATAATTTAATTATTTAATTACAATTACATATGGGACAGGTGGAGGGAGGGACTGCTAGCCACCAGGGATCTACTGTACCTATTTTAACTTATATGGTATCCTCCTAAGGTGAAATTTCACCGTGGATGGAAGCGAAATTTCACCGTGGAAAGCGAAATTTCGCCATTAGCCAGGTGAAGTTTGACACTCTGCCAGGTGAAATTTCGCATTCCACTATGTGAAATGGGTGGAATTTTGTGGATTGCTTCACAAAGCAAATTCCGCCCACTTCACCCACCACTAGCCTAAAGGTGGTTTTGTGCAAGGACTGCAAAATCAACTTTCAGGATGCAAAAACACATTTTGGGCTGGAACTGAAAAATGACAGATGTCACATTCAAGAGGTGATATAAAGAAATGGCTGTATTATAAATTTGGTGTCAAAATATTGAATATTACCAAAGTTATGAACCTGTGTTCATAAAGGGGATTTCATGAAGGGGCCACAAAATCACCTTTTGGGATATAAAAAACAATTGGGCCAGGGTCTGAAAAATGACATTGCTCTATAGATATGATTATGTTGTAAATGTGGGGTAAAAATATTGAAAATTACCAAAGTTACAAGCTGCATTCACAAAATTCAACATAGGCTCATAAATTTATTGTTTTTTTAATATTTGTACACCAAATTTTCAATATAGCCTTTTAAGACCCCACCTCGTGATCAAGGGCAGAGAAAATTTTCAACTTCTGTCTGAAAGGTGATTTCTCACAGGGACCGCAAAATGACATTTTGAGATGTAAAACAAACACATTTTTGCCAGGATTTGAAAAATTACAGCTGCCACACTCATGAACCGCTGTAAAAATATGGCTGTGTTGTGAATTTGGGGGAAACATATTGAAAATTACCAGAGTTACAAGCATGTATTCAAAAATTTCAATGTAAGCTCATAGCGTTGTTGTTTTTTTAATGTTTTTACACCAAACTTTCAACATAGCCTTCTTATGATCCCATCTCATGAACAAAGGCAGAGAAAATTTTCAACTTGTGCCCAAAATGTGATTTTGCACAGGGAATGAAAAATCACCTTTTGGGACAGATTAGCCTAATGACAGATCAACAGTTCATGAAGCAGGTCCCAAAGTAGGCATGTTGAAAATTTTGGGCAAAAATATGCAAAAATGCACAAGTTATGCCACTAAGTTCAAAATCCCATTGGAATACATTGAACCGCATACCTGTTTCTTCAGTTTATGGTCTGGCTGTGAAGAGTGAAGATGTGTCTTCAGTCCAAAGATGATTATGGCATTGGATCCCTGATGCGTAAGTAAGGGCTTGGGGGTTTGTGGGGTGGTGGGTGCTGAGTAGAAAGGTTATGTGGGGGACAGTAACAACGCAAAAGACATTTCTACAGGTTTAAATAAAAAGAGCGAGGATTCCTGCATTGGGGGATTGGGCACCCCCACAGTGTAACTATTATATTTTTTGAAGGAGGGAGAGGGGTGGTTGGTGCTGAGAGGGAGGGTCAGGTGGGGGGATATCTTTAATTAAAAAGAAAACAAGGATGCTGATCCCGACACTGGGGGATTGAGCACCTCCAGTGTCACACATACGTTTCCTGACACAGTTGGATTGGGCACCCTCACTGTCACTTGTATGTTTCTGGGTGTGTGGGGTGGTGGGTGCTTAGAGGGAGGGGAGGGTGTGGGGATATCTATAATTTAAAACTATTTCATTCTGCAGTCATGGCAGAACACAGCATACTCCGCTATGACCAAGAAGGCCGCTGAGTGCCACTGCACAAGTACTAGTAGTCATGCATGTGTAATATGGTTTGACAGCCATCTTGAACATCGCAGAATCTGTCGTGTTCTGTCATGACTGCCAACACTGTAAAAATAGTGCAGTATTCCATCCATTGGAGACAAAATGCAGAGTGCTTCACACACTCAGAGGCGACTGTGGTATAGCTCCAACATGTTTGGTTGGAAGGAATGTGCTGAGTCCCCCTTTTCATAGCAAGAGGTCTGCAGGACTATGCCCACTGCAGCCCTAATAAAACAAGTGTAGCCTGTCACAAGTCACAGCTGCTATGATGTGTTCTCTGCCCAGCATCTGGGACTGAATGGGAGATGGAACCATTGATCTCAATCCTGAGATGAGAGCTGAAAACAGTATATACCAGTAAGTAAATACTAAAATGAGAAAAAATGCCACAGGTTTTATATAGTGACTATTTTTTATTTGTCTGGAGTGATTTACTTCATTGTAGCTCATAACTGTCAACACTTATTTGCTATTGATCTTTATAGATTGCTCTGTCATTCCATTGTCACACTGCTGTTGATAAAATGTAAAGTGTACCAAGGCTAGAAGTGTATCACTGCTTCTGTTAAATCCTACTGACCTATATCCACCACCTTCAATTAGCCCCCGACTTTGATCACGCACCAAGGTTAACAGATAATTGTGGGAGTACTGTATGTGTTAGAATTCTGCTGCCCCCCCCCCCATCACAGCTATAAACAAAGCTTATCTGTTCAGCGCAGTGATACCTTCTGGATACATTTGGAGAAGTATCAGAGACTAAATTTTAGGGTTGCAAATAAATCCCAGCTATTTAGTGCAACAGTATCCTCTCAGTGGATTCCATAAAAGTTTCAGAGTAGAATTTTTCTACCCCCACCCACAAAGTCTCAGTCTTCATGTTACAAATAAGCACTTTTAGGACTGAAGGGGTCTGAGCTGGCACTGGTCTGCTCCTGATAGAAGTCTTAAACTTCAAGTTGCAAACCAATTCCTCCTGATAAGTGTCACCCCTCAACACACACACACACACCTTAAATCCTATCTTTTCAGTGCAGCAGTCCCCTTATCCCAACCTTAACAGTTTATTATTGATAACTCAAATACTTTCCTATTCTATTACCATCAGGAGCCACCTTCTGTAGGGCCAGCTGTGAGTGAATGAGGCATACAGGGATGCTGCCTAGTGTTGGTAAGGTAAGAGAGAGGATGAACACCAGGTTCTGCTACACTAGTGACCCCTGCAGTGGGTCAGGGAGCTTGCTTTCTCTGCAGGAACATGCTATGAGTGATTGAGGCCTACAGGGGCACTGCCTGGTATTGGTGAGGTAAGAGAGAGGGAGGAACACTAGGTTCTGCTGCACTTGTGACCCCTGTGGTGGGCCAGAGAGCTTGCCTCCTCTGCAGGGTCATGGTAAGAGTGTGTGTAGTCTATAGGGGCACAGCCTGGTATTTGAGAGGTGACAGGTGGGGACAGGGGAGGAAACAAAACTATTTAGTTCATATCACTAACATTACATAAATGCAATAACACAGGCTACAGTTTAATTTTGTTGTTGTTGTTTGTTTGTTTGGGGGGGAGTGCGATATTCTAAAGCCCAAGGTAAGATTTTTTCATATGTGTGTGTGGGGGAGGATTCAGAAAGTTTTGGTTTGGTGTAAAATACAGACTCCAAGCATCATTGGGAAGGGCAGGAGAAGGTACAGTGCAAACTGGCCTCAAGACAGTCAAACATTGCTACAGTTGTAGAACTTTTCACACGTTTGTTGTCTTATAGGTACAGTGCCCTTCCTTCATCTGAACAAATGAGACAATCAATGTGCTTAGAGGAAATGGCCACAGTCAAGTATTTATTAAATAGCCAATTAGAATTTGAATTATTAAACTGATGAGGTACTGCACATATACATTATAGTGGCACAACCACGCTATTATAGTTAGGGTTGACTAGGCAGTTTAATGTTAGACCCCAAATTTTGCACCTTAATAACTGCAACTGTTCAATGGATTTGAACAAAATTCAGAAAGCATCGTCTTGTATGGTAGCTCTCTTGATTTGCCAAGTTGTGTTTTAATTGGACTTGCAGTTTTTGTGCAGCGAAACACCAAAAAACGTGTTTTTCTCTTTTTTTGCCCATTTTTGCTGATTTGTGGCCATCGCGCTGTGGCCACACCATTTCAAATTGTGGTCTGCAATTTTCAGGGTTAAAAGAGGTTTGCCAAAAGAACAATTCAGCATTCATTTGGTGAAAAAATATTAATCCATTCTAAAGTTATATAATTTTGAATTTTTGGGTTCTGAGCATGCTCAGTTCAGTCTGAGATTTATATGTATGTTTGCAAACGGGGATTGGGCTCATGATCAAGGATTGTATCACCTCGTGAAAGGGGATTTATAAAATCCCCAATCGTGAAGAATAATTCCCTTTCATGGGCCGCCATCTTATTTTTATTTTTTCCCACAATTAAAATGTAGCTTGCCTCACGGATGAGTACTGTTGTAAATTAAGCATGGGTTTTGTTCATAGTGATGCCCTCTACAAACCCATGGCTTTGGATTTTTGTATTTTGGTCAAAAAACAGCCTTTTACATTTTAAAATTCTTCGTTCATGACTTACTTCCAATCCTCATTTGAGAGGTGACAAAACCCCCTTTCATGAGCTGATCCCCTTTCACTGGCTGACAAAATCCTTGATCGTGATTTTGGGACCAGATGTCCCTAGCTTGCAAACAAGGATTGGCTTGCAAATGGGGATTCTGAAACCTCGCAAAAGAGGATCCACTCGGAAAAGGGGATTTTGACAGCTCGCGAAAGGGGATTGACCTTGTGAATGGGGATTTTGCCATGAACCTACAAACATATGAAAGGTGCCAGCAGAAAAAGGACATCCTAGTACAGTGGAATCCGCTTAAATGCACACCCATTTTGCACAGAGAAAATGTGCATTTAACCGAAATTGCCGTTTTTTGACTGTGCTGCATTTCATTAAAGACACTGGACATGCGTAACATATTAAATTTTATTTCCCATTACTGATGCCAACTTTATCAACCTTTTGTGACTGAAGTAAGGGAAAAAGAGGTACACTGACCCATAAAATGAGGGACCTATTTTGAAACTGGGAGGTGGTTACCGTACGTGTATTGAAAACCCACACAGCGAGAGAGCAAGCATAGAACAAGGTTTGTGTGCTGCTGTTCAGAGCAGTGTGAGACAGCATCAGTGGAGTTGGGCTGGGTAGAAAAAGAGAGAGAGAGAGATATGATCCAGTGTGCAGGGGCATAGTCAGCTTTACAGAACATTGAGAGGTATGCAGCTGCTGCTATGGGGCAAAGTGTTAACTACAGCTGCAACACATAATTAAGCTCATTAACCCATTGCTGAAATAGTTGTGCACTTAAAAGGTGCTAAATACATAGAAAAAAATGAATGAATGAAGTGAGTTTCTGTGTACTTATAAATGTGCATTTATCTGACATGTATTTATGCGGCTAATTAACATTACAGGTATATAAAAAAAAAAATGGGAAACCAAAATGTTGTGTATTAAAACGAAAATGTGCACTTATCCAAAGTGCATTTAAGTGGAATCTACTGTATATCTAGGCTGCCTGAGATTGCAGCTAGCTCCTATTCAGCAGCTGCCCACCACCTCTTCCCTTCCCTCCCTTTACCCCTCCTTTTGACCTGTCGTCCGTCCTTTCTTGAAGCATTCCACTGTGTTACATTCCACCACCTCAGCCGGTGGTGTTTACTTTGCCACCACCTCTCCATAAAGAAATGCCTCCTTACCTCCTCCTGAATCTACCCTCCAATCTCATGTCATGGCCTCGTGTCTTTCCCCACTCTCTCCTGAATAGACCTTCTGTGTCTGTTTTGATTATCCCTTCATGTATTTGAAGGCCTCAATCATGTCTCCTTGTCCTCCTCTCCTCCAGTGTGTACATATTAACTGTCTTAGTCTGACCTCATATGGCAGTTCCCCAGGGCCCCGAATCATCTTCATTGTTTCACGCTAAACCCCTTCAGCAGCCTAATGTCCTTTGTAGGTACGGGTGCCAGTACTGTACAGTATTCCAAGTGGGTCTAACCAATGATCTGTATAATGGTAGAATAACCTCCCTTCTTCTCAAGGTACTGCCCCTTGCAATGCACCTCAGCATTTTGTTGGCCATTGCTGTTGCCTTTCAGCATTGCTCCAGTGATGAGCACCCCAGATCCTGCTCTTCTTCTGTTACCTCCAGCCGCACCTCCTCCCAGATGATAGCTTCTCCTCTGACATTTTGTTCCGAAGCATAGTACCTTGCATTTTTTCCATTGAACCCCAGCTACCATCTGTCAGACCACGCCTCTAACCTTGCCAGATCCTCCTGTAGCCCCCGCCACCCAGTCTGGTCATCTACCACCACTCCCATCTTGGTGTCATCCGCAAATTGGCTGATTTTACTGCTGATGCCCTCCTATATGTCTGCAATAAATATGCCAAACAGCACTGGTCCCAATACTGACCCCTGTGGAACACCACTTGTCACAGGCTTAGGGGATGAGTATTCCCCTTCTAGCACCACCCTCTGCTGCCTATCTTTTAGCCAGTTCTCCACCCACCCCACCAGTTTTACTCCTATCCCTCTGCCCTGTAGTTCGCTCCCAAGTCTCCCATGTGGTACTGAATTGAAGGCCTTACTGAAGTCTAGGTACAAGACATTCACCACACGACCCCCGTCAATTTGCCTAGTCACCCAGTCATAGTATTCCACCAGGTTGGTCTGGCATAACCTGCCCTTGACAAATCCATGCTGCCTCCCGTCCTGTGCCCTGATCACCTCCAGTAGTGCCACTAGCTTCTCCATTAGCTTCCCCATTATGGACATTAGACTTACTGGCCAATAGTTCCCCTGTTCATCATTTGGTCCACTCTTGTGGAGGGGAACCACGTGAGCTAGTCTCCAGTTATTGGGTATGCATCCTGTGTCTAGAGATTAAATAAATAATTATGCCAAAGGTCCTGCCAGGACCTCTGCCAGCTCCTTCAGCACTCTCAGATGTACTCCATCCTGTCCTGGTGCCTTGTCCCCCCTCAATGCCCTTAACCCCTCCAGCACCCTCCCAACTGTGATTTCTCCATCTGTCATCCCCCCATCTGTTTCTGTCCTCCCTTCTACTATGGGTAGTGCCCCCTCCCTTTCTTTCTTAAAGACTGATGAACTTGGAATTTAAAAAATTTTCCAGTGCACTGCAAATAAATGGAAAAGCAGGAGGAAGGAGCTACTGGTATAACTAAAACTTCTCTACTGGGACTAAGAACTAGATCTCTTGTACTGGGACCTTCAATTTAGGGTAAAAAAAAGGAGTTAGTGTGTTTGTCAGAGGTAGTTGAAGTAAATTGTTATCTGTTATTTGTGTTATCTGTGTACTTATCTAGGTGCTTGTCACAGGTGTCAGAAGGGAATTGTTATCTGTAAAATTAACTAAGTGTAGAAAGATTTGCAAAGTAGGGGGAGTGGCTTAGCTAGAAGGAGCCAGGTTAAGACCAGATATAAACACTGCCCTAGATAGCTTCTGACAGAGAACAGACAGAAAACCAGGAGGAAGGAGCTACTGGTATAACTAAAACTTCCCTACTGGGGCTATATTGCCCTCCTTCCCTTCCCTCCACCCCCACCCTAAACCAGTTCTGCTTTTATAGGCACAGGATTTAAATGATAATAGGAACTTCCTGTTTGGGAGCAGGAAGTGAGTGATCACAGAGCCACAAAAGACTCACCATCCTAGAAGGGCAAGAGTAGCTCTCTGCCCCTTCCCCCCCCAGCTGCTGGAGGTCTGACTGAGCAAGTAAGGAGACTACTGAGAAATCTAGGAACTTCTTGTCTCAGAACAGGAAGATCAGGATCCAAAAGGGTGCAGATACAGTAAGTAGTAGAGGAGAGAAGAAAAAAAGACATAAACAAACAGAGGAAAGAGTAAGTATTCCAAATAACAGTTAGGGGCCAGAAAAAGACATGTTGGAAGTGGTGCAGTGCAGTGGCTGTGGAGCAGCAGTCTTCCGAGATGTTCTGGAGGATGCAGTGTTGTCCCATCTGCAGGCACCTCTCTGGGCTGAGGGAGGAGGTTGCTCATCTCCAGGCTGAGTTGGCCAAGATTTGTGGGACCTCCTCTCCCACCCAGGGACCACAAGGGTCACTGCCGTTACCTCAGAGGTTGCCAAGAAAGAGGAGAGATTGGACCACAGTGGGCTCAGGGAGGCTGAGGGTGGTGGAACAGAGGTGCATCCCTCCAGTTGTACCTCTCCACAATTTCTATGCCATTCTGGAAAAGTGTGGTTCCTCTATGGAGGCACCCACAGTGGAGACCAAGGAGGATGCTGGGAACCTCCACAAAGGAGACCCACAGGAGGGTGGTGTGGGACCCCACAGGGGAAGGAAACAACTCCTGGTGGGGGACTCCATTGTTAGGAAGGTAGAACTGGGGGAGGAAGGGGAGAGGGAGGTAAGATGCCTGCCTGGTACCATGGCTTGGAGGGACAGGGAGCGAATCCTCAGGATCGCAGGAGCAGCTGCACAGGGGAGAGAGCTGGATGTCATTGTCCACCTAAGGACAAATGACCTGGCTAAGAAAGGGATCAGAGCAGTGCAAGAAGCATTTGTAGAGATGGGGAAGGGCCTTAGACAAATAGCACACACGGTAACCTTCTCGGAGGTGCTGCCTGTCTATGGCATGGGTGAGACTAGGGTGCTCCACACCATGGGCTTCAATCAGTGGTTGAAAAAGTGGTGCAGAGCTCAGGGATTTGGCTTCATTGGGGACTGGGGGTCCACCTGGAGGGATGCAGGCCTATACTGGTATGATGGTCTGCATCTGCCCAGGAGGGAAACCAGGATCCTAGGTAATAGGTTTAAATACTTCATTGACAAGCATTTAAACTAGCCAAGGGGGGAGGCACTGGAAAGGAGCAGGGAAATCCTAGCCAACCCAAAATATCAAGGTACTAAGTGAGGTAGCACCAACATAGAGATGTCGATAGGGAGAAGTGCAGGGTAAATGGAGAAAGTAACAAATGCAATAAGAACAGGTATGGGGAGGGGTAAGGTCATCAAGAAATGGAGAGTAATGAGTACCAATGCCCATAGTCTGGGCAACAAGCTTCCTGAACTCGTGGCCTTGATGGAAGAAGGATGCCTGGATATTGTAGCAGTCACAGAAACATGGTACACAGAGAACCATGACTGGGATGTTAAAATACCAGGGTACACAACCTACAGGAGAGACTGCGAGGGCAGAGGGGGGCTAGCTCTCTATGTAAGGGAAGGGATAAAAGCAGCCAAACAAAAGAGTAAACAGGGAGGAGTGGAGGCACTGTGGGTCACCTTAGAGACAAGAAATGGCACCACAGTCTGCACAGGGGTTGTATATAGACCCCCATGTCAGGGGGAGGGAATGGACAAATATATGATAGAAAGCATACTTAGGATGGCAGAGAAAGATGAGATACTGTTGATGGGGGACCTTAATATGCCAGATGTTAACTGGAGCAGCTTTGCGGCAGCCGCATCCAAAAGCAGGGCCATTCTTGATGCCCTTCAGGTGGCATGCCTCAGACAGCTAGTTTTGGAACCCACTCATGAGGGAGCAATCTTAGACCTCATACTCTTAAATGGGGACAGTGAGAGGATCTCAGATCTAGAAGTGGTAGCTATTTGGGAACAAGTGACCACCAAACAGTGTGGTTCACGATAAACTCAGCTACAGAGTCAATCCATACAAAAGTGAGGTTCTGAACTTCAGGAGGGCTGACTTTGGCAAGATGGGAGAGTGCATAAAAGCACTAGCAAACAGGCTAGAAGGAGGGTGGAGCAACAATGGGAAATATCAAAACTGCCATCACAGAGGCAACAAGCCTTTGCGTGAAGCTAATAAACAAAACTAAATGAAAGAAAAAGCCACTATGGTTCTCAAAAGAGGTGGCGGTGAAGGTTAGGGAGAAAAAGATAGCATTTAGGAAGTATAAGAAAACACAGAAGGAGCAGGACAGAGAACTGTACCAGTTAAGGCAGAAGGAAGCAGGAAGTGCAGTCAGAATACTAAAGGCACAAACTGAGGAAAAGATAGTTAACTCAGTTAAGAAAGGGGATAAAACCTTTTGTAGGTATATCAGGGAGCGTAGAACGACAAAGGGAAGGATAGTGAGGCTGAATAGAATGGATGGTTGGTGGGCAGAGTGACAGTGAAAAGCAGGGATACTGAATGAATACTTCTGTTCAGTATTCACAAAACAGGAAGTGGGGGAGGTGCCTAATCCAATTAACAGAAGCACACTGGAGAGGAGGGTCGATCCCAGTCCTTTCACAGAAGAAAGGGTTCTGCAAGAACTCCTAAAACTGAAGGTGGACAAAGCAATGGGGCCAGATGAAATTCACCCCAGAATTCTAAAAGAATTAAGCAGAGAACTAGTGACACCACTGACTACTCTTTTTAATAAATCATGGGAGGATGGTGTGGTACCTGAGGACTGGAGGAAGGCGGATGTGATTTCCCTTCACAAAAGTGTGACCAAGACAGAGGCAGGAAACTACAGAACTGTCACTTTGACCTCTGTGACAAGGAAAGTGATGGAGTCACTTCTGAAGGAAAGAATAGTTCAGTACCTAGAGGCCAGTGGGGCACAGGACCCAAGGCAGCATGGGTTCACAGCAGGAAGGTCATGTCAGATGAATCTAATTGATTTCTTTGACTGGGTGACCAAAGTAGTATACCAGGGAGGGGCTGTGGACATGGCCTACCTAGACTTTAGCAAGGCATTTGACACAGTCCCACACAAAGATTAGTAGTCAAATTAACCAGCCTGGGAGTGGGTCCCAGGGTGGTAGCCTAAGTAAACATTGGCTGAACAACAGGACACAGAAGGTGATTGTAAATGGAGTCCACTCTGAAGAAAGAGGGGTTACTAGTGAGTACGCAGGGTTCAGTACTGGGTCCAGTCCTTGTTAATGTCTTTATAAGTGACATTGCAGAGGGACTGGAAGGAAAAGTATGCCTTTTGCAGATGACAAAGATCTGCAACAGGGTTGAAACACAGAGGCGTGGAAAGGATGAGAAGGGACTTGGCAAGATTGGAGGAATGGTCAGAAGTATGGCAGCTTGGATCTGCAAAGAAGTGCAAAGTATTGCACCTGGGAAACAAAAACCCAGGGGAAGATTATACTGGGGGGGAGGGTAGTAACAAAAACCAAAATGGAAAGGGACCTGGGGGTAATCATATCAGATGACCTTAAGGTTGGCAAGCAATGTGAGAAGGCGGTAGGGAGGGCTGAAGGGATACTGGGATATATAGGGAGAGGCATCGCCAGCAAAAAACAGGACGTTGCTATCCCCCTGTACAGGCAGTTGGTGAGACCCCCTCTGGAGTACTGCATCCACTTCTGGAGACCCCATCTCTGCAAGGACATAGACAGGATGGAGGTAGTTCAGAGGAGGGCAACTAAAACGGTGCAGGGTCTGCAAGAGAAGCTATACGAGGAGAGACTAAAGGAGCTTAATATGTATACCCTTGAGGAAAGGAGGGAGAGGGGGGACATGATAGAAACGTTTAAGTACCTCAGTGGAATCAACAAAATTCAAGAGGGTAGCATCTTTCAGAAAAAGAGATGTGCAAGAACAAGGGGACACAATCTAAAAATAGAGGAGGGATAACTCAGGGGCAATGTGAGGAAGTATTTTTTCACAGAGAGGGTGGTGGATGCATGGAACAGCCTTCCTGAGGCAGTTGTGGGGTCTAAAACTGTGGGAGAATTCAAGAATGCATGGGACAGACATAAGGCAATTTTTGTGGAGGGTAGGAAGAAATAGGCTGTCGGTTAAATAGGATCTGCAGCTTATCCTCTAGGTAGGGAAATGGGCAGACTAGGTGGCCAAGCGGTCCTTATCTGCTGTCAAAGTCTATGCTGCTATGTCTATGGTTTGGTCTTTGGCTTTAAATTTGCAGGGTATTGGGGGGTCCCAGAGATGTAAATTATGCTGTTTGGGTACAAAACAATTCTTTGGTTCCATAGATATGCCTTTATGAAGCTGAGATTTTTCCCATTGATAACATTGCAGCACCCCTAGTGCCCTTCAGTGCCTGTATCTCAGAAACGTTGCAAGATATGTATTTTTACTCCAGGCAGCTAAGCATGCTTGAGGTGCTGAAGTCATGATTACAACTGCAGTGGAATTTTTTTCAAAGCTGCTATGGTTACTGAGATATTGGAAAATTATTGTTACAAGGGTTCCTTTTCAGTCATATAGGGCTGCTGTATGGTTCCGTAGGTATGTGTAAGTGGGAGCTCAGGACCCAGAGGGTCTGCACTCCCATTGATTCATATTGTTATGCAAAAATGGGCAGCTTGAAGGGAGTGTGGGGCCCAGAGGGCCCGTGCTCCCACCAACACATATCACTTACCGGTTACATTACACTTTCTCAAAAAGTAAGGAAATTCATCACAAAAAACTTCATTAATGTATCAGTTAGGTTGAAGAGAACAAAGTAGGGAAATGAGATGTTAGGGTTCAGCCCTTAACTCCCCATCCTACCATCCTACCCCCCATCCTCCACACACCAACAGGTACGGTTGTATTCACAGGCATCGAGGTGTGTCATGGGGCCATTAGACCTAATTATCACCCTATTCTCCTATGTTGTACCTTTGTCAGCCTGTTTACACATGGAATGTGGTGAGAGTTGGGCCTAATGACCCCATGGCACACCTCGATGCCTGTTGGTATGTGGAGGATGGAGGGGTGGGGTGATATGGTGGGGGGTGGGTTAGGGCTCAGCCCTAACATCTCATTTCCCTACATTTGTTGTGTCAACCCTAACTGATTCATTAACAATGTTTTTTGCAATATATATATATATAATATATATATATATATATATATATAGTTACGGTTGAATACCCCATTTAAGGTTAAATCTGACATTTGGCAGCTTAATATCTTTGCCACCATATTATAGATTTGTCTAAAATTTATTATGCACAGTCCGGTAGCATAGATCTCTGGACCTGCCAAGTTTCATTATAGTCAGATGTATGGTTGCGGAGCTACAGAGCACTGAAAAACACAAATTATGCATTTTTGTGCATTCTTTGCTTGAGCCTACAGGGCGCATGGTTTGTGCGACTGGTCCAAAACCTTCAGGAAACATGCAGCCATGGACCCTGATGTGCCTTTTAAAGATTTTGTGAAAAGATATTAAACGGTTCAAAAATTATTCAAAAAACAAGTTTCCCATTATAGTCAATGGGAAAAGTTAAAATATACGAAAGTGTCTCAAATGCACTTTTTACTTTCGCAAATGACCCTTGTAGTGTCGCAAATCGGCCATCTTGTTTTCAGTTGGTGGTCACAGAAATGCTTGGCATTTAAATTTGGGACCCTCTAAGGATACAATTCTTGTTGTGTTCACATAGTCAAGCTCTGAGGATGCTAGCCATGTCTTTTTTGGGGGGTAAAACACCACAGAAATATGTTTTTAAAATTTTTTGTAAAAGTAGTGTCGCAAAGTACTTTCACATATGCGACACTTTAGTGATTTCATTTGCGAAGGTGTCATGATTTGTGGAAGTACTCTGCAACAATATGGCCAAACAATAGGGACTATTTGCCACCTTGCTGCAAAAGAATGGTTTGGTCTTTTGGGTTGAAATTTGGAAGGAAGAAAGCCAATATCCTGCAGATGTGCCTTTTGGTGGTTTGGTTACACAATATTAGAGGGCTGCAAAGTTATGGCACTCCGAAGTTGAAGGATTTTCCCATGGGCTAACATTATGGAGTCCTCCATGCCTTTCGGGGCCCGTATTGTGAAAACGCTTTGAGATACAGACTTTTCATTGGAAGAACACTTAGTCCCCCACTAGGGGTCTAAGTGCAAACTAGCTTGGAAAGTCATAACTAATATGAGATTTTAAATTTTTTCACGCATACACGGTTACCGAGATATAAGCAATTTAGTATTCCAAGTGCTCATTTTCTGCTCCAAGGGCCATTATTATGTAGATATTATTTGTATTCACTGTGTTTCTGAATGCACCTTTTTGGGAAACAAACCAGGGTGCATTTGCATTACTGTTACTGTTAGTGTTTCCGCGTGCGTTTCCATAACCATTTGCGTTAGCATTTCTGTTTATGTCAGCGTGTGCGTTACCCTTTGTGTTTGTGCTTGCGTTTGTGTTACTGTTACCCTTTGCATTTCCATTACTGTTTTTGTTTGTGTTTACTTTTGCATCTATGTGTGCGTTACCATTTGCATTTGTGTACATGCTTGCGTTTGTGTTTTTTTTTTGTGTCATTGTTGGTGTTACCATAAGCATTTGCATTTCCAATTGTGTTACTGTGACCATGTGCATTACCATTTGCATTTGCGTATACACTTGCATTTTGCCTTTCCATTTGCGTTACTGTTTCCTTTGCCGTCATTGTTGGTGTTAGCATAACCGTTTGTGTTTCCAATTGTGTTACCATTTGCATGTTCATTACTGTTTGCATTTGCATTTCTGTTGGCCTTACTGTTTGTGTTTTTGGTAGCATTTCCATTGTCTAGTATGTTACTGTTTCCTTCTCCATTGCTGTTGCCCTCACCTTTTCATTTCTGTTTATGTTTGTGTTAGTGTTTGCATTTTCGTTACTGTTCTCATTACCATTTGTGTTTCCATTGCCGTTAGTGTTTGCGTTACTGTTTTCATTACCATTTGCATTTCTGTCACCGTTAGCATTTGCATTACCCTTTCTATTTTCATTTATGTTTGCGCTTACGTTTCTCTTACCATTTGCTTTATCATTTCCATTTGCATCACCATGTGCATTACCATTTGCGCTTGCATTTGTGTTACCATTAGCGTTATTATTTTCTTTTACCTCACTGTTTCCATCACCATTTGCGTTAATGTTACCGTTTGTGTTTTTGTGTTTACATAGTGCAGTGCAAAATATTGTTTTTGCTATTTTCTGCACTGTCTTCTGCTACACATAGTGCAGCCAGTGTGTGGTTGATTGGTCTGAAACTTGGTACCAGAAAGACCTTTGTTCATGGAACATGCCAGTTTTTGTTTGGTGAAAACATGTTGTTCCGTTCCAGAGGTATTGCCATTTGAAGTTTCCCCACTTTGCAGTCACTGATTTTTCAGCTGCCAGGTCCGCCATTTTAGCACATTTTTGGCCATGATTTCTGCCATTTTGTGGTGGAAGACTTCTTAAAGGTGCAAAAGTGTAAAAACTGAATCTCTCTGGAACGGGTTGGTCTTTTCAAATGAAATTTGGAGGGTGTTGAGTTGATGTCCTGGGGATGTGAATAATGCTGTTTACATGTTGGAAAAATTATTCACTTTGGAGATACTGCATGACGCAGTTAACGTTTTGCGCATAGCATTCTGCATGGTGCTATTGGCTTGAAATTTATAGCACAGGTAGCCCTAGTGGTATGGAGATGCCTTGCAGTGGTTTGGTGTGTAAAACATTAACAGGTGTGGAATTATACCACTCCGATGATTGACATTTTGGTTCATTACACTTCAATAACTTCTGAATCGTGTGTCTGATTTGCCTGACATTTGGAAAGTATAAAGATTTACAATACATCTTTAGCGGTGACGATTTGTAGGTCACAGGCACTTACGGTTGCTGAACTGTGCATGTTACATTGTTTGCTTGTGTGCCTGTGCAACTGTTGAATGAATGTACACACAATTCTGAACACACATGTGCTATGGTACATGTCTTCTTTTAACAATTTTTGTTCGGTCAGATATATGGTTCTTGTGTAGCAAAGTGGCAAAATGTTATTTTCAGCACTCCTGTGCAGTTTTCCTGATGTGATTCTGCATAACTGTTGAACAGATTCAGATAACATTTGTTACACATGTTGTGGTATGGTACATGTCTTCATTTACCAATTTTCATTTCAGTCGGTCATACAGTTTTTGCACAGCAAAGTGACAAAATTCACATGAGTGGACCCAGCTCTACCATTCTATTCACTATTTAAAGTGCACATTCTTAAAAGAAGGGAAATTCATGGCAAAAACTCTGTTTAAGGCATCAGTTAGTGTTGTTACACAGTGACAAAAGTGAGGAAATTCGGTTGTTAGGGTTGCCCTCTTGCCCCACCCACCCTCCCCACCAACAGGCATCAGGGTGTGCATTGGGGTTGTCGGTCCTAACTTTCACCCCATTCTCCTATACTGCACCACCTCAGCTTATTTACACAAGGAATAGGGTGAGAGATAGGGCCAATGACCCCAACGCACACCCCAATGCCTGTTGGTGGGGGCGTGGTGGGAGTGGGGTGCAAGGGGTGGTAACCCTAACACCGAATTTCCTCACTTTTGTCACTGTGGAACAACCCTAACTGATGCATTAAATGGAATTTTTTGCCATGAATATATATTATAAATATATAATATATTATATATATATATATATATATATATATATATGCACATATATATATACATACATATATATATATATACATTACATGTACATATATATACATATACACACATATATACGCACACACACATATATATATATACACACACATATACACATATATATACACACATACATACAAATATATATACATATATATATATATATATATATATATATATTCATTGTAAAAATTTAGTGCATCAGTAAGGGTTGTCATTACAATGACAAAGTTTTAAAATTCAGTGTTAGTGTTACCAATCCTACTTCACCCCATCCCCAACCCATTCTCCACACCAACAGACATTGAGGTGTGCCTTGGGGTTGTCAACCTAACTGTCACCCCATCCCATTTGTAAAGAAGCTGAGTGGTACAGTATAGGACAGTGGGGTGAGAGTTAGGCTCAATGACCCCAAGGCAAACCCCAATGCCTACTGGTGTGTTGGGAGTGGGTGTGGGGGTAGGGTTGGTAACCCTAACATCAAATTTCCAAACTTTTGTCACTGCAATGGCAGCCCTAACTGATGCATTAATTAAGTTTTTTTGCAAATCATTTCCTTTCTTTTTGAGAGAGTGTAATGTTACTTGTATGTAGTCTTTGGAGTGCAGGGCACCGATCATGCATACATTTTGTAATTCTCTCTGATTTTCATGTGGGAGCACAGGGCCCAGAGGGCCCTGTACTCCCATCTATATATAAGTGTACTGATATATTAATTATATCACATCTCCTTGTGGGAGCACAGGGTCCCTAGGGGCCTGTGTTCTCATTATTGCATAATGAGATCCAAATGTGGAAGTGCAGGGCCCTATGGGCCTTGTGCTCCCATGCACCCATAAGTATAGAGACATAGAGCACATCTAGAGCCATTCCAGGTAACCCTTGTGCTGCAAAAATTGTAATATCTCAGGAACTGTAGGAACTTTGGAAAAAATTCCTTTGCAGTTGTATTCATGGCTAGGCCACCTCCATGCATGCTTAATGGTGTACTAAGCTGCACTTAGCAAAACAACCATATCTCGAACCTTTTTCAAGATATAGCTGCTGAAAGGTTCCACAACCATCACAATGTTATCCTACATGAAAATATCCAACTTTAGAGTGCTGTAACTATGGAACTGGTGTCCATTTCTTCACCAAATCAGCAAAGGGCACATATGAGGGCCAAGGGCTTGCCACTTGCAAGTTTCAGCCCAAAAATCCTAACTTTATTCTTGCTATGAAGTGGCAAAGAAACTGTTTTTGGGGATGTTTACCTGCTTTCACTTTCAGATCATATATTTTCTCCCTTTGGCTATAATGGGAACATTTAAAGTTTAATTACTTTGAACAGACTAATATTTTTCACCAAACCCTCAGGAGGCACATCTGTGAGGCAAAGGCTTTCTACCATGAAAATTTCAGATCACAACCTAAAGCCATTTCTGAGATCCAGGTGGACAAAGAAATAAAAACCCACATATTTTTCTTGTTTTTAACACTCTATATCTCAGAATCCGCACAACAGAGTCCCACAAAATATGGCAGGTCAAGAGACTTCCCTAGACATTATGCATGCCAAATTTCATTAAAATCTGTTGAATAGTTCCAAAATTATTAACGTTCACAAATCTGGATCTAACATATCATTAAAAAATATATAAACAGTTATGTAAGAACTTACTGTAACAGTACATCTTTGAGAGGAGCTCTTGCAGCAGGACAACACTGGTAGGACATAGCCACCAGGCACAAGGACCACATGGAAACTTTCTAGCTAGCAGTCTACAACAGGGACTGCCCACCACCAAATCATCCAATCCTGTGAAGGTGGGTGGTCCCCACCCTTCTCAGTTTTCCCACTGGAAGCCCAGAGTGGGCAGTGAAAGAAGAACTGAGGAGGTTCCCGAGAAACAAAAAGAAAAGGGAAGCAAAAACCCATGTAACTAGAACGGGAAACAACACAGAGAAAGAAGGGAAGGAGGAAGGGAAAATCAAGGCCTGCTGCAAGAGCTCCTGTTGAAGATCTACTGTTGCAGTAAGTTCTTATGTAACTGTACTATCTTACTTCAAGGGAGGCTTTTCCAGCAGGCCAACAACAGTAAGACTGAGTCCCAAGCACTTCCAGCAACAAACAGGAAGTAGCACTGGGAGGAGATTAGACAGGAGTCAATGGGTTAAGAGAGAAGGCCCTGCAGAATGGTGAGGCCAAAGTAGGCTCTTCGCCTAGAAGCAATGCCCAGACTGTAAATCTTGATAAAGGTGTGACAGAGCTTCAGATGGCAGCAGCATAAATGCTCACAACAGACACATTTCTGAAACAGGCCATGGAGATGGCCATACCTCTGGTGGAATGGCCCTTAACCACTCCTGGAAGGTCCTTGTTGCACTTACAGTAGCAATAAACAATGCAATTTGAGCTGGTCCTGTGGTGCTGAGGGTTGAGGCACTGGACGCCACACCTGTGCCATGCCAACTACCCAGGTTCGGGAATGGACTTGGGTCATTCGGGAGTCAGCTAGGGGAGGTAAGGCTTGACCATCCAGAGGACTACTCTCCTTTCTCAGGGAGGGGGGATCATGCATTGCACTGTTGACTGACACCCAGTGGTGGCTGTGGGCCAGTGCAGCAGTCAGCACAAAAAGGTTAGCCCACACCCAGGGAGCTTGGCTGCCTCCACAGAGGTGGAGACAGCAGTTGCACCCATTGCATGGCCGAGGGTGTGGGAGGAAACCAGGAGGAAAAACTGGGACCCAGCAGGACCAGTGATGGCACTGATTGCTCTAGTGGCAGCCCCCAGTTCTGGATTACTTCTCTGGGGGGTGAGAGTAAGCTGTCACTCCTAGCCCCAGGCCCCACCATGGGGGGAAAGCCATGGAAGAATGTTGAGGTGGAAAGATGCAGTGATCAGAGCCAGAGGACGTACCTCTCTGGGGGTTGTAGCCCTGTCGAGTCCATGGAGGTGAGGAAAACAGATAAATAAAAAAATGCACCACTAGCCACTTAGACAAACACTGTTTAGAAACCAGAGTGCCCTCTTTTAGAGGTGAATCAAACAAACAACTGATCAGACTTCCTGTAAGTCTTGGCCAGGTTCATATAGTACTGCAAAATTCTATGTACATCCAAAGTATGAAGCAAGCCTCCCTAATTAGAATACTCAGGATAATAATCCAGCAGGTGGATGGACTGGCTCATTGTAAACTCCAACACCACCTTGGGGAGAAATTTAGATTAGTACACAAAGACACCCTGTCTTTGGGGAAATGAAATAAGGCTCTTTACACATGAGAGCCTGAAGCTCGGAAATCCTTCAAGTGGAAGAAACAGCAACTAAAAAGAGTACATTCCATGATGGAAAGTGCATCTCACAACTCACATCCTGTTCAAAGGGAGGTAATGAGTTTCCCAACATAAAATTGAGATTCACAGCACAATGTCATGGCACTGCCCTCCAAACAGAGAAAATTTGAAGTCACACACCAAAGGTCTGAAAAGACTTTCAACTTTATTCCACAAGCAAATGAAAACAACCCTCCTGGGTCAGGGAGAACAGATAAAAAAAAGATTCTCATGTTTCATCTGATCACAGTCTTAATCAAAGATAGATCCCCCTAGGGGAAGACCCCTTATATAGCCAAAAACTATGTGCCTCCTAATTACTATTTAAAGGGACAGTCAACCCCATTATTTATTTATTTATTTAGTTTTTGTTGACCGGGTTAGTGCACTAGACAAATCCTGCCTATTTTCAGGCATGACCCGGGGGAAGGGGATACAGATGAATGCCAACTGACCATGAACCAGATTAAGCTGTTGGTGGTATTTTTAGTGAATTAGGTGTATTAGTGGTACTAGGTCTCAAAGTGTCCCTAGTTTAAAAAGCACATTTTATGATTGCCAATATTCTGTAAAAATTGCTAATGTAGCTGGTACAGAAGTAGCCACATACATTGCCAGCCATTTCCCCAAATTTCTGTGATAGTTTTGGAGAAATCTCCTGCTTTCTGCATTACCATAGTAGGGGCAGCAGAGAGAAACTCTTTAGAAATGTCACGAAATATCTGGATATAGCTGGCAGTGTCTGTGACTACTACTATAGTTTGATTTTGACTCTTTATTTTCTTTAAAAAAGTGAAAAACAGACAGTCCGCCATGCTGGTGTTACCACACAAACACAGGTTTGTTTACATTCCTTGATCAGCTCCAGCTGCATCTTTCCTGGGCTTGGGAATACCCACAACACAGTTTATCCCTCATAATACAATAGTAGTTTAAGGGGCTACTGCCTCATAAGTGACTGCACAGTTTGGGTGTGTTTCTAATGCTCAGGAAGAATGCAGTAAAAACAGATCCAGGATTGTAAACAAAACAAGGTTGTTTATAAATATATATTAGCATACATTTCAGTTCTACTAAACAAGGAGACAGACAAAGCAAACATCAACATCAATGAAATTTAGAGAAGGCAAGCAATTATAAAATGTAGGTTTTTAACTAGAACTAATATGATGAACAACAGGTTCACAGTGTCCCGTTAAAGTGATACATAAAATTTAGAAATTCCATATTACAACACACACACATACTACAATTATTTTACACAATAAATGTATACATACACCTTAACATACAGTTATACATACATTTATCTAAGGACAGCTAAAAGGTTCCGATTATATCTCCCACTGTTGTATTCTATTTCAAGACTGGAAATAGATTTCCTTACAATCTTTTACAGTTTGGTACAGAAGGCAAAATGGGAAGCAGGAAGTCTTATTCCTACTAGTCTAATCACACCTTTGTATATGATTTTATATAGTAGAACCACCATTATCACCATGAACAGTAAAGCGAGAAACACAAGAACCCATAGGATAAAACAGTAAGAAAGAAAAAAGGGGGGTATTTAAAATAAAACAAGGGATGGCAACAGGGAGTACTTGAAGGATAGGATTTTTTTCAGGCCATATAACCATGTGCTGGATCCCCATGCAGTTAAGTACTTCTTCTCTGTAAACCCCTTGCAAAATGGGGGCTTACCTGCCACCATGCCACTCTGTCCTTCTCCTGCTCTCCCAGGCATCTCCCAATCCAGCCTGTAATTTTTTTGTAGCCCCAAGGTCCTTTTCTGCCCCTGGCACCCCAGCAAAGCCAGCTCAAGCCTTAATCTAGCCCTGCATGGCTCGAAAAGTTCCACCGGAATATCCAGTTTGTTGTTATGCCCTCGGGGCAGTGGGAATCTTGCAGACGTGACTGGCATCTTTGATCTTTGACCTCACCAAATTGTGGTCAAACGGGGGAGTGTTCTGTGGGTCCTGGGATCCCCATCAGGTAAGTGGGACCTGGTGAACATGGACTGGCTGCTGAGAGGTCGATACCAGAAAAACTAAAAGAGTTCAGCAAGTGTGTTCAATTGGGGCTCATTTATATTCATGAGCAGGAGCCCTGATCATTTAAATATTCCTGAGGGTCTGTTCTGCCCTTGGGGCAACTGTTCTTGGCTGCAGCCTAGAAAAAGAAAAGAAATTGCTTTTATTAAATTGTGACTGCTGCTGCATGGGTGAGAAGTGTTAAGGAGGGGAGTTTAAATTAAATGAGTGCTTTCTCCTGGCTATACCAGACACTTTTGTGACTCAGATAAAACAGCCTATCTGCTGCTGCATATCAGGGAGCTTAAACATTGGCAGCAGCGACAGGAAAATGCACTGAGCAAATTCCTCAAGCTGTGCAGTGACAGCAAGTACACAACCTAGGCTAAAGAACTGTGGGGCATTGGGGCAAATAATTATTTTATCCTGGCTACACCAGAACTTTTATTCAGGACTGTATCTAATCTGCTAAAGGAACTGTGGATTAAGCAGCCATTTCATGCAGCAGCAGCCAGAGAAAAGGCAAAAGATAAAGCCAGGACTTGTGGGACTTTTACTTAAAGCTCATGGGAAAGTACCAAGTGTTCATGGGGAACTGCAGGGACTAGTGTTTAAGTGCTAAAACTGGGAGGCTGTAATGCATTGAGTGGGGTTCACACATTATTCATACTTGTGACTGACAAGTGCTTCGGCCAAACAGAGAGAAAGTATCAGGTTGCAGCAGCCAATCAGGGCCTCAGTAAAGCCCTATAAAAGACAGTGTTTTCTAACTGTGTGAGCAGATCCAGCAGGAGCTCCCCACGGGGGTGGGGCTCAGGCCCCTTCAGAGCAAAATGGGCCTAGCAGACAAGTTGGAGCCTCTCCATGTTGGAAAGGGACTCTCCTCCTTTCAGAAAGAAAGAACATTGACAGCTTGTATGCAGAAGTTCCTAGCTTGAGGGCTGCCAACAGAATGTCGTCCAGGGTTAGCCCTCCCTTCCACATCAGAGAAAGATGTGGGCCAGTGACCTGATCATAAGTCAGCTGTGAGATAGCTGAATCCACCTCAGCAGTGAGAATGCTGAAGAATCCTAAGACCACACAGAGATAAAACCATCTTGGCCAAGTAATGTGAGTGAGTAAAACAGTGTCTGAAAGTGCATCATAACTGCTTATAGGGGCCACCCAGCCCAAGCTAATAATCGTGACTTGAAAGTATCTGCAAGGGCAGTGAATGCCTAAGCAACTGGACTGCGCCTGTGTGTGTGTGTTTGCAATCTGCATCTGATCAACGCCTGGAGTGGTGGACATGTGATAATAACTGGAAAAGAGTTTAAAGTAAAATCATATAAATGAATCTGACTTGAGCAATGCCTCAGGACTGAAAGGGAGTTCCCTGACCACGCAGAATGTTCTGGACAGTTTCTGGAGGGTCAGAAATGTGGTCTATGTAATGTGGGAGCAGCAAGTGCCAGCAAAGAGCCACAAGTGACTGCATGTTGTATGTGTGTAAACAGCTACAAAAGATCAGTGCTGCCAAGTGCTACAGTAAAGTGTGAGTAAAGCAAGTACAAAGATTGTTCAGCCCAGGGAGCTAGAGTAAATAAAGATACAGCCAAGTATCAAGAGTTGTGTCGAAAGAATCTATTGCGTCTGTTGACTAGCCAGTAAAGTCTACAAAATGGTAGTGGGTCCTGCCTCAAGCCAATCTAATTCAAGTTCAAGCATTTCAAATGGTAGCAAGCTCAGGTTCAAGCTCAGTCTAGTTTTAGTAACAAGGATTGGGTAAAAAACCCTGCCCAGCCAAAGTATTTAAGCAACAGTAATTTTGTAACACAAGCTCAACCTGAGCAACAGCTGTGGACAGTGGCAGAAAAGCAAGCATAGGTCCAGGATAGTATGCAGTCAAATGTGAACAGGTTGACTTTCAGAAGAGGTCTGGCCTTGTGCAAATAATACAAGCAAAGCTCCAGATGAGGTTATATAAATGTACTGACAAGTAATGTGCTGAATGTGATTGGGAGACAGCCTGGTAGTGTGCAACCAACCAAGGCACTGCCATATGTGCTTCCCTCGAGGGTACAGCCTAGATGTGAGGTTGAAGCGTGCCAGTCCTGCCTGTTCAATCAACAAGTGTTCCAGTCTTAAAGAGACACTGGCTTTTAAGTTGAAATGCAAGTTTTCATCCCAATAGCTGTAAGACCCTTGCAGCCAGTTTCTGGTTCCTGGTTGTTAGCTTTGTCCTGTGTATTGACCTTTGAAGTCAGAACTCCAGATCATTGATAGCACTGAATTTATATTTGACCAAACCAATGAGGACATTCATCTGCCAGCAATGCAGGGCAACCCCTGCACCACCGATTGTGACTTGTACAGAGTTCAAAATGTATGTCTGCTAACTGCAGATTTTTTGCTTGATTCCCTTAAGGACCCCAACCGTGCCAATCTACGTACAGCTGCACCATCCATCAGGCCTGCACCTTGTTTGAGAACTTTACAGTTACTGGGTACCCAGGTTGTGTTGGATTGCGGGGTTTTGCATAGTCTGGGATACTGGCACCAGTGCAGGTAATGTTAAAAATGATCCGTCTTATGCAGCTAGCTAGATAGCCAGGGCTCTGGTGTATCAATCAGGTTGGTGACAAAAATTCCACAGTGAAATGAGAAATGTGAACTGCCTGATTTACCCAGCTTGAGGGTTCTATCAGCACCGAATCCAATCTAACCAATCAATCTACCCATAGTAAATATTGTGAATCATAGCCTCTATTCCATGTCCCCACTCCTAATCCCTGTGTCCCCATAAAAAAATATTGTGATTGTTGTTTTGCAAATCATCATGTGTGAGCATATTATTAGAGAGAATCAATTACAAAAATGTCTTAAATGTAGAGAAATGTATATTGGGTCATGTTTAGGGTGGCAATTGGTATTTGTGGGTGGTATAACGTCTCGGGGGTTATACCTGGTAACAGCTAGCCCACATGAAAGTATACTCTGAGTGGAGGCACTGTGTAAATGTTTAGACTTCATAGAAGTTAACGAACCCAAATACCTTAGCCTAGCTCATAAGTAGTAGGCAGGGGTGCAACTCTAGGAATAGCACCACCTAGGGGTTACATCTCAAATTAGGAAACTAGACGTATGCCACACGCTGGATTAAAGGAGTAGAGAGTGTGAAGCTGCTGGCACTTCATTCAGAATCTTAACAGGTGCTTTTAAAAAACCTAAAACAAGGAATTAAAAAAAAAGACTGTTTATCATCTGTCTTTTGAAAAAGGTTTCAATTCAATGTGGTCATTTAGGCCCTTTCCCATATATGCCCCAAGAGTATATATCCTCTGGCTCTCCCTGTCCTTCCATCAGCTCTATATTACTGATTGATAACAGTCAGATCTAGAGCTCCTGAGACCCTTTCCAGTATGTTAAACCATCCCACTCTAGCTTATCCCCCTGAGCTCTTCTGAACCATCTCCTCTTTTAATTCAAAGCTCCACAAAAAAGGGGAAACTTTCCTTTGCAATATCTGTGGGCAAAACTTGGAACTCCTTTCCTCTAAATTCAAACTCCAAATCCCACCAAGCTTTTAAAAGGGTCTTGATCCTTCCTAGGGACTCTGACATTTGCTCCTGCTCTGACATTCCTGTACCTCCCAACTAGTAGCTATACCCGCTCCTCTAATGGCACTTACTCTCACATCTTTACTTGTATTCCCTTGGCTGAGTACTGTCTCCTCAATATTGTATCAAAATGTTATTTGACCCACTGTATTGACTGTCTTGTAGACATACTGCTGCATAAATCAGTTTGAGGCTTGGATACTGTACTTCTGCCAAACCGCATGCCACTCTCTCTGGTTGTTTGCCTGGAAATAGTTAGCATTCTTGTCGTGTGCACTTAATTACTGTATTTCTCTGTTCTTCCTGTCATTTTAACTGTCCTGGTTCCAGTTGTAAACACTGCTTTGTTGTTCAAATTTTGCTTAAGTCCTGTTGTGTGATATGCCTATTGAATTTCCTATCTGTATAATGTTCCATTGTTTGTAACTCTCCGGTCATGCCTGAAAATAGGTAACATTCTGGTCTATTGCACTTACCTGTAAACAAAAAACTAAATAAATAAATATCCAGTAGTTCTCACGCTACTCACTAAGCCCTCCTTTACCCCCTTCTTGGACCCAGTGTCACATGTTCGAGATCTAGAAATTTAAATTCCTGTTCATCTTTTTATTTTCACATTATACATTTGTACTGCTCACACATATTCCATGTTACCATTCCTGATGGCTCACATATGTCCCCAACCTTTCTTTCCATTTTTCATTTTCCCACATAATATGTCTCACAGGTGCAAACTGCCATGCATATGACATATGTTGTATTGCAGTCTTTAAACTGCAATATACAGTATTAAACAGTTTGCTATCGTATGGACTCCTAAACATGCTGCACTCATAAATCACAGAACAGTATTTGCAGTTACCACATTTCCTACATCCTTTTTGGGGGGGAGGGCAGCCAAGTACATGTTTTTTTCTTGTGGTTCAGCAGAGTGTTCTAGAATGTCCCTAAGGTTCCTGGCTCACCTACATGGCATCCTTGGCAGTACCCATACTGTTTCTTTTAACTTAAGGTCTGCTTCTAATACATAACAATTCTTGTAAATAATCTCTTTGACTCTCCTAGATCTCACATTATAGGTGGTCACAAAATTAATTTGGTCCTGGGAGCTGTCTCAAACACCCAATGGGAATCTCTATCTCTAGCATCACATGCCTCTCTCGCTTTTTTGATTGCTGATTCTGCACAGCCCTTCTCCCTGACGTGCTTCTCCAGTTTCTCCAATTCTTTTTGCAGGATTGTATTTTCACTACAGTTCCTCTTCACCCTATAAAGTTAACTTTTGGGGATATTTCCTACGGTGTGGAGGTGGTGGCAACTGCTGACCAGTAAGATCATATTATGATCTGTTGGCTTTCTGTAAAGCCCTTGGCTATCTCTCATCTGGATGTGGCTTGTATTTTCAAGTCTAAGAAAGTAATCTCTTCAGATCTTGCACTATAAATAAACTTTGGTTAGGATTAGTGCCATGCAGGTACTCCACAAATTCTTCTAGTTTGTTTCTGCCCCCCGTCACACCAGTAGAATATCATCAATAATGTGCTTCCATAGTGGTATTTTAGACAATTAGTAGTTGGCATGTTCATTTCATATATAGCTCCTTCCTCCCAATGTCCCAGATACAGATTTGTATAATCTGGGGCAAAGTTTGCCCCCATTGCCGTACCTTTTTGTTGATGATAGGGTTTATCTCTGAAAGTCAAATAATTTCCCTCCCATACCACCCTTGACATTTCAACAAGCAATTCTCTAGCTGACTTAGCACCTTGAGAAGAACATTAAATTGGGATCTTAGTGAAAACACGGTCATTAGAAATGATTTCTTTCTTTCATGTATCAACACCCTCAAAATGCACATTGGATGAATCCATCTACCTTCTAAATTTTGTGTAGCCCTTTAAATAGTAATTAGGAGGCACCTGTTTTTGGCTTTATAAGTGGTCTTCCCATAGGGGGCTGTATCTTTGATAAAGCCTGTGATCAGGTGAAATGTCAGAAGCTTTTTTTTATCTGTTGTCCCTAACCCAGGAGGGTCGTTTTCACTTGCTTGTAGAAGTGAACTTTGTGACTGCCTATAATGTGAGATTGTGGAGAGTCAAAGAGATTTACAAGAATTGGTATGTTTTAGGAGCAGACCCAAGGTTAGAAGAAACAGTAAGGGTACTGCCAAGGATGGCATATAGGTGAGCCAGGAACCTTAGGGACATTCTAGTACTCTCTGCTGAACCACAAGAAAAACCCCATAGCTGGCTGCCTCCCCTCTTCAAACGATATAGGAAATGTGGTAACTGCAAATATTGTTCTGTGATTCATGAGTGCTGCATGTTTAGGAATCCTTACAATGGCACAATGTTTAATACAGTATATTGCAGTTTATAGACTGCAATATCACATATGTCATATACATAGCTGTTTGCACTTGTGAGGCATATTATGTGGTGAAAATGAAAAGAAAGTGGAAAGAAAGGACTGGAAGCATATGCGGGCCATCAGGAATGGTAACATGGAATATATTTGGGCAGAACACATGCACAATGTGGAAAATAAAGATGAACATGAATTGAAATTTCTAGGTCTCAAACATGTGGCACAGCAGGCCTGCTGGTGCAGCGGTAGTACTACCACTTGTGACACCAGTGAGCCAGGTTTGGTAGTGAGCCTGGGCTGCTAGATGGCTGGCCGAGGGGAGAAGGATTGAGCACCTGAGGGGCTGATCTCCTTCTCCAGGGCAGGAGGGCTGCAGTCCCTACTGCTATACCACCACCTGGTTGACCACTGGTGGTGGTGCAGTATGGGGATGCAGAAGTGTAGCGAGGGCATTGGCCGAGGGCCTGGACCAAGGGCACGTCTCTGCATGCCTTTGTCTTCTTGGCCCTCTTCAAGTGCTGGTGTCCTCAGGGGTGGGCTCAGAAAAACATGAAAAAGCCCAATGCCTGATCCTGGAGATGGACCCCCATGCCGATGATGACTGGAGGATGAGGAGGAGCTCCAGAGCTGCCAATCCCACTTAAAAGGTAAAAAGGAGAGGGGTTGGTGGTAAACCCTCTCTACCCCACCTGGGGGGTAAGCCAGGTGCTTGAAGGGTCTAGGAGAGGCTGCGACAAGTAATGTTCTCCATCCTCTAATGTAGCCTGTGGGCGCATGGGATCCTGAGGATAGCGGCAGGTGGTGTCAGAGGGCATAAAAAGCAAAGGAAAAAACACAAAAAATGTGACACTGGGTCCAAGAAGGGGGGGAAGGGGCAGGGAGGGCTTACTCAGTAAACATGAGAACTACTTGATACTAAGGGTTCATACTAAGGATCTTGTAAAAGCAAGAAGGCAGTAGCCCATTAGGCTTCCATTATAAAAAATACATTAGAGTAGCACCTGAAATCTAATCAATGCTTGAAGGAATGTTTACCGTTAGCAGTTATTACCTCCAGGGATAGATCATTCCCTAGCTTAACTATTCTGTTTGCATAAAAATACTTTCTCATATTGAGTCTATAACACTTCCCTTTTATTTGAAGTGGATGCCCTCTGGTTTCAATCTAAAGATCCTTAAATTCCATACCCAAGTTACACATCAAAACAGGATCCTGCATAATGTTGTACATCAACAACAAATCTCCACACACTCGATGTGTCTACAAGGAGATGAGGCCTAACTGCTTTAGTCTGTTTGGATACTCCAGTTCATGTAGTCCATCCACCATTTTAGGGTATCGAGATTATATTTGTTCTAGCCTTAGCCTTTCATGCTTTTTATATGGGAACCAAACCTGGGATAAATACTCCAGATGTGGTCGAACATAAGACCTATATAAGGGTATCAACACAGTACTAGATCTAGAGGCTATGTTTATTTTAATAGAGTAAACTGCTTTATTTGCCTCATTGAGTATGGCTGTAACTTGTTCTCCATTAGTCAAATCATCAGCTATTTGTACGCCTAAGTCCTTTCCACATTTAGTTTTTAATAATTGTTGTCCTCTGATCTTATAGTTATAATGTAAAGTTTGTCTTCCTAAATGCAATACCTTACATTTATTTAAGTTACGAGACATGTCCCACTTTCTGGACCAGGTAGCAATGTTATCCAAATCTTTTTGTAAATTTAGACAATCAGCTAAATCTGCACAAGCTGCATCTATCTTAATATTGTCTGCATATTTAATACTCCATGATGAGTTATTGGACATCAGATCTGAGATGAAAATATGGAACAGGGCAGGCCCAAGAACTGAGCCCTGGGGACCCCACTCAGAACACTACCAACAGATGAATAACAGCCATTAGCAACCACACATTGTTTTCTATCACTCAATCAGCTTGCTATCCAGTTTATAAGTAAACCATCAATATTGTGTGATTTTAGTTTTTGCACAATAGCCCAGTGAGCTATTAAATTGAAAGTTTTAGCAAAATCTAAATATATGACATCACAAGGTATACCCATGTCAAGTTGTTCATTAACTTTTTCATAAAATGTCAGCAAATTAGTGATGCAGCTCCATCGTTTAAAGAACCCATGCTGTAAGGGGTCAATATTATTTAAATAGGAAAGCATCCTATCCTTAATGATGCCCTCCAAAATCTTACCTATAACACATGTTAAACTTATAGGCCAATAGTTACACACATCATCCTTTTAGACGTAGAAACATAGAAACATAGACTTTGATGGCAGATAAGGACCACTTGGCCCACTTAGTCTGCCCATTTCTCTACATATTGGATAAGCTGCAGATTCTAGTTAACCAATAGCTTACTTCCTCCTAGCCTCCACTATAATTGCTTTATGCCTGTCCCATGCATTCTTGAATTCCCCCACTGTTTTTCACCCCACAACCTTCTCAGGAAGGGGGTGCCACGCATCCACCACCCTCTCCCTGAAAAAATACTTCCTGACATTGCCCCTGAGCCATCCCCCCTCTAGCTTCAAATTGTGCCCCCTTGTTCTTGCACATCTCTTCTCTGAAAGATGCTCTCATCTTGGACTTTGTTGATTCCCTTGAGGTACTTGAAAGTTTCTATCATGTCCCCCCTCTCCCTCCTTTCCTCAACAGTATAAATATTAAGCTCTTTAAGTCTCTCTTCATATGGCTTCTGTTGCAGACCCAGCACCATTTTAGTTGACCGCCTGTGTACTGCCTCCATCCTGTCTGTGTCCTTGTGGAGATGGGGTCTCCAGAACTGCATGCAGTACTCCAGATGGGGTCTCACCAACTGTCTGTACAGAGGGATAACAACTTCTTGTTTTCTACTGGTGATGCCTCTCCCTGTGCATCCCAGTATCGCCACAGCCCTCTTTACTGCCTTCTCACATTGCTTGCCTACCTTAAGGTCATCTGATATGACTACCCCAGGTCCTTTTATGTTATTATTGTTGTTAGAACCTCCCCTCCCATTGTGTACTCTTCCCCTGGGTTTTTGTTTCCCAGATGCATTACTTTGCACTTTTTGGCATTGAATCTAAGCTGCCACATTTTTGACCATTCCTCCAACCTTGCTAAGTCCCTTTTTATCCTTTCCACCCCCTCTTGTGCATTAACCCTGTTGCAGATATTTGTGTCATCTGCAAAGAATCATACTTTTCCTTCTTGCCTCTCTGCAATGTCTCCTATAAAGACATTAAAGAGGACTGGTCCCAGTACTGAACCCTCAGGTACCCTACCAGTGACCACCTTTCTTTACAGTGTACCCATTTACTATTACCCTCTGCATCCTGTTGGCCAGCCAATTTGTTATCCAGGCTACCACCCTAGGACCCACTCTGAGGCTGACTAACTTGTTTATTAATCTTTTGTGGGACTGTGTCAAATGCCTTGCTAAATCTAGGTAGACCATATCCACAGTACCTCCCTGGTCTACTACTTTGGTCACCCAGTCGAAGAAATCTATTAGATTCGTCTGACATGACCTTCCTGCTGTGAATCCATGCTGCCTCTGGTCCTGTGCCCTGCTGGTCTCTAGGTACTCAACAATTCTTTCCTTCAGAAGTGATTCCATCATTTTCCCTACCACTGAGGTCAAACAAACAGGTCTGCAGTTTCCTGCCTCTGCCTTGCTCCCACTTTTGTGAAGAGGAATTACATCTGCCCTCCCTCACTTCAGGTACCACCCCATCCTCCCCTGATTTGTTAAAAAGGTAGTCAGTGGTGTCACTAGGTCTCTCCATAGTTATTTTAGAATTCTGGGGTGAACCCCATCAGGCCCCATTGCTTTGTCCACCTTGAGGTTTAGGAGTTCTTTCAGTACCCTTTCTTCTGTGAATGGACTGGTATCGACACCCCCATCCAGAGTGCTTCTATTTTTTGGTTTAAGTACCTCCCACTATTCTTTTTTGTGAATACTGAGCAAAAGTATTTGTTCAGTATCTCTTCCTTTTCACTGTCATCCCTTGCCCACCTCCCCTTCCCTTTATTGAGCCTCACTATCCCGCCCTTGGTCTTTTTCCACTCCCTGATATACCTATAAAAGGTTTTATCCCTTCTTAGCTGAACTGGCTATCCTTTCCTCAGTTTGGGCTCTTCGCTATTCTGATTGCCTTCCTCACTTGTTTCTGCTTTAGCTGATACAGTTCTTTGTCCTGCTCCTTCTGTGATTCCTTATACTTCCTGAATGCCATCTTTTTCTCCCTAACCTTCCCCGCCACCTCTTTTGAGAAACATAGTGATTTTTTACTTCTTTTTGTTTTGTTTATTTGCTTAATACAAAGGCTTGTTGCATATGTGATAGCAGTTTTGATGGCCTTTGACCCCTATAAAATGGGAATAACATGGGCTGCCTTCCACTCTACAGGGATGGAAGCAGTATTTAAGGAGAATTCAAATAGAAGTTTTAGTGGTACAAGTAAGTATGCACACATGATTTGGAGTAGCTTGGGGAGATATTATCTGCACCTGGAGAGGAACTGACTTTCAATTTGTCAATTCTATCTTTACTTTCTTGAAGAAAATGTTGTAAGATGTGTCAGTAGCAAACCTTTTAGTTACTACATTATGCTTGCCTTTTGTAAACACTGCAGAAATAGTTGTTACAGATTTCAGTCATTGAATTATTATTGTGAACACTGAGTTATTATACTTAATAGGCCTACCTCATTTCTAAGTTTTTGAGGGAGTCAATATATGCATAAAACTGTTTGGGATTATGTGTGGTGACATTTTGAGCTAATTTTATCTCAGTGGATCTCTTAGCCCTTGAGGCATATATGGAAAGGGCCAAATGACCACATTGAATTGAAACCTTTTTAAAAGACAGATGATAAGTGGTCTTTTTTTTTTTTTTTTTTTGTTTAGGTCTTTTTTAAAAGAGCTGTTAGGATTGTGAATGAAGTGACAGCAGCTTCACATGCTCTACTTTTTCCTAATCTAGCATGTGTCATGCTATTTTTCCTAATTTGAGAAGTACCTAATTGCATGGGGATCCAGCACATGGCTATATGGTCTGAAAAATCCTGTCCTTCAGGCAGTTCCTTGTTTCTATCCCTTGTTTTTGTAACCCTTTCTTCTGTCTTACTTGTTTATCCTATGGGTTCTCGTGTTTCTTGCTTAACTGATCATGCTGATAATGGTAGTCTACATATATAAAATCATATGCAAAAGTGTGATTAGACTAGTAGGAATAAGACTTTCCTGCTTCCCATTTTTGCCTTCTGTACCAAACTGTAAAAAGATTGTAAGGAAATGCATTTCCAGTCTTGTAATAGAATACAGTATGTGGCAAATATATTTGGGAACCTTTTAACTTAGATAAATATATTTATAACTGTATGTTAAGGATGTATGTATATATTTATTGTGTAAAACAATTGTAGTATGTGTATACGTTGTAATATGGAATTTCTAAATGTTATGTGTATCACTTTAAATAGTGAATCAAAGGCTTTGGAGGTTTTGGGCTATACAAGGAATCTTCCCCTAGGGGGCTCTGTCTTTGATACAGCCTTTGATTAGGTGAAACATCAGAAGCTTTTTTTATCTGTTGTCCCTGACCCAGGAGGGTTGTTTTCAAGCACTTGTGGAATAAAACTGAAAGTATTTTCAGTCATTTGGTGTATGACTTCAACTTTTACTCTGTGTGGAGGATAGTGCCATGGCTTTGTGCTGTGGACTTATTACCTTTGTCACCGAGCACCCCAGCATGGTTGCGGCTCTGCTTGTTATAAATAAAATTGAGGTCAGATGGTGTGACCAGGTCCTTAATAGTAGGTTTCAGATGCAAAATACCCCGCAGAAAGGTGCAAGACACCTCAAGTTGAGCCACGGCCTAGGTGCATGGTACGCAGAGATGGTAAGAAGATGTACCTTGAGGGAGGAGTACCTCAAGCCTGAGTCAGAGAGGAAGAGAAGATATTCCAACACCTGATTCACCTGGCAGGCGAAGGTGTCCAGTTGGTAAAAAGCAGCCCAAAGGGTGAAACACTTCCATTTCATGGTGTAAGTAGCCCTGGTGGAGGGCATTCTCACAGCCACCAGAACATCTGTGACCCTAGAGGACACTCCAAAGTGAGCAATAGCTAAGTCTGTAGGAGTGACTCATGGAGATACAGAGACTTTAGATCTGGGTGCCCTGCTCCTGGGATAGGAAGCCGATGCACAGGGCAAGTGCACCGGGGGTTCCCCCACCAGCTGTTGCAGCAAAGGGAACCAAGTCTGATGTGGCCAGAAGTGGGCCATGAGTAACATCTCCTCCCCTTCCAACTGGAGTTTGATCAGCACCTTTTGGAGGAGCAGAAAAGGGGGGGACAGTCATACAGAAACCTCCCCTTCCAGGAGAGGGACACTGCGTCTCACAAGAAAACTCCAGGTCCGAGATCGAGTGAGCAGAAAGTGGCAGTTTTACCTTGAGTGGGGACACAAAAAGGTCCAACTCTGGCCGACCATCTGTTCAAGAGATCTTCACCAATGGGGTCAGAAGCTCTGACTCGTGGCCCTTGACAGGAATGCCTGAGACTGTCTGCCAGAACATTTTGGATGCCTGAAACATGGATGGCCGAGAGCTCCAGACCATGCTTGAGCACCCAATACTAAACCCTCATCATCTCCTGACACAGGGGATAAGAGTGAGTTCCCCTGGTTTATTGATGTAATACACCACACAAATGTTGTCTGTCTGCACCAACAGCAAACCGGAGAAGAGATGATTCTGGAAAGCCTGCAGAGCATAAAGAACCACTCACATCTCTAGAACATTGATCTGATGACACTGTTCTACTTCTGTCCAAGTGCCCTGAGTCTGGGAGTGTACAAATGAGCTCCCCAGCTCAAACCCAAGGCAGCCATTGTGAAAATCTGACAAGGGGCTGAGATTTGAAAGGAAACCCTCCAAAGCAGGTTAGCTGGTTCTAGCCACCACAACAGGACTCATTTGACTGGATCAGAGACCATAACCATCTAGTCCTGGCCATAAGGTGCATTGATCCCACTGGACTCTCAATGTCCACTGAGGAATCAGCATGTGAAGGCCGGAGAGGGGAATCATAGCAATGGCTGCCACCATGTGACCTAGGAGTCACAGGAAAACCCTGGTGGGGACCTGGTGACTGGAGGAAACCTGGGTCATCAGGTGTTCCACCCTGTCTAGTGGCAAGAAGGCCATGCCCCAGATGACATCCAGAACTGCCTCTATGTACTGGACACATTGACAAGGAGACAGGTAGAACATCAGCTAATTAATGGTGATACCCAAAGCCTGAAACAGGCAGAAGGTATACTCCAGTGTCTGGCTCAGACCAACCCTTAAGGGTGCCGCTAACAGCCAATCGTTGAAGTAGGAAAACATGTACAAGGCCTGCCTTCTCAAGGCAGCTACTACCACTGCCAGGACTTGGTAAAGGCCCTGGGGGCTGAAGCAAAGCCAAAAGGGAGAGCCCTGAACTAAAAATGGTCTCCCTGAAACTGGAAGCAGAGGAAGCATCGATGGGAAAGAAAAATCTTGATATGCAGGTGTGCATCATGCATGTCCAGGTATGCATCCTGCATGTCCAGAGAAAACCAATCTCCCACCTGTAGGATGGGTAGCAACCCCTGAAGGTTTACCATCTGGAAGCATTTGTACTCAATGTACAAGTTCAGATGACTCTGATCCAGAATGGGTCAGAGATTCTCGGTCTTTTTGGGGATGAGAAAAAAGTGGGAGTAGAATCCCCTGCCCCACTGGGCTGAAGGGATGGGCTGTATGGCCCTTTTTTTGCAGAAGAACCTGAATTTCCCCCCAGCTGAGAGACAGATGAGATGGGGGGGTAAGAGGAGTTTTCTGGAGGAATTTCTGGGAGTCACTCAAGAACCTCCAGCATGTGGCCGTGTTCTATGATCTGTGGCACCCAGTTGTCTAAGGTAATGTCCTGCCACCCATCAAGATGAAGTAAGAACAGACTCCCAACAGCCTCCCCAGAACCCTTTCTGAAAGGGTGAGGTCAGCTAAGCGGTCTGGAGGTAGGAGCAGGCACCAGGAGGGTAGTCGTTAGTGTTCAAGGAGCCCAGGCAGCAGCTGTGGATGAGGCTGATTCTGCTTTGTGTTTGCCCTGATCTCAGGTGGATGGGCAGGCTTGTTTATGAGAAAAGTGTCAAAACAGAAGTCACTGACCCATCTTAGGTTGGGCATGGTACAGTAAGTGAATGGACCAGAGGGTGGCCAGACTCCTGGAGGGAGGAAATTAGATCCTGGACATCCCCTCCAAACTGGACAAAGCCCCTAAAAGGGGCATCCAAAATGCTTGACTGTATATCAGAGGCAAAGCCAGACACCTGGAGTCAGGAATGGCACTGGAGGCAGACACCTGTGGCCACTCGCCTGCCTGAGGCATCCACAGCATCATAGGCTGCCCAAAGAATGTGACTGCCTACGTCAGAGCCTGTCTTGAGGAGCAGAGCGACCTGTGTTTTGGAGGGATCATTGGGCAAAGCCTGAACTAGGTCCCTAGCCTGGTCACAGAAGACATTTTGATACTGGACCATGTGAGCCAAGTAGTTAATTGCCCAGATGGCCAGGGTTTTGTATGCGAAGGCTCGCTTACCCAGGTGGTCCAGCTGTCTGGTCTCCCTGTCTGGGGTAAGAGCATTGAGGTGCTTGGGCTTCTTTGTGCAGTCATGTGCAGCGTTGATGACCACAGAGTCAGTTTTAGGATGGCCCCCCAAAAAGGGCTTACCAGCTGGTGCATGGTAGAGACTGTCCACTTTCTTAGGTACTGGGGAGTGGTAGAGGTGATTCCAAGCAGCCCTCATGATATTGTCATAAGAGTCAATCAGGGTGCCACTGTCACAGGGAGGACATCAGGCTGTCTCAAATAAATGGCCAAGCAATGCCTTTCTGGGTCCTGTTGCTCCATTTTCCAGCCCAAGGTGGCTCATGTGTCTCATGATGTCCACAAATGATGATCATCAGAGGGACTTGAGAACCACCTTAGTGGGCTCTTCACCTTTGGAAGAGTCCCCCAGGGTGGAGGAAGACTGAATAACCAGAGTCATCCACATTCAGCTCATTTGGCTCACTCTCAGCCATGGGCACTCATCCTGGTGAAAGCCAGAACTGAAGTCAGGTCTAGATCTGGTGGATCCCAGTGCATGGGTGGTACTGGTACCTGATTGCTCCCTGTCCTGTGGTGGGAGGTACCCTGTGGGCTGCTTGGGGGATGCTGAAGGCAGGCCCTGAAGAGTAGGCTCTGCTTCTGCATGAAGGACCATACAGAAAACAGGGCATTGTAATCCACTGGAGCAGGGTAATTATAAGCCAGTGGATAAGGATAGGCTGGCACTGGATAAGAAAGATGCTTCGAGCCAGAAGCACCAGTGTAGAAATCACCCTGATGGGGGTTCGCAGGTGCCAGCAGTGGGACTGGCTGGGTCCATATGCTGTGGCAAGGGCAAAATTGGTACTGAGCCTGCAGGCTGCAGGAGAAGCAACATAGGCACTGAGCTCGTAGGGCTGGGGCAGGGCAGCACGGTGGCGTCTAGCAGGCATCAGTGGAGGATGCCTGGGAGGATAATCTGCCAGTGTCAAGAGTAGAGTTACAGGCACCTGGGGGGATAGAGACCTTCCTGGCTAAGGATGAGGTGACAATGTACTGGAGGAGATGGTGGTAACCTGCAGTGGGCGTTGCAGAGAAGGACTGGCATCAGACCCCTTGGGGGGAGCAAGGTAGGCAGTGCCTTGGCTGGTGGGGGTGTGACAACAGAGGAGCTGACACCAGTCACATGGCACACTGGCTGAGCATCCTGGCTAAGAACCTGTAGAAGTAATGGATCTTAGCATCAGAGGCTGAGGAGCAGGAGACAGAGTCCCCTGCCCCGAGGATCCGCTGCCTGTGACAGAGATAAGAGTGGGCAGTGGGGCCACCGGCAGCCTGGCAGGAGTAAGGGCATGCATGGCCATAGGAGACAACCCCCCGCAGCAGGATGACCCTGACACAGTCGAAAGCTTACGCGGAGACCGCGAGTGGGAAGCAGCCTGATCCTAGTCCTGGTGTTTTCCCAGTACTTCTGCTTCCCACCAGATGTTTCCCGGACTGAGAAGAGGAGGAAGCACTGGAAGACTGGACTGATGAGCTAAAGAGCTCCTGGCCTACATCTTCTTTTCCATTACAGTGAGCTTCTGCCTGATGAAATGGCTCTCCAGGATTTTAAGACGATGTCTCCAAGTGGCCTGGTTGAACTTCTGGCAAACCTGTCTGGCTTCGTGCTGTTGCTGGGGCCTAGGCACAGGATACAAGCAGAGTGAACATCTTTTTCAAGAATTTGTTTGACACAGGTGCACTTTGTGGAGCAGTTGGAAGATGAGGCAGGTGGAGATGACAAACTCAATGACGGTAACACTGAAAAATCAATGTTAATATGGCAGAAAATAAAGAACATAAAAAACACAGCAGTCATGGAAAATGGTAGTCAACTGTAGCAGTGGCATCTGCTAAGGTCCAATGTGCATGGGTCGACGTCGGGAAAGAACTGAGGAGGGTGTGGGGGACAGCCCTCCTTTATAGAATAGACCATGTCAGAGGGTGACCTGGTGGTGGGTTGTCCCCGGGCAACTACTAGCTAGAAAGTTTCCATGTGATCCTGGCACCTGGCAGCTAAGTCCTCCAGTGCTGGCCTGCTGCAAGAGCCTCCTTCAACGTAATATCTATATATATATATATATATATATATATATATATATATCATTTAATCAGGTGTGATGTGCACAGCAAGTTAGTTGCAGCTGATCATTTGTTAATTGTTTCAATCAGTAATTATAGAGACTCTTCACTCCCCTTTTGGAGGGGAACAACATACTAGGTACAACCTCACAAGGAACTCTGGCCTCTAAGGCGTAAAGGATGGCTTTTAGTGGGCCAGTATCCAACGAGCCCTCCCCCATCTCAGGGCACCGCCAACTGTGGGCCAAAGCCCAAGAGTTATTCTTCACCTATGTCTGACACCTCTATGGTACCAGCCAAAAATGCCTCACTCCTCCCCAGCCTCAGAGCAAACTGGCTGAAAAGGTTCAATAAACTCTGTTAACCCCTCTGTACAATCCAGTGAGACTACCATGCTGCCAATCTTGCAAGACTAATATGCTGCCATCACACCTGTGTGACTGTGACAAAGACCCCCCAACCCCAAGAAGGCAAAAAAATGAAAAACTCAATGGGAAAAAAGCCAGTAAAACTCCTTCTTGACCACTAAAGCAATCCCCCACAGTGGGACTGTCAGTTCCCTACCACACAGTTCCTCACCCCTGCCTTTTTGAGAGAATGGATTGGGAGAGTATCTGCTGGAGAGGTCAAAGTTGAAAGAAGGCAGAGCTTTCATTACAACAGCTTAAATTAACAATGATCCTCCATTCTAGCAGGTAGTAACTTCTGCCTCCTGGGAACCCTGCCTACCTGCCAGATCCTCTCGCTAGTGTGTGGAAGTTACTCGCTATATGATCAGTTGTCATCCGAGGGTGTGCCCACAGACAAATATTGCCAGCTGCTAATCCTTGCAGGCTCCATTATTGTCTCTTAGGGCAACAACCCCTTCCTCACCTGGGCAAATGAGACAGACAATGTGCTTTGAGGAAATGGCCACAGGCTTGTATTTATTAAACATCCAATTATAATTTGAATTGATAGAGAGATAGATAGATAGATAGATAGATAGATAGATAGATAGATAGATAGATAGATAAGACAGAGAGACAGACTGATAGACACAGACAGACAGATGCAGATAGATAGGGAGGCAGTATAGTGCAGTGGTTTAAGGCTCTAAGCTGCAAATCTGGAGACTTGAGTTCAATCCCACAGCCCCCAGTTGCATACTGTGTGACCCTGAGCAAGTCACTTAACTTCCCTGTGCTCCAAGATCACACCTGTAAACTAGCTTTCAGCTAAGTTACTTGGTTACTTGGTATGAGTAGACAAAGTAGGCATAAACCCATTTAATTATCTTCTACACTGGTAGGTTTATCTGTCCAATACCCATGTTAACAGAAGTTTATCTAGGATAGTTTTAAAGCCCTCAGAATTACTTTCTTGTACCAGTTTGGATGGTAAAGCATTCCAAATCCTAGCTGTTCTAACCATATAGAAATTAAATCTTTTCACTGTGTTTACTTTTGGGATATATAATTGTTTATTATGAAACCTGAGATTCCTATTTCTATCACTAAATTCGAAGCCACATTGTTTCATCAGTGTTGGATTTTGCAATATTTTAAACAGTAATAACAAATCTCCCCTTTTTCTCCTTATGTCAAGCCTGAATAAATTTAGTTGAATCAAACGTTCATTGTATGATAGATTTTTTATACCCTTAATAGATTTAGTTAATTTCCTTTGTATTTTTTTCAACAAGGAAGATATCCCTTTTTAGGAAAGGGTTCCACAAGGGGGAGCCATAGTCAACATGAGGTATAATATACGTTTTAAACAACTTAATTAAACATTCTTTATTCCTGTTTACAAATGCTTTCTTTAGTGAGTGCATGACTATTTGATTTAAATGAAATCTGACGACACTGATTAGATGATGAAAGCTCATTATTGACTAGGATCCCTAGGTCATTTTCCTTTATGGATGATTTTAATATAGTACCATTCAACATGTAGTTATATCATGGATTTTTACTTCCAAAATGCATTACAGAACATTTGGATTCATTGAAATTTATACTGTTAGTAATTACCACTCTTCAATCTTTTTCAAGTCAGTACACACAGTCTGATACTGTTCCAAGGTAGAAACAGTACCGCCAATCTTCCTGTCATCAGCGAATTTGGATATAAGACAATTAGAGCCTGTGCCCATGTCATTAATAAATAGCCCAAATAATACAGGCCCCAGGACAGATCCCCATGACACTCCACTTCATACAGATCCCTCATCTGATAATACTCCATTTAGTCTGACAGATTGTTTTCTTTTATTTAAATAATCAATAATCCAGTTGATTATGTAACTATTTAGACCCATCTTGATTAATTTTTTAATTACTAAATCATGTGGAACAGTGTCAAAGACTTTTTTTATATCCAATAATATAACATCCACTGGTATAGCTTTATCCAGGTTTGTACTAATAAATTCATAAAATGATATCAAATTCACGGTACAAGAGAGTCCTTTTAAAAATCCATGTTGAGAATAATCGGTTAGGCCAAGATTCAGTATCTCCTTATCAATTTCTTTTTTTAAGAGTTTTTCCATTAACTTACCACAAATCAAGGTTACACTGATTAGCCTATAATTAGCAACATTTGTTTTGTTTCCTTTTTTAAAAATTGGTACTACAATGGCCCTTTTCCAATCGTGGGGGACCAACTCAGATAGAATCGATCTATTAAATATAATTGATAGGGGTCCAGCTAATACGCTGGCTAGTTCTTTAAGCACAGTTGACTTTAGATTATCAGGTCCTGAGGAGGTAGATGTTTTTAGCTGTGATAACTCCTCATATATCTGTTGTTCCTCAAAGTGTATTGTTACTTCCGACTGTGCATAGAGATGGCATAGCCTTCCCTTTGGTGTTAAACATGGATGCAAAATATTTATTAAAACATTGTGCAATGTCTATATTGTCTACAATTTCGAGTCCAGCATGTATAATATTTGTAATTCTATGTGATGTTGTTTTGTTATTATTTATGTATGCATACAAAACTTTTATTATCTTTCTTTTGAGCCAATTTTAGTTCAAGTTCAGATTTGGCTGTTCGAATTAGTTTCTTTACTATAGAAAGTTGTTTCTTACAGGATATTTTAAGCTCAGGGGATGGATTCTATTTTACTTTTTTAAATGCATTGTATTTCTTTTTTATTTGATTTTTAATCTTTTTATTAAACCATAATGGTATTACGCCTTTCTTATTGAACTTAGGTCGCATGGGGACATATAAGTGGAGGGCCTCTTGAACAATGTTTTTAAAAGTATCCCACATATTATCCACATTTAACTGTTCAAATGCCCTCTTCCATTGGGTTTGCTTTAAGATTTCATGTAATTTAGTCCAATTTGTATTTCTGTAGTCAGGGATTTTGTTAGTGTTATAGTTTATTGTTCTTTTTGCCAATAGAATACACTCTGTTATATTATGATCACTGGATTCCAATGATGCACTGACCATAGGATCAATCAATCGCTCTGGGCAGTTTGTTACTATTAAATCAAGGATGTTTTTTCTCGTGTAGGAAGGCAAATTAATTGATCACAACCACATGATGTTAATGTGTAGAGTAAAGATAGATAGATAGATAGATAGATAGATAGATAGATAGATAGATAGATAGATACAGATATACAACAATAAATCTGGCATGATGTACACAGCAAGGTAGTCACAGCTGATCATTTGTTAACTGCGTCAGTCAATAATGACAGGCCCTCCACTCCCCTATTGCAGGCAGCCAACATACTAGGTACAACTTTGCAAAAGACTATGGCCTCTGGGGCATAAGGGATGACTCTTAGTCAGCCAGTCTTGAATACACCCACCCCTACCAGAAGGTGCCACTAACTGTGGGCTGAAGCCCATGAGTTATCCATTCCCTATTGCAGGCACCCATCTGGCACCAGCTGGAGAGGCCTAACCTCTCCTCAGCCTCAGGGCAAACTGCCTGAAATGGTGTGATAAATCCTGTTAACCTCATCTGTGCAATTCTGTGAGACTAGCATGCTGCCACACAGTGAGCATCCTGCTACTGCTCAGTTGTCAGCTGAACAATGATGCTTATCCCCCACCAAGCACATTACACCATGACTTCCTCCAAAACATTTTGTTGGTCTGCTAAACATCTGGAAGCCCATGACAATGGCAACCACAATTGAGCACTTTCAAAAAGGGTGACTCAATCCTGGCACCTGTCCACAGGGCTACTGGGCAGGGATGGCAACCGGATGGTGGGGGTCCACGAATATAGTGACAGGATGTTGCTATATGTATATGCGTGGGGGGAAGCAAGCTGAGCAATAGGCAGAAGGGGAGGGAGGGTTTGTGAGACATAGTGCAGTGGGGAGCTGCCGAGCTGGCCCCATGGCATAGTGGGTGGGTGGCAGGCTAAGGTTGTGAGGGTGCTCGGTTTGGGTCCAGGCACACATTCCTTTTGTTGCACCTGACGATGTATTTTTTTTTCCCCAGTTTTGCACCCCCCCCGACATGCAGCCCCCTGGAGTTGTGAATCCATTAGTAGGGGAGTGTGGGGGGTAAAAAAAAGTCCCCTGCACTGTTTTGCTGTGTGCCAGGAGTGTACATTGCATAAATTGATTTTTGGCAATGTACATTCACCCTAAGAGCGATTGCCTTTCCACGATTACCATTATGACATGGAACCAAACATCTATCACTACCTAAGCCTAATAACAGTACCTCATCCTTCATACCACTGTGGCACTTTTGCATGATCCCATCATGCAGCAGCAGAAGTCCACCAATAGCATCCTCAACTCACATCATAGCCATGTTTGTCAATCCACTTATTTTCATTTGCTCCTGGATTTCGAGCTTGGTGCCAGCCCTGCCTTTCTAATGTTTGTAACCAAATGATGTACATCCTTGGTCATTGCTGATGCTGAAATACAAAGTTGTCTGTTATCTGTAGCAGCTAATCTGACTTCAACAGTGCCCAATCATTTGCTTCCATGTGGATGACCACTGTTTGCGGAAGGCCATGGCACTGAGCATTGGCTGTGCTCCATGGTAGCAAATTCCCCTACTTTCTTCCTTCTAGCCCATCCAACAACTTATACCTGCCAAGGGCCATGGATAAATGACTCCCCAACCCCAAGAAATGCCGTGTTTTTATCATTGCTCACTGCACATAAAATTGGCCTCAGATCCAAGCTTGCTTTTCCCAGGAGTTATGACCTGACAAAAACAAAAACAGATAGGTTAAAGCAATTGTGGTCACATGCGACTACCAATAGCTTAGGACTTCCACCATCCCAGGGACTAGAGCTGTACATCTGTCAAGCACTTTACCCTATGTCCACTCCACATTGCAGGGTGGCAGATGGACCACTTTCAACCCCACCCCTCTGTGAGCCATGAAGGTTGTGAGTCTTCTTCTGGGAGGTTCACAGTTATAGTCCCTGCGGCTGCATTCCATCTGGCCCAAACACTGATTATGTGCCTGGTTTTATCCATCATCAATTATTACTTTTTCCAAAAGCTTATGGTGCCAGCATCATTTTAGCATATATGAGCCGATTAGAACTGAGCTGGTAAACTGAGAGTTATTATCAGATATATATATAATATTAACTTGTCGGCATGACATGCACAGCAGGGTAGTCGCAGCTATTGAAATAATCAATTTCTTTACAAAAAGCATCTAGGCCATGTATCCCCTTGGGAGAGGGTTGACATATTGCCTACTTCTCGTGAGGTCCCTATGCTGCTGAGACTTGAGGGGTGGCTGTGAACAGGCCAGTCTGAGGAGTGCCCTCCACATCAAGGGTGCCGCCAACCGGTGATCTACGTCCGAGAGTTATACTTCACCTATGGCTGGCATCCCTCTGGTACCAGCCACCAAGGCCTCACCTCTCCCCAGCCTCAGGGCCCTCCTGAAAAGGATTGACAACCCTGTTTATTCCCCCTTGTATGATACTGCATAACTCCTTGGCCCTGTGGTTCTTACCACCAACAATGCTGTCTGTTCTGCAGTGCCAGTTAAGTTGCAAGGCCTCTGAAATATTCGAATAATTGCTACAGTTATTTGTGAAAATATTTCACTGGCTAGTAACATTCTGATAAAATGATATACTGTAGTTTTATAAGATTTCAAGTGCCATTATAAAAACGCTCTACACTGAAGTCTTCTAAAATGTTTTGAATCAGACGTGCAGAAAGAATTATTCCTCATAGTACTGTCGTTACGGTGTTGTGCATCTTCAGAACAAGGTCATAAGTATGTAACAGCTCATTTATACTATATTGTAACTGCATGCTCACATCATGCTTTTTAAAAAACACGGATTTGGGAGTCACTGTTGCTACTGCAGTGCCAAGCATTCCTCCGTGTACAGATTGCTCACAAATGCACTGCATACTATTGCTTACACTTTTCAGTGGGACCTGTAACAGGTAAGTATTCTGAGATTCACCAATCAAGACAATAATAGACTTACACCAGAAATCACTTTTATCTATTTCATGACCTGTGGGGGAGGGTACAAATACGCAAAATGCATTATCAGCAAGATGGACAGCATCCTATGAAGGAGTTTCAGTAAGGCTCAACAAGTGAAACATACTACAGTTAATACTATATGTAGTGCATTTTTTACAACTGACTCACCGTCAGGGAGACCATTTGGTCCTCCAGTAACTAAAACAAGTTAAAGCAGACTTAGATGTCTGTTGCCTTAAGCAGACTGAAATTGCCCTTACGTTTTTCTGCCAGCCGTATTATGAGGTGATGCCACAGCTACCCAATTACTGGCGTACTAATTATGTAGACAGTATTCCTGAAGTGAAACACCCTAGCATCAGGATCCATCACACCAAACTTCATAACATTATCCGTGCCTTTTGTACATATTACCTGGCCCTATATACCCTGGAGCAAATGGTGGCTTTCACAGAAATAACCAATTATCTGGCCTCCATGACTCTGCCCACTCTGACAGATGAGCAGTGATTGCACCTTATATGCCCTTTGCAGGCTCTAGAGCTTCAAACAGTCATAAATCATTCCAAAACTATGAAGGTGCCATGAACTGATGGTCATGGTGCTGAATTTTATAAGACCACCAGGAATCAAGTACTCTCTTCCCCTTCTTCGGATCTTTAATGAGGCATTTTCTGGAGACCCCCTTCCCAAATCTGGTCACAAGTAGCGATATCGGTAATATTAAAGCCAGACAAAAACAATCAGCTGTAAGCAATAAAATATATTAAATTAAAAAAAAACAAACAAAAAAAACAATCAGCTGTGTGATTCCTACTGACCTATTTCAGTACTCAGTACCAATTATAAGTACTTTATGTCAACTTAGGCACACTGGCTCTGTGAGATCCTCCCTACCCTAAGTGGGATAGAGCAGATGGGATATGTTCATGCAAGATTGACCACAAGGATAACACCAGATGGCCCCACACCTAATCCATGAAATGTAGATTCACCAGTTAGCTTCAGTCCTTTTCAGCCTTGGCACCAAAAAGGCATTTGATATGGTCTCCAGGCCATTTTTATATTCCACCCTGGGAAAAATAGGCTTTCCAGAACCCATGATAAAAGTTGTACAAAAACTCTATGCATCCCAACTAGCTTGTGTTAAAATGTCAGGTCACTATTCTAAGGACTCCTTCTGTATCAAGGAACCCAACAGAGATGCCCAGTACTCCCCATTTTATTTACCATATATATCAAGCCACTGGTATAGGCTGTCTGGGAATCCCCTCACTTAGATTCCTTTGGGAAGTGAGGAAGACTGAGTAGCCCTTTATGCTGGTTATGTGCTCCTAAAGTTATACAATCCCAGTGCCTAACTCCTAGCTGTGTTTCAGATATTGGAAAATAGTGCTGTTTGAGGGTATAAACTTAATACCACAAAAACAGAAGTCCTTACTTTCCACTATTAACAGACATAAGAGACCAGAATTGTTATCCTTTCCACTGGGATCTAGAAAAACGAAAATATCTGGGGATTATTTAGCACGAACCCCAACAGATACCCTGTTTAATAACTATACTCCATTCTATAACCAAATGACACAAACCCTCACAAGATGGAGTCTGCTATCCCTTAGTCTCACAAGAAGAGTTAAGGTGATCAAGATGGTGATCCTACAAAGGGCTCTCTATCTTTTTCAAAACTTCCCACTCTCCTTAACTCTAAATATGTTTAGATGATGGAACAAAGCAATAGCCAGATTTATTTGGGCTGGACTTCATCCCCAGATTAAACTACTGTATCTACACTGTTCCTCCCTAAGAAGAGGGGAGGCTCACTTTCCCTAACCTTAAACTCTACTATTGGGCATCCCATCTCCATTTTAATGCACTCTGACATCTTGGGGAACCCTGTCACTGTGGCAAGAGATAGAGACAGTGCCTTTCCCAGTTCCAGAGTTTGTCCAAGCCTTGTATCATCTTGATTCACAACCATGACTTAATAACATGTCTCAATCCATGGCTTCAATACCAACTCTCTGCCTGGACTGCTATCTGTAAAGCAATACATTTAGTCCCCTTCCTTAGATTGTTATCCCCAATAGCCTTATTGGAATGCTTCCAACCAGCCCTGACAGATGTAGCCTTTCAACAGTGGGAATACTATTTGCTCTACTACCTATACCAGCTAATGGCAATAGTAATATTAAATTTTTTTTTTACTGACGTTCAGCGGAAGTTTGGCCTCCAGCAGTGCGATTTCTATAGGCACCTACAACTCTGACATTATTTTCTCAACCTTCCCATAGGGACCCACCAACCTGAGTCTCATCCCACCATTATTGCCTCCCTTATTTCTGTCATAAGAACTGGGATGACTGGGCACTTGATATCTCTTTTCTATAGCTCCTTGACTTGACACCACTGATGACTCAGAGTATGTGTTACAGTGATGGTGTGAGGAACTAGATCAACAAATCTCACTAGACCAATGGCATGTGTCCTGCTGAGTCATCTCTAAAATCATTAGTTCTCACCAATAGTGGAATGTGTGTGGAAACAGCAGATATGATTCTTCTGAATGCCAGCTATTACAAATAATTTCTGCACAACCAGGGATGCCACCTGTTGGAGACAATGCAGGGAAACTAACGCTCATCATACCCATGTAATGTGGACCTGCCCCATCATATGCCCTTTCTTTTTAGTCACTCCAGATGGAGCTGTAAGAGCTTTATGGTAAACCAATACCTCTGACTGCAGAGATGTTTCTATTGTGTGTACTACCACAAGGCTTTTGTGATCCTCACTCACATTACCTCTTGGGTATTTTACTGCTGACGGCCAAAAAGGCTATCACTAGGGCCTGGCTCACTCTCCAGGTTCCCACCTTGGAGGGCTGGAGGGCCATCATCAGTTACATTTATAGGATGGAGATGATTATGTAAACATTAAATGATAAACTAGATCTTTGTTCTTATAGATGGAATGGGTGGATCCTGCATGTGATGACTAAAGATCCAGACTTTGTCCATTGATGAGAGTGTTTGTCTGGACATAGCCCCTTCTCTCCTTTAGAATAGAAAAACACACCGACTTCCCAAACCCACTACAATAACCACTTGGGAGAATCATCCCTGGAAAGGCAACTGACCCAGAATTCGATGATTGCTCCCTAGTCCTCTAGCTTGCTGGGGGTATATGAACCAGTCCCTGTGGCTCCCCTTGCCCCCCCCTCCACACATATGATTCCTTATCAGATTGGCCGGGACTGAGGTAACATTAAATGTTGCATATTATTATTACTCCTTCCCTTCCCTCCCACTGTCCCAAGGAGGGTGGATGCATTATTTTACATTGTTGCCCAGTGAACTGAGCATATCTAACTGTACAACTTTAATGTGATTACTTGCTGAATTGTATGTATTGCTAACATGTTGAAACTATGGTCACTGCAAACTTGGAAAAGTTAAATAAAAACTAAATTTACAAAAACAAATACTGTATATAGTTAATACTTTACAACCACATTGAATTAGTCAACCAAAAATAAACTAAGGCTCTGGCACACCAATGGAATAGTCTTAAGCTTAAAAGCCGATTCTGCCTGATAATAATCTTAGCTACCCTTTAAGTAACTGCAAGCTAAAAAAGGGAGCAAGTTCATTAAGGCCTGCCAGGTGAGATATACTGCAGTTCCGCTGTATGACCACGTTAAATTAATAAACTAAAATAACCAGTAACTCATTGGAACAGTCAAGCTCAAATCCCTCATGATCTTGTCTAGTAGGGAACCTGGAAGTGTGGGGGCGGGGGTTCTAAGTCCTGAGGTAGATGGATTTATGTGATAACGGTGAAAGCCTAAAGGAGATCAGCGTTATTGCAAAGTCAGAGTGCTGAAAATCAGTTTCTGCACTCTGACTCTCTGGCACACAGCAAAACTGCTATTGGGGACTTGTATTTTTAAACTTTTATGCAGGGGCTGTGCCCCTCAATTTCTACTTAAGGATTGTCAACTCCCAGGGGGCGATGTTGGGGGGTGCAAAAACATTTAAAAAAATAATTTGTGCCAGACGCACAAAAAGGCACTAGCGCTCGGACCCAACCCCAGCACCCTGCCCACCGGCTGCCAACCCACCCACCACACCACGGGTCCAGCTCAGCAACCCACTGTGGCACCACCCTCACAATCCCTCCACCCCTCACAGTCCCTCCCACCCTCACTGTGCATGCTTGCTCCCCAGTGTGTGTACGATAGAGACATCCCATCATGTATCAACTATTTATTGTCAATCCTGTAATTCTCACCTGTAATTGTTATGGAATTCCTTGTCTGACTTATGCTTTGCCAACTCACCTTGTCTCTTAACAGTATTCTGTATATATGTTTGTTTACACTGTTTTTGTCCTCTCTGTGATGAGGTACCTTTGTAAATGAGCCTCTGGCTCAAAGGTTGTTAAACTGATGTTCCAATAAATAAATAAATAAATAAATCGCTATATTTGCCAACCCCCCCATACGGTTGCTCTACCCTGTTGGTAGCCCTGATGGCATGTGCTGGGATTGAGTTACCATTAGTGCAGGTGCTCAATCACCGACGTCCATGTCACGGGCTACCAGGTAGACAGGGCCTGTCCTAGAGCACTTCACTTCTAGTGCCAGCTCTTGGTGTCTCTCCCACTGCAAAATGAGAAAAGTGTTAGCAATCCTTTATTAATGGAAGTATATGCACTGCCATACAGTACTAATGTGTTTACAGACAACATGACACAAAGTTCTCTACTACTTCCCCCTTATGGCCTATGTGCTCTAACCGACCAAAGCTGCTGTAGGCCCCCCTCCCCCAGAATGTATTGGCAGATAAGAAAAATCAATCAGTGGTGACCTTGGCTTTTTGTAATGTCTGGATTATCATGCTGTGACACCTACCCAGCGCTTGTGGTGTGGTGGCCCATGGGTAAGAATGCTCTAATTTCAGCACTGTATCTGGACTAATAGCCAGGCTTAATGCTGCCAAGCCTTTTAAGTGCACAGCATTAATTCAGTTTCACTGTACTATTGAATACTAAATGACTGTCATTGATGATGATGTCATTGAATTATTGCTTACTTTCTTCTTCCTATTTTTTTCCCACATTCAAGATATGGAATGTTTATCATAGAATGGTTACCATGGAATACATGGATTCAAAATTTGCTCAGTTCCATTGGCAGAATGTTTCTCTCCTAACATTCTGCACACACAGACAACAAAGGCCTTTGTAACAGCCAGAGACTCAATTATCTCACTGTCAGGGCAAGAAGAAGACAGTTCCCTGATGAGCAGGTAAAGATTGAAGGGGCATTTTTCACTGTCAGCAAAGAAACAGTTGTAGTGAAAACTATAAACAATACTTATTATTTCTAATTTGTTTATGTACATAAGGAGAATGTGATAATCAAGGAATCTACAGTTAATTTGTTTTATTTTTTATTTAATGTATTTTTATTTTAGGGGCCCAGATGAAGGCTTTTTTACAGTATAAAGGTAGCAGCCATGTTTGTGGTGGAAGACCAGTTCTGGTTGTAGGGGGCTAACTGAAATGCCTATGTTCTAAATGCCCATTGATCTGGGTTCCAGACTCTTCTCAGTCCTTATTTTAGCCATGTGTAAACCATATTTTACACATAAAAAACAGCCAATCAGATTCCATGATTTTACCCTGCCATTTTATAATATTAAATTAGCTTAGCGTCAAAATGTGATTGTCCTAAAAAAACACAGACTGCACCATTACTCTTGGGCTGCTCAGCATCTGATTTATTTAGTTTTTTGTTACCCAGGTAAGGGAACTGACGATCACATGCAGCTTTTTGTAAATCATCTATTATTATTAAATCAACTTAGCCCACAAATGTGATTATCCTAAAAACTGACAGACTGACTCATTACTCTTAGGCATCTCAGAGCCAGAAAAATAATGTGACTTAATGGGAGTTGAACCTAGGTCCCTAGAATACCATCCTGGTGCTCTAACCACTGAGCTACAGGCTCAGATATTTATATAATTCCTATTAAAAAGGAAAGTGCACTAGACGATCAAATGCCTATGTTTTAGGCATGACCTGGAAGGTTTTGTGCTCTTCAGAGGTAAGGACAAGTTATAATTATACTCCTCCTCTAGACCAGGAGTACCCTTTCCTTACATAAAAGTGTAAAAGCTAGAAGAAAAAGATCAGTTTTTGCTAATGACAGCCATGGCTGCTAATTACAGCAGCAGCTAGACAAATGTACTCTGGAAGGGCATGTCCAAACAGGCTATGAAATGTGTGTATCATGTTAACTGACAGTTTCATATTTTCCTGGTAGTAGCAAGGTCCATGAACATTGGTATTAGATACCTACAACAGTTGATCCTGAGTAGCAGTGCAATGGCACATTTGTAGTAACTGTGTTTTTATAGTTAAAAGCAAAATTCCCTCTATTCGGCTAAAAAAGGTTAACGTTGGGAGAGTGTCAGTGTATATGTTTATGCTACCCTATATTTAACCTCTCCTTCTCTGCCCCATGCTTATGACCTGTTCTAATCCCAAAAAAGCACAATCTGCCCTTCCAAGTCATGCGTGTATGTGCTCCAGTATGAAATGGCAGCCAATATATGCTCCAGTATGAAATATTATAACACCAGGGGTTGGGCTCTGTACCTTTTATGCCATTGTGAAGTAAGGATGTTTATAATATAACTCCTCCTCTAAAATTCTTTTAGCAATAAAATGCAATTGTATTTCATTTTATCTCACTGATGTAAGAGGATAATTTAAAATTACCTCTGACAGCATTGGAACATAATGACATGGTGACCCCTTAATGCCGTTCATGCATTCTTCATCTTCAGACCTAACATTCTTTCACATATGTATTTAAAAAATAATTCTGCTAGAAAATTAAATCCAATTTAAACCCTTTGCTTAATCTTCCAGATTTCATGAAATTTGTGAAAAACCAAGGTTGTTCTGCCCTCCCCCAAGCAATACTTCCATACCATGATGCCTCCAGACAAAGATGCAGACCCAGTAGGGGAAGAGGACATGAGGCTTAACTGCCACGTTTAACAGGAAATAGCCTGCAATTTAAGAAGTCCTTCAAGCCAGAGCTGAAAGATCCTTTTTAGCACTCACCCAAATTACAAGCAACAGTCTTGTGTAATCTTTTAAAACTTAGAGTTTACCCTCTGCATAATAGCATGTAAAAGTGGAGCACTAATTCCACTAGCATGTGCAAATTTTGCCAGTTTCCTGAGCCTATATTTTTTGTGAATAGAGATTCTATATTTTCAGCCTTGCCATCTTCCCAAACTCATGCTCACCATCATTTATTTCTCTATTTTTTAATTTATTTAGTTTTATAATTACTATTTCGATATTTACAGCAAACAGTCTCATGGCCATAAGATAAAAGAACTGAAAGCTGCTAGTTAGACTGACTAACTTCATATGACTCCAAACAATGGAAACATAGAAACATAGACTTTGACGGCAGATAAGGACCGCTTGGCCCATCTAGTCTGCCCATTTCCCTATCTACAGGATAGACCGCAGATCCTAGTTAACCAACAGCCTATTTCTTCCTACCCCCCACAAGAATTGCCTTATGTCTGTCCCATGCATTCTTGAATTCTCCCACAGTTTTAGACCCCACAACCTCCTCAGGAAGGCTGTTCCATGCATCCACTACCCTCTCTGTGAAATAATACTTCCTCACATTGCCCCTGAACCGCCCCCCTTCTATCTTTAAATTGTGTCCCTTGTTCTTGCACGTCTCTTTTTCTGAAAGATGCTACCCTCTTGGACTTTGTTGATTCCACTGGAGGTACTTAAAAGTTTCTATCATGTCCCCCTCTCCTTCTTTCCTCAAGGGTATACATATTAAGCTCCTTTAGTCTCTCCTCATCAGGCTTCTCTTGCAGACCCTACCATTTAGTTGCCCTCCTCTGGACTACCTCTATCCTGTCTATGTCCTTGCAGAGATGGGGTCTCCAGAACTGGACACAGTACTCAGATGGGGTTTCACCAACTGTCTGTACAGAGGGATAACAACTTCCTGTTTTCTGCTGCTGATGCCTCTCCATACATCCCAGTATACCCCAGCCCTCCTACTGCCTTCTCACATTGCTTGATAACCTTAAGGTCATCTGATATGATTACCCCAGGTCCCTTTCCTTTTTGTTGTTGTTACTACCTCCCACCCATTGTGTATTCTTCCCCTGGGTTCTTGTTTCCCAGGCGCATTATTTTGCACTTCTTTGCATTGAATCCTAGCTGCCATACTTGACCATTCCTCCAACCTTGCCAAGTCCCTTTTCATCCTTTCCACGCCTTGTGTATCAACCCTGTTGCAGATCTTGTGTCATCTGCAAAAGGCATACTTTTCCTTCCAGTCCCTCTGCAATGTCACTGATGAAGACATTAAAAGGACTGGACCCAATATGAACCTCAGGTACCCAACTAGTAACCTCTCTTTCTTCAGACTGGACCCATTTACAATTACCTTCTGTGTCTTGTTGTGCAGCCAATGTTTTACTTAGGCTACCACCCTGGGACCCACTCCCAGGCTGGTTAATTTGACTATTAATCTTTTGTGTAGGACTGTGTCAAATGCCTTGCTAAAGTCTAGGTAGGCCATGTCCACAGCCCTCCCTGGTCTACTACTTTGGTCACCCAGTCAAAGAAATCTATTAGATCTGTCTGACATGACCTTCCGGCTGTGAATCCATGCTGCCTTGGGTCCTGTGCTCCACTGGCCTCTAGGTACTCAACTATTCTTTCCTTCAGAAGTGACTCCATCACTTTCCCTACCACAGAGGCTCTGACTGACAGGTCTGTAGTTTCCTGCCTCTGTCTTGGTCCCACTTTTGTGAAGGGGAATCACATCCGCCTTCCTCCAGTCCTCAGGTACCACACCATCCTCCCATGATTTATTAAAAGAGTAGCCAGTGGTTTCACTAGTTCCTCCCTTAACTTTTTAGAATTATGGGGTGAATTCCATCAGGACCCATTGCTTTGTCCACCTTCAGTTTTAGGAGTTCTTGCAGAACCCTTTCTTCTGTGAAAGGACTGGGATCGACCCCCTATCAAGAGTGCTTCTGTTAATTGAATAGGCACTTCCCTCCTCTTTGTGAATACTGAGCAGAAATATTCGTTCAGTATCCCTGCTTTTCACTGTCCCCTCTGCCCACCCACCGTCTCATTCTAGTCAGCCTCACTATCCTCCTTTGTCTTTCTACACTCGCTGATGTACCTATAAAAGGTTTATCCCTTCTTAACTGAGTTGGCTATCTTTTCCTCAGTTTGGGCTTTTGCTATTCTGACTTCCTCCCTTGCTTCTTCTGCCTTAACTGGTACAGCTTCTGCCCCTGCTCCTTCTGTGTTTCCTTATACTTCCGGAATGCTATCTTTTCTTTCCTGACTTTCACAGCCACCTCTTTTAAGAACCATAGTGGCTTTTTCTTTCATTTTGATTTGTTTATTGCTTCACACAAAGGCTTGTTGCCTCTGTGATGGCAGTTTTGATGATTCCCCATTGTTGCTCCACACCTCCTTCTAGCCTGTTTGCTAGTGCTTTTCTGAGGCACTCTCCCGTCTTGCCAAAGTCAGCCCTCCTAAAGTCCAGTACCCTCACTTTTGTATGGCTTGACTCTGTAGCTGAGTTTAACGTGAACCACACTGTTTGATGGTCACTTGTCCCCAGATGGCAACCCACTTCTAGATCTGAGATCCTCTCACTGCCCCGCTTGAGAGTAGGTCCAAGATTGCTCCTCATGAGTGGGTTCTGAAACCAGCTGTTTAATGCCTGCCACCTGTAGGGCATCAAGAATGGCCCTGCACTTGGATGTGGCTGCAGCAAATGTGCTCCAGTAACATCTGGCATATTCAGGTCTCCCATCAATAGTATCTCCTTTCTCTGCCATTCTTAGAATGCCTTCTATCATATCCTTGTCCATTCTCTCCCGACATGGGGTCTGTACACAACCCTGTGCAGATTGTGGTTCCTTCCAGTCTCCAAGGTGACCCACAGTGCCTCCTCCTCCCTGTTTACTCTTCTGTTCAGTTGCTTTATCCTTCCTTTACATAGAGAGCTACCTCCCCTCTTCTCCCTGCCTGTCTCTCCTGTAGGTTATGTACCCTGGTATGTTAACATCCCAGTCATGGTTCTCTGTGTACCATGTTTCTGTGACTGCTACGATATCCAGGCATCCCTCTTCCGTCAAGGCCACCAGCTCAGGGAGCTTGTTGCCCAGACTAAGGGCATTGGTACTCATTACCCTCCATTTCCTGATGGCCTTACTCCCTTTTGCCCCATCCCTGTCCTTCTTGCCTTTGTCATTTTCTCCATTTACTCCAATGGAGTTGTGGAAGCACATGGCCAAAGTCAAGGCAGTATACGAGGGGAGTTGTCTCAACAGCTTCAAACAAAAAAAAAACCTGTAACAGAGAACCACAAATAGCACTAATTAAATTAACAGTTTGTGAAATGTGCTATGGAAAACCTTTCCCAGGTGTATCTGAAGTTGAAATTATCTAGCCAGTTACAAAACAGCCTCAGAAATCAACAACCCCCCAGTAATTCAGTCACAGCATTAAACCCCCAAATCTATTTTTTTTTCGTAATGCAGTCACCAAAACAAAAGAAATACCTGTCCCCCTTTGATTGCTTTGTGTGTTGAGGGTGAAATCCAAGCCAGAGTTAAAACAAAATGCACTTGCCAAAATCCTCCAAGTTTTTAAAAGGCCTGGTTCCTGCTACTGCCTTCATCCCTTGGAGGCAGGAAATCCCCTGCTGTTCTCTATGCTGGACAGGTCAAGCTGAAAGAAGGCAGAGCCTTCATTACACCAGTTTAAATGAACTATGTTCCTCCATTCCAGCAGGTAGTAACTCCCACCTTTTCGGAATCCTGACTACCTGCCTAATCCTGGCCCTCTACTCCCTGTCTGCTCAGGTGTTGTCTGGGGGCATGCCCATAGACAAATGTTGCCAGTTGCTATCCCTTGCAGGTTCTATCATTCTGGTGAGAGAGGTATTGCAAGCTTACTTAGGCTGCCTTTTTCACTCTACATATCAGCCACTGGTGATTATGAATGTAAAGCACTGAGCTGTGAACCTTTGTGGGTGGGGGCAGGGAGCTATATATGGATACAGTATCTATGTTTGTGTCATTGATACAGCATGTATGTACAGTTTTGAATTTTTCAATTGTATCTTTTCTAGGAAATTTACCATACTGCTAAAGTGTACTTGTCTTTCAAGGATGTCTCTAATTTTACCTCCAAAATGTCCTTGGCCCCTCCTAAAATTGTCACTTTTGTCATGCAACAATAGAGATTTAAAACATAAAATAATGACTGCACATTGGAGTCTAGCTTTCCATCTGTAGAGGCTTTTCTCATTTTCACTAAGCCAAATGTTACTGCAGTTTATGGAGGATATATGATCATTCTTAGACACCATTAAAGCATACCTTGTAAGTGCCTATTGTGGTCATGCATACTTTTGTCCTGCATCTTAATCAAGTTTGATGAGACCTTCTGCATGAGTGAGTTGACTGTGTCTCATTTTGAGTGAGTGCTCTACCCAGTCACACTGCACATCACTCATGCTTACTGATAGGGGATATAGGAGCAAAGACCAAAAACAGATCCGCTTTTGCACGGCAAATGCATGTGCTGCCACTTGTAGATTGTAGATTGCCATGTTTGGGACTTGCTGTCACTATCTTTATTACATGTACACCCTTATCTCGGGATAGTCTCTACAGTACACTCTCTTAAGTATGGAGCTAAGTAAGTGAGTGAGCGGAAGGGAGAGCGAGTTGTGTGAGGCGCTGTAATGTACTATTGTACAGGTCATTTTAGCATTGTATAAGAACACTGGAGTTTATTATTTTACCAGGGGTATATGTAATGCAGGCACCAGACTGAACTTCTGTATTAAGTTTATCATAATCCAGGCTGCTACTGTTCAAATGATCGATTGCTGTCAGTGACTGTTACGGAATTACTGCAACTACCTTTCCACAGGTGCACATCTTTCCTGAAAGACCCTCATTGTGGGATCATCTTTACACTACAATCTCTAAGTACAGAATCGAGAGTGAGAATGGAAACAGGAATATCACAGTCCAGTTTCCATTCTCTGACTCTGAGTTCCTAGATAGGATTTTTTTGGTACGTGCTCTCTCCAACTTTTCTGAGCACTGTAATTTCATTTCAGTATGTCAGGGCAGGATGATTCAGCAATCAAATTGCCGTCTGCTTTCACTGCTTAACTGCTACCAGAATACCAGGACACAGGCTCTCTCATACAGTATATAGATGATGGCAGTGCATAAGTTACAATTCCTCCATGGCCCTGCTCCCCACTGAGAAGAGTTCCATGCCACTGGCATCAAATTACACAAAACACATCTTCTGCCATCCCCCCCAACTGCATTACTTATAATCCTCTTCTGCTCCCACTAAGACTTCCATGCAGACAGTGTATTGTTTGATAGCTACAGCCATCCTTTCCTACCACCAATCTAAGTGGAAATATGAAAAGCAATGCTGCCTCCTCACCTTTACTGAAAAGAGCTCAAAACATGCAATATACAGACAGACAAACAAGCTTTTGTATACTTTGTGCAAACAATCTCTGATTCACTCTTTTAATGACTGAACAACAATGCTAGTGTCAGTTTACAACTACTGCCCCTGCCTGCCCACCTGACAACATACTGCTTCCCTCTTAAAACACCAGAACAGCCAATAAAAGGCACTTTCAGACCCTGCCCACCTGATGGAGAACACTCCTAGCGACATGGCTATAGCAACTGTCTTTCTCTCATTCTGACACAGGATTCATTTGTATACTTTACATAGTGTCTGAGGGAGTTTTGTATGTTTTCTTTGCCTGTGTCTTATTACTTGGCAGTATGATTTGTTTTTTTTTTGTTTGTTTTTTTTGTGGGACCTCCAGTTAAGTACCATAATTATTGTCTGTGTGTACACAATTCCATTTAGCGGGATTAAAATCCACAACCTGAAATACCAGAGTAAGGGGTTATGTGAACATTTCTTTACAGATATTTACCTGAAATATTTGATTAGACCTTAACATACAGTAGATTGCAACACTGTGAACATTCTTGGATCTTACACATCTATGTATGCAATCCCAAATAGCAGGATCTGAACCCACAAGCTGCATTATTATGATTATCATGAGTACCTTTGGAACATTTTATCTTTAAGATCACAACATGAGATGCAGCTGTGGGGTCTTCTAAGATGTAACAATAATTGTAAACTACATGTTGCTCAGCAGTTGTTTCTCTTTTATAAAAATAACTATGCTGGGTCTGTTGTTGAGCTTTGGGTCACTGTTGGTGTGGGTGTGGGGGCAGGTGAGGGCTCTGAATCTTAGAAATAATATATCAATTCACACTGGGACAGTAACCATAACACCATGCCAGTCTGAACAACATGGAAGTACTAAAACCAATTCCATAACCTTAAGACATGGCAATGGCCATTGTCTTTGTCTCATTCTGCCACAGGATCTGTTCATGTACTGTACTTTGCATAGTGTCCAGTGGACTTTTGTATGTTTTCTTTGCCTATATCTCAGTATTTCACAATATGACATTTCACTTGTGGGCCCTTCTGTTAAGTGCTATAATTGTTGTCTATGTGTATGCAATTCTGAGTAGCAGGATTAGAACCCTCAACCTGAACCACCATGACAAGGAGTTGTGTGTACATTTCTATACAGGTATTTACCAGAAATGTTTCATTAGACCCTTACATAGAATGCAGTACTGTGTACGTTCATAGAACTTATGCGTCTGTGTATACAATTCCAAACAATGGGATCTGAACCCATAAGCTATACTATTACGATTAGTGTGAGTACATTTGGGACATTTTCTTTTAGATCATAACATAAAATGCTACCATGGGTCATATATATATATATATATATATATATATATATATATATATATATATATATATATATATGTAATATATGGATTTTAAAATAATACCCCAAAAAGCATACAAAAAAAACCCTGTAATACCTTAGTCAGTGGCGTAATACTATACTTCTGGTCCCCATAATACTATACTTCCGGTCCAATAATACTATACTTCCGGTCCTTGTAATACTATCGTTGCGATCACCAACTTTTCTAGTGTCCAAAGCATAGTTTTTTTTTGTTTCTTTTCCTTTTATTCCTGAGAGAGAGAGAAGCAGGACTCCATGCGGGAAGGGGGGATGTGAGTGAGGAGCGAGAACAAGCAGCACGGAACCGTCCCACAAGGAATCAGAGGTAAGACCTCGTCAGCATCTCGCATCCATATATTACAAAAATAACAGTTGGTTCCAGTGAATCACTGGTTGTAATTCTGAATTGAGGTTCTGGGAATGATAGGAACCCTCTCAAGCTCGCCTCGAGGTTACCTAAGGTCCCCAGAACCACTGATGGAATTACAGCCTTGTAATTCACTGGAACCTATCTATTATTCTATATATATATATATATATATATGCAAATGAATAGCATCAGGATCATTAAATATATGTAATGTCATATTTATTTACAATTTGGTAACTGGGAAAGGCACACTGAGCTGAGGCTCATTTTCAGGTGAGACACAGGGACATGAGTGACATAGAACATACTTCAATGTGCCTGTACAACTGTTTTTTTGCTTGTGTAACATAGATAATCTTTGGCTGTTCACCTCTCTATCCATGGAATAAACCACCCTGTAGGAGTACGAAGACAAGGAACTCTAAGGGAGGGTTCCACCCCTTGTGGTGCCATGGGAGTGATTCCCGTGGCTAAAGGTACCATAGGAAGCAGCCCATGGGAGAGGGAGGCTTGCCTCTGGAGGAGGAGAGGTGGCTTGAGGGGCAAGGAAAAAATGCTTGTGTGACGAGTGGGGAGAGCAGCCTATAAATAGGCCAAACGGAGTGTGGCCAGTTGCAGTCCCTTGAACTACAGGCTCTAGCCTTCCAATACATTGTGTTTGTGCAACTAATTTCATGCCTGTGTAAGTTAGATAATCTTTGGCTGTTCACCTCTCAATCCATAGGATAAACCACCATGTTGGGGTATGAAGGCAAGGAACCTAGGGGAGGGTTCCATCCCTTGAGGTGCTGTGGGATTGATTCCCTTGTCTAAAGATACCTTAGAAAGAAGCCCAAAATGAATGTCGAGCAAAGCATACAAGGTAGCGAACACTTATCCGGGTTGAAGACCTGTACATAGGTAAGTTGGTAGTATGGGTTCAGTTGGTAGCATGGGTCAGTTGATCATACTGTTTGAGTAGAGTAGGCAGGAAACAACAGGTGAATAGTGACCACTCGGAGGTCTGACTGTAAGGCGTGGAGGCTTGGCTTCCTAAGGAGAGAGAGAACAGCCAAAGGATGAAAAGGAACAATTACAGGGCAGCCACCCAACTCCATCCAACAGTGGAAACCTAACTAAGTGATCTAGGGACCACAACTATGCCTATCTAGTATTATGACAATTGGCACAGAGGAGAGAAAAAACCCTCTTGAGGAGGAAATCTCTGGGGATCCAAGGTCTAGGCAGCTTTCCCTCCATGCTTTGGGACAGTTTTATTTAGTGATGGCTCTGCTACTGCAATTTAGTAGACAAATCCAGGGGAATTGCAATTTCAGGGAGCACTCTTTTATTTTATTTTTTTATTTAAGTCTTTGGTAACCGGGTAAGTGTGCTGATCCAGAGGACCATTTTCAGGCACAACCTGGGCCATAAAAGGTGGCAGTACAGAAAGAGAAAAGTAATTATATAATAAATAACAGCTCACTCTCACTCTATCCCTCTAACAGGAATGCCGTGGAGAGTTGTGAGTGAACTCTGCAATGCCGGGGCATCTTAGTGCCAACCTCCAAAGCAGGAGGAGGAGGAGAGTAATGACCACTGAGGTGTTCAGCTGGCCTACTGATCTAAGAACAAACCAGTTGAACCAGAGGCAGTTGTAGGGAGAATATCTATAAAAGGTGCCTCCAAACCCACTCGGGCAGCTAAAGGGGCCCTTCCTGTGAAAGCCCCACCCCTTCAATGCTGATGTTTGCAAAGCTACATCGAGAGGTGCCATTGGTACGGCTGAAGACTGAAGGTCCACCCAGAATGAGGACATTCCCAATTATGGGCCAGGTGAAAAGGACCCTGCTCCAAGTTTTGCATGCTCAAAATGCAGACTTTGGGGTGCAGAGATACCATCAGCCACAGGGCTAGCTGTGAGTCCTGGAAGTAATGGATACAGTCAACATGTCTCCAAAATGTGGAGGAGTGAGTTGTAATGAGCATGGGCGCACATGGGTCATGATGGATTAGAGCAGACATGGGGAGACCTGTTTGTAGGTCAGACTGAGCACTGTGTACCCTCTCGTGGGTCTTGACTGGATGAGAGCTGACAGGGAGAGACCTATACATACATCAGGCTGAACAATATGGACCCTTTCATGGGTCTAGGTAAGGCAAATACCATTTGACAACCACAGGAATGCATGCCAACCAAGTCCATTAGGAAGTCAAATTGGGAGTGAGTTGAATTGTATGTTATGAGCAAGAGCACGGCGAGGCCGGGCGAAACCCAGGCTGACAGTTGGAGAGGAGGAGGCTGTGAAACCAGTTAGGTAGGATGAGTCTGCAAAGCCGGTATGGTAGGAGGTGCAGTTTGAAATAAGTAAACATGATATGCTGCCAGACTTGGAAGGGGATGAGCATTGCTGGTAGTGCAAGGGACAGGAAGGCTGGGATAACTGAATAAACCAGATGCATAATATTAAAGAAGGCTGGGTAGAGCCAGAAGCCCTTAGGTAGAGCATTGCCTGGAATCACAGGTTGCATAGTGGCATAAAAGCTATGCAGAGCAGCAGGAGGAAGCCGGGCAAGAGAGGGGCTTATTCAATACACAACAAATAGAAAGCTGCTCCTGCTGCCTTGGGCTGTGTTGCCTGCTGCGACTCCTCAGTCCTCAGCTGTAGGAAAGACAAAGAAGCCACGAACATGATACCACAACACCAAGCAGCTAATGAAATAAGTTAAATATGTGCCAGCCATGAAAGCAGGATTAGGTTATAATCAGAAACAGACTGCTATGGGTTTGATGAAGTAAGGTTTGGTAAAAGTGGGACTAGCAATAAATGAGCCTAAACAACACAAACATAGAAGTGAGGAGTGATGCAGTAGGGCAGGATGCTGCTGGAGCAGGCAAGGGAATGAGACAGAGAGATAGCTACTAAGGGGAGCCAGTACTGAAGGCAGGTGCAAAAAATTAAGGTGATGAGCACAGGGCCTACAGCATGGAAGCAACAGTTGAAACTGAGAGCACGCAGGCACCTAGTACAGAGAAAGAGAGATTGCTGAAATATGATAAAAGAACTGAAAGCTTGATTAGCAATGCAGCTAAATATTACACTGTACACAAAGTGACACTAGCATAGCAGAAAAGCCCAAAAAGCAAACAAAGCAAATAGGATCACTGGAGCAGCAGGGAGAACAAATAACTGAAACAGAAGCACAGACTGCAGCCAGAGGCAAAACACAGATCAAGAAGCAGAAGGCAAAGGCAAAATTACTGACACAGAAGCAAGAGAAGTACAAACCAGACAGGGAGTCTAGCACAGCCAGAAGATTCTGACAGGAAGGAAGGGAGGAGGAAAACACAGTGGGGGGAGGGGGCAGGGCTCAGGAAAGAGGGCCCTGAGAGAGGATGGACAGAACCTTCGGCTGCAAGGAAAAATGCTTGTGTGAGGAGAACAGCCCTTAAATAGGCCAAACAGGGCGGGGGGTGGCCAGTAGCATTGCCTCCTTGAACTACATGCTGTAGCCTTCCAAATACAGGGGAAAATACATTACTAACAGGAAACTGGTGGCTCAGTAGGTAGCACACTCACTTCTGAGGCCGGGAGATCAGAGGGTTGTGGGTTCAGTTCCCACATCTGGCGCTTGGGTTAATATCCCAGTACTGACACTGTAGTGCAGCATGAGAGGGGTACTGCACTTCTGAGGTGCTGTCTTTCGGATGAGACGTTAAACCGAGGTCCCATCTGCCTGGATTGGTGGTAGTTCAGGTGGATGTTAAAGATCCCATGGCACTCATCGAGAAGAGTAGGGGAATTTTATTGAGAAGAAGTGGGCTTCATTACAAAATACATACAGAAAAGAATCACAAATATAATACAAAAGCATAAAACAAAAGGGAACAAAAAATAGTACAATAAGTCAGTTCAGTTTCCACAAGTCACAGTTAGACCAGAAATGACGAAATTGCAGCCCGGAACATTTTGAAAAATCAGCCTGTTTCACAGCATGAACAGCATTCCCAACATTCTGCACAATTTCCAGGACAGGGATCCACTTTGATGTAGAACCAGCAGGCACCTAGCCTGCCATAAAAATAGCACATCAAAATAAGAACAATATATACAGTTTCAGCATGATACTTTGTGTTTAAAGCCAAGTGAGTCCCAAACATAATGTCAGCATATGACAGTGTAGAGAAAAGAGGTTCAGCCTAGGTAACAGCAATGATGCTCCAAAATTCACATGCAAAATTACACCCAAGAGATAAATGTATTGAGTTTCAAGAATGGAAGGACAGGATTCCCTAGGACAATATCTATCAATCAACATTTTATGTTTATGATTTCCTTTAACACTGAGTCTTCCATAATTACTAAGCCATACCATGTCCCACACATAATGAGGGATCATAGGATTCATGAGTTGCTTCTTAATCCATGCCAGACGATCAGGAGGACAGGACGGAAACACAATAGGGTCCTGAGCACTCTGCCTCCAAATCCGTTCATACAAGGCCTTTCTGTTATGTATACAAAAATCACCAGGTGTAAGACCCAAGTCATAGCTAGTTTCACAGCCTCCAAACCATAGGTCGGAAGGCCAGGGAGTTTAGCTAACAACCCCTTTCACCTTTGTTCCTAAAAGACAAGGCAGAAGCCATGAACAATAAAAGGCTTCCAACCCTTAACACCTGGTTTGAAAGCCCAACCAAAATTATAATACAAAGAAATACTATAAAAGAAAGCCACAGGGTGTAGCATCCCTACCCTCCCTCACTAAGTGGTCTATAGTGAAACCTCATTTAATAGGATTCAGCCGAGATCCCCAAAACTCTGAAAAAAACACTATACAATTTAGTAAATAGTTTCATGCTATGGGGAAAACAAAAAGAGGTACAAAAAATAGGGACCATCAAGATTTTAAGCAAATAAACCCATTTCTTCTTACCTATCTGCTGCTGCTGCTCTATCCAGCTAAGAGCCTATCAGCCCTCCCCAATGCATTGTTCCAGTTTAACAACTGTATATCACCTGACCCGAACCAAAGTCCAAGTATCTTAATAGGTTCCAACGAGAGCCGGATGCCAGCAAAGGATCCTGACTCAGGTACAATATGGTCTCCTGAGGGAAGTCCAGTACTTTACAAAATTAATCTGCAACCGTCACTAAAGAATACTGGTGAAGAACATCAACCAGAGCCTGTTCATCTGTCGGATGCCAAGTCAGGACTCAAATCATCTGCATATGCTAGTATTTTAACAGGGCAGGGGTTATGTGTCCTTTGCAAACCTAGGACCCCAGGACAATGGAGGACAGCCCTAACCAAAATATCAATACAAAAAGTGTATAAAAGGGGCTCAAGGCAACCCTGTTGCACCCTTATATTAACCAAAACCTGATTCCCCAACCAACCATTGACATTGGGAAGAAGAACAGCATCAAAGTAAAGGGCCTCTAATCCATCCAATAAATTCAGAGGGAATCCAAAAGCTGCTAAACAGAAAACAAAACTTGTGGAAACCCTATCAAAAGGCTTTCTCCTGGTCAATCCCACCCAGCCCTTAATGTGATTCTGGTCTCCCAAAATAAATAATTCCCTTAATAAAATAAGATTGCGTCAGTTTGGCATCTACTAGGATGCCATAAGTCTGGGCAGGATTAATAAGTCTAGCTGCCTGAATAAGTCTGGCTAATAAAATTTTAGCAATAAGTTTATTATGTACATTAAGGAGACTTAGAGGTTCTCAATTATTAGTATCCTAAACCAAACCTTTTTATGAATTAGGACTAAAATTGCCTCCTTCATGGATTTCAAAATGTTGTTTTGGAAACATTTCATTAAATAAGATAGTTAAAGAAGGGACCAAATATTTTTGGAAGGTAGAATAAAACCCGCCGTGAGCCCATCTGAGCCAGGGGCAGAATCCAGTTTCAAGCCAACAATGGCTTGCAACATATCCTCTTCAGTGATGTCAACAGTCAACATATCACATTCCCCAGTAGTGAGGTTGGGCGAAGACAATGAAGCTAAAAAATCTTCAGCATCTGCACAGAGAGATTCAGTCCCAAACATGCCCAAAACATAATGCTCAACAACCTGAACCAATAACTCTGAGGAGCTAACTAGATCCCCCCATGGGGGATAACAAATGAGAAATAACCCTAGAGTCAACCTCTGTCATTGACACTCTCATTCCACTGTGTTAACCCATGTAATTTTCTGCCACAAGCAGGATGCATTTTGGGCTGGCAGATAAAATCTGGGTCTCAGATCACCAATGCACACTTGACTGAGTCGCCATTTATTCTTGGGGACTTAGTATGTGCTGAAACACTTTCATTCCACTGTAGTAACCAATGTCAATTTTCTACACACAAGCAGAATGCATTTTTGGATGGCAGAAAAAATCTACGTACTCTGTTCCACTTTGTGCTCATTACTGAGTGCACATTAATTCTGGAGGACTTTGTATGCTGTGAAACACTCTCATTATACTGAGTTAACAATTGTCAATTTTCTACACACAAGCAGGATGCTTTTGGAATCATTCAAATTATCTGGGGACTCTGTGCCACCGCACACATAAAGGTGCACCATCATTTCTGGGGACTTTATATGTGCCTGAAACATTCTCATTGCACTGTGTGTAAAATTTACAATTTTCTGCCCACAAGCAGGATGCATTTTGTGCTGGCACAAGAAATTCTCGCAGACTTATGCCACCACTGTGCTCATGACTGAGTCGCCACTAATTCTGGAGGATTTTGTATGTGCTGAAACACTCTCACTCCACTAAGTTATCACTTGTCAATTTTATGCACAAAGTCAGGATGCATTTTGGACTCATAGAAAAAATCTGGGGACTCTGAGCCACCACTGCACACATGTCTGAGTGCACCATTAATTATGGAGGACTTTGTATTTGCTGAAGCATTTTCATTCCACTGTGTTAACTTTTGTCAATTTTCTACAATCAAGCAGGATGCATTTGAGCAGGCAAAAAATCTGGGGATTTTTGTGCCACCCTAAGCCATATCTGGAGTGCACTATTAATGCTGGGGACTTTGTATGTGCTGAAACACTCTCATTTCACTCTATTAAAACTTGTCAATTTTCTGCACACAAACAGGATGCATTTTGGATAGAGAAAAATTCTGAGGGCTCTGTTACCACCACACACATGACTGGTGCACCATTAATTCTGGGGACTTTCTATTGCTGCAACACTCACATTCCACTGTGTTAACACTTGTCAATTTTCTGCACACAAGCAGGATGCATTTTGGGTTGGGAGAAAAATCTGGCATTTCTGTGCCACTTTTTTGCTTGACTGATTAAGCCATTAATTCTGCAGGACTTTGTATGTGCTAATGCAAGTCTCATTCCATGGTATTTTCTTATTTAGTTTTTATTGACTGGGAAAGTGCACTAGACAAATCCTGCCTATTTTCAGGAATGATCGGGGAGGTGGATACAGATGAATGCCAACTGTCCTTGAACCAGATTCAGCTGTGTTAACACTTGTCAATTTTCTGGACACAAGAAGGATGCATTTCCACCCGGCAGAAAAAGTCTGGGGAATCTATGCCACTTTGTGCTCATTACTGAGTCATCATTAATTCTGAGGACATTGTATGTGCTGAAACACTTTCATTCCTCTCTGTTAACACTTGTCAATTTTCAGAACACAAGGAGGATACATTTTGGCTAACAGAAAAAATCTGGGGACTCCGAGCCACTTTTGTGGGCATGACTGATGTGCCATTAATTCTGGAGGATTTTATATTTGCTGAAACACTCTCATTCCACTGTGTTAACCCTTGTCAATTTTCTGCACACAAGCAGGATGCATTTGGGCTGGCAGATAAAATCTGGGGTCTCAGAGCCACCAATGCACACTTGAGTGCTGCCATTAATTCTGGGGACTTAGTATGTGCTGAAACACTTTCATTCCACTGTGGTAACCTATGTCAATTTTCTACACACAAGAATGCATTTTTGGATGGCAGAAAAATCTACGTACTCTGTTCACTTTTTGTGCTCATTACTGAGTGCACCATTAATTCTGAAACTTTGTATGTGCTGAAACACTCTCATTATACTGAGTTAACACTTGTCAATTTTCTAAACACAAGCAGGATGCTTTGTGGGCTGGTTCAAATAATCTGGGGACTCTGTGCAACCACCGCACACATATGGTGCACCATCAATTCTGGGGACTTTATATGTGCTGAAACACTCTCATTGCACTGTGTTAAAAATTTACAATTTTTCTGCCCACAAGCAGGATGCATTTTGTGCTGGCACAAGAAATTATGCAGACTCTATGCCACCACTGTGCTCATGACTGAGTGTGCCACTAATTCCTGGAGGATTTTGTATGTGCTGAAACACTCTCACTCCACTAAGTTAACCCTTGTCAATTTTCTGCACATAGGCAGGATGCATTTTGGACTCATAGAAAACAATCTGGGGACTCTGTGCCACTTTTGTGCTCTACATGACTGAGTGCGCCATTTATTCTGGAGGACTTTGTCTATGTTGAAACCCTTTCATTCCACTGTGTTAACACCTGTCAATTTTCTACACACAAGCAGGATGCATTTTGGCTGAGAAAAAATCATGGAGACTCTGTGCCACCACTGTGTGCTTAACTGAGTGCACCATTAATTTTGAGGGACTTTGTAAGTGCTGAAATACTCTCATTCCACTGTGTTTTTTATTTAGTTTTCTTGCCTGACTAAATGCATTTGACTAATCCTGCCTATTTTCAGGCAGGATGTAGGAAGGGGATACAGATGAATGTCAACTGTCCTTGAATCTGATTAAGCTGTGTTAACTCTTTAAATTTTCTGCACACAAGCAAGATGCATTTTGGGCTGGAGAAAAAAGTCTGGAGGACTCTGTGCCACCAATGCACACATGAATGAGTGCTTCTTTGTTTCTGAGGATTTTGTATGTGCTGAAACACTCTCATTCCACTGTGTTAACACTTGTCAATTTTCTGCTCAAAAGCAGGATGCATTTTAGGGCCACCAGAAAAAATCTGGGACTCTGTGACACTACTGCATGCATGACTGGGTCGCCATTAATTTCTGGGAACTTTGTATGTTCTAAAACACTTCGCCACTGTATTAACACCTGTCAATTTTCTGCACACAAGCAGGACGAATTTTGGGCTGTCAGATAAGATCTGGGGGACTCTGCCACCACTACCGACATATCTGAGTGCCCCTTAATTTGGGGACTTTGTATGTGCTTAACAATCTCATTCCACTAAATTAACATTTATCAATTTTTTCACACAAGCAGCATGCATTTTGAGCCAGCATAAAAAATATGGGGACTCTGTACCACTTTGTGCTCATTGACTGAGTGCACCATTAATTCTGGAGAACTTTGTATTTGCTGAAACACTCTCATTCCACTGTGTTAACACTTGTCAATTTTCTGAACAAAGCAAAATGCATTTTGAGCTGGCGAGAAAAAATCTGAAAAGGGACTTTATTGCACCGCTGGCACATAATGGTCCACCATTAAATCTGGGGACTTTGTATGTGCTGAAGCATTCTCATTCCACTCTCTTAAAACTTGTCAATTTTCAGCACACAAGCAGGAGGCATTTAAGCTGGCAGAAAAATTCTGGGGACTCTGTGCCACCACTATGTCTGCGCATGACTGAGTGTCCCATTAATTCTAGAGACTTTCTATGTGCTGAAACACTCTCCTCCACTGTGTTAACACCTGTCAATTTTCAGCACACTAGCAGGATGCATTTTGAGCTGGCAGAAAAAAATCTAGGGACTTGTGCCACTTTTGTGCATGACTAAGTGTGCCATTAATTCTGGAAGGTTTTGTATGTGCTGAAACACTCTCATTCCACTGTGTTAACACTTGTCAATTTTCTGCACACAAGCAGGATGCATTTTGGGCTAGCAGAAAAAAATCTGGGGACTCTGAACCACCAATGAACACATGACTTGACTGAGCTATTAATTATGGTGGACTTTGTAGTGCTGAAACAGTTTCATTCCACTGTGTTAACGTTTGCCAATTTTCTACACACAAGCAGGGTACATTTGGAGCTGGCAGAAAAAATCTGTGGACTCTGTGCCACCAATGCGTGCATAACTGAGGTGCACCATTAATTCTGGGGGACTTTGTAAGTGCTGAAACAGTCATTTCACTCTATTAAAACTTGTCAATTTTCTGCACACAAGCAGGATGCATTTTGGCTGGCAAAAAATTCTGTGCAGTCTATTAACCACTGCATGCATGACTCCATGCACCATTAATTCTGGGGCTTTGTGTGTTGAAACACTCTCATTCCACAGTGTTAACACTTGTCAATTTTCTGCACACAGGCAGGATGCATTTTGGGCTGGCAGAAAAAATCTGGGTACTCTGTGCCACTTTTGTGCTCATGACTGAGTGTGCCTTTAATTCTGGAGGTTTTGTATATACTGAAATACTCTCATTCCACTTTGTTTTTTCATTTAGTTTTTCTTGACCGGGTATGTGCACTTGTCAAATCCTGCCCATTTTCAGGCATGACCCGGGGGAAGGGGATACAGATGAAGGCCAACTGTCTTGAACCGGATTAAGCTGTATTAACACTTGTTGATTTTCTGCACACAAGCAGATTGCATTTTGGGCCAGCAGAAAAATATCTGGGGTCTCTGTGCCACCACTGCATGCATGACTTAGTGTGCCATTACTTCTGGGGGCTTTGTATGTGCTAAACACTCTCACTCCACTGTGTTAACCCTTGTCAATTTTCTGCACACAAGCAGGATGCATTTAGGGCTGGCAGAAAAAATCTGGGTTCTCTGAGCCACCAATTCACACATGACTGTGTGCGCCATTAATTCTGGGGGACTTTGTTTGTGCTGAAACACTCTCATTCCACTGTGTTAACACTTGTCAGTTTTCTGCACACAAGCAGGATGCATTTTGGGCTTGAAGATATAATCTGTGGACTCTGCCACTTTTGTGCTCATGACTGAGTGTGCCATTAATTCTGGAGAACTTTATATATGCTGAAACACTCTCATTCCACTGTGTTAACACTAGTCAATTTTCTACACAAAAGCAGGATGCATTTGGGCTGGCAGAAATATTTCTGTGAACTCTGTGCCACCACCGTGCGCATAACTGAGTGCACCATAAATTCTGGGGACTTTCTATCTGCTGAAACACTATCATTCCACTGTGTAAACCTTGTCAATTTTCTGCACACAAGCAGGATGCATTTTGGGCTGGCAGAAACAATCTGGGGACTCTGTGCCACTTTTGTGCTCATGACTGAGTGCGCCATTTATTCTGAGGACTTTGTCTATGTTGAAACCCTTTCATTCCACTGTGTTAACATCTGTCAATTTTCTACACACAAGCAGGATGCATTTTGGGCTGGCAGAAAAAATCTGGAGACTCTGTGCCACCACTAATAAGCAACTGAGTGCACCATTAATTCTGGGGACTTTGTAAGTGCTGAAAATACTCTCATTCCACTGTGTTTTTATTTTAGTTTTCTTGCCTGACTAAATGCATTTGACTAATCCTGCCTATTTTCAGGCAGGACGTAGGGAGGGGATACAGATGAATATCAACTGTCCTTGAATCAGATTAAGCTGTGTTAACTCTTTCAAATTTTCTGCACACAAGCAGGATGCATTTCTGGCTGGCAGAAAAAGTCTGGGGACTCTGTGCCACCAATGCACACATGAATGAGTGCTCCTTTAATTCAGGGGATTTTGTACGTGCTGAAACACTCTCATTCCACTGTGTTAACACTTGTCAATTTCTGCTCAAAAGCAGGATGCATTTTGGGCCAACAGAAAAAATCTGGGGACTCTGTGCCACTACTGCATGCATGACTGAGTGCGCCATTAATTCTGGGGAACTTTGTATGTTCTGAAACATCTCATGCCACTGTATTAACACTTGTCAATTTTCTGCCACAAGCAGGATGAATTTTGGGCTGTCAGATAAGATCTGGGGACTCTGTGCCACCACTACGCACATATCTGAGTGCCCCATTAATTCTGGGGACTTTGTATGTGCTTAACACTCTCATTCCACTAAATTAACATTTGTCAATTTTTTTCACACAACAGCATGCATTTTGAAGCCAGCATAAAAATATGGGGACTCTGTACCACTTTTGTGCTCATGACTGAGTGCACCATTAATTCTGGAGAACTTTGTATTTGCTGAAACACTCTCATTCCACTGTGTTAACACTTGTCAATTTTCTACAGACAAGCAAAATGCATTTGAGCTGGCAGAAAAATCTGGGGACACTTTGGCCACCTTTGCGCACATAACTGAGTCCACCATTAAATCTGGGGACTTTGTATGTGCTGAAGCATTCTCATTCCACTCTCTTAAAACTTGTCAATTTTCAGCACACAAAGCAGGAGGCATTTAAGCTGGCAGAAACAATTCTGGGGACTCTGTGCCACCACTATGCATGACTGAGTGTCCCATTAATTCTGGGGTACTTTCTATGTGCTGAAACACTCTCACTCCACTGTGTTAACACTTGTCAATTTTCAGCACACTAGCAGGATGCATTTTGAGCTGGCAGAAAAAATCTGGGGGACTTGTGCCACTTTGTGCGCATGACTAAGTGTGCCATTAATTCTGGAAGGTTTTGTATGTGCTGAAACACTCTCATTCCACTGTGTTAACACTTGTCAATTTTCTGCACACAAGCAGGATGCATTTTGGGCTGGCAGAAAAAATCTGGGACTCTGAACCACCAATGAACACATGACTTGACTGAGCTATTAATTAGGTGGACTTTGTATGTGCTGAAACAGTTTCATTCCACTGTGTTAACGTTTGTCAATTTTCTACACACAAGCAGGGTACATTTAGGGCTGGCAGAAAAAATCTGTGGACTCTGTGACCAATGCGTGCATAACTGAGTGCACCATTAATTCTGGGGACTTTGTAAGTGCTGAAACAGTCATTTCACTCTATTAAAACTTGTCAATTTTCTGCACACAAGCAGGATGCATTTTGGGCTGGCAGAAAAAATCTGGGGACTCTGAACCACCAATGAACACATGACTTGACTGAGCTATTAATTATGGTGGACTTTGTAGTGCTGAAACAGTTTCATTCCACAGTGTTAACACTTGTCAATTTTCTGCACACAAGCAGAGTACATTTGGGCTGGCAGAAAATCTGTGGACTCTGTGCCACGCAATGTGCGTGAATAACTGAGTGCACCATTAATTTGGGGATTTTGGGGCGCTGAAACACTCTCATTTCACTCTATTAAAACTTGTCAATTTTCTGCACACAAGCAGGATGCATTTTGGGCTGGCAGAAAAATTCTGGGCAGTCTGTGTAACCACTGTGTGCATGACTGAGTGTGCCATTAACTCTGAGGGACTTTGTATGTGTTGAAACACTCTCATTCCACAATGCTAACACTTGTCAATTTTTTGCACACAGGCAGGATGCATTTTGGGCTGGCAGAGAAAATCTGGGTACTCTGTGCCACTTTTGTGCTCATGACTCAGTGCACCATTAATTCTGGAGGACTTTTCATATGCTGTAATACTCTCATTCCAGTGAGTTTTTTTAATTTAGTTTTTATTGACCGGATAAATGCACAAGACAAATCCTGCCTATTTTCAGGAATGTCCCGGAGGAGGGCGATACAGATGAATGCCAACTGTCCTTGAACCAGATTAAACTGTGTTAAAACTTGTCAATTTTCTGCACACAAGCAGGATGCATTTTGGGCTGGCAGTAAAATCTGGGGACTCTGTGCCACTTTTGTGCTCATTACTGAGTGTGTGATCAATTCTGGAGGACTTTGTATGTACTGAATCACTCTCATTCCACTGAGTTAACACTTGTCAATTTTCTGCACACAAGCAGGATGCATTTTGGGATGGCAGAAAAAATCTTGGGACTCTGTACCACCACTGCTCACATGACTGAGTGCACCATTAATTCTGTGGGACTTTGCATGTGCTGAAACACCCTCATTCCAGTGTTTTAACACTTGTCAATTTTCATCATACAAGCAGGATGCATTTTGGGGTGGCAGAAAAAATCTGGGGACTCTGTGCCACTTTTGTGGGCATGACTCAGTGTGCCATTAATTTTGCAGGATTTGTTTGTGCTGTACAACTCTCATTCCACTGAGTAAACATTATCAATTTTCTGCACACAAGCAGGATGCATTTTGGCTGGCAGAAAAAATCTGGGAGTCTGAGCCACCATGCACACATGACTGAGTGCGCCATTAATTATGGTGGACTTTGTATGTGCTGAAACAGTTTCATTCAACTGTGTTTACTTTTATCAATTTTCTACACAAGCAGGATGCATTTTGGGCCAGCAGAAAAATATGGGGACTCTGTACCACTTTTGTGCTCATGACTGAGTGTCGCCATTAATTCTGGAGAACTTTGTATTTGCTGAAACACTCTCATTCCACTGTGTTAACACTGTCAATTTCTACAGACAAGCAAAACACATTTTGAGCTGGCAGAAAAAATCTGGGGACTTAATATGCACACCTGCACATAACTGAGTCCACCATTAAATCTGGGGACTTGGTATGTGCTGAAGCATTCATTCCACTCTCTTAAAACTTGTCAATTTTCAGCACACAAGCAGGAGGCATTTTAAGCTGGCAGAAACAATTCTGGGACTCTGAGCCACCACTAACGCATGACTGAGGTGTCATTAATTCTGGGGTACTTTTATGTGCTGAAACACTCTCACTCCACTGTGTTAACACCTGTCAATTTTCAGCACACTAGCAGGATGCATTTTGAGCTGGCAGAAAAAATCTGGGGACTTGTGCCACTTTTGCGCATGACTCAGTGTGCCATTAATTCTGGAAGGTTTGTATGTGCTGAAACACTCTCATTCCACTGTGTTAACTTGTCAATTTTCTGCACACAAGCAGGATGCATTTTGGGCTGGCAGAAAAAAATCTGGGACTCTGAACCACCAATGAACACATGACTTGACTGAGCTATTAATTATGGTGGACTTTGTATGTGCTGAAACAGTTTCATTTCCACTGTGTTAACGTTTGTCAATTTTCTACACACAAGCAGGTTACATTTGGGCTGGCAGAAAAATCTGTGGACTCTGTGCCACAATGCGTGCATAACTGAGTGCACCATTAATTCTGGGGACTTTGTAAGTGCTGAAACACTCTCATTCACTCTATTAAAACTTGTCAATTTTCTGCACACACAAGCAGGATGCATTTGGGCTGGCAGAAAAAATTCTGGGCAGTCTGTGTAACCACTGTGTGCATGACTGAGTGTGCCATTAACTCTGAGGGACTTTGTATGTGTTGAAACACTCTCATTCCACAGTGCTAACACTTGTCAATTTTTGCACACAGGCAGGATGCATTTTGGGCTGGCAGAGAAAATCTGGGTACTCTGTGCCACTTTTGTGCTCATGACTGAGTGCACCATTAATTCTGGAGGACTTTGCATATGCTGAAATACTCTCATTCCAGTGAGTTTTTAATTTAGTTTTATTGACCAGATAAATGCACTAGACAAATCCTGCCTATTTTCAGGAACGTCCCGGAGGAAGCGATACAGATGAATGCCAACTGTCCTTGAACCAGATTAAGCTGTGTTAAAACTTGTCAATTTTCTGCACACAAGCAGGATGCATTTGGGCTGGCAGTAAAATCTGGGGACTCTGTGCCACTTTTGTGCTCATTACTGAGTGTGCGATCAATTCTGGAGGACTTTGTATGTACTGAATCACTCTCATTCCACTGAGTTAACACTTGTCAATTTTCTGCACACAAGCAGGATGCATTTTGGGATGGCAGAAAAAATCTGGGGACTTCTGTACCACCACTGCTCACATGACTGAGTGCACCATTAATTCTGTGGGACTTTGCATGTGCTGAAACACCCTCATTCCAGTGTTTAACTTGTCAATTTTCATCATACAAGCAGGATGCATTTTGGGGTGGCAGAAAAAATCTGGGGACTCTGTGCCACTTTTGTGGGCATGACTCAGTGTGCCATTAATTTTGCAGGATTTGTTTGTGCTGTACAACTCTCATTCCACTGAGTTAACACTTGTCAATTTTCTGCACACAAGCAGGATGCATTTTGGGCTGGCAGAAAAAATCTGGGAGTCTGAGCCACCACTGCACACATGACTGAGTGCGCCATTAATTATGGTGGACTTTGTATGTGCTGAAACAGTTTCATTCAACTGTGTTTACTTTTATCAATTTTCTACACACAAGCAGGATGCATTTTGGGCCAGCAGAAAAATATGGGGACTCTTTACCTCTTTTGTGCTCATGACTGAGTGCCATTAATTCTGGAGAACTTTGTATGTGCTGAAACACTCTCATTCCACTGTGTTAACACTTGTCAATTTTCTGCAGACAAGCACAATGCATTTTGGGCTGGCAGAAAAATCCTGGGACTCAGTGCCACCTCTGTGCGCATTACTGAGTGCACTATAAATTCTGGGGTACTTTCTATGTGCTGAAACACTCTCATTCCACTGTGTTAACACCTGTCAATTTTCAGCACACAAGCAGGATGCATTTTGAGCTGGCAGAAAAAATCTGGGGACTCTGTGCCACTTTTGTGCGCATGACTAAGTGTGCCATTAATTCTGGAGGATTTTGTATGTGCTGAAACACTCTCATTCCACTGAGTTAACACTTGTCAATTTTCTGCAAACAAGCAGGATGCATTTTAGGCTGGCAGGAAAAAATCTGGGGACTCTGAGCCACCAATGAACGCATGAATTGAGTGAGCTATTAATTATAGTGGACTTTGTATGTGCGAAACAGTTTCATTCCACTGTGTTAACTTTTGTCAATTTTCTGCACAGAAGCAGGATGCATTTTGTTCTGGCAGAAAAAATCTGGGAACTCTGTACCGCAATGCGTGTAACTGAGTGCACCATTAATTCTGGGGACTTTGTATGTGCTGAAACACTCTCATTTCACTCTATTAAAACTTGTCAATTTTCTGCACACAAGCAGGATGCATTTGGGCTGCAGAAAAATTCTGTGCAGTCTGTGCAACCACTGCATGCATGACTCCATCGCCATTAATTCTGAGGGCTTTGTGTGTTGAAAACTCTCATTCCACAGTGTTAACACTTGTCAATTTTTCTGCACACAGGCAGGATGCATTTTGGCTGGCAGAAAAAATCTGGGTACTCTGTGCCACTTTTGTGCTCATGACTGAGTGTGCCATTAATTCTGGAGGTTTTTGTATATGCTGAAATACTCTCATTCCACTGTGTTTTTTTATTTAGTTTTTGTTGACTGGGTATGTTCACTTGTCAAATCCTGCCTATTTTCAGGCATGACCTGGGGGAAGGGGATACAGATGAAGGCCAACTGTCTTGAACCAGATTAAGCTGTGTTAACACTTTATTTTCTGCACACAAGCAGAATGCATTTTGGGCCAGCAGAAAAATATCTGGGGTCTCTATGCCACCACTGCATGCATGACTTAGTGTGCCATTAATTCTGGGGGCTTTGTATGTGCTAAACACTCTCATTCCACTGTGTTAACACTTGCCAATTTTATCCACACAATCATGATGAATTTTGGGGGCAGCAGAAAAAATCTGGGGACTCTCTGCCACCACTGCACCCATGACTTAGTGCACCATTAATTCTGGGGGACTTTGTATGTGCTGAAACTCTCTCATTTCACTGTGTTAACACTTGTCAAGTTTCTGCACACAAGCAGGATGCATTTTGGGCTGGCAGAACAAATCAGGGGACTCTGTGCCACCACTGCCGCGCATGACTGAGGGTGCCATTAATTCTGGGGGACTTTCTATGTGCTGAAACACTCTCATGGCACTGTGTTAACACTTGTCAATTTTCTGCACAAAAGCAGGATGCATTTTGGGCTTGCAGAAAATTTCTGGGACTATGTGCCACTTTTGTGTGTTCTGTGATTGTTGCTGTGAGCTCATCATGTCATACTGATATTTTTATAATTAAAGCAGAATTGCAAGTATGTCCTCACAGTTTTGAACTGTACTTTTCTATGCTTCTTTACATTGCCACAGCCACCACTAGTTACCTCAGTCGTGACTTGAATGATACGATTCTTTTCACAATTTATGTCTGCTTTACTTACTAGACTACTTTTTCATGTATGAAAAAATGAACTTACCTTCAATATTTTTCGAACCAGGTTTGTATTTATTTGCAGCTGCTTTTCAATAACTATTGTTTCCTGTTGTCATTAAACACTGCCTGGTGCATAACTGTTAATAACAACAAGTGATATATAATAACTAATTGATGTGATGAAGAAAAGCAGAGAGAAAACAATTACAAAGACCTGGTCAGCACCAATTTAAACGAATCTCCTTTCATTGTTTCATAGATGAAAAAGCAGTACAGCAGACTCAACTACTGCAAATTTTCATATCATTCCAGTAAGTCAGAATGTAAGTAAAGGAAGTTGTAACATAGCATTTAAAAATATAGGTCAGAGTTATCAGCAGACTGTTGCACTGCTGCTTTACAGGGTTTCACCACATACATAGTTATGGTGATGCTCGTAAACTAATATGTGGGGCATTACTCCCACTGGAATATTTCTTGCTCCACAGAGTGCAATATATTTCTGTGAAAACCACCCATAATTCCATTACAGTGAGTCACGTGGCAGAGGAATTACTGATCAGAAAACCCACCCACATTCTGCCACCCTTTCTCAGCAACGTAAGGATGTGATGCCAGGGGGAGCGCAGGTGCATGCTCCACTATAGTGAATGTCCGGAAGCTATACCACTGTTTCCGTATGTTATAAGGTTGACTGTGTGGTGAAATGTGGGAATGTTTCTACTAACAAGCCTCTTCTTACTGGAAATGTGCCCACATGTTTCACCACAAACTGACCATTATAACATAAGGAAACATTCAGAAACCTGACGGACAATCGGATATTCACTGTAAGGAGCACACAGACAACCTTTTCCTGCCATCACATCCTAACGTTGCTGAGAAGGCAGGCAGAATGTGGGTAGATTTGCAGAACGGAAATACCTCTGTCATATGACACACTGTAATGAAATTATGTGCGGGTTTCTCAAAATGTATTGCACTATGGTGCAAGAAAGATTCCCCAGAAGGGAAAATGTGTATGATTGAACAACAACAAAGAAAACACACAAAACAGTACAACACAGTAGTGGGTGGGGTCGAGGGTGGGGGTGGGGGGCAGAAAACAATCCCCTCACTTACTATGGCCGTGGAATGCAGTGGTGGTCCAGCAGCAGGTGCAGCATTGAAACTATTTGCTGCTGCTGTGCTTCTACTCTGTTCACCTGCTGCTACAAAGCACTGAACTGCTCATTATTTTCTTCAAGTGCTGCCCACACCAGGCCAATGTCAGACTGTGTTGCAGGGACTGTGGCAGGGTCCACTGTAGTGAGAAATCCAGGTAGTGGGGGTGGCAGTGGACAGGGTGGTGCTGGTGGCTGTGGTGGCAGTGGTGGTGATGGTGGAGCAGCTGCTGTAGTAGCCCTCCTCCTGCTGTGGTGGTGACTGCGAATCACCACTCCTACCCCAGCAGTGCCCTTTGCCACTGCCATGGAAGGGCCAGCAGGTGGAAGCCTGGTCCCTTCCGTGGCAGCCTGCCACTCTGTTCTGTGGTGGTTCAGCATGTGGGTGTGCTGGCCACTGGTCCCCAAATGTATCCCACGGGGGCCACAGTGCACCAGCACACCACACACATGGGACACCACCACTATGTTGTCTCCACCCACACAGTTAAAAAACTCCCACACTGGAGAGCTGCAGGGGGGACCAGACACAGTCCTCACATGGGCACAAGTCGCACCACTGCCTACAATTTCTGGGGCCACCTCCTGTGGCTGTGGAGGTGGTGGAGGGGGTGCTGCTGGAGCCCCAACAGCTACTGCTACCAGTGGTGGTGGTGGCAGTGGAGGAGAAGGTGGGCACACAGCAGCAGCCACCGGTGGCACTGGTGTTGCTGCTGCTGCTCCTGTTGCTTCAATGGGGGAAGCAACACTGGCCAGGAGTCAGGAGTGGTCCAACATAACACAACCACCCCACCCCCCACAGGTGTGCACTCTCCTCCTACTGCGCCCATGGGCCACCGACTCTCCTTCTCCTAGGTCCATCCTCCTGAAGTCCACGGCCAATCACACACACACATAGACAGTGGACAAACACACAGAGTCAGTCACACACACAAAACAAAACTCATACAAACACAATACAAAAACTAAATAAAGATATACCTTTTAAAACAGCTGTTTGTTTTCTTCTGGAACTGAAATGCAATGAAGTGGCAACAAGGCAATCAAGCATTGTAACTCCTCTCCCACAAATGCTTTCTCCCTCTACAAATGCAAAGGAGAAAGTGAAACTGCTTCTGTAACTCACTTCCTTACTGCCTGGCTAAATCATGTGTCTTACAGTACTGCAAGCCATGTGATATGCCTATTCTCTTCTCACTTCACCTTACTTCGCATTAAGGCATAATGGCAATGTGAAGTGGTAATTATAATAATGCAAAGTGAGCACTTTGCAGTGCCCATTTTGCGTTGTGCTCCGCTAACGCAAAGTGCCCACTTTGCATCCACTTCACAGGCAGATTATTAATTTGCTGCATCTCTAGCTGTCATGGCAGTACCCCCCTCCCCAAGCAGTAGCACTCTGGTAGTATTTACCATGTGAAAATGCTGACAAGTGGAGATGACATTAAAGATAAAACTTTTTGTTTTAATTTGTACATTTTACAGCTGTAGGCAGTATCAGGGAAGACACAGTGGTGCTGTTTCTGTGGCATGGGGAAAATGGGTGCAGAAGTACAGTGGGAAACTGCACAGCACTATGATGAGAATGTGAGCAGAATGGTTCAAGAAAACAGCCCTAATGTTTGGATAACATGGGAAAATAAGAAAATTTAGAGGAGCTGAAGGGCAAAGGGAGGGAAGTAGCAAGCGGCTGACAGATCATTCATTGAGGAGGAGAGTGAGTGGACTGGCAGGTGGGGAGGGGTTGTGGCTGGTGTGGCTTTATTTTTTGTTTGTGTTGTGTCTAGGTTTGTTATTTAGAGAAAAAAATTAGAAAGATGGTAAAAGTGCAGAGCAAAGGATGGAAGCAGCAAGAAGGCAGTATTTAAGGAAGGCAGCAAGTGAATAGTCTGGTGGGGAGAGATCATGACAGGCATCTATTTTTGTATGTGCTGCATTGAACAGGAACTGAAGGAGGTTGCGCTCTGTGTGTACTATGTGAAAACTCCGGTTGAGGTGTACTTTTTCTAGTGTTTTGTGGGAAGTAATTTGGAATTTTATAGTTTGGGCTATTGTGGCTAGTGAAGACAATATGGCTGCCCTTTCAGGTAGAAAACCTCTGAGGGGGTCTGATACCTAAGGGAGGATGAAGGTGTCTGTGCCTGGACTCATTCCGAGCCATGTGTTAAATACTTCTAACAAATGGCTAGGAACCAATCAAACTCCAGGAAAGTGACTAGTTACTTATAAAAAGGGATGAGAAAATCCTGAAATGTGATTGTTGTAACCTATGCTTTTGAACTGTCAAATTCTCAGGTAAAAATAAGTGCTGTCAATTTGGATGCCACACACAAAGGAAATTAATCTGCACAATTTAAAATTTTCAGTATTTTCAGATTATAAACAGCCACCATCTTTTAAATCTTAAACCACCACACAACTTCACAGCCAGGGTCCTGCACCTTCCCACTGCACTCCTGCTTCTACTCAGTACAGTAGCTTTGTTTAACTTTTATTAAACATATGTATTGAGTATTTAAACATTAGTAGGTTCCTTTTCTCTTCTGCTTGTTCTCTGCCCCCCTGCTGCTCACCCATTCACTTATATGATTTGTGACTGCCTCTCATTCAACTGAAAACTTCAAACAGATAGATGTTATCAAATAGCGCAGGTTCAGTAACATTTATGTTAATTTAATTCTTATGTTGCTGGATTTGTTTATGTCCCAAGACTCTGAACTGAAGCCTGTTTAAATTGCTTTTCCCAATAGCCATTACAGCACTTCCTTGCTATACATTCTACCTTGCTTCATCTTCTGTCCTACCACACTCATGAACTGAACTGAGCTGAACTGAAGAACAAAATAAAAAAGGTAAAACCAAAGAAAGCAATGTGAACAATGACTATTTAAACTTTTTGTGTGTGAGCATGCATGCTTTGTGTGTGTGTGTGTGTGTGTGTGTGTGTGTGTGTGTATGTGTGTGTGTGTGCTCTCAGACCTACAGTACTGGACATTTTATTTATTTATTTAATTTATTTATGTCTTTGATTACCGGGTAGGTGCACTGATCCAAGGTACTGTTTTCAGACATGACCTGGGCCAAAATGTATGGCACAATGAGAAATACAAAACAGTTTCAGTGAATCAGATAGTAACTATACATTTACAATGCCTTAGAGGGAAGATGTCTACAACAGTAAGGATACAGAACATATTAAGCTAGAACAAATGCTTACAAAACAGTTACAAATGTAACAATGAATAACAAGTTCAGAGGGCAGACACAAGATAAGTGCTATATAAAGGCATATTTAGAGGAAGAACAGAGTTGGGAAGATAGTAGGTGGGAAGTAGTAAGTCAAGAGAGAAAAATTACAAAATTACATCAAAAATTAACAGCTATGGAGGCCACAGTAGAAGAAATGTCCTAAGGCAAAAAAAGCTAATCAAGTTTCTGCAGGCAGAAGAACAACTTTAGCAAATATTAGGCAGTAAATTTTAACTTTCACACAATTAAACATGTAAGCAATAAAGCATGGGGGTGCATTATGCTTGTTTAACCACATCCCCAGGGTTGTCTCATTATTTTTTTTTTTTATTTAAAACTTTGTTGACTGGATAAAATAGCACTGGGCCACATGGCCCTTTACAGAACTTGACTCAGATACAAAACATAATGACAGCACAGTCAGGCAAACATAATAGAACAACACATAACAATATAAATATACACATTATTCATTTAATATAAACCGAAAACAGATTATATAGTGTAAAGTGCAATGCCTAAAGTGACCTCTAGGTACACTTACATCCCACCCCTAGGTACAAGTGTCTTTTTAGAAATACTTTAAAAGAAATTAAACTTTCTAAATTTATTAAGTCATCAGGCAATTTATTCCAACCATCTGTAGCACAATATTTAAAGGACTGTTGGTTTTTTGATGTTTTAAAAGAACTTCCAACAAAACAGACTAACTGGATCTTAGCTGCCTAGTATTTGTTCTACAAGAAAAAATGTTGTTCATACACACTTGTAACATGGCATAACTCTGCACATAGAAATATTGGATTTCTATTGGCCTAAATATAACAGGTGGTACTTCATCAACCAAGATCTAATTCTCAGGTAGACCGTGATTTGTGATGGAGTACCTTGATGATCCACCATAAGCAAAAGCAGTATACAAATAAAAACAGTATGGAAATATTTTGCTGTTTCTGCTTGCTCCAGCAATTCTTTGCTCAAGTGCAGTTCTCATGGCAGCCCAACAGGTGACTATAAAACATTGCTGTGCTGCTAGCATAATTTCACAGCCATTGTAAAACAGCAGAATACCTGTTTTCCACCCATCCACCGAGTGGATCACCATTCACAAGTGAAGCATAGAAGGAAGCAATGCAAAGACATATGGTAATTTAGATTCAATGCAAAGAAGTGCAAGTAATGCACCTGGGAAATAAAAATCCAGGAGAAGAGTACACCATAGCAGGGAGGTACTAACAACAACAATAATGGAAAGGATCTGGGTGTAGTCATATCAGATGACTAAAGGTTGAAGTCAGTAAGGAGAGCCAGGAGGATACTGGGATGCATAGGGAGGGGCATAACAAGTAGAAAAAGGGAAGTGGTTATCCCTCTGTACAGACAGTTGGTGAGACCCCATCTGGAGTACTGCATGCAGTTTTGGACACCTCATCTATGCAAGGACATAGACAGGATGGAAGCAGTCCAGAGGAGGGCAACTGAAATGGTGCAGGGTCTACATCAGAAACCATATGAAGAGAGAGAGAGACTGAGAGAACTTAATATGTATACCCTTGATGAAAGGAGGGACAGGGGGACATGATAGAAACTTTTAAGTACCTCAAGGGAATCAACAAAGTCCAGGAGGGTAGCATCTTTCATAAAAAGAGATGTGTAAGAACAAGGGGGCACAATTTAAAGTTAGAGGGGGGACGGCTCAGGGGTAATGTGAGGAAATTCTTTTTCATGGAGAGAGTGGTGGATGCATGGAACCACCTTCCTGGAGAGGTTGTGGAGTCTAAAACAGTGGGGGAATTCAAACATGCATGGGACAGACATAAGGCAATTATAGTGGGGGGTTGCAGGAAGTAGGCTGTTGGTTAACTAGAATCTGCAGCTTATCCAATAGGTAGGGAAATGGGCAGACTGGGTGGGCCAAGTGGTCCTTATCTGCATCAAAGTCTATGTTTCTATGTTTCAATGCATAATTTTAATGCCAACTTTTGTGTGTGTGGAGTAGTGGACATCACTACCTTGGTAAATACACATTATGGTAAAGATGAGACTGCACCTTCTCTAACAGAAAGCACAAATAACAAAGACAGTGAGATAAACAAAGCAATATCAAAAGAAAAAGGCTACTTCTATGTGTGAAGAGAAAATAAAGAAAGTGAGAAAACAAGAGGAAATCAAAGTAAGAGACTAGCAATACTAGTCAAAACAAGTATTTGAAAGGTGAGAGCAGTAAACGTCATGTTGTTCTATCTCCTGCTGAGCTAGATAATTTAGCAAGGAAAAAAGTGAAGCTAATATTCAGAAAAATAGTACTTAGACTGTGAAAGTTTTTTCAGATTGGCTCAATTCAGTACATTTGGAAATTAAAATTGCTGTGAAACAGTGCTGTGCTGCTTTTTTGAAAAGTTTTAAAATATGTTTTGATGTTAGAAAGCTAAAACTTTTAATGAAAGCTATTTTTGCAAAAGCTAAACAGCAGAAATGATATTTCTAATAGGTGTGTTCTAATTCTTTTGTACTGTGGTTACACCTTGTTTAACAACTCAGCATAAACCATTCCAAAACTAAATCAGTCTGTCTGTTCTCATTTATTCAGAGAATATTAGTCATACAATCATTGCCATGTTACAAGAGGATTAAGGCACTGGAAAGGATGGGTCCACTGTGGAATTAATCCATTGTTGGATCATTGGAAACACTCAGCCTTTGGCCTCATGCCTCAACCCTGCCCCCCCCCAGCCATGGATTAATTCCACAGTAGGCCCACCATCCTTTCTCATGGCATAATCCTTACATATGATACATAGCATAAGCAGGGATACAATTGCAGTTGATAAGCTTGCATCTGTGCCCATACTCAACTTGGTGATAGTCAATGATGTGCAGAAGGAGGGGAGGACAGGATGGACCTCAAGTGCTGTCCATCTAAAGTTCCTTGCTAATGCATTAACCATGCCTATCAACCTCTGCTGGATTCCTCAATAATCTGATGGGTAACTTTATCAAGTGAAGCTCTGCTTTGGATCACACTTTCTGGATACTATTTGCTTATCTAAACTTCATTATCTGTAAAACTGGTTTGTCTGTGTCAGTCATATGGGTTACAAATGATTAGATTGATTAGTATCATGGGATTTATATGCAAATCACCATGCAAATTTTGTCTGTTTCTGCTTTATGCAGGAGTGCATGGTAACAAACAGCTTCTCACACACTCTACAAAGGCTATGAACAGAAGATACAGACACATGTTCCATCTTTCTCAGGACTCGTCTGTGTGCCTCATGTGTACTTCAACCCAGGTGAAAAATGAACCATCCCATATGTGGTCTTATGGGTTTGGGTCATGGTTGGTCCAAAAAAAGAAAACAATCTAAAAAGACAAAGAACCTTAGCACAAAAGAACTGGGGAAAAGGTGTTTTGGAGTTACCAGTGCCTCAGTGCATTTGTGCTGAGGTTCTTTGTCTTAGTACATTGATAAGTAGTGAGCTGAGTTTGGTGACAAAGTCCCATTTAGGTGCCCAATGTCATACAGATAGCTTGTTTTAATGCAGTATCAATTATGTGAGTTCACAGAATGGTGAGGTGACACAGGCCAGGGCTGGTAATTAGACTGGCAGTCTATCAAGTACAAGGGAAAATGTGGTAGAGAGCTTGACAATATAGCACTCATGCTGTGAGGTGGCACTCAAAACGAAGGGTGGGGCAGGATAAAAGACACATTTGAAAGCATTATTTCTCACAGAGGTTAGTTAATATGTGCAATAGCCTACCCAGTGTGGCTGCATAAACTAACACTGTTCTGGATTTAAAATCAAAGCTAGACAGATTCCTGAGAGAGATTGGAATTTAGGTTAGACAGCATGACCAGTAGTAGCATTCAGGCTAGTAAGGGTGGAAGTTTGTCCATATTCAAACTGGGTCTAGTCACCACGTCCATGTGGTAGGAGGGGCATGCAAGAAGAACCCTATTCCCTTCCCATCATCACCATAATACTATAGTTACAAGGTACTGTATTTAAAAAAATTAAATTGATAAAGTTGCCCTACCTACGCTATTTTCTCTGGTTAAATGTTCAAACTAAGGTTGTTCAGAATTTGTTGAGCAGAATTTGAATCATTGGATTATGGGCACTTTTTTAACTCAGAATTTTAGTACTGAAGGCAGAAAACCCAAATTCTGAAAACACCAGGTCTCATGTAGAATCCAACTCTAGTAATTCTGTCTACTTGCAAAACATCTCCCTCCCGGCACACTGTAAAACAAAGTTTAAAACACTGGACCTTGCCTGACCTTCCCCCCCTCCTCACCATTGTGCCTCCTCAATCTCCTTACCATATACAGTTGCTGCTGGCAAAACCTAGGAGAGGGAGTCCTGCCTTTGTCGGGTGAGATCTGGTAGCACTGAAGACCCTTCCTCTTTGCTCTCCATTTGGTCCAACACAATTCAGGTCCAATTAGGTTTCGTATTAGGTACAAATTGAAAGATGCCCTTCCCCAACATAGGCAGTATAGCACAGTTGTTTAGGGCACTGAGCTGCAAACCTGGAGACCTGGATTTGAATCCCACTGCTCCAACTTGCGTACTATGTGACCATAAGCAAGTCACTTAAATTCCTTGTGCTCCCAGGTCACACCTAGAAAGTTCAAATTCAAGTGTATTAGTAGGAAATACTCCATTGAGTAGGCTCATTTACAAGGAGATCCTGAGCATGCAGTCATAAACACAAGCAAATTAAGCACTAAAACAAAACACAGGGTATAACAGAGGCAAAAATAATACAAACATGGATAAAAATTAATATGTACAGAATTATATACAAAGATGATACACATAGTAATCCTCGAGTGCTGGGTAGTAATGCGGTTAAATACTTGGTAAGTACATTTGGTATACATTTGGAAACCTTTGTATATACAGGATTACACCACTGGTCAAGTGGGGGGAGAATAGTAGGATTCTGTGGCAAAGTTGAAGAGGGGAAGCAATAGATGAAGGTTTGTAAGGGAAGGAGATGGGCAGGGGATAGTGAAGGAAGGAGATTGGGCAGGGGATGGTGAGGGGAGGTCGTGAGAAAAGAGGAGGGGGAGGGTGGGAGACACAAGGGGATTGGGAAAAGGGAGAGGTGGTGAAGGGGAAGGGTATGAAGTGAATGTAAAAGAGGTGGGAAGGAGAACTGGGGAAGGGTGTGTAGATATTAAATGAGTTTGAGAAGGGTGAAATGTGGGTCAGTAACAAGTTTCGGCTTAGTGTGCCTTTCCTGGTTAAACAATTTCCCCTTTCCCAACTCATAACCTTGAAAAGGTGCTTTCTGTGATGTGACAGCCTTAGCTCTTGCCCAACTCACCAAGTTGTGCAACTGCTCACACACTAGTTGCCCCAGGTTCTGATATAATTGAGCAGTGAAGAGGTGGTCTATCTACACCAAGCATTGGGTTTCATCCACTCCAGATGCAATACTTATAGTAAGGTGACTAGGCTTACCCAGAGTTCGGTGCAGATGAGACACCATATCATCTCTCAATTTTCCCAGATCACTCAGGAGGCCATACTGGAGGCCTCAGTCAGGACAGAAGGATGTGATGGACAGGTTAATCCTTGATTTTGTTTATTTTTCTCAGTTGGGTTCAGTCAGCAGGTAGGTGCAGGTCATGGTGATGGTTGGGTCGGATGGGGGGGTCCTCAGAGCAGTGTGATTGCATGGCTCTGACTGCTAGTGTGATTTGGGCTAGGTGTTTTATGGATGGGGCCAAAAATACTTCTGCATTTGCATAACTTTGCAAGCTGAGCAGCAGCCTGGGCTACTGCTTTCATGGTGAGTGATTGAGTGAGTGACTTTGCAAGGTTGTTGGTTGGTGGGGCACTCAGTTTGTACTTGATATGGAGCAAAATAGGAGAACTGGCTTGTGTGGGGATGTAATGGATGCTGAAGCAGGAGTATCTTAGTGTCACTGGACCTCAGTTAGTCAGCCTGGGAGTGGATCCTGGGGTGGTAGCCTGGGTAAAAAATTGGTTGGACAACAGGACACAGGGAGTAATAGTAAACAGAGTCCACTCTGAAGAAAGGAGGGTTACTAGTGAGGTATCCCTGGGTTCAGTACTGGGACCGGTCCTCTTTAATGTCTTTATAACTGACATTGCAGAGGGAATAGAAGTAAAAGTATGCCTCTTTGCAGACAAAACAAAAATCTGCAACAGTGTTGATACACAAGAGGGGTGGAAAGGATGAGAAGGGACTTGGCAAAGTTGAATGGCAGCTTAGATTCAATGAAAAGAAGTGCAAAGTAATGCACCTGGGAAACAAGAACCCAGGGAAAGAGTACACAATGGGGGGGAAGTACTAAAAACAACAAAAATGGAACAGGACCTGAGGGTGGTCATATCAAATGACCTAAAGGTAGGCAAGCAATGTGAGAAGACAGTAAGGAGGGCTGGGGGGATACTGGGATGCATAGGGACAGGCATCACCAGTAGAAAACAGGAGGTTATTATCTCTCTGTACAGACAGTTGGTGAGACCTCATCTGGAGTACTGGTACAGTTCTGGAGACCCTCTCCTCAATGAAATGGACAAGTTGGAGGCAGTTCAGAGGAGGGCCACTAAAATGGTGCAGGGTCTGCACCAGAAGCCATATGAAGAGAGACTAAAGGAGCTTAATATATGTACCCTTGAGGAAAGGAGGGAGAGGGGGAACATGATAGAAACTTTCAAGTACCTCAAGGGAATCAACAAACTCCAAAAGGATAGCATATTTCAGAAAAAGAAATGTGCAAGAACAAGGAGGCACAATTTGATGATAGAAGGAGGATAGATCAGAGGCAACATGAGGAAGTATTTTTTCATAGAGAGGGTGGTGGACATACGTAGTGGCCTTCCTGAACAGGTCATGTGGTCAAGAACAGTGGGAGAATTCAAGAATGCATAGGACAGACATAAGACAATTCTGGTGTGGGGGTAGGAGGAAGTAGGTTGTTGGTTAACTAGGATCTGCAGCTTATCTGATAGATAGGGAAATGGGCAGACTGGGTGGGCCAAATGGTCCTTATCTGCCATCAAAGTTTATGTTTCTATGAATCTTGCCCAGTTACTAAATGAATAAAGAAAAAACAAAAGAAAAAAAAAAAAAACAGTAATCTTGATCATTCCTTGATCAGACCAAAAGAGGTGGCAAGGAAGGTTAGGGAGTAAAGATAGCATTCAGGAAGTATAAGGAATCACGGAGAGAGCAGGACAGGGATTGTATCAGATAAAACAGAAAGGAAGCAGGGAAGGCAGTCAGTATAGCAAAGACCCAAACAGAGGAAAAGATAGCCAACTTAGTTAAGAAGAGGGATAAAACTTTTTATAGGTACATTAGGTAGCAAAAAAGACCAAAGGAGGGATAGTGAGACTTAATAAAGGGGAGAGGAAGGTGGGCAGAGAGTGACAGTGAAAAAGCAGAGATCCTGAATAGTTTTTGCTCAGTATTCACAAAAGAAGAAGAGGGGGAGGTACCTAAACCAAACAATAGAAGCGCTCTGGATAGGGGGGTCGATGCCAGTCCATTCACAGAAGAAGGGTCATAAAGAACTCCTAAAATTCAAGGTGGACAAAGCAATGGGGCCTCGTGAGTTCAGCCCAGAGTTCCTAAAGAACTAGGGTGAGAACTAGTGACACCACTACCCTTTTAACAAATCATGGGAAGATGGTGTGGTTCCTGAGGACTGGAGGAAGGCAGATGCTATTCCACTCCACAAAAGTGGGAGCAAGGCAGAGGCAGGAAACTTCAGACCTGTTAGTTTGACCTCAGTGATGGGGAAAATGATGGAATCACTTCTGAGATAAAGAATTGTTGAGTACCTAGAGGTCAGCGGGGCACAGGACCCAAGGTAGCATGGATTCACACCAGGGAGGTCATGTCAGACGAACCTAATAGATTTCTTTGACTGGGAGACCAAAGTAGTTGACCGGGGAGGGGCTGCAGATGTGGTCTATCTAGCCTTTAGCAAGACATTTGACACAGTCACACATAAAAGATTAATAAACAAGTTAGCCAGCCTGGGAGTGGGTCCCAGGGTGATAACCTGGGTAAACAAGTATTTGTCAATGCTAAATGTTTTCTTGTTGGCATTGGCATTCATAGTGCAGAAGTTAGATAGATGCATAATAGGAATGGCAGTGAAGTATGGAACTGATGCCAACCCCACCCCATCCTGCAGAGACTGACAGGCATTGAGGTGTGCCTTTGGTTTGTCAGCCATAATGCTCATGCCATTTCACATCACCCTACCCTGCAGACTCAGACAAGTGTTGTGTTCTGCCTTGGGGTTGTCAGGCTTTGTGCTCACCCCATTCCATAAGGAAATATGCTGAAATGGGTGCAGTTTAGGAGAATGGGGTGAACATTGGGGCCGAAGAGTCCAAGACACACCTTGATGCCTGTCAGTGGCTGCAGGGTGGGGGTGGGGGTGGAATGGCATGAGCATTACAGCCGACAATACAAACTTACACCCCTGATGCCTGTCAGTCTCTACAGGGTGGAGGACGTTAGTTAGAAACCCTAATGCCCCAGGAGTATGTTGGTATTTGCACTCCAAATTTTCAACATTTGCTTTTTGTGACCCCACCTCATGAACACATTTGGGACCTCTGCTCATGAACAGTGGCACTGTGATTTTGTTAATCTGTCCCAAATGTTGATTTCCCACAGCGACTGTGCCATTCTTCGCCAGATGTGTGAAAACACATTTCGGACAGGATGTGAAAAATGACATCTGTACTGTTCATAAGGAGGTGTGAAGAAATGGCAATGTTGAAAATCTGGAGTGAAATTATAAACAATTCTCGTAGTTACGAGTGTGCATGGAAACTGCAATGCATGCTTGTAACACAGTCATTTTGTGGAATTTTCTCAACAGATTTTCAACATAGGCATTTTGGGACCTCTGCTCATGAACAGTGTCACTGTGATTTTCTTAATCTATCCCAAACATTGACTTCCCACAGCGACCGCACCATTGTGTGCCAGATGTGCGAAAATACATTTCGAGCAGGATGTATAAAATGGCAGCTGTACTGTTCATAAAGAGGTATGAAAAAATGGGAATATATAAAATATGGAGTGAAAATACTAAAAATTCTCAAAGTTATGAGCTACTCATAACAGTCATGCAACATAGGCGTTTTGGGAGCCCACCTCATGAACAGTGACACTGTCATTTTGTTAGTCAGTCCCAAAAGGTGATTCCACACAGTGACCGTGAAATCACCTTTCAGGACAGAATAACGAAATGACAGTGACTGAGTTCATGAAGTGGGGTCCCAAGAACCCCATGTTGAAAATTTGGAGACAAAAGTTGCAAAAATAGCAGAGATATCCACCTAAGTTAAATCCCTCCCCCTCATTGATGTCATTATACAGCTTACCGTGATTTTCTTCAGTTTGCGGTCGGCTTTTGAAGAGTTAAGACGTGTCCGGCTCCAACAAAGACTGTTGTGCTGGGCTCCAGAGGTAAGGATGGGGTGAAAGGGGGTGCTGGGAGGTGGGTTGCGCAGAGGGTGAATGCAGGTTGGTGGAGGGGGACGCTCCGACTCAATGACAGAACATTTTCTTTTTTCAGGAATGGACATTACAGGAAGGTTTTCTTTATTTTCAGGTGAAATTAAACAACTGTTGGGCACACTGGGGTGGGCTCCCAGTGTGACCCATGACTTTGGGGAGGTTATGTTGGCCACACTGGAGTAAGCGCCCAGTGTGGCACACAATGGGGGTAGGATGGGGCTGGGGCAGGAACATGCCAACGCGGAGGACTTCAGAACACATGCAGGCGTATTGCGGTGGGCTCCAGTGTGCTACACAATCTTGAGGGGGGGTTATAAACATGCTGACAGGGGGATTGGCACCCCCAGAGTTGGCTTGCTGGGGACCGTGAGAGGTGGATGGCGACAGCCACTGCTATGTTTATTGAAATGTTTCAGCAGGCAAGGCATGCCCTGCAATGACGGAGTGCTCCTTCATTGCAGAGGCGAAATTCTTTCAAGTTGGTGGCACACTTCTCAAGGGCTGTCATAGACAGCGTGCTCCTTCATTGGTGCCACGGAGACCAGCCCAAAAAAGCAGTACTGCCATTGGCCACAACACAGCCGCACCTCCACAACCTGCTACTCCAGCAAGCTGTCACAAAATGTTGCTTGTGCTGTGCACACAAGACAACATAAAAATTGGATGAACAAGACACAGAGGGTTATAGTAAATGGAATTCACTCTGAGGAAAGAGGGGTTACTAGTGGAGTACCATAGGGTTTAGTACTGGAACCGGTCCTCTTTAATGTCTTTATAGGTGACATTGTGGAGGGCTGGAAGGAAAGTATGCCTCTTTGCAGATGACACAAAGATCTGCAACAAGGTTGATACACAGGGGAGGTGGAAAGGATGAGAAGGACTTGGCAAGATTGGAGGAATGGTCAAAAGTTTGGTGGCTTAGATTCAATGCAAGGAAGTACAAAGTAATGCACCTGGGAAACAAAAACTCAGGGGAAGAATACACAATTTGGGGGAGGTACTAACAACAATAAAAATGGAACAGGACTTGGGGGTAGTCATATCAGATAACCTGAAGGTAGGAAAGCAATGTGAGAAGGCAGTAAGGTGGGCTGGAGGGATACTGGGAAGCACAGAGAGAGGCATCACCAGTAGAAAACAGGAACTTGTTATCCCACTGTACAGACAGTTGGTGAGACCCCATCTGGAGTACTGCATGCAGTTCTGGAGACCCCATATCTGCAAGGACATAGACAGGATGGAGGCAGTCCAGAGGAGGGTAATGAAAATGGTGCAGTGTCTGCACCAGATGCCATATGAAGAGAGACTAAAGGAGCTTAATATGTATACTCTCGAGGAAAGAAGGGAGGGGGGAAATGATAAAAACATTCAAGTACTTCAAGGGAATCAACAAAGTCCAAGAAGGTAGCATCTTTCAGAAAAATAGATGTACAAGAACAAGGGGGCACAATTTAAAGATAGAGGGGGATGGCTAAGGGACAACTTGAGGAAGTACTTTTTCACAGAGATGGTGGTGAACACATGGAATGGCCTTCCAGAGTATGTAGTGGGGTCAAAACCATGGGGAATTCAAGAATGTATGGAGCAGACATAAGGCAATTCTGGTGGGGGTAGGAGGAAGTAGGCTGTTGGTCAACTAGGGTCAACTTTTTACTTTCCCTGAAAGTATTGCTGCTTGGTGTACAGTGCAGAATCTTTTCAGAGCAGGCAATAAATGGTTCCCCCCCCCTTGTGAGGGAAATGCCAACAGTAAGCAGTGTTGAGCCCCATAATGTTGTATTGGTGGACATGCCCTTTTAAGAGGTTCATAACCTGCTTGTGGGCTGCCCTTTTAAGAGGCTCATTCTGGATGGCTGAATGAGCGATGGGATAACCATAATGCTTCTGTTCCCCTCCGTTTGACTTAATTTGGTTCCTTTTATAGTAGCAGCTGCTCTCTACACATTGTGGGCATTAATTAGCTTGGTCGCGAAGCGGATCACTATCGCACATGTCTGAGCACTCCTTGCCTGTGTGTGTGTGCTCCTGCCCCTCTTCAAGATGGAGTAGTGGGGCATTGTGCACGCACGATTGCTGCAAGTTGTGCTGTGCATGCGCGAGGGCTCTACAGTCTAGGGTGACAAAATGGCAATAGAACGAGCAGGGTGGTCGAACATCTCCATGTTTGTTATTTTATGATCCCCTTGGGAGTCGCATGGCCCCTCTGCTGGACAACACCGATGAATGGGACCAGGTTAGCCAATTTAAAAAAAAAAAAATGCAACAGAACAGTAGCAAGAGCCAGAGGTAACAGGTAGACCATGTTGGGGCTTGTTTAGCCTGAGACAGTCTGATTTATGTTAGTTTTGGTGAAAGGGGGCAGAGGCACAGTGCACTATCATCTCGCTCATGAGGGAGACGATGATCAGGATCTCCTATGGACAATCAATAGAGAGGAGCCCTTTTGGGCAGACTGGATGGGCCTAGCGGTCTTTATCTGCCGTCAAAGTCTATGTTTCTATGTTTCTATGTTTTGTAATTTTTTTCTTTTGGTATTGTGCCTCCCTCTAGGCAGTCGCTGGTCAGGAACTGCTTAGGGAACAGAAACAGAATATCTTCGCTCATGAGGGAGGAGTTCTGCAGGCAGTATATTCAAAATAGCTGGCTCATGCTCAGAATTAGATTGCTATCTTATAACTGTAAATTATTTGTGCAGATGTCGATGCTCATGAAGCAAACCTGTCTCAGCTAGATAATGCCTTATCCTGTGCTCTTCTTGCTATACAGATATTGAACTAATGAGATAAAATAACTGCTTGCCCTCTGAGCAACATTACTAGCCACTTATACTGTCTGTGCAGTTATTATTATTTATTTATTTCATTGTTGTAACTACCTTTTCCTTTGCTGATATGCTGGAGCTTGGGATAGTGATGCAGCCTCTATAAGATGCACAAGTTAAAACTGAAGACACCCAGGAGGGAAGGGACTTGGTGGAGACCGAAATCGAAACTTAGGTCACATGTGCATCAGCAGCCTATCAGGCATACATAACCCTAAGGTAATGGATCGGAGGTGCCATGGATATACAGACAACACAATCACACAGGACACAATAGACCCAGATAGATCAGTATTCTGCAGTCAGTATACTATGTCTGGCTTGCTTCTTTATTTTTTTGTTTTGTTTTGTTTTCACAAAATCCCTCCTCACCCCTCCCAGATCTTTAAAACCTACCTGTTCCCCTGCAAATATCCCAAAAAGGTTATTCTGCTATGACGCCACTGCTCCCGCATGAGATGTGTCTAAGAATGTAGATATGTGCTTTCACAACTGCTACAGTGAGAGAGCTTGGGAGCGGGCGGCCAACAGCAAGTACTGTAGCAGTGGAAGATTGTGGAAAGGCCAAGAGTGTGTGGCCAGAAAGGTTTCCTTTTCATTTGTTTATTTTTCTTTAATTAGAGCATCCAGACTTTCAGGCTGAACAGAGAAAGGTTTTTATTTTGCCTTCTGGGAAGGCAGACAGTCACATCACCTATCCACTAATCCCTCTCTCCATCCTCCTCATCTGAGTGACCTTTTTGTTCCTCCTTTACTGCCGAGTGTGGTACGGTAGCACCCTACAAATTTATATGCCTTCTGGTGGCTAGTGATTGAGTACTCCTCCTCACAGTCTTGGATGTCCCTCCCATCTGTCTCATGAGTTGGTCTGCCCCCTGTCTGCAGCCATGCATCCCAAAACATAGTGATGGTTGTCTGTGAGTGATTTCTGCACCTCTTCTCAATGACAATTTAAGGCTATAAGGTTGGATTAGATGGACAGTGAAACCTGAAAGCTGGGCATAAAATTCTTAAGTTCTAAAAATTAGATACTTTTAGGTAGGGTGCCCTTCAATGAATAAAGGGGGTTATGTTCACATTTATTTATTTAGCTTTTGTTAACCAGGTAGGTACACTAGACAAGACATTTGCCTATTTTCAGGTACAACACGGGAGAGTACAGGAAAATACAAGTTCGAAGACATTGGACAACACAGGTACAGGTACAATCAGTATGAAGAGTAAGAGCACACATTGCATGATCATGTAATTAAATGAGCAGTGCAGTTCATAAATTTAGAGGTCAATCAATACAATTATATATACAACTATAGAACCCCAGAAAAGAGGACCCCCCCCCGAACCAATTAAGTACAACTATAGGACCCTAGAAAAGTGGAACCATGGATAGGGCCATGCACGACTATAGGACCCAAGAGAAGCAGATCCACAGACCAAGCCATGCCCAGAGCAAAGTCCAGGGTGAAGGCAACACTTATAAGCCACACCCCAGAGCCAGGGGCCAGGTGAGATCAAGGGGGCATGGAACAATCACACACAGAAGAAAGCTTCAGGTGGTTCCATAGGGAGGATCTGAGACAACCGTGAGAGGAAGAGGAATGGACCAGGACAGGAAGTGAGTTCCACAGCCTAGGTGCACTCGAGGCAAAAGCTCTGTCTCCCATTTGAGTGCGAGTGGCCAGTGTCCTAAGGACAGCAGGGCTAAGGGACCTGAGGGAGTAATGAGTGGAAACAGCCAGAACAAGAAGCTCTGCCAGCCCGGGGGGGAGGGTGCCAGTATGAAGAACCTTACCAGTAAAGCACCCCAGGACAAAGTCTGAGTAGTGAGATGGAGAGAGCCTGTTCAACTTGCTGTACAGGTCGCAGTGATGGGTGAGATGTGGGGCAGCAAGAGCAAAGCGGCAAATATTATTATATGTGACTGTCCATCTAGTAAGGTGCGTTTTGGCAGTGCGAGCAAACAGAAGGAGTCCATAGCAGAGAGAGGGGAGGAACACACCATGAGCCAGTGCAAGTCATCCAGCAGGGGTGAGGTTGCGCTTTGCTTTGTAAGCCATACCCAGTTTACTGTTGACAGCTTTGCATACATTCTGGATATGATGCCCAAGGTTAAATTGTGGGTCGAGTGTCACTCCAAGGTATTTGAAGGTGCTAGTGACAAGGACCAGAGACAAATCAAGTCCAGTGATGAACAGTGGGGCTGGTGAGGCCTTGATCTTGGCCAGAGACCCAAAAAGCATGGTATGAGCTTTTTTGAGGTTGAGAACCAGCTTATGGGACGTGAGCCAGGACTGGATGCTCCTGAAATCCTCACTCAATAGACGGTTAATTTCCCCAATATCCCGTGAATGAGTAAGGATGACCAGATCATCTGCATACAGGGTGGAACTGCAGTGGGCAGTGGCAGAGAGTAGGGAGTTGACAAAGATGGAAAAGAGCAGGGGACCCAGGACTGAACCCTGCAGAACTCCTGTGGATATGGTAGTGGTCCCAGAGAGCACTTTACTGAATTTGACTAGCTGCTGTCTACCCCTGTAGGTAATTAGAGAACCACTGAAGGACCAGAGGGGATAGGCCAAAGGTCCTAAGCTGTGCGCAAAGCAGGTATGGTCAACAAGGTCAAAGGCCTTGGATAGGTCTATGAAGACATAACACACACACCAGGAATATGTGACGATCAAGGACAGGGAAGTTTTACTACTGGGGACTGGGAGTTATTATTAATGGATGACTTTGAACTCCCCAGGTGTGTGCTGACTGGTGGGGATTATGTTGGGTATTTGTCATTACTGATCAAGGGGTAGTAAATATGGACAGGGATTGGAGATATTATTTTAAAGTTTCATATTAATTTTAAAAGGTCAGGCCCACAGCTATCAATCGGGCATGTGATAATGACAATGGTGACAGGAGCAGGGAAGGAGGCATTGGGTATTTAAGCTTTTGGTCTGATGGATATGTAGTCTGTTCTGGCAGTAGGTGGCAGTGGTGACAGGCACTGGTGTAGCTCTATGCAGACTCTGGTAGAGTGGGTATTAGCAGATGGAAGGGCAGGGTGTTCATGCTGGGCAGTGTATGCCAGCAGATTGGAGGAACAAGGATGTTTGTACTGGGGAAGGGATGTTGCCAGCAGATGTGTGTTGGTAAAAGTATACATACTGGTGTAGGGATGGCGTCAACAGATGGTTGGGGACACTGGTGTTCATACTGCAGCAAGGTGGATGCCAGCGGATAAGTGGGGTAGGTGTACAATGAAGTAAGTTGGATGCCAGCAGATAAGAGGGATAGGTGTAAATACTGGGTCTGGGGTGTTCCTTTTGGGACATGGTGGGTTCCTGCAGATGAGAGGGGAAGAGGTGTTTGTACTGTGGCAGGGTGGTCAAAAGCAGATGGATCGGGGATGAGTAGGGGTGTTCATCCAGTGACAGGGGTGTACATACTGTGGAAGAGTTGGCACCAGCAGATGGGAAGGAGTATGGGTACACATACTGGGGCTGGTAGGTGCTGGAAAATTAGAGGAGCAGTTGTATGCAATGCTACCAGGGAAATGGTGAGTGTGGGCAAGAATGTGATTAATACTGGGGCAGAGTGGATGTCAACAGAAGGGTTTTGGATTAAGGATTTACTAGCAGAAGGGCATATACCTAGATTCTTTATTGCAGAAGGATATATAGAATGGAGTTGGAAACACCAACAGATACACTCAGGTTAGAAAATGTGTTCTATTTTTGTATTTGGTAATTGTTTAGTGATATTAACATTCATTTCTCAAAGGTTCTGATTTGAATCAGAACTAATCTGGACTCTGGCCTGGATCCTGATCCTAACAATAAGGGTCAGGACCTCTTTGAGTCTGCCATCTCCAGTGGAAATGTAGGACCTTCACAGTGTGCAGTGAATGTCAGGGTCAGGCGTTTTAACCTCAAGGCTATCAGGTTCCACATTTAACAACCTGTCCTTTTTTCTTCTGGAGTTTAAATGGCAATCAATCAAGTTTTTTTTGTAACACCAAGAACATCTGAATTAAAGCAGCAGAAATTATTAAGGATTTGAACTGAACTGAACTTTAAAGATGTTTGTCAATCAAATCAATGGCAAGGAACAGTACATATACTGGCCCTGTACAAGAATTAGTGACCCCTGCAAGACACCACTTTAAGGATCCTGATAGATTCCCATGTCAGATGCTGGTGATATTTAGACTGCACAGCAAATTTTCACTTCTCTGCTGAAGCGGTGACAAGCTTGGAAAGCGTAGCACAACACTGCTGCGATCTATGCCCTTTATCTAAATATCAAGAGAGTTGCATCAGTCCTTGTGTCATTACCAGCAGGAAAATAGGTTTCAAGCCAGCTGATGTGGATGTGTTAGATCCTCAGAATGGGGTTGCACTGCAGAGTATTTATTAGTAATACCCCGTCTTATTAAAAGATCTTTTTTAAAATGTCATGTTACTTCTTTTATTAAATTTTGTGACAGCTAAAGCATGGCTTGTGGGAAAGGATATACCTCATGCAGTATGACTTATGGGCCTGTGGGAGAAGTTATGACTTTAGCAGTCAGTGTATATTTTATGTCTGCATGGAGACTGTCCCGTGACATTTATATGTTTAGTCCTAAAGATTTGTGGCTGCCTTGCAGGGAACATCAGCTGGGCTGTTGCTTTGTGGATATTTTTAACAGACCCAATTTTCCTAATTGCATTTATGAAGCTGGCAGTCTTATTAAAAAAGGTACCTTTTAAGTGTCTACCGAGGAACATAATGTAATAAAACCAAAACGAGCTAGTGTTTTCTGGGAATGAAATTCTCATATGGTGAGATATTACATTAACCTAACAAACTTGCTACTAAATATCAATAAAGCATCTATTACTTATACAGGGACATCTTCAATTTTATCTACTAACAATCTTTATTGACTTGTCTAATCATCAGCTACACAGTTCTCAATTTTAACTTCCCTGACAGAACAGTTGGACTACATAGTGCAGAAGTGTTTTAAATGATCAAAAATATCCTACAACCCCAGTTCAGAGAAACAGATTTCCATCATAGCCCTTTAATTAAACACATGAAAAGTAGTCATGTACCTGGGGTAGTCATATCAGATGACCTAAAGGTAGGCAAGTAATGTGAGAAGGCAATAAGGAGTGCTGGGGGGATACTGGGATGCATAGGGAGAGGCATCAACAGTAGAAAACAATAAGTTGTTATCCCTCTGTACAAACAGTAGGTGAGACCCCATCTGGTGTATTGCATGCAGTTCTGGAGATTCCATCTCCTCAAGGACATAGATAGAATAGAGGCAGTCCAAAGGAGGGCAACTAAAATGATTTATTTATTTATTTTTATTTATTTAGTTTTGTTTACCTGGTAAGCACACTAGACAGTCACATGCCTATTTTTCAGGTGCAACCGGAGTTACAGAGATACAAGCAATAACAGTACAGAGGCTAGCATCCAGTTACACAAAGGTACAGTCAGAATACAAGCAAGAAGGACCAGCTAAACAAAGTACAAAGACTTGGGTCCAACTGTCAGGCAAGGTACAGACACGTATAAGCAATCATCTACAGTCAGGTAACAGGCAGAGAACAATTTTAGTGCAGTTCTGTATGAGGCAGAACAACTCAGGGAGGGCAGCCAGGGAAAATTAGAGCCAGTGTCAGCAACAACAATATTTGTGAATATTGCTTATTTGTTATTTATTTTTAGAATAAGTGCATGTCCACAGCCAGGAATTTTTTTTTTTTGATGCAGGTCTGCACCAGAAGCTGTATGAAGAGAGAGACTAAAGGAGCTAAATATATGTATGCCCTTGAGGAAAGGAGGGAGAGGGGGACATGATAGAAACTTTAAAGTACCTCAAGGGACTCAACAAGTCCAAGAGGAAGCATCTTTCAAGAAAAGAATGTGCAAGAACAAGGGGCACAATTTGAAGATAGAAAGGGATGGCTCAGGGGCAGTGTGAGAAAGTATTTTACACAGAGCACAGACAAGGTGGTGAACACATAGAATGGCCTTCCTGAGGAGGTTGTGGGGTCAAAAACAGTGGGGGAATTCAAAAATGCATGTGACAGACATAAGGCAATTCTGGAGAAGGGTAGGGGGAAGTAGGCAGTTAGATAACTAGAATCTGCAGCTTATCCAATAGGTAGGAAAATGGGCAGGCTAGGTGAACCAAGCAGTCCTTATCTGCCATCAAAGTCTATGTTTCTGTGTTCTCTGTTAAAGTCAGTCACTTAACCCAGGCTTAGATATAAATGTATTGATAGTAATAATACTTTTAAGGAGGCTGCTGGTTTGTGGTCAACCACACACTTAAATCAACATCCAGTACCTCCCTCGCCTCACAAGTGCTGTGTATACAAGGCCTGCATATTTGATCTATTTTTTTGTATTTTTCTAGCTTTTACCCTAGTTAAAAAAAGGTGGTAAGTTGCATGTTTCATCTGAAAAAACAAGTAAACATGGTACCACTTACAAGGTTACCCCATTTGCACATCATACACTCTTCCTCTTTTAGCTTTTTTCCTCTGCCCCTGCCCAGAAAATGTGATCTTCTCTCAACCCATTTTCTGTACCGTGGCCTCCTTCAGCTCTACATATTGTATATCCTTGTGCTTTTCCTGTATTCAGCTTTATTTTCTTAAATGGAAAGGAAGCACTGCAGTATTTCCAAATTGCATTGCCCACCCAGTTCTGTTTCTGTATGTCTTTATTTTTGATTGCTGTCTACCTGCTCTTAAAAAACAGCTCTGTGTGCAGCCTCCTACTGTGTAATTATAGTTGTGCCAACCAGTGACATCACTGGTTACAATCAATACATTGTTCCTGATGCTGATACTGCTCCTTGCAAGGCTGCTATACTGATTTAACTGGAGAAGGTCCTCAATGGACAAAATTTTCATCAAACTGATAACTTATGCAAGGGCTAGATGCCAAGCTGGTTATAAAGAGCTGGAAGACTGAAAAAAAAAGAGAGAGACATATACAGAAAGAGGACCTTGAGTGAACAAATATGAACTGAGAATGTTACTGTACAAACTATAAAATTTCCCTTCTCTTTTGCTGTATAAAATGGCAATGATAAATACTGAAACCTCATTGGCTGAGAAACATCAGCTGATTTGTATTAAAAAGGTCCCATGGTCAGGTGCTAAATCTCATTATCAATGAAAAATGCCAAAATAAAGGTATATTTCTTGTGTATATATTGTTATTTAAAATGGATTTAAACAAATGACTTTATGTAACAAAGTCATATCAAAATGCTACACTTTACCTATAATACATAACAGTAGTGACCCATTTTATATGTGTGATAAGTCACTCCAAGATATACTTTAAGGATTTGAATGGATAAGCGGGGTTTAAGTCCATGTGGCCTTCAGCCTGATACTGCACTCTCCTGGGGCATGGATTTCAATCCTTTAATGCACATCCTGTCATGACTTATTGCTTACTTGAGAGGACGTGAAGAATTCATTATTCTTGTTTCATGTCTGCTTATGCCTTGTTCTCTGCATATATCCCTCTTTTTTATTGTCTCCTTGTCTTTTTTTAACTTTTTGCTCACACCACTTCCTGCTTCCAGCACCTCTCTCCCATAGGACCTCACAAGGCACACTTATTCCCTGTGCCCCCACGCTGCCATACTCCACTGCCTCTTGTTTCTTCCCAGGTTGGGATGGGGTAGAGTGTATTTACCACTGAGTCTCTATGTTTTGTCAGGAGGTGCTATCATGGTTTGTGGGGCCATGATGTACCTGAGTCTATCATCCCATGACTTGGGGCCATATTTTCTTGTTTCTTTGAAGTCCACTAGGACATTGGTATGTTAGGGGTACGGTACAGAGGCGTGCTCAATGGTTTGACAGCCACATGAATGGCTGACAACTTCCCTTCCACTCTACCTTATGCTGTGTTGCCAACTGTGTTTGCCGAGGTGGCAGCATTGCAGCAAAGGCATTGACCCTCCCTCTGCAGAGAACAAGAGTGCCATTGGGGCTGCTCAGTCCTCCTCCCTGGAGAGCCTTCTAATAAACCAAGCTCATTCCCGAAACTAAGCTGCTGGTCAGCCCACCATGTATGGGCTGCTGCACTGATACAAATTAAGCAGCACATTGCAGAGCTGCTCCAGTTTTGTGTAGCAGCTCAATCAACTAGCATTATCAGCTTCAGAGTCCATTGAGTAATTGAAACCAGTGATGTCACTAGGTGGCACACATATGCCATAAGAAAGAACCGGAAGGGGACAGGATCAGTTGTGTTCCAGGACAGTAGCTGCTGCTGTTTTCACAGGGTTCTTATGGATATTACTTGGTAGGTTAGTTCTTTTCTTTCTTGCTTCTAAGGGGCTAGCAGGGTATTGTTCTGGGGGATCCTGGATGTTTGTAAACTGATTTAGTGGCTGTAAGTGGGGCTCTTTTTGTGGATGTTTCACTTTGTAACAGGCTGCGCTGGTAGAGGCCTATTTCTTCTGATTTAAAACCTGTTTGGTGGGATTTGCTTGGAGATGGTTCTTTAGCTGCAGGGCTTGGATGGGAGACACAGGGCTGATACACTCTCTCTTGTCAGGTGTCTGCCCAAGACCCGCCCTCCCCAGAAGTCTGCAAATTTATAGGAGAAGACCTGCCCTGAAATTGGAGGAAAAGGCTGCTGGTGCAGCTCATGTAGTTCTAGCCACTGGGGGTTGGATTTAAAGACCGGGAGAGAGGAGCTTAGGGAGTTGTTCATTTTCCTTACATGTTTAATGTGTTGTACTGCACCTAGTAACAGAGTTACTGGTGTACAGTGGGACTGTCTCTAGGATTAGTGGGTGACCTGATTAGGCAGTAGGGGTATCTTGGAATAGGGGGAACCTGGTGGCTCACCCAAGGAAAACTATTTGAAGGGGATGGAACCACATCATTAGGGCCGGCATCTTTGGGAGGGTGGTGGGTGCACAGGGTGTGGAGCAGCCATGATACTGGACTGGGCTTGGAAGTTTGGTGGTTGCCCAGTGTGCTACCAGCTGGCACAGCTTAGGGAGGAGGTTGGGGATGAGGAGAAAGCTGGGGAAGGGGTGGTATGGTTGGGGGCTGGAAATCTCCACGGGTTGCACCAAGCACTGGGGGCGGGGTATGGGAAAGGAGTGCAGGAGAATACTCAGGGTCACATAGGGACCCTGGCAGAGGGGGCCCAAAAGGACACTACCAAGGAAGCAGGCAGGTAACTGGGGACCCTCACAAAGGGGGGACGGAGGGACAACATTTCTCAGGGAAGTAGGCGGATAGCCAGTGCTGGACAGAAGGAAGCAAGGCAGGGAGGTGGATCAGACCTTATACTTAGTAACTGCCAATTCTCTTCTTCTGCTCAAGGATGGGGGATGTAGCTACCAAGAGGTGGTTAGAGACAGAAAGGGTGGGAGTGGGGCAGGAGGCGGGGCCAGATAGCAGGAAGAACAGGGGACCTGGAATGCAGGAGAATGGGAGTAGTAGATCAGAGCAGGGGAAGAGAGAGGAAAGCGCAAGGAGAAGGACCAGTTGGGAGGAAAGGTAAAGAAGGACCAGAAGTACAAGGATGATTCAGTAAAGAGAGCTGAGGGGTTAGGCCAGGGGAGCACGATGAGCAAGGAGGAACTAAATGGAGACAGGAAGGAAGGGAGGATGAGCCAGGCTAGTTTAGCAGATGGGGGAGAAGGACCAGTTGCGAGCAGTGAGGGGGGAATTAACAAGGTACAGAAGGATACTCAGGAGGAGGAGAGGCATAGGATTGGAGGGGAGGGAGTGGCCATGGTAAATAAGGAACAGGTGGCATGTGGCACCCAGATAGGGGGAGGAACAAGGAGCCAGCTGGGTGGGGGCCAGTAGAAAGGATGAGGAACATGGAAGGGAAATGGAGGAAAAGGAGTGGTCAGAGTGCTCCTGCTGGGGATTCTATGATCAGGGGTATCAAATGGGATAGGGAGGAGAAGCCTGGCCAGTTAGAACCAGATGCTTCCCTGGACTAACGGTCACAGGGCTAAGCACTGAGGTATATCAGCTGGCAAAGGACTGTGGGGTTCCCCAGACATACTGGTCCATCTGGGCACAAATGACATTGAGGGAAATAGCGAGCTAGAGATACAGGCAAGATTCAGGGAGCTCGCCAGGGTCTGTCATGACATAGGATGCACAGTTTCCTTCTCAGAAATCCTGCCAGTGCCAAGGGCTAGTGGGGAACACAAAAGAAAAATTAGGGAGATAAACCAGTGGCTCAGGGAGTGGTGTGAGGCCAGAGGGTATGGGTTGATGGGGGATTTGGGAGACCTGGGAGGATAAGGAGCTGTATGCTAGAGATAGACTACATCTCAATTTGGAGGGGAGGGGAATCCTTAAGTTGAAAATGGAGGAGTTCATTGGTGAAAAGTGGGGTTTAAACTTGTGAAGTGGGGTGGGATGGGAGAAAAGGCAGGCAAGGGAATGCCGATAAAGGAGGGACTCTGTCTCCACCCCCCTGGGGACCAGGAGGATTGCAGGAAAAGACCAACTGGCAAAGTGCAGACCAGGAGAAAACAGAATCCCCAAGGGAACATGAGCAGGGGAAATGAAACTATAGGAAAGGTGGAAGGTAGTCTCAAATGCCAGGAGCTTGGCAAAAAATGCCTGAGCTCCAGGCGATGTTAACTGAGGAGCAGTGGATGTGCAGCGGTCACTGAGACTTGGGCCACTGCAAGACATGACTGGGACCTGAACCTGGAGGGTTACACTATGTTCAGGAAGGACAGGGGAGGGAAGGGAGGAGGTGTAGCAATGATAGTAAAAACCGCATTGGCATAGGGGAGTTGAGGAGGCGGAGGGAACCGTGGAGGCGATTTGGGTCACCTTGATAACAAGGGGGCAAGAGAGTAAAAATAGGAGTGGTGTATAGACCCCCTGCCCTGGCGGAGGAGCTGGAGGACAGTCTGGTGGCAGATGTTAGGAGACACTGCAGACTGGGCAGAGGAAAGGTGGTGGTGTTAGGGGACTTAAACATGCCAGGAACAGACTGGGAGACTATGACATCCTCTGTGACCAGGAACAGAGGTTGTTGGATGTCTTTCAAGACGCGTTCCTAACTCAGCAGGTGAGGGAACCGACCAGGGAGGCACAGGTACTGGATGTGGTCCTGGCAGACAGTGACCAGATTGGGGCCTGGAGGTAAGGGACCCATTGGCGGGGAGTGACCATGCCACGGTCTGGTTCTGCCTGGACCTAGGAGGGGTAGAAGGCTGCACAAAGACGGAAGTAACCGACTTGGGGGTGGATTTTAAGGAAATGGGAAGGATCCTAAGGAGCATTTGGATGGGATTGGGTCAGACATGGACGCTGATAGTAGGTGGAAATCATCAGGAGAGGGTGCAGGATGCTACCAGCACCTGTGCAAGAGTAAGACGAAAATGCGGTAGGGCCCAAAAACCCTGTTGGTGGACCAGGGAGGTCCAGGAGGTGGTGCGGGGAAAGAAAGCAGCCTATAAGAAATTCAAGTGCTCAAGGAGTGAAAGGGATCGAGGGGAGTATGAGCTGTTGGCTGAAGGGCCACTAGAGTGGTGAGGGCGGCTAAGGCAAGAAGGAGCAGAACCTGGCCAGGAAATTAGGAGAGGGAAAAGGGTTCTTTAGATACATTGGGAAAGACGAAGGTGAAGGGCAGATTAGCAGGATTAAATCAGGGGAGAGATGGGCACAAGACCCAGAGGAGCAGGCTGAGGTATTAAATGAGTACTTCACCTCAGTTTTCACCAGGAAAATGGGGATGCTGCATCATACATGGGAGGAGACAGAGATAATGAGGAGGGGGACCCTTACCAATCGGCAGGTCTGGGGAGGGGGACATCACTGGCAGGTGGGGGGCTAAGCAGGAGAAGAGGTACTGGAAGTGGAAATCACAGCAGAGAGAGAGTGAGAAGCCCTCAGCTCCCTTTAAGACGGAGAAAGCACCGGGCTGGATAAATTACATCCTAGGTGCTGAAGGAACTTGCAGATGTCCTGGCGAAACCCTGGCAGAGCTTTTCACCATCTCTCTGAGGACAGGGTGGGTGCCCCAAGACTGGAAGGTGGCATGGTAGCCTATCCACAAGGGGGATCAAGGAGGTGGCAGGGAACTACAGGCCTGTCAGCCTGACATCAGTGGTGGGCAAGGTGATGGAGGGCATTGTCAAGGAGTGGCTAGGGGGGGCCCTGGAGAAGTCAGGGTGCCTGGACGATAGACAGCATGGATTCATCCCAGGGAAATCGTGTCAGACAAACCTGGTGGAGTTCTATGACTGGGTGACAAGTGCCTTGTACCTGGGTAGACCAGTGGATGTCCTCTTTCTGGACTTCAGCAAGGCATTTGACTCTGTTCCTCACGGGGGCCTGTTGGATAAACTAGGAGAAATGGGGGTGGGAAACCAGATGATCCGATGGATAGGCAATTGGCTCCAGGACCGGACCCAGAGGGTCGTAGTTGGTGGGATAATCTCTTCCCCAAGGAGGGTCACTAGTGGGGTCCCACAGGGATCAGTCCTTGGGCCCTTCTGTTCAATGCCTACGTATCTGACATATAAGGACAGGAATCAGGAGGAGATGAGTCTCTTTGCAGATGACTCGAAACTGGGGGCAGTGGTGGATGGGGAGGAGGGGAGGTGCCTGCAGGGGACCTGGAGGCTCTGGAAAGATGGTCTAGAAAGTGGAAGCTGAGGTTTAATGCAGGAAATGCAAGGTACTCCATCTGGGGCCAGAAACCCAGGCCAAGTGTACACCCTGGGAAATACTATAAGTCTCAATGGCTGACAGGGACCTGGGGTGGTGGTGGATGTCAAGATGAACAACTCTGAGACTTGTAGGAGGGCAGCAGCCAAGGCCAACAGGATGCTGGGATGCATCGCTAGGGGGATCACCTCCAGAAGGAGGGAAGTGATACTCCCCCTGTATAACTGCTTGGTGAGGCCGCACCTGGAGTACTGCATGCAGTTTTGGAGGCCTCACTTAAAGAGGGACATTAACCTCCTGGAGAGGGTCCAGAGGAGGGCAACCAAATGATTTGGGGCTTGGGGACAGGACCTATGAGGAGAGGCTCAAGAGCTAAATATGTACACTTTGGAAGAGAGAAGGGACGGGGGACATGATAGAGGTCTTCAGGTACATGAAGAGGGTAAATAGGGAGGAACAGTGAGGGTGCTTGAAGGAAGGAGGAAGGGCCACTAGAGAGGCATGGGTGGAAGCTGGAGGGGAAGATTCAGGGAGAAAGGAGGAGGTGCACTTCACTGAGAGGGTGGTAGAGCCATGGAATGCACTACCTAGGGGCTGGTGGAGGCAGAGACAGTGGAGGGGTTCAAGAGGGATGGGACAGGTACAGGGAAGGGTTCAGAAGCAAAATCCAATGCAGCAAGAATATCCGAACTGGGAAGGGAGAAGCCAGAGAAGGCGAGGGGATAGCAAGGTCAGGCACCCAGGGTGGGGCTGACCAAACGAAAGCAGACACGAAAGACCATTAGGCCTATTCTGATGGCATTTTAGTATGTTAGTATGTTAGTATAATGTCCCAAATGGGGAGGGAGTTATACAGAGCTAGTTTTAAAGACCTAAGGGACAAAAAACAAGAGAGACATGCATAAATAATTACATGGTGTAAATTGATATGAATATACAAAGCTTCCCATCCCCTTAATGGAAGAAAATGAACTACCCTTTGGATGAAAAATACTACCTATACGGCTGTTTATTATCAGTGACAGATGGCCATCTCACATAGTGTAATAGTTTTCCTTCTAGTAACTATCATTCACTGTGCCCCACCATTGTACCCTGACTAGAATGTTTTTACCAACCCATAGTGATGCATTTCCTTGTGTAATGACCTAATTAGAAATATTTTTGTTTGATTGTAATATGTTTGATATCCAATGCTGTGTCAACTGTGTTTTCGTGTTATACTTTGGAATACTCAATAAAAATCTAATTTACAAAAATAAATAATTCTGCACTGTTTTCTGTGAAACGTTTCAGCAATATTTTTTTTGTTGTTCTGGTAAATTGTCTATCTCTGTTCCTAAGTTATCTCTGATTTTTTAAAAGTCCCACTTAGTTTTTGTTTCAAGGAATGGCACTTCTTCATGGCCCTTTCTCCAGTGAAGGGCACATAACTTTATGGGCCTTAATAAATACTTCAGGTTTTGGCTTGAGATGATTAGTTAATGTGTGCTAATTAATGCTCCCAAAAGGCATTAGCCATTCAAAGAAAGATGAAGAAAGGACTGCATACCCTACACATTTTCTGAAATGCATACAGTATGTTTTCTATATCACAGTATGTAAATGTTGCTGAACATTAAAATGGATACTTTAAACAGGTATATACTGCCATCTACAGATATAGTGCTTACCATACACCAAAACATTTACTGCACTGTATTAAGCTTTCACTAATCTTTTGGAAACAATGGATTTCTGTTTATGTAATATTTATTTATGTACTGTATTTTGTTATCCAGGTATATACACTACACTACACAAATAAATGCTGGTTTCAGTTACAACCCTGGATGGTTTAAAAGACTCTGCAGTAACAGTGTGGTTAGAAATTTTAAGAGTAGCAAGGAAGAATAAATCCAACCTGTACAAACTAGAGGTTGCATGCATGGTTTCAAAGTATAAATGTGCGACCCCATGGCAATTTTGGTTTATTTAAACTAATGTCAGAGGTTGTTAATGCCTTAAATATAGAGTTTGATTCTGTGCTTTTGCCCTCTCAATGAGAAATTTTAAAAGGAATATAAAGCTGTCTTCACCTGTTTGTAATATAATTAGAAATGCGGGCATGTGAGTAACTTCCACAGTCTCCCTAAAGCACATTTTCATGTGTTTGCTTTGAATAATGCTGTTTTCCCTTTTAGAGTACCTTGCTGATGCTGTCTTTTCCCAGACTGATGATCTTTTTTAGGCACCAAGACATGTAGTTAGTAAGGGCCTATTGTGGTCATACATACTTTTTCCAACATTTTAGTCAAGTTTAAGGATACCCTCCCTTTCTGTCAGAACTTTGGCAAACATTATGATGCTGAGGTTACTACTTGCTCATGAATGTAATGTTACTTAAAGGATCATAACTCAGCAGAACCACATCATAGAAACAGAGAAAAAATAGACTTTGACGGCAGATAAGGACTGCTTGGCCCATCCAGTCTGCCCATTTCCCTACCTACAGGATAGGCCGCAGATCCTAGTTAACCAACAGCCTATTTCTTCCTACCCCCCACAAGAATTGCCTTATGTCTGTCTCACGCAATCTCGAATTCTCCCACAGCTGTAGATCCCACAACTTCCGCAGGAAGGCTGTTCCATGCATCCACTACCCTCTCTGTGAAATAATACTTTGTCACATTGTCCCTGAACTGCCCCCCCATGTTTAAACTGTGTCTCCTTGTTCTTGCATGTCTCTTTTTCTGAAAGATGCTACCCTCTTGGACTTTGTTGATTCCACTGAGGTACTTAAAAATTTCAATCATGTCCCCCCTCTCCCTTCTTTCCTCAAGGGTATACATATTAAGCTCCTTTAGTCTCTCCTCATACGGCTTCTCTTGCAGACCCTGCATCATTTTAGTTGCCCTCCTCTGGACTGCCTCTATCCTGTCTATGTCCTTGCAGAGATGGGGTCCAGAACTGGACGAGTACTCCAGATAGGGTCTCACCAACTGTCTGTACAGAGGGATAACAACTTCCTGTTTTCTGCTGCTGATGCCTCTCTGCATCCCAGTATACCCCAGCCCTCCCTACTGCCTTCTCACATTGCTTGCTAACCTTAAGGTCATCTGATATGATTACCCCAGGTCCCTTTCCTTTTTTTGTTGTTGTTACTACCTCCCCCCATTGTGTAATCTTCCCCTGGGTTCTTGTTTCCCAGGTGCATTATTTTGCACTTCTTTGCAATGAATCCTAGCTGCCACACTTCTGACAATTCCTTCAACCTTGCCAAGTCCCTTCTCATCCTTTCCACGCCTCCTTGTGTATCAACCCTGTTGCAGATCTTTGTGTCATCTGCAAAGAGGCATACTTTTCCTTCCAGTCCCTCTGCAATGTCACTTATAGAGACATTAAAAAGGACTGGACCCAGTACTGAACCCTGCGGTACCCCACTAGTAACCCCTCTTTCTTCAGAGTGGACTCCATTTACAATTACCTTCTGTGTCCTGTTGTCTTGCCAATGTTTTACCCAGGCTACCACCCTGGAACCCACTCCCAGGCTGGTTAATTTGACTATTAATCTTTTGTGTGGGACTGTGTCAAATGCCTTGCTAAAGTCTATGTAGACCATGTCCACAGCCCCTCCCTGATCTATTACTTTGGTCACCCAGTCAAAGAAATCTATTAGATTAGTCTGACATGACCTTCCCACTGTGAACCCATGCTGCCTTGGGTCCTGTGCCCCACTGGCCTCTAGGTACTGAACTATTCTTTCCTTCAGAAGTGACTCCATCACTTTCCTTGCCACAGAGGTCAAAGTGACAGTTCTGTAGTTTCCTGCCTCTGTCTTGGTCACACTTTTGTGAAGGGGAATCACATCCGCCTTCCTCCAGTCCTCGGGTACCACACCATCCTCTCATGATTTATTAAAAAGAGTAGCCAGTAGTTTCACTAGTTCCCCCCTTAATTATTTTAGAATTCTGGGGTGAATTCCATCTGGCCCCATTGCTTTGTCCACCTTCAGTTTTAGGAGTTCTTGCAGAACCCTTTCTTCTGTGAAAGGACTGGATTCGACCCCCCTATCAAGAGTGCTTCTGTTAAATGGATTAGGCACTTCCCCTCCTCTTTTGTGAATACTGAGCAGAAATATTCATTCAGTATCCCTGCTTTTTCACTGTCCCCCTCTGCCCACCCACCGTTCATTCTATTCAGCCTCACTATCCCTCCCTTTGTCTTTCTACGCTCTCTGATGTACCTATAAAAGGTTTTATCCTCCTTCTTAACCGAGTTGGCTATCTTTTCCTCAGTTTGGGCTTTTGCCATTCTGACTTCCCTCCCTGCTTCCTTCTGCCTTAACTGGTACAGCTCTCTGTCCTGCTTCTTCTGTGTTTCCCTATACTTCCGGAATGCTATCTTTTTCTTCCTGACTTTCACAGCCACCTCTTTTGAGAACCATAGTGGCTTTTTCTTTCATTTTGATTTGTTTATTTGCTTCACACAAAGGCTTGTTGCCTCTGTGATGGCAGTTTTCATGATTCCCCATTGTTACTCCACACCTCCTTCTAGCCTGTTTGCTAGTGCTTTTCTGAGGCACTCTCCCATCTTGCCAGAGTCAGCCCTCCTGAAGTCCAGTACCCTCACTTTTGTATGGCTTGACTTGTAGCTGAGTTTTATTTATTTATTTATTTTTATTTATTTAGCTTTTGTTTACTGGGTAAGTACACTAGACAAGTATGCCTATTTTCAGGAATGACCCAGGAGAGCACAACATGTAGAATACATACAAGGCAACTTAAGGGTGGAACAGCATATTACAGAAAATAATAAACACGTGTGGAAAAGAAGATACACAATCAACAATTACACAATGTATAGAAGGTACATAATTGACAATTGGGGCGGCTTGATTCAACTTGATTCATTTCTCTAAGGGGGCTTAGGGCAGTCACACAACGTTGATTGTTTCAGATGAGACCACAGGGAGGTGCGAAAATTCCCATGGGAAGGGGCCAAACGGACATGTTAAGGAGAGAGTTCCAGAGTCTGGGTGCATACGCAGCAAAGTCACGGTCCCCCATAAGAGTACGGGTGGGGGAACTTTAAGCAACCCAGCATTCTGGGACCTAAGGTGGTAGGGCGTGGGGTCCATTTTTGGAAGCAGTTGAGCCAGTCCCTGTGGAATGCCAGAAGTAACCACCTTCCCCGGAGAAGCTTCACCACCTCATTCCAGGTATTTAGCTGGGGAGCCAACAGAGTTTGTCGTAAGCTCACAACGGTGGGTGAGTTTGGGGCAGCTAGTGTAAACGACAGATATTATTATATGCCGTGTTCCACCGAGTGAGATGAGTTTAGGGGATCGAGCAAATAAGAGAAGTCCATAGCTGAGGGAGGAAGAAGCACCTCTCAGAAGGCGCAGTCTAGCCCCAGGAGTTAAGTTGTATTTGGCCCTATAGGCCAGCCAAGCTTACGATTTGTTGTTCTACAGATGTTTAGGATATGACCTCATGTCAAGTTGGGGTCAAGAGTAACACCAAGATATTTGATTGAGGTCACTGTTGGCAGTGAGGACCACCTTCACTAGTTATGTTAAGCAAGGCTGATGAGGCTTTGATCTTGGCCGGAACCAAAGAGCATGGCCTGTGTTTTTTAGGTTCAGAACCAGTTTGTGGTTAGTAACCCAGGACAAGACTTTGTTGAAATTGTCAGACAAGCTCTGGTTTAGTGCGGTGGCATTGTGAGAATGAGCCACTATCACCAGGTCATCCGCGATAAGGTGGCTTGACAGTGGGAGATCGCCAAGGGCAGGTTAATAAAGAGCGAGAATAGAGAGGGTTCAGCACCGAGCCCAGGGGCACTCCCATGGTCACTGCCCTGGGCTCAGAGAGGGCCTTGTTGAAGCAGGTACGCTGCTTTCTACCATTCAGGTAGCCCATTAACCAATTCATGGCATGGGGAGAGAGTCCAAGTGACCATAGCTGCGCTCCAAGTAGTTCGTGGTCAACAACGTCGAAGGCTTTAGACAAATCAATATATATGGCACCCGAGAGTTTGCCCTGGTCCATGGCTGATCTGATGCTTGAAGTTACAGAAATCAGGGTGGTTGTGGTGCTATGTCCCTTTCGAAAGCCATGCTGGGCCTTGGATAGCAGCTCATGGATGTGGATGTACTCCGAGAGTTGCTCAGCCACCACTTTTTTTAGGAGTTTGCTGAGGGATGGAAGAATAGCAATTGGGCAATAGTTGTCAGGTAGTTTGGGGTTGCCCTGCTTCAGAACAGGGACTATCCTCACCTTCTTCCAGATATCAGGGATTAGCCCAGAGCTGAGGGATAGATTAAAAATGTGGGCTACTGGGGAGGCAATGTAAACAGTGCCAAGCTTAAGAAGCCTGGGTTCCAGGTTTCAAGGCCTGGACTAGAGTGCTGGGAGAGAGCAGCAAGGCATCTCTGAATGTTCTGAACTGATACCGCCCTGAGATTAAACTTAGTCCGAGGGGATGACCTTCCTGACACGGGGAGGGTGAGGGACTGAGCCTCCCAGTCGTGAAAAGGGAGGTGAGGACGAGAGGTCAGAGAAGTGTAAGTTGAGTGAGTTGGCTATGGTATGAGAATTATTACATGAGACTCCATCTATAACCATATCCGTGACTCCCGGATGGGCGGACCCACTGACAAGAGATTTGATATTCCTCCAAAACCTCCTAGGGTCTCTGGCAGAGCTAAGTAGGGCAGACTTACAGAAGTCACTCTTAGCTGCCCTGATTGCCTTCTTACACTGATTCCTGAGGTGCTGGTATCTTTGGAGATTAGAAGGATCATTGGCTCCCTTAGTACGGGCCCAGCATTTGTCTCTCTCCCGGATCTGGGCTAGGAGAATACCATTCAGCCAGAGGGTAGCAGTTCCCCTCACCCTCCGAGTGACCTTGGGGGCATGTCTGTCCTGTAGGTCCCCAAAGGTTTCAATGAAGCAGGAGGTAGCCATTGAGGGGTCAGAGGCTCCAAGCACCCTAGACCAGTCGGTAAGTCTTAAGTCATCCAGGAACCCCTCTAAATCAAACCTGGAGTAATTTCTGACTTGTATGATTTTGTGGGGTATTTTGGGGGAAGGAATTTTCCAGACACAGAACACCGGGGAGTGGTCCGAGATGGAGTTGGATAACGTGCCTGCAGATGCTATCCTTTCCGGACGGTTAGACAAGATCCAATCCAGCAGGGTGCTAGAGGAACCGTTTGCCGTCCGTCTGGTCGGGTCATGAATTAGTTGGGTTAGGGTTAGGCTGGCAAGTTGAGGTTCAAATTTCTTAACATTGCCACTCTCCCAGTTTAGGTTGATATCACCCATGATAATTAGTTCGTTGTCCCCAACACAGGGACTAACTGCATCCAGAAGGTAGGTAAGTCCAGTTAGACCTCCCCTAGGAGGGTTGTAGGCACACACCAGATGCAGTTTCTTTGTATCCCCTAACAGCAGAAGCACATGACGTAGCTCACAAGGGGTCTGTTCAGGTTGCAGGTGAGTTACTAGGGAGATTTTTAAGTGGTTTCTGTGGAAGATTAGGATGCCACCCCACCTCTTACCCCCGGCCCTGTCAAGGCGGGTGAACTCATATCCATTGAGGGAGCAGGGCAGAGTCGGGAATGGAGGGTTTAAGCCAGTTCTCAGTTACCCCAAGGATGTCAGGTTTATATAGTGCCACCCACTCTAATAGCTCGTCTTGATTAGGTAGCAAGCTCCTGATAATTAGATGAGCTATTTTTAGTCCCTACTTATGCTCCATGCAGTAGGGATATTGGTGGACAGTTAAAGGGTCCGGGGTTGGATTCTATATCCCCGGTCATAAGTAATGCAAGGAGGAGGAGCCAAGGAAGATACCACCGCCTATAGTGTGGGTGACCACCTGGACGATTATTAGCACAGATTTTCTTGACCCTGGCTAAGTACATAAGGCACCTAATGTCTAGGCTGAAAATAATACAGTGGTGTGCCTTGTTTGTTGCCAGCATATTAGAGAAGGAGTAGTCAATGTCCTCATGAGAGGTGGGCCACTTCCAAATGACTCCCAGGGATATTGGGGGAGAGGTGACACTTTGAAAGAGGGCCAGCCCCAGTGACAGCCCTACAAGCAGAAGAGCCCTAGGGGTGGCCGAAAGCCTACCCCTAGTCACAGCATTAGGAGCTACCCTACCTTCCCCAGGTAAGGACAGGGGGAACTGCACCCTTTTCATGGCTGGAGGCACAATGAGACCAGCGTGTGGGTTCATGCCCGGACACCCCGCCAGGGATAAACTGGATGGAAGGGTGTAGTGCTCTCGCCCTGTAATTTCACCCACACAGTTAAATTGGCATCAATCAGAGGCCAGTTACGTCAGGTTTAGCCAAGGCTGTGTCCCACTAGGTAAAAGAAGGCAAGTCCAGGCACAGCTACCAAAATAGTCTGGGCAACCAGGCAGGGCTGCTAGAGAGAATATAACCTTATGCCTTTAGCCCAACTCCAGGTACAGTAAAGGACAGACATCATAAGTCATAAAATACAATGGTATAAAACATAAATGCAGTGAGGCAACACTAGGCAGTACTATATGACAGAACTTATAGAGATAATGGCCAAAAGTAGATATTCATCTAAAAATCACAGAACAAGGTTAAGCAACAGTGCTATCCAACAGGATTTGTATATCCAATAGCGCGCATGACATAACCAGTGATAAGGGAAGAGGTTTATGCAGGAGAAGCCCTGCGTTATGCAAGGAGAACCTCCCTAATGACAGATAGGGTAATGTATCTTTCAAGGAGCAGGGCCAGTGCGAATATATAAACTCACACACACCAAACAGGGAGGGTGGGTGGGCCACAACAAGAATTTTTCAGCCAGTTCTCTCCTGCACCGAGGCAGGGCCACGAGCTTGGGTTTACAGTTTGTCCACCGAGGAGGCCCACAGGAGCTCACAGTAGCCCATGGCACCTCAACTCGGCAATCGGGAGGATTTCTTTGGCCACGGGGGACCCTCGGAGTAGGTCACCCTCACCTCCCTCCTCATGGCGCCAGGATAGGGTACTGTGTTGGTGGGACAGCACTCCCATTTTAGAGGGCAGAGGGAGAGCATCACCACAGACCGGAGCCCAATAGGGAGTTTACGTGAACCACATTGTTTGATGGTCACTTGTTCCCAGATGGCAACCCACTTCTAGATCTGAGATCCTCTCACTGCCCCTGCTTTGAGAGTATGAGGTCTAAGATTGCTCCTCATGAGTGGGTTCCGAAACTAGCTGTCTGAGGCCCGCCACCTGTAGGGCATCAAGAATGGTCCTGCTCTTGGATGTGGCTGCAGCAAATGTGCTCCAGTTAACATCTGGCATATTCAGGTCTCCCATCAACAGTATCTCCCCTTTCTCTGCCATTCTAAGAATGCCTTCTATCATATCCTTGTCCATTCTCTGCCCCTTGAATAGGGGTCTGTACACAACCCCTGTGCGGATTGTGGTGCCCTTTCCAGTCTCCAAGGTGACCCACAGTGCCTCCTCTTCTCTCTGTTTACTCTTTTGTTCAGTTGCCTTTATCCCTTCCTTTACATAGAGAGCTACTCCTCCCCCCCCTCTCTTCTCGCCTGCCTGTCTCTCCTGTAGGTTATGTACCCTGGTATGTTAACATCCCAGTCATGGTTCTCTGTGTACCATGTTTCTGTGACTGCTACGATATCCAGGCATCCCTCTTCCATCAAGGCCACCAGCTCAGGGAGCTTGTTGCCCAGACTACGGGCATTGGTACTCATTACCTTCCATTTCTTGATGGCCTTACACCTTTTTGTCCCATCCATGTACACATCCAGCATTCCTATTAGATGGTTCATATGCTGTGGGCTTCTCAAAATCCTCACAGCAGGCAACATGGTGGGATTGATTTTCAGTGGTATTGTGTTTTTCCCTCTGATTCACTCAAGAGGCAGAAAATGAAAGAAGTGCATGAAGTGGGCATTGACATAACTTAGCATACATGTGTATGCTGTTTTGTAATTGTTCATTTCACTGTGTCATTGTTTGTGCTGACCACTGGGGCTGGTTTTCTGTGGTCTATTGTACATACAAGAGGGATGCCAATCATTAGGATCCTGTGTCGGCAATCAGCTGTTTGTGTTTTTAGCCTGCTGTTCTGGAACATGTGAGGTCTGTGCAGTACTTCAGTTTTTCTGCTCTGTTCTTTCTCATCCTTGCATGTTTCTTTTGCAGTTTGGTAGGTAAGCATTTAAATATTTTTTAAATAAGGTTGAAAAAGCTGATGAAATTTCTGCCATGCCAGGCATTCCTCAGCAGTCTGAGTGAACTGAGCACTCGCCCCACACTGGAATCACATTAAATGGTGCTGTAAAAAAGAAAAGGTGACAGCCTCTGATTAAATTTAAAGTTTAAAAGACTCATCTTTGCTAAAGAACTGCCAGTAAACTGCTCCACTCTGCCATTCCTGTGCTAAAAGAAGAAAAGTCTGTTCTGCTTTGCCAGTGTCACTGTGCCTCCCACCATCAAGAGAGCTAGTGGTTCTAAAAAAGAAAAGATGACTGTTTCTGATTAAGGTTGTGCGTGTTTCAAGCTACCCCTTTTTTAAATTTAAAAGGTTTGTTGTAAACAGAGTGCATGCAAGACAGGCATCAGACACGTAGCACCGTACACAAACCCACAGCTGATGTGCTTCTCAAAGTACAGGCACTTTGAAGTGAAATGAAAGCTAATATAGCAGAACACATTTGCTTAGTTGCTAATTTTGAATGAACCCAATATTGTTTTCATTCACATAGGTAAAATGTTCACTTGCTCTGGAAATCCTGGGTGTGTACTTCAAGGGGTACCAAGACTTAAAAACAAGACGTGTAATTCAGAGCTTTAGAAATGTCAGACCCCATGCTTGTGGGGAAGACCATTTAAAAATCTGACTACAAAAAAAAAGCTAAGTGGATTTCACCATTCAAAGCGTTACTGTTGATGGGTCTAAATAAATTGATTTGAAGTCATTTCTATAAGGGGTACTTTCAATACTGATGTTTTGGCTATGTGATTATATTGGTCAAGTGACTCCAGCATTTTTTCTAGCCATGTCTCTTCTTTTAGTGTTCCTTAAGATCACTGTTTGCAGCTCGTCTTTCCCCACTATTAATTATATACCTTTTAGCTTCCTCTTGCCTCATTGCTCCCTCTGCCTTGTACCTTACATTTATTCCTTGTCTTATCTGATGTGTATTTTCTTCTGTTCTGTTGATCACTGCTGCATTCCCTTTATTCTTCCTTCAATCCCTCCAGCCTCCCCAGATTCTTTAGGTTCTTTTTCATTTTTCATTATTTTGGGTAGTCTCCACTATTAAAGTTTGTAAATTGCTTTGACTGAATACATTCCCATCTGTCAACCATCTCTCTTATTCAATGTTGACACCCCATACACTCATTACATTTGTGTGTTCCCACTAAATTACATAATCTTTTCTTTGCATGCTGACCAGAACCAAACTTTATAACAAAATTAATACTCCTACTTATATATTTTTTTTTATTCGGTGTTTAGTCAATGCTCTAACACCCCTATTTTTGAAGTCGCAAATTTCGCTGCTTTAAATTTAAACAAATATATTGTGGAATAATATATAATTTCTTTCCTTGCAATATATAGTATTATGAAACCATAGAATGAATGATAACACTTCATTGAACATATTATTATTTCTATGTGTGAAGCAAACAGAACCACAAAAGGAAAAACATCATTATTTATATCAGTAAATATGTTTATTACTGTTTCAAAAAATTACTGTTTAAAAAAAAAGTTACAGAATTCTTCATAAAAAACTGAACTATGATTATTTCTGGAGTGGTTCTAAATAATCTGTATGCAAAACATACTTGTTTGTGATATGAAGAATTCAGTCTTGCTATGAGTAGAGTACCTTTAACACTTAGTCACTTTATACCAGTTTTAGGGTGCTCTAATGCATTGCCACACTATATAGCACTTTAAATGCTGCTGTTACTAATTGGTTAATTTATTTCATGTGTCTCAATTAAACATTTGAAGTATTTAAGGTGTGTCAATGCAGGCTAACCCACCCCCTGAAGAAGTTTCTCGTGAGTTGATACATAGCGGTGTTAGCTCACTTTCTGTTATTGCAACTCTGAGCACTGCAGCAATAAAATCATTTAATATTCACAAGCCTGGTGTGTGCTTTGTTTTTCTGTTTTCTGTTTTGACCTGTGGTTTCAAGCTGTAGCACATTTAGGAATCAGGGTGTGCTCTGCTATGCTGCCTTCATTTGACATTTTATGTACTTACAAATCAATCCCAGAATCCAAGGCAGCTGATATCAGAAAAGGGCTGTAGTAATGGAAGATTCAATAGCAAAGCGCAGGATCTTTCAGATGAGACATTAATCCATGGTCCCTTCTGGCCATTTCTTGTGACCGTTCAGGTGGAAGTAAAATATCTCATGGCACTTATCTCTGATGAGTAAGGGGGCTTCCCTGGTGTCATGACCAACATTCCCCAGTGAATAAAACAGATCCATGCAGCCCCCACCCCACCCCGATACACCTGGAAACAAGCTGTCTCAGCTGAGTGTGCCTTTCCTGGTATAAAATTACAAATGAAAAATAAATACAATCAATATATGTAGCGATTTTAAATCAATATACAGTGAGCCAGAACACAAGCTTTCACTCAGAAAAGTTTGGATGAAGATGTGATTTGTCCATCTCTCTCTTTATCGGGGAAATGAATGTAAAGGTGTCGAACCATGAATTAGCAAGCATAGCTTGTAAGTATCTATTATGGTCATGCATACTCTTTTCCTGCATTTTAGTCAAGTTTAAGGATACCCTCCCTTTGTGTTAGTAGTTCGGCAATGTTATGATGCTACTTGAGACTTCACCCCTGCTCATGAATCTAATGTTGTGTAATGAGCCATAACTCAGCCGAACTACATTCAGCAGTCCTATTACATAAGCTAGATGGTGCATGTTCTGTGGGCTTTTTGAAATCCTAACAGAAGGCTAAATGGTTGGTTTGATTTTCAGTGGTATTGCAATTTTTGTCATTCACTCAAGCTGTGGAAAATGAAACAAGTTCATGAAAGGGGGCATCTATGTATATCAAATCAGCATACAGGCGGTACTGTTTTGTGATTGATTTCACCATGTCACTGTCTGTGCTAACACAGGGGTTGGTTTTGTCTGTGGTCTATTATACATACAAGAGAGGTGCCAATCAACAGCTTCCTATGTCAGTTGATCTGCTGTTTGCTCTCTTTAGCCTGCTTTTCTAGAGTGTGTGAAGTCTGTTTTGTGTTTCGATCATTCTGCTCTGTTCTTCCTCATCCTTCTCTGTTTGCTTTGCAATTCAGTAGTTAAGCATTTAAACATTTTTTAAAAAAAACTTTTAAAACCTGATCACCTTTTTGCTCTTCCCTGGCATTCCTTGGTGGTCCAAGTGAATTGAGCTCTCACCCCACACTTCAATCACTCTAAAGAGTGTTTTAAAAAAGAAAATATGACAACCTCTGATCAAATTTAAAGTTTGAAAAGCTCAGCTTTGCAAATGAACTGCCAATAGTCTGCCTCGCATTGCCATTCCTGTGCTAAAAAAAGAAAGTTTTTTTCTGCTCTGCCACTGTCCATCTGACCCCTCCCCAACAAGGGAGCTAGACATTCTAAAAAAAAGAAAAATGACTGCCTCTGATTAAGGTCGTGATGTGTTTCAGGCTGCATTTTTTATTTAAAAGGCTTGCTGTAAACAGATTGAACACAACATGGACATCAGACAAGTTGCACTGTACGTGACATGCAACACTGTACATAAACCCACAGCCAATGTGCTCCTTAAACCCACAGCCAATGTGCTCCTTGAAGTACAGGCACTGTGAAGTGAAGTGACAGCTAAAACAGCAGAAACTGTCAAACTGTGAATGAAACCAGTATTATTTTCATTCACATAGGCAACATTATCACTTTTTACTTATTTGTTCTTTGATTTTAAACTGCTTTTTCACCATGAATTGTCTCTGACTACAGAAAATGTGAAATTTCAACTTCTATCACTGCACCATTGATTAAATCTGACTCTCTGGAGTGGGTGTGACAGAAAAAATTACTTTTGCAACAGACAAAGTAAATTTATTTCTCAGTATTTTAATCATGGTACATGTCACCTGATTCTAATTCCCATCCCAACAACAACAGCACTAAACCAAAGAACAGCAGTGTCTATATTGCAGACCCACATTGGAATCCCCCCCACACTCTCCTACCACATCAAACAGCACTACAGATGTTTTATTCATCATAATTCACAACAGACCCATCTTCCCTGCTTCGAACACCCACAACAGTAACCACCCCCTCAACTCCGTTGCTCAGTTACAAATTACTGTATACTTTGTGGAAATTTTATGTTTCTCAGTGGTGACCCTTGTCATTTATTGTTGTTTTCATTCATCTGACTGCACAAATCCCTCCCCCCATTACCACATTCTCACTACATTTAACACAACAATTCCTCAGCTCAATCCCAACCCCCACCAACACTAAACCACCACTGAACTATAGAGAGGGAATTGGTGTGATAGTAGTAGCAGTTTTGAGACATATGGAACAATTACATTTCAACTGTCATACCTAGCAAGCGCCACACACTGGAGGTGAGCAGGTGAGTGTGTGACTGGGAGGAGGGGATATAAGGATGAGATGCATAAGCAAGCATCAGTCTAGTATTTAAAGTCTGGTGAAAAAAAATTGCAAGTTCACTTTAAAGTAAACCTCGAAATGAATATAGTATTTTGCAGGTGTCAGTGCTTCTGTAGTGATTTAATGCTGGTGAGCGCGGTTACTGGTGTGAGTGTTTGAAACAGGGGAGATGGGTTAGTGGGTTATGAATAATTAATAAAACATTTGCAGTGCTGTTTGATGCAGTAGGAGAGTGGGGAGGGTGTTTACAATGTCAGTTTGCAGTAAAGGCACTGCTGTCTGTTGGTTTATTGCTGTTGGTTGTGTGGGAGTCAGAAGTGGGTGATAATGTAACATGACTAAAATATTGAGAAATAATTTTACTATATCTGTTGCTACAGTATTTTTTGTCACACCACTCTAGAGAGTTAGATTTAATTAATAAGACAGTGATAGGAGTTGTCATTTCATAACTTTGTCTGTAATCAGAGACAATTCATAGCGACAAAACAGTTTAAAATCAAAGCACAACCAAGGAAAAAAAGTAAACATTTTACTTATGTTAATAAAAATAATGCTGATTGAGGCTAGGTGGGAGGGGCACTGGATCACCAGGGAATGGGATTGGGAACTGGGGAGGGATCGGATTCGGAGGGGTTTAAAAAAAACACTAGACCACCAGAGACTTTTTAAACAAGATAATAAGGAGGAGTGGACTAAAGGAAGAGATATGGAAGGATGAGGGTGGGAGGGTTACCGTACATTTCCGTGCCGGGCGACGGGGTGGGTTATTACTGGGTGGAGGGGAAGGACCACTAGCCATCATGAATAATTTAATTATTTAATTACAATTACATATGGGACAGGTGGAGGGAGGGACTGCTAGCCACCAGGGATCTACTGTACCTATTTTAACTTATATGGTATCCTCCTAAGGTGAAATTTCACCCGTGGATGGAAGGCGAAATTTCACCGTGGAAAGCGAAATTTCGCCATTACGCCAGGTGAAGTTTTGACACTCTGCCAGGTGAAATTTCGCATTCCACTATGTGAAATGGGTGGAATTTTGTGGATTGCTTCACGAAGCAAATTCCGCCCACTTCACCCACCACTAGCCTAAAGGTGGTTTTGTGCAAGGACTGCAAAATCAACTTTCAGGATGCAAAAACACATTTTGGGCTGGAACTGAAAATGACAGATGTCACATTCAAGAGGTGATATAAAGAAATGGCTGTATTATAAATTTGGTGTCAAAATATTGAATATTACCAAAGTTATGAACCTGTGTTCTAAAGGGGATTTCATGAAGGGGCCACAAAATCACCTTTTGGGATATAAAAAACAATTGGGCCAGGGTCTGAAAAATGACATTGCTCTATAGATATGATTATGTTGTAAATGTGGAGTAAAAATATTGAAAATTACCAAAGTTACAAGCTGCATTCACAAAATTCAACATAGGCTCATAAATTTATTGTTTTTTTAATATTTGTACACCAAATTTTCAATATAGCCTTTTTAAGACCCCACCTCGTGATCAAGGGCAGAGAAAATTTTCAACTTCTGTCTGAAAGGTGATTTCTCACAGGGACCGCAAAATGACATTTTGAGATGTAAAACAAACACATTTTTGCCAGGATTTGAAAAATTACAGCTGCCACACTCATGAACCGCTGTAAAAATATGGCTGTGTTGTGAATTTGGGGGAAACATATTGAAAATTACCAGAGTTACAAGCATGTATTCAAAAATTTCAATGTAAGCTCATAGCGTTGTTGTTTTTAATGTTTTTACACCAAACTTTCAACATAGCCTCTTATGACTCCCATCTCATGAACAAAGGCAGAGAAAATTTTCAACTTGTGCCCAAATGTGATTTTGCACAGGAATGAAAAATCACCTTTGGGACAGATTAGCCTAATGACAGATCAACAGTTCATGAAGCAGGTCCCAAAGTAGGCATGTTGAAAATTTTGGGCAAAAATATGCAAAATGCACAAGTTATGCCACTAAGTTCAAAATCCCATTGGAATACATTGAACCGCATACCTGTTTCTTCAGTTATGGTCTGGCTGTGAAGAGTGAAGATGTGTCTTCAGTCCAAAGATGATTATGGCATTGGATCCCTGATGCGTAAGTAAGGGCTTGGGGTTTGTGGGGTGGTGGTGCTGAGTAGAAAGGTTATGTGGGGACAGTAACAACGAAAAGACATTTCTACAGGTTTAAATAAAAAGAGCGAGGATTCCTGCATTGGGGGATTGGGCACCCCCACAGTGTAACTATTATATTTTTTGAAGGAGGGAGAGGGGTGGTTGGTGCTGAGAGGGAGGGTCAGGTGGGGGGATATCTTTAATTAAAAAGAAAACAAGGATGCTGATCCCGACACTGGGGGATTGAGCACCTCCAGTGTCACACATACGTTTCCAGACACAGTTGGATTGGGCACCCTCACTGTCACTTGTATGTTTCTGGGTGTGTGGGGTGGTGGGTGCTTAGAGGGAGGGAAGGGTGTGGGGATATCTATAATTTAAAACTATTTCATTCTGCAGTCATGGCAGAACACAGCATACTCGCTATGACCAAGAAGGCCGCTGAGTGCCACTGCACAAGTACTAGTAGTCATGCATGTGTAATATGGTTTGACAGCCATCTTGAACATCGTAGAATCTGTCGTGTTCTGTCATGACTGCCAACACTGTAAAAATAGTGCAGTATTCCATCCATTGGAGACAAAATGCAGAGTGCTCCACACACCAGAGGCGCTATGGTATAGCTCCAACATGTTTGGTTGGAAGGAATGTGCTGAGTCCCCTTTTCATAGCAAGAGGTCTGCAGGACTATGCCCACTGCAGCCCTAATAAAACAAGTGTAGCCTGTCACAAGTCACAGCTGCTATGATGTGTTCTCTGCCCAGCATCTGGGACTGAATGGAGATGGAACCATTGATCTCAATCCTGAGATGAGAGCTGAAAACAGTATATACCAGTAAGTAAATACTAAAATGAGAAAAAATGCCACAGGTTTTATATAGTGACTATTTTTTATTTGTCTGGAGTGATTTACTTCATTGTAGCTCATAACTGTCAACACTTATTTGCTATTGATCTTTATAGATTGCTCTGTCATTCCATTGTCACACTGCTGTTGATAAAATGTAAAGTGTACCAAGGCTAGAAGTGTATCACTGCTTCTGTTAAATCCTACTGACCTATATCCACCACCTTCAATTAGCCCCCGACTTTGATCACGCACCAAGGTTAACAGATAATTGTGGGAGTACTGTATGTGTTAGAATTGCTGCTCCCCCATCACAGCTATAAACAAAGCTTATCTGTTCAGCGCAGTGATACCTTCTGGATACATTTGAGAAGTATCAGAGACTAAATTTTAGGGTTGCAAATAAATCCCAGCTATTTAGTGCAACAGTATCCTCTCAGTGGATTCCATAAAAGTTTCAGAGTAGAATTTTTCTACCCCCACCCACAAAGTCTCAGTCTTCATGTTACAAATAAGCACTTTTAGGACTGAAGGGGTCTGAGCTGGCACTGGTCTGCTCCTGATAGAAGTCTTAAACTTCAAGTTGCAAACCAATTCCTCCTGATAAGTGTCACCCCTCAACACACACACACACACCTTAAATCCTATCTTTTCAGTGCAGCAGTCCCCTTATCCCAACCTTAACAGTTTATTATTGATAACTCAAATACTTTCCTATTCTATTACCATCAGGGAGCTCACCTTCTCTGTAGGGCCAGCTGTGAGTGAATGAGGCATACAGGGATGCTGCCTAGTGTTGGTAAGGTAAGAGAGAGGGATGAACACCAGGTTCTGCTACACTAGTGACCCCTGCAGTGGGTCAGGGAGCTTGCTTTCTCTGCAGGAACATGCTATGAGTGATTGAGGCCTACAGGGGCACTGCCTGGTATTGGTGAGGTAAGAGAGAGGGAGGAACACTAGGTTCTGCTGCACTTGTGACCCCTGTGGTGGCAGAGAGCCTCCTCTGCAGGGTCATGGTAAGAGTGTGTGTGTGTAGTCTAGGCACAGCCTGGTATTTGAGAGGTGACAGGTGGGGACAGGGAGGAAACAAAACTATTTAGTTCATATCACTAACATTACATAAATGCAATAACACAGGCTACAGTTTAATTTTGTTGTTGTTGTTTGTTTGTTTGGGGAGTGCGATATTCTAAAGCCCAAGGTAAGATTTTTTCATATGTGTGTGTGGGGGAGGATTCAGAAAGTTTTGGTTTGGTGTAAAATACAGACTCAAGCATCATTGGGAAGGGCAGAGAGAAGGTACAGTGCAAACTGGCCCCGCACAGTCAAACATTGCTACAGTTGTAGAACTTTTCACACGTTTGTTGTCTTATAGGTACAGTGCCCTTCCTTCATCTGAACAAATGAGACAATCAATGTGCTTAGAGGAAATGGCCACAGTCAAGTATTTATTAAATAGCCAATTAGAATTTGAATTATTAAACTGATGAGGTACTGCACATATACATTATAGTGGCACAACCACGCTATTATAGTTAGGGGTTGACTAGGCAGTTTAATGTTAGACCCTCAAATTTTGCACCTTAATAACTGCAACTGTTCAATGGATTTGAACAAAATTCAGAAAGCATCGTCTTGTATGGTAGCTCTCTTGATTTGCCAAGTTGTGTTTTAATTGGACTTGCAGTTTTTGTGCAGCGAAACACCAAAAAACGTGTTTTTCTCCTTTTTTGCCCATTTTTGCTGATTTGTGGCCATCGCGCTGTGGCCACACCATTTCAAATTGTGGTCTGCAATTTTCAGGGTTAAAAGAGGTTTGCCAAAAGAACAATTCAGCATTCATTTGGTGAAAAAATATTAATCCATTCTAAAGTTATATAATTTTGAATTTTTGGGTTCTGAGCATGCTCAGTTCAGTCTGAGATTTATATGTATGTTTGCAAACGGGATTGGGCTCATGATCAAGGATTGTATCACCTCGTGAAAGGGATTTATAAAATCCCCAATCGTGAAGAATAATCCCTTTCATGGGCCGCCATCTTATTTTTATTTTTCCCACAATTAAAATGTAGCTTGCCTCACGGATGAGTACTGTTATAAATTAAGCATGGGTTTTGTTCATAGTGATGCCTCTACAAACCCATGGCTTTGGATTTTTGTATTTTGGTCAAAAAACAGCCTTTTACATTTTAAAATTCTTCGTTCATGACTTACTTCCAATCCTCATTTGAGAGGTGACAAAACCCCCTTTCATGAGCTGATCCCCTTTCACTGGCTGACAAAATCCTTGATCGTGATTTTGGGACCAGATGTCCCTAGCTTGCAAACAAGGATTGGCTTGCAAATGGGGATTCTGAAACCTCGCAAAAGAGGATCCACTCGCAAAAGGGGATTTTGACAGCTCGCGAAAGGGGATTGACCTTGTGAATGGGGATTTTGCCATGAACCAAACATATGAAAGGTGCCAGCAGAAAAAGGACATCCTAGTACAGTGGAATCCGCTTAAATGCACACCCATTTTGCACAGAGAAATGTGCATTTAACCGAATTGCCGCTTTTTGACTGTGCTGCATTTCATTAAAGACACTGACATGCGTACATATTAAATTTTATTTCTCATTACTGATGCCAACTTTATCAACCTTTTGTGACTGAAGTAAGGGAAAAAGAGGTACACTGACCCATAAAATGAGGGACCTATTTTGAAACTGGGAGGTGGTTACCATGACGTGTATTGAAAACCCACACAGCGAGAGAGCAAGCATAGAACAAGGTTTGTGTGCTGCTGTTCAGAGCAGTGTGAGACAGCATCAGTGGAGTTGGTGGGTAAAAGAGAGAGAGATATGATCCAGTGTGCAGGGGCATAGTCAGCTTTACAGAACATTGAGAGGTATGCAGCTGCTGCTATGGGGCAAAGTGTTAACTACAGCTGCAACACATAATTAAGCTCATTAACCCATTGCTGAAATAGTTGTGCACTTAAAAGGTGCTAAATACATAGAAAAAAATGAATGAATGAAGTGAGTTTCTGTGTACTTAGCCGAAATGTGCATTTATCTGACATGTATTTATGCGGCTTAATTAACATTACAGGTATATAAAAAAAAAAATGGGAAACCAAAATGTTGTGCATTAAAACGAAATGTGCACTTATCCAAAGTGCATTTAAGTGGAATCTACTGTATATCTAGGCTGCCTGAGATTGCAGCTAGCTCCCTATTCAGCAGCTGCCCCACCACCTCTTCCCTTCCCTCCCTTTACCCTCCCTTTTGACCTGTCCCGTCCTTTCTTGAAGCATTCCACTGTGTTACATTCCACCACCTCAGCCGGTAGTGCGTTTCACTTTGCCACCACCCTCTCCATAAAGAAATGCCTCCTTACCTCCCTCCTGAATCTACCCCCTCCAATCTCATGTCATGGCCCCTAGTGTCTTTCCCCACTCTCCTCCTGAATAGACCTTCTGTGTCTGTTTTGATTATCCCCTTCATGTATTTGAAGGCCTCAATCATGTCTCCCTTGTCCCTCCTCTCCTCCAGTGTGTACATATTTAACTGTCTTAGTCTGACCTCATATGGCAGTTCCCCTAGGCCCCGAATCATCTTCATTGCTCTACGCTAAACCCCCTTCAGCAGCCTAATGTCCTTTTGTAGGTACGGGTGCCAGTACTGCATACAGTATTCCAAGTGGGGTCTAACCAATGATCTGTATAATGGTAGAATAACCTCCCTTCTTCTCAAGGTACTGCCCCTTGCAATGCACCTCAGCATTTTGTTGGCCATTGCTGTTGCCTTTCAGCATTGCTCCAGTGATGAGCACCCCCAGATCCTGCTCTTCTTCTGTTACCTCCAGCCGCACCTCCTCCCAGATGATAGCTTCTCCTCTGACATTTTGTTCCGAAGCATAGTACCTTGCATTTTTTCCATTGAACCCCAGCTACCATCTGTCAGACCACGCCTCTAACCTTGCCAGATCCTCCTGTAGCCCCCGCCACCCAGTCTGGTCATCTACCACCACTCCCATCTTGGTGTCATCCGCAAATTGGCTGATTTTACTGCTGATGCCCTCCTATATGTCTGCAATAAATATGCCAAACAGCACTGGTCCCAATACTGACCCCTGTGGAACACCACTTGTCACAGGCTTAGGGGATGAGTATTCCCCTTCTAGCACCACCCTCTGCTGCCTATCTTTTAGCCAGTTCTCCACCCACCCCACCAGTTTTACTCCTATCCCTCTGCCCTGTAGTTCGCTCCCAAGTCTCCCATGTGGTACTGAATTGAAGGCCTTACTGAAGTCTAGGTACAAGACATTCACCACACGACCCCCGTCAATTTGCCTAGTCACCCAGTCATAGTATTCCACCAGGTTGGTCTGGCATAACCTGCCCTTGACAAATCCATGCTGCCTCCCGTCCTGTGCCCTGATCACCTCCAGTAGTGCCACTAGCTTCTCCATTAGCTTCCCCATTATGGACATTAGACTTACTGGCCAATAGTTCCCCTGTTCATCATTTGGTCCACTCTTGTGGAGGGAACCACGTGAGCTAGTCTCCAGTTATTGGTATGCATCCTGTGTCTAGAGATTAAATAAATAATTATGCCAAAGGTCTGCCAGGACCTCTGCCAGCTCCTTCAGCACTCTCAGATGTACTCCATCCTGTCCTGGTGCCTTGTCCCCCCTCAATGCCCTTAACTCCTCCAGCACCCTCCCAACTGTGATTTCTCCATCTGTCATCCCCCCATCTGTTTCTGTCCTCCCTTCTACTATGGGTAGTGCCCCCTCCCTTTCTTTCTTAAAGACTGATGAACTTGGAATTTAAAAAATTTTCCAGTGCACTGCAAATAAATGGAAAAGCAGGAGGAAGGAGCTACTGGTATAACTAAAACTTCTCTACTGGGACTAAGAACTAGATCTCTTGTACTGGGACCTTCAATTTAGGGTAAAAAAAAGGAGTTAGTGTGTTTGTCAGAGGTAGTTGAAGTAAATTGTTATCTGTTATTTGTGTTATCTGTGTACTTATCTAGGTGCTTGTCACAGGTGTCAGAAGGAATTGTTATCTGTAAATTAACTAAGTGTAGAAAGATTTGCAAAGTAGGGGAGTGGCTTAGCTAGAAGGAGCAGGTTAAGACCAGATATAAACACTGCCCTAGATAGCTTCTGACAGAGAACAGACAGAAAACCAGGAGGAAGGAGCTACTGGTATAACTAAAACTTCCCTACTGGGGCTATATGTCCTCCTTCCTCCCTCCACCCCACCTAAACCAGTTCTGCTTTTATAGGCACAGGATTTAAATGATAATAGGAACTTCCTGTTTGGGAGCAGGAAGTGAGTGATCACAGAGCCACAAAAGACTCACCATCCTAGAAGGGCAAGAGTAGCTCTCTGCCCCTTCCCCCCCCAGCTGCTGGAGGTCTGACTGAGCAAGTAAGGAGACTACTGAGAAATCTAGGAACTTCTTGTCTCAGAACAGGAAGATCAGGATCCAAAAGGGTGCAGATACAGTAAGTAAGTAGGGAGAGAAGAAAAAAAAGACATAAACAAACAGAGGAAAGAGTAAGTATTCCAAATAACAGTTAGGGGGCCAGAAAAAAGACATGTTGGAAGTGGTGCAGTGCAGTGGCTGTGGAGCAGCAGTCTTCCGGGAGATGTTCTGGAGGATGCAGTGTTGTCCCATCTGCAGGCACCTCTGTGGGCTGAGGGAGGAGGTTGCTCATCTCCAGGCTGAGTTGGCCAGGATTTGTGGGACCTCTTCTCCCACCCAGGGACCACAAGGGTCACTGCCGTTGCCTCAGAGGTTGCCAAGAAAGAGGAGTGGTTGAACCACAGTGGGCTCAGGGAGGCTGAGGGTGGTGGAACAGAGGTGCATCCCTCCAGTTGTACCTCTCCACAATTTCTATGCCATTCTGGAAAAGTGTGGTTCCTCTATGGAGGCACCCACAGTAGAGACCAAGGAGGATGCTGGGAACCTCCACAAAGGAGACCCACAGGAGGGTGGCATGGGACCCCACAGGGAAGGAAACAACTCCTGGTGGGGACTCCATTGTTAGGAAGGTAGAACTGGGGGAGGAAGGGAGAGGGAGGTAAGATGCCTGCCTGGTACCATGGCTTGAGGGACAGGGAGCGAATCCTCAGGATCGCAGGAGCAGCTGCACAGGGAGAGAGCTGGATGTCATTGTCCACCAAGGACAAATGACCTGGCTAAGAAAGGATCAGAGCAGTGCAAGAAGCATTTGTAGAGATGGGAGGGCCTTAGACAAATAGCACACACGGTAACCTTCTCGGAGGTGCTGCCTGTCTATAGCATGGGTGAACTAGGTGCTCCACACCATGGGCTTCAATCAGTGGTTGAAAAAGTGGTGCAGAGCTCAGGGATTTAGCTTCATTGGGGACTGAGGTCCACCTGGAGGGATGCAGGCCTATACTGGTATGATGGTCTGCATCTGCCCAGGAGGGAAACCAGGATCCTAGGTAATAGGTTTAAATACTTCATTGACAAGCATTTAAACTAGCCAAGGGGGGAGGCACTGGAAAGGAGCAGGGAAATCCTAGCCAACCCAAAATATCAAGGTACTAAGTGAGGTAGACACCAACATAGAGATGTCGATAGGGAGAAGTGCAGGGGTAAATGGAGAAAGTAACAAATGCAATAAGAACAGGTATGGGGCAAAAAGGGGTAAGGTCATCAAGAAATGGAGAGTAATGAGTACCAATGCCCATAGTCTGGGCAACAAGCTTCCTGAACTCGTGGCCTTGATGGAAGAAGGATGCCTGGATATTGTAGCAGTCACAGAAACATGGTTTACAGAGAACCATGACTGGGATGTTAAAATACCAGGATTACAACCTACTAGGAGAGACTGCGAGGGCAGAGGGGCTGCTCTATGTAAGGAAGGGATAAAGCAGCCAAACAAAGAGTAAATAGGAGGAGTGGAGGCACTGTGGGTCACCTTAGAGACAAGAAATGGCACCACAGTCTGCACAGGGGTTGTATATAGACCCCCATGTCAGGGGGAGGGAATGGACAAATATATGATAGAAGGCATACTTAGGATGGCAGAGAAAGATGAGATACTGTTGATGGGGGACCTTAATATGCCAGATGTTAACTGGAGCAGCTTTGCGGCAGCCGCATCCAAAAGCAGGGCCATTCTTGATGCCCTTCAGGTGGCATGCCTCAGACAGCTAGTTTTGGAACCTACTCATGAGGGAGCAATCTTAGACCTCATACTCTTAAATGGGGACAGTGAGAGGATCTCAGATCTAGAAGTGGTAGCCATTTGGGAACAAGTGACCACCAAACAGTGTGGTTCACGATAAACTCAGCTACAGAGTCAATCCATACAAAAGTGAGGTTCTGAACTTCAGGAGGGCTGACTTTGGCAAGATGGGAGAGTGCATAAGAAAAGCACTAGCAAACAGGCTAGAAGGAGGGGTGGAGCAACAATGGGGAAATATCAAAACTGCCATCACAGAGGCAACAAGCCTTTGCGTGAAGCTAATAAACAAAACTAAATGAAAGAAAAAGCCACTATGGTTCTCAAAAGAGGTGGCGGTGAAGGTTAGGGAGAAAAAGATAGCATTTAGGAAGTATAAGAAAACACAGAAGGAGCAGGACAGAGAACTGTACCAGTTAAGGCAGAAGGAAGCAGGAAGTGCAGTCAGAATACTAAAGGCACAAACTGAGGAAAAGATAGTTAACTCAGTTAAGAAAGGGGATAAAACCTTTTGTAGGTATATCAGGGAGCGTAGAACGACAAAGGGAGGGATAGTGAGGCTGAATAGAATGGATGGTTGGTGGGCAGAGAGTGACAGTGAAAAGCAGGGATACTGAATGAATACTTCTGTTCAGTATTCACAAAACAGGAAGTGGGGGAGGTGCCTAATCCAATTAACAGAAGCACACTGGAGAGGAGGGTCGATCCCAGTCCTTTCACAGAAGAAAGGGTTCTGCAAGAACTCCTAAAACTGAAGGTGGACAAAGCAATGGGGCCAGATGAAATTCACCCCAGAATTCTAAAAGAATTAAGCAGAGAACTAGTGACACCACTGACTACTCTTTTTAATAAATCATGGGAGGATGGTGTGGTACCTGAGGACTGGAGGAAGGCGGATGTGATTCCCCTTCACAAAAGTGTGACCAAGACAGAGGCAGGAAACTACAGAACTGTCACTTGACCTCTGTGACAAGGAAAGGATGGAGTCACTTCTGAAGGAAAGAATAGTTCAGTACCTAGAGGCCAGTGGGGCACAGGACCCAAGGCAGCATGGGTTCACAGCAGGAAGGTCATGTCAGATGAATCTAATTGATTTCTTTGACTGGGTGACCAAAGTAGTATACCAGGGAGGGCTGTGGACATGGCCTACCTAGACTTTAGCAAGGCATTTGACACAGTCCCACACAAAGATTAGTAGTCAAATTAACCAGCCTGGGAGTGGGTCCCAGGGTGGTAGCCTGGGAAAAACATTGGCTGAACAACAGGACACAGAAGGTGATTGTAAATGGAGTCCACTCTGAAGAAAGAGGGGTTACTAGTGGGTACCGCAGGGTTCAGTACTGGGTCCAGTCCTTGTTAATGTCTTTATAAGTGACATTGCAGAGGGACTGGAAGGAAAAGTATGCCTCTTTGCAGATGACACAAGATCTGCAACAGGGTTGAAACACAGAGGCGTGGAAAGGATGAAGGGACTTGGCAAGATTGGAGAATGGTCAGAAGTATGGCAGCTTGGATTCAATGCAAAGAAGTGCAAGTATTGCACCTGGGAAACAAAACCAGGGAAGATTATACTGGGGAGGGTAGTAACAAAACAAAATGGAAAGGGACCTGGGGTAATCATATCAGATGACCTTAAGGTTGGCAAGCAATGTGAGAAGGCGTAGGGAGGGCTGAAGGATACTGGGATATATGGGAGAGCATCGCCAGCAAAAACAGGACGTTGCTATCCCCTGTACAGGCAGTTGGTGAGACCCCTCTGAGTACTGCATCCACTTCTGGAGACCCCATCTCTGCAAGGACATAGACAGGATGGAGGTAGTTCAGAGGAGGGCAACTAAACGGTGCAGGGTCTGCAAGAGAAGCTATACGAGGAGAGACTAAAGGAGCTTAATATGTATACCCTTGAGGAAAGGAGGGAGAGGGGGACATGATAGAAACGTTTAAGTACCTCAGTGGAATCAACAAAATTCAAGAGGTAGCATCTTTCAGAAAAGAGATGCAAGAACAAGGGACACAATCTAAAAATAGAGGAGGGATAACTCTAGGGCAATGGAGGAAGTATTTTTCACAGAGAGGTGGTGGATGCATGGAACAGCCTTCCTGAGGCAGTTGTGGGGTCTAAAACTGTGGGAGAATTCAAGAATGCATGGGACAGACATAAGGCAATTTTTGTGGAGGGTAGGAAGAAATAGGCTGTCGGTTAAATAGGATCTGCAGCTTATCCTCTAGGTAGGGAAATGGGCAGACTAGGTGGGCCAAGCGGTCCTTATCTGCTGTCAAAGTCTATGCTGCTATGTCTATGGTTTGGTCTTTTGGCTTTAAATTTGCAGGGTATTGGGGGGGGGGTCCCAGAGATGTAAATTATGCTGTTTGGGTACAAAACAATTCTTTGGTTCCATAGATATGCCTTTATGAAGCTGAGATTTTTCCCATTGGATAACATTGCAGCACCCTCAGTGCCTTTCAGTGCCTGTATCTCAGAAACGTTGCAAGATATGTATTTTTCACTCCAGGCAGCTAAGCATGCTTGGAGGTGCTGAAGTCATGATTACAACTGCAGTGGAATTTTTTTCAAAGCTGCTATGGTTACTGAGATATTGGAAAATTATTGTTACAAGGGTTCCTTTTCAGTCATATAGGGCTGCTGTGTGGTTCCGTAGGTATGTGTAAGTGGGAGCTCAGGACCCAGAGGGTCTGCACTCCCATTGATTCATATTGTTATGCAAAAATGGGCAGCTTGAAGGGAGTGTGGGGCCCAGAGGGCCCGTGCTCCCACCAACACATATCACTTACCGGTTACATTACACTTTCTCAAAAAGTAAGGAAATTCATCACAAAAAACTTCATTAATGTATCAGTTAGGGTTGAAGAGAACAAAGTAGGGAAATGAGATGTTAGGGTTCAGCCCTTAACTCCCCCATCCTACCATCCTACCCCCCATCCTCCACACACCAACAGGTACGGTTGTATTCACAGGCATCGAGGGTGTGTCCTTGGGGCCATTAGACCTAATTATCACCCTATTCTCCCATGCTGTACCTTTGTCAGCCTGTTTACACATGGAATGTGGTGAGAGTTGGGCCCAATGACCCCATGGCACACCTCGATGCCTGTTGGTATGTGGAGGATGGAGGGTGGGGTGATATGGTGGGGTGGGTTAGGGCTCAGCCCTACATCTCATTTCCTCACATTTGTTGTGTCAACCCTAACTGATTCATTAACAATGTTTTTGCAATATATATATATACATATATATATATATATATATATATATAGTTACGGTTGAATACCCCATTGAGGTTAAATCTGACATTTGGCAGCTTAATATCTTTGCCACCATATTATAGATTTGTCTAAAATTTATTATCACAGTCCGGTAGCATAGATCTCTGGACCTGCCAAGTTTCATTATAGTCAGATGTATGGTTATGGAGCTACAGAGCACTGAAAACACAAATTATGCATTTTTGTGCATTCTTTGCTTGAGCCTACAGGGCGATGGTTTGTGCGACTGGTCCAAAACCTTCAGGAAACATGCAGCCATGGACCCTGATGTGCCTTTTAAAGATTTTGTGAAAAGATATTAAACGGTTCAAAAAATTATTCAAAAACAAGTTTCCCATTATAGTCAATGGGAAAAGTTAAAATATACGAAGTGTCTCAAATGCACTTTTACTTCTAAAATGACCTTGTAGTACCGCGAAATCGGCCATCTTGTTTTCAGTTGGTGGTCACAGAAATGCTTGGCATTTAAATTTGGGACCTCTATGATACAATTTTGTTGTGTTCACATAGTCAAGCTCTGAGGATGCTAGCCATGTCTTTTTTGGGGGGTAAAACACCACAGAAATATGTTTTTAAAATTTTTGTAAAAAGTAGTGTCGCAAAGTACTTTCACATATGCGACACTTTAGTGATTTCATTTGCGAAGGTGTCATGATTTGCGGAAGTACTCTGCAACAATATGGCCAAAACAATAGGGACTATTTGCCACCTTGCTGCAAAAGAATGGTTTGGTCTTTTGGGTTGAAATTTGGAAGGAAGAAAGCCAATATCCTGCAGATGTGCCTTTTGGTGGTTTGGTTACACAATATTAGAGGGCTGCAAAGTTATGGCACTCCGAAGTTGAAGGATTTTCCCATGGGCTAACATTATGGAGTCCTCCATGCCTTTCGGGGCCCGTATTGTGAAAACGCTTTGAGATACAGACTTTTCATTGGAAGAACACTTAGTCCCCCACTAGGGGTCTAAGTGCAAAACTAGCTTGGAAAGTCATAACTAATATGAGATTTTAAATTTTTTTCCACGTCATACGGTTACCGAGATATAAGCAATTTAGTATTCCAAGTGCTCATTTTCTGCTCCAAGGGCCATTATTATGTAGATATTATTTGTATTCACTGTGTTTCTGAATGCACCTTTTTGGGAAACAAACCAGGGTGCATTTGCATTACTGTTACTGTTAGTGTTTCCGCGTGCGTTTCCATAACCATTTGCGTTAGCATTTCTGTTTATGTCAGCGTGCGTTACCCTGTGTTTGTGCTTACGTTTGTGTTACTGTTACCCTTGCATTTCCATTACTGTTTTTGTTTGTGTTTACTTTTGCATCTATGTTGCGTTACCATTTGCATTTGTGTACATGCTTGCGTTTGTTTTTTTTTGTGTCATTGTTGGTGTTACCATAAGCATTTGCATTTCAATTGTGTTACTGTGACCATGTGCATTACCATTTGCATTTGCGTATGCACTTGCATTTGCCTTTCCATTGCGTTACTGTTCCTTCCGTCATTGTTGGTATTAGCATAACGTTTGTGTTTCAATTGTGTTACCATTTGCATATTCATTACTGTTTGCATTTGCATTTCTGTTGGCCTTACTGTTTGTGTTTTTGGTAGCATTTCCATTGTCTAGTATGTTACTGTTTCCTTCTCCATTGCTGTTGCCCTCACCCTTTTCATTTCTGTTTATGTTTGTGTTAGTGTTTGCATTTTCGTTACTGTTCTCATTACCATTTGTGTTTCCATTGCCGTTAGTGTTTGCGTTACTGTTTTCATTACCATTTGCATTTCTGTCACCGTTAGCATTTGCATTACCCTTTCTATTTTCATTTATGTTTTGCATTACGTTTCTCTTACCATTTGCTTTTATCATTTCCATTTGCATCACCATGTGCATTACCATTTGCGCTTGCATTTGTGTTACCATTAGCGTTATTATTTTCTTTTACCTCACTGTTTCCATCACCATTTGCGTTAATGTTACCGTTTGTGTTTTGTGTTTACATAGTGCAGTGCAAAATATTGTTTTGCTATTTTCTGCACTGTCTTCTGCTACATAGTGCAGCCAGTGTGTGTGGTTGATTGGTCTGAAACTTGGTACCAGAAAGACCTTTGTTCATGGAACATGCCAGTTTTGTTTGGTGAAAACATGTTGTTCCGTTCCAGAGGTATTGCCATTTGAAGTTTCCCACTTTGCAGTCACTGATTTTCAGCTGCCAGGTCCGCCATTTTAGCACATTTTGGCCATGATTTCTGCCATTTTGTGGTGGAAGACTTAAAGGTGCAAAAGTGTAAAACTGAATCTCTCTGGACGGGTTGGTCTTTTCAAATGAAATTTGGAGGTGTTGAGTTGATGTCCTGGGGATGTGAATAATGCTGTTTACATGTTGGAAAATTATTCACTTTGAGATACTGCATGACGAGTTAACGCTTTATGATAGCATTCTGCATGGTGCTATTGGCTTGAAATTTATAGCACAGGTAGCCCTAGTGGTATGGAGATGCCTTGCAGTGGTTTGGTGTGTAAAACATTAACAGGTGTGGAATTATACCACTCCGATGATTGACATTTTGGTTCATTACACTTCAATAACTTCTGAATCGTGTGTCTGATTTGCCTGACATTTGGAAAGTATAAAGATTTACAATACATCTTTGACGGTGACGATTTGTAGGTCACAGGCACTTACGGTTGCTGAACTGTGCATGTTACATTGTTTGCTTGTGGCGCTGTGCAACTGTTGAATGAATGTACACACAATTCTGAACACACAGTGTGCTATGGTACATGTCTTCTTTTAACAATTTTTGGTTCGGTCAGATATATGGTTCTTGTGTAGCAAAGTGGCAAAAATGTTATTTTCAGCACTCCTGTGCAGTTTTCCTGATGTGATTCTGCATAACTGTTGAACAGATTCAGATAACATTTGTTACACATGTTGTGGTATGGTACATGTCTTCATTTACCAATTTTCATTTCAGTCGGTCATACAGTTTTTGCACAGCAAAGTGACAAAAATTCACATGGTGGACCCGCGCTCCTACCACATTCTATTCACTATTTAAAGTGCACATTCTTAAAAAGAAGGGAAATTCATGGCAAAAACTCTGTTTAAGGCATCAGTTAGTGTTGTTACACAGTGACAAAAGTGAGGAAATTCGGTGTTAGGGTTGCCACCTCTTGCACCCCACACCCACCTGCCCCCACCAACAGGCATCAGGGTGTGCATTGGGGTTGTCGGTCCTAACTTTCACCCCATTCTCCTATACTGCACCACCTCAGCTTATTTACACAAGGAATAGGGTGAGAGATAGGGCCAATGACCCCAACGCACACCCCAATGCCTGTTGGTGGGGCGTAGGAGTGGGGTGCAAGGGGTGTAACCCTACCACTCAATTTCTCACTTTTGTCACTGTGGAACAACCCTAACTGATGCATTAAATGGAATTTTTGCCATGAATATATATTATAAATATATATATTATATATATATATATATATATATATATATATGCACTATATATATATATACATATATATATATATACATTACATGTACATATATATACATATACACACATATATACGCACACACATATATATATATACACACACATATACACATATATATACACACATACATACAAATATATATACATATATATATATATATATATATATATTCATTGCAAAAAACTTTGTTAATGCATCAGTAAGGGTTGTCATTACAATGACAAAAGTTTTAAAATTCAGTGTTAGTGTTACCAATCCTACTTCACCCCATCCCCAACCCCATTCTCCACACACCAACAGACATTGAGGTGTGCCTTGGGGTTGTCAACCCTAACTGTCACCCCATCCCATTTGTAAAGAAGCTGAGTGGTACAGTATAGGACAGTGGGGTGAGAGTTAGGCTCAATGACCCCAAGGCAAACCCCAATGCCTACTGGTGTGTTGGGAGTGGGTGTGGGGGTAGGGTTGGTAACCCTAACATCAAATTTCCAAACCTTTGTCACTGCAATGGCAGCCCTAACTGATGCATTAATTAAGTTTTTTTGCAAATCATTTCCTTTCTTTTTGAGAGAGTGTAATGTTACTTGTATGTAGTCTTTGGAGTGCAGGGCACCGATCATGCATACATTTTGTAATTCTCTCTGATTTTCATGTGGGAGCACAGGGCCCAGAGGGCCCTGTACTCCCATCTATATATAAGTGTACTGATATATTAATTATATCACATCTCCTTGTGGGAGCACAGGGTCCCTAGGGGCCTGTGTTCTCATTATTGCATAATGAGATCCAAATGTGGAAGTGCAGGGCCCTATGGGCCTTGTGCTCCCATGCACCCATAAGTATAGAGACATAGAGCACATCTAGAGCCATTCCAGGTAACCCTTGTGCTGCAAAAATTGTAATATCTCAGGAACTGTAGGAACTTTGGAAAAAATTCCTTTGCAGTTGTATTCATGGCTAGGCCACCTCCATGCATGCTTAATGGTGTACTAAGCTGCACTTAGCAAACAACCATATCTCGAACCTTTTCAAGATATAGCTGCTGAAAGGTTCCACAACCATCACAATGTTATCCTACATGAAAATATCCAACTTTAGAGTGCTGTAACTATGGAACTGGTGTCCATTTCTTCACCAAATCAGCAAAGGGCACATATGAGGGCCAAGGGCTTGCCACTCTGCAAGTTTCAGCCCAAAAATCCTAACTTTATTCTTGCTATGAAGTGGCAAAGAAACTGTTTTTTGGGGATGTTTACCTGCTTTCACTTTCAGATCATATATTTTCTCCCTTTGGCTATAATGGGAACATTTAAAGTTTAATTACTTTTGAACAGACTAATATTTTTTCACCAAACCCTCAGGAGGCACATCTGTGAGGCAAAGGCTTTCTACCATGAAAATTTCAGATCACAACCTAAAGCCATTTCTGAGATCCAGGTGGACAAAGAAATAAAAAAACCCACATATTTTTCTGTTTTTTTAACACTCTATATCTCAGAATCCGCACAACAGAGTCCCACAAAATATGGCAGGTCAAGAGACCTTCCCCTAGACATTATGCATGCCAAATTTCATTAAAATCTGTTGAATAGTTCCAAAATTATTAACGTTCACAAATCTGGATCTAACATATCATTAAAAAAAATATATAAACAGTTATGTAAGAACTTACTGTAACAGTACATCTTTGAGAGGAGCTCTTGCAGCAGGACAACACTGGTAGGACATAGCCACCAGGCACAAGGACCACATGGAAACTTTCTAGCTAGCAGTCTACAACAGGGGACTGCCCACCACCGAAATCATCCAATCCTGTGAAGGTGGGTGGTCCCCCACACCCTTCTCAGTTTTCCCACTGGAAGCCCAGAGTGGGCAGTGAAAGAAGAACTGAGGAGGTTCCCGAGAAACAAAAAGAAAAAGGGAAGCAAAAAAACCCATGTAACTAGAACGGGAAACAACACAGAGAAAGAAGGGGAAGGAGGAAGGGAAAATCAAGGCCTGCTGCAAGAGCTCCTGTTGAAGATCTACTGTTGCAGTAAGTTCTTATGTAACTGTACTATCTTACTTCAAGGGGAGGCTTTTCCAGCAGGCCAACAACAGTAAGACTGAGTCCCAAGCACTTCCAGCAACAAACAGGAAGTAGCACTGGGAGGAGATTAGACAGGAGTCAATGGGTTAAGAGAGAAGGCCCTGCAGAATGGTGAGGCCAAAGTAGGCTCTTCGCCTAGAAGCAATGCCCAGACTGTAAATCTTGATAAAGGTGTGGACAGAGCTTCAGATGGCAGCAGCATAAATGCTCACAACAGACACATTTCTGAAACAGGCCATGGAGATGGCCATACCTCTGGTGGAATGGCCCTTAACCACTCCTGGAAGGTCCTTGTTGCACTTACAGTAGCAATAAACAATGCAATTTGAGCTGGTCCTGTGGTGCTGAGGGTTGAGGCACTGGACGTCACACCTTGTGCCATGCCAACTACCCAGGTTCGGGAATGGACTTGGGTCATTCGGGAGTCAGCTAGGGGAGGTAAGGCTTGACCATCCAGAGGACTACTCTCCTTTCTCAGGGAGGGGGGATCATGCATTGCACTGTTGACTGACACCCAGTGGTGGCTGTGGGCCAGTGCAGCAGTCAGCACAAAAAGGTTAGCCCACACCCAGGAGTTGGCTGCCCACAGAGGTGGAGACAGCAGTTGCACCCATTGCATGGCCGAGGTGTGGGAGGAAACCAGGAGGAAAACTGGGACCCAGCAGGACCAGTGATGGCACTGATTGCTCTAGTGGCAGCCCCCAGTTCTGGATTACTTCTCTGGGGGGTGAGAGTAAGCTGTCACTCCTAGCCCCAGGCCCCACCATGGGGGGAAAGCCATGGAAGAATGTTGAGGGTGGAAAGATGCAGTGATCAGAGCCAGAGGACGTACCCCTCTCTGGGGGTTGTAGCCCCTGTCGAGTCCATGGAGGTGAGGAAAAACAGATAAATAAAAAAAATGCAATCCACTAGCCACTTAGACAAACACTGTTTAGAAACCAGAGTGCCCTCTCTTTTAGAGGTGAATCAAACAAACAACTGATCAGACTTCCTGTAAGTCTTGGCCAGGTTCATATAGTACTGCAAAATTCTATGTACATCCAAAGTATGAAGCAAAGCCTCCCCCTAATTAGAATACTCAGGATAATAATCCAGCAGGTGGATGGACTGGCTCATTGTAAACTCCAACACCACCTTGGGGAGAAATTTAGGATTAGTACACAAAGACACCCTGTCTTTGGGGAAAATGAAATAAGGCTCTTTACACATGAGAGCCTGAAGCTCGGAAATCCTTCAAGTGGAAGAAACAGCAACTAAAAAGAGTACATTCCATGATGGAAAGTGCATCTCACAACTCACATCCTGTTCAAAGGGAGGTAATGTGAGTTTCCCCAACATAAAATTGAGATTCACAGCACAATGTCATGGCACTGCCCTCCAAACAGAGAAAATTTGAAGTCACACACCAAAGGTCTGAAAAGACTTTCAACTTTATTCCACAAGCAAATGAAAACAACCCTCCTGGGTCAGGGAGAACAGATAAAAAAAAGATTCTCATGTTTCATCTGATCACAGTCTTAATCAAAGATAGATCCCCTAGGGAAGACCCTTATATAGCCAAAACTATGTGCCTCCTAATTACTATTTAAAGGGACAGTCAACCCCATTATTTATTTATTTATTTAGTTTTGTTGACCGGGTTAGTGCTAGACAAATCCTGCCTATTTTCAGGCATGACCCGGGAGGGATACAGATGAATGCCAACTGACCATGAACCAGATTAAGCTGTTGGTGGTATTTTAGTGAATTAGGTGTATTAGTGGTACTAGGTCTCAAAGTGTCCCTAGTTTAAAAGCACATTTATGATTGCCAATATTCTGTAAAATTGCTAATGTAGCTGGTACAGAAGTAGCTACATACATTGCCAGCCATTTCCCCAAATTTCTGTGATAGTTTTGGAGAAATCTCCTGCTTTCTGCATTACCATAGTAGGGGCAGCAGAGAGAAACTCTTTAGAAATGTCACAGAATATCTGGATATAGCTGGCAGTGTCTGTGACTACTACTATAGTTTGATTTTGACTCTTTATTTTCTTTAAAAAAGTGAAAAACAGACAGTCCGCCATGCTGGTGTTACCACACAAACACAGGTTTGTTTACATTCCTTGATCAGCTCCAGCTGCATCTTTCCTGGGCTTGGGAATACCCACAACACAGTTTATCCCCTCATAATACAATAGTAGTTTAAGGGGCTACTGCCTCATAAGTGACTGCACAGTTTGGGTGTGTTTCTAATGCTCAGGAAGAATGCAGTAAAAACAGATCCAGGATTGTAAACAAAACAAGGTTGTTTATAAATATATATTAGCATACATTTCAGTTCTACTAAACAAGGAGACAGACAAAGCAAACATCAACATCAATGAAATTTAGAGAAGGCAAGCAATTATAAAATGTAGGTTTTTAACTAGAACTAATATGATGAACAACAGGTTCACAGTGTCCCGTTAAAGTGATACACATAAAATTTAGAAATTCCATATTACAACACACACACATACTACAATTATTTTACACAATAAATGTATACATACACCTTAACATACAGTTATACATACATTTATCTAAGGACAGCTAAAAGGTTCCTGATTATATCTCCACTGTTGTATTCTATTTCAAGACTGGAAATAGATTTCCTTACAATCTTTTACAGTTTGGTACAGAAGGCAAAAATGGGAAGCAGGAAAGTCTTATTCCTACTAGTCTAATCACACCTTTGTATATGATTTTATATAGTAGACCACCATTATCACCATGAACAGTAAAGCGAGAAACACAAGAACCCATAGGATAAAACAGTAAGAAAGAAAAAAGGGGGGTATTTAAAATAAAACAAGGGATGGCAACAGGGAGTACTTGAAGGATAGGATTTTTCAGGCCATATAACCATGTGCTGGATCCCCATGCAGTTAAGTACTTCTTCTGTAAACCCTTGCAAAATGGGGCTTACCTGCCACCATGCCACTCTGTCCTTCTCCTGCTCTCCCAGGCATCTCCCAATCCAGCCTGTAATTTTTGTAGCCCCAAGGTCCTTTTCTGCCCCTGGCACCCCAGCAAAGCCAGCTCAAGTTTTAATCTGTTCCCCTGTGGCCCGAAAAGTTCCACCAAGAATATCCAGTTTGTTGTTATGCCCTCGGGCAGTGGGAATCTGCAGACGTGACTGGTATCTTTGATCTTGACCTCACCAAATTGTGGTCAAACGGGGAGTGTTCTGTGGGTCCTGGGATCCCCATCAGGTAAGTGGGACCTGGTGAACATGGACTGGCTGCTGAGAGGTCGATACCAGAAAACTAAAAGAGTTCAGCAAGTGTGTTCAATTGGGCTCATTTATATTCATGAGCAGGAGCCCTGATCATTTAAATATTCCTGAGGTCTGTTCTGCCCTTGGGGCAACTGTTCTTGGCTGCAGCCTAGAAAAAGAAAAGAAATTGCTTTTATTAAATTGTGACTGCTGCTGCATGTGGTGAGAAGTGTTTAAGAAGGGGGGGGAGTATTTAAATTAAATGAGTGCTTTCCTCCTGGCTATACCAGACACTTTTGTGACTCAGATAAAAACAGCCTATCTGCTGCTGCATATCAGGGAGCTTAAACATTGGCAGCAGCGACAGGAAAATGCACTGAGCAAATTCCTCAAGCTGTGCAGTGACAGCAAGTACACAACCTAGGCTAAAGAACTGTGGGGCATTGGGGCAAATAATTATTTTATCCTGGCTACACCAGAACTTTTATTCAGGACTGTATCTAATCTGCTAAAGGAACTGTGGATTAAGCAGCCATTTCATGCAGCAGCAGCCAATAGAAAAAGGCAAAAGATAAAGCCAGGACTTGTGGGACTTTTACTTAAAGCTCATGGGAAAGTACCAAGTGTTCATGGGGAACTGCAGGGACTAGTGTTTAAGTGCTAAAACTGGGAGGCTGTAATGCATTGAGTGGGGTTCACACATTATTCATACTTGTGACTGACAAGTGCTTCGGCCAAACAGAGAGAAAGTATCAGGTTGCAGCAGCCAATCAGGGCCTCAGTAAAGCCCTATAAAGACAGTGTTTTCTAACTGTGTGAGCAGATCCAGCAGGAGCTCCCACGGGTGGGGCCTAGCCCCTTCAGAGCAAATGGGCCTAGCAGACAAGTTGGAGCCTCCATGTTGGAAAGGGACCCTCCTTTCAGAAAGAAAGAACATTGACAGCTTGTATGCAGAAGTTCTAGCTTGAGGGCTGCCAACAGAATGTCGTCCAGGGTTAGCCCTCCCTTCCACATCAGAGAAAGATGTGGGCCAGTGACCTGATCATAAGTCAGCTGTGAGATAGCTGAATCCACCTCAGCAGTGAGAATGCTGAAGAATCCTAAGACCACACAGAGATAAAACCATCTTGGCCAAGTAATGTGAGTGAGTAAAACAGTGTCTGAAAGTGCATCGATAACCATGCTTATAGGGGCCACCCAGCCCAAGCTAATAATCGTGACTTGAAAGTATCTGCAAGGGGCAGTGAATGCCTAAAGCAACTGGACTGCGTCTGTGTGTGTGTGTTTGCACCTGCATCTGATCAACGCCTGAAGTGGGTGGACATGTGATAATAACTGGAAAAGAGTTTAAAGTAAAATCATATAAATGAATCTGACTTGAGCAATGCCTCAGGACTGAAAGGGAGTTCCCTGACCACGCAGAATGTTCTGAACAGTTTCTGGAGGGTCAGAAATGTGGTCTATGTAATGTGGGAGCAGCAAGTGCCAGCAAAGAGCCACAAGTGACTGCATGTTGTATGTGTGTAAACAGCTACAAAAGATCAGTGCTGCCAAGTGCTACAGTAAAGTGTGAGTAAAGCAAGTACAAAGATTGTTCAGCCCAGGGAGCTAGAGTAAATAAAGATACAGCCAAGTATCAAGAGTTGTGTCGAAAGAATCTATTGCGTCTGTTGACTAGCCAGTAAAGTCTACAAAATGGTAGTGGGTCCTGCCTCAAGCCAATCTAATTCAAGTTCAAGCATTTCAAATGGTAGCAAGCTCAGGTTCAAGCTCAGTCTAGTTTTAGTAACAAGGATTGGGTAAAAAACCCTGCCCAGCCAAAGTATTTAAGCAACAGTAATTTTGTAACACAAGCTCAACCTGAGCAACAGCTGTGGACAGTGGCAGAAAAGCAAGCATAGGTCCAGGATAGTATGCAGTCAAATGTGAACAGGTTGACTTTCAGAAGAGGTCTGGCCTTGTGCAAATAATACAAGCAAAGCTCCAGATGAGGTTATATAAATGTACTGACAAGTAATGTGCTGAATGTGATTGGGAGACAGCCTGGTAGTGTGCAACCAACCAAGGCACTGCCATATGTGCTTCCCTCGAGGGGTACAGCCTAGATGTGAGGTTGAAGCGTGCCAGTCCTGCCTGTTCAATCAACAAGTGTTCCAGTCTTAAAGAGACACTGGCTTTTAAAGTTGAAATGCAAGTTTTCATCCCAATAGCTGTAAGACCCTTGCAGCCAGTTTCTGGTTCCTGGTTGTTAGCTTTGTCCTGTGTATTGACCTTTGAAGTCAGAACTCCAGATCATTGATAGCACTGAATTTATATTTGACCAAACCAATGAGGACATTCATCTGCCAGCAATGCAGGGCAACCCCTGCACCACCGATTGTGACTTGTACAGAGTTCAAAATGTATGTCTGCTAACTGCAGATTTTTGCTTGATTCTTTTAAGGACCCCAACCGCGGCTAATCTCCACGACAGCTGCACCATCCATCAGGCCTGCACCTTGTTTGAGAACTTTACAGTTACTGGGTACCCAGGTTGTGTTGGATTGCGGGGTTTTGCATAGTCTGGGATACTGGCACCAGTGCAGGTAATGTAAAATGATCCGCCTTATGCAGCTAGCTAGATAGCCAGGGCTCTGGTGTATCAATCAGGTTGGTGACAAAAATTCCACAGTGAAATGAGAAATGTGAACTGCCTGATTTACCCAGCTTGAGGGTTCTATCAGCACCGAATCCAATCTAACCAATCAATCTACCCATAGTAAATATTGTGAATCATAGCCTCTATTCCATGTCCCCACTCCTAATCCCTGTGTCCCCATAAAAAAATATTGTGATTGTTGTTTTGCAAATCATCATGTGTGAGCATATTATTAGAGAGAATCAATTACAAAAATGTCTTAAATGTAGAGAAATGTATATTGGGTCATGTTTAGGGTGGCAATTGGTATTTGTGGGTGGTATAACGCCCTCGGGGTTATACCTGGTAACAGCTAGCCCACATGAAAGTATACTCTGAGTGGAGGCACTGTGTAAATGTTTAGACTTCATAGAAGTTAACGAACCCAAATACCTTAGCCTAGCTCATAGTAGTAGGCAGGGTGCAACTCTAGGAATAGCACCACCTAGGGTTACATCTCAAATTAGGAAACTAGACGTATGCCACACGCTGGATTAAAGGAGTAGAGAGTGTGAAGCTGCTGGCACTTCATTCAGAATCTTAACAGGTGCTTTTAAAAAACCTAAAACAAGGAATTAAAAAAAAAGACTGTTTATCATCTGTCTTTTGAAAAAGGTTTCAATTCAATGTGGTCATTTAGGCCCTTTCCCATATATGCCCCAAGAGTATATATCCTCTGGCTCTCCCTGTCCTTCCATCAGCTCTATATTACTGATTGATAACAGTCAGATCTAGAGCTCCTGAGACCCTTTCCAGTATGTTAAACCATCCCACTCTAGCTTATCCCCCTGAGCTCTTCTGAACCATCTCCTCTTTTAATTCAAAGCTCCACAAAAAAGGGGAAACTTTCCTTTGCAATATCTGTGGGCAAAACTTGGAACTCCTTTCCTCTAAATTCAAACTCTCCAAATCCCACCAAGCTTTTAAAAAGGGTCTTCGATCCTTCCTTAGGGACTCTGACATTTGCTCCTGCTCTGACATTCCTGTACCTCCCAACTAGTAGCTATACCCGCTCCTCTAATGGCACTTACTCTCACATCTTTACTTGTATTCCCTTGGCTGAGTACTGTCTCCTCAATATTGTATCAAAATGTTATTTGACCCACTGTATTGACTGTCTTGTAGACATACTGCTGCATAAATCAGTTTGAGGCTTGGATACTGTACTTCTGCTGTACCGCCGCATGCCACTCTCTCTGGTTGTTTGCCTGGAAATAGTTAGCATTCTTGTCGTGTGCACTTAATTACTGTATTTCTCTGTTCTTCCTGTCATTTTAACTGTCCTGGTTCCAGTTGTAAACACTGCTTTGTTGTTCAAATTTTGCTTAAGTCCTGTTGTGTGATATGCCTATTGAATTTCCTATCTGTATAATGTTCCATTGTTTGTAACTCTCCCGGGTCATGCCTGAAAATAGGTAACATTCTGGTCTATTGCACTTACCCGGTAAACAAAAACTAAATAAATAAATATCCAGTAGTTCTCACGCTTACTCACTAAGCCCTCCCTTTACCCCCTTCTTGGACCCAGTGTCACATGTTCGAGATCTAGAAATTTAAATTCCTGTTCATCTTTATTTTTCACATTATACATTTGTACTGCTCACACATATTCCATGTTACCATTCCTGATGGCTCACATATGTCCCCCAATCCTTTCTTTCCATTTTTTCATTTTCCCCACATAATATGTCTCACAGGTGCAAACTGCCATGCATATGACATATGTTGTATTGCAGTCTTTAAACTGCAATATACAGTATTAAACAGTTTGCTATCGTATGGACTCCTAAAACATGCTGCACTCATAAATCACAGAACAGTATTTGCAGTTACCACATTTCCTACATCCTTTTGGGGGAGGGCAGCCAAGTACATGTTTTTTTCTTGGTGGTTCAGCAGAGTGTTCTAGAATGTCCCTAAGGTTCCTGGCTCACCTACATGGCATCCTTGGCAGTACCCATACTGTTTCTTTTAACTTAAGGTCTGCTTCTAATACATAACAATTCTTGTAAATAATCTTTGACTCTCCTAGATCTCACATTATAGGTGGTCACAAAATTAATTTGGTCCTGGAGCTGTCTCAAACACCCAATGGGAATCTCTATCTCTAGCATCACATGCCTCTCTCGCTTTTTTGATTGCTGATTCTGCACAGCCCTTCTCCCTGACGTGCTTCTCCAGTTTCTCCAATTCTTTTTGCAGGATTGTATTTTCACTACAGTTCCTCTTCACCCTATAAAGTTAACTTTTGGGGATATTTCCTACGGTGTGGAGGTGGTGGCAACTGCTGACCAGTAAGATCATATTATGATCTGTTGGCTTTCTGTAAAGCCCTGTGGCTATCTCTCATCTGGATGTGGCTTGTATTTTCAAGTCTAAGAAAGTAATCTCTTCAGATCTTGCACTATAAATAAACTTCTGGTTAGGATTAGTGCCATGCAGGTACTCCACAAATTCTTCTAGTTTGTTTCTGCCCCCCGTCACACCAGTAGAATATCATCAATAATGTGCTTCCATAGTGGTATTTTAGACAATTAGTAGTTGGCATGTTCATTTCATATATAGCTCCTTCCTCCCAATGTCCCAGATACAGATTTGTATAATCTGGGGCAAAGTTTGCCCCATTGCCGATTCTTTTGTTGATGATAGGGTTTATCTCTGAAAGTCAAATAATTTCCCTCCCATACCACCCTTGACATTTCAACAAGCAATTCTCTAGCTGACTTAGCACCTTGAGAAGAACATTAAATTGGGATCTTAGTGAAAACACGGTCATTAGAAATGATTTCTTTCTTTCATGTATCAACACCCTCAAAAAATGCACATTGGATGAATCCATCTACCTTCTAAATTTTATGTGTAGCCCTTTAAATAGTAATTAGGAGGCACCTGTTTTTGGCTTTATAAGTGGTCTTCCCATAGGGGGCTGTATCTTTGATAAAGCCTGTGATCAGGTGAAATGTCAGAAGCTTTTTTTTATCTGTTGTCCCTAACCCAGGAGGGTCGTTTTCACTTGCTTGTAGAAGTGAACTTTGTGACTGCCTATAATGTGAGATTGTGGAGAGTCAAAGAGATTTACAAGAATTGGTATGTTTTAGGAGCAGACCCAAGGTTAGAAGAAACAGTACGGGTACTGCCAAGGATGGCATATAGGTGAGCCAGGAACCTTAGGGACATTCTAGTACTCTCTGCTGAACCACAAGAAAAACCCCATAGCTGGCTGCCTCCCCTCTTCAAACGATATAGGAAATGTGGTAACTGCAAATATTGTTCTGTGATTCATGAGTGCTGCATGTTTAGGAATCCTTACAATGGCACAATGTTTAATACAGTATATTGCAGTTTATAGACTGCAATATCACATATGTCATATACATAGCTGTTTGCACTTGTGAGGCATATTATGTGGTGAAATGAAAAGAAAGTGGAAAGAAAGGACTGGAAGCATATGGGCCATCAGGAATGGTAACATGGAATATATTTGGGCAGAACACATGCACAATGTGGAAAATAAAGATGAACATGAATTGAAATTTCTAGGTCTCAAACATGTGGCACAGCAGGCCTGCTGGTGCAGCGTAGTACTACCACTTGTGACACCAGTGAGCCAGGTTTGGTAGTGAGCCTGGGCTGCTAGATGGTTGGCCGAGGGGGAAGGATTGAGCACCTGAGGGGCTGATCTCCTTCTCCAGGGCAGGAGGGTTGCAGTCCCTACTGCTATACCACCACCTGGTTGACCACTGGTGGTGGTGCAGTATGGGGATGCAGAAGTGTAGGAGGGCATTGGCCGAGGCCTGGACCAGGGGCACGTCTCTGCATGCCTTTGTCTTCTTGGCCCTCTTCAGTGCTGGTGTCCTCAGGGTGGGCTCAGAAAACATGAAAAAGCCCAATGCCTGATCCTGGAGATGGACCCCCATGCCGATGATGACTGGAGGATGAGGAGGAGCTCCAGAGCTGCCAATCCCACTTAAAAGGTAAAAAGGAGAGGGGTTGGTGGTAAACCCTCTCTACCCCACCTGGGGGGTAAGCCAGGTGCTTGAAGGGTCTAGGAGAGGCTGCGACAAGTAATGTTCTCCATCCTCTAATGTAGCCTGTGTGGGCGCATGGGGATCCTGAGGATAGCGGCAGGTGTGGTGTCAGAGGGGGCATAAAAAGCAAAGGAAAAAAAACACACAAAAAATGTGACACTGGGTCCAAGAAGGGGAGGGCAGGAGGGCTTACTCAGTAAACATGAGAACTACTTGATACTAAGGGTTCATACTAAGGATCTTGTAAAAGCAAGAAGGCAGTAGCCCATTAGGCTTCCATTATAAAAAATACATTAGAGTAGCACCTGAAATCTAATCAATGCTTGAAGGAATGTTTACCGTTAGCAGTTATTACCTCCAGGGATAGATCATTCCCTAGCTTAACTATTCTGTTTGCATAAAAATACTTTCTCATATTGAGTCTATAACACTTCCCTTTTATTTGAAGTGGATGCCCTCTGGTTTCAATCTAAAGATCCTTAAATTCCATACCCAAGTTACACATCAAAACAGGATCCTGCATAATGTTGTACATCAACAACAAATCTCCACACACTCGATGTGTCTACAAGGAGATGAGGCCTAACTGCTTTAGTCTGTTTGGATACTCCAGTTCATGTAGTCCATCCACCATTTTAGGGTATCGAGATTATATTTGTTCTAGCCTTAGCCTTTCATGCTTTTTATATGGGAACCAAACCTGGGATAAATACTCCAGATGTGGTCGAACATAAGACCTATATAAGGGTATCAACACAGTACTAGATCTAGAGGCTATGTTTATTTTAATAGAGTAAACTGCTTTATTTGCCTCATTGAGTATGGCTGTAACTTGTTCTCCATTAGTCAAATCATCAGCTATTTGTACGCCTAAGTCCTTTCCACATTTAGTTTTTAATAATTGTTGTCCTCTGATCTTATAGTTATAATGTAAAGTTTGTCTTCCTAAATGCAATACCTTACATTTATTTAAGTTACGAGACATGTCCCACTTTCTGGACCAGGTAGCAATGTTATCCAAATCTTTTTGTAAATTTAGACAATCAGCTAAATCTGCACAAGCTGCATCTATCTTAATATTGTCTGCATATTTAATACTCCATGATGAGTTATTGGACATCAGATCTGAGATGAAAATATGGAACAGGGCAGGCCCAAGAACTGAGCCCTGGGGACCCCACAGAACACTACCAACAGATGAATAACAGCCATTAGCAACACACATTGTTTTCTATCACTCAATCAGCTTGCTATCCAGTTTATAAGTAAACCATCAATATTGTGTGTTTTAGTTTTTACAATAGCCCAGTGAGCTATTAAATTGAAAGTTTTAGCAAAATCTAAATATATGACATCACAAGGTATACCCATGTCAAGTTGTTCATTAACTTTTTCATAAAATGTCAGCAAATTAGTGATGCAGCTCCATCGTTTAAAGAACCCATGCTGTAAGGGGTCAATATTATTTAAATAGGAAAGCATCCTATCCTTAATGATGCCCTCCAAAATCTTACCTATAACACATGTTAAACTTATAGGCCAATAGTTACACACATCATCCTTTTAGACGTAGAAACATAGAAACATAGACTTTGATGGCAGATAAGGACCACTTGGCCCACTTAGTCTGCCCATTTCTCTACATATTGGATAAGCTGCAGATTCTAGTTAACCAATAGCTTACTTCCTCAGCCTCCACTATAATTGCTTTATGCCTGTCCCATGCATTCTTGAATTCCCCACTGTTTTTCACCCAAGCCTTCTCAGGAAGGGGGTGCCACGCATCCACCACCCTCTCCCTGAAAAAATACTTCCTGACGTTGCCCCTGAGCCATCCCCCCTCTAGCTTCAAATTGTGCCCCCTTGTTCTTGCACATCTCTTCTCTGAAAGATGCTCTCATCTTGGACTTTGTTGATTCCCTTGAGGTACTTGAAAGTTTCTATCATGTCCCCCCTCTCCCTCCTTTCCTCAACAGTATAAATATTAAGCTCTTTAAGTCTCTCTTCATATGGCTTCTGTTGCAGACCCAGCACCATTTTAGTTGACCGCCTGTGTACTGCCTCCATCCTGTCTGTGTCCTTGTGGAGATGGGGTCTCCAGAACTGCATGCAGTACTCCAGATGGGGTCTCACCAACTGTCTGTACAGAGGGATAACAACTTCTTGTTTTCTACTGGTGATGCCTCTCCCTGTGCATCCCAGTATCGCTACAGCCCTCTTTACTGCCTTCTCACATTGCTTGCCTACCTTAAGGTCATCTGATATGACTACCCCAGGTCCTTTTATGTTATTATTGTTGTTAGAACCTCCCCTCCCATTGTGTACTCTTCCCCTGGGTTTTTGTTTCCCAGATGCATTACTTTGCACTTTTTGGCATTGAATCTAAGCTGCCACATTTTTGACCATTCCTCCAACCTTGCTAAGTCCCTTTTTATCCTTTCCACCCCCTCTTGTGCATTAACCCTGTTGCAGATATTTGTGTCATCTGCAAAGAATCATACTTTTCCTTCTTGCCTCTCTGCAATGTCTCCTATAAAGACATTAAAGAGGACTGGTCCCAGTACTGAACCCTGTGGTACCCCACTAGTGACCACCCTTTCTTTACAGTGTACTCCATTTACTATTACCCTCTGCATCCTGTTGGCCAGCCAATTTGTTATCCAGGCTACCACCCTAGGACCCACTCTGAGGCTGACTAACTTGTTTATTAATCTTTTGTGTGGGACTGTGTCAAATGCCTTGCTAAATCTAGGTAGACCATATCCACAGTACCTCCCTGGTCTACTACTTTGGTCACCCAGTCGAAGAAATCTATTAGATTCGTCTGACATGACCTTCCTGCTGTGAATCCATGCTGCCTCTGGTCCTGTGCCCTGCTGGTCTCTAGGTACTCAACAATTCTTTCCTTCAGAAGTGATTCCATCATTTTCCCTACCACTGAGGTCAAACAAACAGGTCTGCAGTTTCCTGCCTCTGCCTTGCTCCCACTTTTGTGAAGAGGAATTACATCTGCCCTCCTCTAATTCTCAGGTACCACCCCATCCTCCCCTGATTTGTTAAAAAAGGTAGTCAGTGGTGTCACTAGGTCTCTCCATAGTTATTTTAGAATTCTGGGGTGAACCCCATCAGGCCCCATTGCTTTGTCCACCTTGAGGTTTAGGAGTTCTTTCAGTACCCTTTCTTCTGTGAATGGACTGGTATCGACACCCCCATCCAGAGTGCTTCTATTTTTTGGGCTAAGTACTCCCACTATTCTTTTTTGTGAATACTGAGCAAAGTATTTGTTCAGTATCTCTTCCTTTTCACTGTCATCCCTTGCCCACCTCCCCTCCCCTTTATTGAGCCTCACTATCCCGCCCTTGGTCTTTTTCCACTCCCTGATATACCTATAAAAGGTTTTATCCCCTTCTTAGCTGAACTGGCTATCCTTTCCTCAGTTTGGGCCTTCGCTATTCTGATTGCCTTCCTCACTTGTTTCTGCTTTAGCTGATACAGTTCTTTGTCCTGCTCCTTCTGTGATTCCTTATACTTCCTGAATGCTATCTTTTTCTCCCTAACCTTCCCCGCCACCTCTTTTGAGAAACATAGTGATTTTTTACTTCTTTTTGTTTTGTTTATTTGCTTAATACAAAGGCTTGTTGCATATGTGATAGCAGTTTTGATGGCCTTTGACCCCCTATAAAAATGGGAACAACATGGGCTGCCTTCCACTCTACAGGGATGGAAGCAGTATTTAAGGAGAATTCAAATAGAAGTTTTAGTGGTACAAGTAAGTATGCACACATGATTTGGAGTAGCTTGGGGGAGATATTATCTGCACCTGGAGAGGAACTGACTTTCAATTTGTCAATTCTATCTTTACTTTCTTGAAGAAAAATGTTGTAAGATGTGTCAGTAGCAAACCTTTTAGTTACTACATTATGCTTGCCCTTTTTGTAAACACTGCAGAAATAGTTGTTACAGATTTCAGTCATTGAATTATTATCTGTGAACACTGAGTTATTATACTTAATAGGGCCTACCTCATTTCTAAGTTTTTTGAGGGAGTCAATATATGCATAAAACTGTTTGGGATTATGTGTGGTGACATTTTGAGCTAATTTTATCTCAGTGGATCTCTTAGCCCTTGAGGCATATATGGGAAAGGGGCCAAATGACCACATTGAATTGAAACCTTTTTTAAAAGACAGATGATAAGTGGTCTTTTTTTTTTTCTTTTTTTTTTGTTTAGGTCTTTTTTTAAAAAGAGCTGTTAGGATTGTGAATGAAGTGACAGCAGCTTCACATGCTCTACTTCTTTCCTAATCTAGCATGTGTCATGCGGCTATTTTCCTAATTTGAGAAGTACCTAATTGCATGGGGATCCAGCACATGGCTATATGGTCTGAAAAAATCCTGTCCTTCAGGCAGTTCCTTGTTTCTATCCCTTGTTTTTTTGTAACCCCTTTCTTCTGTCTTACTTGTTTATCCTATGGGTTCTCGTGTTTCTTGCTTAACTGATCATGCTGATAATGGTAGTCTACTATATAAAATCATATGCAAAAGTGTGATTAGACTAGTAGGAATAAGACTTTCCTGCTTCCCATTTTTGCCTTCTGTACCAAACTGTAAAAAGATTGTAAGGAAATGCATTTCCAGTCTTGTAATAGAATACAGTATGTGGCAAATATATTTGGGAACCTTTTAACTTAGATAAATATATTTATAACTGTATGTTAAGGATGTATGTATATATTTATTGTGTAAAACAATTGTAGTATGTGTATACGTTGTAATATGGAATTTCTAAATGTTATGTGTATCACTTAAATAGTGAATCAAAGGCTTTGGAGGTTTTGGGCTATACAAGGAATCTTCCCCTAGGGGGCTCTGTCTTTGATACAGCCTTTGATTAGGTGAAACATCAGAAGCTTTTTTTATCTGTTGTCCCTGACCCAGGAGGGTTGTTTTCAAGCACTTGTGGAATAAAACTGAAAGTATTTTCAGTCATTTGGTGTATGACTTCAACTTTTACTCTGTGTGGAGGATAGTGCCATGGCTTTGTGCTGTGGACTTATTACCTTTGTCACCGAGCACCCCAGCATGGTTGCGGCTCTGCTTGTTATAAATAAAATTGAGGTCAGATGGTGTGACCAGGTCCTTAATAGTAGGTTTCAGATGCAAAATACCCCGCAGAAAGGTGCAAGACACCTCAAGTTGAGCCACGGCCTAGGTGCATGGTACGCAGAGATGGTAAGAAGATGTACCTTGAGGGAGGAGTACCTCAAGCCTGAGTCAGAGAGGAAGAGAAGATATTCCAACACCTGATTCACCTGGCAGGCGAAGGTGTCCAGTTGGTAAAAAGCAGCCCAAAGGGTGAAACACTTCCATTTCATGGTGTAAGTAGCCCTGGTGGAGGGCATTCTCACAGCCACCAGAACATCTGGACCCTAGAGGACACTCCAAAGTGAGCAATAGCTAAGTCTGTAGGAGTGACTCATGGAGATACAGAGACTTTAGATCTGGGTGCCCTGCTCCTGGGATAGGAAGCCGATGCACAGGGCAAGTGCACCGGGGTTCCCCACCAGCTGTTGCAGCAAAGGGAACCAAGTCTGATGTGGCCAGAAGTGGGCCATGAGTAACATCTCCTCCCCTTCCAACTGGAGTTTGATCAGCACCTTTTGGAGGAGCAGAAAAGGGGGGGACAGTCATACAGAAACCTCCCCTTCCAGGAGAGGGACACTGCGTCTCACAAGAAAACTCCAGGTCCGAGATCGAGTGAGCAGAAAAGTGGCAGTTTTACCTTGAGTGGGGACACAAAAAGGTCCAACTCTGGCCGACTCCATCTGTTCAAGAGATCTTCGACCAATGGGGTCAGAAGCTCTGACTCGTGGGCCCTTGACAGGGAATGCCTGAGACTGTCTGCCAGAACATTTTGGATGCCTGAAACATGGATGGCCGAGAGCTCCAGACCATGCTTGAGCACCCAATACTAAACCCTCATCATCTCCTGACACAGGGGATAAGAGTGAGTTCCCCTGGTTTATTGATGTAATACACCACACAAATGTTGTCTGTCTGCACCAACAGCAAACCGGAGAAGAGATGATTCTGGAAAGCCTGCAGAGCATAAAGAACCACTCACATCTCTAGAACATTGATCTGATGACACTGTTCTACTTCTGTCCAAGTGCCCTGAGTCTGGGAGTGTACAAATGAGCTCCCCAGCTCAAACCCAAGGCAGCCATTGTGAAAATCTGACAAGGGGCTGAGATTTGAAAGGAAACCCTCCAAAGCAGGTTAGCTGGTTCTAGCCACCACAACAGGACTCATTTGACTGGATCAGAGACCATAACCATCTAGTCCTGGCCATAAGTGCATTGATCCCACTGGACTCTCAATGTCCACTGAGGAATCAGCATGTGAAGGCCGGAGAGGGGAATCATAGCAATGGCTGCCACCATGTGACCTAGGAGTCACAGGAAAACCCTGGTGGGGACCTGGTGACTGGAGGAAACCTGGGTCATCAGGTGTTCCACCCTGTCTAGTGGCAAGAAGGCCATGCCCCAGATGACATCCAGAACTGCCTCTATGTACTGGACACATTGACAAGGAGACAGGTAGAACATCAGCTAATTAATGGTGATACCCAAAGCCTGAAACAGGCAGAAGGTATACTCCAGTGTCTGGCTCAGACCAACCCTTAAGGGTGCCGCTAACAGCCAATCGTTGAAGTAGGAAAACATGTACAAGGCCTGGCTCTCTCAAGGCAGCTACTACCACTGCCAGGATTTGTCAAGGCCCTGGGGCTGAAGCAAAGCCAAAAGGGAGAGCCCTGAACTAAAAATGGTCTCCCTGAAACTGGAAGCAGAGGAAGCATCGATGGGAAAGAAAAATCTTGATATGCAGGTGTGCATCATGCATGTCCAGGTATGCATCCTGCATGTCCAGAGAAAACCAATCTCCCACCTGTAGGATGGGTAGCAACCCCTGAAGGTTTACCATCTGGAAGCATTTGTACTCAATGTACAAGTTCAGATGACTCTGATCCAGAATGGGTCAGAGATTCTCGGTCTTTTTGGGGATGAGAAAAAAGTGGGAGTAGAATCCCTGCCCCACTGGGCTGAAGGGATGGAGCTGTATGGCCCTTTTTTTGCAGAAGAACCTGAATTTCCCCAGCTGAGAGACAGATGAGATGGGGGTAAGAGGAGTTTTCTGGAGGAATTTCTGGGAGTCACTCAAGAACCTCCAGCATGTGGCCGTGTTCTATGATCTGTGGCACCCAGTTGTCTAAGGTAATGTCCTGCCACCCATCAAGATGAAGTAAGAACAGACTCCCAACAGCCTCCCCAGAACCCTTTCTGAAAGGGTGAGGTCAGCTAAGCGGTCTGGAGGTAGGAGCAGGCACCAGGAGGGTAGTCGTTAGTGTTCAAGGAGCCCAGGCAGCAGCTGTGGATGAGGCTGATTCTGCTTTGTGTTTGCCCTGATCTCAGGTGGATGGGCAGGCTTGTTTATGAGAAAAGTGTCAAAACAGAAGTCACTGACCCATCTTAGGTTGGGCATGGTACAGTAAGTGAATGGACCAGAGGGTGTGGCCAGACTCCTGGAGGGAGGAAATTAGATCCTGGACATCCCCTCCAAACTGGACAAAGCCCCTAAAGGGGGCATCCAAAATGCTTGACTGTATATCAGAGGCAAAGCCAGACACCTGGAGTCAGGAATGGCACTGGAGGCAGACACCTGTGGCCACTCGCCTGCCTGAGGCATCCACAGCATCATAGGCTGCCCAAAGAATGTGACTGCCTACGTCAGAGCCTGTCTTGAGGAGCAGAGCGACCTGTGTTTTGGAGGGATCATTGGGCAAAGCCTGAACTAGGTCCCTAGCCTGGTCACAGAAGACATTTTGATACTGGACCATGTGAGCCAAGTAGTTAACTGCCCAGATGGCCAGGGTTTTGTATGCGAAGGCTCGCTTACCCAGGTGGTCCAGCTGTCTGGTCTCCCTGTCTGGGGTAAGAGCATTGAGGTGCTTGGGCTTCTTTGTGCAGTCATGTGCAGCGTTGATGACCACAGAGTCAGTTTTAGGATGGCCCCCCAAAAAGGGCTTACCAGCTGGTGCATGGTAGAGACTGTCCACTTTCTTAGGTACTGGGGGAGTGGTAGAGGGGTGATTCCAAGCAGCCCTCATGATATTGTCATAAGAGTCAATCAGGGGTGCCACTGTCACAGGGAGGACATCAGGCTGTCTCAAATAAATGGCCAAGCAATGCCTTTCTGGGTCCTGCTGCTCCATTTTCCAGCCCAAGGTGGCCTGGGCGTGTCTCATGATGTCCACAAATGATGATCATCAGGAGGGGACTTGAGAACCACCTTAGTGGGCTCTTCACCTTTGGAAGAGTCCCCCAGGGTGGAGGAAGACTGAATAACCAGAGTCATCCACATTCAGCTCATTTGGCTCACTCTCAGCCATGGGCACTCATCCTGGTGAAAGCCAGAACTGAAGTCAGGTCTAGATCTGGTGGATCCCAGTGCATGGGTGGTACTGGTACCTGATTGCTCCCTGTCCTGTGGTGGGAGGTACCCTGTGGGCTGCTTGGGGGATGCTGAAGGCAGGCCCTGAAGAGTAGGCTCTGCTTCTGCATGAAGGACCATACAGAAAACAGGGCATTGTAATCCACTGGAGCAGGGTAATTATAAGCCAGTGGATAAGGATAGGCTGGCACTGGATAAGAAAAAGATGCTTCGGAGCCAGAAGCACCAGTGTAGAGTACCCTGATGGGGGTCTGGCAGGTGCCAGCAGTGGGACTGGCGTTGGGTCCACATGCTGTGGCAAGGGCAAAATTGGTACTGAGCCTGCAGGCTGCAGGAGAAGCAACATAGGCACTGAGCTCGTAGGCTGGGGCAGGGCAGCACTGGTGGCGGTCTAGCAGGCATCAGTGGAGGATGCCTGGGAGGATAATCTGCCAGTGTCAAGAGTAGAGTTACAGGCACCTGGGGGGATAGAGACCTTCCTGGCTAAGGATGAGGTGACAATGTACTGGAGGAGATGGTGGTAACCTGCAGTGGGCGTTGCAGAGAAGGACTGGCATCAGACCCCTTGGGGGGAGCAAGGTAGGCAGTGCCTTGGCTGGTGGGGGTGTGACAACAGAGGAGCTGACACCAGTCACATGGCACACTGGCTGAGCATCCTGGCTAAGAACCTGTAGAAGTAATGGATCTTAGCATCAGAGGCTGAGGAGCAGGAGACAGAGTCCCCTGCCCCGAGGATCCGCTGCCTGTGACAGAGATAAGAGTGGGCAGTGGGGCCACCGGCAGCCTGGCAGGAGTAAGGGCATGCATGGCCATAGGAGACAACCCCCCGCAGCAGGATGACCCTGACACAGTCGAAAGCTTACGCGGAGACCGCGAGTGGGAAGCAGCCTGATCCTAGTCCTGGTGTTTTCCCAGTACTTCTGCTTCCCACCAGATGTTTCCCAGGACTGAGAAGAGGAGGAAGCACTGGAAGACTGGACTGATGAAGCTAAAGAGCTCCTGGCCTACATCTTCTTTTCCATTACAGTGAGCTTCTGCCTGATGAAATGGCTCTCCAGGATTTTAAGACGATGTCTCCAAGTGGCCTGGTTGAACTTCTGGCAAACCTGTCAGGCTTCGGTGCTGTTGCTGGGGCCTAGGCACAGGATACAAGCAGAGTGAACATCTTTTTCAAGAATTTGTTTGACACAGGTGCACTTTGTGGAGCAGTTGGAAGATGAGGCAGGTGGAGATGACAAACTCGATGACGGTAACACTGAAAAATCAATGTTAATATGGCAGAAAATAAAGAACATAAAAAACACAGCAGTCATGGAAAATGGTAGTCAACTGTAGCAGTGGCATCTGCTAAGGTCCAATGTGCATGGGTCGACGTCGGGAAAGAACTGAGGAGGGTGTGGGGGACAGCCCTCCTTTATAGAATAGACCGATGTCAGAGGGTGACCCTGGTGGTGGGTTGTCCCCCGTGGCAGACTACTAGCTAGAAAGTTTCCATGTGATCCTGGCACCTGGCAGCTAAGTCCTTCCAGTGCTGGCCTGCTGCAAGAGCCTCCTTCAACGTAATATCTATATATATATATATATATATATATATATATATATATCATTAATCAGGTGTGATGCACAGCAAGTTAGTTGCAGCTGATCATTTGTTAATTGTTTCAATCAGTAATTATAGAGACTCTTCACCCCCTTTGGAGGGAACAACATACTAGGTACAACCTCACAAGGAACTCTGGCTCTAAGGCTGAAGGATGGCTTTTAGTGGGCCAGTATCCAACGAGCCCTCCCCCATCTCAGGGCACCGCCAACTGTGGGCCAAAGCCCAAGAGTTATTCTTCACCTATGTCTGACACCTCTATGGTACCAGCCAAAAATGCCTCACTCCTCCCCAGCCTCAGAGCAAACTGGCTGAAAAGGTTCAATAAACTCTGTTAACCCCTCTGTACAATCCAGTGAGACTACCATGCTGCCAATCTTGCAAGACTAATATGCTGCCATCACACCTGTGTGACTGTGACAAAGACCCCCCCCCCAAGAAGGCAAAAAAATGAAAACTCAATGGGAAAAAGCCAGTAAACTCCTTCTTGACCACTAAAGCAATCCCCACAGTGGGACTGTCAGTTCCCTACCACACAGTTCCTCACCCCTGCCTTTTGAGAGAATGGATTGGGAGAGTATCTGCTGGAGGTCAAAGTTGAAAGAAGGCAGAGCTTTCATTACAACAGCTTAAATTAACAATGATCCTCCATTCTAGCAGGTAGTAACTTCTGCCTCCTGGGAACCCTGCCTACCTGCCAGATCCTCTCGCTAGTGTGTGGAAGTTACTCGCTATATGATCAGTTGTCATCCGAGGGTGTGCCCACAGACAAATATTGCCAGCTGCTAATCCTTGCAGGCTCCATTATTGTCTCTTAGGGCACAACCCCCTTCCTTCACCTGGGCAAATGAGACAGACAATGTGCTTTGAGGAAATGGCCACAGGCTTGTATTTATTAAACATCCAATTATAATTTGAATTGATAGAGAGATAGATAGATAGATAGATAGATAGATAGATAGATAGATAGATAGATAGATAGATAAGACAGAGAGACAGACTGATAGACACAGACAGACAGATGCAGATAGATAGGGAGGCAGTATAGTGCAGTGGTTTAAGGCTCTAAGCTGCAAATCTGGAGACTTGAGTTTCAATCCCACAGCCCCCAGTTGCATACTGTGTGACCCTGAGCAAGTCACTTAACTTCCCTGTGCTCCAAGATCACACCTGTAAACTAGCTTTCAGCTAAGTTACTTGGTTACTTGGTATGAGTAGACAAAGTAGGCATAAACCCATTTAATTATCTTCTACACTGGTAGGTTTATCTGTCCAATACCCATGTTAACAGAAGTTTATCTAGGATAGTTTTAAAGCCCTCAGAATTACTTTCTTGTACCAGTTTGGATGGTAAAGCATTCCAAATCCTAGCTGTTCTAACCATATAGAAATTAAATCTTTTCACTGTGTTTACTTTTGGGATATATAATTGTTTATTATGAAACCTGAGATTCCTATTTCTATCACTAAATTCGAAGCCACATTGTTTCATCAGTGTTGGATTTTGCAATATTTTAAACAGTAATAACAAATCTCCCCTTTTTCTCCTTATGTCAAGCCTGAATAAATTTAGTTGAATCAAACGTTCATTGTATGATAGATTTTTTATACCCTTAATAGATTTAGTTAATTTCCTTTGTATTTTTTTCAACAAGGAAGATATCCCTTTTTAGGAAAGGGTTCCACAAGGGGGAGCCATAGTCAACATGAGGTATAATATACGTTTTAAACAACTTAATTAAACATTCTTTATTCCTGTTTACAAATGCTTTCTTTAGTGAGTGCATGACTATTTGATTTAAATGAAATCTGACGACACTGATTAGATGATGAAAGCTCATTATTGACTAGGATCCCTAGGTCATTTTCCTTTATGGATGATTTTAATATAGTACCATTCAACATGTAGTTATATCATGGATTTTTACTTCCAAAATGCATTACAGAACATTTGGATTCATTGAAATTTATACTGTTAGTAATTACCACTCTTCAATCTTTTTCAAGTCAGTACACACAGTCTGATACTGTTCCAAGGTAGAAACAGTACCGCCAATCTTCCTGTCATCAGCGAATTTGGATATAAGACAATTAGAGCCTGTGCCCATGTCATTAATAAATAGCCCAAATAATACAGGCCCCAGGACAGATCCCCATGACACTCCACTTCATACAGATCCCTCATCTGATAATACTCCATTTAGTCTGACAGATTGTTTTCTTTTATTTAAATAATCAATAATCCAGTTGATTATGTAACTATTTAGACCCATCTTGATTAATTTTTTAATTACTAAATCATGTGGAACAGTGTCAAAGACTTTTTTTATATCCAATAATATAACATCCACTGGTATAGCTTTATCCAGGTTTGTACTAATAAATTCATAAAATGATATCAAATTCACGGTACAAGAGAGTCCTTTTAAAAATCCATGTTGAGAATAATCGGTTAGGCCAAGATTCAGTATCTCCTTATCAATTTCTTTTTTTAAGAGTTTTTCCATTAACTTACCACAAATCAAGGTTACACTGATTAGCCTATAATTAGCAACATTTGTTTTGTTTCCTTTTTTAAAAATTGGTACTACAATGGCCCTTTTCCAATCGTGGGGGACCAACTCAGATAGAATCGATCTATTAAATATAATTGACAGGGGTCCAGCTAATACGCTGGCTAGTTCTTTAAGCACAGTTGACTTTAGATTATCAGGTCCTGAGGAGGTAGATGTTTTTAGCTGTGATAACTCCTCATATATCTGTTGTTCCTCAAAGTGTATTGTTACTTCCGACTGTGCATAGAGATGGCATAGCCTTCCCTTTGGTGTTAAACATGGATGCAAAATATTTATTAAAACATTGTGCAATGTCTATATTGTCTACAATTTCGAGTCCAGCATGTATAATATTTGTAATTCTATGTGATGTTGTTTTGTTATTATTTATGTATGCATACAAAACTTTTATTATCTTTCTTTTGAGCCAATTTTAGTTCAAGTTCAGATTTGGCTGTTCGAATTAGTTTCTTTACTATAGAAAGTTGTTTCTTACAGGATATTTTAAGCTCAGGGGATGGATTCTATTTTACTTTTTTAAATGCATTGTATTTCTTTTTTATTTGATTTTTAATCTTTTTATTAAACCATAATGGTATTACGCCTTTCTTATTGAACTTAGGTCGCATGGGGACATATAAGTGGAGGGCCTCTTGAACAATGTTTTTAAAAGTATCCCACATATTATCCACATTTAACTGTTCAAATGCCCTCTTCCATTGGGTTTGCTTTAAGATTTCATGTAATTTAGTCCAATTTGTATTTCTGTAGTCAGGGATTTTGTTAGTGTTATAGTTTATTGTTCTTTTTGCCAATAGAATACACTCTGTTATATTATGATCACTGGATTCCAATGATGCACTGACCATAGGATCAATCAATCGCTCTGGGCAGTTTGTTACTATTAAATCAAGGATGTTTTTTCTCGTGTAGGAAGGCAAATTAATTGATCACAACCACATGATGTTAATGTGTAGAGTAAAGATAGATAGATAGATAGATAGATAGATAGATAGATAGATAGATAGATAGATACAGATATACAACAATAAATCTGGCATGATGTACACAGCAAGGTAGTCACAGCTGATCATTTGTTAACTGCGTCAGTCAATAATGACAGGCCCTCCACTCCCCTATTGCAGGCAGCCAACATACTAGGTACAACTTTGCAAAAGACTATGGCCTCTGGGGCATAAGGGATGACTCTTAGTCAGCCAGTCTTGAATACACCCACCCCTACCAGAAGGTGCCACTAACTGTGGGCTGAAGCCCATGAGTTATCCATTCCCTATTGCAGGCACCCATCTGGCACCAGCTGGAGAGGCCTAACCTCTCCTCAGCCTCAGGGCAAACTGCCTGAAATGGTGTGATAAATCCTGTTAACCTCATCTGTGCAATTCTGTGAGACTAGCATGCTGCCACACAGTGAGCATCCTGCTACTGCTCAGTTGTCAGCTGAACAATGATGCTTATCCCCCACCAAGCACATTACACCATGACTTCCTCCAAAACATTTTGTTGGTCTGCTAAACATCTGGAAGCCCATGACAATGGCAACCACAATTGAGCACTTTCAAAAAGGGTGACTCAATCCTGGCACCTGTCCACAGGGCTACTGGGCAGGGATGGCAACCGGATGGTGGGGGTCCACGAATATAGTGACAGGATGTTGCTATATGTATATGCGTGGGGGGAAGCAAGCTGAGCAATAGGCAGAAGGGGAGGGAGGGTTTGTGAGACATAGTGCAGTGGGGAGCTGCCGAGCTGGCCCCATGGCATAGTGGGTGGGTGGCAGGCTAAGGTTGTGAGGGTGCTGGTTTGGGTCCAGGCACACATTCCTTTGTTGCACCTGATGTATGTATTTTTTTTTCCCCAGTTTTGCACCCCCCCCGACATGCAGCCCCCTGGAGTTGTGAATCCATTAGTAGGGGAGTGTGGGGGGTAAAAAAAAGTCCCCTGCACTGTTTTGCTGTGTGCCAGGAGTGTACATTGCATAAATTGATTTTTGGCAATGTACATTCACCCTAAGAGCGATTGCCTTTCCACGATTACCATTATGACATGGAACCAAACATCTATCACTACCTAAGCCTAATAACAGTACCTCATCCTTCATACCACTGTGGCACTTTTGCATGATCCCATCATGCAGCAGCAGAAGTCCACCAATAGCATCCTCAACTCACATCATAGCCATGTTTGTCAATCCACTTATTTTCATTTGCTCCTGGATTTCGAGCTTGGTGCCAGCCCTGCCTTTCTAATGTTTGTAACCAAATGATGTACATCCTTGGTCATTGCTGATGCTGAAATACAAAGTTGTCTGTTATCTGTAGCAGCTAATCTGACTTCAACAGTGCCCAATCATTTGCTTCCATGTGGATGACCACTGTTTGCGGAAGGCCATGGCACTGAGCATTGGCTGTGCTCCATGGTAGCAAATTCCCCTACTTTCTTCCTTCTAGCCCATCCAACAACTTATACCTGCCAAGGGCCATGGATAAATGACTCCCCAACCCCAAGAAATGCCGTGTTTTTATCATTGCTCACTGCACATAAAATTGGCCTCAGATCCAAGCTTGCTTTTCCCAGGAGTTATGACCTGACAAAAACAAAAACAGATAGGTTAAAGCAATTGTGGTCACATGCGACTACCAATAGCTTAGGACTTCCACCATCCCAGGGACTAGAGCTGTACATCTGTCAAGCACTTTACCCTATGTCCACTCCACATTGCAGGGTGGCAGATGGACCACTTTCAACCCCACCCCTCTGTGAGCCATGAAGGTTGTGAGTCTTCTTCTGGGAGGTTCACAGTTATAGTCCCTGCGGCTGCATTCCATCTGGCCCAAACACTGATTATGTGCCTGGTTTTATCCATCATCAATTATTACTTTTTCCAAAAGCTTATGGTGCCAGCATCATTTTAGCATATATGAGCCGATTAGAACTGAGCTGGTAAACTGAGAGTTATTATCAGATATATATATAATATTAACTTGTCGGCATGACATGCACAGCAGGGTAGTCGCAGCTATTGAAATAATCAATTTCTTTACAAAAAGCATCTAGGCCATGTATCCCCTTGGGAGAGGGTTGACATATTGCCTACTTCTCGTGAGGTCCCTATGCTGCTGAGACTTGAGGGGTGGCTGTGAACAGGCCAGTCTGAGGAGTGCCCTCCACATCAAGGGTGCCGCCAACCGGTGATCTACGTCCGAGAGTTATACTTCACCTATGGCTGGCATCCCTCTGGTACCAGCCACCAAGGCCTCACCTCTCCCCAGCCTCAGGGCCCTCCTGAAAAGGATTGACAACCCTGTTTATTCCCCCTTGTATGATACTGCATAACTCCTTGGCCCTGTGGTTCTTACCACCAACAATGCTGTCTGTTCTGCAGTGCCAGTTAAGTTGCAAGGCCTCTGAAATATTCGAATAATTGCTACAGTTATTTGTGAAAATATTTCACTGGCTAGTAACATTCTGATAAAATGATATACTGTAGTTTTATAAGATTTCAAGTGCCATTATAAAAACGCTCTACACTGAAGTCTTCTAAAATGTTTTGAATCAGACGTGCAGAAAGAATTATTCCTCATAGTACTGTCGTTACGGTGTTGTGCATCTTCAGAACAAGGTCATAAGTATGTAACAGCTCATTTATACTATATTGTAACTGCATGCTCACATCATGCTTTTTAAAAAACACGGATTTGGGAGTCACTGTTGCTACTGCAGTGCCAAGCATTCCTCCGTGTACAGATTGCTCACAAATGCACTGCATACTATTGCTTACACTTTTCAGTGGGACCTGTAACAGGTAAGTATTCTGAGATTCACCAATCAAGACAATAATAGACTTACACCAGAAATCACTTTTATCTATTTCATGACCTGTGGGGGAGGGTACAAATACGCAAAATGCATTATCAGCAAGATGGACAGCATCCTATGAAGGAGTTTCAGTAAGGCTCAACAAGTGAAACATACTACAGTTAATACTATATGTAGTGCATTTTTTACAACTGACTCACCGTCAGGGAGACCATTTGGTCCTCCAGTAACTAAAACAAGTTAAAGCAGACTTAGATGTCTGTTGCCTTAAGCAGACTGAAATTGCCCTTACGTTTTTCTGCCAGCCGTATTATGAGGTGATGCCACAGCTACCCAATTACTGGCGTACTAATTATGTAGACAGTATTCCTGAAGTGAAACACCCTAGCATCAGGATCCATCACACCAAACTTCATAACATTATCCGTGCCTTTTGTACATATTACCTGGCCCTATATACCCTGGAGCAAATGGTGGCTTTCACAGAAATAACCAATTATCTGGCCTCCATGACTCTGCCCACTCTGACAGATGAGCAGTGATTGCACCTTATATGCCCTTTGCAGGCTCTAGAGCTTCAAACAGTCATAAATCATTCCAAAACTATGAAGGTGCCATGAACTGATGGTCATGGTGCTGAATTTTATAAGACCACCAGGAATCAAGTACTCTCTTCCCCTTCTTCGGATCTTTAATGAGGCATTTTCTGGAGACCCCCTTCCCAAATCTGGTCACAAGTAGCGATATCGGTAATATTAAAGCCAGACAAAAACAATCAGCTGTAAGCAATAAAATATATTAAATTAAAAAAAAACAAACAAAAAAAACAATCAGCTGTGTGATTCCTACTGACCTATTTCAGTACTCAGTACCAATTATAAGTACTTTATGTCAACTTAGGCACACTGGCTCTGTGAGATCCTCCCTACCCTAAGTGGGATAGAGCAGATGGGATATGTTCATGCAAGATTGACCACAAGGATAACACCAGATGGCCCCACACCTAATCCATGAAATGTAGATTCACCAGTTAGCTTCAGTCCTTTTCAGCCTTGGCACCAAAAAGGCATTTGATATGGTCTCCAGGCCATTTTTATATTCCACCCTGGGAAAAATAGGCTTTCCAGAACCCATGATAAAAGTTGTACAAAAACTCTATGCATCCCAACTAGCTTGTGTTAAAATGTCAGGTCACTATTCTAAGGACTCCTTCTGTATCAAGGAACCCAACAGAGATGCCCAGTACTCCCCATTTTATTTACCATATATATCAAGCCACTGGTATAGGCTGTCTGGGAATCCCCTCACTTAGATTCCTTTGGGAAGTGAGGAAGACTGAGTAGCCCTTTATGCTGGTTATGTGCTCCTAAAGTTATACAATCCCAGTGCCTAACTCCTAGCTGTGTTTCAGATATTGGAAAATAGTGCTGTTTGAGGGTATAAACTTAATACCACAAAAACAGAAGTCCTTACTTTCCACTATTAACAGACATAAGAGACCAGAATTGTTATCCTTTCCACTGGGATCTAGAAAAACGAAAATATCTGGGGATTATTTAGCACGAACCCCAACAGATACCCTGTTTAATAACTATACTCCATTCTATAACCAAATGACACAAACCCTCACAAGATGGAGTCTGCTATCCCTTAGTCTCACAAGAAGAGTTAAGGTGATCAAGATGGTGATCCTACAAAGGGCTCTCTATCTTTTTCAAAACTTCCCACTCTCCTTAACTCTAAATATGTTTAGATGATGGAACAAAGCAATAGCCAGATTTATTTGGGCTGGACTTCATCCCCAGATTAAACTACTGTATCTACACTGTTCCTCCCTAAGAAGAGGGGAGGCTCACTTTCCCTAACCTTAAACTCTACTATTGGGCATCCCATCTCCATTTTAATGCACTCTGACATCTTGGGGAACCCTGTCACTGTGGCAAGAGATAGAGACAGTGCCTTTCCCAGTTCCAGAGTTTGTCCAAGCCTTGTATCATCTTGATTCACAACCATGACTTAATAACATGTCTCAATCCATGGCTTCAATACCAACTCTCTGCCTGGACTGCTATCTGTAAAGCAATACATTTAGTCCCCTTCCTTAGATTGTTATCCCCAATAGCCTTATTGGAATGCTTCCAACCAGCCCTGACAGATGTAGCCTTTCAACAGTGGGAATACTATTTGCTCTACTACCTATACCAGCTAATGGCAATAGTAATATTAAATTTTTTTTTTACTGACGTTCAGCGGAAGTTTGGCCTCCAGCAGTGCGATTTCTATAGGCACCTACAACTCTGACATTATTTTCTCAACCTTCCCATAGGGACCCACCAACCTGAGTCTCATCCCACCATTATTGCCTCCCTTATTTCTGTCATAAGAACTGGGATGACTGGGCACTTGATATCTCTTTTCTATAGCTCCTTGACTTGACACCACTGATGACTCAGAGTATGTGTTACAGTGATGGTGTGAGGAACTAGATCAACAAATCTCACTAGACCAATGGCATGTGTCCTGCTGAGTCATCTCTAAAATCATTAGTTCTCACCAATAGTGGAATGTGTGTGGAAACAGCAGATATGATTCTTCTGAATGCCAGCTATTACAAATAATTTCTGCACAACCAGGGATGCCACCTGTTGGAGACAATGCAGGGAAACTAACGCTCATCATACCCATGTAATGTGGACCTGCCCCATCATATGCCCTTTCTTTTTAGTCACTCCAGATGGAGCTGTAAGAGCTTTATGGTAAACCAATACCTCTGACTGCAGAGATGTTTCTATTGTGTGTACTACCACAAGGCTTTTGTGATCCTCACTCACATTACCTCTTGGGTATTTTACTGCTGACGGCCAAAAAGGCTATCACTAGGGCCTGGCTCACTCTCCAGGTTCCCACCTTGGAGGGCTGGAGGGCCATCATCAGTTACATTTATAGGATGGAGATGATTATGTAAACATTAAATGATAAACTAGATCTTTGTTCTTATAGATGGAATGGGTGGATCCTGCATGTGATGACTAAAGATCCAGACTTTGTCCATTGATGAGAGTGTTTGTCTGGACATAGCCCCTTCTCTCCTTTAGAATAGAAAAACACACCGACTTCCCAAACCCACTACAATAACCACTTGGGAGAATCATCCCTGGAAAGGCAACTGACCCAGAATTCGATGATTGCTCCCTAGTCCTCTAGCTTGCTGGGGGTATATGAACCAGTCCCTGTGGCTCCCCTTGCCCCCCCCTCCACACATATGATTCCTTATCAGATTGGCCGGGACTGAGGTAACATTAAATGTTGCATATTATTATTACTCCTTCCCTTCCCTCCCACTGTCCCAAGGAGGGTGGATGCATTATTTTACATTGTTGCCCAGTGAACTGAGCATATCTAACTGTACAACTTTAATGTGATTACTTGCTGAATTGTATGTATTGCTAACATGTTGAAACTATGGTCACTGCAAACTTGGAAAAGTTAAATAAAAACTAAATTTACAAAAACAAATACTGTATATAGTTAATACTTTACAACCACATTGAATTAGTCAACCAAAAATAAACTAAGGCTCTGGCACACCAATGGAATAGTCTTAAGCTTAAAAGCCGATTCTGCCTGATAATAATCTTAGCTACCCTTTAAGTAACTGCAAGCTAAAAAAGGGAGCAAGTTCATTAAGGCCTGCCAGGTGAGATATACTGCAGTTCCGCTGTATGACCACGTTAAATTAATAAACTAAAATAACCAGTAACTCATTGGAACAGTCAAGCTCAAATCCCTCATGATCTTGTCTAGTAGGGAACCTGGAAGTGTGGGGGCGGGGGTTCTAAGTCCTGAGGTAGATGGATTTATGTGATAACGGTGAAAGCCTAAAGGAGATCAGCGTTATTGCAAAGTCAGAGTGCTGAAAATCAGTTTCTGCACTCTGACTTCTGGCACACAGCAAAACTGCTATTGGGGACTTGTATTTTTAAACTTTTATGCAGGGGCTGTGCCCCTCAATTTCTACTTAAGGATTGTCAACTCCCAGGGGGCGATGTTGGGGGGTGCAAAAACATTTAAAAAAATAATTTGTGCCAGACGCACAAAAAGGCACTAGCGCTCGGACCCAACCCCAGCACCCTGCCCACCGGCTGCCAACCCACCCACCACACCACGGGTCCAGCTCAGCAACCCACTGTGGCACCACCCTCACAATCCCTCCACCCCTCACAGTCCCTCCCACCCTCACTGTGCATGCTTGCTCCCCAGTGTGTGTACGATAGAGACATCCCATCATGTATCAACTATTTATTGTCAATCCTGTAATTCTCACCTGTAATTGTTATGGAATTCCTTGTCTGACTTATGCTTTGCCAACTCACCTTGTCTCTTAACAGTATTCTGTATATATGTTTGTTTACACTGTTTTTGTCCTCTCTGTGATGAGGTACCTTTGTAAATGAGCCTCTGGCTCAAAGGTTGTTAAACTGATGTTCCAATAAATAAATAAATAAATAAATCGCTATATTTGCCAACCCCCCCATACGGTTGCTCTACCCTGTTGGTAGCCCTGATGGCATGTGCTGGGATTGAGTTACCATTAGTGCAGGTGCTCAATCACCGACGTCCATGTCACGGGCTACCAGGTGGGCAGGGCCTGTCCTAGAGCACTTCACTTCTAGTGCCAGCTCTGGTGTCTCTCCCACTGCAAAATGAGAAAAGTGTTAGCAATCCTTTATTAATGGAAGTATATGCACTGCCATACAGTACTAATGTGTTTACAGACAACATGACACAAAGTTCTCTACTACTTCCCCCTTATGGCCTATGTGCTCTAACCGACCAAAGCTGCTGTAGGCCCCCCTCCCCCAGAATGTATTGGCAGATAAGAAAAATCAATCAGTGGTGACCTTGGCTTTTTGTAATGTCTGGATTATCATGCTGTGACACCTACCCAGCGCTTGTGGTGTGGTGGCCCATGGGTAAGAATGCTCTAATTTCAGCACTGTATCTGGACTAATAGCCAGGCTTAATGCTGCCAAGCCTTTTAAGTGCACAGCATTAATTCAGTTTCACTGTACTATTGAATACTAAATGACTGTCATTGATGATGATGTCATTGAATTATTGCTTACTTTCTTCTTCCTATTTTTTTCCCACATTCAAGATATGGAATGTTTATCATAGAATGGTTACCATGGAATACATGGATTCAAAATTTGCTCAGTTCCATTGGCAGAATGTTTCTCTCCTAACATTCTGCACACACAGACAACAAAGGCCTTTGTAACAGCCAGAGACTCAATTATCTCACTGTCAGGGCAAGAAGAAGACAGTTCCCTGATGAGCAGGTAAAGATTGAAGGGGCATTTTTCACTGTCAGCAAAGAAACAGTTGTAGTGAAAACTATAAACAATACTTATTATTTCTAATTTGTTTATGTACATAAGGAGAATGTGATAATCAAGGAATCTACAGTTAATTTGTTTTATTTTTTATTTAATGTATTTTTATTTTAGGGGCCCAGATGAAGGCTTTTTTACAGTATAAAGGTAGCAGCCATGTTTGTGGTGGAAGACCAGTTCTGGTTGTAGGGGGCTAACTGAAATGCCTATGTTCTAAATGCCCATTGATCTGGGTTCCAGACTCTTCTCAGTCCTTATTTTAGCCATGTGTAAACCATATTTTACACATAAAAAACAGCCAATCAGATTCCATGATTTTACCCTGCCATTTTATAATATTAAATTAGCTTAGCGTCAAAATGTGATTGTCCTAAAAAAACACAGACTGCACCATTACTCTTGGGCTGCTCAGCATCTGATTTATTTAGTTTTTTGTTACCCAGGTAAGGGAACTGACGATCACATGCAGCTTTTTGTAAATCATCTATTATTATTAAATCAACTTAGCCCACAAATGTGATTATCCTAAAAACTGACAGACTGACTCATTACTCTTAGGCATCTCAGAGCCAGAAAAATAATGTGACTTAATGGGAGTTGAACCTAGGTCCCTAGAATACCATCCTGGTGCTCTAACCACTGAGCTACAGGCTCAGATATTTATATAATTCCTATTAAAAAGGAAAGTGCACTAGACGATCAAATGCCTATGTTTTAGGCATGACCTGGAAGGTTTTGTGCTCTTCAGAGGTAAGGACAAGTTATAATTATACTCCTCCTCTAGACCAGGAGTACCCTTTCCTTACATAAAAGTGTAAAAGCTAGAAGAAAAAGATCAGTTTTTGCTAATGACAGCCATGGCTGCTAATTACAGCAGCAGCTAGACAAATGTACTCTGGAAGGGCATGTCCAAACAGGCTATGAAATGTGTGTATCATGTTAACTGACAGTTTCATATTTTCCTGGTAGTAGCAAGGTCCATGAACATTGGTATTAGATACCTACAACAGTTGATCCTGAGTAGCAGTGCAATGGCACATTTGTAGTAACTGTGTTTTTATAGTTAAAAGCAAAATTCCCTCTATTCGGCTAAAAAAGGTTAACGTTGGGAGAGTGTCAGTGTATATGTTTATGCTACCCTATATTTAACCTCTCCCTTCTCTGCCCCATGCTTATGACCTGTTCTAATCCCAAAAAAGCACAATCTGCCCTTCCAAGTCATGCGTGTATGTGCTCCAGTATGAAATGGCAGCCAATATATGCTCCAGTATGAAATATTATAACACCAGGGGTTGGGCTCTGTACCTTTTATGCCATTGTGAAGTAAGGATGTTTATAATATAACTCCTCCTCTAAAATTCTTTTAGCAATAAAATGCAATTGTATTTCATTTTATCTCACTGATGTAAGAGGATAATTTAAAATTACCTCTGACAGCATTGGAACATAATGACATGGTGACCCCTTAATGCCGTTCATGCATTCTTCATCTTCAGACCTAACATTCTTTCACATATGTATTTAAAAAATAATTCTGCTAGAAAATTAAATCCAATTTAAACCCTTTGCTTAATCTTCCAGATTTCATGAAATTTGTGAAAAACCAAGGTTGTTCTGCCCTCCCCCAAGCAATACTTCCATACCATGATGCCTCCAGACAAAGATGCAGACCCAGTAGGGGAAGAGGACATGAGGCTTAACTGCCACGTTTAACAGGAAATAGCCTGCAATTTAAGAAGTCCTTCAAGCCAGAGCTGAAAGATCCTTTTTAGCACTCACCCAAATTACAAGCAACAGTCTTGTGTAATCTTTTAAAACTTAGAGTTTACCCTCTGCATAATAGCATGTAAAAGTGGAGCACTAATTCCACTAGCATGTGCAAATTTTGCCAGTTTCCTGAGCCTATATTTTTTGTGAATAGAGATTCTATATTTTCAGCCTTGCCATCTTCCCAAACTCATGCTCACCATCATTTATTTCTCTATTTTTTAATTTATTTAGTTTTATAATTACTATTTCGATATTTACAGCAAACAGTCTCATGGCCATAAGATAAAAGAACTGAAAGCTGCTAGTTAGACTGACTAACTTCATATGACTCCAAACAATGGAAACATAGAAACATAGACTTTGACGGCAGATAAGGACCGCTTGGCCCATCTAGTCTGCCCATTTCCCTATCTACAGGATAGACCGCAGATCCTAGTTAACCAACAGCCTATTTCTTCCTACCCCCCACAAGAATTGCCTTATGTCTGTCCCATGCATTCTTGAATTCTCCCACAGTTTTAGACCCCACAACCTCCTCAGGAAGGCTGTTCCATGAATCCGCTACCCTCTCTGTGAAATAATACTTCCTCACATTGCCCCTGAACCGCCCTCCTTCTATCTTTAAATTGTGTCCCTTGTTCTTGCAAGTCTCTTTTCTGAAAGATGCTACCCTCTTGGACTTTGTTGATTCCACTGGAGGTACTTAAAAGTTTCTATCATGTCCCCCTCTCCTTCTTTCCTCAAGGGTATACATATTAAGCTCCTTTAGTCTCTCCTCATCAGGCTTCTCTTGCAGACCCTACCATTTAGTTGCCCTCCTCTGGACTACCTCTATCCTGTCTATGTCCTTGCAGAGATGGGGTCTCCAGAACTGGACACAGTACTCAGATGGGGTTTCACCAACTGTCTGTACAGAGGGATAACAACTTCCTGTTTTCTGCTGCTGATGCCTCTCCATACATCCCAGTATACCCCAGCCCTCCTACTGCCTTCTCACATTGCTTGATAACCTTAAGGTCATCTGATATGATTACCCCAGGTCCCTTTCCTTTTTGTTGTTGTTACTACCTCCCACCCATTGTGTATTCTTCCCCTGGGTTCTTGTTTCCCAGGCGCATTATTTTGCACTTCTTTGCATTGAATCCTAGCTGCCATACTTGACCATTCCTCCAACCTTGCCAAGTCCCTTTTCATCCTTTCCACGCCTTGTGTATCAACCCTGTTGCAGATCTTGTGTCATCTGCAAAAGGCATACTTTTCCTTCCAGTCCCTCTGCAATGTCACTGATGAAGACATTAAAAGGACTGGACCCAATATGAACCTCAGGTACCCAACTAGTAACCTCTCTTTCTTCAGACTGGACCCATTTACAATTACCTTCTGTGTCTTGTTGTGCAGCCAATGTTTTACTTAGGCTACCACCCTGGGACCCACTCCCAGGCTGGTTAATTTGACTATTAATCTTTTGTGTAGGACTGTGTCAAATGCCTTGCTAAAGTCTAGGTAGGCCATGTCCACAGCCCTCCCTGGTCTACTACTTTGGTCACCCAGTCAAAGAAATCTATTAGATCTGTCTGACATGACCTTCCGGCTGTGAATCCATGCTGCCTTGGGTCCTGTGCTCCACTGGCCTCTAGGTACTCAACTATTCTTTCCTTCAGAAGTGACTCCATCACTTTCCCTACCACAGAGGCTCTGACTGACAGGTCTGTAGTTTCCTGCCTCTGTCTTGGTCCCACTTTTGTGAAGGGGAATCACATCCGCCTTCCTCCAGTCCTCAGGTACCACACCATCCTCCCATGATTTATTAAAAGAGTAGCCAGTGGTTTCACTAGTTCCTCCCTTAACTTTTTAGAATTATGGGGTGAATTCCATCAGGACCCATTGCTTTGTCCACCTTCAGTTTTAGGAGTTCTTGCAGAACCCTTTCTTCTGTGAAAGGACTGGGATCGACCCCCTATCAAGAGTGCTTCTGTTAATTGAATAGGCACTTCCCTCCTCTTTGTGAATACTGAGCAGAAATATTCGTTCAGTATCCCTGCTTTTCACTGTCCCCTCTGCCCACCCACCGTCTCATTCTAGTCAGCCTCACTATCCTCCTTTGTCTTTCTACACTCGCTGATGTACCTATAAAAGGTTTATCCCTTCTTAACTGAGTTGGCTATCTTTTCCTCAGTTTGGGCTTTTGCTATTCTGACTTCCTCCCTTGCTTCTTCTGCCTTAACTGGTACAGCTTCTGCCCCTGCTCCTTCTGTGTTTCCTTATACTTCCGGAATGCTATCTTTTCTTTCCTGACTTTCACAGCCACCTCTTTTAAGAACCATAGTGGCTTTTTCTTTCATTTTGATTTGTTTATTGCTTCACACAAAGGCTTGTTGCCTCTGTGATGGCAGTTTTGATGATTCCCCATTGTTGCTCCACACCCCTTCTAGCCTGTTTGTTAGTGCTTTTCTGAGGCACTCTCCCGTCTTGCCAAAGTCAGCTCTCCTAAAGTCCAGTACCCTCACTTTTGTATGGCTTGACTCTGTAGCTGAGTTTAACGTGAACCACACTGTTTGATGGTCACTTGTCCCCAGATGGCAACCCACTTCTAGATCTGAGATCCTCTCACTGCCCCGCTTGAGAGTAGGTCCAAGATTGCTCCTCATGAGTGGGTTCTGAAACCAGCTGTTTAATGCCTGCCACCTGTAGGGCATCAAGAATGGCCCTGCACTTGGATGTGGCTGCAGCAAATGTGCTCCAGTAACATCTGGCATATTCAGGTCTCCCATCAATAGTATCTCCTTTCTCTGCCATTCTTAGAATGCCTTCTATCATATCCTTGTCCATTCTCTCCCGACATGGGGTCTGTACACAACCCTGTGCAGATTGTGGTTCCTTCCAGTCTCCAAGGTGACCCACAGTGCCTCCTCCTCCCTGTTTACTCTTCTGTTCAGTTGCTTTATCCTTCCTTTACATAGAGAGCTACCTCCCCTCTTCTCCCTGCCTGTCTCTCCTGTAGGTTATGTACCCTGGTATGTTAACATCCCAGTCATGGTTCTCTGTGTACCATGTTTCTGTGACTGCTACGATATCCAGGCATCCCTCTTCCGTCAAGGCCACCAGCTCAGGGAGCTTGTTGCCCAGACTAAGGGCATTGGTACTCATTACCCTCCATTTCCTGATGGCCTTACTCCCTTTTGCCCCATCCCTGTCCTTCTTGCCTTTGTCATTTTCTCCATTTACTCCAATGGAGTTGTGGAAGCACATGGCCAAAGTCAAGGCAGTATACGAGGGGAGTTGTCTCAACAGCTTCAAACAAAAAAAAAACCTGTAACAGAGAACCACAAATAGCACTAATTAAATTAACAGTTTGTGAAATGTGCTATGGAAAACCTTTCCCAGGTGTATCTGAAGTTGAAATTATCTAGCCAGTTACAAAACAGCCTCAGAAATCAACAACCCCCCAGTAATTCAGTCACAGCATTAAACCCCCAAATCTATTTTTTTTTCGTAATGCAGTCACCAAAACAAAAGAAATACCTGTCCCCCTTTGATTGCTTTGTGTGTTGAGGGTGAAATCCAAGCCAGAGTTAAAACAAAATGCACTTGCCAAAATCCTCCAAGTTTTTAAAAGGCCTGGTTCCTGCTACTGCCTTCATCCCTTGGAGGCAGGAAATCCCCTGCTGTTCTCTATGCTGGACAGGTCAAAGCTGAAAGAAGGCAGAGCCTTCATTACACCAGTTTAAATGAACTATGTTCCTCCATTCCAGCAGGTAGTAACTCCCACCTTTTCGGAATCCTGACTACCTGCCTAATCCTGGCCCTCTACTCCCTGTCTGCTCAGGTGTTGTCTGGGGGCATGCCCATAGACAAATGTTGCCAGTTGCTATCCCTTGCAGGTTCTATCATTCTGGTGAGAGAGGTATTGCAAGCTTACTTAGGCTGCCTTTTTCACTCTACATATCAGCCACTGGTGATTATGAATGTAAAGCACTGAGCTGTGAACCTTTTGTGGGTGGGGGCAGGGAGCTATATATGGATACAGTATCTATGTTTGTGTCATTGATACAGCATGTATGTACAGTTTTGGAATTTTTCAATTGTATCTTTTCTAGGAAATTTACCATACTGCTAAAGTGTACTTGTCTTTCAAGGATGTCTCTAATTTTACCTCCAAAATGTCCTTGGCCCCTCCTAAAATTGTCACTTTTGTCATGCAACAATAGAGATTTAAAACATAAAATAATGACTGCACATTGGAGTCTAGCTTTCCATCTGTAGAGGCTTTTCTCATTTTCACTAAGCCAAATGTTACTGCAGTTTATGGAGGATATATGATCATTCTTAGACACCATTAAAGCATACCTTGTAAGTGCCTATTGTGGTCATGCATACTTTTGTCCTGCATCTTAATCAAGTTTGATGAGACCTTCTGCATGAGTGAGTTGACTGTGTCTCATTTTGAGTGAGTGCTCTACCCAGTCACACTGCACATCACTCATGCTTACTGATAGGGGATATAGGAGCAAAGACCAAAAACAGATCCGCTTTTGCACGGCAAATGCATGTGCTGCCACTTGTAGATTGTAGATTGCCATGTTTGGGACTTGCTGTCACTATCTTTATTACATGTACACCCTTATCTCGGGATAGTCTCTACAGTACACTCTCTTAAGTATGGAGCTAAGTAAGTGAGTGAGCGGAAGGGAGAGCGAGTTGTGTGAGGCGCTGTAATGTACTATTGTACAGGTCATTTTAGCATTGTATAAGAACACTGGAGTTTATTATTTTACCAGGGGTATATGTAATGCAGGCACCAGACTGAACTTCTGTATTAAGTTTATCATAATCCAGGCTGCTACTGTTCAAATGATCGATTGCTGTCAGTGACTGTTACGGAATTACTGCAACTACCTTTCCACAGGTGCACATCTTTCCTGAAAGACCCTCATTGTGGGATCATCTTTACACTACAATCTCTAAGTACAGAATCGAGAGTGAGAATGGAAACAGGAATATCACAGTCCAGTTTCCATTCTCTGACTCTGAGTTCCTAGATAGGATTTTTTTGGTACGTGCTCTCTCCAACTTTTCTGAGCACTGTAATTTCATTTCAGTATGTCAGGGCAGGATGATTCAGCAATCAAATTGCCGTCTGCTTTCACTGCTTAACTGCTACCAGAATACCAGGACACAGGCTCTCTCATACAGTATATAGATGATGGCAGTGCATAAGTTACAATTCCTCCATGGCCCTGCTCCCCACTGAGAAGAGTTCCATGCCACTGGCATCAAATTACACAAAACACATCTTCTGCCATCCCCCCCAACTGCATTACTTATAATCCTCTTCTGCTCCCACTAAGACTTCCATGCAGACAGTGTATTGTTTGATAGCTACAGCCATCCTTTCCTACCACCAATCTAAGTGGAAATATGAAAAGCAATGCTGCCTCCTCACCTTTACTGAAAAGAGCTCAAAACATGCAATATACAGACAGACAAACAAGCTTTTGTATACTTTGTGCAAACAATCTCTGATTCACTCTTTTAATGACTGAACAACAATGCTAGTGTCAGTTTACAACTACTGCCCCTGCCTGCCCACCTGACAACATACTGCTTCCCTCTTAAAACACCAGAACAGCCAATAAAAGGCACTTTCAGACCCTGCCCACCTGATGGAGAACACTCCTAGCGACATGGCTATAGCAACTGTCTTTCTCTCATTCTGACACAGGATTCATTTGTATACTTTACATAGTGTCTGAGGGAGTTTTGTATGTTTTCTTTGCCTGTGTCTTATTACTTGGCAGTATGATTTGTTTTTTTTTTGTTTGTTTTTTTTGTGGGACCTCCAGTTAAGTACCATAATTATTGTCTGTGTGTACACAATTCCATTTAGCGGGATTAAAATCCACAACCTGAAATACCAGAGTAAGGGGTTATGTGAACATTTCTTTACAGATATTTACCTGAAATATTTGATTAGACCTTAACATACAGTAGATTGCAACACTGTGAACATTCTTGGATCTTACACATCTATGTATGCAATCCCAAATAGCAGGATCTGAACCCACAAGCTGCATTATTATGATTATCATGAGTACCTTTGGAACATTTTATCTTTAAGATCACAACATGAGATGCAGCTGTGGGGTCTTCTAAGATGTAACAATAATTGTAAACTACATGTTGCTCAGCAGTTGTTTCTCTTTTATAAAAATAACTATGCTGGGTCTGTTGTTGAGCTTTGGGTCACTGTTGGTGTGGGTGTGGGGGCAGGTGAGGGCTCTGAATCTTAGAAATAATATATCAATTCACACTGGGACAGTAACCATAACACCATGCCAGTCTGAACAACATGGAAGTACTAAAACCAATTCCATAACCTTAAGACATGGCAATGGCCATTGTCTTTGTCTCATTCTGCCACAGGATCTGTTCATGTACTGTACTTTGCATAGTGTCCAGTGGACTTTTGTATGTTTTCTTTGCCTATATCTCAGTATTTCACAATATGACATTTCACTTGTGGGCCCTTCTGTTAAGTGCTATAATTGTTGTCTATGTGTATGCAATTCTGAGTAGCAGGATTAGAACCCTCAACCTGAACCACCATGACAAGGAGTTGTGTGTACATTTCTATACAGGTATTTACCAGAAATGTTTCATTAGACCCTTACATAGAATGCAGTACTGTGTACGTTCATAGAACTTATGCGTCTGTGTATACAATTCCAAACAATGGGATCTGAACCCATAAGCTATACTATTACGATTAGTGTGAGTACATTTGGGACATTTTCTTTTAGATCATAACATAAAATGCTACCATGGGTCATATATATATATATATATATATATATATATATATATATATATATATATATATATATATGTAATATATGGATTTTAAAATAATACCCCAAAAAGCATACAAAAAAAACCCTGTAATACCTTAGTCAGTGGCGTAATACTATACTTCTGGTCCCCATAATACTATACTTCCGGTCCAATAATACTATACTTCCGGTCCTTGTAATACTATCGTTGCGATCACCAACTTTTCTAGTGTCCAAAGCATAGTTTTTTTTTGTTTCTTTTCCTTTTATTCCTGAGAGAGAGAGAAGCAGGACTCCATGCGGGAAGGGGGGATGTGAGTGAGGAGCGAGAACAAGCAGCACGGAACCGTCCCACAAGGAATCAGAGGTAAGACCTCGTCAGCATCTCGCATCCATATATTACAAAAATAACAGTTGGTTCCAGTGAATCACTGGTTGTAATTCTGAATTGAGGTTCTGGGAATGATAGGAACCCTCTCAAGCTCGCCTCGAGGTTACCTAAGGTCCCCAGAACCACTGATGGAATTACAGCCTTGTAATTCACTGGAACCTATCTATTATTCTATATATATATATATATATATATGTAAATGAATAGCATCAGGATCATTAAATATATGTAATGTCATATTTATTTACAATTTGGTAACTGGGAAAGGCACACTGAGCTGAGGCTCATTTTCAGGTGAGACACAGGGACATGAGTGACATAGAACATACTTCAATGTGCCTGTACAACTGTTTTTTTGCTTGTGTAACATAGATAATCTTTGGCTGTTCACCTCTCTATCCATGGAATAAACCACCCTGTAGGAGTACGAAGACAAGGAACTCTAAGGGAGGGTTCCACCCCTTGTGGTGCCATGGGAGTGATTCCCGTGGCTAAAGGTACCATAGGAAGCAGCCCATGGGAGAGGGAGGCTTGCCTCTGGAGGAGGAGAGGTGGCTTGAGGGGCAAGGAAAAAATGCTTGTGTGACGAGTGGGGAGAGCAGCCTATAAATAGGCCAAACGGAGTGTGGCCAGTTGCAGTCCCTTGAACTACAGGCTCTAGCCTTCCAATACATTGTGTTTGTGCAACTAATTTCATGCCTGTGTAAGTTAGATAATCTTTGGCTGTTCACCTCTCAATCCATAGGATAAACCACCATGTTGGGGTATGAAGGCAAGGAACCCTAGGGGAGGGTTCCATCCCTTGAGGTGCTGTGGGATTGATTCCCTTGTCTAAAGATACCTTAGAAAGAAGCCCAAAATGAATGTCGAGCAAAGCATACAAGGTAGCGAACACTTATCCGGGTTGAAGACCTGTACATAGGTAAGTTGGTAGTATGGGTTCAGTTGGTAGCATGGGTCAGTTGATCATACTGTTTGAGTAGAGTAGGCAGGAAACAACAGGTGAATAGTGACCACTCGGAGGTCTGACTGTAAGGCGTGGAGGCTTGGCTTCCTAAGGAGAGAGAGAACAGCCAAAGGATGAAAAGGAACAATTACAGGGCAGCCACCCAACTCCATCCAACAGTGGAAACCTAACTAAGTGATCTAGGGACCACAACTATGCCTATCTAGTATTATGACAATTGGCACAGAGGAGAGAAAAAACCCTCTTGAGGAGGAAATCTCTGGGGATCCAAGGTCTAGGCAGCTTTCCCTCCATGCTTTGGGACAGTTTTATTTAGTGATGGCTCTGCTACTGCAATTTAGTAGACAAATCCAGGGGAATTGCAATTTCAGGGAGCACTCTTTTATTTTATTTTTTTATTTAAGTCTTTGGTAACCGGGTAAGTGTGCTGATCCAGAGGACCATTTTCAGGCACAACCTGGGCCATAAAAGGTGGCAGTACAGAAAGAGAAAAGTAATTATATAATAAATAACAGCTCACTCTCACTCTATCCCTCTAACAGGAATGCCGTGGAGAGTTGTGAGTGAACTCTGCAATGCCGGGGCATCTTAGTGCCAACCTCCAAAGCAGGAGGAGGAGGAGAGTAATGACCACTGAGGTGTTCAGCTGGCCTACTGATCTAAGAACAAACCAGTTGAACCAGAGGCAGTTGTAGGGAGAATATCTATAAAAGGTGCCTCCAAACCCACTCGGGCAGCTAAAGGGGCCCTTCCTGTGAAAGCCCCACCCCTTCAATGCTGATGTTTGCAAAGCTACATCGAGAGGTGCCATTGGTACGGCTGAAGACTGAAGGTCCACCCAGAATGAGGACATTCCCAATTATGGGCCAGGTGAAAAGGACCCTGCTCCAAGTTTTGCATGCTCAAAATGCAGACTTTGGGGTGCAGAGATACCATCAGCCACAGGGCTAGCTGTGAGTCCTGGAAGTAATGGATACAGTCAACATGTCTCCAAAATGTGGAGGAGTGAGTTGTAATGAGCATGGGCGCACATGGGTCATGATGGATTAGAGCAGACATGGGGAGACCTGTTTGTAGGTCAGACTGAGCACTGTGTACCCTCTCGTGGGTCTTGACTGGATGAGAGCTGACAGGGAGAGACCTATACATACATCAGGCTGAACAATATGGACCCTTTCATGGGTCTAGGTAAGGCAAATACCATTTGACCACCACAGGAATGCATGCCGACCAAGTCCATTAGGAAGTCAAATTGGGAGTGAGTTGAATTGTATGTTATGAGCAAGAGCACGGCGAGGCCGGGCGAAACCCAGGCTGACAGTTGGAGAGGAGGAGGCTGTGAAACCAGTTAGGTAGGATGAGTCTGCAAAGCCGGTATGGTAGGAGGTGCAGTTTGAAATAAGTAAACATGATATGCTGCCAGACTTGGAAGGGGATGAGCATTGCTGGTAGTGCAAGGGACAGGAAGGCTGGGATAACTGAATAAACCAGATGCATAATATTAAAGAAGGCTGGGTAGAGCCAGAAGCCCTTAGGTAGAGCATTGCCTGGAATCACAGGTTGCATAGTGGCATAAAAGCTATGCAGAGCAGCAGGAGGAAGCCGGGCAAGAGAGGGGCTTATTCAATACACAACAAATAGAAAGCTGCTCCTGCTGCCTTGGGCTGTGTTGCCTGCTGCGACTCCTCAGTCCTCAGCTGTAGGAAAGACAAAGAAGCCACGAACATGATACCACAACACCAAGCAGCTAATGAAATAAGTTAAATATGTGCCAGCCATGAAAGCAGGATTAGGTTATAATCAGAAACAGACTGCTATGGGTTTGATGAAGTAAGGTTTGGTAAAAGTGGGACTAGCAATAAATGAGCCTAAACAACACAAACATAGAAGTGAGGAGTGATGCAGTAGGGCAGGATGCTGCTGGAGCAGGCAAGGGAATGAGACAGAGAGATAGCTACTAAGGGGAGCCAGTACTGAAGGCAGGTGCAAAAAATTAAGGTGATGAGCACAGGGCCTACAGCATGGAAGCAACAGTTGAAACTGAGAGCACGCAGGCACCTAGTACAGAGAAAGAGAGATTGCTGAAATATGATAAAAGAACTGAAAGCTTGATTAGCAATGCAGCTAAATATTACACTGTACACAAAGTGACACTAGCATAGCAGAAAAGCCCAAAAAGCAAACAAAGCAAATAGGATCACTGGAGCAGCAGGGAGAACAAATAACTGAAACAGAAGCACAGACTGCAGCCAGAGGCAAAACACAGATCAAGAAGCAGAAGGCAAAGGCAAAATTACTGACACAGAAGCAAGAGAAGTACAAACCAGACAGGGAGTCTAGCACAGCCAGAAGATTCTGACAGGAAGGAAGGGAGGAGGAAAACACAGTGGGGGGAGGGGGCAGGGCTCAGGAAAGAGGGCCCTGAGAGAGGATGGACAGAACCTTCGGCTGCAAGGAAAAATGCTTGTGTGAGGAGAACAGCCCTTAAATAGGCCAAACAGGGCGGGGGGTGGCCAGTAGCATTGCCTCCTTGAACTACATGCTGTAGCCTTCCAAATACAGGGGAAAATACATTACTAACAGGAAACTGGTGGCTCAGTAGGTAGCACACTCACTTCTGAGGCCGGGAGATCAGAGGGTTGTGGGTTCAGTTCCCACATCTGGCGCTTGGGTTAATATCCCAGTACTGACACTGTAGTGCAGCATGAGAGGGGTACTGCACTTCTGAGGTGCTGTCTTTCGGATGAGACGTTAAACCGAGGTCCCATCTGCCTGGATTGGTGGTAGTTCAGGTGGATGTTAAAGATCCCATGGCACTCATCGAGAAGAGTAGGGGAATTTTATTGAGAAGAAGTGGGCTTCATTACAAAATACATACAGAAAAGAATCACAAATATAATACAAAAGCATAAAACAAAAGGGAACAAAAAATAGTACAATAAGTCAGTTCAGTTTCCACAAGTCACAGTTAGACCAGAAATGACGAAATTGCAGCCCGGAACATTTTGAAAAATCAGCCTGTTTCACAGCATGAACAGCATTCCCAACATTCTGCACAATTTCCAGGACAGGGATCCACTTTGATGTAGAACCAGCAGGCACCTAGCCTGCCATAAAAAATAGCACATCAAAATAAGAACAATATATACAGTTTCAGCATGATACTTTGTGTTTAAAGCCAAGTGAGTCCCAAACATAATGTCAGCATATGACAGTGTAGAGAAAAGAGGTTCAGCCTAGGTAACAGCAATGATGCTCCAAAATTCACATGCAAAATTACACCCAAGAGATAAATGTATTGAGTTTCAAGAATGGAAGGACAGGATTCCCTAGGACAATATCTATCAATCAACATTTTATGTTTATGATTTCCTTTTAACACTGAGTCTTCCATAATTACTAAGCCATACCATGTCCCACACATAATGAGGGATCATAGGATTCATGAGTTGCTTCTTAATCCATGCCAGACGATCAGGAGGACAGGACGGAAACACAATAGGGTCCTGAGCACTCTGCCTCCAAATCCGTTCATACAAGGCCTTTCTGTTATGTATACAAAAATCACCAGGTGTAAGACCCAAGTCATAGCTAGTTTCACAGCCTCCAAACCATAGGTCGGAAGGCCAGGGAGTTTAGCTAACAACCCCTTTCACCTTTGTTCCTAAAAGACAAGGCAGAAGCCATGAACAATAAAAGGCTTCCAACCCTTAACACCTGGTTTGAAAGCCCAACCAAAATTATAATACAAAGAAATACTATAAAAGAAAGCCACAGGGTGTAGCATCCCTACCCTCCCTCACTAAGTGGTCTATAGTGAAACCTCATTTAATAGGATTCAGCCGAGATCCCCAAAACTCTGAAAAAAACACTATACAATTTAGTAAATAGTTTCATGCTATGGGGAAAACAAAACAGAGGTACAAAAAAATAGGGACCATCAAGATTTTAAGCAAATAAACCCATTTCTTCTTACCTATCTGCTGCTGCTGCCTCCATCCAGCTAAGAGCCTATCAGCCCTCCCCAATGCATTGTTCCAGTTTAACAACTGTATATCACCTGACCCGAACCAAAGTCCAAGTATCTTAATAGGTTCCAACGAGAGCCGGATGCCAGCAAAGGATCCTGACTCAGGTACAATATGGTTTCCTGAGGGAAGTCCAGTACTTTACAAAATTAATCTGCAACCGTCACTAAAGAATACTGGTGAAGAACATCAACCAGAGCCTGTTCATCTGTCGGATGCCAAGTCAGGACTCAAATCATCTGCATATGCTAGTATTTTAACAGGGCAGGGGTTATGTGTCCTTTGCAAACCTAGGACCCCAGGACAATGGAGGACAGCCCTAACCAAAATATCAATACAAAAAGTGTATAAAAGGGGCTCAAGGCAACCCTGTTGCACCCTTATATTAACCAAAACCTGATTCCCCAACCAACCATTGACATTGGGAAGAAGAACAGCATCAAAGTAAAGGGCCTCTAATCCATCCAATAAATTCAGAGGGAATCCAAAAGCTGCTAAACAGAAAACAAAACTTGTGGAAACCCTATCAAAAGGCTTTCTCCTGGTCAATCCCACCCAGCCCTTAATGTGATTCTGGTCTCCCAAAATAAATAATTCCCTTAATAAAATAAGATTGCGTCAGTTTGGCATCTACTAGGATGCCATAAGTCTGGGCAGGATTAATAAGTCTAGCTGCCTGAATAAGTCTGGCTAATAAAATTTTAGCAATAAGTTTATTATGTACATTAAGGAGACTTAGAGGTTCTCAATTATTAGTATCCTAAACCAAACCTTTTTATGAATTAGGACTAAAATTGCCTCCTTCATGGATTTCAAAATGTTGTTTTGGAAAACATTTCATTAAATAAGATAGTTAAAGAAGGGACCAAATATTTTTGGAAGGTAGAATAAAACCCGCCGTGAGCCCATCTGAGCCAGGGGCAGAATCCAGTTTCAAGCCAACAATGGCTTGCAACATATCCTCTTCAGTGATGTCAACAGTCAACATATCACATTCCCCAGTAGTGAGGTTGGGCGAAGACAATGAAGCTAAAAAATCTTCAGCATCTGCACAGAGAGATTCAGTCCCAAACATGCCCAAAACATAATGCTCAACAACCTGAACCAATAACTCTGAGGAGCTAACTAGATCCCCCCATGGGGGATAACAAATGAGAAATAACCCTAGAGTCAACCCTGTCATTGCATTCTTTAAAAGGATCTAAGCCACCCTTGGGCAGCTTAGTCTCAAAGCATGCTTCGAACCCCAAGGATTTGGCTCTGTCATACTGTAAATTCCGCATCTGACGACTAAGGACAGAAATCTGTGAGCTATAATCATGAGTAGAACTATCTGAAAGTGAGATCAAAGTCTGCAATTGCTGACGTAATACCAAGTACTCCTTATAGCAACTGGAATGGGTGTCAGCAGCTTTCTTTTGTAAAACCTGTCTCCATCTAGCCTTGGTGTTGTCCCACCACTCCATAATATCCTCCTAGAGATCAGCAACAGATAGTCATGCTGCCTGTTCCCTTCTCCACAATTTTTGGACTTTGGGATCTTGAAGTATGGAATCATTAAGTCTTCACCTATTCTTTCTACAACGGGGAACCTGAGACCATGAAAATGTAACCCTTAGAGCTGCATGGTCTGAAAACTCACTCCCAAGAGTCTGACAGTCAATAACTGTAAGAGTCTGAGAAAGAAAAATGAAGTCAATTCAAGTTCTACAGTCTCCCCTGAAATAAGTATACCCACCTTTAGGATGCAGAACCCGATAGGCATCCTGAAGTTTAGCAGTGGAGATCACATTTTTAAGGGCCATGGTATCACTAAAATGTTTAGAGGTCTGAAGCCCTCTATCCGCCTGGTGTAGGCCACAATTAAAATCCCCAGCCCAAATAACCAGTCTGGAAGTATGTAAAAAGGGTTGCACTAAACGGAAAAGGGGAGACCGCTGTGCTTTAGTCTGAGGAGCATACAAGGCAATTAGCCAAAATCTTTCAGACTGAAGGGATATGTCAAGCAATAATTCCCTCCCAGGACAAATATCCACAAGTCTAGACACATGAAGAGCAGAATTTGAAAATAAAATACCCACACCATCACATTTATCTACCCCAGAGGACCAAAAGGAAGGTCCATGGGACCAAGCCCGTGAGGCCTGCTGAAGTTCCCTATTAGTTTTTAACTGAGTATCAACTAAACAGGTAATGTCACAACTCATATCCTATAAAGCTAGCATGACACCACCAAGCTTTCTGTCTCCCTTGATACTATTAACATTAAAAGAGAGGATTGACAAGGAATCCATAGGGAAAGGTTAAGGTGATTTACTCCGTCGACACTGTCTAGTTCTTTTGGCAATGGGATCTATATCCCCAACCCCCTCTGTATCTGTGTTAGAAACAATTGAGGCAGTATCAGTGTCTTCATCTGCGGAATCCCTATCGGTAACATCAGAAGCCAAAACAGCAAACTTATTACCAGTCTTCCAGGGCCTAGAACCAGGGACCTTACCTCAACCAGAAACAGTCAGCCCCTTCCTAGTCCTTTTTTTCTGTACTGTAATAAAGGCAGATGACTCCAGATCAGGCTGAGTCTGAGATAAAGGCAGGGGAGGGGTAGGCATAACTTCAAGATCTGTAGAAACAGAAGCAGATAAAACAGGGCCCTCAGGCACCACAATATCTACCTGTTCTTGCATAGGAACTACATCCTGGTGGGTGAAATCAGAGGCCCCCACATCCCCAGTCCCCGGGGTAAAAGATGGTTGAAGAGGGGGCGAAGCCACAAGGCCAACCCGCAAATGATGCTCTGCAATCCTTTTAGCCTGCTGCAGCTGCTGAGCAAGATTAATGAGACCTTCATGAGATGGACAGTCATCCCGATTATGTGAGGCCCAAGGGCAGCAGCCATAAGCATGACCAGTGTGTTCACATAAGTTACATTTGAAAAGATTCAAACAAGAACTAGAATTATGGCCAAAGTCCAGACAGTGGCTACATTTAACTGTATCACAGGCGGAGCTTAAGTGGGCCCTAGAGCCGCACTTAAAGCAAGCTCTAGGCCGCCCTGCATAAAAAATTAACCTCTTATCCTTCCCGAGGTAAATGAAACTAGGCAAGTGATTGGGGCCTGCATTTGTAGAATATAACTTAACCCTAACCCTCCACCCACCATCCCAAATCTGCTCACTATCTAAAGTAGGAGTGGGCCTATTCAAAACCTCACAACGTTGTTTCAACCAGAACAAGATATCTTCAATATTCACCCCTTCATTTTTAAACATAACGGTGATATTCTTGACTGTAGGTTTGGTCAAAGGAAGAACATGAAAGGGAGACCAAGTAGGGGAATTTTTACAAGTAGCATACTGAGCCCAGAAACGATCCAAACTAGATTCATTTTTAAAGCTAACATCATAGTTAGCATTCCCCAAACTAATAAGAGCAAAAATTTCAGAGGAAAAAAATGCATAGAAACTTTAAGCAAGGTTTTTGCAACATAAATTCTATCCGGGAGGTTTTCCAGCCCTCCTTTATATAAGAAGCGCACGGCATTGCGCCTAGGGGCAGGCTCACCCTTATTATGAAATAAATCAGTGAGCTTAAAGCCCATCGATGTACCAGAATTAGTACCATTATCATGCAACAATGCAGGGTCCGGACCCAAGCGTACTGGTACTTCAGGATCAGTATCTACCACAACAGCCTGATCTGGCAAGGACGAGCTAGAAGCAGGACATTGTGGACCAGAGGAAACACTAAGGACACCCACAGGAGAAACAGTAACAATAGGCACAGAAATATCCCCAGCAGTAGTACAAGGAACAATATTAGAGTCCAACACACAAGGAGAAGAAGTATTACCCCGGGGCAAGATGGAGCTCATAGGTGTAGAAGGTGCAGTGGCCACCGGTGTGACAGCATTCTTTAACAGGGTGATGTAGGATGGATCCTGTGAATCAGGCAACCAGGAACCACCTTCCAACTGTTCCCAACCAGCACTCCTCAAGGCTAGCTCAGAAGACCATGCCGACCCATCCGGTAAAACAGCAGGTGGCAACACAGTAGACTCGTCCAGTAAAGCAGTAGAGTGAACTCCTGGTAATTTACTCCAGCCAGGCCACTGGAGGCAAAAGAGGACACTGTACCTCCCGGAGCAGCTCCAGGTGCCGAATCCGTAGATGGCACAGGAGCTACAGTGGCGGTGTCAGGAGGCATAATTTCAGAAGATGGACAAGGCGAAAGGGGCTGTAGGCACTTAGGGGCTAAACCTGACAAACTGCCAGCCCTAGAACCAGATGGAGATGCCGTGGTAGACAGCAGGACAAACCGGTCCAGTCGCAATAGCAGACCGACTGGAAACAGCAGCAGACAAAACCAGAACAGAAAGCACATCAATCGCAGAAAAAGCAGCGAGTTCTTGATCAAGTAGTTCCATTCGTTGTAATAACTGAGATTTTGCAGCCAGTAAATGTTCTTTATCACCACCAGAAGGAAGAACAAAGTTGCCCACGGGACGAGATATCCCAGTCGAAATCGAATCCTCCAAAATACTAAGCTCAACCAGGTCAGCCACTGAACAAGCTTCCTCAACAGCCTCTTGCATTGATAGCACAGGAGAGGAGGCCCACTCTCCCGTACCAACTGTATCCATCTCCTCCAACATCCCAGGCAGACTGGCCATCGCAACGCTGACGGCCAAGGGTCCCTCTACTGACAGCAATGCAGTAGGGGAATTTCCCCCGTGTCCTGGCCAAATTTCCCTCATTCACTAAAAATACCACCAACAGCTTAATCTGGTTCAAGGTCAGTTGGCATTCATCTGTATCCCCCGGGTCGTGCCTGAAAATAGGCAGGATTTGTCTAGTGCACTTACCCAGTCAACAAAAACTAAATAAATAAAAAAACAACAAATGTAAGGCTACTAACAGAGCGATTGGTGTATTAGATAGACAAATACAGAATCAACCAAAAAGGAACAAAATAAATAAAAAATCCAAAAAAAGAAGATTCTAGCTAGAGACAACAAAGTTCTTGAAAAGCCATTTGAACAGGAAATAAGGGAGGGTCAGGATTCAAGCCAAAACTTAAAACTGGGGAAACAGGAAAAAAAACCTGCTGTGCAGGAGATGAATCTCCTTTTAAATTATATTAATAATGAAATATCCTATGATGCAATAGTTAGTGAGGAGTCTATGACTGGTTATCAGAGGGAGACTGAGACCTCTGGCCATTCACCCACCAAAGCTGATTCTATTGATAAGGTTCCGGTTAAGGTTTCAGGGGTTTCTCCTGTCTTGCAGAAGTATGAGAATACTGAATTTCTGATTGAGATTTACAATGTAGCTATATTAGAGAATGAAACAGAGAGTTTACTACTTGCTTGGGTACTCAACTTCCTTGAGTTATCACATATTGAGTTAGAAAAGGAAGTATTTGTTTCTAGATCACTGAACCCCTATTATAGGAAAACAGTATTACTTTACTGTACATCCCTGAGGACTGCCCCTCTTATATTGGAAAAGGCACTGTTTCTAAGGGAAAAGGGCTATGGTATTACATTACCAATGCTAGTCCCAAGATCTCCCCTTGAGTTTCTTAGTAGTAAGGAAGACAGTCCTTGTGAGCAGCTTCCTTCACGGGAAGTAGTTAGTGAAGTAGTTCATGAATCTCAGATGGATATCTTGGGAGTGATTAATGAACATATCAAAAATCAAAGAAAGTCATGGCTAGGAAGAACAATTGCTGTGTTTGGATGGAAATTTACAGATAAGAATGCTAGACGGAAGATAAAAGGGGATCTCCTCTTTTTCTTAGAAAAAACATTAGATTTACATATTTCCTGGAATATGGTAGATTCCTTTTACATACAAGATTACTCAGGTTTCTCATCCCAGATTGACATTACTTTTAAAAACCCTAGTTTAGCTAATAAAATACTGTCATTTGCAGGTAAATTAGATCCAATGGGAATCCATATAGTGGAAATGACAGATCTGGATCTAGATATTCACGATCGTACTCCCGTGATGGGAGCACAGGAATTAACTCCAGTTTCGGATTCTTTGTTAATAAATTTTGAAACTTTTGAAGATTTAAACATCTATGAGCCTTTGGTGACTGTGGTCTCCCCCTGACATCGGCAATTCGGGTTGGACCCTGGTGAATTGCCATCTGTTGAGCCAAATACTGGGACAGTAGCTAATATAAGGAGAAAAAGGAATATGATGGATGCCCTCTCTATTCTCTCGTCGAGTATTGAGGGTATACACCTTAAAATTACAGATCCAGAGGTTTTGGGCTTTTTAGAGTCATATGATAGAATAGGGATTCAGGAAACATGGGCCCAGATATTCAAAAGGGTTGAGCATGGCACAACAGTGTTGCACCATGCACAACCCACTGATGTGCCCTGGTGCGATATTTAAAAGGAAAAAGTGCGCCGCACAAATTCGATGTGCTGGAGTGCATCAGTTATGTATGCAGGCACAGGTGGGGGGGTGTGCCCATGCATAACCTGCACAGCCCGATATTCAGCCATATCTGGACTGAGTAGTACGGTATGGGCTGCATGCCCATTGGCTCATGCACTGAATCAATGGGCGTGCAGCCCTACCAAGCTGTCAGTTGGTGAGCGGTAGGGCGGCAGGTGGGTGGGGTGCTGCCGCCCGCCGGCTGACAGGGGGGAGTGGGGTGGTGGGGCCAGTGGGTGGATGGGGTGGGGGGCATGCTAGGATCACCAGGGATATTGGACTTGGGGAATACAGTGATGCCCACCATCAGGGCACATAGCGGTCCACTGGACCACCAGGGATGTCGGATGTTTTTTCTCTCTTACAGGACTTCCTGCGATTGGGCTGCAGGGGGCGTCGGTCCCTGATGGCTGCTGCCTGGCAGGGCACCAGGCGCAAGTCATTGGGGATTGGCGCACCTGCATTCTAATGGCATGTAAATGGGGCCGTAATAGATGCAAATGGCCCCCTGTGTGCCTTGCATAACTTATGGCCTCATTTGCATGTCCCCTTTGAATATCGCAGGTGCTGTGCATGGCGCAATGGCACTTGCGCCACTGCATCTCCATGCTCCACTCTGACCACTTGGGCTGGAGCAGTGCCACTGCGTCATGCACAGTGGGGGTGGCCAGGGTGTGATATTCAAAGCTGTTGTGCCATGGCGCAGCTCCGTTGAATATCACCCAGGCCACACCTGTGTGCAACAAATTTGAGCTGCGCCCAGGCTTGCACCACAGCCTGGTGCAGTTTGAATATCCGTGCCATGGTGTACAGAAGAATTTACTCCTGGACTGGCAGGATATACAGCCATGGCTTTATCGGCCTCCAGAGACACAAAATTTGGTAGGCTTAAAGGAGGACTTACCTTTTTTATTAAAACACAGCTTGATCTAGGAATTACATGAATAGCAACAAATTTAGAGGGAATTTTGACTATACAAATTCATAAAGGCTTAGAGAAAGCTATTCTCTGCAATGTATATATTGCTTCCAGATTCCGATATTCTGAAACATTAGATACATTCATTCGGAATTTGAAAATTTTGTTAGATGATTTGTCAGATAGCTATGCAGATTGCCTCATAATTATTATGGGAGACTTTAATGCTAGAGTCTCTTCTTGTCTTTCCGAAAAGGATTATACTGATCTTATTTGTTGGCTTCCTGTTGGTTAATGACAATATCACTTATAAAAGGTCCACTCAGGATCTGGTACTCAACCCTAGAGGCAGGACTCTCCTGGAAGTATTTGCATCCAGGAATTACTGTCTCTTAAATGGAAGAACCCAGGGTGATATGTTGGAGAATGTTTACTTTTAGGGGCCCGATGGGTTCCTCTACTCCTGACTTAATTTGGACCAATTTGGAGGCAACTAATATGGTACTGAGATTAGAGGTTAAGGATAGAATGGAATCTTCCCATTGTCCTATCATTCTCACTCTGAACTGTCCCCTAGGATCAAATAGAAAAATTGGTTTCCTGGAGGACAGTTTGGAGATTATTAATGAGAAAAGAATTATTTGGGGACCCTTACATTATACGAACTTTGAGTCTATTTTAAATACTAGAGAGGTGTGCCATATACATGATTATATTATAAACTCCAACAAATTAAATGATATCTTAGAAAGCAGGGAAAGGATATCTATGTTATTAAAACCATGGTGCAGGAAAAAAATATCTTCCCGTAAACAGATTTATAAAAAATCTTGGTTTAATGCAAACTGTTTACAAGCAAAAAAACTCTTTGGTAAAATACTGAGGATACATAAAAATAAGAGAAATAAAACTATTGCAGATTTTAAAATACTGAAGACAGAAAGAGAAAAGTATAAGTTCGCTTTAGAAAGAGCAAAAGAAAAATAGTCTCACGGACTGTGGGAAAAGCTTAAACAGTCTGTATTAAATAGAGATGGTAGAGGCTTCTGGAAATTAGTATCTCAGGGCTATAATAAATATTCTAATAGATTAGAAGCCTATATTACACCTGAGGCCTGGACTCTATTTTTCAGAGCTTTATTTCTCCCAGTTTGAACTGGAGATGTCTCTAGACCAACAGCCCAGGGGAGTAATGTATTATCCACGGCCTATCTTTATTATAGAAAGAGATATTTTTCAGGCAATATTTTTGCTGAAATCTAATAAGGCTCTAGGACCCGATGGTATCTTGGGAGATCTATATAAATCATTTCCCAATTGGTGGTGCCCGCTTCTCTTTCCATTATTTATTGGACTCTTACAAGGACTCCCATGTCCACCAAGTTGGCTAGGTAGCCATATATTTCCCATATTTAAAAAGGAGGATCCATATAATCCGAAAATGTATAGACCGATCAGTCTTATAGATGTTACCCAGAAAATCTTTACAAGGATTATTCTGGGAAGACTATTAGATTGGGCTGAAGAAAATTCAATTCTGAATGAGGCACAAAATGGCTTTAGGAAAAATAGGTCCACAATACAGCATTGTTATGTTTTGTATCATCTGATTTGGAAATATACCAAAATGAGAAAAACTAATCTTTTTTGCTCGTTTGTGGATTTTTCCTCAGCTTTTGACAACATCAGTAGGAAAATTCTCTGGATAACACTCAAGGCTTTAGGGCTGGAGAGTTCACTACTGGATGTTATCATTAGATTACATGAAAATACATGGGCCAGAGTTCAATACAATCAGTATGGATATTTGACTGAGAAATTTCCAACGAACATAGGGGTTAGACAAGGATGTATTTTGGCACCCACTCTATTTAATATTTACATTCATACAATTTTGGAACAGATTTCTACTCCAGACTTCCATGCTCCTAAAGTACAGTAGATTCTACTAGGATTGATTGTCTAGCATATGCTGACGATTTGGTTTTGTTGTCAACTTCTTTATTAGGACTGAAAAGGAAGTTGATAAAGTTTGAATCTCTTTGTGTTCAGTATAAATCAAAAGTTAACTATGGTAAAACTAAAGTAGTGGTGTTTGGTAGTCAGAGAAAAAACACTACTAAATTTAAGACAGACGGGGTAAACATAGATAGGGTAAAGTTCTATGATTATTTAGGAGCTCATTTTTCCTATAATCTCTCTTGGCATCAACATATGGAGATAATCCAAAATAAAATGAGATCATCAGGGAATGCTTTAAAAATATTTAATAACAAAATGGGGAAAACTTCAGTTAAGGGAGTAGTGAATGTACTTAACGCCAAAATAAGAACAAGCATGTTATATGCTAGTGAAATTTGGGGATATGCACAGACTGGAAGGTTACAAATTATTTTAAATGATTTGTATAGATATATTCTCATGTTACTGCAAGGGACACCCAAATGTATTCTAGCATTGGAATTAGGACAGCACACTTTATATTCACTTATCCAAGAGCAACAAATTATATTTTTACTTAAACTTTTTCTGCTGCCAGAAAGCAGATACCCCAGAATGTACCTTGAAGAAAGTATAAGAATGGCTAACTTGGGTTTTAGCCATCCCAGTATTCAGTTTATTAAGGAGGTTATGATGCCAGCTGGCTTGGGACATCTACTATATGAAGTATATTATAGACCATTAGTAGTAATTAAACAGGATGTCAAAATTAGGTTGGGAGCATTAGATGAGAATTTTCTGCTTACACAGCTCTCTAAGCTCAAACTTCATGATTATTATAAATCAATTAAACTCTCAAGTAGTTTTGAACCGTATCTATCTATGATAACAAATTTTAGGTTAAGGAAGATTTACACTAGATTTAGAACAGAGTGTTATACAGCAAATTATGTGCAGTATAGATATAAGAGAAAAGCTTTATCTTCCCCATTCTGTAAATGTGGCTTGGAAATAATAGACAATTTGAAACATGTTGTACTATTATATCCTCTTTATGAATCATCAAGAAAGAAATGGTTGGGTGAATTTCTTGGAGGTCTCAGTCTCCCTCCTTTAAATATGCTGAATTATCTTTTTAAAACTAAAGATAAGAAAATCATGGAATTATTGGTGAAATTTCTCTTAACTACTCATTTGTAAAGAATGGTTTATATCAGTATATAATCTATTTATTTTGTCTAAAATAATAGATAGCTGATTTATAGTTTTAACATGGTATTTCTAGCTCTGGTGTCATATGTTGGGTGTATGATAACACTTATAAAATTAGCTACTGTTTCTTTTTATGATTTGTATTTTATGTGATGTGTGTAAATTTTAAATTGTATACGCCTTATTGCTGATCAATAAAATTGTTACTTACTTACACAGAGCAAGTTAGAAGTGACTAGCTAGGAACAATTAATTTACTAAACTAATGTATATGGTGAAACAGTTAGATTTCCAAGACTGCTTAGAGGAATTGGAAGGAAGTTGTAATTAGTAGAGAGAGACACGGACTATAATGAGGGTGTGTTGTGGGGAGGGGGAAGGCAGGAGGGGAAGGAGTTGGGAGCAGCAGGGGAGCATTGGTGGTGAGGAAGTGGGTGTGAGGACAGGTGCATGGGGGTGGGGAGATAGTTTTAAGTAGGTGTTTGAGGGCCAGGAGGGATTGGAAATCATGGAAGGAAACAGGTAGTTGATTCCAGAGGTGTGGTAGAAGAAAGCAGAGACTACGGCTGATTAACGCCAGTGATGGATGGAGAAGGAGAGGGGAATGACAGGCTCTTTAGGGATAGACAGGAATGAGAGCAGTGGAGAGGAGTGAGGAGATATGGGGGGGAGAAGGTTGAGCTAGAATTTTGATGTGAGTGTAAGTGAGTGAATGTGCCGCTTGGGGGAGAGGGGTGTGAAGTTTAGCAAGGAGAGATTTGTACAGTGATGGGTGCGCAGAGGAGAGTTTGTGATGAATCTACAGAAAAGGAGTAGAGTGTCGAGTTTGGTGAGTGAGGAGACAGGGGCTCATGCATAGATAATGTCCCCATAGTTGAAGATGAGAAGGATAATTTTGTGAACTAGGTCGTGGCAGATTTGTAGAGGGATTGCATGTTTGTTTCGAAGTATGACTCCTGACAAATATACACCCAACAGTGGGTGGTTTAAATTGTTGATGATGCTGCTCTCTAGTACTATTTGGCAGGAGTCATGTTTGGCTCAAAGATCTATAGTAATATTCATGTATGGGTTGCTCTGTTTACATATGGGTCAAAGGGACATTAATGTATACATTAATGCATACTGGGCATTACTCCCTTCCCATTCCACAACCTGGTCCATGTGTGCTCCATAAAATCTACCAGCATCATCCTCCTCTGCCCATTCATAGTACTTCCCTTTCATGTAGTGATACCTGTCCCTCTTTCTGCCTCCCATCTGTTCATGACTGTGAGAATTAGCATAGTAATGTGTGCCTGAATAGTGTGTCAACTCAGCCAACAAGAAGCATGACGGTGTCATTTATTACAGAAAAATGAAACATTCATACCTTGGCATCGCTCAGTGCCATTGGTGCTCTGATTTATAATTACTGCTCAGTTCTGGTAGCTGGTGACATCAATTGAGTAGCAGCTCCCAGTACCACTTTCAATGCAGGACCACCACTCAACAGAAGTCACCAGATTCTGGAACTGATCAAATATGATAAAAATGAACTGCAGGCAGGAGAAAACATAACATCAACCAGGGAACTTAAAAAGGAAAATAAAAACAAGATTATTGCAAAGCAAACACGTTAAAAAACACAGTAGTGAGATTAAGCAGGATACATACATGTTTAAATGTACAACTATATTAATCAAACTAAAGTAGGCTTTACTTTCCTTTTAAATAAAAAATGAACACAGCAGCGCTGCAATAATTACTTCTGTGTTTACATGCTAAGAACTATTTGGTAACAATGAATAAGGCACCTGTGTTTTGGTGTTACCTCACCAATCTGGAGCCCCATGTTACTTTTAAAATAAAATAAAAACTGGACCTCACTCAGCAGTATTAAACACAATTTTATTTGCTTTTTGTATGTGCTTGCCAATGGTTAGTGAAGATGCTATGAATGATCTGAGATGTGGGAGGGCTTGTGGGGTCTTGCAATGCCTCTACCTATCACAGTTTCAGAATACTTCATTTCCGCGCAAATGTCAGCACTCTCTGCCTCTCTGCTGATTTTGCCTTTGAAATATTTCACCAATACCAAAGCTGAAAAATGCAAGGTGGAACTGGGTTTTCTTTTGCAACTTGTACTGCCTACTACTAGTGTGTCCTGTGTGGTTTCTTCTGCTTTACTGGTGCTAAACAATCCAGGGAGTTCACATCATGGAAAGCTGTGTGTGTCAATGCCAGGAGCCTTCAGCAACAAGATGGAGGATCTGGAGGCTGCCATGGTGCAGTCAGACCTGGACATTGTGGCCATCACAGAGACCTGGTGTAATGATAATCATGACTGGGAGATGGCCATACCCAGCTACAACATATTCAGAAGAGACAGGGCAGGCAGGAAGGGAGGAGTGGCACTTTATGTGAAAGATGTCATAAAGGCCACAGAGATCCAGGAGGAACAAAATAGGGTAGAGATGTTGTGGATTAAGCTAGAAAGGAAAATGGGGACAGCCGCCCAGCAGGAAGAAACAGATAGAGAGTTGATGCTAGCCATCCAAAGGATGGCAGACAAGGAGAAGGTGGTGCTGTTTGGAGACTTCAATATTCCAGATGTGGACTGAAGCCTCCCAGCAGCAGCAGCATCAACCAGGAGCAGATTTATCCTGGACTCTCTTCAAGGTGCTTTCCTCAGTCAACTGGTCATGGAACCAACTCATCAGAAGGCAATACTGGACCTTGTGCTCACAGACAGGGACAGTGTGATTGTGGTAACAGTGGGAGAGCACCTGGGGAACAGTGACCACCGGACACTGTGGTTTGAAATCACAGAAGGAGCAGAACCAAACTGCACAAAAACACTTATACTGGATTTTAGGAGGGCAGACTTTGGGAAAATGGGGAGATGCTTGAAAGAGGCATTTATGGGAATGGGGAGGGAATCAGGGGTTGAGGAACAGTGGGCAATATTTAAAACAGGGATTACAAGAGCAACAGAATTATTCATTAAGCAGGTTAGCAAAGAGAAAAGGAAGAGGAGGCCATCATTTTTTAGTTTTAATAGTTTTCCAAGGAGGTAGCGGAGAGACTGAAAGCCAAAAAAATCCCATTCAGGCAATACAAAAAGACGCAAGCAGAAGGGGACCGGGAAAAGTACCAGGAGAAGCAAAGGGAGGCAGGGAGGTTAGTAAGGGAAGCCAAAGCTCAGACAGAAGTACGCATCACAAAATCAGTGGGTAGAGTGGACAAAACCTTTTACAGGTACATAAACAAAAAAAGAAGGGCAAAGAGAGGGATAGTGAGACTGAATGAGGAGGATGGGGGACACGTGGGGGATGACAACAGTAAATCTGACATGCTGAACAGATATTTCTGCTCAATCTTTACTGCGGAAGAGGAGGGTAATGGTCCTGAAGGGAGTACAAGGAGTGGGAATGGTGCAGAAATGGACACAAGTCCCTTTACATGTGAAAGGGTCCTAAAGGAACTGGAAGGAATAAGAGTTGATAAAGCAATGGGGCCAGATAGGGTGCACCCCAGGGTCCTAAAGGAACTAATAGAGGAGGTGGTGGCTGAACTTCTGGCAATCCTGTTTAGCTGATCACTGGAAACAGGGGAGGTACCCAAAGACTGGAGGACAGCAGATGTAGTCCCCTTATACAAAAGCGGGAACAAAGAGGAAGCGGGGAACTACAGACCAGTCAGACTGACCTCGGTAGTGGGGAAGATCATGGAAGCACTACTGAAGGAGAGATTTGTGGAACATATGATTGCCAACAGGCTACATGACTAAAGACAGCATGGTTTCACCCGGGGGAGGTCATGCTAGACCAAACTCATTGAATTTTTTGACTGGGTGACAAGGAAGGTGGATCAGGGAAGGGCAGTGGACATGGCCTATCTGGACTTCAGCAAGGCCTTTGACACTGTGTCACATAAAATGCTATTAAACAAACTAGGGAATATGGGAATGGGCAGGACAGTAGTGCGGTGGGTAGGTAACTGGCTGGGCGGCAGGACACAGAGGGTGGTGGCAAATGGCTATCACTCCACAGAAGGAAGAGTGACCAGTGGGGTACCACAGGGATCAGTGCTGGGATCGGTCCTATTCAATGTCTTCATCAGTGACATTGCGCGCGAGCTTCTACACAGAATTTCCTTGTTCACTGATGACACAAAACTCTGTAACAGAGTGGACACGCCAGAAGGTATAGACAGAATGAGAAGGGACCTGTAGAAGCTTGAAGAATGGTCAAGGGTTTGGCAGTTGAAATTCAGTGCAAAGAAGAGCAAGGTAATGCATATAGGGCACAAAAGCCCTGGAACAACATATCAGTTGGGGGTGAGGACATAGCATGCACCAAGCAGGAAAGGGACGTTGGGATTATCATCTCTGATGACCTCAAGGTAGGGAAACAGTGTGACAAGGCAGCAGATAAAGCAAATAGGATGATGGGATGCATAGGCAGTGGCATCACTAGCAGAAAAGAGGAGGTCATAATTCCACTATACAAGACACTAGTGAGGCCCCACCTGGAGTACAGTGTACAGTTCTGGTGACCTTACCTATGTAAGGACATAGACAGGGTAGAGAAGGTTCAGAGGAAGGCAACAAAGATAGTACAGGGATTGCATCACAAGTCCTATGAGGACAGGCTGAAGGAGGTGAACATGTATTCCCTGGAGGAGAGGAGGGAGAGAGGGGATATGATAGAAACATACAGTTACATTACAGGGAGGAACAGGTGTTCCAGGATTAGAGGACATGGGATGAGACTGGAGGAAGGGCGATTCAGAGAAAACATGAGGAAGAATTTCTTCACAGAAAGGGTGGTAGAGAAGTGGAACACCCTGCCACGGGAAGTGGTGGGGCCTGAAACAATCACGGGATTTAAAGAGCCACTGACACCTCAAGAAGAACTTTGGAAAACAGAATATTTACACACAAACCAGCTTTAAATTTCTCATTAGCTCTGTCTTTCTTATCCCTATTAATTATTACTGAGATATTGTGCATTAAAATAGGACATCTGTTCCTCGAAGGTTCATCAGTTCCTATTGGTTCTTCCCAACCTGATGTCACAATACTCTGATTGTGACATCACAGTTATTCTCATGCCAGCAGAATGTAATGTCACAACAGAGCATTATAATTTCAAGTAGGGAATAATCTGCAAAGGCAGATGAACTCTAAGGGATAAAGATCTTTTTTGATTTTTTATGGGAATTTCTTCAATAATAAACAATGGAGATGAGAAATATACAGTATAAAAGACATTTGAAATACAAGCTTACCTGTGTCCAAATATTAAGTTTTCCAAAGTTTTCTCAAAGGCGTCAGCTGCTCTTTAAGAATGCATGGGCTAGACATAAGGGAATTCTGGACGTCAGAGGTAAGGGGCAACAGACTTCTAAAAAACATAAAGTGAACTTACAAGCTCAAATGGGCAGACTGGGTGGGCCATAGGCCCTTATCTGCTGACAGTGTCTATGTATCTATGTATCTTTATAGTGCTCTGTTTCTCCTGGGGATAGCAGAGATGTTGCACAATGGTCACTGCTACTTCCTGTCTCTGGCCTCCATGCCAACATCCATCTCAAAACAAATGCAATGTACAGCACAAATGAAGCGGAACAAACTGCACAGTACTCCCATATCTCCCACCTGACCCAGCTGCATAATTACTTTACCAGCAGCAGTCACTCAACTCTGCTGCTGGACCCCCCTCACCCAACCCAGCAGCCCTATATTTGTACCTGTGGTGGGTGATCAACTTCACAATGGGTACCACCCCCTCGCACCCATCCCAGCTATTAAAGAACAGTCCAACACTGGGGTGACTTACCCCTTGCATCGGATAACAACCACCCCCACCAACACAGTATGTAACACCAGGATGTCCAACCCCTGCCAAACAAGTCATACACCATTGCCAAACAACACATAAACTTGGGGTGCTCAGTGCTTAGTTCAGGAACCTGAAAAAAGAAAACTGTCCCTAATTGTTCCTTTTTTGTCTTTTAAACACCTGAAATGAAGAAAACCACTCTTCAATGTCTTCTAGCTCCTAACCCCATGCTTACCTGACCTTCCACTTTGCACCTAACACCTCACATGCACACACCAGTTCCTCTCTTACCTAACAAGGGTCCCATGAAGTATCTTCTCAGGACCAGTGAAGCTCCTCTCTCTATCATGCCCAGCCATGAGCTGACTGGGAATAATGTAAAACTGGTTGCTGGCTTTTTAATGCATTTTGTATTTTTACTCTTAACACTGTCATTTCTAATATTTTTGCCTCAAATTTTCAAAACAGGTTATTTTACCCCATCTCATAAACAAGTTAGGTGTAATTCTTTAAATCCTCTCTGAAACATGTTTCCACAGTTGCTCCACAAAGTCCCCTTCCAGATGGGATTTAGAAAAAATTATTCTTGTCTTAATCATACAGTAAGGTGAGGTAATAAAAAGACAAGACTGAAAATTTAGGGTCAAGATCTCATAGAAACCAAAAAAGTTCTAAAGAGATGATGAAATTGTTCAGCATTTAGTCTTAATATTGCTATGTTTTGAGATTTTTGACCCTGGATTTTCAACATAGCCTATTTTTTAACCCACCTCATGAACATGACAGATGTCATTTTTCTAATCTAACCCAGAATGCATTTTCATGGTCATGCCATAAAATGATACATTGCAGGGAATTTCATAAATGACACCTGTTATGTTCACAAGGTGGCATGCTAAAAATCCTGTGTTGAAAATGTAGGGTCAAAATCTCAAAAAAAATGCAAAGTTATGAAGAGATATTGACATTTTTCAATGTTTACCCACAACTTTTTTCACATCTTCTACGCTCATCTTCAATAGTTTTTTTTTTATATCCTCTACTGAACATGGCAGGTGTCATTTTCAAATCCTCCTACCAAACCTGTTTTCACGGTCATTCCGCAAATTCATGTTTTGCCGGGGATTCCATAAATGAGGCCTGTCATGTTTATAAGCTGAAGTAACAAAAATACTGTTTTGAAATTTGGGTTCACAATCTAAGAACATAACAACATTCTGTGTGAACCTCTTCATTTACCTATCATGACAGTTTCATTATTAAAACTCACATTTTTGATTTGTTAATTTTAACTGTTGCACTATCTACTCCCAACTACTACACAGCAAATACAAGCAAGCAAATATAACTGGTGTTGGCCAGTGCTTGTTTTAAAAGTTAACCCTTTTATTTCTATATAAAGCTTTTTCTCTGCTGGTCACAGTGGGTGGGCTCGCAGCCCTGTCTCTGCCACCTCACCTGGCACTCATATCCCCAGACCACTGAGCCTGAAATCCCCAAGGATTGCCCCAATGGCGTGGCCAGGAAGGGTAGGGCTGTCCTCACCCACCCAGTGACTTTCATCCAGATTTTCGGGCTGGTGGCCAGGCAATGGAGTGGGACAGAGCTAGGTGGGTAAGGCTTCATGTTGCCCTTGACAAACAATTTTCCATTTTCTCCCACAGCCCCCCAGCCATGGTGAAATGCAAGAGAGTACACATGGAGGAGCATACATGCTATGGAACCATGGCCCCTCCCTTCACGGTGCTTGAGCTGCGGGTGCTACTTCCAATCCTCCACCAGGGGCCAGCCAAGGGCTGAGTTGGCAAACCTCCCATCCCAGGAGAGGAGAGCTGCCGTCTGAATGATCAGTTCCCCCCCTCTCGAAATGACCCTGGGTAACCAGATCTTGTTCTTAATCATGGGTTGCCTGTATCGTGTGAGGTAAGGCGCTTAGCGTCTCAGCCGTCTACTCCACTGGGCCAACTGTTAATACGGTTTCCAATAAAAAAAGGTTTTTCAGACTTACCATGATTTTGTGTTTCCATGCTTTGATCCCTATTACACTTTTCCTCAATTCTAAGACACACAACATTCCAGTGAGGTTATTTTAATTGCCCTTTTCAGAGCTGAAATGTACTAAATAACAGATGATTAATGAAACCCTTTCAGCTTTTTTATACAGAGAGAATCGTTCCTCTTTAACAAAAGGATACTATACTATCTCTAAAATTGCATCATGCTGCCTCCCATACTGGTGCAGTTTTGAGAAGCGTGAATCTAATACACTGATACATAGACAATGATGGCAGATAAAGGTATAATAGCCTAGTCTGCCTATTCTACTGGAGTACTCTGCTTTAGCCCTAGCAGCCGTCCTTCCCCTTGTCTCTGTACACCTCTAACTAAGACTATGTGCCTGTCCCACCCCAGTTTGAAACTGGCCACTGATTTAGCTCTTACAATTGCTTCTGGTAGTTTGTTCCTCTTGCTCATTACAGTTTCTGTGAAAAAATGTTAATGGGCATCCTTCTTAAATCTTGCTTCTGCCAGGTTCCATGCATTTCCCTTTGACCCAGTATTTGTGCTCAAGAAAAATATGGCCTTGTAGTTTACCCTATTTACCCCATGCAGTTACTTGTAAGTTACTATTATGTCACCCCTTTTCCTTCTTAGAGTACACTGTGGGTATAGATGTTTGTGTCCTGACAAGGCATGTCCCCCAGACCCTTGATATTCCATTCACGTGCACTGTACAGCCTCCACCTTATTGCAGTGTTCCTCAGATAAGATCCAATACCTTGCAAAGTACTCCAGATCTGGTCTTAGCAATGATCTGTAAGATAGAGGCATTAACACCTGGTTTCTGCTGCTGATCCCAAACCCTATGCATCCCACTATCATATTCACTTTCACTACAACTTTGTTACACTGTACTCTGAATTTTAGGATATCTGATATTCTGATCCCATGTCAGATTACTCTGCCATGCATTCTAATATAACCCCTCCCCCCATTTAATACTGTGCTGCACCGGGGAACGGTTAGGATGTTGACAAGCGTAGGTGTGGGGTTCAAACTGGTAAATTGGGTTTGAGGCTGGTTAACGGATAATAGACAGAGTGGTGGTGATGAATGGCTGTCACTCCAAGAACAGAAGAGGGAGACATGGTGTATCACAGGGTTCAGTGTTGGGACAAGTCCTTTTCAATGTTTTCACTGGAGACATACAGCAGAAGAATTGGAGGGAAAGGCATGCTTTTTTTGCAGATGACATCAAAATCTGCAATAGGGTGGACACTCAGGAGGGGGTGGAGAGAATGCATAGGGATCTAGGAAAACTTGAGGAGTGGTCAAAAACATGGCAGTTGAGGTTCAATGCCAAAAAGTACCAAATCATGCACCTAGGGTATAAGAAACCTGGTGCTGAGTAAAGGATGGGGGTATTGACATTACTTGACAGGAAAAAGACCTTGGGGCCAGCCCCCAAGTGCAGCAGTAAGGTCTCTGCCCATGACTCCAACATCTCAGGTTTGGTAACGGACCTGAGAAGTCGGAGGGCTGGCCAGGGGGAGGAGGATTGAGCATCTGGGGGACTGCTCTCCTCCTTGGGGGGGGAGTGGGAGTGCATCCTGCACATGACTGACCTCTGGTGGAGGCCAGAAGGCGCGACTGCCGGAGCTAAAGCAGCAGGAAGGTGTGCTGGATGTTGGTGCTTCGGCACCGTCACATCAGTGCATGCCACACCTCCCACAGGGGTTAAGCATGTAAAAATGCCAGCTAGCATGCATAAGGCCCAGCTCTGCTGATCTTGCTTCACTCACCTGTAGCACTTGACTGGCAACGAAGTACAGTGTTCTGTTGGGCAGCTTGACCCTGCAGCCCTGCTCTGAAGGGCAAACCGGGGAGGCATCCCAGCAATGGTGGTGAACATGGTTTTGGAATTCCATCAGGGGATAAGCCCACTTGGTGGCCCTGTCCTGGAGGGCAAGCCAAACATAGAAACATAGACTTTAACAGCAGATAAGGAGCACTTGGCCCACCTAGTGTGACCATTTCCCTACCTATTGGATAAGTTGCAGATCCTAGTTAACCAACAGCCTTCTTCCTCCCACCCTCCACTATAATTGCCTTATGTCTGTCCCATGCATTCTTGAATTCTCCCACTGTTTTTAACCCCAGGACCTCCTAAGGAAGGCCACTCCATGTGTCCACCACCCTCTCCATGAAAAAATACTTCTTCACATTGCACCGAGCTGTCCCCCCTCTATCTTCAAATTGTGCCCCTTATTCTTGCATGTCTCTTTTTCTGAAAGATGCTTCCCTCTTGGACTTTGTTGATTGCCTTGAGGTACTTGAAAGTTTCTATCATGTCCCCCCTCTCCCTCCTTTCCTCAAGGGTGTACATATTAAGCTCTTTAAGTTTCTCTTTGTATGGATTCTGGTGCAGACCCTGCACCATTTTAGTTGCCCTCCTCTGGACTGCTTCCATCCTGTATATGTCCTTGTGGAGATGGGGTCTCCAGAACTGCATGCAGCACTGCAGATGGGGTCTCACCAACTGTCTGCACAGAGGGATAACAACTTCTTGTTTTCTACTGGTGATTCCTCTCCCTATGCATCCCAATATCCCACAGCCTTCCTTACTGCCTTTTCACATTGCTTGCCTACCTTAAGGTCATCTGATATAACCACCACTAGGTCCCTTTCCATTTTTGTTATCAGTACCCCCCCCCCCCCATTGTGTACTCCTCCCCTAGGTTTTTGTTTCCAAGGAGAATTACTTGGCACTTCTTTGCATTGAATCCAAGCTGCCATACTTTTGACCATTCCTCCAACCTTGCCAAGTCCCTTCTCATCCTTTCCACCCCATCTTCTGTATCAACCCTGTTGCAGATCTTTGTGTTATCTGCAAAGAAGAATACTTTTCCTTCCAGCCCCTCCGCAATGCTACATATAAAGACATTAAAGAGGACTGGCCCCAATACTGAACCCTGCAATGCCCCACTAGTAACCCCCTTTTCTTCAGAGTGTACTCAGATTACTATTACCCTCTGCGTCCTGCTGTCCAGCCAGTTTGTTACCCAGGTTACTACCATGAGACCCACTCCTAGGCTGGCTAACTTGTTTATTAATCTTTTGTGTGGGACTATGTCAAATGCCTTGCTAACGTCTAGACAGGCCATATCCATAGCCCCTTCCTGGTCTACTACTTTGGTCACCCAGTCAAAGAAATATATTAGATTCATCTGACATGATCTTCCTGCTGTGAATCCATGCTGCCTTGGGTCCTGTGCCCTGCTGACCTCTAGGTACTCAACAAATCTTTCTTTCAAAATGATTTGATCATTTTCCCTACCACTGAGATCAAACAAACAGGTCTGTAGTTTTCTGCCTCTGCCTCGCTCCCACTTTTGTGAATCACATCCACCCTCCTCCACTCCTCAGGTACCACACCATCCTCCCATGATTTGTTACACAGGGTAGTCAATTGTGTGGCTAGGTCTCCCCTTAGTTCTTTTAGAATTCTAGGGTGAATCCCGTCAGGTCCCATTGCTTTGTCCACCTTGAGTTTTAGGAGTTCTTTCTGGACCCTTTCTTCTGTGAATGGATTGGTATCAATTCCCCTGTTCAGAATGCTTCTATTGTTTGGTTTAGGTACCGCCCCCTCTTCTCTTTTTGTGAATACTGAGCAAAAGTATTCATTCAGTATATCTGCCTTTTCACTGTTGCCCTCTGCCCACCTCTCTTCACCATTGTTAAGCCTCACTATCCCTCCCTTGGTCATTCTTTGCTCCATAATGTACCTATAATAGGTTTTATCCCTGTTCTTAACTGAGTTGGCTATATTTTCCTCGATTTGGGCCTTCTCTATTCTGACTGCCTTCCCCACTTCCTTCTGCTTTAACTGATACAGTTCTGTGTCCTGCTCCTTCTGTGATTTCTTATACTTGCTGAATGCTATCTTTTTCTCCTTAACCTTCACCGCCACCTCTTTTGAGAACCATAGTGGTTTTTTACTTCGTTTTGTTTCATTTGCTTCACACAAATGCTTGTTGCCTCTGTGATGGCAGTTTTGATTTTTCCCCATTGTTCTTCCACCCCTCTTTCCTGGCCATTTGCTAGTGCATTCCTTAGGCACTCACCAATTTCTCCAAAGTCAGCCCTCCTAAAGTCCAGTACCCTTGCTTTTGTATGACTAGATTCTACGGCTGTGTTTATCATGAGCCACACTGTCTGGCGGTCGCTTGTTCCTAGATGGCTACTGACTTCTAAACATGTAATCCCCTCTCTGTCCCTGTTTGAAAGTACCAGGTCTAAAACTGCTCCCTCCTGAGTGGGTTCCAACACTAGCTGTCTGAGGCATGCCCTCTGTAGGGCATCGAGAATGACCCTACTCTTAGATTTGGCTGCAGCAAATGTGCTCCAGTTAACATCTGCCATATTCAGGTCCCCCATCAACAATATCTCCCCTTTTTCTGACATTCTAAGGATACCTTCTATCATTTCCTTATCCATTTCCTCCCCCAGAGACAGGGGTCTATATACAACCCATATGCAGACTGTGGTGCCATTTTCTGTCTCCAAGATGAGCCACAGTGCCTCCTCTCCTCCCTGTTTACCATTTAGTTCCATTGCTTTGATCCCTTCCCTTATGCAGAGAGCTACTCCTCCTCTTCCTCCTCTTTTATTCTCCCCATCCCTACTGTAGATTGTGTACCCTGGTATGTTGACATCACAGTCATGGTTCTCCATGTACCATGTTTCTGTGACTGCCACAATATCCTGGTGTCCCTCTTCCATCAAGGCCACTAGTTCAGGAAGCTTGGATTTGCTTCCTGTCCCTTCAAGCCAAGGCACCAGGCAGGCACTTTACATCCCTCTCCCCTCCCTCCCCCAGTTTTACCTCCCCTAACATTTGTGTCCCCCAGCAGGAGCTGCTTCTTTCCCCTGTGATGTCCCATACCACCCTCCTGTGGGTCTCCCTTGTGGAGGTTCCCAGCATCCTCCTTGGTCTCTGCTATAGCTGCCTCCATAGAGGCACCATGCTCTGCCAGAATGGTGTATGAATTGTGGAGAAGTACAACTGGAGGGATACATCTCTTTTCCACCACTATCACCCTCCTTGAGCCCACCATGGTCCAACCACTCCTCTTTCTTGGAAACCTCTGAGGCAGCGGCAGCAGCCCTGGTATTCCCTAGGTGGGGGAGATTTCCCTACTCCTTGCCAGGTTGTCCTGGAGATGGGCAACCTCCTCTCTCAGAGCAGAAAGTTGCCTGCAAATAGGGCAGCATCACAGCCTCCAGAATGTCTCCCAGAAGACTGCCGCCCCACAGCCAGTGCATTGCATCACTCCCCACATGTCTCTCTTTCCAAGAGGATCGCCACTCAAGGTAAGTCCTATGGGGCTAACTATGGGACCCAAAGTGTGGGGGCTGAGCCTCTCAGGGAGTCAGGTGCAAAAAAAAAAAAGTAAATGGACCTTGGGGTTATTATATCAGAGGACGTCAAGGTGGCAGCGCAGTGTGACAAGGCCATGGGGTTGGCTAGTGGGATGATGGGGAGAATAAGGAGGGGTAGCTCTAGCAGGAGGTGGGAGGTGGTGGTCTGCTGTATCGCTCCCTGGTATGCCCCCACCCTTAATTCAATATCCAGTTTTGGAGACCACACCTCAGAAAGTACACAGACATGGTGGAGCTGATACAAAGGAAATTAAAAAAGTGCAGGGCTTGCAAGGGAAGCCCTACAAGGAGAGACTGATTGATATCAACATGTACACCCTAGAAGAGAGAAAGAGAGAGAGAGGTGAATGAAGTACCTCACAGGGGTAAACATGGTACAGGAAGGGAGCCTCCGCCATGTGAAAAAAAGCACCAGGACCAGGAGGCATGCACTGAAACTGGAGCATGGGGAGTTCAGGAGAGATGTGAGGAAATATTTCTTTATGGAAAGGGGGGTGGACACCTAGAACAAACTGCCAGCTGAAGTGGTGGAAGGAAAAATGGTAGGGGATTTAAGTATGTATGGCAAAAACATAAGTGTATATTTGAGCAGAGACATGGGGGTTGGGGACATCGCTGAAGACCAGTTAGGGTCTACAGATGTAGAATAGGCAGGGAGCACTTGTGCAAAAAGCAAATCTCAAGGATACCAAAAGAACGTGCTCAGAGTTTAGAATGGGTGCTAAACCAAATTCACGATAACAAGACAGAAGATCATGGTACCACTCAGGCAATTGCAAAGTAAATAAAAAGTTCTTACAAAAGTTTGTATGACCACCAGAGTTTTATTTCTTGGACTCCATTCAAAAGTACCGGCACAGAGCCCCAGTGCTTCATGTCATAGATATGACACTTCATCAGGGGGCAGTCTTGGTGGGCCATGCGATCCTATTCTACTGACAAATTTTGTTCTTCTACAGTTCACCATTGGATTCTTTTTCATAATATGCATTTCTGTGCATTGTTTTGGCAATAAAGCTCAGATGACAGATCTTGGACCATTTCTACTACCTACCCACATTCTCCCTTAGTTCATTTTATTTTTGGTGTCTGCTCTTCTGCAGATCATAGTGTCATCTGTAAACAGACAGATCTTGGCCTTTATGCCTTCCCCTATGTCACATATGAATACAAAGAGGACAGAGACTAGTAGACATCAATGTGGCGCTCTACAGATGACCTCCCTGACATCAAAGAACTCCCAATTCACCACCTCCCTTTGGGTACTTCCTCTCAACTAGATTTCCTCCTAAGCTGTCAACCTTTCTTCCTCCCAAGGAACCTTAGTTTTCTCACCATTGTTCTGTGGGGGGCTGAGTCAAAGGCCTTCTTCATGTCTAGGTATGGTATATTAAGTTCCTGCCTTTTGTTAGCCAGCTTGGTCACCCAGTCGAAGAACTCAATAAGATTAGTCTGGCAAGACCTCCTACTAGTGACTCCATGTTGCCTGAAGTCCTGCAGCCCATGCCTTTCTAGGATGTTCAGAACTTCTTCCCTTAGTATGGCCTTTATTGTCTTCCCACTATAGATGCCTGGCTGACTGGTTTTAGTTTACAGGCACATCTCTCCTTCCACTTTTATGCAGATACCATTTCTGCCATCCACCAGTCACTGATGACAACTTCTGTGGCCAATGAACTGTTACAATGCCTGCAAGTAGAGTTGCATTATCTCCCCTACCTGCTCAAGTATCCTAGGATGAAGCCCATCAGGCCCTAAAGATGTGTCCACCTTCAGTCCATGAAGTTCCTCCACCACCCTATCCTCTGTTATTCAACACATACTAATTGGGTAGCAGAAGCCCCCCCTACCCACTGTCCTCCTCCCCTGCATTCTGAAAATGGTCTCTCTTCCTCCTTGGTAAATACTGAAAAGAGTATTAGTTCAGGATCTCTGTCTTCTCTATCCCCCGCTCCCATTCTCTCTCCACCTCCATCCACTTTTCTTCCTTTATCAGCTTCATTACACTCCACTTGACTTTGAGTTTCTCCTAGATGCACCTGAATAACGCTTTGCCTTCCTTCTTCAACCCCCTCCTCGCCCCCGTTAATCACAGTTCCATCTTTGCCTTGGCCCTCCTGACTCTCCTGATAGCCTCCCTGGTTGCCTTTAGGAACTCCTCCCTATTCACTTTCCTTTGGCTGCACTTATACTTCCTAAATGCCCCCCTCTAAACTTGTTTTGCATTCTTTACTTATGACATGAACCACAGTAGGCTTCTTACTCTTTTACCTTTTGATATCCTACTAATGCAGCCTGCTGTCACTTCTAGCAGACCTGCTTTGAATGCCTCCCTTTTTTCTCCACTCATTCCAACTGCCATATTGTCTTCATACCTTTCCACAACAGCCTTTGCATCTTGTTGAAATCTGCCTTTCTGAAATTCTTCATATTTATTTAGCTTGTCTCCTTGTAGGCCTCTATTTGGAGCTCCAACTACACCATGTTGTGTTACTTAATCCTATTGGTTCCGGGATTGACATATTTTGGATCCTGTCACTGTAGGTAAGCATGAGATCCTACAAGGACCCCTCCCTTTTCAGTTCTTAGACCAGCTATACTAGGAATGCCTCCTGTCATACATTCACTAGGAGTGGATTCCTTGTACTTGCCATGACCGGGAATTCCAGTCCCCGTTCAATGCATTCAAGTCCCTTATCATTACTACTTTCTCCAGCTGGGCTACCCTTCTCAGCACCTCACCTATTTCCCTATCTTAGCCTTGGTTTTGGCCTTATGGCCTGTAAATCACTTCTGTCCTGATCTGTTGCACATTCCCTGTTGCTACTAGCATTCGTAGAGATTCTAATCTTCAAATTCTCTCAGGATTTCCATCTCTGTGGCCTCTATTCCTTCACTCACATAAAGTGCTACCCAGCCTCCCTTAACCTATGTCCTGTCCTTTCTGATAAAGCAATATCCCAGTTAGGACATGTCCCATTCTTGGTTCAAGGTTGCCCATGTCTCTGAGACAAACACTGTGTGAAGATTACCATCTGCAACCAGCTCAGTTCAGTTCTGTTTCAGTTGTTTCAGTTATTGAAAAGTATGTATAAAAAACAAAAGTTATCACATACACAATTTATAAAACCAATTGTAGCATACCCACATAATAAAACCAATATATCACAAGCATCTGCAACCATAGATTACAGCACCAGCATTCTGTGGCCCTAACTTCATGTGTTGGTGCATATCATTTCCCTGCAACTTATCCAACCCGTCCTCTTGCTTTCCTCCAAAGTTTCATTAAGTCCAATGTATTCTTTGGTGGGTGGGAGGCCAGCAATGCCTCCCTGTTTAATATCACTAATAGTGTTCCTTATCAACCTACTTCCCCTACATAGTTTAAAGTGATCGCCATACTGTATATTGTGCTGGTCTTGCTATCAGCACCATCTTGCCCTCCTTAGAAGAGTGCAGGCTGTCTGTTTTGAATAACCTCCAATCCTTTTTAAATGTGTCTCCAGCTCCCAAGAAACTGAACTTTTCTTCCCTGCACCACCCCTTAAGTCACGTGTTGAAATTAACTGTTCACTATTCCCTTTCATTTAAGCGAGGCAGTGGTAATACATCAGAGAAAGTTAAGCTTTCCATAGCTACCTTCTCTAGAGCAGGGAATTCTGCCATTACAAGAATTGTACTCCTTTTGCTCAAATTATTGATGACCACATGCACAAACAGATCTGGCCTTCCCTCCCCCTCTCTATGATTTCCACCACCCTGGCTAAAAGGCTGTTTGCTGTCATCCCAGAAAAGCAGCACTCCACATTTTTAACACCAGGTGTTAAACCCACCTCCATCCATGTGGCCTTTACTATTGAGTTCCCTACTATCTGTACCTTCCTCTAACCCCTTTGAGACTGCCCCCACCCCACATGCTGCATGGCAGTGACTGCCTGTTGGGTGTGCCTGTCCTATCTTTCCTTGTGATGGTCAATTGGGGGTACCACTGGCAATAACAGAGCGAGCCTGTGGTTTGTGCAGAGTCCTGGTTTTAAAGCTTTTGTTTCCCTTCCCATTCTTCCCTTCTTCTACTCACCACTGTCCAGCCACCTTAACTGGTTTGTGTGGGCCTTGGTGGTACTTGCATTATGGGTGCCTTATGAAGCCCTGTGGCTATATCCCATTAGGGGAAAGTTTCAGCCCTGGCAGATTTCAGCTCTGCCCTTATGGCCTGGAACATTTTCATCATTTAACAAAGATGATTTCAGAAGAAATACAATTTGGATGGATAGATACCAATAAAGATAGAGCGAGAGAGAGAGAGAGAGAGAGAGAGAGACAGAGAGAAATAGACAAATCATTTAAAATTCCTTTTCCATGTCAAGGAATTGTGATTTGTTTTTAATTCACTGAATAAACAGTACTAAACAATATATTTAAAAACTATGTTAAGTATTGAAATTCAGTTACAGCGCCTATGGTTCTAATATTTGTTTCTTATCATGATACAATAACAGGTTTGCACAGACATGGTTTGCATGATGCTGGCTTATCAATAACTGATGATTGCAATGTGAAGTCTAAGCATATATGATTACTATCTCATTTCTGAACTAGAAATCCTAATTAGCAAACTATGTATCAATGAAGAGAAAGTGAGATTAATAGGATATTAAAAGGTATAAAAAATGAATTTTGGATTGTATTGCTGTTTCAGAGGACTCTGAGATATGATCTCATGCATTTACCTTTCCATTTTTGAGTCTTATACATTGGAGGTATGTAGTCTGTTTTCTCAGATAAACAGTCAAAAGTATGGAGTGTTATTATTTATCATACAATAAATATGACTTTTTTAATTCATGTTTATTAATCAGCATGGGTACAGAGCATTTATCATAAGATTAACTAGATTTATTATTTAAAAAAAAACAGTATGTGAAATTATTAGACATCCACCAAGTTTTTATGGTTGAACAACCCAGCAGAGATCATAGGTTCAGCAAAGACATCAGGATGAATTAAATATGAAATCTGATATAAATATTACATCATTGGCAGGCCTAATTTTCCCCTGAAGAAGCCCACATGTAGAGAAATTGCGAAGTTTTAAGTCGCACACAAATTTCAGGTGGATTGCCAAAATCCACCTTCATGGAAAATGTCACAAAGTTTTGTCCATATGTTTAAAATTTGTTTTTCAAACTTAGCCTTGTAACTTACCTATGTAACTGCAGCTTAGGTGTTACCAAGGCAAATTATTGTGGAAATGAAGCTTTTAGTTAACAACTTGTCTAAGGTCACATGGATGAACTTCTACAGGTCACGTGGCACATCTCTCTGCACATTGGCTGTGCCTGACTTGCTTCCTGTTTTTCATTTCTAATCAGACTGAGAGAGTGAGCAAATAGAAAAGGTAGCTGGCACCTGTTAGCAGTCACAGACAATATGTGATTCAAATGAAAAACTTTTTTTTTTCACACAAATGCAGTCACTGTAAGACTAAAGAAAGGAAGAGAGCATACCCGATTCTACCAAATAGTGTTTGATTTCATTTGATTACATATTGTCTGTGGCTGCTAGCAGGTGCTAACTACCATTTCTACATGCCCAGTTTAACTAATTAGCAAGACACTGCTACTTCCAGGTGCATTCTCCCTTGCTCCACTATATCAGACTGAGAGAACAGAAGGAGCCTGGTCTGTACCAGAGGAAAACAGTTTCTGGCCAGAGCCAATAGGGCTGTATGGGAGGAATTTGGTTTAAAAATATTGAAAATGACCAAAGTAGCAAGCCCGCTGGCACAGCAATAAGGCATCCATCTGCGGCACTGACACCCTGGGTTTGTTTAGGGACTCGGGAGTCGGAGGACTGGCTGGGAGGAGAAGGATTGAGCATCCAGGGGACTGCTCTCCTTCTCCGGGGGGGGAGTTGAGGGTTGAGTGTCCAGTATACTACAGACCCCTGGCAGAAGCCGAGGACTCCACAAGTGGCTGGCCCATCACATATAGAGGGGTGGGGCATACGCTAAGTGACATTGCACATCCCAGCCCTCAGGTACCAGCATCCAGAAAAAGCCAACCCCTGAGTATGACACCAGCTCCGCAGCCATCCCTGCTGCCTACCAGTGTCCAATTGGGGGGGTCCCACTTCCCGTAGCCCCAACCTGGAGGTAAGCCAGGTTTCAGCTACCCAGTGTTCATTGGGGGTGCCCACCTGGTGGCCCTGTCCGGTGGGGGTAAGCCTGGAAATGGAGGGACGGTGGGCAGAGCAGGGATGAACTCCATTCGGGGTGTGGGCTAAAAAATATAAAAAATTACCAAAGCTATGAGCCTTTCAGGATACAAAAACAAATTTTGGGCCAGAGTTCAAAAATGACAGTTGCCACATTCATGAGGTGCTGTAAATAAATGGCTATGTTGTAAATGTGTGGTCAAAATATTGAAAATTACTAAGGTTACGAGCCTGCATTCACAAACTTCAAAATAGGTTCATACCTTTGTTGTTTTTTAATATTTTTACACCAAATTTTCAACATAGCCTTCTTATGACCACACCTCATGAACAAGGACAGAGAAAGTGTTCAACTCTTGCCTGAAAGCTGATTATGAGCAGGGTCCACAAAATCACTTTTTGGGATGTGAAAAAAACATTTTGGCCAGGTTTTGAAAAATGACAGCTGTCACATTCATGAAGTGCTGTAATGATATGGCTATGTTGATGGGGAGACTGCTGACTGTCAAGGAGCTGAGACACCAAGACAAGCTCTAGAGACAGCTCCAACCCTCCAGGTAAGCCCTTAATGTCTCCTCACAACTTTCTGGTGTCCTCATTCCTCCTGATCTTGTGACTAACTCCCCTTTCATATGAACTTGTTTTAAAAAACATTTTATTCAGGGTTCCAATTCTTGAAACAGAAGCCTATGTCACACTGGCTCTAATAATTTAAAAACTAAATGACATGCACTGTGCAGGGACAGCAGTCGCAGCACGTGTTCAGCCTTTCTAAAGATGCCTTCTATCATGTCCTTATCCATTTCCTCCCCCAGAGACAGGGGTCTGTATACAACCCCAATACAGATTGCAGTGCCATTTCCTGTCTCCAAGATGAGCCACAGTGCCTCCTCTCCTTCCCATTTACCATGTAGTTCCATTGCTTTGATCCCTTCCCTTATGCAGAGAGCTACTCCTCCTCCTCTTTTATTCTCCCTATCCCTCCTGTAGATTGTGTACCCTGGTATGTTGACATCACAGTCATGGTTTTCCATGTACCATGTTTCTGTGACTGCCACAATATCCAGGTGTCCCGCTTCCATCAAGACCACTAGTTCAGGAAGCTTGGATTCACTTTCTGTCCCTCCAAGCCAAGGCACCAGGCAGGCATCTTACGTCCCTCTCCCCTCCCTCCCCCAGTTCTACTTCCCATAACAAATGTGTCCCCCAGCAGGAGCTGCTTCTTTATCGTGTGGTGTCCCATACCAACCTCCTGTGGGTCTCCCTTGTGGAGGTTCCCAGCATCCTCCTTGGTCTCCGCTATGGCTGCCTCCATAGAGGAACCATGCTCCACCAGAACGGTGTACGCATTGTGGAGAGGTACAACTGGAGGGATACACCTCTTTTCCACCACCCTCACCCTCCCTGAGCCCACCATGGTCCAACCACTCCTATTTCTTGGCAAACTCTGAGGCAGCGGCGGCAGCCTTGGTATTCCCTAGGTGGGGGAGGTTTCCCTACTCCTTGCCAGGTTGTCCTGGAGATGGACAACCTCCTCCCTCAGAGCAGAAAGTTGCCTGCAAATAGTGCAGCATCACAGCCTCCAGAATATTTCCTGGAAGTTTGCCACCCCTCAGCCAGTTCATTGCATCACTCCCCACATGTCTCTCTTTCCAAGAGGATCGCACTCAAGGTAAGTCCTGTGGGGCCAAATATGTGACCCGAGGTGTGGGGGCTGAGCCTCTCGGGGAGTCCTGTGCAAAAAAAAAAAGGAAATAGACCTTGGGGTTATTATATCAGAGGATTTCAAGGTGGCAGCGCAGTGTGACAATGCCATGGGGTTGGCTAGTGGGATGATGAGGAGAATAAGGAGGGGTGTCTCTAGCAGGAGGTGGGAGGTGGTGGTCCGCTGTATCACTCCCTGGTATCCCCCACCATGAATACTGTTTCCAGTTTTGGAGACCACACCTCAGAAAGTACACAGACATGGTGGAGGTGATCCAAAGGCAATTAAAAGGGTGCAGAACTTGCAAGGAAAGCTCTACAAGGACAGACTGATTGATATCAACATGTACACCCTGGAAGAGAGGAGGGAGAGAGGTGAATGAAGTACCTCACAGGGGTAAACATGATAAAGGATGGTATCCTCCACCATGTGAAAACAAGCACCAGGACCAGGAGACATGCACTGAAGCTGGAGTGTGGGGAGTTCAGGGGAGATGTGAGGAAATATTTCTTCATGGAAAGGGTGGTGGACACCTAGATCAGACTGCAAGCCAAAGTGGTGGAGGCAAAAATGGTGGGGGATTTAAGTATGCATGGCACAAACATAAGTGTATATTTGAGCAGAGACATGGGGCGGGGCATCGCTAAAGACCAGTTAGGGTCTGCAGATGTAGAATAGGTAGGGAGCAGTTGGGCAAAAAGTACACGCTCAGAGTTTAGAATGGGTGCTATACCAAATTCATGATAACAATACAGTAGATCATGATACCACTCAAGCAATTGTAAAGTAAATAAAAAGTTCTTACAAAAGCTTTTATGACCACCAGACTTTTACTTCTTAGACTCCATTCAAAAGTACCGGCACAGAGCCCCAGTGCTTCATGTCATAGATGTGACACTTCATCAGGGGGCAGTCTTGGTGGGCCATGCAATCCTATTCTTCTGACAAATTCTGTTCTTCTACAATTCACCATTGGATTATTTTCCATAATCTGTATTTCTGTGCATTGTTTTGGCAGTAAAGCTCAGCTGCCAGATCTCAGACTGTTTCTACTACCTACCCACATTCTCCCTTAGTTCATTTTATTTTTGGTGTCTGCTCTTGTGCAGATCATAGTGTCATCTGTAAACAGACAGTTCTTGGCCTTTATGCCCTCCCCTATGTCACATATGAATACAAAGAGGACAGAGACTAGTAGACATCAATGTGGCGCTCCACAGATGACCACCCTCACATCAGAGAACTCCCAATTCACCACCTCCCTTTGGGTACTTCCTCTCAGCTAGATTTCCTCCTAAGCTGCCAACCTTTCTTTCTCCCAAGGTACCTTAGTTTTCTGATCATTGTTCTGTGGGGGACTGAGTCAAATTCCTTCTTCATGTCTAGGTATGGTGTATTGAGTTCCTGCCTTTTGTCAGCCAGCTTGGTCACCCAGTCGAAGAACTCAATAAGATTAGTCTGGCAAGACCGCCTACTAGTGACTCCATGTTGTCTGAAGTCCTGCAGCCCATGCCTTTCTAGGATGTCCAGAAGTTCTTCCCTTAGTATGGCCTTTATTGTCTTCCCACTATAGATGCCTGGCTGACTGGTTTTAGGTTACAGGCACATCTCTCTTTCCACTTCTATGCAGATACCATTTCTGCCATCCACCAGTCACTAATAACAACTTCTGTGGCCAATGAACTGTTACAATGTCTGCAGGTAGAGTTGCTTTGTCTCCCCTACCTGCTCAAGTATCCTAGGATGTAGCCCATCAGGCCCTAAAGATGTGTCCACCTTCAGCCCATGAAGTTCCTCCACCACCCTATCCTCTGTTATTCAGCACATACTAATTGAGTAGCACAGCCCCGCCCCGCCCTCCTCCCCCGCATTCTGGAAATGGTCTCTCTTCCTCCTTGGTAAATACTGAAAAGAGTATTGGTTCAGTATCTCTGTCTTCTCTATCACCCGCTTCCATTCTCACTCCCCCTCCTCCCACTTTTCTTCCTTTATCAGCTTCATTACACCCCACTTGACTTTGAGTTTCTCCTAGATGCACCTGAGTAACACTTTGTCATCCTTTTTCAGCCCTCCCCCTTTGTGAATCACAGTTCCATCTATGCCTTGGTCCTCCTGACTCTCCTGTTAGCCTCCCTAGTTGCCTTTAGTAACTCCTCCCTATTCACTTTCCTTTGGCTGCACTTATACTTCCTAAATGCCCCCCTCTAAACTCGTTTTGCATTCTTTACTTATGACGTGAACCACAGTAGGCCTCTTACTATTTTACCTTTTGATACCCTACTAATGCAGCCTGCTGTCACTTCTAGCAGACCTCCTTTGAAAGCCTCCCTTTTTTCTCCACTCATTCCAACTGCCATATTGTCTTCATGTCTTTCCATAACAGCCTTTCCATCTTGTTGAAATCTGCCTTTCTGAAATCCAACATATTTATTTAGCTTGTCTCCTTGTAGGCCTCTATTTGGAACTCCAACTACACCATGTTGTGTTACTTAATCCTGTTGGTTCCGGGATTGACATATTTTGGATCCTGTCACTGTAGGTAAGCATGAGATCCTATGAGGACCCCCCCTTTTTAGTTCTTAGACCAGCTATACTAGGAATTCCTCCTGTCATACATTCACTAGGAGTGGATTCCTTGTACTTGCCATGACCTGGAATTTCCAGTCCCCGTCCAATGCATTCAATTCCCTTATCATTAGTACTTTCTCCAGCCTGGCTACCCTTCTCAGCACCTCACCTATTTCCCTGTCTTACCCTTGGTTTTGGCCTTATGGCCTATAAACCACTCCTGTCCTGATCTGTTGCACATTCCCTGTTGCTACTAGCATTCATAGAGATTCTAATCTTCAAAGTCTCTCAGGATTTCCATTTCTGTGGCCTCTATTCCTTCCATCACATAAAGTGCTACACAACCTCCCTTACCCCCACATGTCCCATTCTTGGTTCAAGGTTGCCCATGTCTCTGAGAAAAACACTGTGTCAGGATTACGATCTGCAACCAGTTCAGTTCAGTTCTGTTTCAGTTATTGAAAAGTATGTATAAAAACAAAAGTTATCACATACACAATTTATAAAACCAATTGTAGCATACCCATATAATAAAACCATGATATCACATGCATCTGCAACCATAGATTACAGCACCAGCATTCTGTGGCCCTAACTTCATGTGTTGGTGCATATAATTTCCCTGCAACTGATCCAACCCCTTCTCTTACTTTCCTCCCAGGTTTCATTGAGTCCAGTTTATTCTTTGGTGGGCGGGAGGCCAGCAATGCTTCCCTGTTTAATATCACTAATAGTGTTCCTTATCAACCTACTTGCCCTACATAGTTTTTTTTTCTGTGTAACATTTTTTATTGTTTTCCAGCAATACAGACATACAGAGCAGAGGAGACAGCAGATTAAAATTTCATTGGCAATACAGTGTTACAGTACAGTACTTAACACCCTAGGGGAAACAAGGTGGGAAGGGTAAGGAAAGAAATATGGGGGGAGGGGGGAACATATAAGGAAGGGAAAGAGGGACAAGACAAAAGACATAAGGTGACATATCTAGTAGGGATAGCAAAGCTAATTAATACACGGTTCATGACTAGCACTCTCCTAGAAGCAAGTTAATTATTGTAAAATACAGGAATATGATTAACTACAGCAGCATTAACTTTGTATCTAACAGGATACCATTCCTACCCATGGATGTTAACCTCATGAAGCATATTACTTAGATGGACTCCTTTAAAGAACTGTGGTGGCCCACCAAAACTCCCTCCTAGTCCTCAAGGGGAGAACTTAAGCACCTCAAAAGTACCAGAGCCATCTCTGTGTCTTCACAAGGCCATATGCCCAACAGAAGTTACCCATGAGGGGGGTACGACCCATCCCACTTGTGTAATATCAAGGGGTATCAGTTAGCCAGCACCCTGCCAGGATTGTTCAAGTTCTGGAGCTTCAAAAAATTGAGGTAGTAGGACCAACATTGATTGAATTTGGACATTTGGTACTTCTGCAGGTGTGAAATCCTATCCAGTTTGGTTAAAGAGGATAGAGAAGCTAACACCTCCATCACTGCAGGCATCAGAGGTGACCTCCATTTGCATAATAGAGCTCTCTTAGTCTGCAGTGATATCAGTGCAAGCCATCTAATCTCATAGGGGGTCATTTGTGGAAGCTCCCTTCGGATACCCAAAATGTAAAAGAGAGGACTAAATGGGAGTTTCTTCACCAACACTTTGCATGCATAGAAACATAGATTTTGATGGCAGATAAGGAGCACTTGGCCCACCCAGTCTGACCATTTCCCTACCTATTGGATAAGCTGCAGATCCTAGTTAACCAGCAGCCTTCTTCTTCCTACCCCCACCCCCTAGAATTGCCTTATGACTGTCCCATACATGCTTGAATTCCACCACTGTTTTTGACTCCACAACCTCCTCGGAAGGCCATTCCATGCATCCACAACCTCTCTGTGAAAAATACTTTTTAAATTACCTCTGAGCCGCCCCTTCTAACTTCAAATTGTGCCCCTTGTTCTTGCACACCTCTTTTTTGAAAGATGCTACCCTCTTGGACTTTGTTGATTCCTTGAGATACTTGAAAGTTTCTATCATGTCCCCCCTCTCTCCTTTCCTTGAGGCTATACATATTCAGCTCCTTAAGTCTCTCTTCATATATCTTCTGGCAGACCCTGCACCATTTTAGTGCCCTCCTCTGGACCCTCCATCCTGTCTATGTCTCATGGAGATGGGGTCTCCAGAATTGCACACAGTACTCAGATGGGGTCTCACCAACTGTCTGTACAGAGGGATAATAACTTCCTGTTTTCTGCTGGTGATGCCTCTCCTATGCATCCCAGTATCCCCACCCTCCTTGCTGCCCTCTCACATTGCTTGCCCACCTTTAGGTCATCTGATATGACTCCCCCAGGTCCCTTTCCATTTTGTTGTTGTTAGTATCTCACCCCACATTGTGTACTCTTCCCCTGGGTTTTTGTTTCCCAGGTGCATTACCTTGCACTTCTTAGCATTGAATCTAAGCTGCCATACATTTGACCATTCCTCTAACCTTGCCAAGTCCCTTCTCATCCTTTTCACCCCACCTTGTGCATCAACTCTGTTGCAGATCTTTGTGTCATCTGCAAAGAGACATACTTTTCCTTCCAGTCCCTCTGCAATATCGCTTATAAAGACATTGAAGAGGACCGGTCCTAATACTGAACCCTGCGGTACCCCACTAGTAACCCCCTTCTTCAGAGTGGACTCCATTTACTATTACTCTCTGTGTCCTATTCTCCAGCCAGTTCTTTACCCAGGCTGTCATCTTGGGACCCACTCCCAGGCTGGCTAACTTGTATATTAATCTATTGTGTGGGACTGTGTCAAATGCCTTGCTAAAGTCTAGGTAGGCCATGTCCACAGCCCCTTCCTGATCTACTACTTTGGTCACCCAGTCAAAGAAATCTATCAGGTTTGTCTGGCATGACCTTCCCGCTGTGAATCCATTCTGCCTTGGGTCCTTGGCCCCTCTGGCCTCTAGATACTCAACAATTCTTTCTTTCAGAAGTGATTCCATCATTTTCCCTACCACTGAGGTTAAACTAACAGGTCTGTAGTTTTCTGCTTCTGCCTTGCTCCCACTTTTGTGAAGGGGAATCACATGTGCCTTTCTCCAGTCCTCGGGTACCACCCCATCCTCCCATGATTTGTTAAAGAGGGTAGTCAGTGGTGTCACTAGTTCTACCCTTAGTTCTTTTAGAATTTTGGGATGAATCCCATCAGGCCCATTGCTTTGTCCACCTTCAGTTTTAAGAGTTCTTTCAGAACCCTTTCTTTGTATATGGGCTGGTATCAACTTCTGTATCCAGAGTGTTTCTACTGTTTGTTTTAGGTACCTCCCCCACTTCCTTTGTAAATACTGAGCAAAAATATTTGTTTAGTATCTCTGCCTTTTCACAGTCACCCTCTGCCCACCCTCCCTCCTCTTTATTAAGCCTCACTAGCCCTCCCTTGGTCTTCCTTCGCTCCCTGATGTACCTATAAAAGGTTTTATCCCCTTCTTAACAGAGTTGGCTATCTTTTCCTCGGTTTGGGCCTTTGCTGTTCTGACTGCCTTCCCAGCTTCCTTTTGCTTTAACTGATACAGTTCCTGTCCTGCTCCTTCTGTGATTCCTTGTACTTCCTGAATGCTTTCTTTTCTCTTGAACCTTACTGCCACTTCCTTAGAGAACCATAGTGGTTTCTTACATCATTTCATTTGTTAATTTGCTTCACACAAGGCTTGTTACCCTGTGATGGCAGTTTTTATTATTCCCCATTGTTCTTCCACCCCTCTTTCCTGCCCATTTGCTAGTGCATTCCTTAGGCACTCACCCATTTTGGCAAAGTCAGCCCTCCTAAAATCCAATACTTTTGCCTTTGTATGGCTTGACTCTATTGCTGTGTTTATTGTGAACCATACTGTTTGATGGTCGCTAGTTCCCAGATGGCTACCCACTTCTACATCTGTGATCCTCTCTTCATCTCCATTTGAGAGAACCAGGTCTAAGATTGCTCCCTCTCGAGTGGGCTCCAATACTAGTTGTCTAAGGCATGCCCCTTGTAGGGCATCTAGAATAACCTCACTCTTTGAAGTGGCTGCTGCAACTGCATTCCAGTTAACACCTGGCATATTCAGATCACCCATCAGCAATATCTCCCTTTTCTGCCATTCTAAGTATTCTTTCTATCATTTCCTTGTCCATTTCCTTCCCCTGAGAAGGGGGTCTGTATACAACCCCTGTGCGGATTGTGGTGCCACTGCCGGTCTCCAAATTTACCCACAGTGCTTCTTCTCCTCCCTGTTTTCCCTTTTGTTCTGTTGCCTTGATTCCTTCCCTTATGTAAAGAGCTACTCCTCCTCCTCTTTTACCCTCCCTGCAATATCATGTATGCCTTGCCACAGGGATTTCAGTTGCAGACAAGACCATAGTATATGCAGAATGTCTGCACCTGAGCCCTGACTCCTCCAACAGGAGTCGGACTCCAGAATCTTGGCCATATACAGCAAAGCTGGTGATTTATACCAAGAATGGGCTATTTTGTTCTGTATTAATCTAGACCTAGCATCCACCAGCCATCTGTGAGTGTCTTTCCAGGATTGTTCCCAGTCTATAGCGGAGATGGAGTCCGGAGCAATTTTTCCCACATAAGTCTCGCCCTCTCAGAGTATTGGGGAATGGTATCTCTTAGTTTAGCATAAATGCACCCTGCTAGACCTATCGGGTGTTGTATCCAGATGTGTAGCTCTGCACTGTGTGTTTGGGGCTTCCAAGGGTGCAATATATATCTGAGTGCTGCCCTAAGCTGAAGGTACTTCCAAAAATCTGCACAAGCAATGTTCCAGATACGCTGAAGGGACTGAAATGTATAAAGGGTCTTAAGATTGGGATCTAGCAAGTCTTTCAGTATGAAAATACCCTTATCTGCCCAATATTTCCAATGTAGCAATTGGTCATCCACAATAATCTCTGGATTAAACCATAAAGGGGTGTAAGACAAGGGGAGAGGAGTCTGGTTGAGTCTTTTGTGAACACCCAACCAACTGGACCTGGCAGCCTCAACAGATGGAGACATGTAAGGGGACTTAGCTCTGTTAGAAGGGCTCACTTTATGAACTTTATGGGGCACCAGAAGGGATAAGAAATATACTGTCCCAGTAATATCAAGTTCTATATGTACCTATTGTGAGGATAATGGTGTTAAGGGGTGCAGCCCTTTAACCGTTTGTGCCAAAAGAAATGCCTGCCGGTATCCTTCTACCCATGGAAGGCATCACCCTCCCTTGCTCCGGTGAGCTCTCAATTGGGCACGACTGAAACGAGGCTTGTTGCCCTCTCATAGGAAATCTCCAATAAGCCTATCCAAAGCTAGGTACCATTGTTTGGGGAGGAAAATAGGGATGAGCATTAACAGATAAAAGATCTTGGGTGCAGAGACCATTTTGATTGCCGCAATTTTGCCTACGAACGTCACTTGCAGAGGTTTCCATCTGTCAAACTCCATTTTCAGAGAGCTAAGAAGGGATTGAATATTAGCCTGCCAGAAATTATATAAAGAAGATGTGAGCTTAATACCCAAATATGTGATCCCCTCAGGTGCCCACATAAGGCCTACAGACTGAGCTATCTCTTGAGAGCATTTTCCATTCAAGGGGAGTACCTCCGTCTTGGCCTGATTCAGTTTCAGTCCTGAATATTGGGAAAATAAACCAAACATTTCCAATAATGGGCGAGCAGATCTTTGCAGATCTACCAAAGGGAGAAGCAAATCATCTGTGTAGATAAGGGAGGTGTACTCTATATTACCCACTTTGATACCACTAATGTCTGGATGGCTACGGAGTGCCAGAGCTAAAGGCTCCACTGCCAAAATGAAAAGAAGGGGGGACAATGGACAGCCTTGTCTAGTTCCCTATTCGAGGGGGATGGGGCCGGATAGTATGGCATTCGTATTCACTCTAGCTGAGGGGGATGTGTAAATAGCTTGAATTCTTGACAGAAACTTTGTGCCAACTCCGAATGATGTCAAGGCCAAATATAAATAGTCCCACTTCATGGAGTCAAAGGCCTTTTCAAAGTCCACTGCGACTGCTGCAGCAGAGGTGGGGAGATAATTTGCTATGTGCATGAGATTCGTCAGTGTCCTTAAATGATCAGAACTATGTCACCCGGGGATAAACCCCACTTGAGATAGATGCACAAGACCTGGCAGGAGGGGATTTAGTCTAGTTGCTAGAATTTTGGCATAAAGTTTACTATCAATATTAATCAAGGATATCGGCCGATGATTGCTGGGCTTGGTGGGGTCCTTTCCTTTTTTCGGGATGAGTACAATGGTCGCCTCTCTAAATGTGGGAGGAAGAACGCCTCTGAGCTCAATATCTTGAAAAACTGGCATTAACAGTGGAGTGAGATTAGGTGATAGGGCCTGGTACAAATCCGCAGTATAACCATTGTTTCCGGGGGATTTGCCCAGCTTGAGGGACTTAATCACAGTACTGACCTCCTCCGTGGATATTGGGGACTCAAGCGCCTGAGCTTGTTGGTCGGTAAGTTTAGGGAGTTGGCAGGACTGAAGAAAGGGTTGTATCTCCATGTTCAAATGAACATGGGTGGAGGTGTATAACTTTTTATAGTAGGCAGCCATTGTATCATTTATTGCCTTGGGTGCTGTAGTCAAATTTCCACCAACGTCCGTAAGGCCAGCATATATGTACTAGCTTGTCATTTACGCAGCTGATACGCAAGTATCTTGCCGGATTTGTCCCCACCTTCCCAGAAGGAGTGTTGCAGCCGTAATATGGCTATTTCAGCCTTTCTATTAAGGAGCTGAGTAATCTCAGTGCAGAGTCTGCACTGGAAGACATATGAAGAAAGACAAAAGGAGCTTAATATGTATAGCCTCGAGGAAAGGAGGGAGAGAGGGGACATGATAGAAATGTTCAAGTACCTCAAGGGAATCAACAAAGTCCAAGAGGGTAGCATCTTTCAAAAAAAGAGGTGTGCAAGAACAAGAGGGCACAATTTGAAGATAGAGGGGGGGCGGCTCAGAGGTAATTTAAGGAAGTATTTTTTCACAGAGAGGGTTGTGGATGCATAGAACGAGCCTTCCGGAGGAGGTTGTGGAGTCAAAATCAGTGGTGGAATTCAAGCATGCATGGGACAGTCATAAGGCCATTCTAGGGGGTTGGGGTAGGAAGAAGTAGGCTGCTGGTTAACTAGGATCTGCAGCTTATCCAGTAGGTAGGTAGGGAAATAGGCAGACTGGGTGGGCCATGCGGTCCTTATCTGCCGTCAAATTCTATGTTTCTATGTTTCTATGTTTCTCAGACTGCAGGTTCAGAACAACTTTGCCTATAGGGGAGTTCAAGGTGGGGGAGGATGTGGTTTTAAAAAGGCTTTCCGCCTCTTTCAGTTTCTGTTCTAGAGATGCCAGACGTAGTTCCTGTTCCCTTCTTTTTGCTGCTGTGAATCCCATTCTATTGCCATGCATGGTGGCCTTAAAGGCTTCCCATGTGTTACCAGCATTCGTATCATCTATCGGGTTATGGGCTAGGAAAAGAGCAGCTTCATTCTGAGCCCATGGGATGAACTCAGGGTCTCTGATTAGTATAGGATCTAACGTCCAGTGATGGGACAGGGGAGGGTTGGTGTCCCATTGCATCAGAAGCTGCAATGGGGCAAGGTCCGAAATTACCCTAGGAAGAATGGTCACATCTAGAGATTTAGCTATAACTGCAGAGGATCCCAACCAAAAGTCCAATCTACTGTAGAAGGCGTTAGGTTCCAAGTGAAAAGTGTGAACCCTAGTTCTGGGGTAGAAAAGTCTCCAAATATCTGATAGCCCTTGATCTACAATCATTTGGTGGAGAGCATTATTACATTTAGTGTGTGTCTCTTTGCTTCCATCATTCCTGTCGAGTGACGGAGCTAGTGAGAGGTTAAAATCTCCTCCAATAAGGAGAAGGCAGGAGGGGGGGTGAATTCCAAAATAGCCTGTGCTACATCATGAAAAAATTGTGGTGTATCTTCATTTGGGGCATAAAGTTTACAGAGAGTAATGGGTCCTGAGGGGGTATCGTAGGTACCTAAAACCCACCTGCCATCAGCACTAGATAGCGATTTAGATAGTATCCAGGGCAAAGATTTATGAATTAAAATTATTACTCCATGCTTCTTAGTAGTGGCGTGGGATGACACTTGTTGTCCAACCCAGTCCTTAATCAGGAAAGTGTGGTCTTCTCCTGAAAGTTTTGTCTCCTGAAGAAATGCTACCTGCGTTTTAAGATGCTTTAGATGGGTTAGGACTTTTTTCTTTTTGACGGGGGAGTTTAAACCCAGCACATTCCAAGTGTGTACTAATAGGTCTATCATGCTAACCTACTCAGGCACCCAATTAAAAGGGATTTGCTGTAGAGCAAGGGGTAAGAAGAGTTAACAGGGAGCCTGTACTGCGTATAATCAGCAGGGTATGATAAAACCTTAGGGTGTTGAGGGTATAACTCCGAAGGGGTATCTTTCCTCTATGTCAAAGTTAGAGCACCTGACACATCGTAGGCCAATGTAGATTCTACACTGTGTTCCTCAATCTAATCAGCTCTGCGAACACAAAACCAAAGAAAACTTACAGAACTTATCCTATAGTAAGATTGGTGAGGGGCTTATCCAGCTGAGAACAGCAGAAAGAAAACCTTCTCACTTCTGTGGGGACTGTGGCAAAAAAACACCAGCTTTAGGCCCAGCCCAGCAGACACTAGGGTAACTATCAGGACTTCCAATGTGTTATTAGACTGTAGTCACTTTACAGATACCAACAGCTATACCCCAGAGCCTAGCCGGGGTTTGTCCCAGAAGGTGTTACTCAGTTAGGGAGGGGGAGGAATGCGTATGCCTGGAAAAAGAATGTTTTCCACTATTCAACTGGCATCCAGCTCAATAAGAACAGGAGCTGTTGCCAACAGATATGCATAACTAACCAGACAGTAGCTTAATAAGCAGCTTCAATTGTCTATGCTCATGAGGTTGTCAGAACTATAACCCAGGCAATGCAAGATCATGCTCAGAGAGGAAACCACAACCTCCATGAAAAAAAAGCACCAACAAGATGAAGTCGTGCCTACCGACAACAACATATTAAACATGATCATTTTTATAAATTCTTATAGACTTTAACTTTTGAGCCAACTGGCCCACATACATACAGCAGAGTATCCCCACGGTGAAGTGCCTATCTGAGGGGGGGAACCTCGGATGATCATTCGTGTATAGGGAGTGGCCCAGCTTGAGATACTAGGGCCCCCATCAGGGATGACTGTTTAGTAACAGCAGCTCCATTACAGCCCCTTAATGAGCTACCCCCAAGTGAGCGATGACAATCTCCCTACTGCCCCTAGACACAGAACCTAGGATACTTATCTGATAACCATCTCTCGGATGGATGTTCATGTTAACTTAATGTCCTCTGATGATTGCACCCTGGATTCTAGGCCTGGTGCTGCTGCTGAGGCCGCAGGTGTCAGTTCTAAATCTTGCAATGGGAAAGCCGCTTCAACATCCTAGGCCCAAGAGATTTCACAGCCCACCATGTCTGATCTATTACAATCCTCGGTGAAAAGTTTCATGGCACTCGGTATGTCCTCCCTCCAAAGTGATTCTAGTGGTTCAAATCAGTTTTTTGAAAAGTAGAGACTGATATACACTATTTCCTGGCCTTCCATTCTGCCAACACACTGATCAGTACCAACCTCCTCTCGTCTACATCCTTGCGGGTGATCCCTCTTAGAGTGCGCAGATTGTGGAGGCCTCTTCTCAACCTTAGGGTTCCTGGGCTCCTACCCATTTTTGAAAGACCGGGAAGGATCAAGTCCAGGAGCACCCGGAGAGTCCGGCTTCTGAGGAAGGTTCCTCGGAGCTTGGTCCTTAGAGTGATTTCGACCTTCAGTACAGGATTCTGTGGGTCCAGGGGTAGGCCAAGTCACTGAAATATAATCCAGTGCGGCCTCGGGGGTGGCAAATTGGTGTGATACTCCATTTTCTATGATTTTTAATATCGCTGGATACTGGAGCGCAAAGGGTATTTGCAATCTGTGTAGCTTATGGCGTATCTCTGTAAAGGCTTTTCTTTTGTTTGCCAGTTCTTTTGAAAAGTCCTGAAAAACCATGATTCAGTGACCTCTCCATTGTAGTGACTCAAGCTCCCTAGCACGCCCCTGTATAGCTTCTTTTTCAGCAAAATTTAGTAGTCTGGCAATAATGGGCCTCGGTTTGTCTCCCACTGGTGGCTTAGGCTGCAGCAATCTATGCGCCCTTTCAGTCATTATTCTGGTGGTCTGTGGGAGATCTAGAACTTCAGGCAGAGCTATTTGAAGAAAGTGAATGGCCCTCAGGGAATCCTAGGAAATGTAAGTTGTTATGGTGGCTCCTGTTCTGGAGATCATCGATTTTGTCTTGTAATGCAATGATTTGTGTAGCTTGATTTCATAGAGTGGGGCAGTGACCTTGGACCACCTCTTCTTGTTCCACTGCCTTTTGTTCTACTTGGTCTAGTTGGGCATCAATCTGTTAAACTGAGACTGTAGTTGTGTTAGAAGCCAGAGTTAGAGCATCGATGCTGGTGACAATGGATGTAAACATTTCTCTGACCATCAGGTCCTCGGTTTCTTTTCTTGAGTATGCCATTAGGCCTTTAGCACGGGCTACTCAGTAGTGATCAAACTGTAATTACAGTCCCCGACGTCTATTCAGGTTCTCGGTCGGTATCAAAGCTGCTTAAGTGTTCCGATCACTGAATCTCGAGCTTATCCAAGAATAGTTCAACTTATAGGTGGATTTTAAATAAATCTTGGCTCTGGGGTTGTAGCAGTGAATTTTTAAGTCACCATCTTGCCTGCCTGCCACACCCCCCTTCCCTACATAGTTTAAAGTGACTGCCATACTGCATGTTGTGCCGGTCTTGCTAACAGCACCCTTTTGCCCTCCTTAGGAGAGTGCAGGCTGTCTTTTCTGAAGAACCTCCAATTCCTTTAAATCTGGCTCCAGCTCCCAAGAAACTGAACTTTTCTTCCCTGCACCACCCCTTAAGTCAAGTGTTGAAATTAAACACATGGCAATGTTCCCTTTCATTTAAGCGAGGCAGTAGTTGTACATCAGAGAAAGTTAAGCTTTCCATAGCTACCTTCTCTGGAGCAGGGAATTCTGCCATTACATGAAATGTGCTCCTTTTGCTCAAATTATTGATGACCACATGCACAAACAGATCTGGCCTTCCCTCCCCCTCGCCAAGATTTCCACCACCCTGGCTATAAGTCTGTTTGCTGTCATCTCAGAAAAGCAGCAGTCCACATTTTTAACACCAGGTGTTAAACCAACCTCCATCCTTGTGACCTTTACTATTGAGTTCTCTACTATCTGTACCTTCCTCTTACCCCTCTGTGCATGCTGCATGGCAGTGACTGACTGTTGGGTGTGCCTGTCCTATCTTTCCTTGTGATGGTCAATTGGGGGTACCACTGGCCATAATAGGGAGAACCTATGGTTTGTGCAGAGTCCTGGTTTTAAAGGTTTTGTTTCCCTTCCCCTTCTTCCCTTCTTCTACCCACCACTGTCCAGCCACCTTAACTACTTTGCGAGGGCCTTGGTGGTAGTTGCATTATGGGTGCCTTATGAAGCCCTGTGGCTACAACCCATTAAGGGAATGTTTCAGTCCTGTCAGATTTCAGCTCTGCCCTTATGGCCTGGAACCTCATACAACTGGGAGAGTGGCTGATCTGCCAGAGCACATTCTGGTTTACCACCATACCACACCCCCTGAATTCCCTCAAAAGTGTCCCTCTGCATCCTGGTGTGTTGTAGGTTTCTAAGGTATATGTGCATAAGAATTTATTGTTCCTTCTACTGTTGACACACGTTCGGCTGCACAACCAGTTGACTATGTACTTTATACGGTACCCTCAATAGAATTTGCATTGTCAGAATCACAGTCCAGTGCCATATTTAAACATTTTCATCATTTAAGAAAGATGATTTCAGAAGAAATACAATTTGGATGGATAGATACCAATAAAGAGAGAGAGAGAGAGAGAGAGAGAGAGAGAGAGAGAGAGAGAAATAGACAGATCATTTAAAATTCCTTTTCCATGGTCAAGGGATTGTGATTTGTTTTTAATTCACTGAATAAACAGTACTAAACAATATATTTAAAAACTATGTTAAGTACTGAAATACAGTTACAGTGCCTATGGTTCTAATATTTGTTTCTTATCATGATACAATAACAGGGGTGCACAGACATGGTTTGCATGATGCTGACTTATCAATCACTGATGTTTGCGATGTGAAGTCTAAGCATATATGATTACAATCTCATTTCTGAACCAGAAATCCTAATTAGCAAACTATGTATCAATGAACAGAAAGTGAGACTAATAGGATATTAAAAGGTATAAAATATGAATTTTGGATTGTATTGCTATTTCAGAGGACTTTGAGATATGATCTCATGCATTTACCTTTCCATTTTTGAGTCTTATACATTGAAGATATGTAGTCTGTTTTCTCAGATAAGTAGTCAAAAGTATGGAGAGTTATTATTTATTATACAATAAATATGGCCTTTTTTAATTCATGTTTATTAATCAACATGGGTGCAGAGCACTTATCATAAGATCAGCTAGATTTATTATAAAAAAAAAACAGTATGTGAAATTATTAGACATCCACCAAGTTTTTATGGTTAAACAACCCAGCAGAGATCATAGGTTCAGCAAAGACATCAGGATGAATTAAATATGAAATCTGATATAAATATTACATCATTGGCAGGCGTAATGTTCCCCTGAAGAAGCCCACATGTAGAGAAATTGCGAAGTTTTAAGTCGCACACAAATTTCAGGTGGATTCTCAAAATCCACCTTCATGAAGAATGTCACAAAGTTTTGTCCATATGTTTAAAGTTTGCTTTTTCAAACTTAGCCTTGTAACTTCCCTATGTAACTACACCTTAAGTGTTACCAAGGCAAATTATTGTGGAAATGAAGCTTTTAGTTAACAACTTGTCTAAGGTCACATGGATGAACTTCTACAGGTCACATGGCACATCTCTGTGGACAGTGGTTGTGCCTGACTTGCTTCCTGTTTTTCATTTCTAATCAGACTAAGAGAGTGAGCAAATAGAAATGGTAGCCGGCACCTGCTAGCAGTCACAGATGGTATCTGATTCAAATGAAATTTTTTTTTCACACAAATGCAGTCACTGTAAGACTAAAGAAAGGAAGAGAGCATACCCGAATTCACCAAACAGTGCTTGATTTTATTTGATTACATTTTGTCTGTGGCTTCTAGCAGGTGCTAACTACCATTTCTACTTGCTCAGTTTAACTAATTAGCAAGACACTGCTACTCCCAGGTGCATTCTCCCTTGCTCCACTACATCAGACTGAGAGAATAGAAGGAGCCTGGTCTGGACCAGAGGAAAACAGTTTCTGGCCAGAGCCAATAGGGCTGCATGGGAGGAATTTGGTTTAAAAATATTGAAAATGACCAAAGTAGCCAGCCCGCTGGCAAAGCAATAAGGTGTTCATCTGCAGCACTGACACCCTGGGTTTGGGGATGGACTCGGGGGTCAGAGGACTGGCCAGGAGAAGAAGGACTGAGCATCCAGGGAACTGCTCTCCTTCTCCGGGGGGGGGTGAGGGACTGAGTGTCCAGTAAACTACAGACCCCTGGCAGAAGCCAGGGACCCCACAAGTGGCCAGCACCGTCACATGTAGAGGGGTGGGGCAGATGCTAAGTGTCATTGCACATCCCATCCCTAAGGTACCAGCATCAGGAAAAAGCCAACCCCTGAATATGACACCAGCTCCGCAGCCATACCTGCTGCCTACCAGTGTCCACCTGGGGGATCCCGCTTCCCATGGCCCCGACCTGGGGTAAACCATGTTTCAGCTACTCAGTGTCCATTGTGGGTGCCCACCTGGTAGCCCTGCCCAGGGGGGTAAGCCTGGAAATGGAGGGATGGTGGGTAGAGCAGGGATAAGCTCTGTTCGGGATATGGGCTAAAAAAAATAAAAAATTACCAAAGTTATGAGCCTTTTGGGATGCAAAAACAAATTTGGGCCAGAGTTGAAAAATGACAGTTGTCACATTTATTAAGTGCTGTAAATAAATGGCTATGATATGAGAACACTGCCCAGATGAGGAGCCTGTTGCAGGGACTGCAGAGAGCCTTAAGAGGTAAAGCCTCCTTCCATCCAGTTTGTTTGTGGAGAGATGTTTACCGCAACTGCCCCGCCCACCCAGGGGCCAGCTCTCCATTTATTGCTGCTTACAGGTCACATGACATATCATGTGAACTCTCCTTCTAATTACTGTGTGACCTCTCCTTCTAATTACTAAGTGTCCACTTTGCCATTTGCAGCTTATACTCACTGAGCACTAGGGGTTGCTGCTGAGCACCCCAGGCACCCATCTCTCTCTCTTCATCTCCACTCCCTGCCTACAGCTACTATTGGCACTGGCCACCTGAAGTCACTATAGTACCCTCCTAACTACTATTTTTCCTCACCTATACCACTCTGCATCCTCCTAATCTCTACTCTCACCTTATCTACTATTGCCCTTTGTGGGCCTCAAACCCTATACCATTGACCCCACAGCTCTACCACTAAGCCAACGAGTCATGCTATTGACTCCCTCTGATCCATAACTCTTATACCTTTTGGCCCCATACTCAGCTAAAAAATACCTTCTGCTGTCCCACTGCAGGTCTCAAACCCTGTACACTTGACAACTGAGTTAGCAGCTCTACCACTGGGCTTGCAAGCCGATACAAATTACTCTGGTTCCTTAAAGATCGTATAGCTTCTTGGCACAATAATTTAGCTAGAAAAATACTCTCTGCTGTCCCACTGCGGTTCTCAAACCCTGCTCACCTGGCCCCAAAGTCGGCAGCTTTGCCTTTAAGCCACCAAGTCAACATATAATTCTATTGGATCTTAAAGCTTTTGCTCCTTAAATCTACCAAAATACTCTACTGTTCTACCACAGGTCTCAAACCCAGTACCTTTGGGACTGAAGTCTATAGTTCTACCACAAGGCCACCAAGCCAAGACATATATGGCTACTCGATCTTAAAGCTCTTAAAGCTTTCGCTCCTTAATCCAACCAAAAAAAAAGCACTCCACTGTCCCTCCCAGGTCTCAAACCCAGTTTTTGTGAAACTGAAGTTAGCAGCTCTATTCACCAAGCCAGCCAGCCAAGATATTTTTGACTTGGTTCCTACAGCACTTAAAGCTTTGGCTCCCCCCCCCTCCCAGCCACTGTGCTCTAACTCCAAGGCTTCCTGGCATCATGAGTGCTAATCTCCACTTTATATGTATCATCTTCTTACACTTCCTGGAACCTACCTCCCACCAGCCAGACCTCAGCCCTTGTCCATGGTCAGTTGTACCCACATACCTTACCACTGTAGCCCACCCACCCACCACCATGTCAATCCACCCCTGACCCCTGCATCCACCCCCTTGTTGCCCCCCAACCCCATCTCTGACCCTGGCTCCCCCTGGCTCCACAATCTCTGTATCTTCCAGACCCTCCACACCCTGCCCCTTCCCTGTTCATCCACTGCTTGCCTGGCCCCTCAATGTACCCACAGGAAACTAACAAACTGCCACCCCAGGTCTAGAGCCTTACTCATACTGTTACTCCTCTCTGGTAATATCCACCCAAACCCAGGCCCTGCCCCCACCAATCCACCAACTAAGTCCAGCAGACTCTGCATTGCCTCCATGAAATTATGCAGCCTGCTTAAAAAATTTGCTGCCATTCAGTGCTGTGTTATATCACACCAACCAGACATCTTAGCCCTAGTAGAAACCTGGCTAACTAAGTCCACCCCAGATTCCTTTGTCTCCCTCCCAGGCTACACCCTATATTGTGAGGATCGAGTAGGTAAACGTGAAGGTGGTTGTGCGTTCTATGCTCGAGACACCATCGTAGGCCATGCCCTCCCTGCCCCCAGGCTTGTAGATGGTACCCAGGCCCTTACCCTCAAACTCACCCCAGACCTATCCAAGAGCCCCCTCTATCTCAGTCTCCTATATCCACCCCAGGAACCAGACCCCTGCAATATCATCTCTTACCGAATATCTCTCCTCCCTCCCTCATAAGGTTCAACAAGTCCTAGTAGGAGACCTCAATGTAAACTGGCTCAGTCCCACTGCCTCACCGATAGGAGACACATTTGCTGCATTGGACCTGACCCAACTTGGAACACAACCCACCAGTCATAACCAAAGTTCAGGGACAAGCACCCTCCTTGACATCATTGTCTCAAACCACCCCCAAAAGATTCAAGATATTCAAGTTCTCCCAGATTCCTTTAGGGACCACTCTCCTCTCCTATTCCTCTGGTCTACCCCCCCAAACCTGTAGCCCAAACCACTCACCACAGGTGCCATCACCCAGGAGGACTGTTAAAACTCAGGCAGTTCCTCGCTCACATTGATTGGTCTCCCATCCGCCATGCAACGAGCATTGACACTGCCCTCGACCTATTCTCACAAGCTTTGAACAAGGCCTGTGATCTTTTTGCACCCTTCACCATGATCCACTTCAAAAAACAAAATGCACCCTGGGTCACCTCTGCTCTACTCCAACTACTCAAGGACAGGGATAACCTTTGGCATATAGCAACTGAGACTGGTCGGGCTGCCAACAGACAGGCATATAACGCTGCCCGGAACAGGTGCACATGGGCCATCCGTAAAGCCAAGGCTAACCACTACCAGGCCACCCTCATCTCCTCATGGGACTGTGCCCAGAACTTCTGGGACAATATAAAAGAAATAACTGGGAAATCACGCTTTGCCCCCCCCAGCCCACCTTATAGTCAATGGCACCACCATCACTGACCACACCGACATTGCCAACTGCCTTAACTCCTCCTTTACTGATCTTAGCCCTGTCCTCCCAAGTAACTTTCTTGACCCTACTCACAACCAGCCGCCTTCAGATCCGCAGTGCCCCTAGTTCTACCTACGCAAGGTATCCATTCAGGATGCCAAACCACTCCTGCTTAAAGCCCTAAAAGGCACCAATCCTGGCAACGACTCCGTGGATCCAAAAATACTCCAGCTGGTCCTGGATGAAGTCCTGGTCCCACTCACGGATTTACTGAACCAATCCCTCTGTCTGGGGCAATTCCCCACAGCATGGAAAACTGCGACAGTCACACCTATTCACAAAGGTGGTGACAGGTCCGCCCCCAGCAACTATCGGCCAATTTCCATTCTCCCCCCTCTCTCCAAAGCCTTAGAAAAAGTGGTAGCCACTCAACTCACTGAATATCTAGCAAAATATAACATCCTGTGTCCAGAGCAGCATGGCTTCTGCGCTGGTCACAGTACAGGCACAGTTTTAATGGAGTTCTCCAACTTCCTACACACCTCCCTGGACCTCGGCTCCCTAGTTGGGGCAGTGTTCATTGACCTCTCTAAGGCCTTTGACACTGTCTCCCACCCATTCCTACTAAATGCCCTCAACCATATGGGTTTCTCTGATGGCCCCCTTTCCTAGTGTGCGAGCTACCTATCAGCCCACTCCCAGCATGTCAAAAACAAGGGGGTGCTCTCAGAAACCTGTCCCATCTGCTCAGGGGTTCCCCAGAACTCTATCCTGGGCCCACTACTCTTTAGTCTGTACCTAAACACCCTGCCTAGTGCCTGTTCTGGCAATATTCTACTATATGCTGACGACACCGTGATTTATACAGCTCACAAAAATCTCACCTCCCTCCAAGACTCCCTCCAGCACTCTTTCAATGATGCTGACAATTGGTTTAAGAACAGCAGACTAGTAATTAACCTAAAAAAAACTAAGGCAATGATCTTCGCCCATCGCCAGAACAAATCCAGCAAAAGTCCCCTCCAAATCTTCCCCAGCACTTCTCAACTACTTGAACAAGTTTACTCATACAAATACCTTGGAATAACATTTGACTCGGCCCTCACCTTTCATACCCACATTACTGCCCTTGCTTCTGCTGCAAACACGTGCCTTGGCATCCTCTACCGGCACAAGGACTGCCTCTCACCTGATGCCCTCAGGCTTGCCATCACATCTGCAGTAATGCCCCTTATTGATTATGGCCTCCCAGTATATGGTGCTGCTGACTCCACTGCCTTCAACAAGATTAGACTCATGCTAAATAAGGCTTGCAGGCTACTGACCAGTGCCCCTAGACTCACCCAAACCTGTCAACTCTATGACATGGCCAAACTCCTAAACCTCGATGAACGCATCTGCTACCAAACCGGCCTGCTAACCAAGAAGATTCTACTTGTGCTCTCCCCCCACTGGTGTGTCTGCCTCCATCTAATTTACACCCCCAGAGCCACCACCCGAACTTCGGACAAGGTCACTCTACTAGTGCCCAGAACTAGGACCACCGGGCTCAGAGGTCATTCAGCTACAGAACTCCTACCTGGTTCAACTCATTCCCTGCAGCCATTTCCAACACCGCCAAAATTGCCCCCTTCAAAGCTGCCTTACGAGACCAGCTGTTCAACTCCCGCTGCTGCACCTGTCACTAAAAGATACTCTGTTGCTCTTCTGGCACTATTGACATGGCCCACTGGGCTAAACACCCACCCACCACAGCCCACCCTCCACTCCCCAGGCCTTCTCTCCTCTGCCAGTACCTGCTGGTACTACTTGAAATGTTTATTAATTACACATGTGTTCAAGAAATTGTGTGTAATACTATGTATTTCTGTTCATGCAACCTATGTAAAGCTATGTGATTCTGTATGTCTGTATTCTGTAAATATGTAAAAAAATCTGTTATTCTGTCTTGACTGTACTCTGTAAATTATGTTAACCATGTGTGTCCTCTCTGTGATGAGGTAGCTTTGTAAATGAGCCACTGGCTCAAAGGTTGTAAATCCGATTATACAATAAATAAAAAAAAATAAATAAATAAATCAAATGTGTGGTCAAAATATTGGAAATGACCAAGGTTACAAGCCTGCATTCGCAAACTTCATTGTAGGTTCATACCATTGTTGCTTTCTAATATTTTTATACCAGATTTTCAACATAGCCTTCTTATGACCCCACCTCATGAACAAGGACAGAGAAAATGTTCAACTCTTGCCTGAAACGTAATTTCGGGCAGGGACCACAAAATCACTTTTTGGGATGTGAAAAAACATTTTGGCCAGGTTTTGGAAAATGACAGCTGTCACATTCATGAGGTGACTTAAAGATATGAGATATGGCTGTATTGATGGGGAGACTGCTGACTGGCAAGGAGCTGAGACACAAAGACAAACTCTAAAGACAGCTCCAACCCTCCAGGTAAGCCCTTAATGTCCCCTCACAACTTTCTGGTGTCCTCATTCCTCCTGAGCTTGTGACCAACTCCCCTTTCAAATGAACTTGCTTTAAAACACACTTTATTCAGGGTTCCAGTTCTTGAAACTGAAGCCTATGTCACACTGGCTCTAATAATTTAAAAATTAAATGCCATGCACTGTGCAGACACAGCAGTCGCTGCACGTGTTCAGCCCCTTGCTTATGCTTCTTGATTTGGGGGGGGGGTCTGTGCAGGAGCAGGCTGCCAAGGAAATAAAAGACAAACTTTCTTTTCTTTATTTTTTTTTTAATTTAAAAACTGCTCTGCCCTTTTTGCCTGCAATAGAGGGGGAAACAAACTAACAGAGGAGTCCCTATGCAGTACTGCTATACCCCCCCAATGCCCACACTTCCCAGGGCTTTAAGGGGCAGTTTGTTTTATTTATTTAAGTCTGTTGGGCACCGTACTTTGGGGCATTACACCCTTGTCACCACATTATCATATCACGAAGAATGGTCATTCATGGCTCAGAATGGGAATTCTGAATGTGTAATTTCTACTCTCATGCCAGTGTTTCAACTGTCATTAGCTCTGGACCAGAGATATATTACTAAGATTTGTTTACACTCACTTGTTGCTGGTTCCCAGTTTCTGTGTGTAACTATTTGGGGTGCTCTTATCTTCCATGTCCATGCACGTGTGGCTGAGTATACTATGTCACAGGCAGGTGACATAGACACTCTATGGCTTATAGACTTAGTATTCTTGTTGCCTATATTAGTATTTGCTCCTCCCAAATTGACTGTTGATCGGCTGGGAGGGTTTGGCAGGGAGAAGGTGCCTCCCTTGCTTTCTTTGAGGTTTAGGTTTTTACAGCTAGCTTCAACATAAGAAAGACTGCTGGAGCCCTACATACTTCCCCTTTCTCCTCAGTCTCTCTGAATAGATGCAGACTCTTCAGCACTTCCCCCAAACCTCCCTCTGTGTATATATGTCCCCAGACAGCCTCTTTCTGGATCTGTTTAATGATTCCCCTCAAGAGATGGGGGGGGTATTATTTCTATAAAGAAACAAATTCCCTGTTGTTATAGTCCACCTTCCTGGATACCACTCTAGATTGGAGAAACTTGTTCCCTTCAGTACAAATGGCAATGGGTTGGAGGCGAACTCGAACCAGGTTTCTATTTTGGCATGAAGCAAGAAAGGAGTTCATTGGCTGACTGACACTAGAATCCCGCTTTCACTCAAGGTCCCATGTTTCTGGGGTCAGCCGATGGGGTGGATTAGCTGGTTTCTAAAAAAAAACAAACAATCCTTTAAATATAGAATGGTGTGCTTCCTCCTTCAATTGCCCATCTATAGGATAACTTGGGGGCAGTCTTCCTTTGTGGCACTTACGGACAGCACAGCAGTGGCTGCTTATTGCTGGGGAAGAAGCTAAGCATCTACTGCTGAAAAGGTGGAGAATGGTGTCCATTCCAACCACTTCAGAATGACTGAACATAAAGGGGGAGCTATCCTAACTTGCTAGAATGTCACATTTAGCCAGATGGATGACATCCATATATCAGATCATTTGTGGCCCCTTTCTCAGGTCTACATACTACACTTCTGATCCTCAGTCTACATTTAACCTTTCCCAGTGCTCCAACAATCCCACTTCAGCAGCTTTGGAAGTTCTCCATCATGCCACAGGATAACTGTGACTACGGGCCAATTTGTGGAGATATGTCCTGGGACCCTATTTACTTATGTTCCGTTTCCCCTCCACTTCATGTAGGCTGATCTAGACCTAAGGAAAACCAGGCTTCTCTCCCACCTCTAATGGACCAATTGGCCCATCTTGGGTGGTTTCTGGCCCACACACATTGAGGAAGTCTCCCGCCTTGACCCCCCCACTAATCTTGCTGTTGAGAGTTTGTCAACATAGTAGCAGAACCCCTCTACCCTCTATGTGTTTATAGAGGAATAATAACCCAAGGTACATTTGCCCATTTTATGTTATGATCTATTTATCATCTCAGTTTAGAATGTATTTCATCTGTATCAGGACATTATAGACCTTTGCTGTTGGGTACCCTTACATGTTACAATACTGGTTATGTTCACAACTAAATGTTTATACTGTTTGTACAACTACTGTGTGACATTGGTAATATATCTACCCTAAATGTCTAAATTGCCTTTCTCATAAATGTTTGTACTTTTATCTTATAATAATAAAAAGTGTTAAGAACTAAAAAACTGTTAAAAAAGTCCTTTATGGTTTAGTAAGTAATCAGTGGTCTGATTGTCACAATGCACACAGGTTTGAACCAGGGACATTTTATAACTGAGACCACTTTCTTTTTCTTGGTGTAGTACTTCTCTTTACTGCACATTTTTACTCCCTTTTCATTAATGGCACACCCTCCCCCCCAACAAATATATACACAGCTCATTCCTTGGAAAATCTCATGAATATTAATGAGTAGAGAAAGACTCTTGTAGTCTAAGCTTGGTGGTTTTGCTAGTGCAGCTGCTAAAGGTACTCTCCTATGAAATAATTATATACATTTATAGAGTTCTTTTTATGCACACTATACCCCAATGAACTTCATAAGTAGTCAGAGTAAATACTGTAGTAGTGCAGTGACTATAAACATGTAATAAGAGTAATTCTACTCATCAACACTCAAACATAGCCATGGATAATTACCTGAACCAGACTGTCATCAAAGGGAATGCTGAACTTGATTCCAGCAAAGACCCCATTTCTTGTGAAAAACGACATGGGTTGGCAGCCCCAGATGCAGGCAAAAGAGACTTTGCATCTCATTTGAAGGTCAGCGATATGAACCCTATTCCCATAGAAATGCAACCTATAGACGAAACTATGTCTCCCCCCATGACAAGACCGACTGGTTTAAAAATTGTAATTCGCATATTAGAAAGTGCTGTAGGGAATTTGGAATCCCTATTTTGCTTACTGACATGACTTAATGACCAAGTTATAGCATGAGGTTCAAAATACCATTAAAATAAATGGCACTGCATACCTGTTTCCTCAGTTCATGGTCTGGTTTTGAAGAGTGAAGATGTGTCTGAGATCCAGAGAGGTTTATGGGGTTGGACCCCTGATTGGTAAGTAAGGGCTTGGGGAGCAGGGGGGAAGACTTCTGAGTTAGAGGCAGTTATGCCTGCAAAAGACATTGGTGGACAGTTTTCTTTTTACAGGGTTAAAAAAAAAATTCACCAGATTCCTTATCGTGACACTGGGAGATTTGGCACCCCCAGTGTCATTGTTATGTTTTTTTTGAGGAGGGGGCAGCTGAGAGAGGATCTTTAATTTACAAAGTAAAACAAAAATTTTAAAGAAATAACTGCACATGCACGGTAGTGGGGGATAGAAGAAAACAAACAGACAAAAAAAACCCACCAAGGATTCCTCATCGAGACACTGGGGGATTGGGCACTCCCAGTGTCACTGTTATATTTTGGGGAAATAGCAAAAGAAATAACTGTGCATGTGCAGTACTGGGGCATGCTGAAAAAAGAAACACTGGGGATTCCTCATCCAGACACTGGTGAATTGGGCACCCCCAGTGTCACTGTTATGTCTCTGGGGAGGGGGGATATATTCAGTAAAAGATAAATGACCTCCAAGAGTGACCACCAAGAGTAAAATAGTGCAGTGCAGAGTGCTTCAGAATTTCACAAATGTGGAGGCATCTATTGACACTATATCATGTTGTTGGTTCACAAGGAATGTGGGAGCCATTTTCTCATAGCAATAGGTCTGCAGGGCTCTGCCCACTGCAGCCCTAAAAAGATATCTTTCAAATGCTGCTCACGGCAGGTGCTTTATCTTTTTGCCTTTCTTGTGCTATAGTTTAGTTAGGAACACTATTTAAATAGCTAATCTTTATTTTGAATTTCTTTTTCAGACTTGTTTGTTAGTTTTATTTTCCTCCTTCTCTTGAATCTTTTGATCTCTTTTCTGTCTTTATCTGTCTCTTTTTTTTTTTGAGACTATGGAGAGTCATGGTTGTGGTGGACATGTTCACACCCATGGTGGTGCCACAGTGATTCACTGCCAGGACTTTTTTGGGAGTGCACCCCCAATAGCAACTCAGTACCTCTTCCCAACCAAGCAGCAGCAGCCCCTCCGGATCCTCCAATAGAGCAGCATCCACGGCAGGAAGAGATGAGTTTCGGTAGTTTGCAGCAGGCCCTGGAGCAGCAGCAGGAATAGCAACTGGAGACAGAAAATAGTGAGAAACAGCAGCCCTCTGTTCCCCCTGAGATAGAGTGACTCTCTATTTATTTATGTATTTATTTTTATTTGATGACCGGGTAGGTACACTGGTCCCAGATATGACCCAGGCTATATAGATGGCACATATGCTACATGGAATATAATACAAGAGATACAACATACAGTACATGGGAATACAATACATGAGATTCAGCATACAATACACAGATAATACAATTACAGAGATGGGTGAGTGATTGTGGTCAAGCAATACCATCGAATGAGTCATTGCAAAGAAACAGCATATACATGCAGGTGCAGAATACAGACCATCCACACAAATAAGAAATAAAATCTGCTATGTGGCAAGTGGACTAGAACCCCTTGTTCCACCAACTGGTTCCACCACAGGTACCATCTCCTTCCCTTGCTAATTATCCCAGGCTCCTCTGTTCCTCCAGCACCACCAGTTCTCATGCATAGCCAGATCCCCAAATCTTCCTTGGTGTGGGATTTTTCTTTACAAATGACCCTCATAACCACAGTGCAATCAATTGTAATTTATGCATGGCCAAAGTCAGCCTGAGTAAGCAGGGTATACATGTCAGTACTGTGGTCATAGAACCCATTTAAAAATAAAACACCAGGTAGAGTGGTAGAATTGACAAGGGAAGGACAAAGTTGTGGTGGTGGAGGTGCTGATCTGTCTGTGCTGACGAAGGTCCAATGAACTGTGTATCAAAGAAGTTCATGTCACACTGTGGGGCAGGGGGAAAACCCACTTGAATCACCTGCCCCCCTTCCCTGTTCTGCTTCAAGCAGTTGAATGAACAGTACCTGCAGCACCTGCACTACCTGCAGCAATAATAACATCATCACTGGAGCTAGCTTACTGAAGGGAGAATGTGGGGTACCACGGTTGCCGGCTCACCTCGGTGAAGCAGGATGTTAAAATTATCCTCTCCAATCAGGGTAAGCTACTTGAGGGGATGGCTGAGTTCTGCCACAGCAGTGTGGGTACTGATGCTAGTGGGAGTCAGTCAGCTTGGTAGTTGGCATTTGCTTAAAAAAATTAAAGCAGTTTAAATCCCAGTTAACGTTTAACTATTCCATATCCTTTCTATAGTCTTACCTCAAACTGTCCTGCTCATTTGTGGCTAGAAAAATAAATAAAAATACAAACATGTTTTAATCTGTCTTTATTCTCTGTTTAATTGCTTTGTTTCACTAATTGTTCCTTGTCTTTATAACTGTACTCTTGCTACTGTCTTTAAACATTAAAACAAAAAAGGAAAAAAATACATATTTCCTAGCTATATTTTCTTGATTCTTTTCCCTCTGTTTTCGTCTTTTTCCTAGTAGTGTTACGTAGTACTGTCTGTGTGTTTTTACTGCCCCCAACACTGTTGTTGTGACTCACTTAATGTTAACTGTGCATAAATCACAATTTATATAAATTCTCTTGTCCCAGAATTTTTGTCAAGTGTGCCAAAAATTTGACATGCTGCCTTACTGTATTTCACTGTGTGTATCTGCCCCCACACACTCTTGTTGTGGTGCACTTTGTGTTAATTGTGCATTAATCACAATTCACATCACTTATGTTAATTTCAGAATTTTTCTTGAGTGCCCCAAACAATTTGACAGGCTGTTACATGCTGCCACACAGTAGTTCACAGTGTGTAACTGCCCTAAACATTCTTGTTGTAACACACTTTGTGGTACTTGCATTTTAGTCACAAATCACATTAATTATGTAATTCTATAATTTCTCTCTAGTTGTACCAAAGATTTGATAGGCTGCTGCAATGCTAACACCTTGTAATTTATAGAGTGTAACTGCCCCAAACACTATTGTTGGAATGTACTTTGTGTTAATTGTGTGTTAATCAGAATTCACATTAATGCTCTCCTCCCAGAATTTTTTTGAAAAGCATATATCTATCTATCTATCTATATATATATATATATATATATAAAATTCTGTATTCCAATATTTTGAGATGTGAGTGACAGAAGAAATAGTTAATTGTGCTACACATGCACTGCTGCTGTGAATTTTTCTTATGACACCATTAAATGATGCGTGGTTGCCCCCAATATTATATATGCTGCTGCTATCTGGTGCTGTGCTGTGTGAGTCTCCACAACAGTCAAGATGCACTTTAGTGCCCAGAAAATAAAAGTGATTTCACATGGCTGGAAAAATTCATTACACCATGAAATGAGATGTGCTATCGTAAATCTTAAATAAGATGTGCTCCCATAAATCTTGTATGCTGCTGCTGACTGATGCTGTGCAAGACTCCACAGGAACTGTCAAGATGCACTTTAGTGCTCAGGAAATAAAAGTGAATTCACTTGGCTGGAAATATCCTCATTACACCCTGAAATAAGACATATTCCCATATATCTTATATGATGCTGCTGCTACTGACTGATGCTATGTGAGTCTCCACAGCAACTGTCAAGATGCACTTTAGTGCTCTGAAAATAAAAGTGACTTCTTATTGCTGGAAAAATTTTCATGATGCCCCGAAATGAGTTGTGCTCCCATAACTCTTTCATGCTGCTGCTAGCTAGTGCTGTGCTGGGTGAGTCTCCATAACAACCATCAAGATGAACTTTCATGCTCTGAAAATATAAGTGAGTTCACATTACTGGAAACATTCTCATTACACCACAAAATGAGATGTGCTCCCATAAGTCTTATATGTTGCTGCTATCTGGTGCTCTGCTGTGCGTGTTTCCACAGCAACTGTCAAGATACATTTTTGTGCCTGGAAAATAAAAGCAAATTCTCATGGCTGGAAAAATTCTCATGATGCCCGAAAGTGGGATGTGCTGCCATAAATCTAAAGTAACATGAGATCCCATAAATTTTACATGCTGCTGCTGCCGCTGCTGCTGCACTGTGCGAGTCTCCACAGCAACTGTTGGACTTTAGTGCCAGGAAAATAAAAGCGAATTCTCATGGCTGGAAAAATTCTCATGATAACTCCAAAATGAAATGTTCTCCCATAAATCTTAAATTTTGCTGCTGTACTTTGTGAATGTAGTCTACAACTGGATCCAGATGATGTTTTTCCACTCAAATATTAGTTTGTAGTGACCTATCAGCAAAGGTAAGTATTTTTCTTTTTTGTCCTTTTTTGCATTGTGTGAGGTGGGATGGTATTTGAAACCAATGTATTTCTAACCATGAATCCCGTTGTCGCATGGGTCTTGACCAGATCTGGTTAATTTATTTATGGGTGTTTCCTATCAAGGAAGGTAAGTATTTTTCCCCCATTTTTTTCTTAAATGTTTTCAGTATCCATATGTTGCTGTAGAACTGTTGTCTGTTCCTGTTTCTCTCACTTCAGGTATTTTTCAGGTCTGTAAGAAACTGTAGAATAATGCAGCATTATGTGCTGGTAGACTATTATATATGCTGGATAAAGAGGGCATGTTGACTTTAATAAGATCACATAAAATGGTGGAGAAGCTGGAGAAGGAGGTTCAAGCATTAGTCAGCAAGGTTGACGACATTATAGATCTGGTGGCTAAGATGCCAATGGCTTGTGATTGCTGTAGGAGGATGAGGAATTATTCTTGATGACAGGATACAAACAGATCTGCTGCTAATACAAGATAGAAATTATTTAGACTGTAGTACTCTCCATATTGTGCTACAGTGCACCTGTCAAAGGAAATGGCCCTGCCTTGAAATGGAATGAATGTGACTCAAACAGAGGAGGCAGAGGAGGAAAAGTCTTGCTTCCTTGGTGAGAAGAAAGCAAGACAGGAGAAGACCTGTGAAGACAATGGGAAAATTATGTAGACCTTACTAAAGTGGACACTGTGGGTAACTGACCACATGGACTATGTATACATTGTCCATTTCCAGATCTTACTATAAGTGTCAGCTGTGAAGAAAAAAAAATAATTTAGCCTGACTTTGCCATTGTTGTGACCACATGATAGAGCCATTGCTTAATCCAACTTCTTCCACCTATCCAAGGCTTTTGACACCCTGGACCATGCTGTCCTCCTGTCCAGGCTGACCTCGATGGGCATTAAGAAAAATAGTATTAAATGGTTTACATCATACTTGAAGGGTAGACAACAGCTGGTAGTCATTGGCAATCATTTATCCAAACTCACACCTATCATTTCTGGGGTCCTGTAGGGCTCAGTTTTGGGCCCATTATTGTTCAACATATATGTGAGTAATTTAATATTTACAGATCCATCAATATCATTTCACCTATATTCAGATGATACAGTTTTATATGCATCAGACTCAGCAACTGATAACATACGACTCAGATTGCAATTTGCATTTGATGAATTACAGATATTCTTTAAAGTTTGTAAATTAGTACTAAACCTGAAAAAAACTCAGACAATGCTATTTAACAGATGTAACAAATGTTTGACAGTATGACGTTAAATATAAATACAGATAAGGGGATAGTGATTCAGCAGGTTCAGTCATATAGGCACCTGGGTATCTGGTTAGATACCACCCTAAAATGGAACAGACATATAGAACAGTTGTTGAAAAATGTGGGTAGGAGCTTAGGTGCTCTTTGTAGGGCCAAAATGTGTTTGTCTACTGAGTCCAGTAAGAGGGTGGTGAACACAATGATAATACCACTGTTCGATTATGGGGACATTCTGTATGCCACTACAGATATTAAAAAATTGAAAAAAGACTTGATGAATAATATAATAGATTAGCACACTATACAATAACTGGATCCCCTGGAATGACTCATAGCTGTCAATTGTATAAGGAGTTAGGCTGGCAAAGGTTAGAAGATAGGAGATATGGTCATATTCTCACATTCATGAATAAAGCTATAAGAGGAAATTTTCCGGATTACATATCATCTAGAATTACTATTAGACAAAAACACCACTTGAGATCAGCTATAGGTGTAGCTTTGGAGATTCCTAATTGTAACCTAGAAATAGGAAGATCATCTGTTCATTACCTAGGAGCAAAGGCTTGGAATAAAGTCCCCTAAATATTAAGAGTTCAAACAGGAAAAAATAGGTGGAAGGATATAAAATTATGGTTAGATAGTAAAAATAGTGAACCTCACAATTGTTGTCAGATGTAATGATGTACTGAAGGATTGTCAAATGAAATTGTAAAACCATTAGATGTTATTTTAATAATCTGGTAATGAATATGTTGTATGTATCATTGTGGAAGTATTGTTTGGCTGTATGTATTATTGTATGTTTTGGTAACTTTGATTTGTAACAATGTTGCTTCAATGAGGACCTCACTGTAAATGAGCCTAGGCTCAATCAAGCATATCTTTTGTTCATATAATTATGAATACAAACATTTTACTACTACTACTATTATTACTTTTCTTCCATACCTGTCACCAGTGAAGAAAAATATAATTTAGCCTAACTTTGCCACCAATGTGGTCACTTGATATATCCATTGTCCAGTCCCTCTCTTTCTATATCTGTCAGAAAAAAAGAGAAATAATTTAGTTTGACATGCATGGCCACTGTGTCACTGTCTACCTGTGAAAGGAAAAGTTACCATTAAAACTTAAAAACAAGAAAAAAAATAATGTCAAGGTAATTACCAGTAAATTAGTGATGGCCATGTTGTCTACTGGCACTGCCACAGAGAGGAGTGGTGAAGAAAGAGGCAGCTTTAGTCTGTGGCTTGTGGTGTGCTGTCTGAAGTGGGAGGAAGACAAAAGGAAAGAAATAAACACATTTTAATGCCTTGTAAGCAAGGTTGAAGTCCCTCTTGTGTGATGACTAGAAATGTGATATTTTAATTTGCTGGCAAATTTCCAGCAAAGTCACTGCCTCCACCTCCATGGAGCAATCCGCAAAGTTTTGCCATAAGCTCACAAATTCACCTATGTGACTTAGTCAGTAAATATGCAATAACACCACCATTAGGACGGGCAGGCAAAGTATTGCAACTTTGCCGGTAGCTTCTCCGATAAATTCACCGGTAAAGACAGTTAGGTGAAGTCCAGGCCTACTTTCTGTAAACAAGTGCCTGAGGTCACATGGAAACAACTCCTGCCTGCAGGTCACATGCTACTGTTATATGCAGTGTGACTCTTCTTTAGTGTCACTTTGCAGTCTGAGCTAGGAGTGAAAGGACAGAGATCAGAACTGTTTACTACTGCAAAAGTAGATTAAAAACGACAACTTTTTCACCTTTCTGTTGCCTGTTATATATCTTTTTACTTTATAGTTAGTCAGTCTTTCTGTAGTTGTAATTTATGTCCTATTTTGTGTGCATTATACACTTATTTTTGTTTATTTTTTTAACTCTTTTTGTGTGTTTTTTTCCTTCACTTTTACTCTTTTTCTTTTCTTTAAGAGTAGAATGAGTCACAGACAGCCAGGAGGAGAGGGGGTGAAGGTAAAAGAGGGGACACATGGGTTTTGTATAAAGAAGGCCTGGCCCACAGCAGTGAAAGCAGCAGGAGGAGACAGCAGCAGCAGCACTCCCCCCCCACAGTACAGGATCACCAGCCCCAGCAAGGTGATGAGGGAAGGGCACCACCAGCACCACCAGCTGAGTGTCCACCATCACAACCATTGGCACCTGTGTACCAAGAGGAGGAGGAGGAGGACTCACAGCCAAGACCATCTCACTACTCCCCACATCAGCAGCAGCCCAAGTACCTGGTTTGGGAATTTTTCAACTTGGGCCACACCAGCAACAGTGTGGTGACATGTAAACTGTGCCACACTATTGTGTGGCATGGGAAAAGGGGGACACATCTAGGGACAGGTGACCAGCACACACACATGCAAGGGAGGCACCCAACAGAGTGGGAGGAGCATGTGTAGCAGCAAAGTGCTAAGAGGGTGTAGGTGGTGCCACCCCTAGTGCTTCCTCTAGGAAGGGAAAGAGGAAACCACATAGTGGTGCACAAATGCAGGAAGGGGAGATGGAGGTGATAGCAGCAGGGACCACCGGTCAGCCACGGGTGGTGCAGCGGGGGCACCACCTGAGAGATCAGCCTCAGATACTCCTCCCACATCCACCTCTGGTGATGTGGAGCAACTACACATGGTGGTAGAGGAGCTTGGCTACATGGATGATGTCGTGAAAAAGGATATCACATCATAGGTTCATGGGGGAGCTTCTGGGAGAGGAAGCTATTCAGATATGATGGACTTCAGCTACCAAATGAAGGAGTGAGTGCACTTGGGCAGAAATTCAACATCTATGTCGACCTAGGTGAGGGGGAGTCCAATGCTAGGGAACCTATCATAAAATACACTTCTGATAGGAACTTAGTTGTCACTCCCCACAAGCTGGAATTTCTCTTCCATTACCTAAGAAAACACATAGAAAATGGTTGGACATTATCTGGAACTGAACACAGGGCCAGGCATCTGCAGGCCCAAGAGCAGAACCAATATTAACAAATAGCAGCAGAGGTACCATAGTCTGAAAAGGGGTAAGCATCAATACCAGAAGCCTAGGAAACAAAATAAGTGGCCTGCATTCAATGATGGAAGATTCCTGCGTGGACCTGGTGGCCATCATGGAGACTTGGGCCTTGGAGAAAAATGACTGGGACCTTTCAGTCCTGGGCTATGCCCTGTTCAGACAGGAAATAAGTACGGGTAGGGGGAAGTGGTAGCATTATATGTAAAGGATGGGATAAATGCCATCTCAGTAGATAGCATCAAAAAGGAGGGTGTGGAATCCTTGTGGATCCTACTCAGCTCAGCAACGGGGGCGAGATCCACATAGGTATGGTATACCGACCTCCAGGGCAGGCTGAGGGCAGGGATGAAGATCTCCTAGAGGAGATCAGAGGTGTAGCACAAAAAGGTGATACAGTGGTGGTAGGAGACCTGAATATGCCCAATGTTAACTGGAACATCCCAGTGGCAGGTTCTACTAGAAGCCAAAACGTGGTTGATGCCATGCAAGACTGCCTACTTACACAACTAGCTAGTGCCCCAAATAGGCTGGACAACATCCTGGATGTGTGCCTCACCAACTCAGAAATAGTAAGGGCTACAGGGTTGGGGAGCCACTAGCCAACAGTAACCACAACTCTGTGTGGTTTGAGATATCCCTAGGGGTAGAAAAATCACAATCTAAGATAGAGGTTTTAAACTTTAGAGGAGCCAATTTTGACAAAATGAGGGATGTAGTCAGAAGCAAACTGTTAAGGATCCAGGAGCATTTAGATGTGGAAGAAATATGGGGGCTGGTTAAGTGAGCCATTTTTGAGGTTACCAGGATGTGCGCAAGAACAGTTACCATAAAGAACAAACACAAAAGATCAATATGATTCAATAACCAGGTAATGACCACAATCGGAACCAAAAGGGAGGCCTATTGTAACTATTAGAAACTCTGGAAGACATCACATGGGAAGCCTACATTCAGAAGAACAAAGAAGGAAAGGGTATGGTGAAATCAGCTAAGGCCACAATGGAGCTTTGGCCTGCTTTCCAGTATAGGATCTATCACAAGTGGTGTACCCCAGGGTTTGGTTCTGGGTCCTAACCTTTTTCAGCTTTTCATAACCGACATAACAAAAAATTGTAATTCAAACACTACTAAATACGCTGATGATATTAAGATCAGTGGACTATGTGCAAATTCTGATAAAATAACAGCATTTCTCCCCACTCTGGGGATCTGGAAGATGGCAGCCACGCTGGGCTGACCATCAGAAGCTGTATGAGCAGCATAATTTTTATCATTTAAATTTCTTTTTCTTTTGCAATATTTGTGTGCTTTTTGTTGTAGCAGCACTAGTATTTTAGTTAGCGATTAGTTTAGATTTAGTAAAGGATGGTGAGTGAGTAAGCTATTATAGTGCATTTCGGTTCAGTTAGCAGCATTCATATTTAATGTCTCCATAGTTTTGGAATTTGATCCGAAAGTTATTTTGGCCCAAACAAACTGAAGCAGGTAAAGTAGGAGTAAATAGACAAATGTTCTCTATCTTTTTGTCTGCCTGGCTGTTTGGTCCTGTCGTTTGGAGGATTACGTTTTGGGATTCTGGCGAGGGGTCTATTTCTGCATCGGAACTGGTGTCGGCACTGGATTGGTGTTGGAATGTATTGGAATGTGTGCGGTCAGGACTGGGTTTACTGCTGGACAGCTTTGTTTGTCCTGGAACTGCTTCTGGGGGACTCCGGGGCTATTGCGAGATTAAAAGGCCTTTAAGTGGAGCTTGTTATCATTCTGACTCTTTTTTGGAATTGTGGATTTGTGGCTGGTCCTAGTATTGGAGAGCCTGTTCTCTCTCCCTTGCTGGTGCTCCCGTGGGGGTCAGGGGCAGGGTTTGCTGGAAGGTTGACCCTGAAACTGTTACCCCTAAGCTCTCTGGGGATTCAGCCAGTGGACTGTGTTTAAAGAGAGCTGAGGTGTCGAGCTACTGGTGATATGGGAGAGAGGAGGACTATCCTGGAGCATCGTGGTCTCAGCCTGTTGCAATCTGATTTGGAGGCCTAGAAGGCTGAAGTTTCTCATGCCTGAATCGATCTGGAGACCCTGGAGGCTTAATTTGAACTGAGCTGGACGACTGGACTCCAACCTGGTTTGACTTTCTTTTAATTTATTCACTGTTTTGGCTATATTATTACTATTGTTATGGACAGTGAGAGAGCCTAAAACTGGAACTTTGGACAGTGAGAGTGTCAAAAGTTTTATATCATTTAATGATTTTATCCTGACCATTGTGAGAGATAGTGTCTGGCTAAATTTATCTGCTTATTTTTTTTTTTATCTTTTGGGAAGGTGGGAGCTCCCTAGAAAGAGATAAACTGCTGCTTTTGGATCATTATATTTTTGCTGCTACCTGGAAACCATTACGATCTATTTTTTATAGCTGTCTTTATTATTGGGGGGTTTGTATTTGTTATTTACTGTTGTTGGGGGGTTTGTATTTGTTATTTACTGTGGTGTGTTTGGAAGTTTATATATTATTTGGTCTGGGTATTTGTTTTAGAAGTGTGTTGGCCAGGTATGTTGATGGTTAGGCATTATTCCCCAACCAGGCTGAGGGATCTTCACCCTTTCTATTGCTCCCCTCTATCCCTGGATGTGTATAGATGGTGTAGGGCATTGGGGATAGCAAGGAGGGTAAGGGCGGGGAATCGACCTGTTGGGGGAATAGAAAAGAGTGGATGGATTGGGATCATAGGGACAAGGAGAGGGATTTTCCCTATCTGATTCCCATAACCAAGGGCTCTGCTTATTGCAGACAGGAAACTCGGTCTTCCTTGGCTACTCATCAGACTTGGGTGGTGTTATTCAATGCCAGGTCCATTAAAAATAAGACCGCCATAGTTGGGGATCTTGTTAATTCAATTGACCTGGCTTGCATCACTGAGACCTGGTTGGATGAAAATGCTGGTCCTGTTTTGGCTGCAGCAGTTCCACCCAGGTACTCGGCGATACACCGACCGAGGACCGATCGTAGGGACAGGGGTGTGGCCCTCTGTTTTAAATCAGAACTGAACCTGATGGAAGTTCCAGTGGTAGCTACCAACTCCTGTGAATGTATCGTGGGTGAGGGTGTGGGGTGCAGGATTCTTCTTGTTTACCATCCACCAGGAGATGGGAATGTTTTCCTGTGGGAAGTCACAGACTTCATTGTCGACTTGACATTGGGATCCCACAGATGGCTGATCCTGGGGAATTTCAATGCCTGGGTCGACGATGAACTCTCACAGTTTGGACAAGACTTCCTCCAGTTAATGAGCTCACTGGGCCTCACGCAGGTTGTTTCCTCCTCGACCCACATTGGTGGTCATTCATTGGACTTGGTGTTTCTCCTGGGGATGGAAATGTCTGACTTGGTGGTGGAACCATTCGGGTGGTCTGACCATCATACCATCAGTTTCAGTTTTGAGGCCCCCCCAAGAGGCCTGCCCCTATGGAGATGGTCCAATACCGCCCTTTGAGGGGTGTATCCCCTGATGGTCTGATGTCGGTGATGGATCTATCGGGTATGCCAAGTGAATGCTCAGATCCAGGGGATCTTGTACTAGCTTATAATAAAGCAGTGACAGAGGCCCTGGATTCCATTGCTCCTGTTCATGTTCATCCACTCTCCCTTCACCCTGGGTCTCCCTGGTTTGATGAGACTCTGAGGAAGTTGAGGAGAGTTGGACGAAGGTGAGAAAGACGATGGAGGAAGTCTAGCCTGGTATGTGACAGGCTTAGTTTGATGGACCATTACGTGGTCTATCAATCAAAAATTTCCCATAAGAAGGCAGAATTCCTGTCCAGGGAAATTGCTGCCACGTGGAATCGACCAGCTCAGCTTTTCTGGACCATGGACAGACTGTGCAATCCACTCTGTCTTCAGCCCAGAAATGCTTTTTCTCAAGAGTGGTGTGAGGAGATTGCTCAATTCTTTGCAGATAAGGTTGCCACGGTCAGGTCTGACATCCACCTGACTCTTTCTCAAGGGAGTAGCAGTGGTCGGCAGGAGATGTCGGACTCCCAGTTTGTGTAGTATGACTTTGGCCACCCCACAATCAGTGATATTGTGATGGTTGTCCAGTCATTATGTCCTACCAAATGTAGTTTGGATCCAGGACCCACGTGCTTACTTGTTGGCTGCGTTGATGTCATTGGCCCGGTCCTTGCTGAGATAGTCTGGTTTTCCTTGGAGAGGGGAATCTTTCCAGATTCCTTCAAGGATGCTGTGATTCGGCTCCTTCTTAAGAAGTCCTACTTGGATCCCGACTGTCTAGCAAACTACAGGCCAGTCTCTAACTTTCCCTTTTTGGGTAAGGTTATTGAGAAGGTGGTGGCATTACAGCTGGAGGACCATTTGACCAGCCACAATATCTATGACTCTCTCCAGTCCAGTTTCAGAAAGACACATAGTACCGAGATGGCTCTTGTTTGGGTACTAAATGACCTCCTGATAGCGAGAGATTGAAGGACTCATTCCATCTTGGTCCTCCTTGATCTCTCTGCAGCATTTAATACTGTGGACCATGGTGTGCTGTTGGATCACCTGTGGCTTATCTGTGGACTCTCAGGAGTTGTCCTCAGATGGTTTCGATCTTTCCTCACAGGTAGAACTCAGAGAGTGGTGTCTGGTGTTTGTAACTCAGCTCCATTCCCCCTATCCTGTGGGGTGCCACAGGGATCCATTTTAGTCCCCATGTTGTTTGCAGTGTATATGCTGCCTTTGGGAGTGATTATTAAATGGTATGGCTTGAGTTTTCACTGCTATGCAGATGATACTCAGCTATACATGTCAGTGTCAGTAGCTCAGTAGGTAACACACTCACCTCTGAGGCCGGGAGATCAGAGGGCTGTGGGTTCAGTTCCCACATCTGGCACTTGGGTTAATATCCCAGTACTGACACTGTAGTGCAGCATGAGAGGGGTGCTGCACTTCTGAGGTGCCTGCCGTCTTTCAGATGAGACGTTAAACCGAGGTCCCGTCTGCCTGGATTGGTGGTAGTTCAGGTGGATGTTAAAGATCCCATGGCACTTATCGAAAAGAGTAGGGGAATTTTTATTAAAGTTGGAAAGGAACATACAATCAAAAAATTTACAAAACCTAAAGCAATTTATACAAATCAATATACAGATACCAAATGTCAAAATAAAACCAAACAGTGTTAAGTCACACAATAATTTTAACTAAACCATATGTGTAAACACAATCACATAATTTATAGGTATATTCATATAACACAAATCCTAAATTATTTATTCTATATCATGATTAAATATAATAGGCATATATACTTACTATACATACTCATTTTACTTATATCTATTATAACCAATCAATAGAGGCCCATCTTCCTTGAAAGGTTGTTGACTGGACTGAATTATAATCTTGCAACCTGATGTCTTTAATTGCTGTTTCTATCATAAAAAACAACTCATCAGAAGTAAAATGTAGTTGTTGAACAGTCAATCTGCACGGAAAAACCATATGTAAAATTTAAAACAACAAGAAATAACCATAGTGTTACTCTATCATGTTTCGTCCACAGAAAAGGCAAAATACCAAGGCATAATATTTCTAAAGTCATAAAATCAAATGGAGATGTAGGCCAGTGACGTTGAATAGATTGCCAAAATCCTTGAATAAAAGGGTACTCTAGGAATAAATGCTGCATTGTCTCAATTACATCTGGACATGTTCCTCTAGGACAATATCTCTCCGACACCTGTCTATGCTTTAGATTTCCTCTTACATTTAGGCGACCATGCAAGGCCAGCCAAGTTACATCCCACATAAAAGTAGGAATACAAGGGGCAATCAGCATTTCACCTATCAGTAATCTATCTGGCAAAGAACAAGAATCAAATCCTGCTGTCTCTTGAAAATATTTTAAAATCAAAGATTCATACAAGTTTTTCCTAGTATAAGAAAAGAGATGCTCTTTGGAAATACCCCATAGCTTTATTTTAGCAAAGCAAGTTCTCATTGGATCAGGTAAATAAGAAATTGAAATGTGTCGAGGAAGGTTATCATACATGGGCCAAATAGAGAAACTAGGTCCCAAGGAATCTAAGACCCAAGGGGACCATCTATTAATTTTTTGAGCTACCAAGGGGAATAAATTGGCATATAAATATATGGTGAAAAAAAAATACCGCAGGTTGTATCATCTTCAACCCTCCATTTCTTTTTTCTCTCAATAGTAAGCCTCTTTTAATTGGATTTAAACGGTTTCCCCAGATACATGAAAAAACAACAACTATATATTCTGGTTTCTAAAGTTGACGGTAAGCTATATACTGTACTTAAATATAAAAATATTGGTAACAAAAAGGTTTTTATCATGTAGATTCACTTTAATTTAGCTAAATGCCAAGAATTCCAAAGATTAACCTTATTTTGTGCTTCATTCAATTTAAGTATCCAATTCTGATAAGCCAAATCTCCAGAACCAAATAAGATCCCTAAAATAGGGGCTGTCCCTTTTAATACTGGTACCACAATTATTATATCATCTGTGATATCTTCAGCATTAAGAGGAAGGCAACAAGATTTCTGGTAATTTATTTGAGCTCCAGCATGAGTCGTAAAATTAGTTAAAATTATTCCCAGATTATGTGCTGATGGGATATTTCCTATTATAAAACAAATGTCATCTGCATATGCAATGCTCTTTATTTCGGGGTCTTCACAGGAAAAGAATACACCTTGTATACCTCTAGTTTTTATCCGCCATTCTAAGTAGCAGATCAATGGTAAATAAATATAGTAAAGCACTCAGAGGGCAACCTTGCCATACTCCCTTTAAAACAGTACACCTACCACCTATCCACCCATTACAAAAGGCTTTAGCAGAGGCAGACTTATAACATGTTTTAATCCAATTAATAAACATTTCAGGAATGCTATATATAGCCAAACAACTCCATAAATACTCATGATTAACATTATCAAAAGCCTTAGCTTGATCCAGACTAAAAATAAGACCTGTAAGCTCACCAGTATTACCTCTATGAAATATTTCTCTAAGTAATATTAAACCATCAGAAATCTTCCTTCCTGGTATTGAACATGCCTGAGAACTGTGTAATAGAAAATCAGCCATTGGTATAAGTCTATTATGTAACAGTTTTGTAAATATTTTAAAATCTGTATTAAGCAGGGTAATTGGCCTCCAATTTGATAACTTAGTTCTATCTCCTTTTTTGTACATAAATACCACTAAACCATCTGACATACTATTTGGTAATAATCCTGTAATCAGAATTTCCCTTAAGACCTCTACAAATTCTTGTAATAATATTGTAAAAATTATTTTATATATCTCATATGGCAAACCATCACTCCCTGGGGCAGTACCTGCCTTTGTTAATGAAAAACTAGCCGATACTTCTAAAGATGTTATATCAACAAGCAACATGTCTCTGCTATGTTTATCAAGCATAGGTGGAATCACTTGAGCTAACCATAAGGAATGTGGGAACCAGAAACAGTAGCATATTCAAATAATTGCTGTATATGATTATCTAAAGCATTCATAATATCTTTCCTGGTCGTATATTTTTACCTGTAGAGTCACAAACCTCTGCCATATATTTTTGATGTCTTTGTTCAGCACAAAACTGATAGGGGTCCATAAAGGCTTTACCTCCTTGGGAACCACATCTTTTTTCTACATCTAAGGATTTATATCTACTATATTGTGTTGAATTTAATCATTTTCGAATTCTATCTAATTCAGATAAGGCTGTATAATCCCCTTGTGCAACTATAAAATGTAAGTCTAAAAACTGTTGTTGAGTTTTTATATATGTATCTTTATTAAATTTCCCATTAATCTTGTCAATTATTTGGAAATACTGTCTTATATCTATTTTTGTATCTTCCCACCAATCTCTATACGAATCATAGAGGCTAACCACTGATTTTCTTGCCTGTAGTACTGCCAAAATTCCTTCTTCAACAGTTGGTAACTTAAGTAATTCCAGGTTAAGACGCCAATATCCTGGTCCTCTATGCATTATTTCATAACTACCTATCGTAATCTCAAGTATCACATGATCAGAAGGTGCAACTGGTACAGTTTGAGCTTTTTGTATTGTTAAAGTATCTGAAATAAACCAGAAATCTATCCTTGTTGCTTTAGTACCTTGAAAAAATGTTTTTTTGTGGTTTACCTAATAAATCAAAAACATCAACCAATCCTGACTGTGTCAATAAATCATTAAGATACTTAGTAGCACAAAATAACTTTGTGGATCGTATACCTCTATCCGTATGATAACGGCTACAATTAAAATCTCCACCTAAAAGCACAAGTCTAGAAGTGAACAAATAGGGCAATAAAGTCTTAAATAATGCTATTCTCACAGATTTAGCTTGCGGAGCGTAAACATTAATAAATCTACAGTGTAAATCGTTAAGTATCATATCTAACAATAATATGCAACCCGGCAAAACATCTATAAGTTGAACTAGACATGCTGTAGGATTATTAACTGCTATACCTACCCCTGTGCATAGCTCTTCACCAACAGACCAATAAACAGTACCCCATTTCCACCTTTCAGTGACCTGTTCTACCTCAAACCTGGTATGTAACCGAGTATCTTGAAAATAAACTACATCATCCTTGCCTCCATCAAATAGTGAATATATCAACATTTGCTTCCTATTTGACTGAATACTAGTAACATTTAAGGATGCCAAATTGATATTCAAAAACATAGACAAAAGAGGAAGGGGAAAGAAGGGTGTTGTCATAACTCATATCAATGTTCCCGTTTATTTTTATTATTTCTTTTTTGTAGATTTTCTCGTCCCAGGTTGACCCTTTTTTTTTATTTTTCACTGTATCCATAACATCAGCAGATGGTTCTGGATCAGAAGATCCTTCAGGTTGTGAAGAATGGACCGAAGTGGAATCTGACTCAGTACCTATGTCTTCCTGTAATACCGAAAATGCATTCTGGAGGGGTATCAAACCTTGTTCAGATATAGGTATTTTAGAGGTCCTGGATCTTAAACTGCGATGTCTAGCAGTAATGAGGTTAAAAGATTCTTCAGGTGGAAAGGGGGGAGGCATAGTATTAGGAATAACCTGGCCCACAACAGAATCTGTAAGAATCACCATTTTAGTACATATTAAGTTCTCCTTTTCCTGGGAGGGAGTAGTTGATACAATTTCCGAAATGTCCGCCCATTCCACACCAGGTATGGTTTCAGGTCTACTTGGGGGTTGGGGCGGAGGTACAGGTTTTTGCCTCTGGACCACATGTACTACTGTATTTAGGTAAGAATCCTGTACGCAAAAATCTCAATTTGTTTTATTTTGGGCAGCCCAAGGACAGTCAGTAAATACATGGGGTTCTTCACAAAGTGAGCATTTAGCTGGATGATGACAATCTGACATTGTATGTCCCAATTCTCCACACTGGACACATTTGATGACTTCACAATTCCTGATAAGGTGTCTACCAGAACCACATTTATAACAGTGATGGGGCTGTCCTGGATAAAAGATAAATCCTTTATCCCTTCCCAAATAAAAGCAACTGGAAAGATGTTGTAAACCTTCTTCGGTTTGGTTTAAATTAACTTTAAATCTCCAACCACCATTCCAAAATCCTTCTGTATCAAGAATGGACTCTGGGTTTCCTTTCAGGGTACACTTTTTCTCCAACCAATAAGAGATATCCTCCACATTAACCCCTTCATTACAGAACAATACAGTAATAACCTTGAATATCTGTTTGGTTAATGGTATGGCCTGAACATGGACCCAAGCAGGATTAGTCTTTAATAATGCATATTTCATCCAAAATCTGTTTAACATATCTGGTGTACGAAAACTAATGTCATACGTATTGTCCCCTGGTGTATGAATCAAGGCATACACCTCACTGGGCATAAAACCCAACATTTGTTTAAGTAAGACTTTCCCCACACAGAATCTGTCAGGCATGGTATCAGTGGGTCCCAAAAACTTCAGCCTTACAGCATTTTGTCTTTTAGCCAAGGAAACAGGTTTATGAAAAAGGCTAGCATAGGAGGGAGTTGGGGTTGTAAGACGTGGTAGGGTATTTTGATCAACATCAGGCCCTATATCATTAGTAGCTTTATTTTGGTTGACATTTTCCTCCAAATCTCCACTTTGGCATTATTGAGGTGATTTTGATCCTAGTTTAGGACTAACTGGCTGGTTGTGGTTAACCGCAGCACCTGGATCCATTAAAGGCCTGTTTATGTCGGATAATTCTACATTCTGTATTATAGAACCAGGGTCTAAACTACCCTCAGACCTAGCTGCAGGAACACTAGTCTCAGAATTGGGCCCATCTAAAACTGCAAGAGGGTATGATCCATACCTGGAATTGGTATGGCAGGGTCCGCGATCCACTGACCCGAATCTAACAGCAGCCACCCCGTCCTTTTCAGGGCGATATCTGGGGAACATGCAGGGGAAGATTCTACTTCTATATCCCCTGAAATCTTCGGTGAACAAGCTTGTTTCCTCTCAGGGCTGTTTGCACCTTTATGTATTTTCAAGTCGGTACCTGTATGACCCGAGGGTGAATCTACCTCGGGTCTCTTTCGTTTCTGAATCTCTTCTTCAGCAGCAAGCTGAGCAATTTGATAATCCATAGCAGCCTTCTCCCAATGGCGTTGTTTCTCTTGTAATATAGTGAGATCTTGTTGATCTTCCGAAGCATCATCGGCTGTCTCGGCATTTAGAAGTCGAACTTCCGGGTTTGGATTTAAAGCCGACGTGCTCTTGCAATTAAAGCTAGACATACTCCTCGTATGTGCTGGACTTGCGGTGCATTTTTCACCTTTAGATACGTTTTGCTGGCCACCACTCAGGTGCATTCCAGCCGTATCATTCCCCTCTGCTCTGGGTAAAGCCTGTGAGCTCTCTTGCATCTGAGCTCCTCCACTGTCGTCGGCCATCCTGAGACTGTTCCTCTCTCCCAACAGTCTCACAGCGCCACCATTGTCCACAAGAGATATTGAAACAGAAAGGGATTCCTTGTCTTCTGTCTGTGTCTCTCCTGTATGCAGTCCTCCTCCACCAGGATCCATGGGAGCCGCCATCTTGGTCCCACAGGAAAATGGGTTCCCCCTGCTCACAGGAAGCAAGAGTAGGGGAATTTCCCTGGTGTCCTGGCCAAATTTCCCTCATTCACTAAAAATACCACCTACAGCTTAATCTGGTTCAAGGTCAGTTGGCATTCATCTGTATCCCCCTCCCCCTTCCCTGGGTCATGTCTGAAAATAGGCAGGATTTGTCTAGTGCACTTACCCAGTCAACGAAAACTAAATAAATACATGTCTTTTGTGCCTGAACAAGACGATGCTGTCTCGGTGCTAAACAGCTGTCTGGCCCAAATTCAGGCCTGGATGAATGTAAGCTGACTAAGGTTGAACCCTAAAAAAACGGAGGTGTTGGTAGTGGACCAGGGTTGTCGCGAGGTGAGTATGTTGGCAGGTTCTCCTTCGGGTCTATGGCTTGGAGATGTTCAGCTAACTACCTCGGACCAGGTGGGAAACCTGGGCATTATGTTTGATGACTGTTTGACCCTAAAGTTACAGGTGTCAGCAGTTGTTAAAACTTCTTTTTACCATCTGAAAAATATCGCCCGGGTGAAACACCTGGTTCCTCCTGATGATCTTCCAATGCTGGTTCACGCCTTCGTTACCTCCCACCTTGACTACTGTAATGCCCTTTACCTAGGGCTATCAGGGGTTGATATTCACCGTTTACAGCTGGTGCAGAAAGCGGCAGCCAAGCTGTTGACTGGTGCTTCAAGAACCAGTTATATAACACCTGTGCTCCGAGGTCTGCACTGGCTGCCAATACAGTGGCAGATCACCTTCAAGGTTGCTTTGTTAACCTGTAAGGCCCTACATGACCAGGGACTGAGTTACCTGAAAGATCTCTTTTGTCCCTACTGTCCCCTCTGTCCTCTTCTATCCACCGATGAGGGATTGCTAGAGATTCCCATGGTTCATCTGCAAACTTCTGGAGCAAGGGCATTTTGTTTTGCTGCCCCGTCCCTGTGGAATTCTCTACCTCATCAGGTGCGAGATTGCCTAACCATCCAGAGTTTTAAGAATGCCTTGAAAATGTATCTTTTTGGTCTGGCTTTCAGGGATTAGTGCTGCTGCTATTATGTTGCTATCATACTGCATTCTATTGTAATTTACGTGTTTTGTTTTATAATAATTTATTTTATATATTTTATTGTACGGACACCTTGGTTTTGGAAAGGCGCCTTTTTTTTACAAATAAAGTTGATTTAATTTGATTTGATTCAGAATGATTTAGATACAATATCTTTATGGATCTCAACCTGGGGAATGAAATTAAATCATACTAAATGTAAGATCATGCATTTTGGGATAAGCAACCCCATGCAAGTTTATACCTTAGATAATAAGGTATTGATTAATACAGACACAGAAAAGAATCTGGGGATCCTTTTATCTGACAATTTTCTCCCCAATTCTCAGATTAATGAAGTCATACATAGGGCTAATAGGATCATTTGGGCTATAAAGAGAAATATTAAATCAAGGGATTGCCAAGTGTTGATGCTGTTTTACAGAGCTTATGTCTGACCACATTTGGATTTTTCATCACAGTTTTGGTGCTCCTTTAAAAAGCAGGACATTATGAAATTGGAACGAGTACAAAGGGGATTCACCTAATTAGTAAAAGGACTGAAGGATGTACCATACAAATCTAGACTCAGTTCCCTTAAGTTGATGTCCCTATCTACTAGACGACTAAGAGGGGATCTTCTTTTAATGTATGATATTATCAATGATCCACAGTTACTAGTAAATTTAGGATTTTCATTCAAAGAGGACACTTACAACTTCAGAGGTCACCCATTACAGTTATAACTGAAGAGATTTAATCTTATGTCATGTAAAGGTTTCTTTTCAATACGCATTGTTAAGCCCTGGAATGCATTACAAATTGAAGTAACTGTTAGCAGTACAAAAACAACATTCAAAAACCAGTTAGACAAGCTTATTCTCTCAGGTTTTCCATTAAGTTATTATTAGTACACAGGAGCAATTTATGGGCCTTATGGCTGTCTAGCTCCTGACTTGTCTTAGTATGACTCTTAGTATGAAGGGGTTAAAGAAGGGAACAAACACTTTTTTTGATATATGCAAGAAAAAAGAAAGCTAGGAGGAAAGGTTGACAGCTAAAGGAGGTGGTTAAGGGCCTACTGTACAAAAAGACCTACAGAGGCTGGAAAGATGGTCCAATGTCTGTCAGCTGAAGTTCAATGCAAAAAAAAAATATAAGATGATGCATTTGGGTAAAGGGAACCCAAGGACAGAGTACCATCTCAGTGGAGTCCAGCTCAGCACCAGACAGGAGGAATGGGACCTAGGTGTCATCATAAGCAGCACCCTGAAACAGACAAGCCAATGCAACAATGCTTATAGCAAGGCCAACAAAATGCTGAGGTGCATAGGGAGGGGATTCGACAGCAGGAGGTAATTCTGCCACTCTGCATGTCCCTGGTAAGGCCCAACCTGGAGTACTGTGTCCCATTTTGGAGCCCACATCTGAAAAAGGATAGAAACAGTTTGAAGGCTGTTCAGACAAGATTGACCAAAATGAACCAGGGCACTCATTTGAGGAGCACCTGTAAGCATTAAATATATTCTCACTGGAGACAAGTAGAGAGAGAGAGAGAGAGGGTAGATATGATTGAAACATACAAGTTCCTGAGAGGCATAAATAAGGTGCCATCCTTGGACCTGTTCAACAAAGTCTCTGACTGTAACACTAGAGGGCATGATTGGAAGTTGAGGGGGAAGCTTCAAGAGGGAGCTTAGGAAACACTGTTTTACAGAAAGAGTGGTGGAGCCATGGAATAAACTGCCAGCTGAGGTAGCGAAAGCAGTCTGTGACAGCATTCAAGCTGGAGTGGGACAAGGCTAAAGTGCAATCAAAAGCAACAGGAGCAGTAGGAGGGATTAGGCAGAAAGGGAGTTAGGTCCTCGGATCCGAGAAGGTCCAAGGAACACATGGACAGACTAGATGGATTCTTGGTCTCCTTCTGCCATCTCTTTTCTCTATGCTTCTATGTTTTTCTCCTGGCAGGTGGCAGGGCTGAAAGAGATGCTGGAGGTGGTGCTCTGCAACCAGCAGACCATCACGGAGAGTTTGGCGGCACAACATGGCGATGCACCCTCTCTCCCGAAACCATGGCCATCCAATATGGTTACTGTCTTTCTTCTTTTCACTCTTTTTACTCTGTGTTAAATCAAAAAAGTGAAAAAAAAAATTCAAAAGAAAAAAAGTTGTTCATCTGTCCTCTTTATTTCTCTCTGTCGGTTTGTGTTTCTTTATTTCTGTCACTGCTGTATAGTCTGATTTTCTATCCTATCTACTTTGGTTCTAGCCCCCCCCCCAAAAAAAAAATTAAATGTTATTTCCTATCTGTATTTCCTGTCATCATGATGCTGTATCTCCATTCAAACCTTTCCTTTCTTTCTGTGTCTATCTTTTCTGAATTTTTTCTCAACTACCAGAATAAATATGTCAGATGGCTATAGGCTAGTAGTGCTGCCATTACCACATGGTACTGAGCTGTGCCACTCACTGCCCCCAACACTGATCATTATGCAATTTGTGTTAGTTGTGTCTTAATCACAGTACACATTACCTCTGTTCTCTCATGATTTGTCTCAAGTGTACAAATCTTGAGCACTATAATACACAGTGACACAACTGCCAAGCACAATATATAAATGTCTCACTTCTGGAAATATTTCTACCAAACCAGAAATTAAGTAATGCTGATAATAAACTGCTGGTGGTGCCTGTGCTACAATGCTGTTTAACTTGCCCTCTTGGGCTGTCTGTGTTGTCAAGCTCTTTAGTACACACAACTGCCAAGCATAATATATAAATGTCTAACTTCTGGAAATAGCTATCTCAAACCCAAAATCAATAATGCTATTGGTAATAAACTGCTGCAGGTGTCTCTGCTACTATGCTGCTTAATATTAACTATAACAAAAAGTAACAGAACTCTTTTTTGCTAATAAACAGCACAGGGATTGCAATAACAGGGGTATTGTACCAACAGTGACAGAACCCTTTTGTGTTTTTTTACACAGCACAGGGACTACAATGACAGGAGTACCAACTGTGATAGAACCCTGTTTTGCTAATAAACAGCACAGGGATTACAACAACATGGGTACCAACAGTGACAAAACCCTTTTGTTGTTTTTACATAGCATAGGGATTACAACAACAGGGGTATCAGCAGCAACACAACCCCTTTTTGCTGATAAACATCACAGTGATTACAATGATAGGGGTAAAAACAGGCCAGAACCCTTTTTTTTGCTAATAAACAGCACAGGGATTGCAACAACATGAATTTATCTATTTATTTGTTTGTTTATTTATTTATTTCAAAGTTTATAACTGGGAAAGGCACCAATGAGCCTGGACTCATTTCCAGGTGTGACCCAGGGGTAGGGGTTACATAGTGATGAAACAGACAAAAAAAATTAGATAACAGTAAAAAGTAATTCAAATGAACCAACACTCCTCCTGTCTCCTTGCCTGCTTCCTATACCGCCTCCTTCACACTCCTACTTACTCCTTCCCCCTCCTCCACCCCTTCCCACCACCTCCCCCTCCTTCCCCATCTCCTCTACCCCCTAGTCCACCCCTCATTGACTTATCTTGACTCCCTCTTCCCTTACCCCATCACCACCACTCCACCCCTATCCCAACCACCCCTTCCCTCTTCCACTCTCCCCCTCCCTGTCTACCACACTCTCATGGCCTCCTGGGTTGATTCTCCCTTCCCTTTCCCTTATCCTGTGTCTCCTGCCCGACAAGGCCCCCCGAGCTGATACTTCATTGCCCCCACGGTACCCTCCCCAGACTCAGTCACCTTGCTGAAGCCTAGCCTAACTCTACTCTACTTATCTAGGCCCCCGGGCATATCCTCTCTCCTATGATGCCTTTCTACCCACTCTCTCCCCGTCAGTGTACTACGAATATCTGCAAGTTGATGCTTTCTGTATTTTTGCCATTCCCAGATGACATTGCTTAACTGTATTACAATAGCTAGTTAAATTCATTGTAAATGTTGTACTTCGGTTCTCTGTAAGCTGATGTTTCTCTAATTGTTGCTCCTCTGTAACTCACTTGATGTGGAACCTATGTAATGAGCTTCTAACTCAATAATGTCTTCCAAGATTTCAATAAATAAATAAAACATAAGAAAACACTCACATGGGTCATGGTTACAAGAACCAAGCAGCAGATAAAATCAACTAATGAGATACAAATAGAATATGCAGTTTGAGACAAATGTAACATTGTAACTATTGTGTCATGACCTACAATAAAAACATGGTACAGCCATATCACTGCACAAATAACACAGGAGCAAAGTGCATTTTGGCACTGAAGGTGTCTCTGGAAAAAGAAGGAGAGAGTGAGATTAAGAGGAGTGGGGAACTAGGAGGGGGGAGTCATTTGAAAATTTAAGAGGGAGGGAATTTGGAACACTGGGAGCACTGTGGAAAGGGTAAAAGTCTGAGCAGCCTTTTAAGTGAGAAGGAGGAGGAGAATAGACAGAAGTTAGAGGGAAGTTTGTTCCAGAGAGAGGGAAAATGAAAGGAGAAAGCAGATTGACCAGATGCAGAGTTTGGGTGAGAGATGGAAAAGGTGCATGCGTCTCTGTGGCAAAGGGAGTAGTTTGAGGAGGCTGCTTGGGATGGGAGGGTTCAAAACCAGAACTTAGCAACAAAGGAGGCACAGTAAACCAGTTTTCTGTGAAATAGAGGTGCAAAGGAGAGGGAAGATTGAAGGAGACAGTGATGTGTAAGGGGAGGGGAGGCAGTCGTGAAATAGCACAAAGAGTTTAGAAGGATATCTAATCTAGCAAGTAAGGATTTGGATGCTGTGCCATATACCACGTCATCATAATCGAAGATGGGTATGATCATTTTGGATACCAGTTCCCAGCTGGAGGGGAGGGGGAGGCTATTTTTGTGTCCCTAGAAGACAGCCAGTTTTGGACGTAGTTTAACGCATATGGCGTCTATATGGGGGGAGAAATTAAGGTGGCAATCCAACCAAACACCTAAGTATTTGATGGCTTGGATGTTCTCAAGGGGGGAGCAATCTAGGGTAGTGAAGGCTGGAGACAATTGGAGGGTGGCGAGTTTTTGCCTGGAGACAAAAGTCATAGCCACTGCTTTTTTAGCATTAATGTTGAGGTGGTTTTCCTGAAACCAGGACTAGACTCTATTGAAATCTTCCTGGAGAGGGGACTGTACACTGATTGCAGAGGGCCCAGTGATGTAAATGATAGTGTCATCTGTGTACATATGCATTTTAGAGGATTTACAGACTGAGGGGAGGTTGTTTATAAATAGGGAGAAAAGTATAGGGCCGAGGATGGATCCTTGGGGGACCCCGGAGTATATGGGGAGTTGGGGGGGATAAAGTATCACATATTTGAACTGATTGCTGCCTGTCATGAAGATACAAGCAGAACCAGTTGACAGCAGGTTCAGGAAGGCCAATGGATCTAAGATTGTGAAGCAGGAGGGGATGGGAGACAGAATCAAAAGACTTCACCAAATCTATGAAAATGGTGGCTGTAATATGACTGTGGTCGATAGCTGAGAATACTGAATCTGTAACTCTTAGTAGTGAGGAGATGGTCGAGTGTTATTTTCTAAAACCTGACTGTACAGGAGAAACAACATTTATGTCAGCTAGGAATTCAGACAGCCTAGAGTGAATAAGGGTTTCTTGAAGTTTATTTATTTATTTGCTTTTGTTATTTATTTATTTGCTTTTGTTAACCGGGTAAGCACACTAGACAGCCAAGTACCTATTTTCAGGTGCGACCCGGGAGAGTTACAGAGGACAACTTCATACATAAACAATTGAGGAATCAAAAGAAATACATAGCATAACAACAGACAATTCAAGACTGGCTCTAAGAACAACAGGCAATTCAAGACTGGCTCTAGACAACGGTAGGCACAAAGTACATTCATGGACAGCTGAGGGATGGAGAAAGTTACGTAGCGAGTAAACGGGAATTTCAAGGCTGACTCTAGAGCAAGGTTGGCACCATGTTCATACATGCACTGTAGAGGAGTCTGTAAAATACCAAAAATAACAGGCATTTCAAGGCTGGCTCTACGACAAGGTTGGCACATGCAGTGCAATAGAGTAGAGGTAGATGGGATATAATTAGGAGGTGGACAGCAGAAGTAAAACAGAAGCAAAGACAATGGTAGAGTGCCTGCAGGGGAGGGAGGAGCCCTAGGCAGGAGGCCAAGTCCAGGATTCCTGGCCAGTTACCAAGAAGAAGTGCAAGTAGCTGAGGCCTCCACCTACCAGATTGAAGGGAGGAGAGGGCAGTGGGGCTACAAGGAGCAGGAACAGGGGGAGGGAGGTTTCAGGAAGTTCCAGAGGAAGGTTTTAAAGCTTGGATGGGAGGAGGAGGACTGAGTGGACTCAGGAAGCGAGCTCCAGAGTATGGAGGCGTATGTGTAGAAGGCCAGATCCCCCACGAGGGTGCAGGTTCTAGGAACCAGGCATTCCTGGTTTGTCCCAGATCTTGGGTAGTAGGATGGGGTGCCTGGTTTAAGGGGAAGGGCTAAGGTTGGAGGGGTGCCAGAGAGGATGATATTGTCAATGAAGTTACCTAGAACAAAGGAGCAGTGCTTTTCAGGAGGAAGCCACTCCAGGCGGCTGTATAAATCACAATGGTGGGTGAGGGGATGGGCGGAAAGTGCAAAGTGGCAGACATTATTGTAGGCTGTGTCCCATTTGAGAGGCTGGATTTGGGAGCTGGGGCAAATGTTACGAGTCCGTAGCAGAGTGAGGAGGAGGACCCCCTAGCTGAGGCCAAAAAGCGAGAGGCAGGCGGGGTGAGGCAGTTATTAGCTCGGTAAGCTAGGCCAAGCTTACAATTTGTGGCCTTGCAGACATTGCGAATGTGCGATGTAATGTCCAACTGTGGGTCCAAGGTGACGCCCAGGTACTTGGCGAGGGAGGAGAGGAGGGGAGGGAAATAGGCCTGTAGTTACCACGTGAAGAGGGGTCACCACCCTTATGAAGTGATATAGCCTTGACAGATTTCTGAGCCTTTGGGATGGAATAGGTGGAGAGAGAGAGAGAGAGAGGTTGATAATGTGGGTGAGAGCGGCAGCTATAGCTGAGTCAGAGATGTGGAGAAGCTTTGGGTGGAGACTGTCAGGGCTAGACTTGGTGGGGTTAAGGGTAAGGAGAGCTGAGTAGACTTCAAGGGGGGATAATGAGGGGAATTAGAATTTGGTGGGTTGGCCTGGAGCATCTGAAGAGACAGAAGGGGGTTCAGGGGGCCAAGGGGAGTTGTTATCATGGAGAGCGCAAGTGGAGAAGAATTTGTTGAAGGTCTCTACAACAGATGCATGATCTGAGACTGGGGAACCATTAGCTTTGAGGATGGGGGAGGTTTGTTGGGCAGGCGGATCAAGGAGAGAATGGAGTACTTTTCAGAAAGAGGCTGGAGTGTGTTGCACTTGCTGCAGGTGTTGCCTGAAGTAATTTGCCTTTGAGAAGTGGATGGCCTTAGTGCAATTGTTCCTAAGGGCTTTGTAGGCTTGAAGGTCACTTGAGATAGGAGTCTTTATAGCTGTACCAGGCTTTGTCCCTTGCTTTGAATTGGCAAGCAGGTCAGCAGTTATCCAGGGGTGATGAAGCCTTTTTACTCAGGATTTCTTTAGGGGAGTGTGGTAATCCCAAATGTGGAAGAAGAGGCTAGTGAAGAGGGATAAGGGCTGAAAAGATGGGTTGCCTGTCTGCCTCAGAGAGATCATGTTGCAGTTCAGTGACATCTAGATTATGGAGGGGGTGGGACCAGATGTATTTGGGGGCAGCATGGGGAAGGTGAGTCTTACGGATGAGGAAAGTGATGCAATGGTCACTGAGAGCATCTGGGAAAGTGCCTGTTGTGGTGATACGGTTGGGGTGGGAGGATAACACCCAGTCAAGCAATGTGTGATTTTGAGAGTGGTGGTTCATGCGGGTAGGTTTGTGGATCAGTTGTGTGAGACTGAGAGCTTTGATTTTAAGGGCAGTAGGCTTAGAGGAGGGGGAGAGGCAGTCTTGGTTGAAATTGCCAAGGAGCAGCATCTTACCATTTGCTGAGTGGGAGGAGATGGAAGTGATAATAGATACTAAGCTGTCATTTGACATCTTAGGTGGGGTATAAAGTGCTCCTACATAGAGTGGGGTGGTTGACAGAAGAGATATGTGAGCCAAGATTAATATGTGGGAGGAGGTGTGGGACTCTCTGAGGATGATGGAGCTTGAGAGATTGTTTAATGCACAGGGTGACACCACCACCATGCTTACTGCGGTCTTGTTGATATAAATTGAAATCTAAATTGAAATCCAGAATTGAGAGGGTGGAGTCAGGGATTCTGGCTGAGAGCCAGGTTTCTGTAATGCAGAGAATGTCCGGTGGGTGTAGGGTGACCCATATTTTGACAGCATCGATTTTGAGAAGAAGGCTGCGAGTATTCAAGTGAAAGGTGTGAAGACTCTTGGGAAGGGAAGAAAGGTTAGGGATGAGGCCTGGGTGGGAATGGGCAGGTTTTGAGGGGGAGGAGTGAGGGCCTGGGCTAGGGTGGACATCTCCATACAGAAGAAGAAGGAGTAGGAAACGTGGGAAGTGGGGGGCATCTGTACCTTTGGCAGTTTTGGGGGAGGTTGGAGAAGGTGGGGAAGTGCAGTGAAAAAGGGCTTCAAGGTTTAGCAGACAGGTAGGTAGTAGCCCAGGGTGTATGAGAGGATGAGGGAAGGTGTGAGGGTAGACTGAGGAGGTAGGCAAGAAAGGGGGTGCTGAGGAACAGGAGCTAGGTAAGGTACTGAGTATAGAGGGTGAGAATGGCAGAGAAGTAGTGTTGTGGAGGAGGAGGGGGACCTGTTGTGGGGTGGGGGATGGAGGGAGAAAAGAGTCAGGTGGAAGTGGAATAGGAGTAGGAAAAAAGAGCAGGGGGAGGAAAGATAGTATGAGGTAAGTGGAAAGAGACATGTTGGGGTGCAGAGGGACTGGCAGAAGTAGGGAGAGAAAAATGAAGTTGAGGAAACAAGAATGAGTTAAGAGATATATAAGGCTTCAGGAGAGAAAAAGGAGACTCATGACAAGATAGGAGACTAGGTACAGTTACAGAAGAGAGGCTAGGGATTGGACTAGGCTGACAGCCCTAGAAGCCACTGCCGGGAATTAAATGGATTAGAAACATAAAAACATAGAACTGACCGCATGGCCCAGCTAGTTTGCCCATTTCCCTACCTACAGGATAAGCTGCAGACCCTAGTTTACAAACAGCCTACTTCCTCCTACCCCCCCACTAGAATTGCCTTATGTCTGTCCCATGCATTCTTGAATTCCCCCACTGTTTTTGACTCTACAACCTCTTCAGGAAGGCTGTTCCATGCATCTACAACCCTCTCTGTGAAGAAATACTTCCTCACATTACATCTTCAAATTGTACCCCCTTGTTCTTGCACATCTCTTTTTCTGAAAGATGCTACCCTCTTGGACTTTGCTGATTCCCTTGAGGTATTTGAAAGATCTTACTTTGAGAAATAGCTCTTGCAGCAAGTTACACCATTAGAAATGAAGCTGGCAGGCGCCAGGACCCCATGGAAATATTCTAGCTAGCAGTATTCAGCGGGGACCGCCCCCAACGTCGGTCCCTCCCCCGACGTCAGGCGTAATACATAAGGGGGTGGTCCCCCAGAATCCCCAGTTCTTTTCCCGCCGTTGACTCACCAGCATTGGCCTCTTGGTCTCTACCTAGCGCACGACAACTTAGAACTTCAAAAGTTTCTATAAACTGATGTCCTCTCCAGCTCCTTCAATCGAAGGTCACCTTTCCAAGTGTACCTGTGGGAAATCAGATCCCTTTTAAGGATCCTCATTCTTCCTGTGTGCAGTGCTTAGGCCCAGACCACGACACCAAGGCCTGCGCCGTTTGCCAAGGGTTCAACAGCCGCACCAGGATCCGCTGTCAGAAGTCACTTCAGGCTTACCTGCTGGAAGAAAGACTTAGCATGATGGACCAAGAACCTTCCTCCAGGGGCGATTCTTCTTCCAAGGCCCATAAGCAGAGGGATAAACACTGGGAGAAAGTAAGGTCCAGATCCCCGAAATGGGCATTGGACTCCCGGAGCTCAGGCGCCACCAGATCTGACCGCTCTAACTCCAGGGCTCATTCTCAGCCCCCTCTGGTCAAAGTCCGGGCTTCAGGCGGCTCTTCGATTCTCCATCCCATCAAAACTTCAAGACCCTTGGCTTCTTCTACTCCCTTTTGGGCCTCCTCCAAGACTTCAGAAGGCCACAAGTCTTCCTCATCAATCTGACGTAGGGACCCCAACTCCAGGTCAGTCTCCCAGCCTCACAGAGGTCCAGATCCGCCACCCAGGAAGTCTAAAGACCTGACGTCCCTAAAGCGGATGTCAGACCCGACTTCAGCCAAGCATCCAAAGCCAGCCAGACATTCGCTGGAGCTGTGGGCACAAGCCAGGCACCAGATGCCAGCTGGGCGTTCCCCAGACCCAAAGACATCGGCCAAACGACCGAGGTCGGCCTCGCATTCACCGGAGCCGAAGACCACCCCCCAGTCACCGGTGGATACCGCTCACAGGGACTCAACGGAGGAGGAGGACACGACACTGCCTGAAGACCAGGTGGATGACACTAAGGATGCTGGGCTCCCCAGGGAACCTTTTCCCAACCCAGAGACACCCGCAGACTCGACGCCCAACCCCAGCGACAGACCACCGGCGCCAGGCCCGTCATCAGGCATGAACCTGCAAGAGGTAAAAGGCCTCTTTATTTTCTGGTGGGACACCATCTGAAAGGATGTGGTCCCTGTAAAACCTCCTCCACCTCCTCTTCCTCCTACTCTTTCACCTCTTATGGCCCCTCCTCCACCACAGGGGCCAGCAGGACGACCACCAACCCCTTAGGAGCAGACTCCATCTCCCAGGGGTAGATCCAAGGATCGGAGAAGGCCTCCCTCAAGATCCCCATCAGGGTCTCCCACACCCAAGCGACCCAGATGTTGGCAGTATACTCTGTCAGGGGAGGATTCCAGATCGGATACTTCAGATTACTCCAGATCTCCTTCTCCACTCAGCATTCCATCACCTGACCCACATGACCTACCCAGGTCTCCTCCGGATGATCTCTCTTTCTCCGAAATCATGAGGCACATCCAGGACAACTTGGGATGGGACGCTGAAGACCTCGACCCTGAAAGACAGCACCTTGCCCGTTATCTTCAGCAGAAATACCCAAAGCCTGTGGTAGTGCCACCCTTGGTGGACACCTTCACAGACGTCACCAAGGCTGCATAGAAGCATCTGCACTCTACTCCTGCGGTGATGAAGAAAGCTGACCACCTGTACAAGGCCCAGAGAGAGGACCAGTACCTGGCTCAACAACCTCTGGCAGACTCCCTGGTCATTACGGCCTCACATGACCGGTCTCAGAGACCGCAACACATGAGTACACAGCCACTGGATCAGGAATACAAACAATTGGATGCCCTGGGGAGACGCATGTATGCGGCTTCTACATGCTCCATCAGGTCCCTGAACTACCTAATCCACATGGTACAGTTTCAGAACGCCCTCTGGGAACAGGGCCAGGACCTGGTTGATAAGCTTCCGGATGGCGATCAGAAGGCGGAGCTCCTAAACCTTCTCCACACAGGGTCTGATGTGGGTACCCAAGTACTACGAGCTGCATACGATTCTGCAGACTCATCCACCAGAGCTGCAGTTTCAGGCATCTGTCTCCGGTGACACTCTTGGCTCTGTGTCTCCGGCTTCACCCTGGAGATACATAAGAACATTCTCGACGTCCCCCATAACGGCGAGGTACTGATGAACCCTCAGAGAAGGTGATCACCAAACTGCAGGATGCTGGGAAGGCAGTCAGGTCTGTACAGGCCATGTACAGATCCAGGCCCAGTTCCTTTCGTAGGAACCAGAGCCATTTTCGCAGCCAGCAACAAAGGCAGCAGTCGTGTTTCGGCCAGCAACAAAGGGACACTTTCCAGTGGAAAACCCAGGCTAAGTCATCCCCAGGCAGAGCCCAATGCTACACTAAACTGGCCCAGCCTGCAGGGACCAGTGCTGCCACGGCATGTCTCCTTACTGGCCCCCGCCCCTCCTCTGGATCAATGGGCACAAAAGGTCGGGGGTCACATCGCTCACCACTTTTTAGGGTGGAAGTCAATTACCACTGACTGGTGGGTCCTCCAATTTGTCAAGAAAGGTCATTTTATAGAATTTCTCTTCCATCCACCGGTAAAACCTCCCCTGTTCTCCCGTTACTCAGGTCAGCATGCTCTACTTATTCAGCAGGAGGTGCTCGCGATCCTAGGAAAAGAAGCGATAGAGCATGTACCACGGAACCAGAGGGGTGCAGGGTATTATTCTCACTTCTTTCTGGTTCCCAAGAAAACAGGGGACCTCCATCCGATACTGGACCTCAGTGAACTCAATGAGTCGGTCCTGTACAAAAGCTTCTGCATGGTGACCCTCCCAGGTCTGATTCCCATGCTCAAGCAGGGTGCCTTTCTAGCATCCTTGGACATGCAGGACGCTTACCCGCATATACCCATCGCTCAAGAGCACAGAAAGTTTCTGCACTTCGAGTTCCAGGGCCACCATTATCAGTTCCGAGCCCTCCCTTTCAGACTGTCATCGGCACCTCGGGTATTCACAAAGTGTATGGTAGTCATAGCGGCGACTCTGAGGAGACAAGGCCACTACGTGTTCCCCTACCTGGATGACTGGCTTCTCATGGCACCCTCTTGGGAGGTCTTGATGTCCGCCATTCATAATACTCAGTCTCTGTTCGAGACACTGGGCATCTTGATCAACCAAGAGAAGTCACGTCTGGTTCTGTCTCAGACTCTGCAGTTCATAGGCACAGTTCTGGACACTGTCCAAGGGAAGGCCTTTCTCCCCCAGGACAGAGCGGAACACATCAGATCCCTCATCAGGGACATTTCAGCAAAGAAGACCGTTCCTGCCAGATTGGTCCTTTGCCTGCTCGGACACATGGCTGCCGCCATTGCAACAGTCCTGCTTGCTCGTCTCCACATGTGGGTCACCCAGTGGTTGCTACGGGTTCAATGGGATCAAAAGCAAGACCATCTGCAGCTTCCAATCCAGATTACGAGAACTGTAATCTGGGATTGGCAATGGTGGCTAGTTCCAAAGACTCTGTTGGCAGGGGTCCCCTTTGTTGCGCCGTCTCCGATCTTGACACTCTCCACAGATGCCTCAGGGCTCGGATGGGGAGCACACCTCAATGGTGTCCAGTCTCAGGACCTGTGGACAGCCCAAGAGACTCATCTCCACATAAACATCCTGGAAATGAGAGCAGTTCTTTATGCCCTACAGGCCTTCCAGTCGGAGATTCCACCGGGTACTCTTCTGTTACAAACAGACAATTCCACGGTGATGTACTACCTCAGCAAACAAGGAGGCACTCATTCCTACCCACTTTGCAGGGAGGCCATGAGGGTGTGGGATTGGACTTTGCAACACGGCACAAACCTCATTGCTGTTCATGTCCCAGGAGTGGACAACGTCATTGCAGATGGCCTGAGCCGCTCTCAGGCCAGAGTCCAAAAGTGGGAACTACTCCAGGAGATAGTAGAGGATCTGTTTCACAGATGGGGTACACCAAAGTTAGACCTTTTCACGTCCCCATCCAATGCAAAACTGCCCAATTTTTGCTCGCTAGATCCAGGGCCTGGTGTTTTCTGGTGAGATGCATTGTCCCTCTCCTGGGTGGGCAGATTTCTCTATGCCTTCCCCCCTTTCCATTGATCCAGAGGGTTCTTCTGAAACTTTGCAGAGAGCAAGCGACACTAATACTTATCGCGCCATTCTGGCCCAGGCAGATCTGGTTTCCTCTGCTACACCAGCTATCCCAGGAACCTCCGGTGCCTCTGCCAATCAGCTCTCACTTGTTGTCTCAGGAAGAGGGCTCCTTGGTCCATCCGGACCTTCTTTCATTGAACCTGCATGCTTGGCTCCTAGAGACATAGCCATTTTGTGACACGGGGTCTCACAAGAGGTAGCTGATGTCCTGGTGGCTGCGAGAAAACCAGCCACTCATGCTGCTACACCATGAAATGGCCCCATTTTTGCTTATGGGCTCAAGCTCAGGGGTTTTCGCCTATAGACTGTCCAGAAAAGTTGGTTTTGGACTACCTCCTGTCTCATTTTCAGGCAGGCTTGGCCTGCTCCTAGAACAAAGTACACCTTTGTGCCATATCAGCCTATCATTGTCCGACAGGGCAATGCACCATATCCCAGTTGGACACGGTACGAGCCTTCCTGAGAGATATTCTCCACCTTAGGCCTCCAATTAAGGATCCAATTCCACCATGAGATCTACCCTTTGTCCTGGAGCAGCTCACACTGCCACCCTTTGAGCCAGCCACGGATTGTGATCTATGTCTTCTCACTTGGAAGACATTGTTTTTAGTTGCCATTACTTCGGCCAGAAGAATTTCTGAACTTCATGCACTCATGTGCAAAGAGCCTTATTTGTGTTTTCACCAAGACAGGGTATCCCTACAGACTAATCCCAAATTTCTGCCTAAGGTGGTCTCAGCTCTCACCCTTAATCAAGACATCGATCTACCAGTGTACTTTCCCAACTATTCGAACCGAGGAGAAGCCCTATTGCACACCCTAGATGTGCATAGGTGTCTCCTATACTACTTGACCATAACCAAACACCACCAAAAATTGGACCAGCTTTTTGTCTCCTTTGCCCACAGGATGATGGGAGCTCCTGTTTCCAAACAGTCACTGTCCAGGTGGCTCATTCAGTGTATCATGTTCTGTTACCAGAAATGCAACAAACCCTTATCGGGCGCGGTTAAGGGTCATTCCACAAGGGGGGTGGCTACCTTCTTTGCAGCCCTTAATGTGTCCGCCTCAGCCATCTGTGCTACAGCTACTTGAAGCTCTGTGCACGCTTTCATCAGGTATTATAGCCTGGATATTGCATTGAGGCGAAGAGCAGGTTTTGGTCTAGCAGTCCTTCAAGGACTTCTGTCCTAGGCATTGGTTTCATTAAAGATTTCTACCTTCCCTCCTCCCAGTGGTGTGGGATTTACATGATTGCTTGGGAATCAGTCCTAATGGTGTAACCTGCTGCAAGAGCTGTTTCTCGAAGTAAGATAGTACAGTTACATAAGAACTTACCGTAACAGTAGATCTTCGAGAACAGCTCTTTCAGCAGGCACTTTCCCTCCCACCATCCCCGCTGGAGGTAGATTCTAGTTCCAACATCTTTCTCCTAGGATCAGGTGTCTCAGCATCTCTCTGACAGCCATTTGATGGCAGATCCTCAGTCTCCTCTTCTGATGTCATCCAGCGGCCGGGAGTCTCCGGCCGGAGAACTGGGGATTCTGGGGGACCTCCCCCTTATGTACTATGCCTGACATCGGGGGTGGGACCAATGTTGGGGGCGGTCCCCGCTGAATACTGCTAGCTAGAAAATTTCCATGGGGTCTTGGCACCTGCCGGCTTCAGTCCTATTGGTGTAACCTGCTGCAAGAGCTGTTCTCGAAGATCTACTGTTACGGTAAGTTCTTATGTAACTGTACTTTTCTATCATGTCCCCCCCCCCTTTTCTCGAGGCTATACATCTTAAGCTCCTTTGGTCTTTCTTCATATGTTTTCTGGTGCAGACCCTGCACCATTTTGGTTGCCCTCCTCTGGACAGCCTCCACCCTGTCTATGTCTTTGCAGAGATAGGGTCTCCAGAACTGTACATAGTACTCCAGATGTGGTCTTACCAACTGTCTGTACAGAGGGCCAACAACTTCCTGTTTTCTACTGGTGATGCCTCTTCCTATGCATCCCAGTATTCCCCCAGCCCTCCTTACTGTTTTCTCACATTATCACAAAAGAGGAATTTAGAAGAAGAAAAAAAGCAATAAAAAGTAACCCTCAGTAGATGCAGCTGCCAGCAGAAAGCAAAGGAATTTAGGACAAGTGTAGGATGCCTCTAGTGGTCAGGTTGTAAAATGCAAATGGTAAAGCAGACAAAAAATTGTCAATGGAAAGCCTACCACCATGTGACCCACTGGAGCTATAAAACTTAGGCTGCAAATAGAGTGGGGGAGGGGGCGGTGCACAGCGCTGGCAGAAAGATCAAGCACAAATGTCCCACAAACAAATAAGGAGCCCAAAGTACAGTTAAAGTACACAGCAGGAGGGGCGAGTAGGATTCGGAGTGCAGGGATCACTAATTAAAAAAGGCGCCAGATTTAAAAAGCACTTTGGAGGTGGAAGACAATGTCTGCTTGTATCTCTGTAGCTTTGGGGAAAGGCCGGTGGCAAGCTCTAAGAGCCACTGGAATGGTTCTTTGTCTGAGGCTGGAGCCCGGTCAAGGGCTGACAGGAAGCCAGGGATACTGTACCAACAGTGACAGAACTCTTTTGTTCTTTTTACACAGCACGGGGGTTACAATGACAGGGGTACCAACAATGAAAGAACCCTTTTTTGATAATAAACAGCACAAGGATTACAATAACAGGGCTCACAAGGATTATTAGTAATTAGTAATTTGGTATGACACACATAAAAGGAACATTGTCACTTTAAGGAAAATATAACTAGAAAATCATTAAAACTACTAGAGAAACAGTGACAAAATGCTTTAGTTAAACACAACAAACTCAAATGAAAAAGTAAAAATGAGAAACTACTGTACAGATAAAAAAAATGACTGAGAAGAGAAAAATCTGACAGAAATCTCCTGCTTAAAAAAAGCTGCAGATTTTTCTGAGCTGCCTTGCTTCCTTGCTGCTACCCTCACCCACACTACTTGTTCACAGACTGCCAAAACTGAAACCATTACTTTAAAGTAAATAATCACAGATAACCTGAACAAAAAAGAACATACTTCTGTTAGCACTAGACCCTCCACAACCGTTTGGGAGCACTTTGGAATCCAAAAGGTCAGTATTGAAATCAATTTAAAGGTTTTTCTTGCTCTGAAAAAGCACAGTCTTCTCTCTACTTTCTTTTCACAACACTGCAGTGAGGGACAGTCTCCTCTGCATCCTATAGGCTGTTCAGCAACATGTGATCTCCCTATACAGTGTTGAGCAATATGTGACCTCCAGTCTCATAGCACAGTGCAAACTTCACCTTTGTGATGAACTTTGCTTGTGAAGGAGCAACTTCATACATCTGTGAGACTTCACCACTGTTTCTCACTCTGCTGGCGAAGTTTGTGACTTTGCATTTTCATGGCGTCATCACTTCACTGTGAAGTTCCCACCCTGCATGGCAGATTAGTTCGTGAAATGAGGCAAATTCACAAATTAATCCGCAAAGTGAATTTTTCCAACTTCACACATCACTAGTGATGACAGATTCAACACCAACAGTAAGGATAAGTACCGTGAAAAACAATGAAAGAAACTTACCATCACAGCAGACAATGTTGACCTTTGCTGGACTTCAGATCTTGCTGCCGACGATGGCCTGGCTGGCTGGGGGCTTGGCTTGAGGTCTGGCTTGCTGACTAGTGGGCTGGCTGGCAGGCTGGCTGGTGGGCTGGCTGACTGGGTTGAGCTTTGCCAGGCAATTGCATTTACACTGTCTTAAAAAACTCATTGTACCCAATAGCTCCGTATGAAGTCCGAACCATCCATTGATTCTCCTGATACAAAATGGCAGTCCAGGGTATAATGAGCCCTTGTTTTTTAGTCTTGAATGAATACATGCAGTGCAGGCAGTGGTAAGCCATGTTCTTAGAGGACATAGAGGACACAATCAGGACAAAGGAGGAGAAAGAGGTGATGTCTTGACTGCTGGTAGAAGCATGATCTGCAAGGCTGTCAATGGCATTTATTCTGCTGAGTTAACAGTCCATGTTTTTCAGTCTGGATGCATGTGGCTGAGGTGGTGGTGGTAAATGTTATTGAAGACAAACTTAGTATCTGATGATGTAGTCGTCAAAGATTTTCTACTTTGTGAGCATGACATAAGAGAGGGCATATGGAGTTAATCAGCTGGATTTATAGAACGGTATCACAACTTCGGGAAAAAATATTCACAGGAAAACAAAACTGAATCATAAAGGATTCAACCAACAAGGATGAAAGGATGGACCTAGCACTTTTGTGTTTATGCTTCAATCATCCTCATCCAGGAAGCAGCCCTCACAGTCTTCCAGACTGGAGTTATCCAAACATGGAAATTCTTTCTCCATTATTGCATCATCTATTTCAGTGAAAGACAATTTGCCAATGATGATACCAGCAAGCTGTTCTGGTTTTTCATCACCACAGCCACCGTAATATGGTATGAACATAGATGTGATTGTGTTATGTGGAATGTGTCCTGCATTAATTTTAATAAATGTTAGCAAGCCAGCATTTCTAGTGGACAAATTTGCATGCCTATCCAGCACAATGTCCCCTGTCAAACTGAATACCCCTCCACACTGACACTAGAGGTTGGACAGCTCAGATGGATATTTGAATGATATGGGGGTCGGTGCTGGCCAATCAGTGACCCTGCTACTCCAGTACAGCAGTGGCTTTCCAATCTGTTAAGGTGCCTGCCAAATATGCATCCACCATGCATTTTGCTGCACGCTGCCCTGCCGACTCATCAGCCTCCTTCTCCTTTTCCTCCATGTCTGCAATCCCCACCTGGCACAAAGCATCCCAAAGTGGATTTATTGTCATTTGTTCTGTTAGCAGGCCTGTTTTTTTTCAGCCTGTTTACCTAAGGTGTTAGCAACACCAGGTCACTGATCACTTTCATGCTGTGCCTTACATCACTGTGACCATAACATCTGTGCCCCTTGAACCTGTGTTATTTGCTGGTTGGTTAGATTTTGGACCTGATCACACCCACCTTCAAGTATAGATGACAGGGCGAATTTATATCATGGGCCCATCATGGTGGCAATACCAAAATCTTCACACTGCAGAATGCATGAGATGTAGCTAATGCAGTTCAACACATGGTACATGTGTTCCATTAAGGCACAGCTTCCCCTATCACCACCTGCCTCCAGTGCCTCCTGTACATTCAACAGTGTCTGACTCAGCACCCTTAGAAGTGTGATGGCGAGAATGAAACAAGTAGTATTCCCACTCATTGCTAGTGCTGCATGTTCAGATTTTATTAGAATTAGGATCAGGCCATCCATTAGTCATCATTGATCTGTTTTCACAGACATAGATACTCTGGCACTGTCATAACTTGTATGCAGCAACAGATATTGTGAGATGGCTTTGTACTGCTTGTATAAGCAATTGATCATGTACAATATAAAGTTCCATCTGATGATGACTTCCAGCTTCAGATAATGCTGAGGCAATTTGTTCCAGATCTGCAGGTGCCTTAGATGGTCACGGTCCTTTCCAGAATGGGCAATGTGGGCACAGATGCAGTGGGCCACAGTCAACATGAACTTGATTTCAGGATATGATAGAATCTCCTGGTCTACTAGATTAAAACAATGTGCTCTGCATGGAACTCTGAACCCCCCCATCTAGGGTATTTAATCACATTCGAGCCATTATTGCTCACAATGAAACCTGATTTAAGGGAATGTGGATGTCACCACTCATCAACCTCAGTCAGGAACAGATCTATCATTGTTGGACCTTTGTATGATCCACTTACACTCTTCATTGCCAGTGTAGCATGCTGGCACATACCCAGAATGTTTCTACCACCGCAGTTGGTTTCCAGACAATTTTTTCTCCATTCCAGCATCAAATACTATCCCAGGCATCTGTGCCCAATGAGCTGTAACACATAGATAAGAGTTACCAGCTGTTTGGCCACTGGTCTACATGTCCATACTAAGATGCATGTATGGTGATACTGAATGCTGCAGGGCATGTATTACTATGTATGATACGGTCCTATAAAGTTCAGGAACGACATGGGTGGAGAAACAGGTTCACGACGGAATCTGCCATTTTGGAAAAGGCATGTGTCATGAACTTTCAGAATCCCACATTCTCCACAAATGAGAATGGCAATAAATAGATTTCCAGCATTTCAGTGGTTGCTGTATTTAGTTCCTATGCAACAGCATGAGTGGGTGCATATTTGGTATGATGCTCAAATGTGCTACTCAGTGTCGGCTGCACCTTTCAGGGTTTTGGGACAGCAAACAGCTGGATACTGTGCACTGGGGCTTGGCTATTGGGGTAGCATTTGACTTGGGGGGGGTCACAAATGCTGCATGAATGAAGTGATTTTAGTTGTTTTATGGACTGGGGTTAATGTGCTTTGGAGACTCTGGCTGCTAGTACTCAAACCACCACTGCTACTATGGTCACTACAAGGCAATCACACCAACTCCTCCATCTTCTCTCTGTAGTAATCCTCCATGGTCAGCTCTGACTCCACTGAGACTGTATCCATGCCACTTCTAGATACCATGCCTAATGCACTTGATAAGGGAGAAGACACTAATGCAAAGGTGGCCCTTTTGTGCTGAGTACATCATAACAGGTGCCTGGACTTGAGGTGTGTATGTTGCCTACCAGAGCTTAGGTGGCTCCCCTTTTTTCCATGACTCACACGCAGTTAACACATCTGGCAGATAGCCACCATTTTGCCAGCTGGATCCAGTACATAAGAATCCCAAACTAGGGATTTTGTAATCCTTGTTTTTACATGGTCATGGACCTGGGACTGGAACATTGGAAGGGTGGCAATGGATGTTTTTGAGGATGTCAGGACTGCGACTGTTGGTGACTCACGCTGTGCTATTGGCTCAACAGCACTAACAGAAACAGCAGCTGCAGGATTAGGGGATGCTTTGGTAATTCCCTAAAATGGCTGTCATGTACACAAGGGTAAGGATCTGTTACAACTTAAAAGCCAGTGCCACACTATGGCATGAGTGCCATGGTGCAGGCACCACTCACGTGTAGAAGTTTGTTTGTTGCTGCTACTGTCCACAAGGCAAGATTACTGCAAGCTGGTCTTCTATTTCATATCTGAGATCAGAAAGAAATAGCAATTTGTTCCTGCTTCAGGAATCAACATGTACCAGCATCAGGAGTGGGTAAATAGACTGCTGCCAACACAAACAGTTATTTGGTTGTATATTTGATGAACTACTGCCTTATGATAACTTTGTTGTGATAGCAGCCAGTTTTTATTTACAGAATTTGGACAGTGCTCTGCTTGTTGGACTCAGACTGTGCTCATTTTTGGTTTGCAGTTTTTATTATCATTGTTTGACTTTGGTTTGTTCAGCATTGAATATTACTTGTACCCAGTTGGGGTCCACATGCATTTGATAACCCAGTGCCCAGTTTCATAGGATTTTTTTTGTGCCTTTATGTCTTAGGTAATTAAGTTGGCTCAAGCTATTTGATAACGAGGGCATAAAAGAGTAAAGCTTGGTTAATAATTTTACCCCCACTATCACTGCTTTCATTTTGATCTGTGTATCTTTTGCCTGTATGCTGGGAACAGGACTGCCTAGGTTGTTGTGTCTTCTGGCAGTCACACTGACAGCCTGGCTAATACTGTGCTGCAATTTTCAAACAATAAATGGATTGGCAATTATGGGATCTATCTACAGGCAGCTTGGGGATACCTCTATACCGTTTGGCTTCTCTTCTCCGTATTTAAGCACAAGGATAACACCCTGCATAATTATTTAATTAATTAATTTATTTTTCGGTAACCAGGTAGGTACAATAGATAACTGAGTACCTATTTTCAGATACGACCCGGGAGATTACATTATACAAGAGCACATCAAGTAGATTTTAACACAATTCAACAAGTGGGGATAATCTGTATGCAAGCAGTAGTACAATAAGGTCAGGAGGGGTGCAGCCATACAGAGCAACCTATACATATCAAGGGTTTGTACATAGTAAACATATACAGGCAATGGAGCAATAATGTCAAGAGGGTAGCATAGAGAACATAATTACAGTATTTAAAAGACAAAGAACCTCTGTTTGCAAGCACTGAGGCAATGGTTACCCCAAAGGGTATTTGGCTGGGAAGCCAAGTTTCAAAGAAATACAAAACTGCACATGCCCCCACAATGCAAGGCATCATGGGCAGCATATGCAAATCACCACAGAATATTATGCTGGTTCAACTTTAAGCAGAAATGCATGGTGCCAAAAGGCCTCTCACACAGTTTGCAAAGGGTGCCAACAGAAGACATAGACACGTGTTTCGTCCTACCAGGACTCATCAGTATGCCTCATCTGTTTGACACCCCAGTGGAATGAACCAGCTACCCTAAGATAGTCTATCTGGGTTATGTTGTGGTGAACCCAATTAAAATAAAAAAAAATATTTAAAGACAAAGAACCTCTGTGTGCAAGCACTGAGGCAATGGTTACCCCAAAGGGCATTTGGCTGGGAATGCAAACTTATTTCACAAATATGATTAAAGCAGTGATTACTGCCTCAAAATTTCATATAGCAGGTGAGAAAAAGCTTAGTAGTAGACATTTTTACAAAAGACTTGTCAAAACAATTGTTTATTCTAACAAATCAACCAAGGCAAGAGGCATGACATTATTGTGTCTCTTACTAGTTGGAGATGTCCAATTGAACCCTGGCCCCTAGCCAGTTGTAGATGTAACTGCTGATATTTTTTTTAAAGGAAGTTAGTTTTATTCATTTTAATGTTTGTAGACTAGTTCCTAAAATGAATGCTGTGAGGAAATGGATGCTGGAATTTGGCCCTAGTGTGATTGTTATTACAAGACAGAAATAAAGTAAGTGATGTGGACTTATTAAATCCAGGTTATCAAATGTGGAATATCCACAAAAGACCTGGCACAATTGTGGAGACAGGATTGGGGGGAGTGTCATGGTCTATGGGTAGACCAATTAAAATTTTCTATGTATCAAGTGTGAAATTCAATCCCCAGGGATAGAAAACCTGGTTTTGGATCTGAGATTACCTTATAGCAAGCCTATTTTAATAATGGGCTGCTAACTGATCCCTAGGGGTGATGGGAACAATGTTCCTATTCCTCAGGATTTTCTGTATCAGTATAGCCATGAGATCCTATTGATGGGTGACTTTAATGTAGACTGGCCTTCGATCCTGTTGAATAACAAATTGCTTGATTTATCCATAGGGATGGGGCTCACACAACTAATTAACTCTCCCACTAGACTAAATTCAAAAGGCATAAGTCTTTCCACTACAATAGATTTAATTTTAGCTACTGACCAAGAAGACAATACACAGAGTGGAGTTTTGTCTGGATTCTTTAAGTGACCATCAGGTCACTTTTTGTATCTGGAAAAGAGATAAAAAAAACCAGTCAAATTCCATTTAAAGTAACACTGTATATTGAAAACTGCTAATTACACAAAGGTCATGATTGATTTAGAGAGATGAAACTGGGAAAGGTTGGTCCTCATCCCAAATGTAGATAGTGCATGGAGTTTCTTTCATAGTGAATTTTTATCAGTGTGCAATCACCATGCCCCTGTTTATTGAAAAAAAGTGAAACATAAAAATGTGTCATGGTATACAAAGACATAAAGCTCACAACTTAAAAATAGAGACAAATCTTGGAGACAAGTGAAAAGGTTAAATACAAACCCTTCATGGGACAAATATCATCCTCTTAGAAATTCATACCTCAAAGAAGTAAACAAAGCTAAAGTTGCCTATTTTAATGAGCACTTTAGTGCAGAGAATGTTGATGACCCACATTGGTTTTGGAAATTGCTTTCCAAATTAAAGGGACACAGCTCTCATAAATTTCCAGGTTCCTTTAAAACTAAATGGTCCCCATTTCAAACTATGTAGTAGATAGATTTAATAATTTTTTATCACCGTGGGCACATCTGTAGCAAATACTATCACTCCAATGATTTAGTCTAGAGAAACTTATCTGGATCACCTTCTAGAAAAGACAGGATGATCTTGATTCTCCTTTAACCCAGTTAATCCCAAACTAGTTCTAAAAGGGCTACACAAACTAGATGAGAAGAAAGCATTAGGATTGGAAGGTGTATCAACCTATTTTCTCAAAGTGGCTTCTCCTGTAATAGCTCCTATATTAGCAGATATCTTTAATTTATCCTTGAGCACTGATTTGTACCCCAAAGAATGGAAACATGCTAGTGTGGTCCCCATATATAAAACTGGCCCAAAAGAAGACATCTGTAACTATAGACCCACATGTTTGCTCTCAGTCAAATCACAAAAGTTTGAAAAGATCATTGGAAACTAAATAAAAATTCTTAGAAACACTAATTATATATATATATATATATATACTGTATATATATATATATATATATATATATATATATATATATTAGAGGCAAAAACTCCATTTAATGCATTAGTTACGGTTGTTCCACATGACAAAAGTGAGGAAATTCAGTGTTAGGGTTGAAAGCCCCCCTTGGTCTCCCCGCCCACACACCCAACCAGCATAGGGGTGCGCATTGGGGTTGTCGGCCCTAAATCTCACCACATCAGATGTATGAAGAAGCAGAGGTATAGGAGAATGGAGTAAGAGTTAGGACCGACAACCCCAAAGTGCACCCCGATGCCAGTTGGGGGTGTGGGCAGGGGGGACCAAGGGGGGCTTTCAACCCTAACACCGAATTTCCTTGCTTTTGTAGCTGTGGAGCAACCCTAAATAATGCATTAAACAGAGTTTTTTGCCTCTATTTTCCCTTCTTTTTGAGAATTCTAATGAGAAATAGTGAATGTAATGCGGTGGCGGGAGGCCCCGCGCTCCCGACACGTGATGTCTTGTCACATAGTAACATTGTGCCCGCAAACGCAAATGGTAATGTGTATGGTGGCACAAAGCAAAACAGAAAGAGAAACTGTACTGTAGACAGAAATGTGAAAAATAACGCAAAAGCAAGTGCAAATGAAAATGCAAAGGATAACGCACATGGTGGCGTAGACGGGAACGGTAAGTGAAATGGGTATGGAACCGAAAGCGGAAGCAGTAACAGTAACAGTAACAGTAATGTAAGTGCACAAGCTGGTTTTCCCCAAAAGCTGTGTAGAGAAAGACAGTGAGTACAAAGAATGTATGCCTAATAATGGGTCTCAGAGCAGAAAATGAGGAGTTGGAATACTAAATTGCTTATATCTCAGGAATCAAGCGGCATAGAAAAAAAATTTAAAAGTCATATGAATTATGACTTTCCTGGCTAGTTTTTTTCTTAGCCCCCAGTAGGGGGCTAAGCATTTCTCTGATGAAAAGTCTGTATCTCACAACGTTTCCAAGATACGGGCCCTGAAAGGCCCGGTGAATGCCGTAATGTTATCCTTTGGGAAAAAAAAGAGAATTTCGGACTACCATAACTTTGCCTCCCTGTAATATTTTTTCACCAAACCACTGAAAGGCACATCTGTTGGATGTTGGCTGTCTTCCCTCCAAATTTCAGCTCAAAAGACCAAGCTGTTATTTTGCAGCAGGGCACCAAAGGATTGCTGCAATGCTTTGGACGCTGTAATGTTATACTATGGGAAAAATTGTCAACTTTGGAGTGCCATAACTTTGCCGCCATGTAATATTTTTTCAACAAAATACTGAAAGGCACATCTGTGAGATGTCAGCTGCGTTTCCTCCAAATTGCAGCCCAAAACACCAAACCGTTCTTTTGCAGTGGGGTGCCAAAGAATTGCTGTCATTTTCCCACAGCCTAGAAAAGTATGTCGCAATTTGCTAAAGCTTTCACAAATTCATTCGACAGTGTCACAAGTGTGAAAGTACTGTACCAAAGTACTTTGTCCAGACATTTGGAAAACATAGTTCTGGGCTGTTTTACCCCAAAATAAAGACATGGCTAGCATCCTCAGGGTCCGACTAAGTGAATATAAAAAGAATTAGGTTGCAAGACAGTCCCAAATTTAAATGCCAAGCATTTTTCTGATCACCAACTGAAAACAAAATATCAGATTTGCGACAGTAAAAGGGCCAATTGTGAAAGTAAAAACTGCATTTGCAACACTGTCGAACTTTTTGTTAACTTTCCCCTTTGACTTATAATGGGAACTTGTTTTTTGAATAACTTTTGAACCATTTAATATTTTTTCACAAAATACTCAAAAGGCACATCGGGGACCATGGCCACATATTCCCTGAAGAGTTCGGACTCGTCGCGCAAACCGTGAGACCTGTAGGCGCGGCCGTAGAATTCCAAAAATGCGTAAATGCACGTGAAGATCACACTTAATAACTCGACAGCCATATAACTGACCAGTACGAAACTTGGCAGATCCCAAGATGTATGGGTCTTGATTGTGTATTCCAAATTTTAGGCCAATCTGTCAAATGGTTGCAAAGTTATTAAGGTGCAAAATTTTGGGTTTAGCATGTAAATGGCTCCTCAACTCTAACTATGGTAGCACTACCTTGCTACCATAATATATATACCAAAATCTTTATTTTACCAGGTGAACACTGTTGAGCAAGTTCATTTTCAAGATGGACCTGTGCAGAATGCATAGACATAATATAACACAAAGTTTTACAACAATTCAAACATATGAAGAAATTTGGGCCATGACAGTTACAAGAACAAATGATTACAACAGCTGAGCCTAGGCAATAATATCAACAGAATAAATAGGGAATTACATGGAATGATGTAGAAGTGTAAACAAACACAATTGCCTGGATGGTACCTGGTGAGGGAAGAAAGAAAAGGATACAGAGTAAATAGATCAAAACAATGGGGGTGGAAGGCAAGGGGTGATAGTAGTGGGAAGGATGAAGAGGAGAGGAAGGAGGGGAGCCCTGGTAAGCCATGCGGAAACTGCGGCCTAGCTTAACCCAGATGATTGATACAGGTGCGAGGTTGTGAAGGGGGATATTAACAGTTAACAGGTGTCATTGTAGAATATGGTTGCAGTATCCTAGAACAGGACAACCATGTTAGGAATAATAGGAATAGTGGAATGTTAATGGAGGGGATAACAACTGTAAGATATGGTTACAATACCCTAGAAAACAGGACAAATGTGTGGTGGGAATAAAGGAATACTAGGATATAGTTGGAAGAGGGAGGGTAATAAAGACAGCCTGAGGCAAGCTCTGGATCCTTATTTAAGTATATGACAGAGATTAAGGGGAGCAATTGCAGGATTCTTTAAAGCAGCGGGCATACAGTGATTTGAAAGCTGCCAACATAATAGGGTGGAAGAATTTCAATGTTTTCTGAAGCTTGTTCCACAATAGAAGTAGCATATAACTTATTGCAGCCCTACCAAATTATGATTTGACCTTGGGTACAGTCAGAGAAATATAGGAGGTACTTCTCAATACGTACTTGCCTATCATGCTTAGTGGCATATATAATCCTAACCAATCAGGCTTTCGTGTAAAACATAGTACATCTACCGCATTAGTGAAGGTAACAATGGGTATTCAGCTGACCATGGACAAAGGCCTCCTGGCCAGGGCCATATTTATAGATCTGTCCAAGTGTTTGATACCTTGGACCATACTACTTTGTTGAGTAATCTGGAGGAATGACGCAAGGTGCTTGTGTCAAACAGATATGATGCAAGAGGTCACTACACCACATCTTATGCCATTCCCAATTTTCAGTCGGTCTTTACAGCACCAGCTGGAGACCTTGCACTGGAACTCTTTACCCCCGGCTTTCAGTGAACAGCAAACTACACCATGGTGCTGGGGGGTTGTGTATGGTGTAGCTGCACCATATCTTCATTTCAAATTCCAGAAGCCTGCCGTGGTCGCAAGAGGGGCTCAAGTTAGACCAGCAGGAGGAGCTGGTCTAAGGGCCCTGCACCACTGCTTGTCAAGGTGGCAATTGAGGCAGGGGACATGGAAGCTGGAGACAGGTGTGACAGAGCAGTGGGGGTGCCATGTGGGGTGACGGGGGTATGTCAGCAGTGAGTGGGAGCTGAGGAGGCACCCGGCAGGGATACCATGCTGCAGTGTAACTGAGCCAGTTGGCTCTGGAGGGGGGTTGGCACAGCTGGACCATCTGGACACAGAGCCAAGGTGACAATAGCCCTAGTACCTGCCTCACAGGACACACCATCCCTGGCAGTGTAGAGAGCATCTGACGGCCACCACAGTGAGGGGCTATGTACCAGGGGGATGTCAAGATGCCCAGAGCATAAATCTGTCATCAAATGCACACCACAACCTGCAAGCACTGCCAGCCACCACATGTAGTAGACTGTGGGTTCTGTGGGGCAGGTGCCAGCTCTGTTGTAAGACCTTGCTCGGAGGGGGGCTAATGAGACTGTCAGTTAACCCCCTCATGTACACCATATATTTGGCACAACCCTGCAGCTTTGCAAGTCTCAGGACTGTGGCATACAGGCCCTCATTTCTAGTGAATAGGGCGCAGGGTCCCTGATGCACCAGGAGGTTGCCGCAGCTGTACATTGATGCACCTTTCCCCTCTCTAAGAGCCAATTGAAAATTGAGCCCCATATCTTTTAGGGTAGAGAATGGTTGAATATCAAGACCATCATTGCTCCCCAATTAGCTGTGAAATCAGTGACATGACAGGACACTGGTTTTTACATAGATACATAGAGACATAGACACTATTGACAAATAAGGGCCTATGGCCCACCCTGTCTGCCCATTTGAGCTTGTAAGTTCCCTTTACATTTTTCTAGAAGTCTGTTACTCCTTACCCCTGACTTCCCGAATTCCCTTATGTCTATCCCATGCATTCATAAATCCCATGATTGTTTCAGCCCCCACCACTTCCTTTGGAAGGGTGTTCCACTTGTCCACTATCCTTTCTGTGAAGAAATTCTTCCTCAAGTTTCCTCTGAATTGTCCTCCCTCCAACTTTATCCCATGCCCTCTAGTCCTGAAACATATTCACTAGAAGATAGTGTATTCCTGCACCCTGTTCCTTCCTGTAAGGTTTATGTCTCTATCATATCCCCTCTCTCCCTCTTCTCTTCTGAGGAGCACATATTCAAGTCCTTCAGCCTGTCCTCATAGGACTTGTGATGCAATCCCAGTACCATCTTTGTTGCCCTCCTCTGAACCTTCTCTACCCTGTTTATGTCCTTACATAGGTAAGGTCTCCAGAACTGGAAATTGTACTACAGGTGGGGCCTCCCTAGTGTCTTGTCTAGTGGAATTATGACCTCCCTTTTCCTGCTGCTGATTCCCCTGCCTATGCATCCCAACATCTTAGTTGCTTTACCTGCTGCACTGTTGCACTGTTTCCCTACCTTGAGGACATCAAAGATGATAACCCCAGGTCCTTGTGCTTCTGCTGGTATGTAAAGAGATTCATAGCAGAATATGGCCAGGTTACATGAGTATGATAATAAATTTATTAGCGTAGATGAACGTACAGTCAGTTCCTCTTGTATACACACTGTTAGGCACAGCAAAATTTGTTCATGCATCCGAAATTGCAAATATCCAGAAAATAAACTATACATTTTAAAAGCCTGCAGGGATTCAAGTTTAGCAGAACAGTAATTTCTGTAATAGATTGTATTCCAGGCAGAGAAGGCTTATCATGCAGTTGTACTTCATGCTCAATGCATTACGAAAAAAGTTGGTAACCCTGTTTTACTTTTTCATCTTTTATATTTTTTTATAAATGATATTTGATTTTTAATTTTTTTTTTTAAAGAATTACTCTACATCGACTTCAACAAGGCATTCAAACTTATGCTACACATAAGGTTGCTGAAGAACTTAGAGGATCTGGGTGCAGCGAAGGATCCAGTATGACCGTTGGCTAGCTGGTGAGTGGGTAGACAGCAGATGGTGGTAGTAAAAGGGGTCAAGTCATGAAAGGAAGATGTCATGAGTAGGGTGCCACAGGGTCAGTCCTCGGTCCACTCATTTTCAATATGTTAATCAGCAACATGAGAGAAGGAGTACAGGGTATGATGTGTCTTTTTGCAAATGACATTAAGCTCTGTGGTACGATGGAAAGCAAGAAAGGGTAAGAGTTGCAGAGGGACTTGCAAAGGCTAGTGAAGTACTCCAAAGTTTGGCAGTTGAAATTAAATGCTAAGAAGTGCAAGGTACTACACATAGGGAATGAGAACCCAATGCAAGAATATTGGAGGGGTTGGGTTAAGTTGGACACTACATCCAAGAAAAAGGGGTTTGGTAATTGTAAGTAACACCCTAAAACAATCTATCAAATGCAATAAGGCCTACAACAAGGCAACCAGAATTTTGGGGTGTATTGGGAGGGGGTTCATCACATGAGGAAAGATGTAATAGTACCTCTCTACAGATTACATGATGATACACAGAAACATAGAAACATAGCATAGCTATATGATGATACACCTAACATAGATAAAAGACAGGCTTGGAGCAGCAGAGGGTAAGGCATAAATACAAAATGGCCCAGGGATAAAGGTTTGCTTGAATTAAATTTCAGAGACAAGTAACTTCTTAGCCCCAAGAAGAGTATCAACAGGCAAGTAAGAAGAGGGGAAAATGCTGGGAGTGGTGCAGTGCAGTGGTTATGGGGCAGCAGTTTTCAGGAAAACTGTCAGGATTCTGCGTTGATGCCCAATCTGCAGGATCCTCTCTGGGCTGAGGGAGGAGGTTGCCAGTCTAAGAGCTGACTTGGCTAGGATTCAGGTGGCCTCAACCCCTAACCAGAAACCAATGTATCTACACCCAGTACCTCAAAGGTTGCCCAGCAGGAGGAGTGACTGGAATACAGTGGGCTCAGGCAGGGTTAGGGTGGCAAACCAGAGGCACATCCCCCAGCCGGTGCATACAAGCAATTCATGTGCTGTACTTATGGAGCAGGAAGGCCCCACAGGGTCACCCAAGTGTGCACCAATGGAGGATGAGTTGGGTCTCGGGGACAGAACCCCAAGGGCAGATGGGGGAGAAACCCAGTGGAAGAGGAAGATACTCCTGGTGGGGAACTCCATTTTCCAGAGTGTGGAGACAGGGACAGCAAGTGAAGGGGGGGGGAGGGAGGTTAAGTGCATGCCAGGAATCACAGCTCAGAGGGATAGAAGGAAGATAGAGAGGATCATTAGAGCAAATAGCAAGGAGGGGTGAGCTTGATGTCATTGTCCATCTTGGAACAAATGACTTGGCTGGGAACATGACAGATGTAGCAAGGGTGCAGAGGAAGTCTGAGGAACTGGGAAGAGGTCTGGGGCAGGTTGCAAACTCCGTGACCTTCTCAGAGGTGCTGCCTGTCCATGGCAAGGGGGAGGCTACAAATCTCCGCACCAGGAACTTAAGTGCTTGGTTGAGGAGCTGGTGCAGAGAACAGGGTTTTGACTACATTGGGAACTGGAAGCCAACCTGGGGAGGATGCGGACCTGTAGGGGGGTGGCCTTCATCTGTCCGGCAGGGGCAATGGAGTCCTCAGTGAACAGTTTGAAGGTTACATTTGCAAGCATTTAAACTAGCCATGGGGGATGGCGATAAAGAACAGGGTAAATGACACTGCCCACTCCCACAGGTTAGGGTACCCAATGAAGGAAATGCAAACAGAATGGGAGATGAAAATAAAGACAATGAGGGTGAAAGACAAAAGTAGACTCCAGCACCAGATAGCGGTAAGGCACGGACAAGAATACAGCAAAATAAGGACAAAAGGAGGGAGGGAGGGAGGGAGGAAAGAAGCAAAAAGAGTAAACATGGAGGGGCAGGCAGCAGGGGGGCAGGCAGCAAGCCATGGAAGGCAATGGTTATAAATGCCCGAAGCCTGGGAAACAAAATTCCAGATCTGCAGGCCTTGATGACAGAAGCAGACCTGGATATTACGGCAATGACAGAGACCTGGTTTACCACAGATCATGACTGGGATGCAAATGTTCCAGATTATGCTATGTTCAGGAAGGATTGGAGGGGGTCAAAAAGGGGGAAGGAGTGGCCCTGTATGTTAGAGAAGGTATCAAAGTGGCAGAGGCACAGATCAGACAGGGAGAGACCGAGGCACTGTGGGTCACCCTTGAGCCTGGCAATGGAGCATCAATCCGCACAGGGGTGATCTACAGACCTCCAGCACAGAGGGAGGAGTTGGACAGGGATCTAATGGACCAGATTCAGGATATGACATCCAAGGGTGAGATAAACTGATGGGAGACTTCGATATCCCTGATGTAGATTGGACCACACCAGCAGCTGCCTCATCCAGGAGCTGTGACATCCTGGATTCCCTGCAGGGGGCAGGCCTCAGACAACTGGTGAATGATCCCACCAGGGAAGGGGCAATTCTGGACCTAGTTCTCACCAACTGGGAGAGAGTCTGTGAAATTCAGGTGGAAGGTCAGCTGGGATCCAGTGACCACAACATAGTGCAGTTTAATATGCAGTCAGGAACACAGTCATGTTCCTCTAAGACAAGGGTCTTACATTTTAGAGAGGTTGATTTTGAGGAAATAAGGAGAGGTGTCAGGGATGCCCTGGCAAGAAGGGAGATAAGTGTGTGGGGGGGGTTGAGAAGCAGTGGGATCAACTGAAGTTAGATATAGAGGAGGTGGCCAATCAGTGCACTAGGATGGTCAGCAAAAAAAGGAGGAGGAGGCCACTATGGTTCTCAAGGGAGGTGGCAGATAAGGTAAAGGCAAAAAGGAAGAGTTTTAGGAAATATAAACAGACTCAAAGTGGGAAGATAAGGAGGTATACTTAAAGAACCTAAAGGAATCAGGGAAGGCTGTTAGAGGCACAAAGGCACAGACCAAGGAAAGATTGGCACAAACAGTGAGAAGAGGAGACATGACTTTCTTCAGGTACATCAGTGAAAGAATGAAAACCAGGGAGGAACTGTAAGGATTAGAGGGGGATGAAGGGGATTGTAAGGAGGGAGACGTAGAGAAGGCAGAGTTACTGAACAAATACTTCTGTTCAGTATTGACTGTATAAGTGGAGGGTCAGGGATCACAGCTGAACAGACACAAAGGGACGGGGTAGGTATACGCACCCCTATTCACAAAGGAAAGGGTCCTGGAGGAGCTTTTAAAAACTAAAGGTGGACAAGGCAATGGGGCCAGATGGCAAGCACCCAGGGATTTTAAAGGAGCTGAGAAGGGAATTAGTGCCACCTCTGGCAGCCATGTTCACCGACTCACTCAACACAGGCGTAGTTCCGGAGGACTGGAGGAGGGCACATGTGCCCTCTTCACAAAAGCGGTAGTAGGGAGGAGGTGTGGAACTAGAGACCAGTCATCCTCACCTCAGTAGTAGGTAAAGTCATAGAGGCACTACTCAAAGAAAGAATAGAGGCATACCTAAAATCCATTGATGCCCTGGATCCAAGACAGCATGGATTTACAGCAGGAAGGTCATGTCAAATGAATCTGATAGATTTTTTTGACTGGGTGATAAAAGAAGTAAATCGGGGGGGGGGGGCAGTAGATGTCACCTACCTCGATTTCAGCAAGGCCTTTGGCACTGTCCCAGATAGAAGGCTAATTAACAAAATGGAAAATCTGGGTATGGGGCAAATGGCGGTAAACTAGGTGAGAAACTGGCTCATGGACAGGAGAAAGAGGGTGGTGGTAAATGGGACCCTATCGGGGGAAAGGGGAGTGACCAACGGTGTACCTCAGTGATCAGTCCTGGGGCCTATCTTATTCAATGTCTTTATTAGTGACATTGCAGAGGGGCTGAAGGGAAAGATTTGCCTGTTTGCAGATGACACCAAGGTCTGCAACAGGGTGGAAACACCACACGGGGTGGAGACAATGAGAAGAGATCTGGGGAAGCTTGAAAAATGGTCAGAGGAGTGGCAACTAAGGTTCAATACAAAGAAGCGCAAAGTAATGCACCTGGGAAGAGGGAACTCTGGGGAGAGCTACAAGATGGGGGGAGTTGTTGAATGTCACCAAAGAGGAAAGAGATCTGGGGGTTATCATTTCAAATGACCTAAAGGTATCCAAAGTACAAAGGTGGTAGGGAAGGCAAGTGGCACGCTGGGGTGCATAGGCACAGGCATCACAAGCAGAAGACAGGAGGTGATGATGCCACTGTACAAAACATTGGTAAGGCTGCATCTGGAGTATGGTGTTCAGTTCTGGAGGCCACATCTTCGTAAAAGACATCAACAGGGTGGAGAAGGTTCAGAGAAGTACAACTAAGATGGTGCAAGGTTATACCAAAAAGCATATGAAGAGAGACTATGAGACCTCAACATGTACTCACTTGAGGAGAGGAGGGACCGAGGTGACATGACAGAAACTTTCAAGTACATTAAGGGAATAAACAAGGTGAAGCAGGGAGACATCTTCCAGTTTAGGAAGAGTACAAGAACAAGGGGACATGATCTGAAACTAGAGGGAGGCAAGTTGAGGGGGAATGTGAGGAAGTTCTTCTTCACTGAGAGGATAGTTGATGCATGGAATAGCCTGCAACAGGAGGTGGTGGAAGCAAGGACAGTGGAGGGTTTTAAGCATGCATGGGGCAGACATAGGGGAACCTTAGAGGTGGGGAGGAGAGGTAAGAGGCAATTGACCAAGTAGGGTCAGTAGCTGCATATTAGAGTAGGACTTATAGGCAGACTAGATGGGCCTGGCAGTCCTTATCTGCCGACAATTTCTATGTTTCTATGATAAGAGCACATCTGGAATCCTGTGCCCAGTTCAGGATTCCCTACCTAAGGAAAGACATACAGTGCAGAGGCTGGACACAGTGCAACAATTTATTTATTTGAAAATTGGTAACCAGGAAAGGGTAACAAGGGCAATAAAGGGTAACCACAATGATTAAGAGCTAAAAGGGCAGCTCCTATGAGCATCAGCTTAAGGCTCTGAACATTTATTCACTATAGATCAGAAGGGTGAGATGCAACATGTTAGAGGCCTTCATGTTCCTGAAAGGAACAAGCAAAATAGATTACAAGGAAATATTCAACAGGAATGGTGACTCAAAAACATGGAGACATGACTGGAAGCTGGCAGAGAGTGGGGGGAAGATTAAGGAGGGTCGTGAGAGTATTTTATTTTACAGAAAGAGTGGCTGAGCTTTGAAACAGTCTACTCACAGAGGTAGTGGGTGAAAGGACCAGTAATGGTTTCAAATATAGCTGGGACCAAATAAAAGGCTAAATAGTTACTCAGAGGACAGCAGAAGGGTAATGAGCAAGGGAGGTGAGGCAAGGTAAAAAACCCAAACTAGACAATAGGTCCCAGGATAGGATAGGATGTAAAACAGCAGACAGAACTGAGCAATGATCTTTTTCCAGTTGCATTTTCTATGTTTCTAATCTTGAGCTTTGCATAGGGTCCATAGGGCCCTGCACAAAAGATGTTATGACTGATCTGCAGGCCCTAAGTTAAGCAGCAGATGTGTGGGCCATAACTCTGGCCTTGTTGCATGAAGTGGCAGACGTGTGGGGCATGGTTCTATGTTTGAAGTCTGGCCTTGGGTCATGAGGCAAGGGGCTGGGGAGGAGTGCAGTCATTAGGGTTGAAGAAAATCTCAATGCCAAATTCCCCTCCATTTGTGACTTTGGATACTAACGATGCATTGAGATACTGTAGTTTTTTGCAGTATGTATGTTTTTTGAAAAAATCTGTGTTAATGCACAAGTTAGGGTTCATCTTAATGCCACAAGAGTAGGGAAATGTGGCATTAGGGTTTCTGACCCTAACTTCCCACCCCCTCCTCCCAAAGAGCTCCCAGCTGCCACCAATCACAAAAGGAGCCCAAACTCTGCCCATACAGCTTAAGAGCACTGGAGAAACTTACCTGCTCTCTGTGGAGCTCGCAGCCATCGCTGATCACAAAAGGAGGTAAGCAATTAGAATTTGAACTTGTCACCATTCTTTCATTTGACCCAAGGCAGACTGCAACTTTCACAATACTACAGCTAGCTCCAGACCACAATTTTTACATTTCTACAGTTAGCACTTAGTTAATACTACCAGGAAGCCAGCAAGCAATTTAATTGGAATAGGATGACTGTTGATTAAATGTTTGTTTTGCTCCTGATTAATTTAACTGCTGCCTAGCAGTAACACTTTTGTTTTGCTCCCGATAAATATATTCCTTAGCCAAAGTCTTTATAAAGCTTAATTGTAACTTGTAGATTAACCTGATCTAGCATATACAGTTTTTGTAAGTTGATATTAATTCCTGAAAAGAAAATAAACTGTTGTTTTGTTTCTGATTAATTTTCCTTAGATAAAGTCTGTGTTAAGAATAATTGTAACTGGATTAGACTTAGTTGTCAGGGGAGCCACATTTAAAAGTTTTTAAGGGAGCTAAGTATAAAGTGAGAAATAAGATGCCTGTTGAAACTGAAAAGATGAACTCCCTCCCAGCTTCTTCCCTATAACATGCCCATCTTACTCTCTTTTCACAACCCAAACCCCACCTGTACAGCTTAAGAGCATTGGAGCAGCTTATCTTCTCTCTGTGGAGTTCCCAGCCACCACTGATCATAAAAGGAGGTATGCAGTTAGAATTAGAATTTGGTGCCATTCTTTCATCAGACTCAAGGCAGACCGCAACTTTCTCAATACTACCACTTGCTCCAGACCGCAATTTTTACATTTCTGCAGTTAGCGCTTAGTTAATACTACCAGGAGCTGACTAGCAATTCAATTGGAACAGGCTGACCTTTGATTTGATTCCCTCCCCCAACCCTTAGCCGTAATCATGGTGTGATAGTCAGCTTTACTTATATAGTCATGGGGTGGGATATTCAGACTGTGCCAGGCTGTGGCACAAGCCTGGGCGCAGCGAAAACTGGGATGTGCCAGGGCACTGACAGGGTGATATTAAATGGTGCTGCGCCTTGGCTCAGCACCGTTGAATATCGCTCTGTGGCCACCCACATTGTGCATGGTACAGTGGCGCTGCAACAGCGCAAGTGGCCAGAGAGGGGCAGGGGGATGCACTAGCACAAGTGCCGTTGTGCTAGGTGCATCAACCACGATATTCAAATGTGCACATGCAAATGGGGCCATAATGCATGCAAGGCACAAATGGGGCCATTTGCATGTCATTATGGCCCCATTTGCATGCAGGTGCACCCTTCCCAGCAACTTGCACCTGGAGCCCTGCAAGGCTGCAGCCATCGGGGACCGACTCCCCCTGCACAAGTGGCAAAGTGCCCCACTGCCCAATTGCAGGCATAAGTATGAAAATTAGAAACTCCTATATCCCTGGTGGTCCAGTGGACCACTCGCAGCCTGATCGTGGGCAGAAGTCTAAAAAAATAATAGATTCCACCCCTGGAGGTCCAGCGGTACCCCCCTCCCCATCCTCCCACTGAGCCCCACCACCCCGCTCCCCCCCTGGTGAGTGGTGGGCAGCAGCTCTCCACCCACAAGCTGCCCGGCCACCTGCCAACTGACTGCATACAATACAGCAGCAAGCCCATTGGTCCCCAGCGTGGGCCAATGGGTGTGCAGACCGTAGCAAACTACACAGTCCAGAAATGTGAATGAATCCATTCACATATCTGGACTGTGTGGTACAGTACGGTCTGCATGCCCATTGGCCCACGCTGTGGACCAATGGGTGTACAGCTGTAGTGTATGCAGTCAGTCAGCGGGCGGGGTGGCTTGGGGAGGAGCTGCCGCCACCGCTGACCAGGGTGGTGGGGTTCCAGTGGAGGATGGGAGGGGGTACTGCTGGACCACCAGGGATGGGATCTATTATTTTTTTAGACTACTGCCCGCGATCAGGCTGCGAGTGGTCCACTGGACCAACAGGGATATAGGAAGTTTTATTTCTATATTAATGTCCACGATCAGGCTTGGAGTGGTCCACTGGACCACCAGGGATATAGGATGTTTTATTTCTATACTAATGCCTGTGATCAGACTGGGAGCGGTCCACTGGACCACCAGGGATATAGGGTTTTCTTATATTTATACTTATGCCCCTGATCGGGCATGGGGGGGCACTACCCGATGGAGGGTGCCGCCGGAGCTCGGGTGGACACCCGCCGGAGCTCGGGTGGGCAGCTGCCATGTTGTGCACTGCAACACGGCAGCTCACCTGTGGTGGCCGGCTGCTCCTTTTATTTTTGGAACAACTGTATGCGGTGCATGTAGGGATTGCCAGATAGGCCCGCATATCCCGGCTGAATATCGGGATGTGCTTGGGTATGCATGGTCGTGCCCCCCCCCACTTGCGCCGCATACATTACTGATGTGCCCTGGCACATCGTAATTTGTACCACACAGTTTCCCCTTTTGAATATCGTGCCGGGGCGCATCAGTGGGTTATGCATGGTGCAGCAGTGTTGCGCCATGAGCAACCCTTCTGAATATCCTACCCATGGTGTGATCACGTGTATAACAATCAGTCGATTTCACCATCTGCATGTTATACCAATTCTCCACTAGAGGCCACTAATAAAACACTGTCCTCTTAGGTTACATTTACACTTCATTACTGAGCTATCCCTAGTTTCCTAGCTTACAACACCCAGAAACCTTTTCTCCACATTTACACAGTGTTGCAGCCCCACCATGCCTACACCCTACTACACAACCCTTTTGTTTGCAGTCTTGGCTGCAACTCTGGGGATCACATGCAACAATGTCCCACATGCTCAAGGAGTTACCACCCATATCCTACAAGCCTGCAACTATGCACATTTAAAAGTAACAATGTCATGGACACAAGCCAAAGCAAATATGATCCCTGGCACCTCTGTGCCAACCATGACTAATACCTTACAGGTACTTCTGTAACATTGGTCCAGCCTCTTGGAAGGTCTCAGTGGATCTGTTTTCAAGACCCCTAGGTACTACCCTCTCTTAGCTCACAGAACAGTTCCCTACAGTGTACTGCACAAAACCCTGATACTATTCCTCTTAATATCAGGAAATTCTCATCAAATCCTGACCCATAACAAGGTAACCAGGTGCCCAGAGGCAAATTGTGTATCGTATCATTAAACATAGACAGCCTTCCCTCTAAATTCACCCAATTCGAGGCATGGGTCACATATACCCAACCTGATATTATTTCCATCACAGAGTTCTGGCTCACCACCAAGATCTCTGACTCAGCATTTGCTCTATCAGGTTACACTACCTTCAGGCAGAATAGATCCAGGAAACATGGGGGTGGCTGCCTCCAATCTATAAGATGCCACCTTCAGGCCCAACATGTCTCCATAAACTGCCTCAATGCACACTGTGAATGCTTAGCTACAAAACTAACACTAGGCAAAGGTAGTGAAAATTTGCAGATTCTCACAGTATACATTCCCCCATTTAACAGTCAAATGGGTGTCCAGTCTTTCAGCTAATACTACCAGGAGGTGAGCCCATCCTCAGAAATGTTGGTCTTAGGTGATTTTAACATTGATTGGAACTCACAATCAAGCATTGTATATAAGGATATAATTAATAGCCTATACTTGACACAGGTAGTAAACAAAAGGACCAGAACTAACTAAAACACTGGAACGGGCACCCTAACAGACTGGGTGCTCACCTCACATGCAGAAAGGCTATCAAAGATTACAGTATTACCCGAATCCCTGAGCAACCACTCCCCAGTGCTTTGTGAATGGCAAAACCCCCCAGACACTCCCACCACAAGCTATTGTACAGGAGGATCCTCCTCAGTAGCTCTCTAGATGCCTTTTGACAGCATCTAGCATTGGTTGATGGGGGATTCCTAGACTGTATCCCAGATATAGACCTGGCACTGGAATTTTTCACTAATGAATTTGATACGGCAGCAAACATATATGCAACTTACAAGAAAAGATTTATCCATGGGAATACTGCCAAGTGGCTAACCCCCCCCCCCCACACACACACCGTTAAGGGCTCAAATGAAGCTTAGAGACCAGTTATGGTATAAAGCAAGGTCCACTGGTTCCCCACAGGACATACAGAACTATAAGGCAGCCAGAAAAAAATGCACAAGAGATGCTAGGTCTGCAAAAGCTACCCACTTCAAAACAAAATGGGCCCAACTCTTGGGTAACAGTAGAAAATTCTGGGACACCCTTAAGGATCTCCTTGGCAAGGAAGAAAAGGCCTCTCCCTCCCCAATTTTCCATATTAACACCAACATCACAGATCCAAACAATATTGCAAATATCTTTAACTCTAGATTCACCAACCTCAGTCATATACTGTCCACCCCGGGCTCCAGCAGCTTGCTCCAAGCCCTCACAGTGTTCAGCCTAAGGTGGCCCCTGCCTCTCCACCCCCCCCCCCAGATTTCTACTTCAAATTAGTCTCCGCCTCTGATACCCTCTGTCACGTCAAGAAGGCACTAGGGAAAACAAGAATGGGCAGCGACACAATTGGCATGAAGCTTCTTGCTTCAGCCCTAGATGTCCTAATCCATTCTATAACAAAGCTCTTTAACCACTCATTATGTTTTTTTTTAGTTCCCAAGTATCTGAAAGACAGCCCTGGTCACTCCCATGCACAAAGTGGGGTGGGTACAAAACTATCATATCTAACTATCTACCCATCTCTTTTCTATCCCCATTTCCAAAGCATTGGAGAAGATAGTTGCCCAGCAACTGGTAACCCACCTAAGTCAACATGGCATACAATGCCAGCAACAGCATGGCTTTAGAAAACAGCAGCACTACAGCAGTGCTTCTAGAATACACAAACTTTGCACACAGTGCCCTTGACAATAGCCACCTGGTAGGCTCCATCTTCGTTGATTTAACAAAGGCATTTTGTTAATTACACCATTCTGCTTCAACAGCTCATCACCTTAGGGCTTTCCCAGGACGCGGTATCCTGATTCAAATATTATCTGACAGGTTGTACCCAAAAAGTTAGAATCAATGAGACAGTCTCTGACATGGGGCATGTCTCAGTGGGGGTACCACAAGGCTCAATCCTGGGACCCCTTCTCTTCAGCTTATTTATCAATGATCTTCTGCTGGCCTGCTAGAACTGTCATATACTTCTCTATGCAGATGACACTGTCATCTCCTACAGTAGCAAAAGCCAGCAGGAAATCACATTCAACCTACAGCAAAGCTTCACAGCATTAGAACACTGGTTTCTTCAAAACAAACTAATCTTAAACTGCAAGAAAACTAAATCAATGTTGATCTCCTGTCCTAAAAAAAGAGGGGACTCCAACCCCTAAATATCCTCAACCAGGCTGGTGATGTTCCGAAGCAGGTAAAGACCTTCAACTATATAGGAATACATATGGATTATAACCTCTCCTTCACACATCATGTAGACCAAACAGTGAAACCTGTAAATAAAAGACTGGGAGCCCTATACCATCATAAACCCAATATCTAATAGTAGTCGAAGTAAAAATATTTATTCATAAAAGTTTTATGAAATAGGATAAAACTCAGTTGAGTCACAGACTCATTTACAATGAGGTCCTCTAGCAATGTTACAAATTATATCACAGTATGAATACCAATACAAGTTCATATGTACATACAAAAATTATAAATTAACAATTGCAAGGAGATGGGAATGAAATTAAATATCCATTCTTTACACTTAATATTTTCATACAGGCCTCCCCTCTGCTTAGTTAGACAAAATCATCAACTATTATCCTATATCTAGGCTTCTGTAGTGACAGCATTGTCCTGGTTTATTACCTGTGTTCCTTAACCATGTTTTAATTAAATTCCAGGTTTTTATCCCCACTGAGTTTCTTAAATTAGACAGGATTTTATTTCATAGTAGTGCACCTAGGTAGTACACCATTTGATGACCCACATCCAGGTTACATACCGGTAGCACCAGGGCAAGTGCTGTTGTAGATCTCAAGGATGCAACTTTATCTCTTTTTAATAAATGAGAAGTTATGCATAGGGGAAGCTTACCCACCATCCCATTATGAATGAAGGCAAGCAAATGCTCTTGCCTTCTCTCCTGAAGAGTCTGCCAGTCTAATCTACCATACAGCTGACACCTAAGAGATAATCGTGGGGTATCTAAAATGAACCTAGCCAGTCTACCATAACATATATCTAATCTCTCTAAATCTCTTTTTAAACCATTCAAGTATAAAATGTCTCCATAATCAAGTATGGGTATAATCATAGAATCTACCAGCTTCTTTTTTATATCTACAGTCAAGCAAGATCTAAGTCTGTATAGGACCCCGAGTCCTGACAGAGGAGGCTAGGCATCTGGCGATCATGACATCAGTACTCCCGATTATTGACCAGGGGTGGTGGTCTATCTAGCCACTGCTGACTCAACCCTAATCAAGGTAAGAATATCACTGAATAACGCATGTTGCCTCGTCCTAGGTGCCGACAGAATGTCACACACCTGCAACCTCTGTATCAATTCAGGTTGGCTTCCTCTTCACTTATGCATCAACTGCCAAACATGCCTGCTGGGAATCAAAGCTCCACAGGGCTGCTCCTCCCCCACCCTTCAGTCCTCCTTCCTCCCTGCCCAAAACAAGCACTCGACTCGTAGTTCCCTCAGGAACCCCCTACACGTCCCCTTCCAAAGAACTATCCTGGTTACTCGCTTATTCCCCACAAGATCCCCGACATGGTTAAATGAGCTTCTTCCCTCCATCATGGGGTTATCCAGCCCCACCCAAATAAAACTGGCCCTGAAAAGATACTTCTCCAATAAAACCACCTGCTTACGAAAGGTGGTCGCAGGTCTGTGAGCTCCACACTGATCTTCCCTATTTTAAGTGATTTATGCCTATTCTTGCTAAATATTTGGTCGTAACAGAATATTATAGTTTATTTGAAAGAAATCGCAACTATATGACTTTAGTCGCTTTTCTATTTTTATTTTAAATTTGATTCGTATGGTCAAACATCTACCTGACATGTTGAATGGAAGGCCTTGTTCTCCCCACTCCCCCGGGACACTAAATTGCAACTGTATTAATTCAAATGGGCTCCAGGGGAGCTTTGCCACAAAAGGGGATATAGAAAAAATAAAAGAAATACTGTCAGAAATAAAAATCGGGCTGTCATTGGTCATGCAATCTATGGCAACTCTTTCAAAACAGAATGTGGAGATGGGACACATATTGGATTAAACAGTAAAAAAATATATGAATTAACCTCGACTGTATGTTACCTTGATCAACTAACCCAACGTCAATCTGAACATTTGTCATTCTTACCCCAAAAAGTTGATGACCAAGAAAACAGAGGTCGCCGAAACAATGTCAGAATTCTAGGTGTACCGGAGGGAGCTGAAGGTAAAAACATGATTTCCTTTCTACAAAGTTTTCTCCCAGATCTATTAGGTTTCCAGTGGCCTGAACCCCTTGATATACAACAGGCTCACAGATCATTAGGTCCTAAATCACCAAATCAGTGCCCCAGACCTATTATTGCCTATTTTTTAAGATACACTGACAAGGAGAACGTCATGAGACTTGCTAGGGAAAGGAAACTGCTGAAATGGCGAGGCGAATGTATTCTATTATTTCAGGACTTTTCTATGGAGGTTGTGACCAAAAGAAAAGAATTCTTTGAAGCTAAACAGAAAATAAGGGACTTTGGACTGAAATAATACTTTAAACACCCAGTGTTGCTTATTATTCAAGATCCAGAAGGGAACTTAATTAAATTCTCTACTGTAAGTGATGTTTGGGGTTTCATTCAAACCTTTAAAGACTCTCATTTTTTTAATCCTGCTGTTAAACGATACAACCGCCCACATTCAAATGGTCTGCGAGGGCTTCACAGGTCAGAATCTCAAGGAACCAGCACTTGAACAGCTTCCAAACATTCCATGCCACTGGACTCAACTTGAGATGAAGGCCCAAGGCAGTCTCCTCCTTCTAAAATCCTTGAATCTATAACCCCTTACCTGTTCTCAGATGCTGTTTACGAACCCAAAAGATCATCCTGGGGAAGAGGGATACAAAGGAAAACCAGACATTCAGCTCATCTTTCTAGCATTCCCTGACATTTTATTTTACAAAATAACCCTAAAAAAATGCTCCCGCAGTAAGGAGAGTAATCATTCCTCAACCCGGAATTCCTGGGAACTGTTCATTGGGCGGGAAATGGATATACAAGCTCGCAGTGTCACAAACTCTCCTGCTGCCTCACACAGAACTAATAATTCAGGCATTATGGGTGGTGCAGATCCACAAATTGCTCCAGCTTAATTTCCTCTTACTATGTACTTATGAATTTGTGAGGATTTGACTTAGCGTGGGACTGTAGAGTTTCACTTTTCACTGTGGTAGATTTGTTTACTAAGCCTTAATATTACCAGGGAAAGTATCCAAAAAGGGGCTGCTATTACTTTTCCTATCTTACTTCTAGGACATGCTTCATAATGCTTGTACTCAGGTGAGGATGCATATGCAAATTAATTTGCTGATGATATCAGCATTTTTTGTATCCTTTACATCCACTAATTGCAGTGAGATATGGCTATACTGATGGTTACAGTGGTTACCGTGATTTACTAGGTTACTTAGCGTACCTAAGCATCATATATTCATGCTGATTTCTTACTTGTTATGTGGTTTTATGTTGTCCCCCCTTCAATTTCTGTGGTTTGGATTTGTGTTGTTTGGATTTAACTATGTCTGATAACTGTTGATCTCTTTTCCTCCTCTATTCCTGGTTATCATAAGGTGGCTTTGATCTAAAAATTGCACTTGCTGTGAAGAAAGAAAAAAGAGAGGCTGCTGTATATGATCATAAGTGTATGGTTGCCACTGCTGTCCAGATTACCAGTTAGTTATCAGATAACAGCGAATGGTTTGAACACATCATGGCTGTGCAGCAAAATATTTTTGTTTTAGGCAGTTCTTATGACCATTTTATTACGGTTTTGTTGGATAAACTGGACTTCAGGGTGCCATTATAAGCTTGGATCTACAGTGTTCTTTTAATAGACTTAGTCATGTGATATACCACGTTCTCGCTTACTTTGTGTTTATCTTAACAATCAGCCTCTAGAACTATACAGTGGGCTCTGTCGTTATTCTTGCTGTACTTGTCATGTTTGTGCATCACCTGGTCATCTTATTAAAATTGCTTGGTTACACTAACATACCTGAGGTTACATTGGTGTCAGTCCCTCTTATTGCAATTTAATGATATGGTGGGGAAAAAATCTATTCCTAATTAGTTAATAAAAGGCAATGTCACCTACTACAAGCACTTGGGAAGGATCACCTCACTCTAAAGACAAGCTCAAAGAAGTTTGATCTACCTGAACCAGTGCTGCCTGGGATATTTATCCAGTGGACTTACCTGGTTACACAGTAGACTATATCCTACTGTTCTTTTTATAGTGTTATTAGCTTACATAAATTAATTCTAGTTATAGATCATATTAGAATTCTAAGATATAACTTCTCTGTTCTCATAATTACTCACTGCCTTTTTAAATCTTAATCCAAGCAGACTTAAACTGTGCATTTTATTGGTCTATATTATTTAAAAGTGTTATTTGCTCACCAGGGATAGTATACTTTACTTACAGAGTTCTGTTTTTTTTACTATCCTTTTCTGTATATACTGTATGTATATATATATATATATATATATAGCATTACTTTTCCTGTTTACCTCATATAGTCAAGGAATAATAGTTTACGCTCAGACCTAGTTACCTTGCACTTTTACTTCCTGCTGTCAGTATCTAGGTATCTAAACACGAAGCCGTTTAGAATAGTTTCCTGGAATGTTAATGGTTTAGGGTCTCCCATTAAAAGGAAAAAAAAATGTTGTCATATCTCAACAAAAAACATGTAGATATTGCTTTGTTACAGGAAACCCATCTAGATGCCACAGAATCCACTAAACTTGCTAGATCCTGGGTATCACAAGTGGAATTTAGTTCATACAATTGCAAAAAAAGAGGTACCGCAATTCTTATTAGAAAGGAAATTAATTTTGTTAAAACACTGCACATTGCTGATCCTAATGGCAGATTTCAGATTTTGATGGGTTTACTTGATGGACTACAGGTAGTGATTTGTAATATTTACGCTCCCAATTCGTGTCAAGCTGAATTTTTTGATTCAATTTACAAATCACTTTCTAACTTTTCTACTCATACTTTAATTTTAGGAGGAGATTTCAATGAAGTTATTGATCCTCTTTTAGATAGAAACCCCCTAAACCATCTTTGACACTCTCTAAAGACTGTAAAGCTCTGAATGATTTGTTAAGCGGTCTATCCCTATCCGATATCTGGAGGCTGATCCACCCTCAAGAAAAAGATTTTACCCTTTTTTCTAATCGTCACTCCACTTATAGTCGTTTGGAATTTTTTTGTGTTTCAGCTGACCTAGTTAATTCAGTACTTGGTGCTGAGATTGATAACATAGTCATCTCAGATCATGTTCTGATCTCATTAGATGTAGTCTTGAGTTCTGGACAGCCAAAGGAGTTTAGATGGAGAGTGAATACTTCCCTCTTGCAAGATAAGAAATTTTCTGATTGGCTTACTAAAGAAACAAATGAGTACTTCTCGACGAATGATAATGGAGAAGTTAGCTTTGCCTGCCTTTGGGAAGCCTATAAAGCATTTATTCGTGGCAGAATAATAAGTTATTCAGCCTCTCAGAAAAAAGAGAAGGCTAAAATGTTGGAAGAAAAGCAGACCAAACTTAGAAATCTGGAATGTCATGCAAAACCTTCAGGATTATTAGATAAAACTCTCCTTTATAAAATTGCACTAATTAAATATGACATAAAAAATTACTTTCTGCTCAAGCTGAGTATGCCCTTTTTCATCCTAAGCAAGGGTATTGGGAATCAGGTGAAAAGCTGGAAAACTACTTGCTCACCGATTAAAAAAGTTACAGGATCAAAATATTATCCCGGGCATTCAAAGTTCAACTGGGCAGGTAACAAACAACAATAACGAAATCAATAGAATATTTAGAGGCTTCTATGTTCAAGTATGTGATCAGAAACAGATCGATACTGATAAAGTATTGTGTTTTCTTGCAGGCACCAATACCCCTAAGCTTACTATAGAAAGTCAAAAGCAGCTTGATAAAGAATTGTCCCTAGAGGAAATTTCTCGGCCTATTGACTCACTTCCTAGTAATAAGACCCCAGATATTGATGGGCTCCCAGGATAATTCTATTAAGTATTGAATTCAAAGCTATCCACTCATTTGTTTAATATGTACCTTGAGGCTTTTGATCAAAAATCCCTTCCCAAAACACTAACCCAGGTCCTCGTTACTCTTATTTATAAAAAAAATAAAGATCCACTGCTTTGTGATAGTTACCATCCTATTTCACTGATGAACTCTGATTACAAAATATTAGCTAAAGTACTAACAGCTAGAATTCAGGCTGTAATATGTGACCTTATTGAGAAGAAACAGGTGGGCTTTATACATGGTAGATCTGGAGCTCACTGTGTCAGAAGACTGATTAATGTGATGTGGATGGCCATTACGGCCAAAGAACCCTACTTAGTTTTTTCTCTGAATCTATTTAAAGCATTTGATTCCCTTGCATGAGAATATATGTTTCTAGCCCTAAAACATTTTGGTTGTGGTAATATTTACAATTATTGGGTCTCACTATTATATAATAACTCATCGGCCCAAATCCTTTCAAGTGGAATAATATCTAACTCAATCACTTTGGCCTGTGGAACCAGACAAGACTGTCCTTTATCCACTTACCTTTTTATTCTGGCTATTGAGCCCCTGATTAGAGCTATTGCTGATCATCCTGAAATAACAGGCATCAAAACAAATGATTATGTCCATAAGACATTTGTATTTGCAGATGATTTACTTCTAACTCTCTCTAAGCCTGTATAGTCTTATAAAGCTCTTAAAACACTTCTCTGGGATTTTGGTTCCATTTCAGGTCTCCAAGTTAACTGGGACAAATCTCAAGCTCTATGGCCAAACCCTATGCCTTATGTTCTAAGAAACCTAAAATAAATCTTTGACAATAAAAGGGTGATAAATCAGATAACCTATTTAGGATTGCAAATTTCTACTAATTTGGACTCATTAATGGACATAAATTATCTTCCATTATTTCACACCATAGAACAGGATTTGAACAGATGCGATTACCTCAGCCTTTCCATTTGGGGTAAAGTGAACTCAGTCAAAATGATCATTGCCCCTAAGATATTCTATCTTTTCCAGAATATTCCTGCTTTGCTACCTAAAAGACTGATGAGTAAACTAAACTCTATCATCAGAAATTTTGTATGGGGTACTAAACCCCCAGATTGAGTCTAGGTAAACTTAGAGCTCCGTATGAGTTAGGAGGTTTAGGTCTTCCTCATTAGGAATGGTATCAGTGGGCTTTTATGTTTAAACAATGTGCTGCCCTTTTGCTCCCTGAAGTTAAAGATGCCGCTCACCTTCCTTAATGGATGCTGTTAGAATCGACATTGCTTAAACCTAATAAGCTCATGACTTCATATACCTTCCATCTCCCATAAGTCTAAAGAGCAACCCCTGTCTCAGTAATACTTTTAGAGTCATTAAAAAAGTTAACAAAGCAGTCAACCCTCTCTCTATGCCTTTACTTTCAATGCCTCTTTGGTCTAATCCTTCTCTAACGTGAGGTAATGTACCATTGTCTAATAATGTATGGTCACAAGTGGGCATTAATTGTATAGGTGATCTTTTATATAAAGATTTGGCTGTACTTATTTCCTTTTCAGACCTTAAGAAGAAATGTGGCCTTCCACAGTTCCACTTTCATTACTATTTACAGTTAAGATACTCTCCAGTGAACTACCTCTCTGAGGTAGATTTTTCTTTGCCCAATAATAAGATTTGGGATCAACTAGTGAAGATAGGTCTACTTAAAAAAAGGAGCCAGTTTAATTTATAAGTCTCTCACATTCTCTCTCACTTTACCATCTCTCACTTCCTTAGCCAAACAGAAGTGGGAAATGGAGTTAGGAACTGAAATTGATGATCAAGACTGGAGCTTCACCTGGGACTATGCCTATTGTGGATGTAAAGACCTACAAGGTAAGCTCATCCAATATAAAATCATGTATCGATTTTATAGAAAGCCAGTAAGTCTATTTGAAATGGGGCTAGTTTCAAATGCTTGTTATTGGAAGTGTAACTCGGATGATGCTAATAACTCCGCATGCTATGGGGATGGCACACGTTACAAAGATTTTGGCTGGATGTAAAAAATAAATGTGAAACTTCCCTAGCAGTGAAATTGCCATAGTCTCCACTTATTTTTTTTTACATTGGGCATCTTTCCACTAAATACAACCTTAAATTACAATCAGAAACTATGGCTTTCAGTGGCCTCGGTTTGTGCCAAATGGTTAATTTTTAAAAACTGGAAAACACCACAGGTGCCTTCCCTAGCTGAGTGGTTAAATATGATGAGTTTTACTGCTAATAATGAAAGAATCTCCTATCTACTTGCAAATAATTTGAAAAGGTTTTTAGATATTTGGGGACAGTTCCTCCAATTAAACACTTTTAATGCGAGCATTCCAGATATGCAGTAATATTATATTGATTTCTAGGTTGCATGTAGGAAGTAAAATGCTTTTGCATAAGTTTATTTGCCTTTATATCCTAATCAACTATATATGATTGTAATCTCTATTTTATTTATTTATTTGTTTCTTTGTTGGACTGATGAGTGAATTATCGTAATCTAGTTTAATGCTTGACTAATGCATGTTGTTTAAACTGACTGTTATTCTTAAACATTGCTTAGTTATTGTTATTGGTTATGAAATCTTTGTAATGTCCATATTATTTAATTGGTACATACATTTTACCTGAATCTATTCTGTATTGGTTTGCTTGATTAAATCTTTTTAAAAATTATTATGAAAAAAAAAATCACCTGCACTTGCACTTTACTTTTAATGCCTCTGTATGAGGCATCTTTTTCCTTTTTCCTCTTAACCTCTCAACCACCAACTCATTCCATAAACCACTTCCTCTCCCTACTTACCTTCTATCTAGATCCCCTTCTCTCTCTTCCTACACACTATCTTATTCCATACCTCCATTCCTCTCCCCCTACCTCCCAGACAAAGCTTCCACGAAGTGGCTACCTTGACAAACAGAAATTGTCATGTTGCTGCGTACCATATGAACTGTGTGTTATGTGTTATTACTACTGTTGTAACATTGAAAATGTGACATGGAACCTTTGTAAATGAGCTCTGCTTAAAGGTGTTGCTAATAGCAACAAATAAAAATCTAAATAAATAAGTAGCAAAAGGAAAAAAAAAATTAAGGTTTTGAATCTCCGGTAGTCTTGGTAAATCAGTGGTGGAATCTTCCTTGGGGTCATCAACCCCAATGCTGACCCTTCCCCCAGTCCACAGCCTCCTGTCTGAAGCATAAGGTACAGCTCCAAGCCGGTGCCTCATAGTGATACACTCTTCAAAGATAGAGAAATATGTCTCGCCACATGTTGCCAACAGAATCTGTTGTAGCTATCATGTCTGACCTGGTTTCTTCAGGGAAAGGGGTGGCCATTATGGTTGACAAACCTAAGGAAGACCCCGCCTCTGATTTGCTAAGACTTTGGAGACCCAAAACCCTTATCTTTTTTCCTTATGCTGCTTGGGAGGTGAGGTTGGGAAGTTATGTTTGGAAACTCTAATTTTCCCTACTTTTGTGGCATGAAATTGAACCCTAACTAGTGCATTAGCACAGGTTTTTTGCAAATAATGTTCTTTCCTTTTGAGATAGTGGAATCATAACCTCATCTACTTCAGGAACTGCATTAACAGATGCAGATCATAGGGCCTTCTGGGCCTTGCACCCAGGGAAGCCTCTGACTATGGAAGTACAGCAAACAGATGTCAAGAATTCATTGGGCTGTCTGGTGGACTACGGAAGTGCAGGACCCTCTGGGTCCTCTGCCTCCATGTGGCCACAGACATAGATGCACAGAGCAAAGTATCCATCTGTCAGCCAAAGCACAGGGCCTTCTGGCACCCACAGGTACAGAAGTGCAGAGCTCTATGCCAAGAATAGAATTCTCTTTACTATATGGTACTGTACTTCAGCCCAGGTTGAAATGTGGTGTTGCATGAAAACATCATACCCCCAGCCTCAGCCCATCCTGTCGGGTCACTGAGTGCACCCTTAAACACAGCTCATTGGCACAGGTTCTCAAAGCACTACTGACTGAGGTAAAGGTTGGAACTACACACAATATTTCTTAATAATTATTGATTTTTATTTTGACCCCAGCTTTTCAAGATAGTCATTGTATGAGTCCCTCTTATAAACATGACATAGCATTCATAGAATACTGTCTGAAATGTCATTTTGTACCACAAGAGGGAAAACATGTCTCATTCAGAATCTGAAAAAACAACACCTCACATGTTTATGAGGTGGTGTGAAAAAAATTGCTATTTTGAAAGTTTGGATCCAAAATATTAAAAATTAGCAAAGTTACGAGCAACCATTCATATATTTTGACCCCATAATGTGATTATTTTACCATATTTTTACACCAAACTTTCAACATTGTCTTCTTATGACCCCACCTCATCAACCTGGTAGGTTAAACAATTTCAAATCCCACCCAAGGTGAGATTTTGCAGAGTGACTGCAAAATCTTCATTCTGGCAGGATTTGAAAAATGTCAGTTGCCTTTTTCATGAGGTGGGATCCTAAAAAGACCATGTTGAAAGTCTGGTGAAAAAAGTATCAACAATTTACAAAGTTATGAGTTAATGTTGAAATATTGCAATGTTCACTCATAACATGGTTATTTTACTATGTTTTTACAAAACATTTTCAACACAGCTTTCTTATAACCCCATCTCATGAACCCAATAGGTGAACATTTTCAAATTATGCCCAAAAGGTGATTTAAGGCAATGACTACAAAATTGGCTTTCAGCCTGGATGTGTAAAATTCCACTTCCCCCTGTTCATGAGGTAGGGTGCCAAAAAAGCTACAATATGTTGACAATTTGGTGTAAAAATATAAAAAAATTAGTTATGAGTAAAAGTTCTCTTCCCATTCAAATATATTGAACTTGACTTACCTTATTATCTCAGTCACAGTAGCCGGTTCCAGCAGCAAGACATGTCTTCAATCAGAGAGTGTATCTATGTCATGAGACATATTTAGGTAAGTGAGGGTGTATGTGAGGGGGTAGGGTGGTTGGTAATGAGTGGCAGCTCAGGATGGGTGTGTGGGAGTCGGGGGGGTTAAATCCCCAATAGACCATTATTTTCTTTAACAGGTTATTTAAAAAAATAAAGCCTTTAAGGGACTGTTTTCATTTTACAGGTTTCTTTAATTAAAATAGGTAAATGGGGATTGGGCAACCCAATGCAGGAATAACTCTATGGTGGCACCAGGAGTGGATACCCCAGTGTCGTCACATAAGGATTTGAGAGGGAGAGGGGCAACCTGGAGGGGAGGGTGTTTGGATCAGTGGTACTGCAGGTAGGCACTCTGGTCTACTTTTTTTAAATATTGTGCTATAGCATGGACACATGAGGGAGGGCTGCCTCAGTTGGGAGGGTGAGGGAATGAAAACAATAAATACATATGTTGATAGAGAGCAAGAGATAGATAGATAGACAGATAGATAGATAGATAGATAGATAGAGATGCAGATAGAGACAGAGACAGAGAAAGACAGATCGAGAAGTCTGACTCACAGCTGGCACACAAGCCAGCAGCATGCCTCCATCTGTGGCTGCAGATGTAAATAAAGTCATACTGTTCTCAAACTAGGAATGCGGGCAAATGGCTCCTCTCAATAAAAGTATTTCTGGCCTTTTTTAAAGCAAACAAATACCAGAATCTAGCTAAATAGGTCCCATTTCAGCTAGGTTCAGGTGTTTTTGTTTTAAAAATACATAGTTTTTATGTATTTTCCATGTTTTTTAGTTTGGTAGAAAAAAATGGCAGCTGTCATGATCAATATTTTTTCTCATAGATAAAGCACTAATTTTGAAGCACATATACCATCATGATCAATGTTTTTTTTTATCATTAGTATCAGAGGGTAGTCCAGTCAACCATATTAAGCATGCTCAGAACAGCTAAGCAGAAAACTTTAAGGCCCAGATATTCAAACTGTGCCCAAAAAGTGTGCAACAGCAGGAGCAAGCGCAAGTCTACTGTGCCCATGCGAAAGAAGCGCGATATTCAAAAACTGTGCAGGCCAAGATGCGCCTACGGCAGATGACTGAATATCACACCACCTGCGCCATAGCACAACCAGGCATGTGAAGTTGCGCATATCTGATGCGCCATAGCGCAACAAGGGATGCTCAGCGGAGCAGTCCAGATGTGCCATAGTGCAACCAGGGATGCCCCCTGGAGCAGGGAAGCAATGCAACAGCACAACCAGGGATGCAGCGGCCCACCACCCATGCCACAGATGGGCAGAGGAGCACACAGCAGAACAGACATCATCCCCCACACCCCATGCACTGTACAACCGGGGAGAGCTGGAATAACCACTGGCCCATGGATACCAGCAACCAACCCACAGCCGGGCCATGGTGCCCCAGCACACCCCCTGGCAAGCTGTGACTGGCATACAAGGAGGGCCAACCACCCCGTGCCACACCATCCCACCAATGCAGAGCACACCCTGCACTACGATCACCATACACCATTCCCAGGAGTAGCACCCAACAGTGCAAGACACCCTATACATGCCACCACCCCCACTGTGACAATGCAACCCTGTGCACCATGGAGCCATGCAAGAAAGACCCACCACGTGCACCCTGCTGCAGGCAGCAGCAGACAGCAATGCAACAACAGCATACACAGTGCCATCCTACATGTCCCCCCGAGGTACAGCTGAGAGACCAACCATGCGTCGCCATATGAGGTACCCCACATGCGACAGGGCATGCCCTGGACCCCACCACCAGTGGAACAGCACCCTGCACACCCTCCCAAGGACACATCCCATCCCAGCACTGGCCACAACAGCCAGCACAGACATGCACAGTGTTGCATGGAAGCATGCACCACACAGGATGCAACACAGTGCATGGACAAACACCCACCCATACCCAAGGGCACACCAACACAGGGACACAGTAGCAGGTCAACCAAGACTCTGGTGTGTGGCCACGGCTGATGTGTACACATGGCCAGCACCCCTACATTGCACAGGTGTGCCAGCCACCCTGCACAGGCACCATGAAGCTGTATGCCACCAGAATGCTGCCGGAGCACAAGTGACAGACACTGAAGCACATCCCCTGCAACAGACACAAGCAACAGCATGGAGGGGGGACAACAACAGCAGAGGCCACAGTGGCACCGGAGGCAGACATGCCCCATACTGGTGATGGAAGGCAACCTGGCATTGTGCCGGGTACAGTAGTTATCCAGCATGGACAGCCACCACTGACACGCCAGCAGACTGTGCATATCACAGACATGCAAGGGTGTCAGCTGCACAGGCCATGGATGGTCTGACAGGGGTACCATGCACACAGTGCAGGCACCGTGGACCACTGCACACAGGTATCCAGTGCACAGAGTACAACACACAAACCACAGAACAGTGACTGATCCCTCTTCCCACACCATAGGTGGTTCACCTCTGCACACACACACACGCCCATGCATACACCACCCCTGACGCCATGCACACCACTGCAGCTGAGCACCTGTAGCCCACTGCAAATCAGAGACCACCACAGTTGTCATAACAAAACAAACGTATTTAAAACCGGAAATACAAAAACTATATACAATGGGGGGAAGGGCCACATACCAGGTGGGGGCGGGTAAGGGGCAGGGGTGAACATATGGGAGAGGGAAGAAGGGGTGTGAGGGTGGGTCTGGGGGAAGGTGTAATTAGGGGCATGGAGTGATCATCGTCTGCCCTGGTCCTTCTCCACATGGTGCCGATGTCGTCTCCTCCTCCTCACCCTGTGGTGATCCATTCTTTGCAGGAGCTCCAGAGTCACCCTCACCACCTGGAGCAGCTCCTGCAGTCCTCGCTCCAGCACCTGGAGTCACCGTCCACCTAGGATGAGTGAGCAGAGTCAATAAGTGTGACTGTCCAGCCCTCTGAAGCCCACCCATTGTGCATGGCATACAGCCATGTGCCACACCCCGTGATGGTGTGCGACCACCCACAGTGACCATGTCCACAAGACCTGCCTACCCAAGCAGCCACAGCCATGTGGACCACTGCACACACCCACCGCCCATGTCCTGCACAGCACCACCGTGGCCGTACAGTGACTTGGCTATGCGGTGTGAAGCCAGTGGCACAGCCATGTGCCCGGTGCATGCATGGACCACCATTGACACACTTCCAGACATGCAGTGCCACTGGACAGTGCTGACTGTAATAAGTTGCGTGCATGGCAGTGGTGTCAGTGGATGGTGGCCATGCCCCGCTGCCCACCCAGTTATACAGCATGCAATAGTAATCATGGATGTAAGGCACTCACCATCATCAGGCTGGTCCCTGTGCCACTGCAGACCTTCAGCCCTCCTGTCCTGCTGGTCCTCCAGGTGGTGCCTCTGCTCCCTCGCCTGCCTGAGCTCTTCTGGGCCTAAGGTGCAAACATGGAGAGAGGAACATCAGTACAATCCGGTAGCAAAGTCCCCCCACCCCCATTTGTGTGCAATCCCACACAGCCATACCCAGCCACTCCACACCCTGATACCACCACCACGGCCAACACTGGATGGCTCCCCCATGTGCTGGACACATGCAACCGTGATACCTGTATAATCGATAACAGTGTATGGATGGGGCACCTACATGGCTGTGGCACCGTGCCCCTCCTGGCATGTGCCCACAGGTGGGCAAGCAGGTCTGGGTCCCTGCACCTGAGGTCCCTGTAATTATGGCGACACTGCTCTGCCATGCACCCCATACCAGTGGCCTCCTCCAGAGCATCAGTCACCTCCTGCCAAACTGCACTCCTGGCCCTGTCCAGGGGTGCATCACCATATAGAGCCCCAGCATGGGGCTCTACAATTGCCACCAGGTTGGCAAGCTCCACCTAGCTCCACATCACTGCCCTTCTCCGTGCCATCTCAGCAAAGTGGTGGATTCAAAATGGCACTCTGAAGCACAGTCCTGCCACGTGCAGATGCTGCATGGTACAGCACTGCCGTTCCCTATCGCACTGTCACTGAGTAGCACGATAGTGGTGCACCCATGCCTGATGCATGGCATCTAGGGGGCAAAGGTCGGGCACAGGGTCAAGGATCTCTCATGCACGGACAGCCACTGCACGATTGGAACCCAATGCATGTAGCACGACTGGGTGCCTGTGTGCCACCTCCTGTATTGGCCTATAGTGCTGTTGCCCCAGAGCACCTATGGCACCCCAGTGCCACAGCGCCATATATGTGAACAGCGCAGTAGAGCCACTGGCATAATGGTGGCTGTGCCCTACATTGCCTCCCATGCACAGCACATCAGCAGCACGGCAGGTGCCTGCATCATCAACCCGGGGATGCGCAGTTAGGTATGTACTGCACATGTCACAGAACTGGGCCCTTGGCTCAGCACGTTCAACACAATTGCGCAAAGCGCAACAGCACGACATTCAGCTGGCATATGCAAGTCAGCTAATCAGCCATTCAATGGCACAGTCACTGCATTTGCATCCACTTAAAAATGCGCCTCGCCTCATTTGCATGCGTTGCGCTATAAAAATGCGACATTGGGCTGCACTGGCCATAGTCAGTCACTGCAGTCTATTGCAGTGAGTTGCATGCTGTTTGGGAGAGTGGACTGTGGTGTTTGAGACATGCATGAGACTGCACAGTCACAGGTAACACCTGTCATTCTCACAGGAGGAATAATGACCGATCATGAGATGGAGGAAGAGGAACAGAGAATTGGGAGGAAGAGGAGGCCGAACTTTATCAAGGCAGAAACAGATGCCCTGTTTGAGACCTACCTTGACCAGGAGCCACTGCTCAGTGGACACCAGGGAACACCACAGGCCCATGCTGCTGCCCATGTCCCAGCATACCAGAGTCCATGGATGCCAGCATGCTGAGACTCGGGCTGGTGCCGGATCCGTCACCGATGATGATGGAGCTAACATCATGGGCAGTGATACGTGTGGGCCACAGGATGGCCACACAGCAGGTGACATCACTGGCATGGCTGTGGGTGGTGCCACTGTGGAGGCCTGCATGACATCACAGTCCCAGCCTGTGCCTGTCTGCACCAGTGGGACAGCACTGGTGTGTGTCCAGGACAGTGGGGCTGTTGCGGCCACTGCGGCAGCACCATTGAGCCCTGGAGAGTGGCAGCCAGAGGGGCAGTATCAGCAGTCGGCCAGTGCCCATGGGGGTACAGTGTCAGGGGGCGGTGTCAGTGCACCACCTGTGGACATGCCCAGGCCTGGCCCTGGTGTGCAGCACCCACTCTCAAGGGGTGCTGACCATCAGGGCCACCAACACCATAAGGGACAGCATGCCAATCAGGCAGATGACCTCTTAGATGAGCACACCCGCATACTCCAAGCATCAGTCAATCAGTAGATGCGGCTTGTGATGGTGGTGGATGCTCTCAGTGCGGCTCTGCACCAGACAGAGGAGTAGTGCAGCAGAGACACTACTCTGCTCCTGGCAGGGATGGACCAGTTGCGGGAGGATGTGACCACTGCCATTGACAGGCAGACACAAGCAATCACAGCTGTCATGGCCACAATGGGCACACAGTTATTTGCCCATGCGTCACAGACACCGCGCAGTGCAATGCCCACACCCTCGTTCCCGGTGTCATACGACACCCTCCTTGTCGACATCAGGTTTAGCTGTGGACATCCCGAGCACGCCTGGTGCAGGCATGTTTGGTGTGATGCAGACCCCTGCGCAAGCACGGTCGCATTCATGCAGTGGAACCCCTGGGGGACTGTCGATGCCACCCCATGAGGCCATTGGTCAGCCTATCACTGCTGGTGGGTCTCAGCAGGGTTGCCCATGCATCTGTGGCAGCCGTGGCACTGTGGTGCATGACTGACCTGTCTCCCAGCACAGCTACTGTCTGATGCTGCCCTGTGTGCATTGTGTTGTTCAGTGTGCAATGCACGGGTGGAGTACCCGGCCCTGCACGCACACACACATTCCATCTGCACACCCTCCCGGCTGCTGTCCACTGTGGTGTGTGCATGATGATGCCTGCGTTGCGCTGTCTGCCACTGTGCAATGGTGCCCAGCGTCTGACACCTGCACAATGACAGGCAGTGGGCGTGGTGGTCTGTGGATGTGTGTGTGGCTAGGGGTGGTGGTCGGGGTCGGCTTGCCTCCTACCCTTTGTGCATGTCTTGTGAGATGTGTGTGTGTGACCGCGTGCCATGTTAGACCTTGCCCATCCCTGGCGGTGTGTGCGGTTCCATGCTCAGCCACTTCCCTTGACAGCATGCACCCCTGGTGTTTGTCCATGTGTGTTTGTGAGTTGTGCCTTTGCCACTGGTGGTTGCACATGGCCCCATGACTTACCTGGGTTGGCTGAAGTGCTCCTCTGTGATGGTGTTCCGGTGCAGCTGTACCAGCTATATCAGTTGGGGGTCCCGTTGCCCAAGGGGGGAGCTGCCCATCACCATCTTCACCAGCATCCTCATCGTTCCCATCGCTGTCCCCCTCTTCGACCTGTATGGCTATCCCACAGTCGTTGGCCATGTTGTGCAGGATGCAACAGGCCAGGAATAGCCCACAGTCCTTTGAGGGGCTGTACTGTAGGGCACCGCCAGATGTGTCCAGGCAACGGAAATGTGCCTTCAGCATCCCGAACACCCACTCAATGACATTGCGTGTGGTGGCATGTGCCTCATTGTAGCACTGCTGCGATGGGGTCGCGGGCCACCGGTATGGTGTGAGCAGCCAGGGACAGAGTGGGTATCCACTGTCACCTGTGTGTAGAGGGTGGAGGTTAGTTTGGTGATCAGCATTGCCCTGTCTTGGGCCATCTAGGCCAATACCCATGTCACCTCTGACTATGCCCCTCCCAAGCTCTATGTCTTTCCACATGGTTTGCATACTCACCCACTAAGTGGCCAGTGGGGATGTCCCCACTCTCAAATCTGTGGCACAGTGCTGACTGGTGCCAGATGAAGGCATCATGTGCTCCTCCAGGGTGCATGGCACAGACATTGATTATGCACCCCCTGGCATCGCACACCACCTGGCAGTTGATGCTTGCATAGCCCTTCTGATTGATATATGTGGCCCCTTCAGAGCCAGGTGGTGTGCGGATGGCCACATGGGTGTAGTCTATTGCCCCTAGCATGCCAGGCATACGTGCTACCCTGTAGAACTCCTGTATGTTTGCTGTGCGCTCTGCCGGTGTGCTGGGGAAATGGATGTACTCTGCAGCATGTGGCAGCAGTGCACTGAGGAACTGGGTGAGGTGGCGTGATGCAGGTGACTGGGTTATGCCTGTGGTGTCCCCTGTTGGTCTCTGGAAGGTACCCGTGGTGAGCAGGCACATGCAAGCTGTCACTTTTGTCTCCACTGACAGAGCATGGCTCCGTCGTGTGGGTGCCTGCATCACATCACTGCACAGCTCACAGAGTCGCCTCAGAATTATCCGGTTCAGGTGGTACCGGCCCACGATCTTGGTATCCGTGTACAGCTCGAAGCTGATGCGGGCTCGGTACTGCCTGTTGGGGGCATACTGCCGACGGGCTCTTCCACGGCCGCGCCCCCCTGCTGCCTGCCTTCTCATCCCCCTCATAACTGCCTCCATCTGGATGGTGGGACTGACCATGTCCCTGGCTTGTGTTCCCCCCCCGGCAGCTGTTTCTGTGTTCCCCCCACTGTCCTGGCTGCTATTTCCCCTGCACTGGGAACACCTTCCTGTGGTGGCCTCAGTGCTGTGTGGCACTTCCCCCTTCTGCACTGTGGCTGTGGCTGTGGCTCCCCACACCTTCCCTGTGCCTGTGGGTTCAAGATGCTCTGTCTCTGTCCTGCCCTGTGTGTGTATGTTGCATGTGTGGCTGGCTATGGTTCAGCAACATGTGCCTTCCCTGTAGCGTTCTTGTGCCTCTCTCTTGTTCCTTTTTATTTTGGCTCATTTCCGCTATCGCGCAACTTCTGCTTGCTCCCCTATTGCACATGGCACATGTTGTTGAATATCACACTATGCCATTTATGCATGGTTCCTCCCCCTTCAGTTGTACATGCATTCATTATCATTGCGCTCTTGCACAGTGTGATTTGGGGGGCGCATCTGCCTCCCGCTGAATATCGCAGAATGGTACATTTTCAGACTTGCGCTGAAGCAACCCTATTGCACATGGGGCAACTCTTTTGAATATCTGGGCCTAAATCTTAAACTGTGGAACAGTTTTATATTTTTACATGAAACCTTTGAAAAACACTGCCTTAACACAGACTGCTTCTACCCTGAAAGGTTTGTGGAAAAAATTCCTTACCATTTAGGCTGTGAATGAGTGAAAAAAAATGTTAAGAACAGGGGAAAAAAGTCTTTGTTTTTCCAAAAGTTAGAGTTCCAGACCTCTGAAACCACAGAAGAGGCTGGCATCAAACGTTTTATGTCTTGACACTCTGACACCTTGTCAGTGCATGCACATTTTTATGCTATTACACTGCCCAAGTAATTAAGGTGCAAATGTAGGATTTGACACTGAACACTCCACTTATCCCTGACTATACTGGTGCTACCATGCCAGTATAATACTATATAAATGTGTATATATATATATATATAAATATATATATATATATATATATATATATAAATATATATGATATATATATTCATGGCAAAAACTATTTCTAGCATCATTTTAGGTTAAAAGCGAAAAAAGTCAGGAAATGAAATGAGTTGAGCCATAACCCCCCACACACACCCTGCATCCCCATCCTCCACCGACTGACAGATGCCAGGGTATGCCATTGAGGTTGTGTGGCTCAACACTCACCCCATTCCATGAGTAAGCAGGTTGACATGCTACAGTAAAGGAGAATGGGGTGAGATTTAGGCCTTATGACCCCAATGGTACTGTCAGTCTGTGGAGGATGGGGGTGTGGGGTATGGGGGGGATTAGGGGCTCAATCCTAATGATTAATTGACGTTTTTCACTTTAACCCTAAATGATGCATTAAACACAGTTTTTGACATGAATTTCCTTACTTTTTGAAAAAGTGTAATATAACTACTAAAAGACATGTATTGGTGGGAGTGCAGGGGCCACCAACTTGTCAATTTCTGCATAACAATATGCATCTGTAGGAGCGTGGGCCTGGAAGGACTGCACTCCCACTTACGCATAGCTACAGAGCCATACAGCAGCCCTATAGGTCACCGAGCGCTTGTAGCAGTAATTTGTTCATGTCTTTGGAACCGTAACAGCTAGAAGAAAAATGCAAGTGTCATTGTAACCATGATGGTAAGTAGTTTACAGAACAATAATTACTGAACCCATATCTCACATTGTTTCTGAAGTATGGGTACTGAAATGTACTGCACAGGCACTCTTTGAACCCTTGTCACAGTAATTTGACACTATGTCATGAACCGTACAATATACAAAAAATATTCCACTGCAGGCTTACTGTGTGGTTTAAAATCTTGTTACAGCATCCTAGCTCGCCTTCTGCCAGTAGTGAAAAGTCTGTATCTCGCTTTGTTTCCTAGATAATGGCGTTGAAAGTCATAACACAGTCTGCAATGTAATTCTATGGGAAAAATGTCAAATATGTCATTGAATATCTCTGCAACCAATTAATTCCCCAACACCTAAACAGCATAATTCATATCTATAGGACATCCCCTCAATGCCCTGCAAATTTCAAGTAAAAAGACCTAACTGTTATTGAGATATGCAATTTAAAAGTTTTTAAACTTTTAAAAATGTTTCGGCTGTGAGATAGCAAATTTTTCGGCCACGAGAAATTCTTCAGCCATGAGCGGACATCTGGTTGTCCCAGTATGGGCCATCTGGTCATTCCTAGGGTCATCTGGTCTTCACCATGGACATCTGGTCATGAAAATCTGGCTATCTGGTCGTCCCCTTGTGGAAGAAGCTCATGGCCGAAAATCATCTCACGGCCAAAGAATTTTCAGGCTTGTAGTAGAAAAATGTTAATGAGTCACAAATGAAGAATTTTAAATTTTAGAACTTTATTTTTTGACAAAACTGTAGCAAACCAATGGCATGGCTCGACAGTGGGGGTCCCCTTGAGCAAAATCCATGCCTCATTTGCCCCAAAAGTCACCCATGGAGAAAGGTACAGCATTTTTTCAGTCAGAAAACTGAAAACAAGATGGTGGCTGTCGCGAATGAAAAATTTCTCTTGGCAGAAGATTTTCTGATGTGAGCATGCAAAACCTTCAGCCATGAGGGGACGACTGGATAGCCAGATTGCCATTCTTCTTCTACAAAATATACATATACATTTTTCCATAGGCTATAATGGGAAATTAAAAGTTTATTAACTTTTGAATGGATTAATATTTTTTCACCAACTCAATGCTGGCATGTTCCTTGGCCCAAGCTCTTGCTAAATCCCATGATTTGGACCAATAGACCACATGGTGTCCACGCAAATCTCCATGGGCAAAAATGCACAAAAGTGGTGAAAAGTGCATTTTTTGGCACTTTGCTGTGCAAAAATCATATGTCCAACCAAAACACAACTTGGTAAATCAAGAGATATGTCATACCAGACCATGTATTCCAAATTTCGTGCAAATCCGTTGAACGGTTGCAAAGTTATTAATGTGCAAAATTTGAGGTTTGACATTAAAGTGCTTCCTCAACCCTAAATATAGTGGCATCACCAAGCCCCTATTTTATATATATATATATATATATATATATATATATATATTTATAAATATATATATATATATATATGTATACATACATATATATATACAGTTTGCATATATATATATATATATATATATATATATATACAGTTTGCATATATATATATATATATATATATATATAGAAAGAGCAAAAAACTCCATTTAATGCATTAGTTAGGGTTGTTCCACAGCGACAAAAGTGAGAAATTCACTGTTAGGGTTGAAAACCCCCTTGGACCTCCGCCCCCCCCAACCGGCATTAGGAGTGCGCATTGAGGATAAATCAGCCTAACTCTCACCCCATGACATGTAAAGCAGCAGAAGTATAGGAGAATGAGGTGAGAGTTAGGACCCACGATCCCATGCGCACCCCAATGCCAGTTGGGGTGGGCGGGGTCCAGGGGGTTTCAACCCTAACAGCAAATTTCTCACTTTTGTCGCTCAGGAACAACCTAACTAATGCATTAAATGGAGTTTTTTCCTCTAATTTCCCTTCTTTTGAGAATGATAATGAGAAATAGTGAATGTATCGCAGCGGCGGGAGCGCTGGGCCCAAGGGCCCATGTTCCACTGCATATGCGTTCTGCCACATGATGTCTTGTGGTATACTAACAGGGACAGCAATGCAAACAGAAATGCTAACAGTGGCGCATATGGTAACACAAGCACGAATGAGAACAGAAAAGGTAACGCATGGTGGCGAGACGGAATGGTCTGCCACGTGATGTGTTGTCACATAGTAACATGGTGCCTGCAAACAGAAATGTCAATGGGCATGGTGATGTAAAGTGAAACAGTAAGATAAACAGTACTGTAGACAGAAATGGCAAAAAATAACAGAAACGCAAGCGCAAATGAAAACGCAAAGGATAACGCACATGGTGGCGCAGACGTCAATGGTAAGTGAAACGGGTACGGATCCGCAAGCAGAAAGGGCAACAGTAACAGTAATGTAAGTGCACAGGCTGGTTTTCCCCAAAACCTGCATTGAGAAAGACAGTGAGTACAAATAATGTATGCAAAATAATGAGTATCGGCGCAGAAAATGAGATCTTGGAATACTAAATACATTATATCTCAGGAACCGTATGACGTAGAAAAAAAATTTAAAAGTCATATTATTTACAACTGTCCTGGCTAATTTGAATTTCTGACGAAAAGTCTGTATCTCACACCGTTTCTGAGATATGGGCCCTGAAAGGCGCGGCGAACACCGTAATGTTATCCTATGGGAAAAAAAGAAAAGTTTGGAGCACCATAACTTTGCCTCCCTGTAATGTTTTTTCACCAAACTACCGAAAGGCACATCTGTCAGCTGTTGGCTGTCTTCCCTCCAAATTTCAGGAAAAAAGACCAAACCGTTATTTTGCAGCAGAGCTCCAAATGATTTCTGTTAAGTGTCGGGCGCCGTAATGTTATCCTATGGGAAAAACGTCAATTTTGGAGTGCCGTAACTTTGCCGCCATGTGATATTTTTTCACCAAACTACTGAAAGGCACATCTGTGTACTGTTGGCTGTCTTCCCTCCAAATTTCAGGAAAAAAGACCAAACCGTTATTTTGCAGCAGGGTGCCAAAGGATTCCTGTAATGCTTCGGACGCCATAATGTTATCCTATGGGAAAAACTGTCAACTTTGGAGTGCCATAACTTTGCCGCCATGTAATATTTTTTCTATACAACACTGAAAGTCACATCTGTGAGATGTCGGCTGCGTTCCCTCCAAATTTCAGCCCAAAACTCCCAACGGTTATTTTGCAGTGCAGTGCCAAAGAATTGCTGTCATTTTCCCACAGACTAGAAAATTACTGTCGCAATTTGCAAAAGCTTTCGAAAAAATTTGCGACACTTTCGTGAGCATGAAAGTAATTTGCGAAAGTACTTTTTCCAGAAATTTGAAAAACATATTTCTGGGGTGTTTTACCACAAAATAAAGACATGGCAAGCATCCTCAGGGCCCGACTAGGTGAATACAAAAAAAATTAGGTTGCTAGGGGTCCCAAATTTAAATGCCAACCATTTTTCTGATCATCAACTGAAAGCAAAATGGCCAATTTGTGAAAGTAACAGGCCCATTTGTGAAAGTAAAAATGCATTTGCAAAAGTGTTGAACTTTTTGTTAACTTTTCCCATTGACTTATAATGGGAAACTGTTTTTTGAATAACTTTTGAACCGTTTAATATTTTTTCATGAAATCTTTGAAAGGCACATTGGGGACCCTGGATGCACATTCCCTGAAGATTTCAGGCCGGTCACGCAAACTGTACGACTTGTAGGCGCGACCACAGAATTCCAGAAAAGCGTAAACGCTGCACAGATCACACTTAATAACTCTGCAGCCGTATATCCGACCAGTACGAAACTTAGCAGATCCCAAGGCCTATGGTTCTTGATCATAAATGCCAAATTTCAGGCAAATCCATCAAACGGTTGCAAAGTTATTAAGGTGCAAAGTTTTGGGGTTTAACATCGAAATGGCTCCTCAACCCTAACTATGGTAGCACTACCGTGCTACCATAATATATTTATATATATATTTATTTAAACAATATGGGTGAGAGATAAATGAGTGTGATAAAACAGTGTATCATCCACTGCAGTGTGATATTTTTACTCTCTACTCTACTGTGATAATATCAGCCATTTACAGACACAGGTCACACAAAGGTCACTGATATCATCACTCTAGGCAGCTTTCCCCTTAGCATGCAAGAAACACCTGTGCTGTTACGATAGACACAAATGCAGAACTACATGAGAGGTATCACTTCTGCCTGCAGCTAACTCAGTTAGCATTACAAAACACATCTATTCCCCACTCTAACTTCCAGCTCATTACTGTGATGCTCTCAGGTTGACTGCAGCCAGAATTCTAAAGAGCACAGCTGCACAGAACACTCTGTTCCTCACTGCTGTCTGCAGTTAACTCAATTACCACTGAAAACAGCCTCAGCTGTTCTGACACTCTGACTCTCAGCCCATTACCATTACTGTAATACTCTCAGCTTGACTACAGCCATACTGCTAAAGAATACAGCTTCACAAAATAGTCTGTTTCTCATCCCTACCTAAAACTAACTCATTTAGCATTGCAAAACACACTCATCTGTTTTCCAGAGTTTATAACACTGCCAGCCCATTCAGAAAAACTTATACACAGAATGAGCAAACACATAAACAGGAACAGAATGCAAGACAACATAACAATACTTCTGAAACACCTGGCCCTATTGTATAAATCAAATACATGATGTGCAGATCATGTGCTATGGCTATTTGTCACTCCTGCATCGTGAGCTCTGGATATCCCACTCTGCAGGCGTGACAATATTTGCCATATCACACTCATGTCTATCATGTATCCCTATATATATATATATATATATATATATATATATTTTAGTGGCACGGTAGTGCCGCTATAGTTAGGGTTGCTTAGCCATTTCAATGTTAAACCTCAAATTTTGCACTTTAATAACTTTTGAACTGTTTTTCTGATTTGTTTGAAATTTGGCACGTAGAAAGATCTATCAAAGATCTCCAGATATGGAAATTTTTGTTTCAGTAGGATGTACAGTTGTGGAACCATAGTGCACTAAAAAAGTTAATTTTCTCCAATGTTGCAAAATCTTTGTCCACCCATAATGCACTGAAGAATGCATTTGGGTGGGTTCAGATTGGGTTGACTACATGTGTCCTGGGTTGCACTGGTGCCTTATTAAGATTTGGTGAAAAAATATGGCACCATTCAAAAGTTATTCCATTTTTCTTGTCCCATTATAGCATATGGAAAAATGTATGTGTGTGCTGTGAAAATATTCACAATCAAATTTTGTTGTCAAACTTGCCCCAAAATGTTGTGCTGCCATCTTGTTTTCAGTTAGCAAGAGAGAAAAATCACTGTAATTCAAACAATGCTGAACTTTACAAAACACCAACCATTGGGTTTACCTAATCGGGCCCTGAGGAACATGCTCCTGGCATTAGTTTTTCACCAGCTTGTCTGGAAATATGATTTTTTATTTTTTCCATTTTTTAATCATGCAAACATTTATGCTGCAGAGGAAACAATCACGATAACTCAAAAAGGTAACCACACTACTATTTTTTTGTGTATGCTAACATTCCCATTATAGAGATAGGAGAATAGCACAAACATTAATGTTGTTGCAGCAATGCTGCATAAACACATTTTGCTATGTGTTCTTTTTTGGTCACTTGATTGTGGCAACCTGGTTTGTGCTATTGGCCTGAAATATTCAGGGTGGCAAGAACTAGTGCCACAGATGTGCCTTTCAGTGGTTTGGTACAGAAAGATTAAACAGGCCCATAGTTACACAATTCTGAAGTTAAGAAACATCCCCATAGGATAACATAGTGGCAGTTGTTTTCTTTGTCCCTTCATTGTGGCAACATGGATTGCACTATTGGGCTGAACTTTTCAGGGTGCACAGCCCTGGTCCCACAGATGTGCCATTTCATGGTTTGGTATAGAAACATTGAACAGGCCCATATTTACGGCATTCTGAAGTTCAGACATTTTCCCATAGGATAACATTGCAGCGCCCTTGATTCCTTTCAAGGCCCATATATCAAAAATGGTTTGGGATACAGACTTTTCATAAGTGCAGAAGTAGGTTGGAAAGTCATGAAAACCATGAAATTTGAATTTTATTTTTAGCATGTGCGGTTCCTAAGATATGTTCCAATTGCTCATTTTCATGTGCATAGGCCACTATTATGCCTTCAGCGTTAGCATTCACAGCACTTTTCAGTGCCCCTATCTCATAAATGATGCAAGACATAGATTCAATTGACCTAGGTTATGAGAACTACTCACTCTCACGATTACAGTAACACTTTAATTTTTTTTCTAGCTGCTACGGTTCCCAAGATATGGGCAAATTAGTGTTACAAGAGCTCCTTGCCTTATAGGGCTGCTGTATGGCTCCATACTTATCTGTAAGAGGGAGCACAGGGCCTGGAGGGCCCATGCTTCCACAGACACAAATCATTATCCACAACTGGGCAGCTTGGTGGGGGCCCCATGCTCCCACCAACACATTGCATTTACTACTTACATTACACTTTTAAAAAAAGAAAGGAAATTCTTTGCAAAAACTTCATTAATGCATCAGTTAGGGTTGTTTCCACACTGAAAAAAGTGTGGAAATTGCATGTTAGGGTAACCATCCCTACCACACCACCAACCCCCACCCTCCACACACCAACAGGTATCAGGGTGTGCGTTAGGGTTGTCATGCCTAACTGTCACCCCATTCTTCTATACTGTACCACCATAGCTTCTTTACACATGGAATGGGGTGATAGTTAGGCCGATAACCCCAACGCACACCCCAGTTCCTGTTGGTGTGTGGAAGGTGGAGTGGTGGTGGTGGAGTGGTAGGGATGGTAACCCTAACATGAAATTTCCACACTTTTGTTGGTGTGGAAACAACCCTAACTAATGCCTTAGCAGAGTTTTTGCAAGGAATATCTATCTATTTATCTATCTATCTATCTATCTATCTATCTATCTATATATTCATGGCAAAAAACTCTGTTTAATGCATCAGTTAGGGTTGTTCCACAGCGACAAAAGTGAGGAAATTCGCTGTTAGGGTTGAAAACCCTAACTCCGAATCCCCCCCCCAGCACCACATACACACAGACACACATGCAAGTATGGGGGAGGACCAAGTCAACACAGCCAATGACAGACATCCAGCAGAAGGTGACAGAAATAACAAACAATTGTCTAAATGTACTACGAGACAGCCCCACCCACCTGACCAGGTACTGCATGCTCAGTGGAGATCAACAGCAAAACTGAGGGCATGTGCACCAAACGTACACATCCCTGATTGCAGCTGCACACAACATACCACACTTAGTAGTTGCATGGCCTTACCTACCGATGACCCACACCAGACAACACCACATGTGGTGGGCCACCTGAGAAATAGAGTTGAGGAAAACCAAGGAGTTGTACAGGTGTAATATCTCTGATTATAACAAGGGTTTGAGAAACGCGGCTTTCTAATGACTGTAAACATTGTAACAGCCTTATGTTTAGTTTTTATTAACATACATGTAGAGCCTAACCATATGATGAACATGGTTTAATGTTGTTTAAAAAAACAGTTTTATTATGATAGCAATAAGCCACTCCCAGGTATTATGTTAATGGTCAGTTTATCACTGTCTAGTGACATGTGGCACTCGGCTACGCCTCACTCAACGTTAAACTCCTACAGGGTGATTAACAGACCATTTAACATAACCGTTGGTCATGCCTTATTGCTTAATTGCCTTTATGTGTGGATACTCTCCCTCTGCTAGGCACTGCAGGAGCTTTGCAACACAGTGTCCTACCCACTTACACCATCCACTGTCTACTTACTGGAGAATGGCTGTGAATATGAACTCATGAAGATGAACAGTGTAACTTGATCATTACAGTCATCGAAACCTTAGTGTGATTATAACTGACAGAGTCAGTGATAAAGAATAACCCCTGCTGTCCTAGTACACTTATCCCATTGTGAGTTAAATCAATACTAAAAGACATTCTGTTTATATCTACACTATACCTACTTGATTGCTGTTGTACCACAATTAACATAGTTATCACTTTGATAGCATCAGTGACAGAAGTGTGGCAAACCCAAACAGTAGGTATACAGCCTGAGTATGAAACAACTGTTAAAAAAATGACGCTGTGTCCATAAGTAGCATAGATAACTCATTGCAACAATAGTAAATGTATCACTATTTGAATAAGTTAGTCATCACAGATGCAATGAGATTGTCTTTATGAGGTACAACATACTCAGTAAGTGCCTACAGGAAAATCTATCCTATAGACATCTCCGATACAGATACGTCATTGTTGGCTCAGTAGTCCTATGATATTTAGAAGTTGCTTGGCCTGATCCATGCAATTACATTGTTTCTTACAAAGAATACTTACTGCATCTTTAGTATTGAAACACACTGAAGGTCTATGTATGTACATCAGCAGTACACCTTCATCAGTAAGAACGCATCTGATACTGGCAGTACGAATTTCACAGCATTGAACAGGCAATGCTTTACCATACGTTTACATCAGCATCTCTATCTTCAGTAAACAGTTGCAGTAAATGTACTACTATGAAAATCACATACTAAATGTAACACTACTTTTATCTTGAGCATGCTAATGTCTTGTAGTTAATTTATATACTTCTCTTAATTATGTATACTCACTAGTGTTAAAACCTTTCTACAACTGTGATCATGCACCTTTAGCATTTATATTGACTAACGGCACAGTACCAGTTGTGGTATAGTGTGGGGCATCGGTACGTAAGGCCATGCAACTAGTAAGTGTGGTATGTTGTGTGCAGCTGCAATCAGGGATGTGTATGTTTGGTGCACATGGCCTCAGTTTTGCTGTTGATCTCCACTGAGCATGCAGTACCTGGTCAGGTGGGTGGGGATGTCTCGTAGTACATTTAGACAATTGTTTGTTATTTCTGTCACCCGCTGCTGGATGTCTGTCATTGGCTGTGTTGACTTGGTCCTCCCCCATACTTGCATATGTGTGTGTGTGTGTGTGTCTGTGTGTGTGTGGTGCTGGGGGATTCGGAGTTAAGGTTTTCAACCCTAACAGTGAATTGCCTCACTTTTGTCGCTGTGGAACAACCCTAACTGATGCATTAAACAGAGTTTTTTGCCATGAATATCCTGTCTTTTTCAGAAGTATTACTCACTATAGTGCATGATTTATTGTTCTAAGAATACTGCACATACATACCAAAAATGTCCCAATATCAGGAATATTTCAAGTCTTGTAGTACTATTTTCTGTTATTTACAGTAACAGTACTTCACTGTGAATCATATTGTTTTTATATAACTCTATTCATTGTAACTTTTCACTGTTATTCCATTTTGTTTTTTTAATGTTACAGTGCCTTACTCTTTTTCTTTGTGCATTCAATGTAAGTACTCTTCAGACACATGATGAATGTAGCAATGTATGGGGTGAATATTTAAAGTATGCCAGGTATGACACAACCCTTGGCGCACCAGAAGTTGCTTGTGCAGTGGTGTGTCGTGGTTACATTTGACAGAACTGCACTATGGTGTAGTATTTTGAATATCACAGCCTTGGTACCCTAACTGTGCATGTTGTAGTACTACTGCTACAACACAACTGTTCAGAGTGTGTCATGCAGAACCGCTAGTGGAATTGTCATTGCACCATGCGGTGCTTAACACATATTCAGAATGTGACATCCAAACAGGTTCATTATCTCTACAAGACACACAGAGAAACATTTGACTCTTATTACAGCCCAATTTGCATGTGACTACCATACACAATTACCATTCTCTCAGAAGTAGTGGGAGGTGCCCTCACAGTCAGCAGTCATAAAGAACAACACTGCATGCACCCCAATCAGACAGATTCATTAACACCCACTAAAAGAAGCAATATTACAAATAGTTCAGTGTATTGTTCTGACCCAATAACACGCATCATTAAATGCACCCCCCAAAACTGCAATACCCTCCTGGTGTAGTGTGGTGCAGTGAGCCCAATCGCAGTCATCATTAACACATTACTACAAAGTACAATATTGTTTATGATACACAGAGCCAGTTCATTATTGATCAAGAACATCTGAACCTTATAAAAAAAACCTAAAACCCTGATGGTGAATCATACACTAGAGCACGCTTGACAGTAAATCCTAACACCATTATTTACTGTATGACACTTAACAGATGGCTGTAGTGCAGATGGCTTCCACCATGCCACTGACAAACTAACAGGTCAGTATACTTGAATAACCATTGTTTATCAACATTAACCAATGGGTATGTAGCCCATGCCCTGCTACTCACAACAAGTATGTAAAGAAAAAGATGTACATAACTAAAAGAGTATATGACATGAGATGGATACCATTAGTTCATCTTGTGAACAAATAGATATGTTACCATAGTAACTTGCCATTTGATAGACATTGGGGTTACAACCAACTGAGGTGGTGGCACCAATCATGTGAAGAGTGGTGGGAGAGGCTTGCTGGGACTGAGTAGATGTCTTTGGTGTGAGTACACAAAAACACCACTGTGTAACACCATTTAATTACATACTAATCAATACAATCACACAGTGATTTTTGTGGTGCACCAACACGGAAATGTCACTGTTGTACTAGCGGGGACATACTCATCTTCATCATGATCCACATACACACATACTGTAGCACTAGGTCTATGAAACAACAGCAATGTGCCACAAATAGTGTATGGTACCATTGTCACACATCTCAGTAACTTCTATGGAGAACCACAAGTGTAATACCACAATAGTGTGGTATGATCTTTCAGCAAATGATAAAATAACAGTTGTGTAAATCTTTTTTGCAAGTATTGGAAATAAACATCCCCAGTACACAATAACATGGCAAACACAAGAGAGTATAAATTTACTTTTTTTTTTACTATAAAAATATGAAAGATTTTTAAAACCAAAGGCAAACAAAAATAGATTTCTTTTTATAAAACCATACAAAAATATATATTTACAAATATTATAGAAAAGAAATAATAAAAACATATTTGTAAAACTGTGTATTTTTTTCATACACAAATAAATATTTTATGAAAATAAAGTCTGTTTTTACATAAATAAAAAAATAAAAAAGAATTCAATACTAAAAGTAATTTTTGAAGAAAAAAAAGTCTTTGGCCAAGACTTGCGAGAGGTGTATGCACTGCTTGAGGCAATCCAAGGTGGAAACTGGATTCGATATGGAGGCGCAAAGGAAGTGGAAGCTGTTGCACCCTCCAGAGGAGATACTGGACTACTGTGAAGGGTGGTCAGTTTGGCCCAGGGAAGCTGCGGGAACAGGTGGTGCTGGTGGAGGCGAAGCACTGGTACTGGCCACACTGCCATCAGCCGCTGCTATGGCAGGCTCGAGCACGAGGTTGACAGTCCACTGTTGCACCTCCAAGAAGTACAGGATTTTACGCTGTCCTTCAAGGAGCGCAACATTATCTTTTCTCAGACTGGCAACCTCACGCTCGAGCCGTCTATAGCAACGGCAGTGGCCAGTACATCTTCTTAATTGCCGGCGCCCTACAAAGAGTCAAAATAAATAAATCAATACACAAGACTAAGAAAACAGTTATAACTTTCAATTATTCAACTTTAAAGATTTACTAGCTACTGCAGTATCATTAATGCATTAATTTGGCACTTATGATAATATTTAGAAGTCTGATGCAAAACTATATTGTTGTCTTGTTTGTTTGTCTATTATACTTTATTAACTATATTATCTAATGAGCTGACAGCATCAAAAAACTTGTACTAACATGTGGTTTCCCATGCTATTCTTCTATTTATTGACTAGACATAAATATTCAGTATGTATAAACTTTTGCATAATCAACAGTACAGTACCATACAGTTAAAAATAGATCCTCATCATGTGTGAGAATTTTAACTTCACCATGTCTGCCTATCATGTCTAGTCATCTCTGCAATAGAAAACAAAACTACCTTCACACGAACACTATCTTAAGATACTTTTAATGTGTACATCATTATGATCACTTTCATGATTGTTTGAAAAGAAACAGCTTTTGAGTCCTATTTCAGCCCCTCAACACACATTAATGTTTTAAATAATTAAGTTACTGATATTACATTCATTCAGTAAAACACCATTAACAAGCTGTCATTTAGAATAATCATAGACTTACATTCTGGGAATTGCCTACAACACGGAAATCTAAACAATTCTGTCTTGCAGAACACACCCTATATGTCCACTCAGTAACCTACATATTTACATATCAACAGCGAAAATGTACTCAACAAACATGCCAGAGATCTTGAAGTACATAAAGAAGATAAATAACAGATTTGCAGCTAGCATAACTACAAGAAATTCAGACAACTAACCTAAAACTGAAACTAGAGTATGGGAAAATCTAGGCAAAATAAGCAGATTTAATTCATTAGTGCAGTGTTGGATGCCCGTAATGTGCTGATCACTGTGCTGTCGCATGGACACAGGGTGAAAGTGTTCAAGACAATGTGGCACAGCAGTAATAAGCTTTTTAAATGTACTATCTCACATTATGAAACAAACAGTTGTCAATGCCGATTGTTGCTTTGCTATCATTGGCATTGATAGTGTAAGAGTCATAAAGTTTTGAACTGATGCCAACCCACCCCCTACCCTGGAGAGAGTGACGGGCATTAGCGTGTCCCTCTGGCTGTTAGATATTGCAGGGCAGGAAAACATGTTGGTCGCACTGTGATAAAAAACAGCTGTACAGTACATTAGGAGGTGAAAAATAAATGACAGTGTTCAAAATTTGGCATATAAATAGACAAAATGTTCAAACCTACTACAGTGCATGGGAACTATCCAATGCATGCTTGCTATGATGGAATGTAATGCTCATCCGACACCAAATGTTTTACATAGGCATATTAGCACCTTTGCTCACATACAGTGTCAGTGTTATTTCCTCACACTGTACCAAGAAGTGATTTCGCACAGCACCCACGCCATCATATAGTGAAAGTGCGAAAACACAGTTTGGACAGTATGGGTGGACATTCAAAGTGTGCCACTCTGTGGCACAAGGCCATGCGGTGTTGAAAAATTTGGCAATGTGATGTGTCTGGGGCAATATTCAACAGAGTTTCGCTATTCAACAACTCCTTTGAATAGCAGCCCCCCGTCACAGCCAGTGTATGCTGTAGTGGAACTTGCACCACTGCAAGTGGTCAGACTACTGCATTCAACATGTGGTGGCACAACTTCCATTGTGCCATGTACAAAAGTATGATATTCATAGGGTGACATGCAAACAGGCCCATAATTCACTCCATTATACAGTTTACCAACATTTCGTCACTTCATGATCACCTTTGAAAAATCCACACATGTCACAGTGCACTGAAGATCATCACACTGCACTGTAGAGGTAAGTATGAGATTGGGAAGGGTGAAGAGAGACACACTGCACAGCAATCGGATTCAACTGGGAAGAGGGGTCATCAAGACTACGAGGCACATTTTTAACTTTAACAGTGGGAAAAAAAGCATAAGCATCATTGGACACTTTTTGTGTTCCAGACCATTTAGCTCACTGGGATGTCCTCCCAGCATGGCGCCTGTTTTTTTGGCTTGGGTATCCGTAGTCATCGATCCATTGCCACCCTTGTCAGCTCACAGCACAAGTAAGGTCAATAATGGCAACAGGGATTTGGCCCCCCCAGCAAACAAAGACAGTGGTAGTGGGTCGCTAGCCAAGGGGTATTGTGCACACCCCTCACAATTCAACATTTGGAGTAAGTATGCCAACAGGCAGTGGGCTTCTCCTGTCATCACAGTAAAACAGCAAGGTGTGGTTACCAACAGGGGGATTGAGCACCACCAATGTTGACAACCGTAGGCTACTTGCCAAGCATGCACATAATAGCAGCAAGCGCACAACCAAATGGTGTGCTGAGTATGATAAGCTTTGTTCAGATTGAAGTAGACCTTCGCTTACATATGCAGGGTGATTGGGTAATCCGGTACACACCTACTCATGTGTAACCTGCATTCACCCAAGAGCATCACGTCCCCAAATCAGCACTCTCTTCACATGTTGCTGTGCAGCTGCAGCAAGGCAACATAAAAAAAAGTTTACACTCCCATAAAATAACATAATTAATTACACAACTGCTCAACTGAGACACAATAACAATAACATACATTCTAAGTTCACAGTACTGTGGGACTACATCTTGCTTGGAAACATTTTCAGATTTCACTTACGTGGTGGGCTGGCGCTGGCCTCCTGCTTCACCTCCACTGGTTCCGCATGGTCAGCTTCTCCGGGCTCTATAGAAGCAAACAAGTGAAAAAATAATCACATAAATAGATGAAATATCAAGCTACAAGTCTTTTTCTTTAAAATGTTCATTACTAATACTGCATCATTGTGTACAGCTAACATATGAACACGTCTCTTTACTAAAACAGCTCTCTGTTCAGGTGGATTTATGTTCTTAAGTCACTATTACATGCATACAGCAACTCTTCTCATCTGCAGAGAGATCAATCACCTTACAAGAAGAGTATGAAAAATACAAAACATTATTACTAATAAATGTGACACAACATAATTTTACGATGTAGTGCATTTGTCACACCATGAGTGTACAATACTGTAGATCTGCATATACTTATTAACTGATATCCACTCCATTGACTGTTACTGTGCCAGGAACAACATAACATGTTACTTGCCACTGCCGTAGTTACAGTCAGTAACCCTTATACGTCAAACCATGTACGGCACGTTACTGTGGCCACAGCACAAAGACACACAAAATTGAAATAATGAAACCCTGTGTCTGTGTTCTTCCAAGAGAAATGTCCATCCAATCCTGAACAGATTTAATATAAAAAATTCAATTTTTTCTGGTGTTTCCCTAATAATGTTTTTCCAATTACATTGTCACAGAAAGAAAACGCAGAAATCTATTATTGCTAGTATACAGTGCACAACAAACAGTGCCTACCCATTGATGCCAAAACTAAAAATACTGTGATAATGCATATTTCTTTCTGTAAAACATCCTAACAAACTTATGTGAATCTTTAATTAACATACATGTAGACATAACCATATGATGACCTGCTTTTAAACAGTTTGACAAAATTGTAATTATAATAGCAAGAACCAAAACATCGTATCATGTTACTGTTCAGTTACTCACCCTCTACCTGAATATGGCAGTTGTTTATGTATTATTCAACATATTACCCCTACAGGGCTATTAACACACCATTAAAATAACCCTAGTTAATGTCTTAGGCCTTAATAAAACCAAGGCTGTCACCATTCCCAGATTTATGCTCAAGTACAAACATTGGCAAAGACTTACATTATTCGTTTATTAACAAACATGTAGACAGTCTACACACTGTCCATTTACATATATTTTAATAATAGAAATGAAACATTGCCAGAAGATATATAAATGATCAGTTAATAACCATCTAGGAGCATGTGGTAATCAGCAACATATAATTATACACCACACTAGTGAATATCAGTGAGACACCATCAACATTCCAATTGGTAATGAATGATTCGTTGAACATGAAACTCCACCACCAAAAGTAGCAGAGGACAACAGATCCCCCCAGCAGACCACATGGACTGACAAGTAGTCCTATGGACATACATCCATTGTCACATACATGAAAAATGGTATCACACTCATGTGTTAGTATACATGACACGTATTTTCATGTATTAAATGACATCTTTCCATTTTTTTGGATAATATGTGCTACATCAGCATATGTTTACAGTATGTTATGATAGACAGACATCTCTACCACTGGTGTCAGTAAACACACAGCAGACTATCAGGTGTGTGCTGAAGTACTAATTATCACACATCAGAAATCTTGCAGAAGCATAACAGCAGTTATTATTTCACTGCCAACCACTGTATTACACTTAAATAATACACTTAGCAGGTTACTGTAATTGGGGTATTGTTTCAAAGTACACCACACATCGAAAGTCCAGCAACCTGGCAACAGCTATATCCAATGTTATCTGTGACTGTTAGCAGTCATACACCTCCATTGTTGCAAGACACTCAGTAGGCAATGTAATATTTATCTATCATATCATCATGCAGCTTGTTGTGCAATGGAACAGGAAGCAGATATATGAAGATAAACATCGCTGCATTAAAGAAATACAGATTCTGTTCCACCAAGGATGTGATACCTAATCACACTGCAGAGGCACATACTCATTCTTAAGTGTTGTCTCTTGGCAGATGAGAGACTGGCTCTTTCTTTCTTGTACTGAATGATTTCAAACAATATTTTCAACCCACTCAACAACTACAAAGAATACATACATGATTCAAATAATACTTAATCAGTAAAGACATTTAAAAAAAAATACAGCCTTAACTTCTGCAGCTCATGCATAACATTATTTCCTGATACAGACCAATGACATACTACAATTATTTATATCAGACTCTTACCATCGGACTCAATGACAATGACACTTTCTGTGTCCGACTGACCACCCTCCACAGCTTCATGCTGTGCCGATACTACCTCGTGGGAAGCCGGGGGGGAGACCTCCATTGTTCTGTCATGAAACAGAAAACAAAAGCATATGTAAGTGGTTGATGTGAATAACATAAAATATTTCAAATACTTGCAACAACAGTAAAACATGCATCACATAGATAACATTGCTTCTCATTATACACAGCACAAGCATTGTGGCCACATATTACAATAAAAATTACAATTGATCTAAAATATAATGTTTCAAGACCACTACAGCAGTGCTCTAAATGAAGATTGGTGGTTTCTACACAACCATGTCACTGTTATTTAATTTTTCTGTCGCCAACAATACTTTTGCACATCGAGCATGTATCTTTGCATTGAAACTGTAAAAAACACATTTTACCCAAGTTCTGAACAATGACAGCTGTACTGTTCATAAAGAAGTGTGAAAACATTTCAGTAGTGGTAATCTGTACTGAAAACATTACAAAGTACTGAACTTAGAACCCTGTGTAGAAACTGCGCAATGTTCACTCATACGAGATATGCAGAAAACTACAAAAATAAGTATCTATCCCATTATACAGATAATCAACATTTCCTCAGTTCATGGTTACTTTTTAAAAGAGCAAACGTGTTCCTGTTCCAGCAAAGATCATCATGCCGAAATTCAGATGTAACTATCGCATGGGGGGGGGTAATTCCTGGGAAGAGACAAGGGAAGGTGGACTGCTAAGGACAACAGGAGAGGGTACCAGTGCTGTCTGTCCCAGTCTGGAGGAATCAGAATCACCTTGAGGGTTGACACCTGATTTTGAGTAGCACCTTGAACAGGAGAGGGAAGGGGAAGCAACAGGAACTTCCCTCCCAATTGAGAACCAGGGCATCCAGGGGCACTGAGCCCAACACTGGGGGTCTGCAGCAAAAAAGTGTAAGTTGGTGATTGCTGGGGCTGCAAAAAGATCTATCTGTGGTGTGCTCCATCTGGAGAAGATCACCTGCAAAACCATAGGATCCAGTGACCATTCATGGTGGCCCTGAGATATCCTTCTGAGAGCATCTGGCAGGACATTGTCCTTGCCTGGGAGGTGTACTGCTGTAAGAGAGGTGTTCAGGGAATAGAGCAGAGACTACAACTTCATTGCTTCTGTGCACAAGGCTGTACACTGAGTGCCCCCTTGCTTGTTGATATACCACATTGTGTTGGTATTGTCTGTCCTGATCTGAACAACTTTGTTCTGAACAGACTTTAAAAAAGTTTGAAGTACTAGAAACACTGCTCTGAGTTGCAACACATTGATATGAAGCAGAGAAGCACAGGCAGAAAGGGTACAAGCAGGCCTGCTTGCACCCCTCAGCCTAAACCCTCTGCCAAACAGGCACTCTGATGGGTTTGCCAGGGCCGATTCTGCACCACCTGTAGGTGGAAGGCTGGCTTACTTTGTGCACAACTGAAAGTCTTTAACATTTAAGATTGATGTGAAGCAGAGATTTCTGAGGGGACCACAACCCTTAGGTGGTCAGGTCTCCCAAGTGGGCCCCCTACCCCAAGAGAGAGCCATGTGTAGTAAGGATTAAAAGGTGAGACTGAGTGACAAAAGGAACTCCCTGTCATACATTGTCCTGATCCTGCCACCACTGCAAAGCCTGGATCAGGGTTCGAGTCACTGGTATCAGTTTGGTCAGAGAGTCCTTTTTCTGAGACCAAAAGGCTCTCAAGTGGAACTGAATGTCCCTCATCTGACATCTTGCTCCCTGTACCACTGCTGTAGAAGCAGCCATGTGCCCCAGGACCTGCAGAAAATGCTTTGCTGGTCGAGACACCTATAGGGTGAATGAAGAGGCCAGTGTGATAAGGGTCCTTGCCCTGTCCAGGGGAAATAAGGCTCTTGCCTTTTCTGTATCTACCTCTGTGCCTGTGGAGGTGAGGAGCTGAACAGGCTCTAGAACTAACTTTGAAAGATTCAGAAGGAAACCTACAGAGGTGAGCATTTGCTGAGTTATCTGTAGGTGTAACTTCACTTAGTCTGGGGACTAACCTACTATGACCCAGTGATCTAGATATGGGAAGATGGCAATAGTTTGCCTTCTTAGGGAAGCAACTACTACTGCCAGCCATTTTGTGAACACCCTTTGAGCAGAGAATAGGCCGAAGGGCATTGCTCTGAATTGGTAATGGCCTGAGGGCAGCTTGAACCTGAGCTATTTTTGATGGGACCTTCTGATGAGAATATGTAAGTAGGCACTCTGTACTGTGTGTGGGTTGGGGCACGTAAGACAGTGGAATCAACAGGGCATTGGCCACCTCCCACCAGCTATACAATAACTTGCCATGCTGAGGTAGGCAAACACTGTAGCATGTGGATTTTTGTGGGGGCCACCACACCATTGTCTACATAGTGTGTGGTTGGTGGCGCAGCACACAGTATTGATACGTATGTGTCTATGTGTCTGTGTCTGTGTGTGTGTGTAGGAGAGAGGACACATCAGCAGTCAATATGGTATTACTGCTCATTGAAACATACTTCCCCCTTTTAACTGTACGCCAATGCATTTTGGAGTTGTGATAGACAGCTGCAGCACACATTGGAAAACTGCAAACACACCTGCAAATACAGTACCTGTATTGGAACAGGTCTGGAACAACTCTGAAGTGTCGTATGATGGCACTATGTTTGTTGCACATGTGTGCAAACTAACTTTTAATACATACACAGTATTACAGTGTTACAACTTTCATACCACTACATTACAGTAAATAAACAGTAGCATATTGTTATCTACCAACATACTATGATAGGAACTGCGTATATGGATGGATGTACTATTTCTGCACTAAGCTATGTCACTAAGCTGTGTCTTGTGACTCAACAACACCACAGTTAATAAAGACAACAATTTATCTACATGTTTTCATAGTACATCCTTACATATAGTATTAAGTATTATGCTGTCTGCCATAATTGTAACAAATTCTGAATGAATGCACATCCATTGTTAAAAGTTCTGCTGATTTACTTATGGTGAGTCAGGCGTTCCCCCCCAGCTGGCTTGCCAGCAGCTTCCCATAGCTCATACGCGAGGTAGTACCAGCACGTGTCGTTGTCTGGTATCCCTTCACGCTGTTTTAAAACATAAAAATGCTGGCGCAACAGCTTCCACTTCTGCTTCAGCTGCACAATTGTTTTGTTTTTGACTTTCAAAACAATGTGCAGGAAGCAATTTATGTGCCTCCACATCGAATCCAGTTTCCTGTTGGTACTCCTCATAAGAACTCTGGCATTCCCCCTGGCTTGGACTGCCTCAAGCAGTGCACACACCTCTAGCAAGGTCCACTGCCTCATTTTTTTTGTTTATTATTCAGTTCTGAAATACAAACAGAAAAAAAATCCACATTACTATCATCTAACAATATCAATGATTTGTTCAACTAATTCCATGTAGTACTTATGAAATTAAAAAGCACATCTGCTTCAGCATGGCAGAAAGACATCTCACTAGCATTATGCAGCCCTAACAAGGGATTCAGCATCCTCAGCACTGACAACATCTACTGCCACGCTGTGGTGTCCCACCAGCATGCCACCCAGTACTCTCGGGGGGGATACTGCACCCAACATCAGATTGCCCACACCATCATCTATGCATGTCTACTACACTGAGGTGGTCACACAGCGTGAGCTGTACAACTCTCTTTTGCGGTCTTGCACCACAGCTATTGAGCTGTTGCACACCACCCTCACCTATACAGTGTATTACAGAGTCCATCACATAGTATGCATCCATGTGTGTGTGTGCAGGTCAGTACCAGACTTGAACATGTGATATCCTACCACTGTCCATCAAACCATAACTACAGCCTTCAACCATACACCACAGCATTGTAAAGTGATGTAAAACACAGCTGAACCACACATTGCAGAACTGTGCATGCACCTGCAAATACACTGAATAAATTTGAAGAGGGCTAACAAACCTGATGAAAGTTAAACTGTATCATAATTGTGTTGTACATCCATGCTAGCACACATACAAATAACTCCACATATGTGTTCCATTCAACATAGCACTATTTCCAGACATAACACTAAAGAAACCTATACATAAAACTGCACCACTGTGTTTCACTGTTGTTGCACCCATACCATCCTGTTACAAGTACAATAGTGTAAGACCACAGTGAATGTTACATTCACTTAACAGACTCAAACTATATAAAAATGTGAACACATAACAACATCATACAATTGTGTATAAACAGCAACATGGTACATTGCTATTGCTGTCTCCACACTATTGTTACACAGCATCCCACAATATGAATATTCCAAACCCATATATGTCCCATATGTGTAACTGATGCATGCAGCTGATCTGTTTGTTGACCACATTTATATGGTTCTGAGAAGAACCTTTGTGTATACTGTAATATTTCCTCAAACAGTCTGACAATCTTAAAGGACTTTGAGGATTCCATCTCGAAGGTCTCCCAGGAAATGACAATTGCCAGCATGCGAGAAATGTACACCATCTGGTAGGAATAGCCAATCATTACAGTACTTTATTTCTGGGTGAAGTATAGTATACATTCCATGCATGCGTAGAAAAGCAGTTATTTGTACATTTACTTTTCTGCAAGCTCTGTCAATCAGATACATATGATGTTTTGCTTGCCAGACCCTACGCTCTGTAATATCTGAAAACATGATAATACAGGCTGGCAACATACTCATGATAGAAGCAAGGTCCAATTTTGCCTCTGTAACTAAATCTACCCAGCGTTTTGAGCCCAAATCATTGCCTCCAAGATGTATTAGCAGTATTTCAGGAGGAGAGTGAGTTCTCAAAAGTCTGTGCATGGTTGGCATAAGATGTTCCCATCTCATGCCACCATGACCAAACCATCTTACATAGCAATCTGGGAGCTGCAGGTCCCTCCCAAAATTACTATGAACAGCAAACTCAGCTGCTCGTCTCACGAAACTGCTTCCAACTATCCACAAAGTCCTTTTGCAATTTTCTGCCATTCTAAGTTTTAACACTCAGAAGTGTATAGAGAGCTACAAAGAAAGTCAGTGTTCACCCTGCAGTGACCAGGCAGTACTGAAAGTCAAACTGATATTTTCCCTCCTTATTTCAAGCCAGCTGCAGTGGGCTGAGACATAACACACAAATGAAAAATAAACATTGCCTACTGCTGTGGGTTCATTAACCAATCTAAGTGATGCAGTCACTATTACTAGATTTCTGTTCCAGCTAAAATCTGCAAACATTAAGAAGTGGGAAAAATGCATCCTTTTCATAGGCAGATTTAAACAATTACAACAGCAGAAACATACCTGATTGGTTTCATTTTCTTTAGCCCTCCACGGCACCTTTCTATCTCCCCTATTTGCAGCTGTATCTGTTACAAGTTAGTACTAAAATGCTATCTGACTTAAACCTTTTCTAAATAATACAGCATGTTAGATAATACAAGTAAACATAATGAGATTCAGCATTGAAAAACGTTTTGATTAATAGTATTTACATGTTATTATCATTTTTTCATACTAGAAAAATGATTTTAAAATAGACTGTACTTACAGTTCTGAAACTGCTCTCTCAGTAATACCTAAACTGGCTCCTGTTGACTTCTTCTTCAGTGTTGTCCATTTCTGATTGGTTGACATGGCCTGACAAATCTTAAATTACATTAGTAGAACCAGCTGTCAGTCAAACACACTGAAATCTGATTTGATAATGAATGTATTTCCCACTCCCAAGTGTTAGATTCGCTTTACTGTCGAATGCATGAAAGTAAAATTTGCGAAAGTTTCGAACTTCGACATTAATTTTCACCATACTGTCTAACACACAAAAGTACTTTTTGCGACACTTTAGTGCATTCGACAGTAATTTTCCAAAAGTGTCTATTTATTGCCACAATTTCACGTTTTATGGCAAAATACCACAATTTTCAATAATAAACACATTATGTGCTGTGTAGGTGCTTCGAACTCAGTGGACTTCAAATATTGAACATTTCCAAACTTCCGAGCTTGCATAACAACTGAGCAATGCAGAGTTGTAAAACAGTTATTTGTAGTAATTTTTTCAGCAAAATTTAAACATAGCCATTTTAAGACCTCTGCTCATGAACAGTGTCGCTGTGATTTTCATCATTTGTACCATATAGTCATTTCACACATCGACTGAGCCATAATGCAGTACATAAGCGAAAATACATTTTTGGCAAGATGTCAAAAATGACATCTGTACTACTCATAAGGTTGTGTGTTAAAAACAAAATTGTGACAATCTAAACTGAAAACTATGAAAATACACAAACTTACAAGTGTACATATAAAGTGCACTGCGCAAGCTCATAAAACAGTCATTTTTTGGAATTCTTACACTAAATTTTCAACATACTCATTTTAAGTCATCTGCTCATGAACAGTGTCACTGTCATTTTCTTACTGTACCCCATAAAGTGATTTTGTAAACCAACTGCAGCATTGCACGCTACATGTGCAGAAACATATTTTGAGCAAGATGTAAAAAATAACAGCTGCAATGCTCATAAACAGGTGTTCTAAAAACACAATGCTGATAATCTGCAGTAACAATATTGAAAATTTGCAAACATACAAGCATACATAACAACTGCACTACGCACACTCATACAACAGTAATTCTGATCATGTTTTCCATCTAATTTTAAACATAGTAATTTTAAAAGCTTTGGTGATGAACAGTGTCACTCTCAAGTTGTTTGTCTACCATATAGTGATTTCACATACTGACTGTGCCGTAACGAGCTACATGCTCGAAAACATGTTTTGGTCAAGATGTGAAAAATGACAGCTACACTACTCATAAGTAGGTCTGGTAAAAAGAAAATGTTTAAAATGTGGACTAGAAAATTGAGAATGCACAAACTTATGATCGTCCATAGCAACCGCGCTAATGCACATTCATAAAAGTACTGTTTAGTAATTTGTTGACAAATTTTAAAATACTTGTTATAACTCCTTCTCAATGCACACTGTTATAAGAAATGTACTGAAATATTCTACACTGTTTTTTTTTCTCTGTCTCTCATACAGGTGCCTGATACTTCTGTAAGATTGCTTACTGCCACTGTGAACCATAATAGCAAAACATGCCAACTAAATACAGATGTAGATGTGTAGGAAAACGAGAGAGGTATAATAGTACTGCACTGTTGTATAAGGGCGACAAACAAAACAGTAAAGTCACATCACAAAATGAACATGGACAGACCTTTACTGCAACAGTGACCCCTACAGCAAGTCACTGCACACCCAAACGAAATGCTTTAACAGCAAAGAAAAAAGGTACACCTTCACAAATGTTGTGTAGATCTCAGTGACGTAAACACAACTATTTTGAGTGTAACCATCAAGAAACGTCCAAAACAATGCTGTAAACTCACAACTGCTGATTTGCAACTCAGAAAGAAAAAGTATTTCCGATCACTAGCAAGTAAAGCTAAGATCGAAAGATTTATCGCTGCTGTGCTGAGACACACCCACAAAAAGAGTAAGAGTTATCTGTCTCTGATGAAGTTGCATCTCAAAGTGCACACTTTCGTCAACAGAGCAGTGTTTGTACTACAGCGCTTGTGGAGTAAGATGTGTCATGTGCTTGAACAATTCAGGAAAGTTGTATATCCCATAAAAAAAAGGCTACAACAGTATCCTTGTTTGACTGTCGACAACTTCTGTCATGTTTTCACAGGACAGTGGATGCACACACAGCACTCAGAGGCATATTTTTGGGAAGACTCTTATCATTCCCTAAAAGAAGAAAACAAGTTTACCATAGATGACTATGGCAAACTAGTAAATGTCCTCAGTATCTCTGATGACAATGCATTGGATTCTGATGATGACTGTGATTCAACCACAGTCTTCAATAAACAGCACTGTCTGTCATGGGCATGTGATGATACCTGCAACCGTAGGCAATCGTCATTTGAAAAAGTAGAACAGTGTGTCAACCTATTTGTAATAACAGATCGCAAAGACAGACATAAACTGTTTACAACAATTGACCATTGTGAAATCCGTCCACTTACTGGACTCATGGGTCACTCACTTGCATGTCTCAATAGTGGTGTCTCTGATAGTATTTTTACAACATGGATGCTTGCAGTGCATCAAACAGGCATGCGAAACTTTGTCTACAGAGTATATGAAGTACGGCGAGCTGTACATCAGTACACATGTTTAAATGACTTATTGCAATCAGGTGACATGCAGGGTGCCATCACATTTCTCAAAAACTGCAACATATTACTTCTGTACCAGAAACAACAATTTTTCAGTGTAACACTTCTGCAGAAACATCTGTTTCAGTGTTAGAAAGTGACATTCTGACACAGTACGGCAAAGAAATTGTTAAGTTTGAGGTAGCAAAGTCTCAGAAGTTTGACTCTGTATGTGTGTCATGCAACCATTTGTGCTACACAAAACAAACAGTCACAGTCAACCTAGAAACCTTGTCACCATACAATGACATGTGGTTCCGTCTGTCAGCATTCTTGCTGCTGAAATCTGACTTTCACTTACAAGACACCATTGTGCTATGCAAACACTGTTTTTCCAAACTAAAGTCTAACACTTTGCCAGCAAGGTCAATGCTGAATAATATGGAAACAGATGTTACACCAGGTGAGATTTAAACATTAAATATGTTTGAACGCATTCTAATTCAGACAATGAAACCATTCCAAACTATTCTATGTCTGAACACAAAGACATGGAACATTCCACAGAAAGAGCTTGTTAGATCTCTAAAGGGTTCCGTGATGTATCTACCACTTCCTCTACAGGAAAATGTTCAAGCAATCTCAACAGAAAATAGTTTGGTGATTCTTGTTAATGGTGTTCCAACAAAGGCCAAGGTCATCTAGCAAGATGTTGTCAGTGTGCAAAAGGTAAAGCTTGCTCTTGCTTATTTAAGGAGTAGCAATCCCCTTTTATACAGACCTTGACATAGATCAGATAGCCGGTCTCTCTGTCCAACATGATCTATTAGAGAAAAGTAAACCAATCATTGAGAAGGTCAGTGGACAGACAAGTGACAATGTGTATGAATAGTACACAATTCACCACTACATGGCAGAGATCAATTAGGAGACAACATTGATCTCTGTCAAATGAAGCAGGTGGAAGGTGAGCCTGTCAGCATTTGGGAAGCAACACTAAAAGCACACTGTTTCCCAGACCTATTTCCAAAAGGGTCAGGTGGATGCCTAGATGAAAGAGAAGTACGTGTACAGGGTGCTGAGTACTGCACTAGCCATGTGCTCAGCAAAGATGGCAGATTTAGGCATAACATACAGTACCTGTTCCATCTCCTCTGGGAGAGTGAACTTAGCATTCTGTCTGCATCTATAGCACATACCATTCGTCTAACAAGTCCACTAGATGGAATAACAGCTGCTCAATTTCTAGAGAAATTAAAGCAGAAAGATGAAAATGTGCAAGTCAATCTGTCTTCCATACTTTCAAGTCTTCGTGGCACCAAAGAATATTGGTATCGCAGACACTCTGAAGTGATGACAATGCCGCGAGAGTATGGTGCAGCCACATGGTTTGTCACACTTAGTTGTACTGAATATGCCTGGGAAGAACTCATTTAACTGTTGAAGTGGGCAAATTCTGATGTTGATGGCATTTCATCAATGACTGTCGGAGAAATGTGTTCACTTGATCCTGTGTCTGTCACAAGACATTTTCACAAGCGGTTCCATGACATTCTGACTTTCATCTTGTCAAAGGACAATCCTCCTCTAGGTATTGTGGAACATTACTTTTGGAGGACAGAATATCAAGCACAGGGTGCCCCCTCATATCCATATGTTATTGTGGATCAAGGATGCTCCACACATTGGTGAACATGAAGCAGCAGAAGTGCTAGCATTCATCAAAAAATATATCACTTGTCATATTCCAGACAAGTATGACAGTCCTACACTATGGAAGTTGGTACAAAAGTTCCAGGGACATATTTGTGCAAAATACTGCCGGCGAGTAGTAAAGAACAAATCTAATTGGTACACATGATGTAGCTTTGGATTTCCTAGACGAGTTTGTCAGGATGGTGCCATGAATGACCTATTCTCAGCAATGCGACACCACTTGAAGGCAAAATCAACCAAGAGGGTATACGAATTACCCAGAGATGAAAAAGAGGTGTACATCAATGACTACAACCCCAACTCTTCTCCTAATGTGGCAAACAAACACAGATGTTCAGTTTGTGGCTGATAACTCACTGGTCCTGGTTTGGTACGTCACTCCGTACATAACCAAACATGAACAGACTAGCTTTCAAGATCTTTGGGAAGATATAGGTTCAAGCAAAAGCCTGACATCTCAGCTCTGGTCATTGGGCTTGAAGACTCTTTCACACAGGGAATGTGGAGCTTACGAAGCCAGTGACCGTTTAATGGGTACACATCTGTACGGGAAGTCTGATGCTGTACTGTTTCTCAGTGTAAACTACAAAGAGAAACGTAAATGTGTACTGATTCCTCATGCCGAAATTGAGGAGCTCGCTGCCAATACACCTTCTTCAAATCATATCTTGAAGAATAACCTGATAGACACATACTACCCCTGTAGACACAACGACATGAATGATATGTGTCTTTTTCAGGTGGCTAAGTGGTATGACTACAAGACAGATGTAGCACCTGACTCAACACACCAAATTTACAAGATCAATGGAGTAGATGGCTGTCTCATAAAGAGACACAAGCCATGGCTCATAGACCGCTGTAAACTACATCTAGGCACATCAGAGAGCAGAGAACATTACTACTTTGCTCTCCTATTCCTATTTAGATCCTGGAGGAGTCTGAATTAAAAGGTGACTGTGACACATTCGAAGAACAGTTCAATCTCACTTATGAGACTTTTCAAACTGAATACTCACAGACATACATACAGAGACTACAGGCTGAGAAAGAACAGCTTGAGAAGGCAGAGAAACAGCTTCAGGAAGACACTCCAGTTAGTTCATAAGACAACCTTGATCCAGAAGGACAAGGTGTTCTAGGTGAGCCTCTGCCCTTAAATGCCCCAGAAGTGTTAATGTCAGAAATTGAGACAGCCATGGAACATGGCACACACTCCATAGTCAACCCAGCTGACTTGAGAGAAAGACTAAATCAGCTGCAGTATACAGTTCACTCTCAAGTAGCTGAAGCTGTCCAACATGGCCTACTACATGAAACAAAACAATGTGACTGTACTGACTACAAGCCACTACTAAGGTTTGTTAGCGGTTCAGCTGGCACAGGAAAGAGTTTTCTTATTGAAGCCATCACTGCTGAAGTACGGAGCCTGACAGGCTCTTCAATGTCTGTTGCTGTAACTGCTCCCACAGGACTAGCAGCATACAACATTGGTGGAGTAACATTACACCATCTCTTTAAGTTGCCAGTGGAACATGGGAGAACTGGAGAGTATCGTAAACTGTCATTCGAGGTTGCATCTCAGCTCCGTTCCATGTTCACAAAGATGAAGTTACTCATCATTGATGAAATCAGCATGATCTCCAATGTCATGCTTGCCTGTATTCATCTACGTCTACAGCAGATCTTAGGTACTGACGATGGAGTGCCATTTGGTGGCAAAAGTATACTTGTGTTGGGAGACCTTTTGCAGCTTGCACCAGTCAATGCAGAGCATGTATTTACAACTCTAACTGCCAAACAAGCTAAGAATATCCTCGGTTGCATTGCAGGCTATAACATATGGGAATTATTTACAAATGTTGAGTTGTCTGAGAACATGCGCCAAAGTGGTGATCTAGCTTACAAATCACTTTTAGATGAAGCTCATACAGGTTCTCTATCACCAGAACATGTTTGTATGTTAAACGATCAGAGAATCACAGTAGATACTGCATGCATAGAAACAGCATGTAATCTCTTCAGCGATATATACTCTACAGGGACACACATAGTGTGTCTTGTGCCATGACTAAAGAAATGCACTGAATTCAACAATCTAATGCTGCAGAGAGAAAACCAAGAGATTGTAACTCTGCATGCTGTTGATACAGTTGATGGTGTTATTCTTAGTCGAAACCTAGTAGCAAAGATGACTGAACGACTAAGTGAACTCAAGTCAGATGTTTCATGCACAGCTGGCCTAGAAGCTGTTCTCACAGTTTGTAAGAATGCATGTATCATGCTGCGACGTAATCTAGATGTAGAACAAGGCATGGTATACGGTGCCATGGGAAACATCACTGACTTTGTCTACAATGTCCAGAAGACATATATCGAGACACTTGTAGTTCACTTTGACAACATGGAACAGTCTGTACACATAGAACGCACCTGTGTAAAATTCCAGGTTTTTAAGGATATCTATGTAAACAGGAAACAGTTTCCATTATGTGTTGCATATGCTGTATCCATTCACAAATCTCAGGGCTTGAGTATGGATTCAGCAATGGTAGACATAGGTACAGACATTTTCAAGGATGGCATGAGCTACGTGGTACTTTCACGTGTCCGCAGCCTTTCTGGGTTGCACATTATTACTATAGCACCTCAGAAAATACGAGCTGACAAGCAATGTATTCTTTGAATACAACAGGTTACGTACTCTACATCAGCCACAAATGTCTTTAATACCACTGCCTACATATCTGTCTGTCTCACACGATTCAGTCACAGCTACAAGTATCAACAAACAGCGACAAGCTTCCAGAAGTGATTCAAGTCAAAAGAGTTCAACAAAGGTCACAACTTCAAGTAAACATTCACAGCCAACAATTCATCAGAAATCAGTTGGTGTAGCTGCTATACCAGGGTTTGACAACAGCACTAGAGTGAACTGCTATGCTAACTCAGCTATGCAAGTTTTTCTACACATGCCACACTTCATGCGGGCAATATCTGCTTCAAAAGACAGTACCCTATCAAACACTTTGAAGCAGATTGCCAACATGACTTCTGACCAGTCTAACAATGTACACTCACTAACACCACTACGACAAGTGTTAGGTACATATGATGGATGTAGTACATTTGCTGCAGACATACAGCAAGACACTACTGAGTTTATGATGGCTGTCATAAACAACCTGGATGAAGACGGCACCCCAATGCGGCACTGCTTCACAGTAACATATATAACGAAATATGTATGTGTTTCATGTGGCCATTCACAGCGTGAAATCACAGAAGACATGCTGTGGATTACTCTGTTTATCCCTCAAACCAAAAGTGTCAAATTTCGACAGCTATTCACCAATGCTGAATGTGGGCATGCCTGTGGAAGGTGTGGAGGCAGATGCACTCAGTCCATACATCTCAGGAGTTCATCTCAATAACTGTTGCTTATCTTGCACAGATTTGACTCCAACAGGTTCAGAGTTGATACTCCTATCACAGATTACACAGCTGGTAGAATAGTCTTCAACCAATCAGTGTTTGACACTCACAGTATAATCTATCACCATGGCCAATCCATGCATTCTGGCCATTCCACCTGTTTACTAAGGTACAGAAGTGGATGGGTAGAGTGTGTGACGACTCTACAAGCAGTTTTAAACAGAGGCTGCCACGACACTTAAAAAATGCATATCTTCTAATATTGAAGAATTATGATGACCTTCATATTTCAGAAGAATAGGACAGAACATGTTGCATTTTTTAAATGACTGCTTTGTCCCCAGAAACATTCATAGGTCAGTACAATTTTCTCTAATGTACGACTCTGAATAAACCATAGCATTTCAACAAAATACTATTCTGACAGAGACATTCCATACACTATCACATGTAAGATCTTGTGTGGATCAGTGACTACATGAAAATTGTTGTAGTGGCTTCAATCGGCGCCAACAATATTCACAGTCACTAGAGAAACCATGCTTACATGTCTATCGAAGATTGTACATCTCAAAACTGAGGCCTTACTGCTGTCCTCCTCTGTACATATCTTTAATTATTAATGTATCATACTCATACATAACAACAAATTGCTACGAGTTTTAAAGTGTTAGTCTTTCCAAATAAAGATAAGTTCTCAGTTATCATCATAAATAACTGAGCAACACTTCTACCATTCACCAAACATTGCACTCTGTCACAAGTTGTCTATCAACACTTGCATTTGTCTATTGACTCTTGACATGTAGATAACAACATGATTCGCTCACCATACAACAGTGTACAACTATCGCGCCTTCATTTGTAATATTAATACTGTACATATGTAAAAATAACTACCTTTATTGATAATGCAAGAAGCTGCATTATGCAACTGTAAATACCAAACAATTGCATCATATAATCAACTGACTTTGACATGTCTTTGTAATTACTTGTACATAATATAAAGATTTGTATTCACCTTCACATTCTTAATAACTACTTTAATAGTCGTACTAAAAGTATTAGTCTAACACTAAAGTACAACTGAATGTTTAACATATTATACAGCAGTATACTAACTACATCTAATTAACCATAAGTTTATTAAAAAATGCATACCATGCACAGTTTTGTATATACAAGTTAAGAATTTACATAGAAGCTAATGTAAGAATTGAAAACATGTCATTTGTTGCTGTGAGAATATTCAATTTTTTTGTACTTGTCATATAGGTAATTGTAACCTATGGTAAAAATGTTGAGAATTGTAAATCAGACACTGTTACTGATCACAACACACTGCATACCTGTTCCTGACAATATTTATGATCACCTCTAATTGAGGGGTCAGGTGGGAATTTCTTCATTTGCGCCTAGTCAGTGACATATCATTAAATGACAGCAATCAAATGTCACTAAATAACATTTTTTTATATTGTATTACTTTGACAGTCAGCATATGGTTTTTCGCCCACCCCAGGAACATCCACATTAGCAGTCACACAATAACAACAAAACACTTGTGTATCATGTGTGTAATCACTGTTTACAAGTTACTGACATTGCCTTATTAACATACCACACAAGTAATGCACTACACATACTTACAACATACAACCATTTTAAAAAACTACTTAACATTTTTTAACAAACTCTCTTCACGTTCAATAGTTAATATATAATGAACCACCACAGCTTCAGCTTGACTATCAAAATTCCAGGTCAAATGTCACAAATTACTTCTCACATAAAGAGTAGTGAGTACTGAAACATCACTGAAAAACACAACACCTGATTAAAGACAGTCATCACGAGTAAGAAATCATATATGCATATAAGACAAATAACAAACCCGACAGGAAAAGATGACACAACACTGTAATCATAGCAACCACCTAACCTCAATATGTTTACCAAGCTACCTTTTTCTTTAGTTTCCTATAATATCACATACTTACTGCAATTCATATTATACAGTTGTTATTATTCTTGCACATTTACATATATAGCAAGCAATGATTACACACATACAAAGATTGTATTGTGAGACTGCTTCTGTTAACTAAATTTCAGTCTTGATTGGGTCTTTTCTCTATTTAAGAAATTGGCAATAATTTTTTTAAAACCATAACCACCTGTGTTGACTCTTTACTTAAAATAGCATTACAACATAAAAAATAAGTGTGTCTTACTTAAGCATACAAACCAATGTTAACTAATACTGCAACAACTATATTTCCATCAGTTTCTTTGGTACCTATGATGTCCAGTCAGTATCACAGCATATGCAACGATGTGGCACATTGCATGTCACACTTTACATAATTCCTAAGAGTATAAAAAATTCAGCTATGTACTTACTTTTACTGTGTCTATACAGTCATTATTACTGTACCAAGGTGCCACACATCAGCACCCAACAGTACACAGTGTTCAATATGTGGACTAGCTGTTCATACATTGAGTTACAAATGTCCTGTAATTCTTAAGAAACTTAACTACCTGTAACAAACCTATGTTGTCTGCCATCCTGAAGACCATTCCATTACAGGTATTACATGAGGTCCTGCTTCATCAGGTTCTCCATAAGTTTCTACATGACTAAATTGATGCAAACTGGTCTGTAATTGCCAGCCTCATCCATGCTCCCCACACTTGTGGATTGCTACCATACCTGTTCCCTGCAGTCACCCATCATTTCTGCTGTCTGTAGCAATCAGTTAAACAAATATGCCAAGAGGCCAGCCAGTTCCTCAGCCAGCTCCATCACCACGGTAGCATACAGCATATGAGGTCCACTTGTTTTATCTGCCAGTGGATGCTACACTGCCTACCTGACCCTGCTGGAGGCAATATTCAATAATACCATTCGGGGATAACCTTCTTAACTACCTTAATGCCTCTGTCAGCCATCACTTCAATATTCTCATTGCTGAAACCTGACCAGAAGAAGCTGTTAAGGTCCATAGCCTTCTCTCCATCTGTCTATCTATCTGTCTATCTATCGATTAGTATATAACAAAAATAAAGTTTGTTAAATCTAAACACTTATCAGATAGACCTACAAGACTCTGGTTCTATCACTCTGGATTTGTATTTTCCTGAAAGGGTTCTAAATGTTCCTGGGATTAAAACTGTGATATCCTACATGCACGTAAAAGGAAATGTCTTCATGCTTCTGAATACTGTAAGACACAATAGTAGCTGATTTGCAGTTTTAAGGCTTAATTTTTGACCAAGACCAACTGAATGGTAGATTACTGCTCTATCCCTATTACAATTTCAAAACAATAGTTGCAACATTTAGCTGTAACAACTAATTAAAAGGGACTTTTTTATTACTTTACTTGCAAAAATATCACACTTGAAACCAACTGTTATCAACATATCTGTGAAGACAGGGATGAGACAGACATCAACAGATGGACCCACTTTAGCCAATAATAACAGCTGTGAGGGAGAGTTCACAGTCCCTACAGACATTGGGGTACATATCGGGGTCATCAGACCTAACTCTCACCCCATGACATGTGTAAAGCAGCAGAAGTATAGGAGATTGGGGTGACAGTTAGGACAGATGACCCCAATGCGCACCCCAATGCCGGTTGGGGGGTGGGCGGCATGGGTCCAAGGCGGGTTTTCAACCCTAACACCAAATTTCCTCACTTTTGTTACTGTGGAACAACCCTAATTAATGCATTAAACAGAGTTTTTGCTACTAATTTCCCTTCTTTTTGAGAATGATAACGAGAAATAGTCAATATAATGCAGCGGCGGGAGTGCGGGGCCTTCCCGCCACGTGAAATCTTGTGGCATAGTAACAGGAACTGCAATGCAAACAGAAGTGCTAACAGTGGCGCACATGGTAATGCAACTGCGAATGAGAACAGAAAGGGTAACACACACAGTGGTGTACACGGGAACAGTCTACCACGTGATTTGTTGTCACATAGTAACATGGTGCCTGAGATTTCTGCCTCTAATATCCCTTCTTTTTGAGAATGATAACGAGAAATAGTGAAAAGGGCCCCGCACTCCAGCCGCGTGATATCTTGTGGCATAGTAACAGGAACTGCAATGCAAACAGAAGTGCTAATAGTGGCACACATGGTAACGCAAGCGCGAATGACAACAGAAAGGGTAACACACACGGTGGCGTACACTGGAACGGTCTAACACGTGATTTGTAGTCACATAGTAACATGGTGCCTGCAAACAGAAATGTCAATGGGCATGGTGACGCAAAGTGAAACAGAAAGAGAAACAGTACTATAGACACAAATGGCAAAAAATAACAGAAACACAACCACAAATGAAAACGCAAAGCATAATGCACATGGTGGCTCAGACGTCAACAGTAAGTGAAACAAGTACGGGACCACAAGCAGAAAAGGCAACAGTAACAGTAATTTAAGGGCACAGGCTGGTTTTCCCCAAAAGCTGCATAGAGAAAGACAGTGAGTACAAAGAATGTATGCATAATAATGGTTATCGGAGCAGAAAATGAGGACTTGGAATACTAAATAGGTTATATCTCAGGAACCGTATGACGTAGAAAAAAAATTTAAAAGTCATATGATTTACAACTGTCCTAGCTAGTTTTGTAATTAGTCCCCATTAGCATTTTTCCAACAAAAAGTCCATATCTTGTACCGTTTCCGAGATACGGGCCCTGAAAGGCACGGCAAACGCCGTAATGTTATTCTATGGGAATAAAAGAGAAGTTCGCAGTGCCATAACTTTGCCTCCCTGTAATATTTTGCTACCAAACCACTAAAAGGCACATCTGTTGGCTGTTGGCTGTCTTCCCTCCAAATTTCAGGAAAAAAGACCAAACCGTTATTTTGCAGCAGGGTGCCAAAGGATTCCTGTAATGCGTCAGGTGCCGTAATGTTATCCTATGGGAAAAACCGTGAACTTTGGAGTGCCATAACTTTGCCACCATGTAATATTTTTTTCAACACAACACTGAAAGGCACATCTGTGAGATGTCATCTGTGTTCCCTCCAAATTTCAGCCCAAAACTCCCAACCGTTCTTTTGCAGCGCAGTGCCAAAGAATTGCTGTAATTTTCCCACAGCCTAGGAAACTACTGTCGAAATTTGCGAAAGCTTTCACAAAAATGTTCGACACTTTCATGAGCACGAAAGTACTTTGCGGAAGTACTTTTTCCAGAAATTCGAAAAACATATTTCTGGGGTGTTTTACCCCAAAATAAAGACATGACTAGCATCCTCAGGGTCCCACTAGGTGAATACAAAAAGAATTAGGTTGCTAGAGGGTCCCAAATTTAAATGGAAACCATTTTTATGATCACCAACTGAAAACAAAATGGCGGATTTGTGAAAGTAACAGGGCCATTTGCGAAAGTAAAAATGCATTTGCGACACTGTTGAACTTTTTGTTAACTTTTCCCATTGACTTATAATGGAAAATTGTTTTTTGAATAACTTTTGAACCGTTTAATATTTTTTCACCAAATCTTCAAAAGGCACATTGGGGACCCTGGCTGCACGTTCCCTGAAGATTTTGGGCCAGTCACACAAACCGTACAACCTGTAGGCATGACCGTAGAATTCCAGAAAAAGCGTAAACATGCGTGCAGATCACGCTTAATAACTCCACAGCCGTATATCTTACCAATACAAAACTTGGCAGATCCCAAGGCCTATGGATCTTGATCATGTATACCAAATTTCAGGCAAATCCATCAAACAGTTGCAAAGTTATTAAGGTGCAAAATTATGGGGTTTAACATAGAAATGGCTCCTCAACCCTAACTATGGTAGCACTACCGTGCTACCATAATACATATATACCAAGGGAGTGAGCACTTTCTCAGTAGGATAACCTGTGTTATTTCCACTGCAGTGAGGATAAATCCTGATGACATCAGCAGAGTGAGGATATCAACATTTATCTATACTCTGCTGATGTCTCCAGAGTGATGATAAATGCACTGCAGCTTGCATTCTAAAGGAAACTGCTTCAGAAAACTTTCTCTTTCTCACTGAAGCTGCAACTTACTCAATTAGCTTTGCAAAAGACTCTCACCTAAGTCTCATTGTGTTTGTAACATTGCTAGCCCATTACTGTGCTGATCTCAGCTTCAAAACAACCTGAATTCTAAATGAAAGTCTTTTACAAAGTAGGTTATGTTCCTCAGTGCTACCTGCAGCAGTTTGTCTTTCTCACTGAGCTTCTGACTCACTCAATTAGCTTTGCAAAAACACACTCATCTGTGTTTCTGACTCCCAGTCCATTCAGAACACACACACATGCACACACACACTCACACACTGACAGCACACATAGAATGAGCAGGAAACACACAGACTCAGAAAAAATGTTTCTGCAGCTCTCACCCCTGTGGTATAAATTGCACACATGATGGGCAGATCATGGCATATGGAAAATATTCTCACTCTGCAGGAGTGAGAATATTTTCCATATCCCACTCCTACCCTTCATATATCCCCTATTTATATATATATAGTGTTTTCCTGGAGTTCCTTCAGTCAGCTGGAGTTCATTGATGTCATGAGGATTGTCCAGCATATGCGCCCTACGTGCTATAGTTTGGACCCTGGACCAACCTCCTAATTTTGGGTTGTATTGACATCATTGGTCCAGTCCTTTTGCAGATAGCCAGGTGCTGCCTGGAATCAGGTGAGTTTCCTAGCTCCCTGAAAGAGGCGGTGGTGACACCCCTCTTGAAGACAGCTACTGCAGACCCTGACTGTCTGAAAAACTACAGACCTATCTCTAACCTTCCCTTTGTTGGGAAGGTGATTGAGAAAGTAGTGGCTGCACAACTGGAAGACCATTTGACCATCCATGAGGTCTATGAACCCCTCCAGTCCGGTTTTCGTAAAAGACATAGTACCGAGGCAGTGCTGGTTCGGGTGCTCAATGATCTCTTGACGGCTAGAGATTGGAAGAGTCATTCCATTTTGATTCTCCTCAACCTTTCTTCAGCCTTTGACACAGTAGATCACATGGTGTTGATAGAACGCCTGAGGCGGTCCTGTGGAATATCTGGAACCGTCTTAAGATGGTTCTCATCATTCTTCACTGGAAGATCACAAAGAGTTGTGTCCGGGGTTTTTTCCTTGGACTCAACTGCTTTGTCTTCTGAGGTGCCCCATGGTTCAGTATTGTCACCCATGTTATTTGCGGTGTATGTGCTACCCATCGAAGACATTGTAAGGAGGTATGGGCTGAGGTTTCACTGTTATGCAGATGATACCCAGCTCTACCTTTCCTTTGCCCCCGACCAGATTGGAGCTCTCTCAGTCTTTAATAGCTGTCTAACTGAAATCCAGGAGTGGATGAATTCTAGCTGGCTGAGGTTGAATTCTGATAAGACTGAGGTATTGGTTGTGGACCCCGGTCATCGGATAGGGGGGTCGAGTGTTGATGCGCCTTCCGGAATTTTTCTTGGAGGCATTCCTCTCCCGACCTCTGAACAGGTGAGGAACCTGGGGGTAGTTCTTGATGACGGGCTGACACTGCATTTGCAGGTGTCGGCAGTCATAAAGACTTCCTTTTACCATCTTTGGAACATCGCCAGGATCAGTCACCTAGTTCCGTCTGCTGACCTACCAACGTTAGTCCATGCCTTCATGTCCTCGCACTTGGACTATTGCTACTCCCTTAATCTAGGGCTTTCAGGGGTTGAAATCCATCACCTGCAGCTAACGCAGAATGCTGCTGCCCAGCTACTGACAGGTTCTAGTAGATCCTGTCACATTACTCTGGTGCTGCGCGAACCGCACTGGCTGCCAATTCGGTGGCGGATCACCTTTAAAGTCGGCTTGCTGACTTTCAAAGCTCTACACGATCTGGGCCTAGGCTATCTGAAAGAACTCCTGGTTCCTCATCATCCAAATTGATCACTCCGCTCGGCTGACGAGGGGTTGCTAGAGTTCTAAGGGTGAATTTGAAATCTTCAGGCGCTCTGGCATTTGCGTATGCAGCCCCCACCCTTTGGAACTCTCTACCCCATCGGTTGCAGGAGTGCACTTCTGTGGAGGGCTTTAAGAGAGACTTGAAGACTTTTTTATGGGAAACTGCATTTTTAGAACACTGATTGTTATGATTGTTTTAATTTAATTGTATTTTTTAATGATTTTTTATTGTTTTTATTTGCTATTTATGTACGGCGCCTTGGTAATTGAAAGGTGCCTTATATATATATATATATATATATATATATATGTATACTGCCGGGTCATGCCAGCATAGTTAGGTTGAAAGTTCACTTCTATGTTAAAGTCCAAACTTTGAACCTTAATAGCTCTGGAGTCATTCAATGGATTTGCACGATATTTGGCATGCATAATCTCTAGGATTAGGTCTCTTGACTTGCTAAACATTGTGGGAATCATTCACATATCTGGACTTCCTTGTACGGTATGGGCTGCACACCCATTGGCTCTTGCACTGAACCAATGGGCATGCAGTCCTACCGAGCTGTCAGTCGGCAGGTGGCTGGGTGGCAGATGAGTGGGATGCTGCCACCCACCGGCTGGACGGGGAGTGGGGTGGTGGGGCTCCATGGTGGGTGGGGGCCACCAGATCACCAGGGATATTGGACTTTGGGGGTGGGTTTGACATTATGCCCACTATCAGGCTTTGCGTCCACTGGACCACCAGGGATATTGGACTTTGGGGGACGTCTGATGCCCATGATCAGGCTGCTCTGGGAGACATAACATTCTGCCTGCGATCGGGCTAATGGGGGTGGAAATAACATTCTGCCCGCATTGGCTAATGGAGGAAATAACATTATGCCCATGATCCAGGCTAATGAGAGTAAATAATGTTATGCCATGATGGGCTATGGGGACACTTCAGCCTGATTGGGGCATAGGGGCCGCTGGGAGGCAGGTGGAGGGCCACCCACAGGTGGCAGCTGCTGTGTTACGCCCTGCAATGTGGCAGCTCACCTGTGGGTGGCCCTCGACTCTGATCCTTTGTTTTGGTGTAAAGTTGTGCAGGTGCAGGTAGGGGTTGCGCCTGCATAACTCTGCATGGCCCGGCTGAATATCGGGCTGTGCAGTTTATGCATGTTTCCTCCCCCTTCAGTTGCACATGCCTTCATTAGCATTGCACTGTTGCTCAGCATGATTTGGGGGCACAATTGCCTCCTGCTGAATATTGCAGAATGGCGCATTTTGGACTTGCGCAGGCGCAACCCTATTGTGCATGGCTCAACTCTTTTGAATATCTGGCCCAATGTATGATATAGAGAGATTAACAGTACATGTATAATGAGTGCTAAGACAAATGATCTGTTTTACCAGACATGAAATTGCAAGGAATGGTAATGGCAAACAGTGGGACACCACAAATGGGGATGGGGCACACATTGAAAGGCTATAGGTGCTGAAAAAAGGGAGAGGCAAAGTAGTAGGAGGCAAGGGCAAGAATTAGTCAAGAGTTAGTCATAGCAGGAGCAATGATGTGACAGGTGGGGAATGGGTGAAGGGAAGGGAAGGGAAGGGAAGGAAAGGAGAGAAGGAAGGGAGGGAAGAAAGGAAAAGGAGAGAATGCATACAATGAGCAATGGAGGGGCTTATGCATAGCAGGTACAATCATCCTGCAAGGACTGCTCAATAAGGTTTTGAATTTTGCAAGACTGACAAAGAAAGTAAGTTTAAAGGAATTTTGTAAGCTATTCCATAGAGTAGGAAGAGCATGACTTATCAAGTGAGAACCATGCCAAGTTCTGATTCTAGAAATTTGTAACAAAAAAAAAGAGTATTTTCTTGGCAAATAGCTCCCACTAGCTAGAGTCAGTAGCTTGCAAATGTAATCGGAAGTTTATTCGTTAGAGTTCTGTAGGTCCAGATAACCGCATTTTTTAGACATCTAGTTTTGAGTGACTGCTAACCCATCATGGCACAGATGGAGCAATGATGTGTGTGTTGTAAGGGGTGCCAGTAATAAATCTTATAGCTCTGTGATACAGGTGTCCAATTTGGCCAATGCAAAGCTGGGGCCGTGACTATGAATAATATCTGGATAGTCAATAAGTGGTAAGAATGTTGATTGCACCAGTTTGATTTTTGCATCTTGCATGTTCTGATGCTTAATTCAGAACAGGAACCCAATCTCTGCTTAAGTTTTTTGATAGCTTGTCAATATGTAAGCAATTCTCCGTAAGAGAAGAGTGGTATATTTTTGACTTCTGCAGCCACAGCTGGAACTCATGCTGCTGGCTGCACAGTCAAGGAAGACCTGCAGTTCTTCTCACTGACATGGGGTGCCCAATCCCCGTGTTGGTATGTATCCACCAAACACACACACACACACACACACACACACACACACATTTGGCACACTGGGAGCCCACCTCAGTGTGCCTGACATTATTTAAAAGCCTGTCAGAAAAGGAAACTGTTCCCGATGTCTTTTCTTCGATGCAGAATCCTGCATTGAAATTTGTGATCATTTGGATACAGGATCCTGCATCGAACTACTGTGCCCCCTCCACTGACATTGGGGTGCCCAATCTCCTTGTTGATGGGTATTCCCCCCACAGTATTGTGGCACACTGGGAGCCCACCCCAGTGTGCCGATATAGAAAAAATATTTTTAGCCCTTTCCGACACTGGGAGGTCCACTCATGGTGTTGGATGACTTCACCATCCCTCTGCCCACTTTCAGTGCCAGCGCTGGTGCCCAATTCCCTGGCTGGCATCATGTATGCCCCCCAGACTCATGAGGCACATTGGGAGCCCACCCCAGTGTGCCCATATTTATTTTTAAAAAGTTCTCCTGTTAATGTAGAAAATCGTCCCCCATAGTCTTTTTTTCTTTTAAAACCCAGATAAAAAGAAAATGGTCCATCTTTGTCTACCCACTTTGCCCTCCCCATCCCCACCTCCTCCTATGTGCACTCACCACCCTGAACCCCACTCACTCATACTTACCCTGCGGAGGTCGGGATCGGCGATCTTCTCTGGACCGGGATACGTGTCCACTCTTCAAAGCCAAACTGTGATATGAGGAATCAAGGTATGCCATATAATGGGAGTGGGGGGTCAACTTATGTTCATATCTTGTTCAATTCTAGGATTTTTGGCAGCAAACTTTCAACATGGGGTTCTTGGGACTCCTCCTCATGAACACTGGCACTGTCATTTCGTTTTTCTTGTCCAGAAATGTGATTTCACAGTCGCTGCACAGAATCACCTTTTGGGACCTATTCATGAAATGACAGAGTCACTGTTCATGAGGTGGGGTCCCAAAAAGCCTATGTTGAAAATTTGGTGAAAACATTCCCAAAAATGACTGCATTACAAGCGTGCATTGAGAAGTTTCTATGCATGCTCATAACTTTGCCAATTTTTAATATTTTCACTTCAGATTTTCAGCATTGCCATTTTTTTACACCTCCTTATGAACAGTACAGCTGTCATTTTGCACATCCTTCCCAAAACATGTTTTCGCACCTGTGGTGCAGAATGGCACGGTCACTGTGTGAAATCAACTTTTGGAATGGATGAATGAAATCACAGTTGCACTGTTCATGAAGTGGGATCCCAAAAAGCCTTGTTGCAAATTTGCTGAAAAAATTCCAAAACATGACCGTGTTATTGTGCAGTTTCTACCCACGTTCGTAACATCACCAATTTTTCTATTTTCACTCCAGATTTTTAACATTGCAATTTATCCACACCACCTAATGAACAGTACAGCTGTCATTTTTCAAATCCTACTGAAAATGTTTTACCACAACTGTGGCACAAAAACGGTGTTACAGTTGGGCAGAATTACATTTTGATGAGGATTTGAAAGTTTGTTATACTAGGTACATGTAGTGAGGTGCTAAGAAAGTTTTGTTGAACATTTGGGGTGAAAATTATTTGAGATGGCACAGTTATGATCATCTGTTGCAATTTCACTACACCTGCTCATAACAATGTGTGGAAGTGCAGGGGCCTGAGATGCCTGTGTTTCCACAGCTAGATACATATGTGGATCTGTCAAGGAATGGGAGCACAAGGTCCAAAGGACCCTGTGCACCCACCATGACATATGGACACTGTTGTGCTATCTGGATGAAGGGATGGGAATGCAGGGTCCAAAGGACCCAGCACTCTCACTGTGACATATGGATAGTATTGTACTATCTCGATGGAGGGAGGGATGGGAGCACAGGGTACAAAGGACCATTCACTCCCACTGTGACATATGGATACTGTTGTACTATCTTGATGGAGGGATGGGAGTTCAGTGTCTGAAGGACCCAGTACTCTCACTGTGACATATGGACAGTATTGTACTATCTCGCTGGAGGGATGGGAGCACAGGGTAAAAAGGACCCTTCACTCCCACCGTGACATATGGATACTGTTGTACTTTCTTGATGGAGGGATGGGAGAGCAGGGTCCAAAGGACCATGTGCTCCTCGGACACTGTGCTCTCACCATGACATATGGATACTGTTACACTATCTTGATGGAGGGTTTGACCCTGCACTCCCACATTAAAATGAGGATACAATTATACTATCTGAAAAAAACTTTGTTAATGCATCAGTTAGGGTGAATGCCACAGCAGCAAAAGCAGGGAAATGAGGTATTAGGGTATCCAACCTAATGCCACACCCTCAGGGTTCCCCCTACCACCAATCCTACCCTATACCCTCACCCTCCACACACCAACAGGGTTGGTGTGTGTCTAGGGTCGTCAGGCCAAACTCTCACCCCATTGTCCTATACTGTAGTGTGTAAGCTTGTTTACACATGGAATAGGGTGAGAGTTGGGCCTGATGACCCAATGGCACACCCCGATGCCTGTTGGTGTGTGGAGGGTGGGGCATGGGAGTGGAGTGGTAGGGGTGGGAACCCTGAGGGTGGGGTATAAGGGTTGGAAAACCTAATGCCTCATTTCCCTGCTTTTGTCACTGGGGTATTCACCCTAACTGATGCATTAATGAAGTTTTTTGCAAAGAATATATATATATATATGTAATAACCCACTCTAGGGTGGCAGTCACGCTCTGATATATGCACACCTTGGTGTCATTCAACCACCCAAGCAGTGCATATATCAGAGCATGACCACACACCCTAGAGTGCATTATCTTTCTTATAAAATGGCCACAAATGTGGGGATGGGGGCACAAAAAGTAATCCATATGTAGCACAAATAATTGTTTCATCTGTAAAGTATCTGATTGATGCTGCCATAATCTGAATGGGGTTAAGTTGTTGGTAATGGTTATCTGATTGATCCTGCCATTTTCACAGTGTCTCTGTTTACAAGGGCTTTCACTTTCTGCTGCAATGTAGCATGACCGAGCGCTGTCATGGCTTGTAAGTTGCTGCCAGACATTTAATCATCACTCAGTTGAAAAAGTAAAAAAAAATGTAAATTTTTTTCTGTTTTATTTCTTCTCTGACAAACAAAAGCTGCTGTCTGCACAGGGGGAAGATCAACCATGGAGCACTTTCACTTTTATCATTGAACTGTAGCATGACCAAGCATGCTCAATCTCCAAAAGTAACATATAGGTACATGTTTCAAGTAAGCCCCTCTTAGTTCAAAACTGAAGTAAAGTATGTGTTGTCTCTTTTTTTACTGTGGTTTCTACAAAAGAAGCTGCTTACTGAAGTGAGAGGAGAGCAAGCACAGAGCAATAAAGTTGGCAGCTTTGGAAAGATAGACGCAAGGCAGAGCGACTGTTGCTATAGCAACACTTTGCTGACTGCCTTGCCCTGTGCTTGTTCTCCTCTTTACTTGAAACATGTACCTGTACTGACAACCCAAATAAGACCCCACCACTGATTTGCCAATACTCTGGAGACCCAAATCCCTAATGCTTTTTAATTTCCCATCTTTGTATACTTTGCATTTTTACAACCCTAATCTCAGCATAAATGTAGTTTTTTGCAAATAATTTCCCTTCCATATGTGATAGTGGAACTATATCCAAAATGAGATAAATACAATATTGGAGACAGTCCTGGAACTGTATCCTCATTTTGCAAAATGAATGAAATACAATATTGGAGACAGTCCTGATGCAGAGCATGGGCCCAGCAGACCCTAACACACATGTCGATACCTTGTGGGTGAGGTTCCCTTACCCACCACAGGGTGTAGCATCTGTGCTAAAACAATGCTCCATCCCTACCCAGGCCATGACTGGTGCTACATGCTGTAGCACCTTCCCCATCAATCTTGTCTCAGTAAACCAGCTCATTGAATTCACACCTGAACTCAGCTCACTGACATGGTAAGGCAGCGTGTTCCTAGATGTGCAATGGACATCCCTGCAATCAATTTTACTTAATACATTCTTTGTTTTTATAATATTTTGACCCCAGACTTTCAACATATTCTTCTTATGACCCCACCTCATAAACCCCATAGGTGAACATTTTCAAATCTGTGGTGAAACACCATTCCACACCACATGTGCAAAAAATGCATTTTGGATAGCATGTGAAAAATGACAGATGTACTGTTCATAAGGTGGTGTGAAAAAATGGTATGTTGAAAATCTGGAGTAAAAATATTGTAAATTACCAAAGTTATGCGCCTGTGTGGTCAATTTTCTATGCATGCTCATAACTCGGCCATTTTTAGGAATTGTTTCACCAAATCCTCAGCATGCCCTTTTTTGGGACCCCACCTCATGAACACTGGCACTGTAATTTTGATAATCTGTCCTGAAAGGTGATTCAGTGCAGTGACTGCGCCATTCAGCACTACAGGTGTGAAAACACATTTTGGGCAGGATGTGATGAATGAAAGCTGTACTGTTCATGTTATGGTGTGGAAAAATGGGTATGTTGATAATCTAGAGTCATAATATTGTAAATTACCAAAGTTATGCACCAGTGTAGAAACTGCACAACACACGCTAATAGTGCGGCCATTTTTTGGAATATTTTCACTAACTTTTCAGCATGGCCTTTTGGTGACCCCACCTCATGAACACTGGCACTGTCATTTCAATAATCAGTCCTGAAATGTGATTCTGTGCAGTGACTGCAAAATCACCTTCAGAACCCAATTAATTAAATGACATTGACAGTCTTCACGAGGTGGGATCCCAAAAAGTTCATGTTGAAAATTTGGTGAAAAAATACCAAAAAATGGCAAAGATATCAACATAACTTCAAAACACCATTGAAATACATTATATGGCACTTACCTTTATTCCTCAGTTTGCAGTTCAGCTTTGAAGAGTGCAGACGTGTCCCAGCCCACAGAAAATGGTGGGTGCTTAGTGGGGTGGGATGGGGAGGGGATGACTGGGATGACAAGAGACTGTCTTCTTTTTTCTAGGTTAAAAAAGATGTTGCAGGACAGTTTTTTTCTTTTCAGGGAAAACAACATATAAATTAAAGTATTTTGGGACACTGGGGGGTGGGCTCCCCAGTGTCCCACACTGCTGGCAGGGTGTAAAAGCTGACGTGGGGATTGGGCACCCTGATGTTGGCACTGGCATAAATACATGGGCTGCAAAGGGAGTGGGGGGACCATACGGCAGAAATTTAAAAAAAAATTCAGTAGTCACTCATTATAATGAACACCTCTGGGTCCATCCCATATGTTTGTTACAGTGAGGGTTCATTACAATGAGAAACTGTACTCAGTACCAGCTGGACTACAGATCTCCTGTTTATGTGCATGTGTCCAGCATTCCTGCCTGCATTTTATCAGCTTTTGGCAGGAGAGGAAAGGATTTTGCTTCTGTACCTGTGGAGAGAAGAAAGGAAAAAGGAAAACTGCTCCACTCCACTCCACTTGGACATTCCACATACTGTACTGCCCTGGAAAACAGCTCAGCAGCATGTATGTGGCATTTTCTTTACCTTGGCAAGTGTGACAAGAAAGTAATGTGAGGAGGAAGTTTGTGGGACTGCAGAATATCTGTGTTTCGGTTTTGGGGTAAGAGCAGGGCAGGGAGGTATTGTTTTTTTCTGTTCTGCTGCAGAGAGGAGGATCACAAAAGTGAAACTGCTCCTATTTATACAGCCATGTACAGTCTTGAAAAAACAGTTCAGCCACATGTGTGTGCCACGTTCTTTCTTTCAGTTTTAGTAAGTGAGGTAACAAGGGACCACTGTAACTGTACTGCCACTGGGAATTGGGGCCCCCTGTGTGCAGATAACAGCTTAATTTAGTGACAGTCAGCCTGTCAGAGCAGTAGCCCCATCTCTGATTAACTGTACCAATCATGGACAACAGCAGACTACACTTTATGGCACAGCTGTCTTTAATAAACAACAGTTGTGTCATATAGTGCAAGTACTATACAATACAGTTGTCATTTATTAAAGAGAGCTGTGTCATATTATACTTTCACTATACAGCACAGCTGTTGTTTATTAAAGACAGCTATATTGTATAGTACTTGCACTATACGACACAGCTGCCTTTATTGAAGACAGCTGTGTCGTATGTGTCTTGGTCCCAGAGGTAAATATTGGGTAAAGGGTAATGGGGAGTGGGGGAGCTCAGTGGGACAGGAGGGTAGGGGTTAGGGAGATGGCAAGGATGACAAGGGACTGTTTTCTTTTTTTCAAGTAAAAAAAGACGTTGCTGGAAGTTGTTTTTTTCTTTTCAAGAAACTTGAAGTTCTGAAGAAAGAACACAATTTCAGGACACGGGGGGTGGGATCCCCAGTGTCCCATACTGCTGAGGGGGTGTAAATGCTGACACAGGGATTGGGCCCCATGATGTTGGCATTGTTAATAAATCAAAGGCTGCACAGGGAGGAAACATCCTACAACAGGGGTGGACATCCTATTATCGGATAAGAATAAGAAATAAATTAAATAAATACACTGCATTCATGGATTGTGGCTCCTGCTGTGCAGATAACAGTTTCATTAAGGCACAGTCAGCCTGACAGGGCTACAATGACAGTAGCCCTGTCCTTGACCTACGAGTGGCAACAGCAGCATGGGTTGTACTATACGACACCGCTATCATTTATTAAAGACTGCTGTGTCATATAGTGCAGTCTGCTGCTTCTGAAAAATTTCAGTTATGAATAGAATGTTAATTTTTTGAACTGCTCATGCTCAGGAACATTTTTTTTTTACTAGTAGGTGACTGGGCCCAGCCCTTGTTCAGTCATGCCTGACAATAAATACAATATAAGTACAAATTACTATATCTATATATATTTATATATATATATATATATATATATATATATATATATATATATATATATATATTATACAGGCATGACTGCCTGTATATTAAGGTTGAGTAAGCACTTCTATGTTAAACTTAAATTTTTGCACCTTAATAACGTTGTCCCCTTTCAACCAATTTACATGAAATTTGGAAAGCACAGCCTATGGGCCAGGAATTCTTGATCCTGTAATTCTATGTAGATGGGTTCAGGGGAGACAAAGTTACTGAGGTGCAAAAAAACCCAAAAGTCTCAGTTTTGAAAATTTTTAAATCTTTTTTTTGCCACCCAGCAACTAAAAAAAAGGAGGCTTTGAAATCATGAAACTTTCAGGTTTGACAGAGGTTCATCCAAGGTATGTGCTTTTGTGGTTTTCAAGTCCCTCGGTTAAGTAGTTTTTAAAATAAATAGGTTTAGGTTCCCATTATGGTTAAAATAAAGACCGGGGCCCAATTCTCAAAGCACTGAGAGTGATGCAAGGTGCCTGCACCAAACACAAATGGCACAAATAGCACCTTGCGTGAAGTACTGTCCCCCAGAGACATTCTAAAAGGTAGCCTGAGTCAACCGCAAGCTGCCTGCCCCAAACAGGACTTGCACCACCCATGTGCCCACAAATGGGCTGCAACATGGCGCAAGGGTGCATGTGGTGGACTCAAGCTGCCACAGCCCATAAATAGGACTCTCAAAACTCTCCCTGAGGTGAATTTCTAAGCACCCTTAGACCAGCCAGGGCTGGTCTAAGGGTACTTAGAATGATCTCTCCTGGGAGAGCAGACCTATTTGTGGCTATGTGACAATGCCCTGGTAATCCAGCGGTCCCTCCCCAATGACCACTAACAGGTACAAAGCCAACCACCATACCAGGTGGTATAGTGAACCCTCTCTCTGACCCAATATGCCCATTGGTTTTCCATTACTCCTGGTGGTCTAGTGATCCTGCCCCCCCATCCTAGCATAAAGTGCCCAGCATCCTGCACCCCCCCAACCCATACCCTGAGCCAGAACTGGCACAGCCCTCCTCCACCACTTCAGCCAGCCCCGACTGGATTGTCAAGGTATGCATATAATACAGTAGGTTCTCACTGATAAGTGAGTGCCTACTGTGATACTCGTGCACAGTGACAGTTCAGCCGGGGCTGGCTGAGTGGTGAGAGGAAGGCTGTGCCAGTTCCGGCTCAGGGAACAGGCTGAGGTGTGTGGGGCACTGGCCATTTATTGCCAGAGTGGGGGGGGCAGGACCCTAGACCACCAGGATGACTGGGATAAATTTGGGCATATCGGAGTGGGGGTGGGACCACTAGACCACCAGATCGACAGCAATTATTCGATAGGGCATATCAGGGTAGGAGGGGCAAAAGCCACTGAGGGCACTGCTGGACCGGTGCACAGTCAGCTTATGATATGTGGCAAGCCCTCCTGCTGTGCCATGTGTTTGATTCCTAGTCTGGCTTGTCGTAAGCCTCAGGACTTAACCACCAGGACCCTGCTTGTAAAAGAATTGGGTGCAGGGTCCCTGGTGCACCAGGCTTCAGCCCAAGCTGCTGTTTGCTGCAGCATGTGCCAGTCCAAGCCCACTTTGAGAACTGGACCCCAGGGATTTATAGTCTCCAAATTTTCTACTTGAAACTATGGTTTAATCCTCATGACCACATCAAGGTAAACACTGAGAGATGAGTACTATACCTATTTCTAACTAAGCTAAACTTAAAAAATGAATAGCCAATCCCTTTGGTAGGTCTTAAAGTTAATGTGAAAACTATTCCTAGATGGTACAGTAAGTATGAAACTTAGGAAAACTTTCTGGGCAGCCCTTCTAGGAGGTCTTAAACTTTATTTGAAACACAAAAAAAAATCCTTAAGCTTTGGCATGAACTGGAACCGACCTTACTGGTACTAAATTAAAGGGATGCTGTGAACCTCCATAGGCCTCGAAGTGTCCCTAGTTTTAAAAAACACATGTTACAATTGTTCACATTCTATAGAGACTGTTAATGCATCTGGTAGTATGATTCAGATCCCTTTTTTCTTTTAAAAAGTGAAAAACTGATTGCCCACCATACTGATGTTACCACATCAAAACATGTTTGTTTACATTTCTTGACCAGCTCCCACTGCATCTTTCCTGGACTTGGGAACAGCCCCAACACAATCTAGTGACTCATTATGCAGTGGGATTAGAGGAGACTATTGCATCATGAGTGGCTGCACTGCTTGAGGGTGTTTCTAATGTTTCAGGAAGTGTGCATTAAGAGTAGTTCAATGATTTAAAGCAAAACAAAGCTGGGCATAGCTAACAATACCATGCATTTTGGTTCTAAAAAGCAAGGAGGCAGATAAAACAACCAGCAACCTCCATGAATTTTAGAGAAAGTAAGCAATCATAAAATGCGAGTTTTCATCTAAAAATGATATGATGCAAAACGGGTTGACAGTGTCCCTTTAAGAGCCCCTAATAACAACAGTTATGTAAAAATAATAAAAATATGATCTTATTAGGTTTGAGCATGTTCAGATATACCATGATTTCCATAGAATCCACTACTTACGTAACCCCGTTCCCTCAGGAAAAATGGAGTGGTTGACCATCTTTGCCCCCTGACTCCTTCCCAAAGTATTTTTTGCGTTATGCTTTACACTGTAAACACCTCACAATCTTCCTATAGAGAGTCTACAGATGTGGGGTGTCACAGGCAACTACTAAAAGTAGTGTGATGGCTGCTATGCTCAGAGTAAGGTTCTGTGGGAAATCTGCATAGCAGATCCTATAGTCATGAGACCCCCTATCTCCTTACCAACACGATACAGACAGTTTTATTTAATTATTTATTTATTGATAACTGGGTACATTGGGCTGAGACATAAGTCTCTTTTTCAACCATGGCCCTGGGGAAAACAGTACAGTACTATACATTTTAATACACTACAATACAGTACATCAATTTCAGTGACCACGCTGGGAAAGGTGCGAAACGCAATGGGGTTGAAAAGATGCTATTCTCCCTAAATGGTCAAAATGACCATTGACTGCCAAAAAAATGTAACTATGTACAGGGCCCTCAGTAAATAACTGCAGAACAGTGGTTGTGTTGGTTTGCATCTTCTTGTAATTCTCAGATTCCCCACTAGGTGTAGCCCTTTTGTGAGAAAATACAGAAACTTGAACTTGCAGTGAACCACATGGCTAGGTCCAGATATTGTTTCACCTCAGAGAACTAGTCTTACCTAGTAAATAGTTTTGATTATTTCTGTAAAATAAGTATTGTAGTGCTGCACAAGAAAGAAATACAAAAATAGAATGTAAAGCATTGTTTTCCAAAAGGTATTACAACTACATTCATGCATGTAAAGAGTTTAATTGGGTTAAATTGTAGCTCTATGTCTTTTCATGTCTGGAAATCCCAAAATGTACTTTGTATGTATAATTTTACAATATCTTTTTAAAGGTAAAAATCAATGTCAGTTTTCAGTACTTTTAATTACATTTTAAGAGTATGAACAAATATTTAACCATTGTTTTTTTTTGCCATATGTACACTGTAAACTGATGTTATCATGCTGCCTTATCCTTTGTAACCTCCCGGGTAATGCCTATAAACAAGAATTTGCTTCATCTAGTGCACTTTCCTGGTAAATGAAAACTAAATAAATAAAACCACTGGAATGCCCATCAGACTGTTTTACAAATACTGTGAGCAGTGAATCAGAATACAAGATCAACTTATGCAATATACAAAACTCTTGACATTAATTAACTATTCAAGCAGAATAAGGAATTAATTTATTGTCAGGTTGTATAATATACGGTATATTTCCTGTAGCAGAACACAAGTAATGCAACTGATTTGTCAGGCTTCAAATATCTCTGATAGGTTTTGGAATATTTTGTTGTTCATTTTCACCCCATTTTATTCCACACCACTGTGGGGCTATCACCTACAAATAGACTGAAATAAGTTTGTTAACTATATGGATAATAAAAACAATTGCACATAACACTGGGAACCATGGGGCACCTCTTGGAATAGCTGTCCAGTTTCTCCCACCCCTATCCTGATTTTAGTGGTTCATAAAAGGCTAACAGTGGTGTCGACATCCAGTCCATCTGTGGAGGATGGGAAATTTGTAGGTGCTTTAACGTCCAACATTTATGTGGCATGACAATCACCCCCATCTGCCAGCTATGTGCATATGTGTTAAACAGTACAGAACATTTATGCTTGAAGTTATTTTATTGGCAGGAAATATGCTTTTATAATCAAGACAGCACCCGAAGCCACAGCCTTTCTTCATGTTTTATTGGTAGTAAACATGCTTTTATAACCAAGACAGCACCTGAAGCCACAGTATTTCGTCATGTTCCTGATCCAGAAGAATCTGCATGCATTACAGCCCTGACTTTCAAAAGACCATTTCAGCATTAGGCATATGTGCAGCATTTTATTTCTTGTTTTCTTGGAGTTCTTTCTTGGTTGTAGTTATTCTTTTTGCAAGAGTTCTGATTCTGACAAAAATGAGACAGTAGATGACTAATGTTTATTGTCAGCTGCCTCCAGTACTACTTTCCATCCTTTTTCTAATCATTTTGTATTGTGCAATTTGGCTTCCTCATCCTATACCTAGAGCTACAGTAGTAGGACTTATCTGAGGCTAAGGCAGTGTCAGCACTGCATAAAACAAGTATGTACAACACTATTGAGAATAGTTACTGCCACAAAGCTGGCAGAGTGAACAAGACAGACCATGAGTTCCCTCAGTCTCTACTACCATGCAATATCACTACTGTTAGTATGCACCTATAAGAATTCAGTCCATTTTCTCTTAATATTGAAACTTTCTCACAAGATTGTTAAGCTTCATTAGTAGTGATCACAGCAGCAACAACATATTGATAATTCAGAGTTGAATTATATATATCAATTAGGTCTTTGCAGACTACAATGTGATGACCAGACTTTTAACAACCCCGGGGCCCTTGCTCCATCCAGTTCCATCCCTTGACTTCCCCCAAGGTCCCAACTCCCACCATCTCAACACTGTGGACTCCTGCTGCACCACTGCCACTCTTCCTTTGTTGGAAGGAATTCCACCACTTTGATATGGCTTATATGACTTGTTCAAGGCTACACCCACACACATACACACACACACACACACACACACACACACACACACAGTCAATGATGGTACTAGTTTACCTAATTATTCACAATGTTCATGCTGCTCTCCAACTTGTATGCTGTTACTGCTCACAGTAGCTATCAAGTTTCCACATGGTTAAGGCAGGCTATACTTCAATATTGCTATCATGCCCAACCCTCATAACCACTCTTTCATCACTTTTTAGAAGAAAAATACTTAAATATATGAAATGTAGTAGTTGTTATACAGTATGAACTGATTTACATTTCTCCTATGTCACAGGTTCCAGGTGTGAGCTCTGAATGCCATTGTAGAAGGAGAGACAGGCAGCTATGTTCCTGAAACCAAACAGCAATGGTTAGTTGTCAGTGGGAATATAAGCAATACATTTGCTAGATAGTCAAGAGATAAATTTTAAAACAAAAATAATAAATATAGAGATGACTTATGAAGTTTGACATTATACTTCAGTTATGATGAACAAACCTGTTCTCTCATTTGCAAGTAGCAGGATATAGAAGCAAATGATTTTAAACATTTTTACCTTTTATCCTGATAGTTATCATGTGCCCTTTGCACATTTCACTTTTGTGGTACTAGGGTAATTAGCACTCCTGTGGTTATCTAAGTACTGCCACTTTAAGAAAGAAGAATACATATGGGTTTGGCTACTAGGTGGGTACTCTTAAAAAAGCTATTATATGTGAAATGTGTTGGGAGTCAAAGCAAACCTGCTCTATTATTTTGTTACTAGGAGTGAGCAAATTCAGGAAACTTCACTTGAATTTGACATAAAAGCTCCCAACTTCAAGTTGCTCAGAGTGGTACTTAAAGTAGTTCTTAGTCTAGTAGTGATCAAGGCAAAGACTACAAGTAGTGGCACTTTGCCAGTTAAGGTGTCACTATGCGTAGTTCATTCATGTTTTTGCTTGGCAAAGGAGGCACTTCACCTGGCACAGAAAGGAAGGAACTATGTGTAGTGCACCTTCAGCAGCAAAGTGCCACATGTAGTACTGTTTGCTTTTATTTTCAATTTGAACAAAGAAAAAAAAAGCCATGTAGACCATTTGTCTCACACCCCTCCTACCAGTGCTTCCTATACAAGGTGCCCCTACCCACCCCATCCTTTTAGTACCCAGCTCCCCCCCTTCCACTTCCAGTGAAGTTAAGTGTTTTAAATCTCTCCTCCATCCCAGTGTCATAGTCCATGACCTCCATGCATCCTACTCAATGAAATTAAAGATGAAGACCCCCACCCACAAACATCTGGCACTCCATTTCCATCCTTCCCCCACACACCACTAAAAATAGTAAACCTACAAAAGAGAAAAACATCCCTCACCATGGTGTCCAGCCTCCCTGTTTTCTGGCTCTGCCATAAATGAATGAACTGGTGGTGTGCCCTATAATAACATTTGATTGGCTGGCCTCGGTGACCAATCAAGTATTACTATAGGACACAGTACAGACCCATTCTTACATGGCAGAGCCTTTGGGATGAGTGGAAGGAGGTGGAGTGCAAGAGGGTGGTGGGGTGGGGGTCTTGAACTTTATTCCACTTGGTCAGGTGGGTGGTTTGGGGTGGTGGGTTGAAATGATATACAACTACGGAAGGAAGGAATAAAAAATATATAACTTTGATGAGGCTGGGGAAAGAGGAGGTGGCCTCAGCACAGTGAGTTCTCTGTCTTCTGGTTTGAATGTCTATCTTACTGAATAATTAAAATATTACACTATTAATTTTCAAGTTATAAAACCCAGATACTCTTCAGTTATTATGGATCAAATTGCATTAGACTAGTTAGTCCACAAAAAAGGATCCTATTTTTTTTGTTTTTTTGTTAGTACAGCCCAAGGAAGGCAACATAGAATCAGAAGTTGTAGGCAGATGGGGACCGTACAATCAATCAAGTCTGCCCTTGGCTTCCTACCCCTCTACTTAGCTGCCTGCTTGTGTATCCCACAGTGTCTGTCCCATGCCCACTTGAATTTCCCCACTGTCTTGCCTCTTACATCCCCCTCCGGCAGGCTATTCTGTGGTTCCAAAATGTGCTCTGTGAAGAAGAATTTCCTCGTATTGCTTCTGAACATTCCTCCCTTAGGTCAAACGCTGTGCCCTCTGGTCCTCCTGTAGTCCTTTACCTGAAAGAGGTTCTGCACGTGCACCCTGTTGTTGCCTTTAAGGTATTTGAATATTTCTATCATGTCACCATGATCCCTGCATTGCTCTAGGGAGTATAATTTGAAGTCATCCAGTCTTGCCTCGTATGGTTTCTGGATGTAAGCCCTGCACCATCGTTGTTGCTCTTCTCTGTATTGTCTCCAGTCTATCTATGTCCTTCCTGAGGTGTGGCCTCCAGAATGAACACAGTACTCCAGGTGAGGCCTGACCAAGGACCGATACAGAAGCATGATTACTTCATGCCGTCTGCTCGTGAAGCCCCTCTGTATGCATCCCAGGATACCACTAGCCTTTAGTGCTGCCTTTTCACATTGTCTACTGACCTTGAGGTCATCTGATATGATCACCCCTAGGTCTCACTCCTGCCTGGTAGCCACCAGCTGCTCCCCTCCCATTGAGTACAGTTTCCCTGGGTTATGCTTTCCCTAGGTGCATGACCTTGCAATTTTTGGCACTGAATTTAAATTGCCTGGTCTTGGATCACTCCTCCAGTTTTCAGAGATCAGATTCCATGCTTTGCTGTCCCTCTGTAGTGTCTACCCTGTTGCCGATTTTGGTGTCATCTGCAAACAGGCACACCTTTCCCTCCAGTTCATCAGCAATGTCGCTAATGAATATGTTGAAGAGGATTGGCCCCAGAACTGAGCCCTGCGGGACCCCACTAGTCACCCTTCCCTCCACAGATAGAGTGCCATTTATTAATACTCTCTGAGTTCTCCCATGAACCCAGTACCCAGTTTGTAACCTTTGGCCCAATTCCCAAGTTCTCCAGTATTTTGACTAGTCTCCTGTGCAGAACGGAGTCAAAAAGCTTTGCTGAAGTCCAGGTAGGCGACATCCACTGCCCCACCCTGATCCACTGTTTTGGTGACCCAATTGAAAAAATAAGCCAGGTTTGTCTGGCAGGACCTCCCTGCCATGAAACTGTGTTGATTTTTGTTGAGCTGACCAATTTGCTCCAAAAAAGCTATGATTCTTTCCTTCAGCAGGGACTCTATCAGTTTTCCCACGACAGATGTTAGACTAACCGGATGGTAGTTACCTGGCTGTTCCTTGCTTCCACTCTTGTGAAGTGGTACTATTGTTGCACTCTTCCAATCCTCCAGCATCTTCCTTCTCCTTAATGATCTGTTGAAGAGCACTGCTAAGGAGGCTGCCGTTTCCCTCCCTAGTTCTTTCAGTATTCTTGAGTGTATCCTATCTGGCCCCATAGCTTTATCTACCTTTAACTTGTCTATTTCCTCCAGGACCCTTTCCTCTGTGAAGGGACCTGTGTCTATTCCTTCAATCTGACACTTCTTTATGCCTGTTGTTGGTCCGTTACCATCTGCTTCCTGTGTCAACACTGAGCAGAAGTACTCACGGAGTGCCTCTGCCTTCTCCCCGTCTTGCTCTGTGGTTTGTTCATCTTTTTTGTGATTTTTATAATGACCCCTTTGGTCTTCCTTTTTTCACGTATGTACCTGTAGAAGGTTTTGTTACCCTTTTTTACTTCCTGAGCTATCCTAACCTCTGTTTGAGCCTTTGCATTTCTAATCACTTTCCCTGTCTCTTTTAGTTTCTGTTTATATTCTGTTTTGTCTGCCTCGTTCCCCAACTCCTTGTACTTTCTGAGGGCTATGCACTTTTCTCTCACCATGGTTGCCACCTCCTTGGAAAACCATAGTGGGTTTTTCCTCCTTTTGTTCTTACTAACCTGATGGGTGCACTGTGATGTGACCATGGTTATTGCATCCTTCAAACTTGTCCAATATTCCTCAACGCTCCCTTCTGTCGAGTTACTAAGGTTGTCTCTTAGACAGGCCTTCATGTTTGTGAAGTCTGTCCTCCTGAATTCAATGACCTTCAGTTTGGAGTGTGTGGTGTCTACAGTCCTTTTTACCCTGAACCATACCATGTTATGATCACTGTTGTCCAGGTGGTTCCCTACTTCACCACCCGTAACCCTATTGCTATTTGTGAATATCAGATCTAGAACCACATTACCCCTTGTAGGTGATGTCACTAGCTGATTTAAGCCTGCTTCTTGTAGTGTGACTAGGAATTCCCTGCTCTTCAGTGATGCTGCTGTGTAGGTATTCCAATCTATGCATGGCAGATTGAAATCACCAACCAGCACCATGTTCCCTTTGCCTGACATCTGGAGGATGGTTTCCAGGATTTCGTTATCCATGGCTTCCTCCTGATTTGGGGGTCCATAGATTATTCCTACCTGAATGGGTTTCCGGCTTCTGGCCCCAATTGTGATCCACATATCCGCTGTTTCCACTAGTGCCAGCTGCATTTCTGTGGCATTGATGTTATCCTTAACATAAATAGCTACCCCCTTCCTTTTTCCCATTCCTATATCTCCTAAACAAGTTGTACCCCGGGATAGTCACCTCCCAACCATGATTATTTGTGAACCATGTTTCGGTCACGGCCACCCAGTCTAGTCCTGTCTCAGCTTTTGTGGCAGTACGGTCAGTCATCTTGTTAGCCAGACTGCTTGCATTCAGGCATAGTGCTGACTACTCTTGCTGTGTTGCTTTGTTTGTCATACCTCCCTTGATCTTATTGTTCATCCCTTTGTAGTTCTTCCTGTTTATGGTTCCTCCCTTTCCATTGTGATGGTCAACGCCAGAGTCAGAAAAGTTTTTATGTTCCCGGCAATCTGCTTTTGCTATCCTGGAGTGTGTAGATTTGGTGCTTGCTGAAGGGGGAGAGACAGCAGGCTCTATGTGTGCTTCTCTTGAGCTCCCATCATCTCCTCTCCCGCTAGTTTAACTGTACTATCTGGACATCAAATTTCTGGCCCAGTTCTCTGACTCCCCCTTTAGTCAGGTGGAAGCTGTCGAATTTGAAGAACTCCCTTTCTCAGAAGTTGCCCAAGTTTCCAACGAAGTGGTGCCCCTTTGTGTGACATAAGTCCTTGAGCCATGTGTTGAGCTCACTTATCTCTTTCTCTCTGATTTTCTGCCTGTTCTTCCCTTTCCCAAACAGGCAGAATCTCAGAGAATGCAATGCTATACAAAAATGAAACCAATTTCTTGCCAAGCTGTGCAATGAGCTCCTTAACCTCCTCAATCAACCAGCTAGCAAGGTCACTGATCCCTAGGTGGATCAGGATGTTTGAGACCTCTTCTTCCTTTCTAACTATGTTGACTATTCGGTCAGTGTCCCTCCAAGTGGATTCTCCTGGGAGATGTCTGACCTGCACATCTGCACATTTGTTTTGCCTCAGGTGGGGGTTCACACAGTGAATCATGGAGTCCCTATGATTATGATTTTTTTCCTGTTGAGGTTTTGTTTATGATGTTGTTTTGCTATCCTGTTGCATTTGGCATTCCTTTAGCCTGAGACATCCTCCGTCATTACGGATGGTATGGACGCAAAAGGTGTGTACCTGCTTGCTGTGTTTAGAGTGCTTTGTTGGTTTGGGAGAGTTGCCCGAGCTCGGACCCCTTTTCCTGCAGCCCATTGTCATCCCCCAGGCCTGGTAGTTCTCTGGGGTGTACTGGTTTGGTGTCAGAGATGTGGAGGTGCACTTCTAAAATAAAATGTTTCCCTGTAGGTGGTTATGCAGGATGCTGATCTCACCCCATGCCTCCTGCAGTTGAGCCCTGAGGTGACATATGTCCGAGCATATGGGACAGCGGCCCTGCCTTCAGGTAACGTGACCATTGAAGAGTGTCCTGCAGTGTTGGCAGCCAATGATATCCATGTGCGTGCCAGTGGATGGAAAGAAAGAGTGCATAATTATTCAAATTTAGAGGAAGATGATCTGTTCCTGGCAGACGAAAGAGAAACAGGCTTTTTTTTTGAATTTTTGTTGTAATCACATAGACCCCTCCCCTTCCTGTTCTTTAGGCAGGAAATAGGGGATAGGTCACAGCCCTATATAAGTAGATGACTGGGGGGTGGGATGGAGGAGGGAGGGTTGGGAGAAACCCCTGCTGAAAAGAAAGAGAAAGAAAATACACAAATGAACAAAAAAAAAAATCAGCCAAAAGGTAATTTCACCTCAAATAAACCTGGTGCTCTTTTCTGGATTCAGTCCCCTTACATTAGTACTGAGAGCCAAGAGTCAGAGGAAGCAGGTTTGATTGTTGCAGCAGTCCCCAGTGCTGTTTCCATTTTGCCCTAACAGTCGCTGGGAAGCACTGCCTACATGGACAAAAAGATCCTATACCGACGAAAAGCTCTGAGGAGTCCCTGCTGCTTGCAATAAAAAAAAACTGCCTATGGTCCTTGTGTCCCGGCTGCCTGCTGCTGTGAGGGAGAGGGAACTGATCCACTGGCTACAGGACAATATCCACCCTTCTCAAACGCTTGAGTGCCCAGGGAACTGCTGCAGCAGAAGCCGCCGATGAGAGTAGAAGCCGGCGATGAGATGGAACCTGGATGGGGCTATGCTGCTGCGAGTTCTGCTTATAGCACTTCAGTCGGCAGACCTGCAGGTAAGAGCATGGGTGAATTTAAATCTTCTACTTGAGCTTCCTTCAGGTGAAGATCAGTGAAGCTCAGCAGATATTAAGGCTAGGGGCTTAAACGCACTTGTTGTATGCCTCCTAGGGACGGGTTTCTCTTTGTGCTGAGGTGTTCTGCTGGAAAGAATTGAAAGGTAGAAAATTTTTTTTTTTTTCTAAAGACTCTTTTTTATCCCCCCCCACACACACAGTAGTGCCCATCTGTGTGGTGACCTGTTGCACTCCCTCTATCCCTATCTCCTATCTATCACATCTTGGTTTCCAGTGCCATCCCCCTTCCAATCACTCTTTGGAATCTAGTGTAAACTCCTCATTTATCTGTTCCTTCCCAAGTATTTTATTGTGGTATCCAGTATAACAACCACTCTCCCATCCTTTTCCACCAGAAACATAGAAACATAGAATGTGATGGCAGAAAAGAACCACTTGGCCCACTCAGTCTGCGCAAGTGTTCCCTGCCTGTCATGCCTCCAGACACTATAACTGGTCTCTGGCATCCCTCTTCCAATACACTGCCTGTGTTCCACATTACCCTGTGTTTATCCCATGAATGTTTGAAGGCTAGCAATATTCTAACCTCCATCACTTTAGCTGGCAGTCAGTTCCATGCATCCACCACCCTTTCAGTTCAGAAATATTTCCTCCCATCTCTCCTGAACTGCTTGGAGCGCGTTCTTATTTTGTCATCAAACTTTTTATTCAAAATCTTTGCAGTTAATACAGCAAAAACAGTCATGAAGCTGATAGGTATTCTTTCTGGTAGCATCTCAAAGATAAAACATACAGGAGTGATTAGGTGCATTTATAAGTCACATAAGCAGACCCAGGAGAGTGACATAGAGATATGGTGCAAACACAATGTATTAATGCTGTACTAAGTGTCCGAGTTTGAAATAAAAGGCCAAGTGTAGCAGCAATTAGGATACAAAGCAAACTGCACAAGGATATAATGCTATCAGGATAGGCAGTTTCAGGAAAGAACTAAAGTCTCATAAAGAAAACTATGTACAACATAAACTTGTGTTATGTAATGTGGATGAAGGTCTAAAGCACAAAAGGAAAATGAATTGGCCAGTCCAGTGGCATGAAGGGCTGAGGCACTGGATGCCTTACCTCTTGCCATGCCAGCGACCCGTGTTCAGGAGTGAACGCGGATAATGAGGGGTCAGCCGGGGAGGGAGAGGATTGAGCATCCATAGGACTGCTCTCCTCTCCTGGGGTGGGTGGTTCATCGCTCTTGCTGAACTTTTGCCACCATATGGAGGGCTGGTGGTAGTGTGGGACAGAGGGTGACCAAGATGGGAGTGTGTTGCAGGACTGCAGCATGTGTGCACTGCTGTGTGTGCATACTGACCTGCGCATCAGCAAGGGGAAGGGAGAAAACAGAAAAGGAGCTAGCAGGCTCCATGAAGCCCTGTCTGCACTCCCAACTCTAACATCCCCCAAGTGATCTGGATCATGCTGTGAGGGAATGAAGACAGCCCTCTCCTCCTTGACCCCACTACAGAGGGGAATCCATGGGGGAACCTGCCCAAGTGTGGGGGCTAGGTCGGAAGGTGTGCCAAAGGGTGAACTGATCCCTATAAGAGAGGGACAGAATCTGCCTGCTAGCCATGGTGGAAAAAAGCTCTATGGAAAAAAAAAAAGAAAAATTAATCTGGTAGGGTCCACAAGGCAGTCAATTGAAAATTACCTCTAGATGTATTGAAACTCTAGGTGGTTGTACAGGAAGAGGAAGATCACTCAATACCCTGTAATGGGGAGAGCTAGCTGGGGGGGGCCTCACAGAGGAGCCTATAGTAAAGGAGTTTCGGTAGGGGTATAATGTACCCCAGGTGGAAGAATGCAAATGGGGGGGTCTGGCTTGCAGTATGCAACATACGATCATATGTGGCAAGCTGAGAGAGTTTAATGAGGAAGTCAGACGTGGACGGTATTCTAGTAGAGAACCATCACACAAGATGAGGAGCTTAGCCACTACACTGGCATGGATCATGAAATCCCTTTGTGCCTTATCGAAGTGTAGGGTTCCCCTAGTATGGCCAATAAGGGAAAGTCCCGGTGAAAGGGGTGTTGGGGCTTGTAATATCCAAGATAGACTTTCTGGACATTAGGCCTATAGTTTGCAAGTAAAAATAAAAAAAGGAAAGGTCGCACTGGAAAGTTGGGGGTACACAGCAGGGCGGCCTGCCTATAAAGCTTCAAATAGAAATGAACTAGCTATGGACTTACAGACCCCTGGAAAAATTGAGTCTTAGGCCAAAATGAAATGTAACTTAGAGTTTATTGTGGTAAAGTAGGGGTACAACTGATTAGAACCCTCAGCCCCGGCTCTTCAGCCCTAACCCGGGTCTTCATCAGGGGGCCTCGTCAGGGTGATGATACCTCCAACAATGATTTGATGAGATAATACTTGCAGTATACAACACTGAAAGGGTTCTAATACAGCAATGAAGGATTTTGTTTTGAATTAGTCAGCTTTTGGAGTCCTTAAGTGGGTTACGGTCTATTTTATAGCATTATACCCAGTCTTTCTCAGTAATACTGTGGCCCAAGGACTTAGACCAGTAGCTCCAGGCAGAAGTGGTTTAGTCCAGAGGCATTCTCTAATGTGAGTATATATAAGCCCAGCTTTGCCTGATTGAGTAGTAAGCCATGTAGTCACTGGTTGCTTGGGTTACGGGGTGAGAAAGGTATGAAGCTTGTTGAGAATGGGTACTAGGGCACTACATAGTTGTAAGTATTTCCAGAAGTCTGTCCTGGAAAGATTGTAATGAAGTTGGAGTCCTTGAAATGAACCCAAGGTAACTGAGTATAGGGAAAGCAGATCTAGGAGGGTAAAATGCCCTGGCGCTTCTGGTCAGCCCAGCTGAGGAATGTCCCACAGACTCGGATTTCAGGATTCTCCCATAAGGGGGTGAGAGCTTGATGAACCAAAGTGAGTCCCATCCATTTGCTCAGCTGTTTCTGTGAGGTAATAGTGAGGGGAACAGGCTTGGGAGGCTTGGAACCAGGAGAAAGAATCACTGAGGGAGCTGTGTATTTAACAAGCTAGCTTCTATGGAGGTCCATAACAGTGAAGTGGGGCAATCAGCTGTGAGCCATTTGATGGTCTAGGCCCAGCTATAGCCTTGAAACCAGGGTAGATTACACCCTCCCTTGCACCAGTGCATACGCAATTTAGACCAGCTGTATCAGGGCTGATGCCCTTCCCATAGGAACTGATCAATTAAGTTATAGATTAGGTTGAACCACTTCTGACGGATAGGGACAGGCAAGTGAGAAAGTAAATGGAATAATTTAGGAGCTGTTATCATCTTGATTGCCTTGATTTTGCCTACCATAGATAATTGTAGAGACTTCCATTGGTCCATTTTAGTTTTAAGTTTGATAAATAAGATGGAGAAGTTCAGATCACATAATTTTATGTAAATGAGGGGTTATCTTGATGCCTAGATACATCAAAGAGTCTGGTGACCATTTAAGTTCTAGTGTGGTAAAAGGCAATGGTATACATACCTTGTTTAGGAAGGACTTCTGTTTTGGTATGGTTCATTTTTAGGCAGTACAGAGATGTAAAATTGTTGAGGACATTCATTAGGGGGGAAATAGAGGAGTCGGCATCTCACAGTAGCACTAAGAGATCCTCAGCATACAGTAATGTTTTGTACACCCGATCTCCTATGGCAATACCAGAGATCTCAGAGTGCTGGAGTATGGTTGCAGCCAAGGGTTCGATTGCTAAAATGAATAGTAAAGGAGAAAGGGGCAGCCTTGTCTGGTGCCATGAGCTAAAGGAAAGGGGGCATGGAGTTGGAGAACACCTGTTCAGCCAGGGAAGAGTTCATTGCTCAAATTGTCAAGATGGAGGTGATCCCAAGCCCCATGTGGGCCGAAACTAAATATAAGTACAATGTAACCCCGTTTATCTGAACTCCTTTTATCTGAATCTCTCTGTTATCCAACATGACAGTGTGTCCCCCTTCATTTGCAGCTCATTCATGCTTTCGTACAGTGCTGTCACCATTACTAGGCTATTATGCATTCGGTACACTGTACTAATGTTCTGTGATCACCAAAACAGAAAGGCTATTTCACTTGCCCATAATCTAGTAATTAGCAGCTCATCACAGTAGCTAGCATACAGTACTTAAGTGGTGGGGGGGGGGCATGTTATTAAACTGCACTGATCCAACCGGAAGAAATGGTGAAGCAAAAGCATTCTGTTCTTGACAATAGCCAAAAGCTCCAAATCCTTGACTGCTTACAGGGCAGACAAAAAGTTGTTGAAGTGGCATAGCAGTTCAGGGTTGGAAATGCCACAGTGAGTGACATAAGCAAAGCAAAAGAAAAGCTGCATGAGTTTGCTGCCACCATGGACTGCAGCCTTAGTCATGAGAGCTGTAAAACCATGCAACTCTGTAGAGACAAAGAGCTTGATAAGGCTGTTTTTATGTGATTTGTTCAGAATCACTGCAAGGGCACACCTACCGTATCTTTGGTACCATCTTAAAAGAAAAGGCTCTGCATTTCCATTGGCAGCTTAATGCTGAGTACCCCTTTTCTGCAAGCAGAGGTTAGCTAAATCGATTTAAAAATCATCATGGCAGCTGACAACTTGCTGTTGCCGGTGAGATAATATCAGCAAATACTGAGGCGGTTGAGCCCTATTGCTGCAAGCTGCATGATCTGATGGCAAGTGAAGGCCTAGAGGATGAGCAGCTTTACAATGCTGATGAAACTGGCAGCTTTCAGAGGGTACTGCCAGATAAAAAGCTTGCCTCCTCCTGTGATAAAAATGTCTCATGACACAAAAAGAATAAGGAGTGCCTTACAGTTTTTGCAGCAAACAATGCCACAGGTTCATATAAGCTGCCTTTGCTGATCATTGGCAAATCACAGAACCCAAGGTGTATTGAACACACAAACATGTCCAGCCTGCCTGCCCTGTACCGCACTTAGTGGAGCACATAGATGACTGCTGATCTGTTCAAGGAGTAATTTGTTTTAACAGTTTTGTGGGTTCTCTGTTATAACGGCAAACTCCAAAGGGCGATCACCGTTATGGTGAAGTCAGAGTGCTGAAAATCAATTTTGGCGCTCTGACTCCTCAGTGCACAACAAAATGGTGCCAGGGACTCGCATTTTTACGTTTATGCGGGGGCTGTGCTCCGCATTCCTACTTAAGATTCTCAACCCCAGGGGGGGTGCATGTCGGGGGCAAAATGTAAAAAAAATAAAATTCTGGCTGGGCGCAACAAAACAAAACCTACTCCCGGACTTCAGCCCAGCACCCTAGCCACAAAAGCCACAAGCCGATCCACTACACCATGGAGCCAGCTCGGCAGTCTACCACAGTGCCACCCCTCAATTCCTCTCCCACCCCTCGCCGAGCATGCTCGCTCCCACCCCCAACCCTGCGCTTGTACCTGTAGTGTGCTCTCTCCCACCCACCCCTGCACATGTACCTGTAGCGACTTCCTGTCGCTACGGTTGCCAACCCACCCCATCTGGTCACTGTAGCTGCCCGGTAGCCACTGTGCCATGTGTCGTGATTGTGTCGCCCTTTCAGGGGTCACTTAGTCATGGTCATGCACATCACGGTATACTATTTTGTGCCATCTGTAAAGGTTCACTTGTCTTCTGACTATCCTTTCTGAAATGATTCAATGTCCAGGCAGGTTTTGGGTGCACAAAAGGCAATCTGATTTACTCACACCACTTAAAATATATTATATTAGCTTCATAATATTTCATCAAACATAACAGTTTGTTTTACGTTATTGTCCATAAACTTTCCAATTCAATCTTGCATTGAAATTCTGCACCCGGTCCATTTCTTCACTTTCCGTTCCTTCCGGATGCAGCATCCAACTCCCCACAACCATCAACCAATATCCCCTATGCTTTTCTTAGGCTAGGTCCGGATGCCTCATACCCGACCCCAGCCCTTTTATAAACACTGCCCCCCTCTTCTAATCACGTCCAGGTGCACTGTCCCTGGCCCATGTAACCTCCCCCCCCAGCTGCCCCACTTTAGCCCTCTATGCCCTTCCCCCTTTCCCCAAATCCCTTTCTGTCTGCAACTCTTTCCAACCTTGATCTTTCAGCCACCTTCCAATCTGGCAGGAACTATCCACCTGCCCCAGGACCCGCAGTCCATCTGGAAAACACCCATTCTACAATGCTCCCTTACAGCTTGCCCCCCTTTTCTGCCTCTTCATTATCAGGGTTGGTGGGTAGAAAAATTAAAAAATCCAGCAGAAGTAGGCAGAAAACTCCTAGCCCTGGTCTTATAAACACCAAAATGACCCTTGGCAAGGACCTCTCTAGACCACACCCCTGGGCCAAGCCTGTAACCTCACAGGTGTATGCATCACTCACCTGCACCTGTCAATCATGACATCATCTGTGCCTTTCCCTTCTTCCACCTACCTATCATTCCAGCCCTCACTAAGCTCCACCACTTCCCTCTGTTCTGCCTATTTTCCCTTCCCTCCCCCCACCCTGTATGATCCTAGATCCTCCTCCATTTCCTCAGGGCTGCCATCAGACAATTCAGGTTGCCTTTTGTTGGAAACCCCATTTGTCTTCTGACCATCCCTTCTGAAACGATTCAATGTCCAGGCAGGTTTTGGGTGCACGAAAGGCAATCTGATTTATTCACACCACTTAAAATATATTACGTTAGCTTCATCATATTTCATCAAACATAACAGTTTGTTTTGAGTTATTGTCCATAAACTTTCCAATTCAATCTTGCATTGAAATTCCACAGCCAGTCCATTTTTTCACTTTCTGTTCCTTCCTTGTCGGGGTTGAGAGGCATTATCCGACTCCCCACAACCATCAACCAATATTTCCTAGGCTAGGTCCAGATGCCTCATACCCGACCCCTAGCCCTTCTATAACCACCACCCCCTTCTAAGCACATCCAGGTGCACTGTCCCTGGCACGTGTAACCTACCCCCTACCCCCAGCTCCCCCCCTTTAGCCCTCTATGCCCTTCCCCCTTTTCCATGAATCCCTTTCCACTAGTCCCCACCTCCAGCTTGCGTTGGATGGTGGGGCTCCCCCCCCTTGAGGGGTCATTTAGTCACTTCCCAGCCTAGCCACCCCCCTTTCTTTACTTTTATGTAAACACGTGTTTACTTATTAACCCAGCACTTATTATTAACCACTCTTTCTACCTATTATGCACAACGCTGTTGTAACACTGCTTGTAACACCTGTCTTAGAACTATATGTTAATGTTGATCTTGTAACGTGAATGTTTAATGTTTCAGTCCTCTTGTACCCCTTCCCCCCAGGTCACACCGGGAGATAAGCGACTTGTTGCTCAGTGTGACTTCCTGATGAAACATTTCAATAAATAAATAAATAAAATGCCAGAATGGTAATTAAAAAACAAACCATGCTCGAGTCTGAAAGATGACCCCCATCTCCCCTATACAAATTTGGTTTATCAAAAGTTATCCCCTTATGTGAGATGTACCCCCTCCTAGTTCCCACACGGCCCCAGCCATCCTCCTGTTTAGACTCTTATGTGCCCTCTCAATCACCCTAATGCTCAATGCATGTTGCCACACCCATCGGGATATAATTTCCGACCAAACTACCTCAGCCTCCAGCCACCAGTTCTGTATGGTCTGCAAATCGGCTTTAAACATTTACAAAAAAGCTCCCCATGGCATCCTTCCCAGGTCATTACCCCCAAGATGGATAACTATGACATCCAGTTTTCCCCAAACAAGTCTGAGCTCTTCCACTAAAGGAAGCAACTGTGCCCAATGCATGCCCTGGACACCTTTCCAGTGGATCTGAGGGCTTCTGAGTCCTTTCATGTATACCCTGTCCCCTGGGCAGGATACTGCATGTTTCTTCACCCAGCACATGTAGGAATGCCCCAAAATCCACATGATCCTTCTAAAGCTTGCACCTGCTGACACAAGGAAACACAAGAACACAGTCAATTCAGGGTCTGACATAACGCTTGTAACAGGTGGATCGCCATCTGCCTAGTTCTTTGATTTCCTCTGCCACCCCCTCTCCCGGGCCAAAGTAGAGGCCGCCCCAATCCTGAATGAATGGTGCTGATTCATGCCCATTAGATGCCAAAGCCTTTTTCAGGACTCTCACCTGGTAACAAGTTACCAACCCATTGTTGCCATGTTGGAACCAAGGGCCGCACCTGTGGGGCAGATGGCCCGGTAGCTTTCCATGGCTCGTAACGCACATGCCTGGTTCCCCCCGATCATTTTATCTGTACTTGCTCCCCCATCCCATCTGGTTGGTTTTTGAGCACCGCAACCAAATGCATAGCCCTTCCTTGTTAAATCGTACTTTACCCAGTTCTAGCCCTCCCATAATATACCTTTTGTTCTTGGTAACCACTTCCTCCGCCCGGAAGTCCCCTTGTCCATTAGGGTAAAAACCATCTGGAAAAGGCAGGCTTCAGTAGCTGAATTGCAAATGATGCCCAAAGCCCCTAGGGCTGCAGTTAAAATGTCTGGCGTAATGGGCCTACGGGAGTCTGCCTGTGGGGCCTGCCCTTTATGCCACCCTAACAGCATACGTCTCACCCTTTTACAAGTGTTCAGCTCAGGCCATCCCCTGGTTCATAAAGACCCAACCTATACCAGCTTATTGTACTGCCATGGTTGAATGAGCCCTCCACCCCTTATCCCACTTGTCCACCATGAACCTTATTACCTGCTCCTCGGTGGCAGACAGACTTACCATCATGCCCTGCTGCAACTGAAGCCCTTGGAAGGCTTCCCAGGCACCTTCATAGGCCTTCAGAGTGTTGGCCAACCATGAGTTCCAGTACAACATTCGGGATCTTGCCACCCAATTTTCCATAGCTGTCCTGGCACTGGTGTTCTCACCACTTCCACCTGAGGAGCCAGCCTCCTGAACCTACCCAACTGTAAATGTGAAAAGCTGTCAGCAATTTCATTCCAGACCCTTTCCACATGCCTTGCTCTAAATGTGAGGTTCAAGCATAGCCCCAGCAGCAACAGCTGTCTCATTACTTGAGTTACCATGTCCATGGATCTCTTTCGTCTATTAATGACTTCCACCACGCCCTTATTGTTGCACCAAAACAAAACCCTCTTGTTCTGAAACTTCCCACTCCCAACCATTAGGGCTACAAAAATGGGAAAGATCTCCAACAAGATGATGTCCTTTAGTAAGCCCCTGGCCCACCAACTCTCTGGCTAAGCCTTGGAGATCCATCTGGCCCTGTAATATGCTCCCATCCCCAAAGACCCCAATGCGTCTGTACATAATTGGAGGACATCACTGTCCACCCATTCATCCTGCTAAAAAGGTATACCATACTGCCAGATCTTCCTTCATTCCCTTTGGTAATGTCCACTCAGTGAGGCAGCCTTCTAGCCTCTCCGTGGTATGCATCAACTGCCGTGTAAAAGCCCTGCTTAGGCTGATTGCCTTGCAGGCAAAATTCAGATGCCCCAGTAATTGTTGTACAGACATCAATGGAACCCTCCTTTTTCCCCCAACACCTGTCCCAGGAGCTCCTTAAGATGCAGAACCTTACTTTGGGGCAACCTGAAACATCCTGCCACTGTGTCTATTTCGATCCCAAAAAATTCCAGCGCCTTGGACAGCCCTTCTGTCTTTTCTCCCGCTAAGTGGATTCTTATTGTCTCAGACATAAGCTGGAAATCCCGTAACATCCCCTGCACCTCCCTCTTAGTTTCCCTAATCAACAAAAAATCATCAAGGTAGTGCACCAACCTTCTGTGCCCATACCTGTGCCCAAACACCCACTGTACCCAGATACTGAAAGCCTCAAACATGAAGCATGCCACTGATCACTCCATCAGCATGGCCTTATCAAAATAAATCCCCCCATTGAACTGGAACCACAGCAAATCCCAGTCCTCGGGATGTACCAGCAGCAACCTAAAAGTGGACTCGATGTCCATTTTGGCTAACCAGACCCCTTGTAGGACCCTAATTAGCAGCACCACTGAATCTAGTGATGTATAGGATATGGCGCTGTGCTTCTCAGCTATGCCATCATTCACGAACAAACCCTCAGGGTAGAACAAGTGGTGAATCAGGCTGTATTCCCCCAGCTGTTTCTTGGGAACTATGCCCAATGGTGAGATGCAGAATTGACCACATGGGCTTGCGAAAGACCCCTCCACGCTACCTGCATTTTTCTCCTTAAGGATTTTCTTGCAAACTACATCTTCCTTCCCCCTCACCGAGGCCAAGTTCTTCACCATTGTCCTTCTCCTAGTCCCTTTTTTTTTGCAATTAACTTTATTTTAGCTTAACATAAACAAAATCCAACATTACTATGAGTGGATAATACCTGGTAGCTATACAGCAGAGACAAAACATACATAAAAATATAAAATAAGGAAAATTAGCCAAACCATTACAAGAAAAACAATACAAAACCACCCCCCCAACTCGCATGCAGCAGATACCCTACTGACCCCTGTAAAAGATAGCGGCCCAATTTATGGCCATGATAGTTCTATACCAATAAATTCTGAAATACCATTACAGGAGGAAAGGACAGAGACATGGCATAAATCCCGATTTATTAACCAAGTAAAAGCAATATTATAGAGAGGGAGGGAGGGAGGGAGACCCGTCAGAGGAAATATTGCCAGGAGCGTACTAAACAAATCACAGGAAAGGGGTTAGAAGGTGAAACCCAGTGACAAAATAAGTCAGAACCCTTAACCTATCCTGGGGAGTGAAGTTTATCAAATAGGATGTAATTACCCCAAAGGCCTTCTGTAGAAAGACCGATGGGAGTGAAGGAAAAAAGAGCAGTTGGACTAGGCCTTAATATCCCAATTTACGTCTAAGACTTAACAAAAGACCACCCCAGCACTTATGAAACTTCTCACTAGTGTGAAAAGACCTGGCTACACATCTCTCCTCATTTAAAGCATTAAGAAACTCATCCCACCATTCCTTAAATGAAGGTTCCCATTTGTTCTGCCAGTGCCGGAGTATTAACAGTTTAGTAACCATAGCAACCATGGCTACTTGAGCCTTTTGTGAAAGGGTAGGAATCTGAGTATACATCCCTAACAAACATGTATCTTCGTTAAAAAAAGCCGAAATGTTAAGATAAGGAGCCACCCGCTGCTTGACTGAGTTCCATAATTTAACAATTTTGGGGCATGCCCAGAGTTTGTGATGTAAAGTAGCGAGTTCACACCCATAATCACCACACTCAGGTGAAGGTAGTTTATGGATCCGAAATAACTTGGCGGGCGTAAAATATAAATTATGTAGAATATTAAACTGGATATTCCTTAGACGATCCTGTTTAATCAGGGAATAAATGTCGGTCCAGATCCTTTCCCAGGTTTTAACTGCCCAGCCTTTGTTATAATTGTTTTCCCAATAATAGGCTATGGGGGTGCACTTGGACATCACACAAGACAGGATTGTTTTATACAACTTAGCTATTGCTTTCCAGCCCTTGGCTACTTCCCACAGGCTTTCTAGCATGGCTCCAGCTCCCTCAGACCATGGAGGTTTCCCCAAAAAAAGATGTATACATTGGCGAATCTGGTACAGCTGAAATAGACCCTTGTGAGCCACCCCAAATTTTGAAGCCAGAGCAGAAATAGGTAGAAGGGAACCGCCTGAAACAAAGCTTGCCAGGTGTAGATTAGTAGAGTAATTGCCTGGAAAGGTGCGAATTGGATGCTTACCTATCTGTAAGTTTGGGTTATTCAGAATAGGTTGCCTTAGGTCTTTTAGGTTGGATTTTTGGAGTAAGGAACAAAGTTGCTGTAAAGCCCTCATGTCCCAGCCTAACGTGGAGCTCCTCATCTCCAAAGGAACCTTGGACCATGGAGTATATAACAGGGCCTCTAGGTCCAACCTATGAGATTTTGCTAGCAACCGGTCCAGAACCAGCCAAGGAGGAGAGCCCAGCATAGACTCCGAAGTAGAAACCAGTACAGAAATCGATTAGCATGAATAGCTAGATAATAAGCATAAAAATCAGGTAATTGGAGTTCCCCCAGCACCTTAGAACGAGTAAGCTTTGCATACGCCCGCCGTGGGGCTTTGCCTTTCCAGAGAAAATCAGAGCAGAACCTACAAAGGGGCTTAAAGAAAGACTTGGAAAGATAGATATTAAGATTATATAAGGGGTAAAAAAGTCTGGGTAAAATTACCATTTTAAGAATGTTGGCCCGGCCCCAAAAAGACAGTGGTAGCTTATTCCATCTCTCCAGGTCTTCCTTAATAGTTTTTAATAGTGGGGTTAAATTGAGATCTGTGAGATTAGTAAAATCTCTAGATATTTTAATACCGAGATAAACTAAATAATCATTTTCCCACTGTAAACCCAAGGAAGGACACCAATCCTTCGACAGGACAGGAGATAACGAATACACTATAGTTTTGTTATTGTTGAGCTTATAGCCTGAAAACAGACTATAGTAGGAAATAATTTGTAGGACACGAGGAAGAGATTGCCTACTATTCTCTATGTGAATGAGTAAATCATCAGCAAAAAGGGATAATTTTCATTCAAGATGCTCCAAGTGGATACCCCGTATTACTTCATCTAGATTGAGAGCTCTAGCTAAAGGCTCTATATACAGATTAAATAAAAATGGAGAGAGGGGGCAGCCTTGACGGGTGCCACGACGTAGGGGGAACGCGTCCGAGATAAGATTGTTACATTGAATTCTAGCTGATGGACAGGAGTACAGGACACGAATCTGGTTGATAAAGGGTTGCGGAAAACCCAACTTCTGCAAAACCGCAAACATGTAATGCCACTCCACTCTATCGAAGGTTTTTTCTGTGTCCAGGTACACCAGGGCTGCCTCCCACTCTGAAGCCCTGGACGCAGAAATTAGGTGAAATATCTTTCTTAAATGATCCACTGAGGAACGTCCTGCCACGAACCCTGCCTGCTCGGGACTTAGCAGACCTTTCCACACCTTCCCCAATCTATTGGCTAGGATTTTGGCATATATTTTTAAATCAATATTTAAGAGTGAGATGGGCCTATAGTTACCGATCTTAGATGGATCCCTCCCCGGTTTGGGCAAGAGGATTATTCTCGCTTTAAATAATGATTGCTCAGAAACCGAGTGGGAACACCAATAGCTATACACTTGAAGTAGCAAGGGAATTAGGTGAGTTTTAAAAGTCTTATAAAATAAACCAGTAAACCCATCCAGACCTGGTGCTTTGTCAGGTTTTAAGGAGTCAATAACTCCTAAAATTTCTTCTACAGTAATTGGGGCAATCAGGGAATTCCTGGATCCCTCTGCCAAAGATGGTAAAAGAGCCTTCTCCAAAAAAGCCCACATCTTATTGTCCTGGTCGACAGACCTCGGGTCTGAAGAGTATAATATTCTATAATAATCTCGAAACAATGTTAATATCTCTGAAGAGTTAGTCACCAAAGCTTCTGTCTGGGGATGTCTAAGGGCTGTAACTCATTTAGATACTGAATGTTGTTTTAGTTGCCAGGCCAGAAGCTTACCCGTTTTACTCCTTTGACCGATGTACGAGGCCTTCAACAGAGAGGTGGATCTCTCCACTCTCTCTAGTAGAACACTAGCGTAAGTAGCTCTGAAAGTAGATAGTTCTTGTTCCTCTATGGATAAGAGCTTATCGACCCCTTTACTTTCCAGCATTTTAATTTTTGCCAAACAGCTATTCAAAAAATTGTTTTTTTTCTTTTTCTGAACCAAAGCTATATGAATTAACTCTCCCCTTCAGGTTGCCTTCAAAGCTGCCCAGACCCGGTCTATTGCAGGAATCGCACCCCAATTGGAACTGATAGTATTTTGTAAAAAACTTTGAAATCGTACCACGACTTGATTGTCATTTACCAATTTATTATTGAGGGACCATGAGTGGGACCGGACAAAAGCATTAGGTAAAGCATACTGCAATAAGATTGGCGAGTGGTCTGAGATCACTCGAGCCAAGATTTTAGCATCAGCCATATTAGACAATAACTGCTGGCTGATTAAAAAATAATCAAGTCGAGAGTAGCTTTTATGTATTGGAGAAAAAAATTTAAATTCTTTACTCAGAGGGTTAAGCACTCTCCATGGGTCCAGAAGGCCCAGAGACGAAGTAAATTCTTTTAATGCTTTTTGCGCAGGCGAGACTCTTGCCCCCCTATAGTAAGTGCGGTCTAAGTCGTTGGTTTGCACCAGATTCCAATCGCCACCCACCAAAATGGGATAGTGCAGAAAGGGAGCTAGAACCATAGCTAGATGTACAAAGAAGGATGGAGTTTCTAAATTAAGGCCACAGACAGAACCCAGGACAATATCCAGGTTACCTAATTTACCAATGACAAAAATGAATCTCCCCTCAGGATCGGGGATAGATTCCACTAACGTAAAGGGGATCTTTTTAGCAAGGAGCAAGGCCACCCCACGTTTATTTGAGCTGAACCCTAACCTGAAAACCTGACCTACCCACTTCTTTTTAAAAAAATGCAACTGCTCTGGAAGCATATGAGTTTCTTGAAGAAACACAACTGAAGGATCACATTTAGCAAGATGGTTTAGAATGACATATTTCTTCCTATTGTCTCTCCCTCCTTTTATATTCCAAGAAAGAACATTTAAACAGTTAGCCATAGCCATGTCTACAAGTGTACCATATAGTCACAGCTGAATAGAGGCCTATGCTGCTGCCCTTTCCCTCCCCCGACCAAAAATAAAAAAGAATTCCAAGAATCCTAACCCAACCCCCAAACACCAATTTAAACCCCAAAAAGTTTAACCTATTTACATATTCATATACCCAGGCCCATAGCCTACACCAAAACACATAGTCCATGGTGCATGCTAAAGAGCGAGTTCCCTCCCCCGCCTACCCCAAAACATGAAAAGTTAAATAAGAAGAGGCTGAACGAACAGTTCTCAGCTTTATAACATTGGGGAATCTCTCCCTCATAACAAACCCCTTTCTCTGGCTACCGTCTGATAGGGTCTATTGTCGCAGACATCAATGACCTATGTGAACAAAGTGGAGGACCATAGGAAAGGAGGTATATGTAAAAAATAACCTAAACCTCGTATCATAGTTGCCTAGATTTCCCATAAACATGATCAGGCTAAAGTAATTACAACAATAAACATATCCCCAACAAGGTTCGAAACATTGAAGAACTACAGGAGGACATGGGAAAAAGCGCAGCTCTACCCACAAACTGTGCCTATTTCCCATTAGAATCGAGCCCTGAAGTAACGCTTAACTTCGTGGAGCGCTTGAGCTAAAGGCTATTAAACTGTATTTTCCCCTGGTCGTACTAAAACCACCTAAAAAAAAAATAGTTAACAACAAATAAAGTTTATAATAGGAAAAGCCGATCAGGAGAAAAAACACCTATGAAATTAAAGCCAATCATAGCCACTAGAGTGCAGTCTATGCTTATAATATACTGCCCCAAGAGTTACTGTTAAATTATAAACCTGAATTTGTGGCTATCTGAATCTTAACCGAGGGGGGGATAAGCCCCTATCAACAATCAGTAACTCGGTGGAGACCAGATAGTAGCCTCGCTACATTGGAAAGTAAAAAGAAAATGAATAGCTGCCAAAATAGGCTGCCCTGCTATCATAACCTATACACGGTGGTAGAACCCCCTCTAGTGGTCAGAACGTTACCCCAATTCTATCCCACAATGTATATAAAAAATTAAAGTAAAGAAAGGCTCAAAACTTCAAATTGCAGCCACTGTAAATACTAGTGTCCAGTGTAAACAGCTCTAATACGACGGGAAGAGGAAAATATATTAGTTGCAGCCAGTCAAACCAAAGGGAAACTGTCTGGGAGTCAGCCATCAGCTTCTTTGTAGCAGGACTTCTAGAAGGATCTCAAGTCGGCTTACAGCTTCCATGTACATGGACTGACGCCCTCTCATTTAGGGAATAGGTCCGGATAACATTTTTTCAGAGCTTTGACTGCCTCCTCCACGGTATCAAAGCACTTTGAACCATCCTTCAGAGACACCGCTAGTCGAGCTGGGTACAGCATATGGTGTTTAATACCTGCAGCCCACAATTTGGAGGTGATAGGGTGATAAGCAGCTCTCAGCTGACGTGTTTTCACAGTCAAATCAAGGACAAGTCTTAATTTTTTACCCTCCCATAGTATAGCCGTTAGTTTCCTGGCTTCTCTGATGATGAACTCCCGGTCCAAGTAATTCAATAACTTGAATATTATGGGTCTTGGTGGAACAGAGGATGGTGGCTTAGCATGCTATGAGCTCTTTCTATAATAAACTCAGGGTCATTCAGGAAGGGTCCCACCGTTTTTTTCAGAAACTTCTGTACAAATTGAATTGTATTTGGCCCCTCTTCTCCTTCAGGGAGCCCTAATAGCACCAAATTATTTCTTCTATTCCCCCCCTCTGGGTCCTCGAGGTGATCCTCCAGCTTGGTGACAGATTTCCTAACTTCCACCAATTCTGGTTCCAACTTATCCTGCTTCCTCTCCAATGAAGCTATTCTTGTTTCAGTGTCTGTAACCCTCTGGGCTAACTGAGTGAGTGCTGGCTTGAAATCAGCTACATCTTCTATTAATTCCAGCAGAGCTTCTTTGATTGAGGTTAATTCAGAATAAACGTGGGAAGGCGACAACTCTTCTGCTGTGCTCTGGGGAGAAGAACTATGGTGAGGGCACTTAGCTTCCGACTCCTGCGCGGCCTCCTCTTGATCTGATAAATTAGACATGATACCGATATGAAAACCTTCTGAGTACACCGCTTTCCCATCCAGCACTTAGATAGCGATCTAATTATCATTAAGTAGCAGGTGTAAGCGGGGAATATTCGCTATTAAATTAGGCAGAAGGAGCGGAGCTCCGAGAAGTGCTTCTTACTCTCCGTGCCGCATCACGTGACCCCTTTCTCCTAGTCCCTTGAAAAGCTAATGGAAAGCCCATTGTAAAACCCTCCCTCATCATTGCCCCCTGCTTCTGATCTGGGTATACCACAGTCCAGGCAGCCACCATCTTGACCCTGATGGAAGTCCTGGCCAGTGGGAAACCGCATCTCCAGGCATCTGCCCCACAGTTCTCAATTCCACCCATAGTTGGAACTGTACCCACCTCTGCTCCTGAGCCCCTGTCCACTACCCCCAAATCCACTACTGTTCCCCTCTTCCCCGTTGCTCCCCTCGAAGGGGCTGTTCTTGCCCACTTGTCCCCCCAGAGCACTCGTTGTTCACTCTGCATTTTACTACTGGATGTTGTCTACTACACTTTGAGCAAATGTGTTTTAACTTACAATTGGCCCAGGTGCATATGGCTCTGTTGTATGCCCAGCACAATTCAGGCTCCCCCTGTACCACCGTCTTCTTAGTTCCCTCTGATATCCCTCTGCCTGGCTGAATAGAGTTCTAACCTATTACTCTGAGTGCATGCAGTCCCACCTCAGGTCACCCATCGCTGCCATTCACTGCTGGAAAGCCTCATCATACTTTAACCATCCATAACCTTTCTGGGCTTTGTACGCATTCCTAATGATGGCTGTATAGGTCAGCAGTGGTATAGCCAATTTTGGCCACTTTTCTAATAAAATGGTGCTATATACCAGAAAATCTACTTGCCATGTGTCTAACTTTTTCCCTTTGTAAGTAGCTTCCTCCTTTTTGTGGCCCACTACTGCCAGGGCTACAGCCATCTCTGATTTTCCCACTGTTTCTTTTTGTTTGTATTTTTTGGCTGTCTTTTTGTCCAATAGGCTAAAAATTCCACATACTCCACTTTCCATATTATATCCTTAATGGAGGCTGGTATATGGTTCCCCAAAGAGAAACCTGGAGGAGCATCATAAAGCTTCTTTACCCCACTCCCTCTTACTCCGCATCCACACACCCCTTGTCCCACTTAGCTTTCTTAAACTTGTCTAGGATTTTTCCATTGTGTCCAGCCCTGTGTCCCTCATCTCATCCAACAACCCAGCCATATAATTCTTAAGGCTGCCCTTTCCTGAGGGAGCACCAGCACCCTTACCCACTGTTGTGTCCGGATCTGATGGTTCCGGTGTGGGTTCAGGCAGGGGGGGCTGGTTCTGAAGTCCAGCAGGCTGCTTCCTTTTCCTCACCACTGCTTTATCTTCCTCTTTCTTTTCTTCCCTCCCAATGAGCTCCATCATCTTACCCATAAGAGCTGCTGCTGCTGCTGCATGGAGCTGAACACTGGAGACTGTCATGGGCTGCTTCTTGGGTGCCATGTTCTGAAAGAAATGCTATCCAAGAAAATAGGGGAGTGAGAAACATAGGTCAGTTTGGTTTTGTTCCCTTGCCCCCCTTCTTAAGAGTTTTACCACCTATAAACTTGTAAGCCAGAAGTAAACTGAGTCCCCCCTCATTTCACACCTGCCCATGCGGTCCAGAAAGTGCCCCTGACATCCATGTGACCACCAGTTTATGCCTGGCAAATATGAGAGGCCTGTCAGCCCTGGTACCCTTTTCTCATCCCCCGCATGTCCGGGTCCTGAGGGGCCATCCAACATCCATATGTTCCACCTGCACCCTGGCTTTCTTGACCCTCCCCCCCCCAATGATTCATCCTATGGCCAGCCTGATAATCCATTTGGATTTGTCAATTTTCCGCCTTCCTAAGCTGCCTCTGTCACTACAAGAGATCAGCTGTTCTGTCCCTAGTAGGCCGATCCCCTTCCCCACATGGCTATGGGGTCAAGTTATCACCAAGCAGTCTGCTGGCCTGCTCATGAGGCCTACCAGGTTGGTCCCCCCAAAAACAGTCCCTCACTCCATAGGCTTCGACTTCACCTCCCTAACTCCCACCGAAGCTGCCCAAGTATCTCTCTGTGGCCGAATGAGTACCACCATCCGCCTGCCCAGAACTACCTGGCTAGCACCTCTCCAACCCCTCCCTCAAGGATGCACTCTGCTGACCCCCACCTGGAGTTGTTATGTGCTAAGGATTGCCCCCCTGGGCCCCAAGCCCCCCAAATGGCTCCCTGGCCCGATGTGTAATTCTCCTCCTCACCTGAATGGTCTTAACCGCCTCTGTCCAGAACCCCCGTGTCCCCTCGTGGTCCACCCTTGAGCCTGGAGCCCGTGAAGCCACTAATATTAGGCCTAAGCACCTCTTGTATCAGCCTCTCTCAAAGTCACTTCCTCCTTTCCTTTCGGATCTGTTTCACTACTTTTCCCCCTTTTTTTCTTTTTGTTTTGTAACGAGAACTCTTAGTCATCTCCTAGTGTCAAAACTCGCTGCCAAATTCCCCCTTCAAAGCATACCTCTGCCCCTACTGCCTCACCCAAAGCCATCCCTGTAGACAGGCTGCCTGCAACGTCGCTGCATGGCGATGATGTCAGATGCCATCACCACATGGTCAGGCGGCCACCCATCTTGGGCCCCAACATGCCAGCCTAGCATGCTGTGACTCTTTGCCAACAACAAAACTTCAGTCAGGCTACCTTATTTTTTGGGGCTGTCTGCCTAGTGCAGAAAAAGATTCCTGCCTCAACCTGAGGCCAGTTACAGTGTAAGCTCCTCCAACCTGCCCAACCAGATGACTCACCACTCAGCTCTGTAAGGCCCTGATGGTGTTCTTTTTTTCCCCTCTGAGCCTAAATGCCATTTTCATGTGAGGAGACTGTCTAGCCCCAAGTCACCAGAACAGAAACCACTTAGGCATCCACACTTCCTTCCGTCTTACCCCATCCCCCAAGATCACCACGCCCGGCAGTCCCATCCTCAAAAACAGCCAGAACAACATTACTGGTGCCAAACAACAGTAAATTCAAAACTCTCTTGCTAGCATTGCAAGTCCTGGCTACCACCTGATCCCCACACCAACTCAGCCAAAAACACAAAATCCACCTGAAGGAACAATACCGCTAAAAAAAAGTGGAGGCATTCTGTGCCAACATTCTTAACCAGCAAAGGCACCACTTTTTCATTTTTTTGCTACTGTATATATAGCTATATAAGTTGTGGGAAATGGGCTTGGCAGCCTCCCCCATGTGGCCAATAAGGCCTAAAATTCAACAAGCCATGCTAACAGTAACAAATTATATAACTTACACAATTATAGTGAAAGCTTAAGCAGGAGGGCTCTTTAATCCCTCAAACCGAGGGCTCATAGGCCAATATAATTACCAGGAGCACACAAATTAGACAGAAAAATTAACAACTCCCAGGGGCTGGCTGACCAGGCCCCCAGAGATGCCTTATTTCACCTAGTGGTGTAAATAGCTCAGGAACAAGTGCCAAATGCTGTGCTGAGAAAATGAAAATAAAACAGAAACAGGCAGAAAACTCCTAGCCCTGGGCTTATAAACCCCAAAAGGACCTGTGGCAAGGACCTCTCCAGGCCACAACCTTGGGTCAATCCCATAACCACACAGGTGTATGCATCACTCATCTGCACCTGTCAGTCATGACATCACCTGTGCTTTCCCCTTCTTCAATCTACCTGTCATTCCTGCCCTATTAAGTTCTGCCCCTTCCCTCTGTCCTGCCTATTTTCCCTTCCCTTCCCCCACCCTCCATTACCTCTGGCTGCCATCAGACAATTCAAGTTGCCTTTTATTGGCAACCCCATTTACACAAAGATTACTGCTCCAGGCTATTCTCCTCATCGATAATGCAGGAGCTCATCCAAGCTGTGAAACACTAAAAACGGAGGATGGCTGCATCAGATCAAATTTTTACCAGAGAACACCACGGCATCCATACAGTCAATGGATCAGGGGATTCAGGAAGCTGTTAAATGAAAATATCATACTAAACTGATGACCACTGTTCTTATTGAAGAAAATGAGCAGACTGCATTGGTGGCTATCATAAAGTCCATCACTATTAAAGATGAACTCTTAATGCTCACCGAGGCTTGGAGAGAAGTGAAAACTGAAACTATCCATAAATGCTGGCAAACATGCATGCTACTGCTCCAACCACCGGCAACAGACCCCCAGCTGGAGACTGATCATTTGTCTGAGGTTACAGTAACCTTCCATAAAGCCACAAAACACATGGATTAGCCACTGGATGTCATTAAGGATTGGGCTCACACAGATGACAATGAAAATGACTACAGAGAAATGACAGACAATGAAATCTCTAGTATATGCATGGATATGTATAGTAGTATATACATGGGTATACATGGTAGGAAGTTGATTAGAGTTGTAGTTTATACATATGGGTATTGTAGTCCATCATATACGTAAATTCCTGTCATGCACAGTAAGCCTTTCTTTGTGTATGTCCAGTGATGCAAGACCAGTATCTTGGAGTAGAATAAAATATGGCCCCTGAAGTGACATACCGTGCATGAGTCTCTTCTGTACTGACCCACAATATATCACATTGGCGATGAGGATCAACACCAGAACTTCTATGAGTGCAACTGAAGGGTCACGTAAATTAAGGCATTTTTTTTTTAATTTAAATTGCCTTGTAAATTTTTCCAGCTCCTTGCATCTAAATTCCATTCTATCAGGGCTTCCTTATCTGTCCCTCTATGTCTGGCTACTTAAAACCTCCTAAATTGCTTGCTTAGGTGCACAACTCTGGGTACAGAATTACAGAATGAGAAGCGACCTGCAGAAACTTGAAGAATAGTCAGGGGTTTGGCAGTTGAAATTCAATGCAAAGAAGTGCAAGATAATGCATATGGGGCACAAAAACCCTGGCACAATATATCAGTTGGGGGTGAGGATATAGCATGCACCAAGCAGGAAAGGGATCTTGGGGTTGTCATCTCTGATGACCTCAAGGTAGGGAAACAGTGTGACAAGGCAGCAGGTAAAGCAAATAGGATGCTGGGATGTATAGGCAGGGGCATCACCAGTGGGAAAAGGGAGGTCATAATTCCGCTATACAAGACACTAGTGAGGCCCCACCTGGAGTACAGTGTACAGTTCTGGAGACCATACCTACATAAGGACATAGACAGGGTAGAGAAGGTTCAGAGGAGGGCAACAAAGATGGTGCATGGATTGCATCACAAGTCCTATGAAGACAGGTTGAAGGAACTGAACATGTACTCCCTGGAGGAGAGGAGGGAGAGAGGGGGATATGATAGAGACATACAAGTATCTTACAGGGAGGAACAGGGTGCAGGAAAACACTATTTTTAAGTGAAAAAGATGTTTCAGGACTAGAAAGCATGGGATGACGTTGGAGGGAGGACGATTCAGAGGAAACATGAGAAAGAATTTCTTCACAGAACGGGTGGTGGACAAGTGAAACACCTTGCCAGAGGAAGTGGTGGGGGCTGAAACAATCACAGGATTTAAGAATGCATGGGATAGACATAAAGGAATTCTGGAGGTCAGAGGTAAGGGGCAACAGACTTCTAGGAAAACAAACTGAACTTACAAGCTCAAATGGGGCAGACTGGGTGGGCCATAGGCCCTTATCTGCCGACACTGTCTATGTATCTATGTATCTATGTACAGATTTATCTACAGATAAAACAGAAACCTAAAGAGCTGTTTGCTATAGTACTTTAAAAAGTAAAAACAACACAGCTAATAGCAGGGCTCCACAGGGCACATGAATTATGGCTTCATTCTGAATGTCAATATTCCTTTGCTTCATCTTGGCTGGTGTATGTCCTCAGACACTGATCACAGTAGCAAAGCAGAAGCCTCTTGAGGCACACTTCAGAAACTGCATCACACACAGAAAAAAAAAAGCCAGAAAAAAAGACACTTTTTGTTTTGTGTGTAGACACTGCAGCTACTGAGCATCTACATGTAGCTACAGCCATCATGACTACAACTGGCAAGGTACCCGAATTTAATGAATCCAAGGAAACATTTAATTTATATCTAGAGCGTTTCCAATGCTGGCTTAAGGCAAACAAAATAGCAGAAGATGAACAAGCAGATGTCTTCCTAGCAGTCTTGCAACCACAGATTTATGCCCTTTTATGGAATTTAACAGCCTCAGCTGACATCCTGACCCTGACATATGTGCAAGTCACTGAAGCACTTGCAAAGCATTTCAAACCCCAGCCCCTTCTCATTGCTGAATGCTACACCTTCTTTTATCGCAACCAAGGGGAAGGGGAACCTATTGCTGATACATCATTGCATTAAAGAATCTGGCATGCACTTGTGAGTTTGGCCAGTCCATGGATGATGCCCTCCATGATTGCTTTGACTGCGGTCTGAGAGGAGAAGCTTACAGAAAAAGGCTGTTGCAAGAAAATAAACTCGACTTTACGACAGCTTGTGACATTGCAATCGCTATGGAGCTCACTCAAAAAGGCTTCCAAGCACAGGCAGGTCATTCAGAACCCCAAAGAAGTGAAGTTCATAAGGTTACCAATACCCTAGAAAAAAAGGGACATGCCATACCATACAGTGGTCCATCACATGCTCATCAGCAACCCCAAATATTTAGGAAGCCAGCACCACAGAGCACTTCTGCAAAGTCAAAACCATGTTACCAATGTGGCAATAACCACCAGCAAGGCACATGCCACTTTCAATATGAGAAATGCCACAGCTGTGGAAAAGTGGGTCACATACAAAGGGTGTGCAAAAGTACATCATGGACTGCTACTGCACGGTATGTCACAGATGGCACTACAACCACTGAAACAGAGGATGAGACATTGTGCCTGTTCATGATTTATGCAACACGGGCAACTGGAAAGGAAATTTACCTCCTGCTTGAGCTAGCAGCCAACCTGGTTAGCATGCAGCTAGACGCCGGAGACTCAGTATCTCTTGTGCCAGAGGACATCTACAGAGAGAAACTTCAGCAGTGCCAATTGCAACCATCATCTATGCAGCTCTCAACTTACATGGGAGAGTAAATCCCCGTGCTAGGGGAAATCCAAGTGCCAGTCACCTACGAGGGAGGAACGTGGATCTTGCCTCTGGTGGTTGTACAAGGAGAAAGACCAGAATTACTGGGCAGAGACTAGCTCATGCATATCAGATTGAACTGGGAAAAGATCTTCAGCTTAAATACAGCAACCGAAGCACCCCAATATGCGCTAAAAAAATATTGGACAAACATGGTCCTATTTTCCAGGATGGTTATGGCACAATCCGAGATTTCAAGGCAAAGATCCGAGTGCAACCAGGAGCTGTTCCAATATTCCACAAGCCTTGCCTAGTAACTTATGCTATAAGGGAAGCAGTAGAGAAGGAACTGGAGTGGCTTGAAAGCCATGGTATCATCTCATGAGTAGAGAGGAGCGACTGGGTTGCCTCTATCGTTGTGGTACCGAAATGAGACAAAGTAGTGAGGTTGTGTGGTGACTACAAGGTCACAGTAAACTGTTGTATACAGTGATATCCATATCTATTACCCAATGCAGATGACTTGTTTGCTACACTCTCAGAGGGGAAAGTTCTTTGGCAAGTTGGACTTATCCTTTGCATACCAGCAATTGGAATTGAAACCAGAGTCACAACCATATCTAACCATCAACACCCACAAGGAACTTTACCAGTATCATCTCTTGGTATATGGAGTTTCCACAGCACCAGTAATTTTCCACAACACAATGGACTGGATACCGCATGGACTAGACCATGCAGTATGCTTTATGGATGATATATTGGTAACAGCACCCAGAGTGGAGGAGCATCTGACAATCCTGGACCATGTTCTGACCAGACTGCAACTTTATGGACTGAGAGTAAAGCTAGTGAAATGCCAATTTCTGCAAAATTCTGTTGAGTCCCTAGGTCACTGGATCGATGCCCAAGGTCTACGCCCAACAGACAGCAAGGTGGATGCTATAGACAAGGCACCTGCACCAATAAATGTGACAGTATTCCATCTTTCACATCTCAAGGGCTTACCAATTGCTTCACAGGATGCTGCAGCAGAGAGATGGTGAAATCCTGTCCTCTCTAAAGTCCTAGATTTCACTCTAAATGGTCGGCCTAACTTCATGAGAGACCCAACACTCTGACCTTTCTTAGACAAGAAGGACCAGTTGTCCATGGAGCAATTATGTGTTCTGTGGGGAGCTTGAGTTGTGATGCCTCCAAAGTTCCACAAGAGGTTACATTCTGATTTACAAGACAGTCATCCTGGAATCTCTCAAATGAAGGCATTGGCCAGAGGATTCCTCTGGTGGCCAGAACTTGATCAAGATATCCAACATCTCGTCAACCAATGTGCTCCATGTGCAGCTGTCTGCAACCAACCTGCTACCATGCCCTGCATCCTTGGTCCTGGGCTACCATACCATGGGATGACATCCATGTTGACTATGCTGAGGTGGATAAACAACACTTCTTGGTAGCAATTGATGTCCAGTCCAAATGGCTGGATGTCTTACCCACACAAGTCACAACTACTGAAAAGACTATAGACCTTTTGAGAAAACATTTTGCCTCTTAAGGACTGCCACAGGAGTTAGTGTCGGACAATGGTCCCCAATTTTCTTCCCATGTCTTTAAACTGTTCTTAAAGCAGAATGGATCAGACATATTTTGTCTCCTCCTTACCATCGAGCATCAAATGGAGCAGTCAAAAGAGCTATACAGACATTCAAAAAAGCTTGGAATAAACCTGATTCACAGCAAGTACCTACAGCTCAAAGGCTGGCTCATTTTCTGTTTGCTTACAGAAACACTCCTCACATAGTCACAGAGTGAACACCTGCTGCACTGTTCTTAAAACATCAGCCTCCTACCCATTTGTCATTGCTCAAGCCAGACTTGGCTGATACAGTCACAAAGCATCAACTACAACAGCAAAACGGTTGTAACAAGTCAGCCAAGCCAGTACAGATTTTTCATCCTGAGGAGAGGGTGATGGTTCGAGACTGTAGATATCCCAAGGGATATTGGATTCCTGGGGTGGTGATTGAAACACTTGGATCTTTGTCTTATGCAGTTCGCATGGGACAATGACTTGTTCACATACATGCGGATCACCTGCTGCATTCTGAGATTTCAGCAAATGCAGCAGAAGACATCACTCCATCTGAGAACAGTGACACAGATGACTTTGCTCCTACCCATGAGGTTCCACCAGAGCCGGTACCAAATAATAATGAATCTTTTGTTCCATCAGCAGTAGTTATTCCAGCCCACAAATATCCCCTGAGGCACTGAAGACCACCACAAAGACTTGACCTTTAAAGTCATGTAATGAACTTGTACCTCTGTGTAACTGAACTCTTACTTGTACTGTTACTTAATTAGTGACAAGTTCTAACCAAAGGGCAGAATAATCCCCTGAACTTGTTTCTGGGTACCGAACCGTCTACTTTGGCCCGGACATTAGAAATGTTACTGTTGAAGTATTTTAGACAAGTTTCTGTCTAAGAATGAGGAGCGTAGTATATGCATGGATATGTATGGTAGTATAAACATGGGTATATATGGTAGAAAGTTGATTAGAGTTGTAGTTTATACATATGGTATTGTAGTCCATTATATGCATAAGTTTCTGTCATGCACATTAAGCCTTTCTTTGTGTATGTCCAGTGATGCAAGACCACTATCTCGGAGTAGAACAAAAGATGATCATACCATGTATAAGTCTCTTCTATACTGACCCACAATATATCACAAAATCATTCAGTCTTTAAAAAATTTAAATGAGAATAACAGGGAAGATGACAGCCAGAAACAGTCTGATGACACTGCACCCCCACCCCCCACAGACGTTGAAGCCGCAGACTGCTTTGAACCCTGCATCTCCTGGTTAGAAAATCAACCAGATGCAGATGATGCTCAACTGTTATTGTTACAGAAGCTGCTACTAAAAGCGATGAGGCAAAGGAATGAGATAGAAACAAAAGTCAACTCATGATTATTTAAGTACGGTATAAGAAGTGTATATTGTTTTAAAAGTTTAAAATCCATTTTTGCTTAGTTTTTGCTTAATTTCTGTTAAAGTTGTAAATGGGAGCTCAGCGTGTGTGTTGTCATTTCATTAGTGATTGTTCAAAGTATTGTGGTATAGCGTATTTCTAATTAACAGAAGCCCCATTTATCTGAATGTTTTTGTTGTCCCCAATACATTCAGATAAACAGGGTTGCACTGTAGTACCATTCAACTGAATTTAAAGCAATTTCAAAATCAATAGCCACCGCAGCAGCTGGGGTGGTGGAGGAGCGGGCTATGTATATCAAATTGGATAAGGTTCACATGTGATCTGAACTAAGCCATCCTTGGACAAATCCTACTTGTGAGAGGTGTATTAAGTGTGGGATGAGAGGCTCTAATTGGTCAGCTAAAATTCTGGCATATATAGTATTTTGTTATCCACCTTAATAAGAGAATTAGGGCAGTAACTGGAGGGGAGAGTGTGATCTTTACCTGGCATAGGGAGCACAGTAATGTTGGCTACGGACATTGATAGAAGAAACTTTCCATTGGAAGCAATTTCTGCATAGAAACGGTGTAGTAAGGGACACAACTGAGGGGAGACGAGCTGATACATGTCTATTGGGAGGCCATCTCCCCCTCTGAGCTTTCCTGAGTTAAAGAGATTTATTCGCTGACTTAATTTCTTGAGGGATAATAGGCAGATCTAAAGTCACCACCTGGGCAGGGTCAAGCTTGTGGAGCCACAGGTTGTGAAGAAAGGAGGATAGCTGAGGTGGCTTAGGAGCCAGGAATGCAGTGTATAGCTGCTGATAAAAGGTAGCCAAAACATTATTTATGTCTTGAGGTTTAGTTCAAAGTTGACTGACCTGATTACATAAAGAGGGGATGTATCACTCAGACTGTTGTTTTTTTAAATGGTAAGCTAAGAGTTTAACGCATTTCTCACTGTTTTCACAGTTTTTATGCTTTAGACGCTTGAAAACAAGTTCTTCTTTCTGCATTGTTAGTGTATTAATTTCCTGTTGAAGTGCAATGGTCTCCTTCCAATTTGGAGAGTTCTTGGGGAGGGAGGGGTTGGATTTAAGGGTGTCTTTCTTGGCTGCTAATTGGGATTTCATGGTAGCTAGTTGTACCTCACATTGTTTATGGTGGTAGGTGACATAGCCTATAATGCAGTCTCTCATCGTGGCTTTGAAAGCCTCCCATAACATAGCGACAGAGGTAGACCCATTATTGTTTTCAGAGAAGTACTCAGCAACAGCTTGTTGAAGCCAGATTTTAAACTATGGATCCTGCAACAGAAGCGGGTCTAGCTGCCAGCAAGGGGAGCATTGCAGGGTGCTTCAAAGTCTAGTTGAATGGGAGCATGATCGGCGATGACTAGCAAATTAATATCCACCATAGTAACCAAAGGGGTAAGATTGGGTGAGGTGATCCACAGGTCCAAATGACTGAATGTGCCATGGATCACAGAGTGGAAAGTATAGTCCCTAGTTCTCGGATTATGCTGCCTCCAAAATGTCCATAAGGACCATCTTGGATCCATTCCATGACAGCTTGAATTGCTTGGGCATGAGGTTCAGGCTTACCCTGGCTCCAGTCCAAAGTAGAGTCCACGGCAAGATTGAAGTCACCACCAATTAGCACTGGGACTTGGGGGTCAGCAAACATTCATATCTCTAAAGCTAAGTCATGAATGAAAAGGGGAGAGTCCTGATTTGTACTATACAAAGTCAGAATAACAAGGGGGCCCTGGGAGTGTCAAACTGAGCTACAGCCCAATGACCTTCAGCATCAGTATAAGCGTCAATGAGGGACCAATGTAAATTCTTATGAATAAGAATGGAGATACTTCTTTTTTGGAGTGGCCATGCTGTGGACCTCCAAACCTACCCAGCCTCTCAGGGATCCATACGGTTGCCCGTAATGTGGTTTCCCAACATTTAATAGACCGATGTCAGTTGCCCGACTGGTCATGTTTGCTGACATATTATTACCCAATCATTTTCCTGACATCGGCTGAAAGCACACAGCAGCACATCCTAAAATCGCAGAGAGCATTTTACAACAGAGATGCTACCAACTACAGCCTTGCCTGAGGAGACGCTACTCTCTGATAAAGACTGCCTATCCCAGGAACTTGAATCCTGAAAATGCTACATGTTGACCTTGATTGATGAGGAGGAGAAGGCTTTTGCTCAAAAATGAAAGCAATTTGCAACAGTGAAATTTCATCTGACAACTACAAATACTCTGTCACACTGCAAGGTCAATTCTGTGGTTCTTCCCCCTTTTGGTCCTATGGTTTCCTTACCTGCCTTGGCTTCTTCTATGACTTTTGGTATCCCATATATGCAGGCAATCTGGGATGGGATTATGCATACTGACATTCCTGTTTCTCCTGCAGAGTCCACTCCTATGGAGAGTTCAGTTCCTCTCATACCTTCCCAGTCAAAACAGCCTGATAATTTTGCAGTACAGTACGTGCCTTCCCCCCTTCGGCCACTGTCTGTTTTATCTGTGCCATCTAGTACTGGGGCAGAGAATGTCATTCTCAGTTCAGAGGTGGAAGTTTTAAACAGTGCTTCTTTGGAACACTGTCAACCGTGGGACCTAGATAACTGTCCTTTTACCTCAATCAAAACACAAGATTTTGTGGCACTCTGACCAGTTGAGTGTACAGTTGCACAAAGTTGCACAAAGGAGTTAGATAACCAAATGTACTTTTAATAAAGGATGTTTCAAATGTGCTAGGTGCAACATTTGTAAATTCTGTATATCAGGAAAAGAATTCCAGCATCCTAGATATCAAAACATTAAGACTGTGATCAGGGAAATCATCACATGTAATACAAGTTATGTTGTTTACACATTACGGTGTAGTTGCAATCTGGTTTATGTTGATAGAACTATAAGACCTTTAAAACAAAGGATTCAGGAACATGTGCACTCCATCCTTAACAATAGACAGGATACACCTGTAGGGATGCATTTCAGCCAGATACATGACTCTAAAACTGATTGTTTAAAGTGTATGGGGATCGAATGGGTATCACCACTTGAATTTGGTGGTGATAGATCAAATTTGCTTTTGGAAAAAGAAAGTAAATGGATCTTTAAGCTAAAGAGTGTGAAGCCTGGAGGCCTGAATGAGAGATGGGATCTTAAACCATTTCTCAAGAAATAAAAAATAAAGTGTGGAGTCACACTAATTTAGCAGATATGGTTTAATAACTGGTGTTAAACCTAAGACTCCTGAGAAAAAAACATAGATCCCTGGCTGTAATCTGTGTTATTTTCACTTTACTTAAATGCTGTCTCTCTTAGATATTTTTGTTTATATGTTTTTTTTCTTTCCCCTTTCTTGTAGATGCACTTGCATGGGACACTGTGCTCTATGGATCCAGATTATAAAGCTGGCAATGAGATATGGTTTGGAGCCATTTGGAGCCACCATTATTCTGAGTAAGGAAAATGCACCCTTCCAGAGACTGAATCCCTGCATAGTAGAAGCATAGGTGTTTGAATTTCTTTAAGAAAATTGTAATTCTACATTCCCTTAAAGCTTAGCTGACTATGGTTATATATAAATAGATATTGACAGTGAGCGCTTTTAGCAACACCTGTGATCCTTATAAAAACTTTTCAGGCTAAAATCAAACACCATTAATTTCTTCTTTTTACAGCATTTGTGTTTATAAATCAGTTTTGTAACAAAGGAATTTTACAATAATATGTTGACTACAATGTGTTAACATAAGCACAAGTATCTATCAACAAATTGCTGTCAAAGTGATGTCACTATATTAATTAGCGATGAGTTGTATATAAGCTTGTTTTCCCCGTCTTCTGTCCACACCCCTGAGGAAGACTCACGAGGAGTCAAAGCGCTGGGTGGTCAGTCGGTGTGCTATTTGTGTCGGGAGCTTTATAAACAGTACATTTATAAGTACATTTGTTATCTAACTCCTTTGTGCAACTTTGTGCAACTGTACACTCAATGGGTCAGAGTGCCACAAAATCTTGTGTTTTGTTTGATACATTTACGAACTGGCTGCTTGTTTGTGTGCACCAGACTGCATGATTGTATCGCAGCTCTATGTTTGTTATTTTCTTTTATCTCAATGCCTGCTGCTTCTGGCCCTGGCCCATAAGGTGCTCTTTTTCGACTTTCCTCTGATCAGACATGATCTTCTTCTGTGGCACAGATGGCCTCAGCTATGGGGCTCAAAAGCTCTTCTACTTCAGCTTCAGCCTTGCAGGCTAGTACTGCTACTACTCGAGGATTGCTCAGGGTAAAAATGTTAAGTGTTTTTTTTTTTTATTTTGTTATCCAATGTATTTACGCTATGTGATGGTCAACAGTACTATGGGCAAGTATGCAGGTGGGATTAAAGCATTAGGGGAAACAACAGTGGGAAACTATTAGTCGGGCGAACACAAGTCGGGGAATCATACCAGACCCGCCTCTGAAGCTTCTGGGCTTCCAAGTCAGTAAGTTTAGTACCTTGTAAAAGGAACACCTGTGACTTAAGCTTGTGTAGATGAGTCAGAACTTGCTTATGCTTAATTGGGAATTCATTCCCTGAACATTCCAGCTGTAACAGCGAAGATCAGTCATTATCCTGGTGTTGTAAGGGGAGAGGCATGGAAAAGTAGAGCTGGAATAGGGCAAGCAGGTACTGAAATCTTGGCAAAACAAAATGAGGTGTGAAGCTGGGGACATCTAGTTTCCAGACAGATCCAATGTTGTCTAGTACCACCTTTATGCTAGTAATAGTACTGCATAGAATCAGATGTGTATAGCATTCTGAAATATAATAAACAGAACACAACTCAAACAATAGATTAACCAGTAATGTCAACTTGGGTAAGAGCATATCAACAAGACTACTAAGAGAGAACTGAGCAGTGGATCAAGAATAAGAACCAGACAGAGATCACTCCCAAGGTTCACGTCAGACCCTTGTGTGGGGAAGCAAGCCAGCTCAGAGCAGCTGGCTGGCTGTCTGCTGATGTGAGCAGCAAGTGTATATTATTTATTTAGTTTTTGTTTACCGGGTAGGTGCACTAGCCATAGCAATGACTATTTTCAGGCATGACCCGGGACGGTACAATACAACAATACACGGAAACATTTCAATACAAGTACAAAGATAATTGACAATAGTATACAGAGCAATTTGCAAATGTAATACCAGTGTAGAGGAAAAAAACATAACAGGAGCAGTACAAAACCAAAAACTACACCACAATTTGCTTTAAGGAAGAAAAACATGAACAGATTTAACATTTTAGTGCTAATTAGGGAATGGATATAGAACTAGGGGAAGGATATTAGTAAGTGATAGAAGTAAGAACCAAGAAAAGAGGGATGAGAGTGAAAGTAAGGTGGGAGGTGGAACAGACAGATAAGGAGAAGTTTTATTTTTTATTTATTTAGCTTTTGTTGACCGGGTAAGTGCACTAGACAAATCCTGCCTATTTTCAGGCACGACCCGGGGGAGGGGGATACAGATGAATGCCAACTGACCTTGAACCAGATTAAGCTGTTGGTGGTATTTTTTTGTGAATGAGGGAAATTTGGCCAGGACACCGGGGAAATTCCCCTACTCTTTTCGATAAGTGCCATGGGATCTTTAACATCCACCTGAACTACCACCAATCCAGGCAGATGGGACCTCGGTTTAACGTCTCATCCGAAAGACGGCACCTCAGAAATGCAGCACCCCTCTCATGCTGCATTACAGTGTCAGTACTGGGATATTAACCCAAGCGCCAGATGTGGGAACTGAACCCATAGCCCTCTGATCTCCCGGCCTCAGAGGTGAGTGTGCTACCTACTGAGCCACTGACACTGCTGAAGTGCATAGAGTACAGTATAGAGAGGCAGATCAATAAATGTCATGGGGAGAAGAGACTGGGAACGAAACGACATAAGGAGGTTTGAAGCAGGAGCACTTGTGGGAAGTATCAAGATAATTTCACAGCCCTTTTTTAAAAGATGCATGAGATAGTGATTGGCGCAAAGCTAGTGGAAAGGAGTTCCAGTATTTGGGGGCATGGCAGGCGAAAGCACTAGCATCTTTTGTGGTGTTGTGTCTGGGGATGAAGACGGGGGCCTGGTCAGCAGACCTCAGCCCATAGTAAGGTGTCAGATTTTGGAAAAGTCCTGCCATGGATTCAGGTATTTGTAAGCAGACCATATTGTCAATGACAGAGCCATAAGCATGAAGCCTTAGTTCATTAGGAGGAAGCCATCCCAGGTCTGACTAGAGGAAACAGTGGTGTTTCAGTCGGTGTGAGGAGGACTCATAGCGACAGATATTGTTATATGTGACATCCCATTTCTGAAGGATTGATTTGCATGCAGAGGCATAAGTTGTGGCACCATAGGTAAGAGATGGAAGGAGTATGCCATGGGCTATGGCAAGCCTTGCTGAGGGCATGAACACATAGCTGGTTCGGTAGGCTATTCCAAGTTTGGTGTTGACCAGTTTGCAGGTCTGATTGATGTGTAAGTCAAAATTTAGTGATGGATCAAAGGTGAAACCCAGATATTTAAACAAATTTACCACCTCAACTAGTGAGCCATTTAATGAGGTGACTTTAAATTTAGGATGTGCATGTTTGAGTTTCACATTTGATCCAAAGAGCATAGCTTGGGTTTTGGACTTATTTAGTACAAGTTTATGAGTACATAGCCACTCCTGTATTAGCTGAAAGTCAAGTGAGAGTAGATTGTTTATGTCTTCAATGCTTTTTGCACTAGCATACAGAACAATGTCATCTGCATATAGCAGGGAGGTTGTCCTGAGGAGGTCAGTGGAGATGTTATTTATGAAAACAGAGAAAAGTAGGGGCCCAAGGATGGAGTCTTGTGGCACCCCAATGTTTTTAGTGGTCTTGTCTGAGAGAGTAGAGTTGTATTTCACAATTTGAGTCCTGTCAGATAGGTAGTTCCCAAACCACCTTACAGCGTTAGTCGAGAAGCCTAGAGATCCAAGGGTGGTTAGAAGGATGAAGTGATCAACTAGGTCAAATGCCTAGGTCATGTCTATGAAAATTGCTCTGGTGAGTAGACCAGAGTCCATTGTCACTAGTGTATCTGACGTGAATTTGAGAAGGGCAGCAGTGGTGCTATGGTCTTTGCAAACACCATGCTGGGCAGAGGAAAGTAGATCATGTTTCTGTAGGAAATCAATTGTCTGGGCAGCTACAAGCTTCTCAAGAATTTTATTTAGGACAGATAGTATGGCAATGGGCATATAGTTTGAGGGATCTTTACAATCTCCTTTTCTGAAAACAGGGGTAATCCTAGCTATTTTCATATCTCAGGGATGTAGCTCTGGCACAGGGAGAGTGTAAAAATCTTGGCTAGGGGAGTAGCGATGAAGGGTGCTGCGATCTTAAGGAGCTTTGGTTCTAGATTGTCAGAACCAGCTGCAGTGCATTCCAAGATACTGTTTAGCAGTCTAAGCACTTCACATTTTGTGACTGATTTGAAAAAGAAATGAGGACCATTTACATTTTGCCAGGTGGATACGTCTGGTTGGACAGGGGAAGAGGAGGTGTAGTTAGTTAAGTAAGAGAATTTGTCATTGAAGAAGTTAGCAATGGTTCTGGGATTATTACAGTGTACCACATCAAGTGACATGTCATTAGGGGGTGGATGCTAGATTAGAACAAAGGAATAATTTAATATGGGACCAACATTTTTTGAGGTCACCATAGGAGTTGGCTAGTAGGTCCTTGCAGTAGGAGCCATTGGCTTTTTTTGATGTCCTTTTTGCAGGCATTTCTCAGTGCTTTGTAGGCAATGAGGTCAGAGGTTAGATGAAAATAGATAACTTGTGGGGGGGAGGCTGATTAACAGAAAGGAAAGAGGGTCAGTGATTCAAGACCCCGCCTCCTGAAAAACAGTGCAAAATCTGCAGAACACCCTCAACATGTGGTAGAGCTAGGGGATAACTGGGGGATTTCAACACCATCAAGGGGCAACACCTGGAGAAAGGGGCCAGGGGCCTCAGGGCTCCAGGAGGAGGATGCCCAGGTAAGTTAGTCAGTAGCCCCTACAGCAAAAGTACATTGGTAACTAAGTACTGGCTATCAGGTGTAATACGGTATGGGAAATGGGAGTGGAGGGGTGGAGGAAAAAGGAAAGGGGAGAAAGAGGAAGGGGCAGGGAGGGAGGGGAAGGTTGGGGAGACATAGATGAAAGTGTCAATAGGAGTAAACGAGGCATGCCGCTTTATGTCCGGTACAGAAGAGTAGAGCCACATAGATGGGGTAGGGGTGCTCAGGACTGGCAGCCAGTATAGGAATAAAAAGCTGGTGAGACAGATTGAGACCAGGTTTTTAAATGTGCTGCGTCTATTGATCCAGTGTGGTGGGATAGCTAGGATGGCCATCCTTTTATGCTTTTAAGAAAATGCATTAGGTACAGTGGTGCTAATGCCCAAGGATCTCACACTGATAGGCCTCAGGGCCATGGCTCTTACAGGTGCACTGAAAGATACAGTGCATGCCCTAGGGCAGGGGAGGAGATCCTGTGTCAAGCAGATCATTGGTATACACTGACTGGGTGAGCAATCAGATCTAGTTATGACAAAGTGACCATGAGTGCTAGGGCACAGGGAAGGACACTAAAGGGCTACTGTCACCAAGCCACAGAACAGGGAAGTTGAGGGATGTGAGGTGGTTAAGATACCAGAAAAGCATAGGGACAGAAAAGGAGGATGAGGGGGAAGCAAGGATAGGGCAGATAGGAGCAGGGTACCTTTAAGGGTGTGAGTAAGGAGTGCCAGAGGACCAAGCCAAAAGCATGGAGATAGCAAAATAGGGGCAAGTCAGACCACCAAAACATCACATATCAATATAGTACTGATTGAGGGATTTAGCATGCTCCTGAAGTTGCTCTGCAAAAGGCAAAAGCCACAAGATACAGAAAGAGCAAAGACAAAGCAACTTGAGGGAGCTGCAGACCCAGGGTTTGATGGGAAACATAGGCAATTGCACAGCCCTGGGCATAGGGCCTTGTTTGAACCTTCATGGGCTAAAGAGAGCTCTTGAAAAGCAGCCACAGGGTTGCCAAGAAGAGCAGTATGTTATGAAGGACATTGAGGGGGGATGGGAGATGGACTTTCCAAGGAGGCCAACAGAAGCACATAGCGGGGCTCTTAGATATGCCTTGGCATATAAAGTATAGCCGTCGATGGCCCCAAGAAAGCCCAGAAACAAAAACAGAGCCATTTGAAATAAAATTATACACCCCCCCCAACCTCCATTAAACTTCCAACAAAAAAGCACAAATACAAAATATTGTTCATAGATGTTCAGAGGTAGAAAACTTGCAAGTAGACATAAGAGTTATCCCTTAACAGTACTCACATTATAGCAGGGCATAGATAAGTCCCAGTCTAGTTTTATAATCCTCAGTAAACCAACCCACACCGGGGGATATCAAAATTGGCCAGGGACCAAGAGCTGGAAACATGAAACAATCTTAGAAGCAGAACAGCCACAAAGCAGCAGTCAGGTAGTGGGATGGTGTGAGGTAGACGCTGATGCGGAGTGCTCCTCCTGGATTTTTCCTGACTTGATAGCATGGTTTTTGGCCACTGGGGAGGGCTGGGAGGTTGTAGTCTCTGGTGCAGGACCTAAGGCTGGATGCACTTGGTCTAATGAAGGTCCCTGAGGGTCCTGAAGAAGCTTGGGCCTGTGACATGCTTGAAGCAGTGGCCTGGATTGGGGAAACATCCATTGAGGCCTCCTGTAGTAGAGGAGCATAATGGGTGCTCATCGGCAAGGGAGAAGGCTCCCCATCAGTGTCATGTGAATATGCACTGTGACTAAGACTCCAGGATCTGTCTGGGATGTGGCTGGAGGTGTTACAGGTGCCATCATGGTTTTGGTTACGCTGTTTCTGCATGGGGGACATAATCTCAAGTTCCTCTAGTGTCATCTGCTTGGTCCTGGTGGGAGGATGATTCAAAGCAGGAGCTGGGGTAGAATCCATGCAGGCAGATTGGTGATTGGCCTCTTCTCACTGTTGGGCATGGGGGTTTGGTGGCAGTAAGGCCCTGTACCAATGGGCATGGACAAAATCCTTAGCAGCTTCTGGGGAGTGAAGTACCATCAGCACCCCATTGTGCAGGATGCACAGCATGGCTGGGTACTGAAGGGAGAAGGAGACCCCAGCTATATGTAAGGCCTGGTGGACCTCTGTAAATGTGTGGTCTTGGGCCATAAAATCCTTGTAGTAGTCCTGAAATATCATCACTCAATGGCCTTGCCAGTCCAGGGTGCCCAGTTCACAGGCTCGCCAGAAGAAAACTTTCCTTAACTTGAAAGCAAAGGTATTGTGCTATAATATGCCTCAGATTTTCGATGCATTTTGGTGGAGCCAGTGAGCAATTGGCCATGTCAGTTTCAAACTTGGTGTCCCCTGGGAGTTGCAGAATGGAGAGGACAGCATAGTTCAAAAAGGCAATTGTGTCCTTCAGGTCAACTTGTTCGGGAAAGCCAAGAAATGTTAAGTTGTTTCAGTAACCATGATTTTCGAGGTCAACCAGCTTTGCATGTATAGTTTTTTCTTGCTCCCATAAAATGGTGCACAGTTCCTGACAGGAGTCCACCAACTGGCCTAACCATTGTTCAGTCATCATTGCCCTGGTTGAGAGGCACTCTATTTGCTCCAAGTGTTGTGGAGCTCAACCAGTTGGGAGAACATCCATTCTATTTTTTCCATGCTTGCTGCTGGTGCCACCATTATGATGTGTACCAGCCTAGGCGCAGGTAGCTCTGATGGAGGGTGAAATACAAATGTCAGTATTTGTACAGGAAAGACCAGTCCTGCAGCAGAAGTGAAGGGCTCAAATAAAATCTGGCAACAAGTCTGTATGACTACTGAAAATAAGCAAAAAAGAGGTAGTGGGTGGTGGATGCCTGATGAAAGCAGTCAGGAGGAGATGAAAGTTGGAATTAGCTACCATCTCTACTGTGTACTAACCACACCACTCAAGCTTATTCTTATTTGAAAAGTCTCCCCTCCTGCAACTTTTTCACCCTTTAAGGTACTTGTAGGTCTTGATCACGTCACCTCTCACTCTCCTCTCCTCTCCTTCAGGGTGTACATAAGAGATCCCTCAGTCTCTCCTCATAGGGTTTCCCTTGCCACCCCTGCACAATTTTGGTTGTCCTCCTCTTAACTGCCTCAACTTTGTCTATGTCTTTTCTGAGGTGAAGTCTCCAGAACTGTACACGGTACTCTAGCTGGGGGTGTACCAGAGAGTAATATAGTGGATGCACTACCTCCCTCCTTATGCTGGTGATATCCCTCCCTGTGCACCCCAGAATCCGACTAGGCCTGCCAATGGCCTTGTCACACTGTGCTGTCACCTTGAGGTTGTCTGATAAAATAACTTCAAGGTCCCTTTCGTGTCTAGTACCTGCCAGGGGAGTACTTAGCAAGTGACAGGGAATGGGAGGTGTGAAGGACACGAAGTAGTATTTGGAAAAGGACAGGGAGGTCTACACCAGACATCAGAGAGTACTTGGAAAGTAAGGGTAAGGGGTTAGCGTGTGCACCACAGTGAGAGATTAGAAAAGGGGATGAAACTGGATACCAAGGTATGTCTGGAAGGAGAGAGAGAGGGTGCAACAGGTGAACACCACAGAATATTTTGAAAGAGGACAGGTAGCTATATAGGGCAAACATTAAACCTTTGGGTGGTACCCTTATGAAGTCCCTTGGCTCACTATCCCAACACATACCTGCCCGAGCACTATTTCCTGATAGGTGTATTGTCCTGATAGTGAGCATCCCGGCGATGGATTCTCCAACAGATTTTTAGAGGGGTAAGGTAGCAGATGTCATAGGTTCCTACTTTATCCCTGTTCATGCACATCAAGGGACAGTTGATTCTGGGAGTTGGCCAAGCTGCTCAGGTGGTGTACTGGGCTACACCATCTGCAACTATGCTGGCGTGCTCCCTCAGACCAGGGTTCAGGACCGGGCATTTTGTTTTGGGGACACAACCCCTGTAATGTTTATTTTTTTACTCTGGGGTCTGGTCCACTGCGGAGTTGATTATTTCAGTTACAGGGAGTGTGGTGGGCAGATCCCTCCCACATGGGGGGTGCAGGGGTCGAAGCACCCCACATGTTACACTTATTTTCGGTCATAATACCTGAAATATTACTGTTGAGCATACAATCCATTCGTGGCTGTGCATTTTGGGCAGGATGACTCAGTATGCTGAGCATCGGCATACCGAGTTTAGGGATCACATAGTATATCCCTTTGGTTACCTTCACTACAACTATGAAGGCAAGCACAATTTTTAATTCCACTCTCCACATACAACAAAGTAAGCCAGAATGCAACCCTCTTTGATAAGCATGTCATACTTTTTTGCATGGTGGAATCATTTGTGTTTCTATAGAATTCTGCTGTATGTCACTAGCAGAAACTGTGATAAGAGTATTGCATCATGGATTACTCCACTGCAGTTTCTTTTCCTCTTCCTAAGAACTCTGTGGTATCCTCCTGTGGAACTCAAACCCTCTCCAATCATGCCCTGGTATCCAGTGTCACCCCTACCTTTATGATCATCCTCTGGTGATATACAGTGTAACCCTGCCATTACCCATCCTTTTCCAAGTACATAGTGGTGGCCAGTGTAATAACCCCTTCCTGTCCATTTCCAAGTACTCCTTGGGATCCAACACACCTCCCTTTTCCTGTCACTGTCCAAGTACTCCTCTGGTTTTTGCACCAGAGAAGACTAGGAAAGTGACAGGGAGAGAAAGGCAGGATGTGAATGCCAAACAGTGCTTGGACAAGGACTGGGAGGTAGGTTATTGCAGTAGACACCAGGGAGTACTTGGAAAGAAACAGGTAAAGCTGGTTACTTTGGACTATAGGGAGCGACTGTATGGGAGGATACCACTGAAAACCAGGGACTCAAGAGTACTTTCAAAACACAGTTTGACTGAAGGGTGTACTGCAAAATCAAACAGCTTTTCAAAGGTTTTTTAGTTTTTTTTGTTCCAAACAGTGAATCACAGAAATCAATAAGCCTTTAATGTGGCCCTTTTACTGATCAAACATGGCATAAACCACCACAGTCTTCTCATAAGGAGAGCTATAACTTCTTCATCTGCATTTTGTCATGCTGAGGCATCATATGAATGTCTGTGGTTTCATAGCCCCCTCTTAACAGTGAAGTCTGATTTCTAGTCATTTAATAGAAGCTCCAAGAGACTGATACTCATTTAAAAACAGGAGATGTGGTTAACAGCCAAATGTTCAGGTCTTCACACATATATTTTTTCATTACACTAAATCCTCATTCTGCCTCTGAGGAAAATAGCAGAACTGCTTTCATGATCATCCTCACCCTCGATATTGATGGTGGCACATTGTTACCAGAGCTGTCTATAATGTCAAGAATGGCAACTGGAATTCTGAGAAATGTGCAAAGAATTTTTCAACAACTTTCACATTCAGATCATAGGCCTTCAATCTCCTGAGGCTGTTGAGAGGAACAATAGTATTATTCTGTGTAACTACAGTACTATATCTCTGTATCTAATTCAGCACTTGCAATTATGTTTTTTAAAGACATACAATAAGTCTGATGTTAACTATTGAATACAGCTTCAGTATCAGACAATCAATGGCGCTTTGACAGACTTGATCAAAGGTACTGTATTGCACTGTGCTCCCACACATGGGCACTGTCTTCTACATCTTAGCTAGTGACTCAGTATTTTCCATTTAGCCTGAGTAAGCCCTTTCAATGAATGAAAGAGTGCAAGCACTCATTCATTGAAAGGGCTCACTCGGGCTCATTTGTAAAAGAGCTCAGTCAGGCTACCGGGTGTGGAGATGAGTGGAGGGCTGTGCCAGTAGCCCATTGTGGGGTCCTAGATGGGGGGGTGAGGGGTGGGGTGGGATTACTACCAGACAGGGTGGGGGATCCACTAGATACCAGGGAAAGGTTTTTCTTTCTTTTTATTACAATTACTGATGTTGGCACTGGTGGACAGCAGCATCACTTATGGACAAGGGGAGCATAGGTGTGAATCTAGGGGGGTCATTCTTCATTTGGCTGGCAATCAGTGAGGCGGGTGGGGCCACTAGACACCAGGGAAATTTATTTTTATTTCAAATTATGGATGGGGGATGGGGCTGAATGCAGGCAGGGGGGATTCTTCATATTGTCGGCCAGCAATTGGCCAGAGGGGGTGGGAAAACTAGACACCAGGGATGTGGTGTCTTGGCTGGGGATAAAAATTTTAATATTGTTGAGGAAGGGTGGGGGGGAAAACACTTTTTAAAAAAAAGTTTTTATAGCAACTGTGTCCTTTGAAGGAAATTCTGCATTTCACACTGGCGAAATTCTGTCGAAATGTGCGAATCTCGCAAAATATTTTGCCGGACAAAATTACAGATTTTGATGAAATTTCACTGGTGAAATTAAATTTTGCTGCATCCCTATCATGGAGGCCTTATAGCGTAATGGTTAGGATAACTAAGCTGCAAACCTGGAAAACTGGGTTTGAATCCCACAGCCAACCCTTTCATACCATGTGTCTTTCCTGGTTGAAAACTGTAAAATAAACATTGTGAACAAGCTTCTACAGCTTATGCATATGCCCGTTTTTCTACGTACTGGTGTAAGCTCCCCAACCCAGGTTGAGCTTACCTTGTTTTTCCTCCCACTGTCCTTATAGCCTCACCACCACCAGTCCCAGGTTCTGTGAGCCCCTGAATCTCCATCCACCCCTCACAATATGTTTTCTCTGCTAGAAGGTGCTGGAGGAATAAAGTTGTAGAACGGCCGAGCAGCTACACCTCAAATGCGCGAGCTGATGGTCCACGCATGTGTGGTAGCACTCTCCAATTTTGAAACTGCTGCCATGGATAGATGAAGGCTTCCTCCATGCTCCTGGACTCCAGTGTCAGTTAATCGAGGTCCGGAGACATGAGGGAGGTGACTAAGGAGTCCAAAATCTTTGTATTTAAAGAGCACCAATGAGTGCTATCACTCCTGCTTCTCAAATATTAATGTACTGCTATGAATAATAATGCACCTGCCAGATGCTTGGGATAGTACTCTTTCAGCAGCAGCAACAAGCAGGGGAAAGCCACTGAATATTTAGCCCTGCAACTGGGCAATGGTGCAAGGAGGCCACTGCAGGACTGTTGGGGGAATAAATAATAACATTTCACTAGTTGGCTGTGAGGGACTTTGAAAGTTGGGACACTACAGAAACTGTAACTACAGCAGCCATACTTCTTGCCTTTAACTCAGCCACAGGCAATTAGAGAGCTATAATTTATTGAGGGCTCATGGCACTGCAAAAGAGACTTTTGGGAGAAAAGGCATGGACATTTCTTGGTGCCCAAATGAACAACCAGTAGGGCATCAAGTGAGCCCAATGAATATTATTTTTTTTCAATTTGACAACTGTAGCACTCAATCAGATGTGGTCAGTGGAGAAATTATTTATGGGACTGCTTGCCTGCCAAAGGGGGAGAGCCCTAAGAGATTCAGGAGAGAGAGGACTGGTAGAGACTGCTGTGAGCTGTTTGACCCAAGGCCTAATTGTTTGCTGACTGGCCTTCCTGACCTCTGAGGCCAAATAAGAGGCAGAGTGCTTAGGGAACAAGTGGCAGCAGGGAGAGAATTTCAACCTGCTGATCAGAAGTCTACCTTCTGCTGAAAGAGAATTTGCTACTGACAATTTTGCCTGCATCTAAGATTTGAACCTGTAGCGATGGGTAAGCTTGGAGACTCCACAGCCAGAGTGAGAGACTTTTGAGAATTGCTGCCAGACAGAGAAAGAGTGAGACTGACTGTTCAGCAGCTTGGAAAGAGCAAGCTGAGTTTTGCAACTGGAAAGCAGAGACTGTAAGGTTGCAGCCTTATATTTAAACAGTGCCTGCAGCAGAGTCTAAAGTGACCTGTAACCTGTGTTTCACCTCAGTGGGGTGAGTACATTTGAGACTGCTTTTGCTACAAGCCAAGGAACTGTGTGTGCTGGGGCTACAGATTGAGCCAAAGTCCAGCTCCTGTGCTGCATCAGATAAAAGCGTGTACCGAGTGACCAGTCGGGGACATAACCAGCCTCTTCAGCCCCAAGACTGAAGAGGAGACCACTGGAGAGGAGAACATAGAGAGGCCTGCCAAGTGAACACCACATACAAAGGACCCAGGGGCGAAGATTGGAAAGGCCTAGCAGGTGAAGACCAGTGTTCTTCATTGCTTCAGTCAGCTGCTGCTGTGGTGCACCAACAAATCCCAATACCATCATGGTACCATTGAAACAAGTGTCTGAAACCCCCCTTCGAATCTACGAACTGTGAGTGCCCCTGGGCTGCAGTTCATGGGAATCTTTGTTTATCTAGCTGGCTAGTCAGAAAAAAAAGAAAAGGGAGTTAAGTCCTGGGCAAGACTGCACCAAGTTTAAAGCTACGCCCAGGCATAAAAGTTAGTTTTGCATTTATTTAAAATTATTGGGCCCCAACGAAAGTTTGTTCTCCTAGTTCATGACTCATTAACCACTCCACATCCCAGCCTCTTAGAGTCATCTCCCTGGTGTGGTACCCATGTCTACAAACTGAACTGGTTGCTAAATGGCCATGGGGGGAAACCGGGTGCACCTGCAGTGGGGAGATGTGATAGATACTGGGTGGTATAGTTGTTGTTACCATTTATTGTTGTACTATTTTTTCTCCTGTCTACCCCCTCCCTACAATAAAATGGAAAGTTAGTTTATGGTGCAAGTTAGTATTGCTGGTTATTTGAAAATGTATGCATTTACTGGGTGAGGAAGGTACTGTGGGAGCAGTTACTGAAATTCTTGGGGGGTGTTAACCTGCAATTTATCCACAGATATTTCCTATCACTACCCCAGGTGGAGGCACCTCTCACACTTATTGTTCCAGTACCACTTGTCCTCCAGAGAACTCTAGGTGGGACCCCTCGAAGTGTGCCAGGGAAGACCCAAGGGCCCTGGAATAGAATAGTCAAGATGAGTCCAAAAGGAGCTGTTACAAGTGGAGGCACCACTGGTATTTTCTGCCCCCTAGTGGCCATCCCCAAAACTACATCTCAGAAAAGAGAAAGTTTGGCACTCCCCATTTGTGAAAAGTGAAAATGTCACTGTAAAACTTGGAAGATTGGTGACAAGGGGAGAAATTGGGTTGTAAAAAGTCTCTCCTAGTGACTGGTGTCTCAGAAAGGTTTCATAGGTCCAAAATTGTTGATGAACTGTTGGTATTGGATTGTTTTGACAACTTAAAGGTACAAGGACTAAGGTATGACTGTAACAGTAAAAGTGTGCTTGCTTTGCTAAATAGTGATACTGAAATTGATGTTGCCAAACTGTCTACCCCTTTCTTCCCATGGGGGACAGGTAAACCTGGACCATAGCGACATATAACAATGATAAGAAAATGCCTAAGGACCCTTCCGAAGATGATTTTTAAGTGAAATTTGAATTGTGGTTGAAATCAGAGGTGAAGACTCCTCAAGATGTGCAAGAACTGTACAACGCTGATAGTGTTACTCACCCGATCAAACTCTGGCTTGGCTAGCTGCTTGGGCACTGGGAAGAATAATAGGATCCTGCCACAGACTGAGACCCTTCCCTGGGAGAAAACTAGTGCTGCCTGAAGAAGATGATTTTGAAACTTGGATGGGTCAAGCCACTCCTATGGTGCAAGATCTCCAGTGTCCTGAAGCTGAGAAGAGATGTTGGCTGTGGGAGAGTTTGACAGGACCAGCCATGGATGGTATTGGAACTTTGCAAGCTATCTGACCTGATGTTATTTCTCCGATGCACCTCAACACCCTAGAAAGCATGTTTGGGAGTACTGACCATGGCACCTGAGTTTTGAGAAAGTTGCAAGAGACAGCACAAAGAGAAGGTGAAAAGCTATCTGAATATTTGATCTGTCTCAAGCAGTTGATACAGAAAGCCTACCATAAGGCAATAGTGCCTGCCCAAGATATGAATAGGCTGCTTTTGGAGCAAGTCCTAGTGGGAGCTGGGCACTCTAAAATGTTGTTGATGAAGTTGCAATTGAAGGACCAGTGGGGAAATTCCCATTCCTATGGTGAATTGATGCATGAGGATCAAGAAAAGGAGGCTAGAATTGCACAACAAGGCCCAATGGCAGCACCTCTGAGAAAAACAGAGATTCCCACAAGCCAAGATTTGCACAGGTGAGGCAACAGTGAAACTGAGTATTTGAAGAGAGAAAAAAAAAACTGAACAGGTAACCATGCTATGGACTTCTAGTGAACAAGATCAGAGAGAGAGACAACTCCATCCTCAGGTGGTCAGAGATGATGCGCTGGCCAGAAGTCTGACCCATCTGAGTCTGAGAAGGTAAATACTGCTAGTAGTGCTGGATTTTTCCATTACCAGTTAGGTGAAGATGATCACCAAAGCAGGTATTGTAATAGGCCTGAAAATTCTGATCTGGTAGTGCAGAAGTTATTGAATGAGAAACAGATGTCAGAGAAACGCTAGCGGGACCCAGTGAAAGAGCAAAATAGGGTCCCAGAGCAGATCTACTCCATGAAACAAATGTAACCAAATGTTAAAGGACCCAAGATTCCCCCAGGGTTAATAGGCCTATCTGCTAGGGTCCCAGCCAAGACTGAAGGGGTGGATTGTATGGTGCAACTTGATAGTCGGGCCCAAGTGACTGTCGCATTTGAAGACAGGTACCAGAAGCATTTGAGTCATGTGCCCTTATAGGCACTGGAATAACTGGATATCTGGGGGGTAAGCAAACATCCTTACCCATATCGGGGTTACATTGTTGTACACATAGAATTCCCACGTAGTGTGGCTGGAGTATAAGCCCCCATAGAAGTGCTTGCTTTGGTATACCCTAATACCGGGATGGAAAGAGAGATCCCAGTATTGACTGGGACCAACGCCAACAAGTTTCAGAGGCTGCCTCAGCTATGCCAAGAGATGAAGGGGTCCACAGTCCATCCACAGCTGAGGGATACACCCCTGATTTGAAATGTCTACTTGAAGGAGCCCACTTCTTGTAAGCCAGACACTGAAAATGATCGAGTGTGTGTGATTTGCAGACAAAATGCCCGACCTTTAGTTTTACCCAAGGTGCTGAGTGCCAAGTGATAGGGGGAGACAGAGTTTGAGTCGCCCACCAGAAGTCATGCTTATATTGTGGACACGCCCATGGATGGAGAATGACCTAATAGCCTGCTAGCACAGAGAGAGTTGATGCAGCCCCCCCCGGTAGCCCATCAGAACAAACAAGATTAATCTCCTGGTGGGAAATTAAATTGACAAAGAAGTTACTATTCAGAAAGGATGGACCTTAGCACATGTCTATTGAGCAGAGACAGTGCTCTTTACAGTTCCAGACCAAGCTACAGGTAAAAAACTTGATCCTAACCTGTTCGACTTTGGAGACTCTCCAATACCTGAATCGAACGAGACAATTGAGAGAGAAGCTAGCTGAGAGGGCAAACATTTTTTCCACCAGTGAGCTAGATGTTTTTTTTTCCATGAACATGTTTTATTGAAAAAGGTATCACAGCTATAGATAAATAACTTCTGCTTATGAAATGCTATCAAGGATATCATTTTACAACATCATTTTACAACACAATGGTATTGGGTTAGGCAATTAAATGCATTACTCACATGTAATACTTACATACAATACTTACATATATACATACATACAGATGAACGTATTGGCCCCAAACATTTTATTTAGTTTTGGTACATTTGTCTACACAGTAACATTTGAGTCTGCCACATACATCCTTAATAGCCGCACATGAAATACAGTTTAAATCATAGTTCCCCTTCTGGGGGGGAGTGGGAGTCTAAAGTGCAACCTCACCAGACCCTATTGCCTTCATCAGAGAGTTCCAAGTGACTGTGAATAAATCCTCCTGCCATTTGCATGCCAAAATATCCTCTCCAGTCACACACGTGATCCTAAATTGATCAACCAATGGGTTATACTTGGTGAGGTCTCACTGGCCCAGTGTTGGGCCACTGTTTTTCTGGCTTTCACTAAAGCTACCTCCCACAGTCTATGCTTTTTCCTCCTGAGGGTGGGTCATTCTGCTCCCAACATAAACTCTAGTGGGTCATATTAAGGTGTAAGGAGCTGAGAAGGTGGTGGCCCATATTTGCTCCTGTCACATCACCCATAATACTTCAAACAATTGCATTCTAAGATATAGGTATCCAGTATATTCTTAAACAGAGTTTTCTTCTTACTTGCTATCACCTCCTATGGTAATTGATTCCAAGGCTTCACCACTCTTTGTTTGTAGAAAGCTTTCCTTTTATTTGTGGAAAGCGTCTTGGGTCTTATTTGTAGTGGGTGCCCCCTAGTACTCATATGGTTACTTTTAAATGTTAGGTCCAATTCATTTAAAAGGTAAGTATCTTGCATGATGTTATAGCACAGGTGAAGGTCTCCTCATATCCATTTTGTTTCCAAAGTCATTAGGTTTATTTTTTTGTAGGCGATCGTTGTATGGAATATTTTTTTAGATTATATATTAAATTGGTGGTTTGTCTCAGTATTTTTCAGTCCTATTGATCATGCCCATTGTGATTGGACCCCATACTGGGCTTCCATAGTCCAGTAACAGCCTAACATATGATCTATATAATGGCATTATAACCTGTTCATGTCTACTCCGAAAATTATGCTTTATGGCCCCATGGACTCTTTTAGCCGTTGCTATATGGTTAGTGCAGTGTGAGTCATAGTTTAGGTTATCATTAATAATTATTCCTAAATCCTTTTCCTCATTCAATTCTCTAAGGGGCTGTCCATTTAAAAAATAAGATCCTTTTTTGTTTTGTCTCCCTAAGTGTATAACGCATCACTTGTCACCATTAAAACTCATCCCTCTCGCAACTGCCCACTTCTGGATGTTGTCCAAATCTTTTTGGACTCTGCTTTCACTATTATTAGCAATACCTGCAAATTTTGTATCATCTGCATATTTAATGATCCTATCTAATGCATGTTGTCATATGTCTGACATAAATATCTGAAACAGCATTGACCCCAGGACTGATCCCTGCAGTTTTCCACTAGTCACAGGTACAGAGGATGAGTAGTAGGCATTTATACACACCCTCTGTGATCTAACAACCAGCCAGCTAGAAATCCAGTTCACTATTCTGTGATATAACTTCTTGTCAGTTAAGCTTTGGATAATATCATTGTGTTAGACCTTATCAAATACCTTGGCAAAATCCAGGTATATGCAATCAACCAGTTCGCCCCCATTCACAACCGTAGATATTTTTTCATAGAAGCACAGCAGATTCATTATGCACCACCTTCCAGACACAAACACATGCTGATCTCTATCTCTAAGGTTTCCACTATCTAATTGAGTATTTATTATGTTTTTATTATTGATTCCATCAACTTTCTGGGGACAGATGTCAGACTAATAGGCCTACAGTTGGTGTGATCTGTCCTACTTCCATTTTTAGGGCTGTGGGTGGTGCCTACCGCCCTTCTGTCATCAATCAGAGTGTAGCTCTAAAATGGATAATAACAAAAAAGAAAAATTTAAACTACTGTTTCTATCATCTGTCCAGCTCAGTCTAATAGATGTATTATATTTCTTGCAGCAACCGAAAAGTTAACTCATTATGTGATGTCTGTAATCTACAGTGTCAGATTACAGACAGTGGACCTGCAGTCTGTGAGCTATTTAATTCCTATGGGCACACATATGAACTGATGGGTGAGGGGGGGTGGAGCTGTAGCACCATCACTTTTTTTGGCCTGAAGGATCACGCCCTTTAATCAAACAAACAAAAAAAGTAAGCATAAACTAGTGTGACAGAGTTAATTAAGTCCAGCTGCCCAGGCACACATAGAACAAAAGAGGTGCTTTGTGCTTGTTAGCTGTTTCTGGAGTCAGAAGTGTTAAGTGGAAAGTGCTTTTAAGTGTCTGTATGTGTGTGGGTGTGTGTGTGTGTACAATCCTGATTTGGGATGGGCCACATGATGCAGACTACTCATCTCTTCCCTTCTGCACAGCAGAAGGTCAGTGTAAAACTAAACAAAAAAGAAAATAAAATAACAGATTTACAGAGTGGGATAGTGTACTTAAATGGACTCCGTTTGGAGTAGGGAGGTTGGTTATTGCATGAATCTGGAATCTGTGTACTGAAGTTTAATGTTTGTTTACAGTTTATAAATGTAATTTAATAAATATATATATTTTTTTCCTTTGGTAACCAGGTATGGCCAACTAGGCATAGATGCTTGTTTCTAGGGACAACCCAGGAACACTGGGGAGATTAAGTGACTTAATCAGAGCCACACAGTATGGAAACGGAGGGTGTGGGAATCAAACCCATGTCTGAATGCTGGATGTACAAAGCTCATTTATAGCTAATTACTCTAACATCTAGGCTATACTGCCAGTTCCATAAATAGTGAACAATTTAGACTGTGCAGTTAATATCTCAAAGGAGAATTGCCTTGACTCAACAAACATGCATTTTTGTAGAAGTGGATGTTATTTTTTAAAATACCAGTTCTCATTTTATTTATTTATTTATTTATTTATTTGTATTTTGGATGACACGTTCTTTTTTGTTACTGCTTAGTCTTAACTGGCCTTTTGGTAAATGTGGTGAGTGCTTCTGATTCACACGCTGCTGGCATTGACCATTTTAGAACAGTATGATCTTGTCAAGAACTTACATTGTTGGTACAATGCATCTGTGTTCTAATTTATAATCCTTAGGTTCATGGGGACATAAACAACATCATACAATTCTTAGATGGCACTTTGCAGCAGTGTGTAACCTATATATATCCAATGGGTTAACTAAAAGGCCAGCAAAAATGGGGCAGAAACAGAAGGAGACCCACTATATGAAAAAAAGCTTCTGCAGAAAACATTACTCACAGATTCAGTGCAGTTCTCCTTTAACTAATCTTGTAGGGAATGTCAGGTATTTTGTCAAAATGGTAAGGAACTCTGTTTACAGGAATTTGGAGCCATCTACAGGGAAATTCTTCTCATAGACTTGCATTAGTTATATGGGAAAACAGAGGAATTTGGCTTCCATTGGAAATAATGTAATCTACAGGAAAACATAGGAAAATTGCCCTGCAGTTACAGGAAAAAGGCAAACTTAATCCGGGAGCATACACACACACACACACACACACACCAGCAGCATTTACTCTGACTAAATAAATTCAAGAGGACTGATTTAGCAGCATGGCAGTTTTTAATGATTGTAACTAAACAGCACTATATGACACCAACAAGAAAATAACTTTGGTCATTTGGTAGATCTTCACAGCCCTATCGGCTCTGGCTAGAGTTTGTTGTGTATTGGCACCACATTTGCAGATAACCAATCTGATGGGACTCGATTATTAGCTAATGATTTCAAAAAGTGTAATCTCAATGGAACAGCACTATATGGTGATACGAACTTTAGCATTCTAGGGGAAATATTATCAGGTCCTGCTGAGTGTGATTTTTTTAATTTATGTATTTTATCTATAATGTCTTTGATGGTTATCTTTATGTTGGACTCAATCTTAACTTGAATATCTTTTGAATAGACTGTACTTGTTGTGAAGAAGGAAGCAAAATATGAATTAAATATGTTTGCCATAGTTTAAGTCCCATAATATGTTTGTTAGCTACCATTAGGGAGCATAAGCTAGAGATTAATTTACATAATGAATTCACTTATCCATGCAATTTCTGCATGATATCCTTACTACCATTGCTAGCTATGCTTTTTTCCATCCTTTATTTTTCTTAATCATAGTTTTAATTATTTTCTGGACATACTTAAATTGTGTCCATAATTCTTCAGATCCTGTTTTTCAAAATTTGACATAACGTTGATACTTCTTTTTTTTAGCTTTTTTAGCTTAGATTAGCTTTTTTAGAGCTCTTGTTAACCATTATGGTTTGATGCCTTTGCTATTGTACTTCCTGATTTTTTTTATTATGTTTGTCACTTATGGCAAGTATCTGATACTTAATGGTTTCCCACATTTCAATCACATTTTTGTTTTTTAATATAACGTAACATTTTATTACGAAACACAGATCTGCAGTTTGGAATATGAGAGGAAAAAACTCAGAGGTCAACCCATTTAAACCAGAATTCTGGGGGAACACCCAGCCTTCATCCTGGGAGAGGGCAGCAATTAAGCTACACTCAGTACAGTCATTTACTTAAATGGTAGCCCATTCAGCTGGTAACAAGATTAAGTCAGTGTGGACCTCTCAAGCAAAGATGGTCCAGACATCATGGCTCTTCATGAGATCCTGCCCCTTTCACAAGCAAATTGGGCTACCTGGCTACCAGCTAGGCTTAATTATTCTTTTCTCTCCTTTTAAATAATTTAATTAACTCTAGTCACTGGCTAGCAGATGAGAGATTCCTAATCATTAACAAGAATTACAACATCATTCTACAGGGCCCATGTACTCATACCCATGATCCCTTGCACTTACACTAGCCACCATGGCTGTTTCTGATGCATTACATACATTAAATTATATGAAACATGACCCCAAACAATAAGATATTGCTTTATTTCACAACACTCCTCTGCCCTTAACAGAACCTGGGGGGGGACACACCCCATATTACAGCTGCATGGGTGGAGCCTGTAGCCATTTTGCGGTAGCTCTAAAAATGGGTTACTATGGAACTTTCTGTTTTGGCCTTTTGGAAGGGTCCTTCTGAAACTGCAAAATAGTGCACTCCCTCTTCTCCCCGCTGACCCACTATTTCTGATGGTGGACTCCCTTCCACTGACCTGCTGCTGTCGGTCTGTTCCCAGAATGAGTGTTGTCTGTCTGATGATGGACTCCATTCCAGTGACCTGCTGCGGTCGTCCTCTGCCCCCGTGGTTACAGTAATTTGCCAAAATAGTCTGTTCCCTCTTCCCCCTCCCTCTTCTCTCTCTCTCTCTCTCTCTCTCTGGTGTTTTGTAGTTTACTGTTCATCCTCACTCTGCACAGTGCCACAGGCTTCTGGTGTGCAATAGCTGTACCACTGCTGAATGCCGATTACAGTTCCTCACTCTGCTTGCTGCCACAGGCTCCCAGTGTGCAGTAGCTGTATCGCTGCCAACTGAGGGAGAGACAGAGAGAGAGACCGTACTGTTTCTTTAAGTTGCAGGGGCCGTCTCCCTCTCTCTCCCTCTTCAGTGTTTTGGCAGCCTGCCAATTGTAGTTCCTCACACAGTTCACTGCCACAGGCTGCCAATGTTGACTAGCTGTACCATGTTTTTTTTTTCTTCCTGCAGGGTGAACAGCTGAGTGGCACTCGTTGCAGTTATTAATAATTGCCAGTCTGTTCCCCAATGTGTATTTTGAAAGTGACATTCAGTGTTCACTGATAGGGTCCCTAATCAAACAAGAAACACTTTAAATACATTTTCTAGTTGCTCTAGCCAAGAACTGCAAGGTGACTGTCACAACTACTTATACAGAGAGAGACCCGGCTATGAGAGCCAAGAAAGACTATAATGTATATAGGAACATCTAAGAGCAAGAGAATACAAGGAAGATATTCTGACTTCCCACTTCAGCAACTTTCTACAAAATAAAATGCAAATAAAGAGTAAAAGAAAATAAATTATACGGTCAAGAGGGATCACAGAAGGGTTAAAAGTACACACCTTACAAAACAAATAATTTAAATTAACAAAGCTACAGCTCTTGTTTTGCACTGAGTAATTATTTCTGAAGCACTAAAAGCCTTGTGAACTGTCAGAGTGTGCTGCTGATATGCAGTACTAGCCATCTCCACTAGTATCCTTAATGAGACAGTTTTGACAATAGGGTCCCTCTTGTACGTTTGCATTTCTATTCCTATTAATCTACTCCACTGATTTACTATTTCTAGGTATTTTTGAAGTACTTATACAACTATTTATATATACTGTGGGATGTCCCAATAGTGACATAATGGCTAATTTATAATGGTGTCATGCTTTTTTACCTATTTGCTCAGACTGGAGCCTTGTGGTATTGAGCCACTTTATACATTCATTCAAATCGATTATTTCTGCCTGGCATGGTTTCAGCACATTGACTCATGATTTTGAAGTTAGCTTTTTGAACACAAATCCACATTGCCTTATAAAGAATGTATTTAATTGACGTTTTATTTTGAGAGATAAGTGATAGTTTTTTTCTATTTTTATTATCTAATAATCAGCAAAACTGAATAGCAAATGGTTGCATCTCTTACTTGCATTACTGTAATAATGCCTGGACTGTAAGTGCAGCCAAGCATATTTGTGTGGTGAAGGAGGTAAGGGTCAGGGTAGGAAGCAGGATTACAGACATTTTACTGAAAAAGTGGATTAAATTAACTAGGGCTTGTCATGCACTGTCATCTAAATTGTCATGCTACTGAACTGGCAGCTCAAACAGTGAACCTGTCCTCATACAATGCCTTCAGTTTGGAAACCTGGTGGACTAATTGTACTTTCTCTTTCTTTGACATGGAGGAATGGAAGTGAATGCTGCTGAGTCACTTTTTTTTTTAATTTTTATATTTTTAGCAGGGATAGCTGCATTTCAGAAATCGCAACTTTTGATTTACCTTTTTGCCCACCATATCCGGCACAGCACAAAGTGCAAGTTGATTTGATAGTTAATTCTTTAAATATTCAGATGACATAATGGCATATAATGAGTGACTATTAATCATTATCAACAAATCCCTCTCTTGCACACTGCAGTGTGGACACGGATCTACTGGACAAGCTCTTTTTTTTGGGGGGGTGCTGGCCACAAATGATTTCATATTACTGGAATCAAAGACAGTACTGACCACTGGTTATTTATTGATAACAGCTGATTTGCCCTTGGTTGTACAGAAAAGACTGATAAGATATATCAGTAATTTGATCTATATACAACCTAATATCACTGAATACTTCAGGTGATACAACATTTTTGAGAACTGTCTTTTAAAGCAAGCAAGTTGAGAAACATAGCATTTTGAATTCATATATTGTTATTCATTCACAATTCCTGTTTATCTGATGCTTCTCTTTTTGCACAGAGTTATTCTTGTCCAGACATTTACTCAGAGCCATCAACATGTAAAAATTTGCATGCATATATGTTCTGAATTTAGCTGATGTGATTTAATCTGGATGGACAATGAAGACATTAGTAGTCTACGCTTCTACTGGCTTTATTTATTTATTTATTTTTGCTAATAAAGCATTGGTAAATTACAATTATTTTCAGATATTATTAATGTATGTAAAACTTTTTTTTTTGACATTGTAACTGAACTACAGTGTGTATCAAACAGCACAGGATGAAGAGAATCAGATTATTGCACTGGGAGGCATCAACACAACATGGCTCAGTAATATCCCTGTGGGCCAGCATATAAAAAGGTAACCCATACACAAAACAACATATACATTACGCAGTCACAATTAACTGCAATAATATTACATCAATAAGAAGTAAGCTTTATTTAGCTTCCTCATGATATCTAGTACATCCCAGCACCCACCTGCTACCCCTCCTACCTCACATTAACCACAATGATGATGGAAATGTTTCTACAGTGTGTATACAATTGGCAGTGAGTGAGGATGCTAAGTGTATTGCACCCAGAGACATTCAATCAAGGTTGAATTGAAATCACACTTTTACCCTGAAATTAAAAAATAAATAAATAAATACATGACAAACAACAAAGAGTTACTCCACCTCCCTGGCCCTTCAGGTTTGTGCACCTCCTATATTATTAAGTGGAGCCAATATTATGAGCAAACACAGGTACCTCTCTCTCTAACCACCTGTATAAATACCAGCACCAGACTCAGAGATGTATTCAAAGTTTGATATCTTTTTTATTGAAAATAAACAAATATTCAAATATTCATTTGCTTATTCATGTAAAATGTGATAAAATTTCTGTCAACTGACTTTTTCTGATTAATGTCATAGCACCTTTAAAACCATCTAATATCCATTTTTAATTTAAAACATGTCACATGTGGGTAGAGTGCAAAAAATGTGCAAAGAGAGTGAATTAAAGAAGTCTTCAATTCTGTCTCCAAAAAGTGCTTATAATTGTGAAGATGACAAAATTCGCTGGGTTGTGTGGGAGAACTAATCCCTTTAACTTTGATGTATTTACTGGTAAGGTGAAATTCTCTTAAATTTTCAAACAGAGGGGCACTTCCAAACTCTCTTTATTACTTGTGTGTAGGGCCTGTGGTTATAAGAACTGTGAGCAAGATCTGGACTGGACTATCGCAATATTCCTGTTCTGAGGAATTTCATTAAGACAATAAAAAAGATCAGACCTGAAACTTTTATGTTTTGGATTATTAATTGGCAGTGAGAGTGCCGTGCATTATTTATGTTGTCCCCAGGTAGTGAGAGGACCTGGGGTACCATATCCCAGTTACTTTATTTGATTTCTGATACACCCAGTGAGAGGGGGTGTATTTAAGTACTGGAAGTACTTAGCTTTAAGTACAAAGCGGCATGGATTCACAGCAGGAAGGTCATGTCAGACGAATCTAATCGATTTCTTTGACTGGGTGACCAAAGTAATAGACCAGGGAGGGGCTGTGGATATGGCCTACCTAGACTTTAAGAAAGGCATTTGACACAGTCCCGCACAAAAGATTAATAATCAAGTTAGCCAGCCTGGGAGTGGGTCCCAGGGTGGTAGCCTGGGTAGCAAACTGGCTGCACAACAGGACACAGACGGTAATAGTGAATGGAACACATTCTGAAGAAAGGGGGGTTACTAGTGGAGTACCTCAGGGCTCAGTACTGGGTCCAGTCCTCTTTAACGTCTTTATAGGTGACATTGTGGAGGGTCTGGAAGGAAAGGTATGTCTCTTTGCGGATGACACAAAGATCTGTAACAGAGTTGATACACAAAGGGGGGGTTGAAAGAATGAGAAGGGACTTGGCAAGGTTGGAGGAATGGTCAGGCATATGGAAACTTAGATTCAATGCAAAGAAGTGCAAAGTAATGCACCTGGGAAATAAAAATCCAGGAGAAGAGTACACAATAGCAGGGGAGGTACTAATGACAACAATAATGGAAAGGGATCTGGGTGTAGTCATATCAGATGACTTAAAGGTGGGTAAGCAATGTGAGAAGTCAGTAAAGAGAGCCAGGGGGATACTGGGATGCATAGGGAGGGGCATCACAAGTAGAAAAAGGGAAGTGGTTATCCCTCTATACAGACAGTTGGTGAGACCCCATCTGGAGTACTGCGTGCAGTTTTGGAGACCTCATCTATGCAAGGACATAGACAGGATGGAAGCAGTACAGAGGAGGGAAACTAAAATGGTGCAGGGTCTACATCAGAAACCATATGAAGAGAGACTGAGAGAGCTTAATATGTATACTCTTGATGAAAGGAGGGACATGGGGGACATGATAGAAACTTTTAAGTACCTCAAGGGAATCAACAAAGTCCAAGAGGGTAGCATCTTTCAGAAAAAGAGATGTGTAAGAACAAGGGGGCACAATTTAAAGTTAGAAGGGGGACGGATCAGGGGTAATGTGAGGAAATTCTTTTCACGGAGAGAGTGGTGGACATGGAACCGCCTTCCTGGAGAGGTTGTGGGGTCTAAAACAGTGGGGGAATTCAAACATGCATGGGACAGACATAAGGCAATTATAGTGGGGGGTTGCAGGAAGTAGGCTGTTGGTTAACTAGAATCTGCAGCTTATCCAATAGGTAGGAAAATGGGCAGACTGGGTGGGCCAAGTGGTCCTTATCTGCCGTCAAAGTCTATGTTTCTATGTTTCTAGTCTATACTGCATTTTATTTTTCTGTGAACTGTAGTTCTGTTTTTGCCGACTGGTATATCATCCTTTCCTGGACTTACATGGAAATCCCAGACTAATTCCTTTTATTAGTATACTCTGATTGATAGTAAGAGTGTATGGGGAGGGGTTTAATTACATTTTAGTTTTATATTTGCGGGGGTTATTTTAATTTTGATTTAATATATTAGTAACATTTCGCCCATTTGTGGAGGGGATGGTAAATCAGGGGGTTTAATTTGTTTGGTTATTTGTGTTTTGTTTATTGTTACTGTATTAGTTTTTTATCCTGGGATTTTTGTATTAATTTTTGGGAAATTAGGTATTTAACTGGCCTCCAACTGGCCTTCCCTAGTGATCGATAATGTAACTTTTATGTTTTAATGTTATTTATATTGGTTGTTTTGTTTTTATGTTAAGCACCTTGGTTTTGAAAGGCACTATAAAAATGAAGTTGAATTGAATTGAATTGAATTAATTGGGGACTTTTTTCAGGGGTGTTCTATTGTTATTGAGTCTTTGATATGTGTAGGAGGCCTATCCCCATGGTTGTACACTATTCGTCCTCTGCCCTTCATCCCCTCCACCCTTTCCCCCCTCTCCATTACAGCTATCGACATACCAGCACTGTAGAGCACTGGGCATTGCTCGTAGGGGGATGAGTGGAGTTGGGGGTGCGAACAGTGGAGGTCAGATTAGCGGGGCCATCATACTGGGGTAGTGAGATCCAGAAGACATCCTGGTGTGAAATGGAGACTGGAATGTTGTCCTTCATGTCTGGTCTACATACCCAAGGGCACTACCAACATTGGTGGACAAGTAGCCCCAGCAGCTCCAGAAGCTCGTCCTACCTGAGCAGTGTTGTGTAATGCCAGATCCATCAGAAATAAGACTACAGTTATTGCAGATTTTGTTGGGTTGGTGGTTCTGGTATGCATTACTGAGACCTGGCTGGATGAGAATGCAGGCCCCATATTAGAGGCCGCTATTCCAGCCAGGTACTCAGTGTTACACCACCTGAGGTTGGACCATGGGGGGGTGGGTTGCAGTCTGTTTCAAGACCGAACTGGGCCTCACGAGTGTACCAGTTAAGGAGGCTGAGTCATTCGAGTGTACTGTAGTGGCAGGTGTAGGTTGTAGGATCGTCCTCATCTACCATCCACCAGGTGATGAGAAGCAGTTCCTGCAGGAAGTAGAGGACTTTGTGATCGACATGGCATTCAAGTAGCCCAGGCTAATGGTCCTGGGTGACTTCAACACCTGGATTGATGATGAACTCTCACAATTTGGACAACACTTCCTCCAATTGATGACTTCTTTGGGCCTCACACAAGTTGTTACTTCTGCCACTCATAAAGATGGTCAAGCCCTCGACTTAGTCTTCCTCCTGGGGATCAAAGCCTTCGATTTGGGGGTGGAACCTGTTGGATGGTCCAATCATTACACCGTGAGGTTTAGTTTTTGCACCCCCCTTTGTAGGCCTACCCCTGTGGAGATGGTCAGGTACTACCCTTTGTGAGATGTAAGCTCTGAAGGCCTGGCAGTAGCACTTGAACTACTGGAGCTTATTGGAGCGATAATAATCTGGATACCTTGGTCTTGGCCTATAATAAAGCCATCTCCTTGGCTCTGGATAGTATTGCTCCAGCCTGTGTTTTTCCTCTCCCCCTTCACCCTCAGTCCCCATGGTTTGATGGGACCTTGAAGGAGATGCGGTGACAAGGATGAAGATTAGAGCACTGCTGGCGGAGATCCGCACTTGATGCCGACCATCTTAGATTGATGGAACATTACCAAGTCTATCATTTGCAATCTCCCATAAGAAGGCAGAGTTCCTGTCCGGGAAGATTGTGGCTGCTCAGAACCAAACAGCTCAGCACTTTTGAACTGTAGACAGACTGTGCAACCCAGCCTGCCTGCAGGTTCGAAGAGCCTTTTCACAAGTAGAATGTGAAGAACTTGCTTGCTTGTTTGTGGCTAAGGTGGCTGACATCAGGGCAGCACTCCAACCTCCATCCTCTATGGGAGAAGTGATGGAGTGGCACCCGGTCACTGTCCCTGGGCTCTCCTGGAGTTCCATTGACCGACTGGTGTTCATTGATGTCATGCAGTTTGTTCAGGGTATGCGCCCTACATGCTGTAGTTTGGATCCAGGCCCAACCTCCCCGATAAAGGGTTATTGTGATGTTATCAGTCCAGTCCTAGCACAGATAGTCTGGTGCTCCTTGGAGATGGGTCAGTTTCCTAGCTTCCTGAAGGAGGCGGTGGTAACGCCCCCCCGAAGAAAGCTTCTCTGGACCCAGACTGCCATGCTAGCTACAGACCAATCTCTAACCTTCCCTTTGTGGGAAAGGAGATTGAGAAAGTAGTGGCCATACAACTGGAGAACCATTTGACCATCCATGACATTTATGAACCCTCAAGTCTGGTTTTCAAAAGAGGCATAGTACCGAGACTGTGCTTGTTCAGGTGCTCAATGATCTCTTGATGTCAAGAGATTGAAAGAGGCATTCTATCTTGGTTCTTCTTGATCGCTCTTCAGCATTTCACACTGTGAACCATGGGGTACTTCTTGAATACCTGAGTTCCATCTATGGTCTGTCTAGTACAGTCCTCAGGTGGTTTAGATTTTTCCTCACTGGCAGAACTCAGAGGGTGGTGCCAGGGATAAATTCCTCTGGCCCAGTCTCTCTGTCATGTTGGGTTCCTCAGGGTTCGGTGTTATCCCCCATGTTGTTTGTAGTGTACATGTTGCCCCTCTGAGACATTGTAAGAAGGTATGGGCTGAGGTTTCACTGCTATGCTGATGATACCCAGCTCTACCAATCTTTTGTGCCCTACCAGTATAGAGCTCTCTCGGTATTTAATAACTGCCTCACTGAAATCCAGAACTGGATGAATTCGAGCTGGCTGAGGTTGAACTCAGAGAAGACAGAGGTGATGGTTGTGGACCTGGGCCACTGGATAGAGAGAATGGGAGCTGGTTTGCCTTCAGGACTATTTCTGGGTGGCTCCCAGCTCCCAACCTCTGAACAGGTGTGGAACCTGGGGGTGATTTTGTGATGACGGGCTGACGCTGCTATCGCAGGTGTCAGCAGTCATCAAATCATCCTTTTACCATCTGAGGAACATCTCCAGGATTAAGCACCTAGTTCCATCTGGTGATCTGGCTACATTGGTCCATGCCTTTGTGACCTCATGCCTTGACTATTGCAACTCCCTTTATCTAGGTCTACCTGGGGTTGATATCCGCCGCCTGCAGCTTGTGCAGAATGCTGTGGCTCGGTTATTGACAGGTACTTCTCATACCTGTCATATTTATCCAGTGCTGCACGAACTGCACTGGCTGCCAATACAGTGGCGGATAAACTTTAAAGCCGGTCTTCTGACTTGTAAAGCCCTACATGGACTGGGCCTGGACTACTTGAAAGAGCTTCTGGTACCCTACCACCCTAAGCGATCGCTCCACTCGGCGGGCAAGGGGTTGCTAGAGATTCCAGTGTTTCTTTGAGTCTTCTAGCTCCGTGGCTTATGTACGTGGGCCCAACCTCTGAAATTTCTACCCCATCCGCTTCAGGAGTGTTGTCTGTGGAGGAATTTAAACAGGCCTTAAAGACACACTTGTGGTTGTCAGCTTACCCCGATGATGATTTTTTAATGTATTTTATGAGTTTAGTATTTATGTATTTGTGTCTAATTTATTGTTTTACGAAGTATACTGTTAAGGCGCCTTGGTTTCAGAAAGGCGCGATATAAATAAAGAATATTATTATTATGATTATTACTTAGGTACACAATTGGGTGATCCTTACCCTGTTGGGATGTCTGGCTGAGGATGGCACCAATCCTCACATCCGAGGCATTCATCTAAACAACAAATGGTCTAGTGTAGTCTGGGCTGGCCAGCACAGGTGCACTGCACAGTGTGGTTTTTAACTGTGTGAAGGCCATGTTACATGTGGGTCCCATTTTACTTTCTGGGGTTGCCTTTGTTTTAACAAGCTAAACAGGGGAGCTGCCAGGTATTATAATTTGATACAAATTTTCAGTAGTACCCTGCAGTCCCCAGGAAGCTCCTGACCTGCTTCTAAGTCTCTGGTCTGGGCTATGCCTCAATGGCCTCTATCTTGCCCTGGTTTGGGCATAGTTGTCCCCTCCCCACTACATGTCCCAAATATGACACTTCAGCCATGGCAACCTGGCACTTTTCAGCCTTGACAGTGAGTCCTGCCTTCTGTATGCTGCCCAACAATTCCTTAAGATGGGATAGATGCTCCTTCCAGCTGGTACTGAAGATGGCAATATCATCCAGATAAGCTACTGTGTACTCTTCAGTACCCTGTAACACCTGGTAGGCCAACCTTTGGAATGTGACATCACCTTAAATTCAAAGAGGCCTATTTGGATGTTGAAGGCTGACTGTTCCCTAACTCTGGCAGTCAACTTCACCTGCCAGTACCTCTTTGTCAGGTCTGCGGTTGTTAGGTAGGTTGCCCAGCCCAACAATTCATCTGTCCAGAACGTTGGGTGGGCGTAGGACTTTGTGACCTCGTTGAGTCCATGACAATCCACCCAAAGCGGGTAGACCCATACGGCTTGGGGATTAGGACTATGGGCGAGGGACTGTGGGATTTATGGATTACCACTAACTGCAGCATTTCCTCCACCTCCCTCCTAATGTCCTTTAAGACAGTCTCAGATACCCAGTAAGCTGTCCATTTTATGGGTGCTTGCATCCCCATGTCCACATCATGGGTCACTAATGGGGTCTGTCTGGGCCTGACCGTAAATAAAAGGGAAAAATCCTCTAAAACCTCCCTCACTTCCTGGGTTTATTTCGGGGTCAACTGGAGTGACAGCTTGATTATCTACACTGATGACTCCTGCCTGCTACAGTAGCCTATGACATTGGCACCTGAATGAAGGCGTCATCCAAAACAGCGACATGATGTGGGCAAAAGCCCAAATGGCGAGGGGGTTGAGGGTGACCGGATGTGGTGGGGTGGGTGACTATAGTGACAGCATGTCACTATATGTACAAGTGGGTGGGGGGAGCGAGTACGGCAAGCGTGGCCTGGGAGGGATCAGAGGGGATGTAGGGGGTGGCACTGCGGTCAGCTGCCAAACTGCACTGTGGCATTGAGGGTTGGCCTCCACTTGCGGTACGTGGGGTTCCAGGTTTGGGTCTGGGTCCGGGCGCTACTGCAGTTTTGTTGCGCCCAGCCCGAAACATGTTTTTTTTTTGCTTTCACCCCCACTGACATGCACCCCCCTGGAGTTGAGGATCCTTAAATAGGGGAGTGTGGGGGGCAAAGCCCCCCACATGGTGGAGGGGTTGGGAGTGCAGCCCCCCACAGAAAGAAAGTGATTTTAGTCCCCTGAGCTGTTCCTCCATGCACCGAGAATGTCAGGGTGGCAAAATTGTTTTCGATGCCCTGACATCGCAATAATGCTAGTCGCCTTTTGGTGTTCACCATTATCACATAGAACCCTTGCTTTCTTCTAGCAAGTCCAGGAGGGAGTCTTCTTCATCCATCCCTTCACAAGGTTTACAAACAACAAACACCATGTTGGCCCTATTTACATATGGCTTTCATCACACTGAGATAGTACATTCAATGGGGTATTCTCCTGTCAGGCAGTTCCACAATATAATTCATGTCATTTACCTGTCGGACTACCTTGTATGATATTGCCCATTCAGCCTGCAGCTTGTCCTTCCCAACTGGAATGAGGACCATTACTTCCTGGTCTGCACTGTACGAGCAGGCTCTGGCTCTGCAGTAATACCAGACTATTTGCTTCTGCTGGGCAGCTGACAGGTTGCTTTGGGCCACCCCATAAGCTCCTTCAGCTTCTTCCGGAACGTAAGGACATTCTCCACTATGGGAGTCTCCTGGGTGGTGTGTTTGCCTTCCCAGTCTTCACGGATCAAGACTAGGGGCTCATGCACCCTACATCAGTATAAGAGTTCGAAGGGGGAGAACCCTGTTGACTCTTGGGACACTTTCCTGTGTTGAAACCACAGGTGGAGAAGGTATTTCTCCCAGTCCCTCCCATGCTGTTCAGCAAATGCTTGGAGCATCATTTTAAGGGTACCATTGAATTTTTCCATGAGACCATTGGCTTGTGGGTGATAAGGTGTCATGCGTCTTTCTACCACCCCACACTTCTCCCACAAAGACTTCATCAGGTCCAACATGAAATTAGCCCCTTGATCAGAGATATCCTTCTGCAGAAACCTGATATGGGACAAAATGCCTAGCAAGGCGTCTGCCACTTTGGGTGCCTTAATGGAAGAGAGGGCAACCGTCTCTGGGTATTGGGTGGCATAATTGACCACCATTAGGATAAACCACTTTTTGGAGGAGCTTGGGGTATTCAAGGGTCCCACAATATCCATTCCTCCCCTCTGGAATGGCTTCTCCACAATGGGCAAGGGAAGTAGGGCAGCTTTTGTTTTTCTACCTGCCTTCGTTTTCTGTTGGCACCAGTGACAAGACCTGCAATATTCCTTCATCTGCTGGGTGAAGTTGGGCCAATAGAAATTTTAGGCCAATCACTGAGTTTTGCACGTGATGCCCAGATATGGGGATATCATGGACAACCTTGAGCGATTGCTCATGATACCCCTGGGGAATGACAAGCTGCCTGCCCATCACCCCTCCCTTGATCCTCACATCCTAGAGATACAGCAGTCCATTGTCCCAAAATACCCTATGTCTCATGTCACATCCCTGTGTCTCATCAGATTCTACACAAGTCCTCATCCTCTCCAAACTAGGGTCTGTTCTCTGAGCAGCTGCAAAATCTTCACATTTTCCCAAAGCATGGGACATGTCCTCCTCAGTACCTAAACTAGGGTCCATAGCTCTAGCATCAGGGCATTCAAAGTTTACCATCTCTCATCTTCTGACCACTGGTTACCACTCCCAACTCAGAGTAACCTTCAGTAGCTGTTTGGTGAACAGATACTTGGGGAAGTCCTACCTCCCTTTCACTATTCTCCATTTTAGGAGACACAGGCTGTTGAATCAGCCTCCTATTCTCTTCCACAGGTGCTTCTGTAAGGTTCAGGGAAATATAAGGAGCCTCAGCCATCTGACTGTAAATAACTGCACACACTGCCCCCTGTTGTATGTTATTCCCTATAATCACATCCAGGACGAGGTTGTCTGCCACTGCCTCTTTTTTTACCCTTTCTCCTGTCTCACTCCAATCCAGGAGAACACTTGCTAGTTGCAGGATTTTCTCCTTCCCTGTAAATCCCATCACAGTGACAGACTGATTAGGTATAAGATGTTCAGGCTCAGCCAAATTCACTTTTACCAGGGTCTGCACCCCATTTACAGTAACAGGGTATATGTGCTCCCTCATGTTCTTGGGCATACTTTCAGGGATACACAATGCACCCCGCTTCCTTTCAAGGGATACTTTTTCCACTCTGTGCCTTTTTAGCACATTGTCTAGCCAGATGCCCTGGCTGATTACAAAACGAACATTCATCATTCTTTTTTCCCCAAGACCTCCCTTCTTGGTAACTTGGGGCTTCCCCCTTTCCGCAGAGGTATCCCATGAGGAGGGCACATGGGGGAGGTCACCATCCATAACAACGACCCACTCCCCAGCAAATCCCTCATGGCGATGGGAGGGTAGGGCAGGCGGATGGGTGGGTCATCAAAAACAGTAACAAGATGTCGTTATACGTATGCGCGCAGGGAGGGGGATGCGAGCACACCGAGCGTGGGCTGGGAAGAAGTGGAGGAGCTGTAGGGGGTGGCACTGCAGTGGGCTGCCAAGCTGCGTCATGGTGTCAGGGGTTGGTCTATAGCTGTGGCAGGTGTGGTACCGGGTTCAGATCCAGGCACTGGTGCAGTTTTATTGCGCCCAGCCGTAACCTTTTATTTTTTAATGTTTTCACCCCCCCCAACATGCACCCTCCTGGAGTTGAGAATCCTTTAGTAGGGGTGCGTGGGGGTGAAGCTCCCCACTTGGGGTGTGTGTGGGGGGCACAGCCCCCCCACAGAAAACATTAAATAGTAAGTCCCTGGTGCTGTTTTCCTGTGTGCTGAGGTGTCAGAGTGCCAAAAATGTTTTTGGCACTCTAGACGTCTTGATAACGGCGATCACCTTTAGGCTTTCGCTGTTATCACATAGAACCTTCTGCAGAGACATTAAGGGTTTTAGCTGCTCTGAAGGCATGCTTTTCCCTTTCTGTGCTGCAGCTGCTGCTCCCACATTTCCTTTCAGAGCAGGTCAGCTGCTCCTGGCATAATAAATGGGAGAGCTCAGCAGCTTGCTGTGCTGTTTTGGGATCAGTATTTGTGGGTTTCATCCATCTAGGTAAGCCAAAAGAACTGTTCTAAAAGTATAACCTCATCAATTTTCCCCACAAAGTTTGCTTCCATCCCCTCCCACTAACACTTTAAAAACTGCTGTTGCTTTGTGGCTATATCTTCAAAGCTCATGTTAGGTCTTTTTTGGAGTTTACAGAATTGAACCCTGTAGGCCTCAGGAGTAAGTTCATACTTTTTAAGTAAAGCAGTTTTAAGTTTATCATAGCCCCTGCTGTCTTCATTATCCATTTGGCCTAGTTCCTCTAACCCTTTACCAGTAAGTAGCAGGGATAGCTTAAAGCTCCATGACTTCCTGGGTATTTTGGCCTGGATACAGACCTTTTCAAATGAATTCAAAAATGCATCCATATCCTCCCCCTCTTTAAATTCAGCTATTCATTTGAAGTTTAATTATACCACAGCTCTTGAGTTTCAGGTTCACCCCTGCCACTTATCTCCTCTGGCGCTGGTCATTGGGGTCTTAGCTTATTCATTTCAAACTCTCTCTCTGGCACTGCCTTTCTTTTTCCTTGGCCTCTCTCTGGTGCTGTTTTTGCTGCATCTCCAGTTCAAATCTCTTCTGCTCAAACTCCCTCAACTGCTGGGCTTTGAACTTTCTCTGTTCCAGCTCCAATTTCTTCAGATCAGATTGTAGTCATATCCCTTCCAGCTCCAGCTCTGTGGTGACCTTTCCCTGGTGCTGTGGCACTGGGTTACCTCTAGCCTTGCTGTCCTCTTCTCTGGAACTGGACACTGCAACTTCCCTTGGCACCTCCAAGGTCTGGTCCCTTTCAGTCACTTGCTGTGACTTGAGGTTCATGGCAACCATTTGCTTATCAGCTGCCATGAAAGCCTCCATGAGGTTATTTTTGGTTCACCCATTGTAATGGACCCCTCTCTTCTGGCACAGCTGCTTCAGCTCTTCTACATTGTAGTCACTGTACTTGGAAGTCATCTTTCTTCCCTACACTACCACTAGTTTGTCTTTTACTTGCAGCAAAAAAAAACAGAAAAAAAAATGAGGTGGGGAACTATATCTTGTAACCAATTTTCCCCTTTTCCAAACTTCTGCCCTCTTTGTGTGTGGTTGTTCAAATGGCTTGCCAATCGCACCGTTGCTCACCAAATCTGTCACCAGCCCACTCACGTGGGGTGGGATTTCTCTCTGCATCAAAGCAAATCCCTCCGGTGATGGGGGGGGCAGGGATACCCTTTCTCCGTCCTTCTCCATCCTTCTATCATGCTTGCTGTTTCACAACAGAACGTATGCCAGGGAATCCCAAGGCACCCTCTCTTCATATGAGGGGATATAAATACAGTTTCAAGTCTGTGTTCCTGGGATAGAACCCTCTCAGCCACTGCACCACAAATCAGAAAGCCACAGGCATGTATAGGCTTCGGGGAGGCCCTATACACCCTATTATGTGTCTTTCCCCAGAAATGCAGAGCTCATTTCAAACCCCACAGGCTCCTCCTGAGACCGCTAGTATTTCCTCTCCTCCTTTTATCATGAAGTCCCTAGAGGTACTTCACTTTTATGGCGTTTGGCCTTAAAACAGTCACACAGGTGTGGTGTCATTTGAACAATGTTTACCAAGGCAGCACACACACACACACACACACACACACACACACACACACAATGACATAGGCAGAATTATTTTAAAAAGTCAAGGCTTCACTAATTAAATTAATAAAAAAAACAGTAAATAACATAAAGATAAATAATGTTATACGTTGGTTACAGGATATGGAAAATAAAATGGAAAGAATACAAAAAACCTAAAATTTGAGAATTCTAGTTTTAAAGTTCTACCTCAGCGTCTTTAGGTTGCTGAATTTTGAAGTGCAAAGTTTCCCTTAGAAGAAGCAGCTGAAGTCTTGGCTCTTGTCCAGGAGAAATTGTCTTTGTTCTACAAGCAGACAGCAGTGTTCCAAATTACCAAAAAGGCTAAAAGGCAAAAGGCTTCAAGCAAAAAGGCTCAGCTACCCCTCTACTTTCTTGTTTTAAGGGGTTTCAAAAGGGCAGGTGCAGTGGACAGTAGCATGCCTAGCAATTGGCTACCATTCAGTTTCTATGGCTATGCAACCAATCAGTTTTAAGTATTTTATTACAAAACACAGGTATGCAGTTCTGAATATGAAAGGAAAAATGTCAGAGGTCAACCAGTTCAAACCAGAATTCTGGGGGGAACATCCAGCCTCCCTCTTGGGAGATGGCAGCAATTAAGCTACACTCAGTACAGTCATTTACTTAAGGGGGTAGGCCATTTTTCTGGTAACAAGATTAAGTCAGCATGGATTTCTCAAACAAAGGGGGTCCAGACATCACGGCTTCTGCTCCTTTCGCAAGCAAATTGGGCTACCTCCTCGCCTACCAGCTAGGCTTAATTATTCTTTTGTCTCCTTTTAAATAATTTAATTAACTCTAGTCACTGGCTAGCAGCTGACAGATTCCTGTTCAGTAACAAGAATTACAACATCATTCTACAGGGCCTATGTACTTGTACCCATGATCCCTTGCACTTACACTGGCCACCATGGGCATCTCGGAGGCATTATATACATAAAATTATATAAAACATGATTCAAATCAATAAGATATGGCCTTATTTCACCACAGTTCCCTCTTTCTTTTCTCCACTGAGTCATGATTGATTGTTTCCAACCTGCTACCTTTAGCTTGTTCTCTTAGAGAGGGTACTTCATTTCTTAGATGTCCATTTCCTCACATTTATGATAGATATAGAATTCAGTGTTGGAGACTGAGATATTTATAGAGTGCATAAGACATCTACAACACCTGCTGACAGTACCTTCATTACATAGTTTATTTAGGACTTCATTAGGTGATTTTCTGGCTTCCATGATTTCCATATGATTTAGGTTACTGTTGTAATTCTTAGCTATGTCCTCAGATAGTTTCCCTAGTATCTTGTGCAATGCAAACACTACTAGAGCCTCTGTTTACAGAGAGATAGACACTAACTTGTAAGATTATTGAAAATTGTCCTGCCCCAGTCCCCTTGTCCTCGCAAGACACGCAAGACATGTGCTGATGAGTGAGTCTCTGCATGTGTCTCTGTGAATGACAAATGTGCGCATGCCCTGAGCAGCCTTTTATCCTTCAGTGACCCGGATGTAGCTCCCCAAGGTCATGTGAGCAGTACTATTGATATTTTACCCAGCAATGTAAAAACTATTTTAGTTTAAGGTCCTTCAGTAGTACAGGTATTCAGCACTGTGCCCAAATATCCACACTTTGTCCCCATTTGCACACTCCTGTAGTCTGTTTGGTGCACTGGACTGCCATAGCTCCCCCACTTCCTGGTATTATAATAATAATAATAAAATTTATTTAATTAAGCGCCTTTCAAATTTTTCAAGGCGCTGTACATAAAAACATAAGAACACCAGCATAATCAATACATACAGTAGAGCAACACAGCAAGTATTACAAGCTAAAATAACCAATTACAACATAGCAGGAAATGCCTTCTCCCATAAAAAAGACTTTAAGGCCTTTTTAAAACTTTCCACCGTCATACTCTCTCGGAGCTGACGGGGCAGAGTATTCCAGAGGATAGAAGCCGCAAAACTGAAGGCACGGGCTCCAGAGGACTTCAAATTTACCCTCGGAATCTCCAGCAACCCCTCATCAGCTGAGCGGAGCTGTCTCAGAGGGGTGTAGGGCACCAGAAGCTCTTTCAAATAGTCAGGACTGAGACCGTGTAGGGCTTTGTAGGTCAAAAGACCCACTTTAAAGGTGATCCGCCACTGTATTGGCAGCCAGTGCAGAGTGCGCAGCACCGGGGTAATATGGGACCTTCTTGAAACCCCAGTCAACAAACATGCTGCCACATTCTGCACTAGCTGTAAGCGGCAGATATCAACCCCAGAAAGTCCTAGGTAAAGAGAGCTACAGTAATCAAGACAAGATGTCACGAAGGCATGGACCAAAACCGGCAAATCACAAGGTGGAACCAGGTGCCTAATCCTGGCGATGTTTCTAAGATGAAAAAATGCAGTCTTGACAACTGCAGACACCTGATAACAAAGGGTCAGACCAGTGTCAAGCTCCACACCCAGGTTACGCACCCGTTCAGAGGTAGGGATCTGGTCTACCCCCAGGATTAATCCAGAGGGGGAACCCGCCCCTAAACCCTCAACCCTCGTAGCTAGGCAATGCCTGTAATACACTTCCTCTCCCTCAAACTAGTAAACAACACAAAAACAGCTTAAATGATATATTGTCTAGCCCAGATCAGCCTCACAGCACAAGGCTGTTATGTAGCATGTAGGCAGAATGCAGTACAGCACTCCACTAGCTCTGAGTGGCCTTTTATCCTTCGGTGACCCGGATGTAGATCCCTGAGGTCACATCAGCAGCACTATCAATACTTTCCACAGCAAAGTAAAAAATATTTTAGTTTAAGGTACCTCAGTAGCACAGTTATGCAACACTGTGTCCTGTTAACTAAAATATCTACACTGTGTCGCCATTTGCATACTCCTGTAGTCTGTTTGGTACACTGGACTACTGCAGCTCCTCCACTTCCTAGTTTCGACCCTCATTGTTAGGCAATGCCCGTAATACACTTCCTCTTCCTCAAACTAGTAAGTAACACAAAAAAACAGCTGAAATGGTATAAATGGTGCATTGAATAAGTCAGTGCCCAAGTTGATTTGCATAATATTATGCATCTCCACCAAAACACAACTACTTTAGTACATGTCAATGCCACATGTAGGAAGTCTCCTTCCTCAGGATGACATTTTGAGCAAATGCTTGGCCTTACATTAGAGAATTTATGTAGTTTACCAGGAGTAAGACAGGTCCTATAGAGAGTAGAGATAGTTTAGCTGTATTCTGCATAGTCTGTTCCACAATTAGCATGTATGAATATGCTTGTTGGCTGTCTCCCAAATAGCATCATCCAGATTTAAACCAAGATCTATTTCCCATGATCATTGAGCCTTAACTACTGGAGGTTGTGCAGATCCCAAGAATAATCTATATAGTGTAGTTATTAGTGAGCTATTGGGCTGTGGCCTATATATGGACTCCTCAACAGGGGACAGGGTAGGGTCCAGGTCAGCTATCAAGTACCTTATTCTAAGATATGCAAAAAAAAAAACACCTGCTTGGACTCCATATTCCTGCTTCAATTCTATAAGTGTCTTAATTCTTCTGCCATATAGCAAGTCCCCCATTGTCTCCAGTTCAGCCTTCCACCATCTTAATAGGACTTGATGTAGTTGGACGTTGTATCCTTTTTGCTCCTATAAACCCAAGTGAATTGCAGTGTTGGCCAACATTCCACACCTGGATATGATGTGTTTTTTTTATGTACCCCAGCCATAATCTAAATCCAGTACTCATGCCAGTGTTCATATTTTGATTTTTTTTTTTTGCATAGGTCAGGGAGACAACATCTCTTGTAATAACCCCCTGTGCCCCTCTCCCTCCATTATCCTCCAGGCAGGGTCTGTATAGTGTTGAGTTTTTCCAAAAATGCCAGCTGCACCACCCAGTAATAGTATTTGAAATTTGGTAGAGCCAGTCCACCACCCCTTCCCATCAGTTGCATTTGCAAAATTGTTCTTTTTATTCTAGCAGTTTTGCCAGCCCACAACAATCTATGTTGTATGCTATTTAGTTGTCTGAAAAACATTTCTGGTACCTTGAAAACACATAAAGACAGCTGGGCAATATATTCAAAAACCAAAAAACAATTGTGTGCTTAGATAGTCAGTGCAGTAGCAATTGAGCAGATTTCTGCTCATGTTTTTTTGGTTCGGTGTTCTTTGATAGCTGTGTTGCACCAGACTGGTCACCCAGTGAGTGAAGTGAGCCCCACACTTGTTTTTTATTGATTTGTGATATTAGCAGTTACTCAGAGGACCACTGTTGGTTAGCTCCCAGTCTGTTTTGACTTGATTGCATAGAAGTATTGAGCAAATTACAAATAATGTCAGAAGACGCTAGCAGCGTAATGGCTAGCGCTAGTGAACACACATCAGTCAACATGAATTCTGACACTAACTTTGAGTTTCTAAGTTTTAGTGAAACTGAGGGAGTTTCTATTGTTTTTGACCAAGCAGCATGCGAGAAGTTGTTTGCCCCACAAGCAGGTACCAACACTGCCCAATTGAAACCTGATGGTTTGTCATTAGAGAACTTGAAAAAGAAATTGATTCGCTACCAGATGCATACTTTCTCTCTATCGCATTATTGGTATGAATGCAAGATACCTAGAGGTTTGCAGATACAGATTCCACCCACATATGGCCTAGACTATCAGATTTTCATGCAAAGCTGGGAAAAAATCTTAAATAAAGCATCTAGTGATTTAATTCTCTAATTTAAATGGCGAGAAGAGATATTGAAAGCATGCAAAAAGAAATTAATGAGATGGAGGCAAACATTAAAACTCACATCACACATACAGAAGCTGAGCAACTGTTGCAGAAAATTGAGTTACAAATTTCTAAATTTCATGAGGAGTTGAAGGAATATAAAATGGGCCAACACGACAGGGTTGACAGAGATTATGAAAGGGGGCAGGTATACAATTGTCAATGCAAGACAAGAAGAGAGCCTTACAAATATAAAGGCAACTTGAATCATTTCAGAGAGAACAATTTTACATCTTCACAGGAAAGTGAAGGGGAAGGATCAAGACAGGGCCTTACAAGTTTTTTTTAGGACAGCAAATGGGGAAAACAGGCCAGGAACATTTAGCACCAATCCCCCAGCCACAATATGGAAGTGAAGGACAAGGAAAGGTAAGGGGAAACGGATGAGGCAGAAAGCCCTAGCAACAGTCGAGGCTACCACGTCGATCTAATCGGAATAACAAATACCAATCATAAATTTAACAGACCAGCATCTGAGCAATGAACAGATGAAGGTTTTACAGAAAGGATTATCATTTGTTCCCAGTGTTGATGTTAACCCATTTCAGTTACGAGTGGACTTGTTTAAATTTTATAGACAGCTTCACTTAAAAAGTGTTTTTTCCCAGCCACTGAAGCAAATTTACAGAGTGATATTGTGAATAATTCTCAGAACTATGACCCTGCAGAGACATCTAATCAAGGAGTGTCAAGTTCGACACCCACTTTGGTTATGAATAATGTTACATCCCAACTCAAAAAGAAATCTACTTTTTGCGCCCCAGTGTATGCCCACCGAAATGTTAATACCTTTTCAAGTTTAGTCATCAGTGATGTTGCAAAACTGATAAAAAATTCTGAATATGAGAGTAACCAGCAGAATATGACAAGGAGGCAGAAGGAAGCTTTGAAAACATTACAGAATGATCTGAACTTGGTGATCAAACCAGCTGGTCGGGGGGGGGCAATTGTTATCTGGGGAGCAGCCAAATATGAAACAGAAATGGAGAAACAGCTAGCTGATAACAGATAATATGAACAGATAAATGATCCTACTGAGAGAATTAAACAATGAGCATTTGAATTTATTAATGATGGTGAACTACTAGGCCAGCTTAATAAACAAGAATGTGAATTTTTGAAGGTTCATTTTCCAGGAAAACCATGTATCTATTTATTCAAGAAGCTGCATAAGTATGCAGTAGGGGTGGGCAAAAGTGCGGTTTTCTGCCCCGTAGAAATCAACAAACTTTTGCATAAGTTTCCAAACTTCTGCTTGTGGCGGAGCGGAAAACTTCCACGAATGTTATGGGTGAAATTTGATCCTAGGGGCAGAAAGCCACATTTCTTCCATCCATCCCTGGTGCTGGTGGCTAGTGGCCCCTTCCTCCACCCACTCCAGGAATACTTATAGCCTGTCCATGGTGGCTAGTGGTCCCTCCCGCCATCGGATCACCCACCAGCTGCCACCGGCTTAACTTTATTTATTCATTAGCTTTTTTTTGTTTACTTTAAAAAAAAATACCCCATCCCACCGGGTTGACATCCCTTCCCCCACCCCATCCCTGCATGACAAAAAATGCCCTGGTGGCTAGTTGTCCATCCCCTCTACCTACCAGATGCTGCCAAAATTGTACAGTAACTACTCCCCATCTCCATATTGTATTCTTTCCAAATCCCTGGTGGTCTAATGGTAACTGACAACAAGTAAAAGTAACCCCTTGTCCTGACCGCTCCCCATCCCCAATCCCCAGTCCCATAGCTATCCCTGGTGGTCTAGTGTTCCCCACTCCCCACCCCAGTAGGAGCCTGCCCACAAGCTGGCTCCCACCACCATCATAAACCCCATCTCAGAGTGGGTGGACCGGCACAGCCCTCCTCTTCCTCCACAACCAGCCCACCAACTGAGCTTAATAAATGAATGCATTCCTGTAAGGTACATGCTCATTCCTTAAGCTCAGTTGGTGGGCCAGCCATGGGAGAAGAGGAGGGCTGTGCCAGTCCGTCCGTTCTGAGGGGGGGTTATGATGGGGGTGGCAGCTGGGTGGTGAGCACCTGCTGGGGTGGGGGCACTAGACCACCAGGGATAGCTATGGGAATGGGATCGGGGATGGGGATGGGTTGGGACAAGGGTTACTTTTACTTGTCAATTACCACTAGACCACCAGGGATTTGGAAAGAATACAGTATGGGGGGTTACTGTACAATTTTGGCAGCAGCTAGCGGGTGAAGGGGAGGGACCACTAGCCACCAGGGATACTTTTTTACATGTGGAGTGGGTGGAAGGAGGGAGTACTAGCCACCAGGGGCTTGAGGACGATTGTGCCAAACTTCCACGTAAGAGAAAGTCAGACTTTCACCTGAATTCCACCCGCGGAATTTAATTTTTGCACACCTCTAGAATGTAGTCAGTCCCCCAGGTCACCCATAGTTGCCTCTATAGGCTCATCAGTGGAGCCATTTTTGCAGTTTATTGACTGCCATTTATGGCCGTGTGTCCTACAGTTAAAATCATATCTCAAGGACACAAGCGATGCACTCCTTGCACTATCTGAAGTGCAGGCCCATCAAAATATGACTTTGGTCACATTTGACATTGAGAATTTATATTCAAACATCCCTCATTAAGGAGGGCTGGATGCATTAAGTCATTATTTGAGCCTACGAGAAGATACTTTGATGTCAGAAACAGATTTTATTATCAACATGGCAGATATGGTTCTGAAATCGAACTAAAATGGTGCAGGGTCTGCAAGAGAAGCCATATGAGGAGAGACTAAAGGAGCTTAATATGTATACCCTTGAGGAAAGGAGGGAGAGAGGGGACATGATAGAAATGTTTAAGTACCTCAGTGGAATCAACAAAGTCCAAGAGGGTAGCATCTTTCAGAAAAAGAGATTTGCAAGAACAAGGGGACATAATCTGAAGATAGAGGGGGGGACGGCTCAGGGGCAATGTGTGGAAGTATTTTTTCACAGAGAGGGTGGTGGACGCATGGAACAGCCTTCCTGAGGAGGTTGTGGGGTCTAAAACTGTGGGAGAATTTAAGAATGCATGGAACAGACATAAGGCAATTTTTGTGGGGGGTAGGAAGAAATAGGCTGTTGGTTAAATAGGATCTACAGCTTATCCTCTAGGTAGGAAAATGGGCAGACTAGGTCGGCCAAGCGGTCCTTATCTGCCGTCAAAGTCTATGTTTCTATGTTCTATGTTTCTACTTCATGTATCAAAATAGGTTTTATGCCCATATACGAGGAACTGCAATGGGGATGACCTTTACACCAAGTTTAGCAAGTCTGTATGTCGGATTATGGGAAGAGTGGTTTTTGTACTCCAATACTCTTTTTAGGAAATATTATATATTCTGAAAGAGGTTTATCGACGATTGCCTAATGATTTGGACTGGCACTGAAGAAGAATTAAATGTGCTGTTCGTGTTATGAGGCAGATGCAAATTTGAGATTTGTCATGCAAAAGGACCCTGTTCAAATAGATTTTCTGGACATCACCACATGTAATACAGATCGTAATCTACACACAACTATGTTTAGAAAAGCATCTGACCAAAATAGCCTGCTACATTACACAAGTGCCCACTCACAGTCATTATGGGATACATACCCATGGGGCAGATGATGCAAGTCAAAAGATTGTGCAGCACTACTCAAGAATTTGAGAAACACTCGAGAGATATGGCTTAGTAATTTGTAGACTAAGGTTATCTACTAGAAAAAATGGGATGGACAGAGCAATGAGTAAAAACAGGGAAGAGCTTCTTCAGAAAAAGAATAAAACACAGGATGCACAACCAGTTACACTGGTGATGAATTTCTGTAACCAGAGTAGAGCCATATCTAAAATGGTAAACAAAAAAACACTGGCATATTGTACAGAATACAGCAGGTTTTGAGAATAAGAAATTGAGAGTAATACACCGGAGAGGTTTAAATCTGCGTGACAAACTAGTACATAGTTTGTACAAAAAATCTGCTGAACCAAAAAGAATGTGACTACTAGAAATTTCAAAGGGCAACTACAAGTGTGGGCATCATGCCCAATGTAACAATATAGTGAATACTGAAGCCATTAAACACCCTAGAACTGGGAAGAAATTCAAAGTTACATCTTTTATCAATTGTTCTTCAGTGGGTGTTGTCTATCTTTTGATCTGCCCATGTGGACTTGGCTATGTGGGACAAACTACCAGGACACTTAGAGAACAAGTCACTGAACATATAGCTGCAATCAGAACAGGGTAAGAAACAAATGCAATGGCGAGACACTGTCAAATAATGAAACATGGATCTCCTGCCAGTCTGTGCTTCTTTGGCATTGAAAAAGTAGAAATAGGAGCCAGAGATGGCAATCTTGGCAACAAACTGCTCCAGAGGGAATATTATGAATATATACCTTGGATACTTTACAACTGAGGAATATGAACAAAAAAATACCCATTGCAAGCTATAACACTGTGTGCTATTTATTTATTTGTCCATGTGGTGGTCTGTATGTGGAAGTGAGTTTGTATGTATGATAGCCAATCACTCGTGGATTCTTTTCCTATTTTGGGGCATGAATATTAATGAGTATGTGTTATTATATGTGAATAAGGATGGATGAGTGATGGCCAATCAGCTCTGAGGAAACCTTTCTAGTGAAACTTCAGCTGATTTGCATATGTAGCATGTAGGTGCATATTACTCTGCATGGGTGCTGGCTGTTAGTATGGCTGTGGTGCACCTATGATGGAGCTGTCATGTGTTTTATTTTAAAACTTTTTTCGAATGTAGTCTGACACCCCTCTATTAAATATTTGCACTTTCTGGCATCTGGAAGAGCACTTTTGCACATTAATAAAGAGAGAAACTCTGCAGTTGGTAAGCAATTTTCTTTATTTTTATTTGAAGAAAGCAATGTGCTTAGATAGTCAGTGCAGCAGCAATTGAGCAGATTTCTGCTCGAGTTTATTTGCTTCAGTGTTCTTTGATAGCTGTGTTGCAACAGACTGGTCACCCAGTGAGTGAAATGAGCCCCAGACTTGTTTTCTTTTTTTTTTTATTTATTCCATACAGTCACAGTCTTTGAAACAAGATAATCCACACTCCGGATCAGGAATAGAGCGAAACAGGCAAGCTTAGCAAAAAGTAATATTTATTTAACAAACCACAGCATGACACTCCCAGCACTTCAGCCCCCACTGATGGGCCTTCATCAGGGTGTGTGTCTTAGGTAGCAGACTATTATATTTTTAAGGTGAAACCTTAAAGTGATATGCACACAATATTAGATACAAATGAAGATAAGCATGTAAAAAACTTTAAATAAAATTCAAACTTTATCAAATAAGAAAGTTCAACTATTTCAAAAAATAAGCTTGGGGACTCAGTAGTGGGGGGAACATTTAACATATGGAATATATATCGGTAATAAGAGTGGAAAGGGGAAGGGGTTGGAGGGTTTGGGGGAATGGATTCTGGGGAGAGAGGAAGGCAGTGGATTAGCAAACAAGGGGGAATATATAAACAAAAATGTGGTGACAAAACTACAGGACTATAGGTCAGAACTTTAGCGTCATAAAGTTTTTATTAGGTAAAACAAAGAGACACCTTACTATGGATATGAAGATCACAGCTTTGCATTTTGTATTTATTTTGAAATGTATGTTTGGAGGAATTTGTCCCTTGTATCCAAATTAATATAAGACTAAGAGAAATTATGTCTTCCCTCCTGTGAGCTTCATGACCTGTAGGAGAGAATATATACAAAATAATTTCATTTGTGAAAGATATTAGTTAGTCAGCTTAAAAAACTAACACATGTAAGACATGACAAACGTATAAATACAGGTGAAAGGAAAATTATTTCATCTAGCAGTTACAAAGTATGCCTTATCTATGAGGCCAGTGCTATTAAATCAGGGTTCTTTTATGTAAGGGGTAAAGTCCACCTCTTCAATAAGTCTGAGGGTTTGAATTGTATCTAAGGAGACAATCCATCTTGTCTCATTTTGGTTAAGTTTGTTCAGCCTGTCACCTCCCTTTTCTAGTGGTGGAACTGATTCAAAGGCCATGGATTTAATCTGTGAATTATCAGAATTATCACATTCAACAAAGCTTGTCCCCAAGGTGCTTCTATCACTTTGAGCAGTGATTACCTGCACATGCTCTTGAATTTTTGTTTTTAATGGCCTGGCAGTTATCTCTATGTACAGTAGTGTTCAATGCAGGTATACCAAATTATGTAAACCACAAATCCTGTAAAACTCGCAAAACTTCTGATCTCAACATTCCTCTTATTATTATGATGGATATACTTATTTCCTTCTTCTGTGTATCTGTAAACTTTGCAGTGAACACACTTAGAGCACCAAATAGGTTTTGGGGGTAACCAGGTGTTGATTCTATCTCTTTTTGGTTTAAAATGACTGCAAACCAGGGTGTCTTTCAAATTTCTAGTCTTTTTAAAAGTAACACTAGGTTTGGCTCAACTTCTTCCCTTAGGTGATAATCAGTTTTAAGTATGTGCCAGTGCTTGTGGACAATGTTTCCTACTTTCCTGAGATATTGTTATATTTCATGGAAAATGTAATGTACTTATTCTCACTGGTATCCTTGAGTTTGAATTTAAGTAAATATTCCCTGTCTAAGGAATTAACTTTACATAAGGAGTTACTGAGTATATTCTCTTTGTACCACCCTTTCCCTAAACCTTTGAACCATTTTTTCTGCCTTGACCTCAAATTCATTTGCATTAGAGCAGTTACATTCAGTTCTGATCAGCTGGCCATAAGAAATTGAATTGATGAGTTTTTGAGAGTGGGCTCTAGTGGCATGAAGAATGGTATACACTGCAGTGGGTTTTCTGTACCCTGAAGTTTCTATTCCTCCAATGTCACTAGTTCTCACAATAATATCTAAGAATGAGATCTCTATTTGATCAACATTGCTTGTGAATTTACAGCAATTAGTGGTTTGATTAAGATAATTCATAAACTCATCAAATTCATCCCTTGTAGCCCATACTCATACATAGCCCATACTCAAATGATGTCTTCAATAAAGTGGTGCCACTGCACCACTTTATTGATAAAACCATTTGTGTCAGGATTCAAGATGAAATCTTCCTCTCATTTGCCCAGTGCAAGATTTGCATAAGTGGCTGCCATTGAGGCACTCATTGGTGTTCTACATGTCTAATGATAAAACCGTTCATTAAAAACAAAATAATTATGTTCTAAAATGAACTGTAGCGCTTTCAGTATGAAATCTTTATGAACCAGGTCCCCCAGTATGGGCTTACTGAGACAGTATTTGACAGCATTAAGCCCTGTTTGGTGTTCAATAGAAGTATATGGGCTAACAACGTCTGTGGAAGCCCAATGTTATGACTCCTTCCAAGTTAAGTTTTGTATTTTCTGTAGGAGGTGTGTAGTGTCTCTAATATGTGATTCTATGCATACCACATACTGATTCAAAAAATAATCAACATATTTGCCCAAGCTGTATGTGATGGAGTCAATATCTGATACAATTTGCCAAAGGGGTGGTGAGTTCTGGTCTTTATGGACCTTTGGGAGTCCATAAAAGGTGGCAGTTGTTGGACAATCTGGTTTTATAAATGACATCTTATCACTTGTCAGGGTGCCATTTATATATGCTTCCTCAATCAATGGGTGTAGCAAGAGGAGATATTAAGCTGTGGGTCCCCTCTTAATTTCTCGTAGGTGTTCACATAATTTAAATAATCCATGATTTTATTAACTTAAAAACTCTTCTGTCATGAGGACAATATTCCCACCCTTGTCTGACTCTTTTGTGACCACCCCTTTTGTTTTTTTAGTTCTTCCAATGCCTGCCTTTCATCTGATGTCATGTACCTGCACTTGCTGTAGTTTGCACTTTTAACTAATTCACCAACCTTGGTAAGTACCAGTTTTTCAAAAGGTTCACTGGCAGGATTGTGTACCTGTGGGCAAAACGTGGATTTATTTTTAAACTTTCCAGTCCTTTTAATCAGTATGATTTCTTCAGTATTTTCATCATAGTTGACTTCTGTATAATTTGCCAGCAGCATGTTCAAATTAAGATAATCTAGTGGGCAGGTTTCAGTTAAAATTTCATCATATATGTACACTGCATCCTGTATTATGGATATTCCAAGTCTGTCATTATTTCCATCATTTTCACCTGTGTTAACAAGTCTCAGTCTCATACTAGCCACAGTAAAGCCCATATTTGCTTTAGCCTTAGAGTAGTATTTTAATTTAAATTTTCTTATAAGTTTGAAAATGTCTGTCTATATCAAACATATCCACAGATTGACTAGTTGAAAAAGAAACACCTTTTTCTAGTACTTTAATGAGAATGTCTGAAAGTACAAGGTCTGTCAAATTGATTATCATATTTTGATTTATTTTGATTTATTTTTTGTTGACCAGGGAAGTGCACTAGACAAATTCTTGCCTATTTTCAGACATGATCTGGGGTGGGGTGAATGCCAACTGACCTTGAACCAGATTGCTGCTGATGGTATTTTTAGTGAATTTTTGTTTGTTTATTTTTAACCAGGTAAAATGACTGGGCACAACCCTTTTTCAGTCATGCCTGACATAAACCATCACAAATACAATAACACAATAAATAATTAATCTATACTACACATTTACATATTATAACAATGACACAAATCAGGTAATGTTACAACAGCAGTGATTCATAGAATCATGATAAGATGAAAGCATAATTTTAAAGTGCTTAGTGCTCTTGGCTGACTGAGTTTCCTTTGATAACTTGTTTAGTAGTACAGGCCCATCTAAGTGAAGGAGTCTTTTGCCACAGATTGTTTCAGTGAGCCTGGGTAAAATAAGAATTTTTCACTTCATCTAATTGAATGTAAGCCAGAAGATTTGTTAAATTTCCCAAATAAACTACTAGGAGATTTGTTGTTCTGGACCATATATGCCAGCGCAGCTGTATCATGTTCTATTTTTAACTCTGGTGAGAGAATTTGCATCATATCACACAAAGAACAGTGGTCTGTTCTGAAAGGAACTCTAAACCCAGACTGACATATGTTATTCAGTATTACTCTGTATTTTGACATAAAAAGGCTCCCTTAATTTACATACACAAGGGTGTCCCATAAATTTAATCCAGTATGGGCAATAAAACCTGTCTAGCTATAATCATTCTAGCGTTGTCCATTAATGCATTTATATTCTTATATAGAAAGCCTAATTTTTGATGGATTTTCTTACAATTTTTTCTAAATGCCCCTTAAAGGGAAACGTCCATCTAGGATTAAATTAATCAATATTGTTACAAATGGAAATCTGCTTTACATAAGCTATTGACTGAACCCCTAACACTTTTAGGGTCAGAATTATACCCATTCAGTTTCCCCTCTCTTTAGAGCTGCAGGCATCCATTTTCTAAACCACAAGCACAGGAAATGACATCACACCAGGGGAAGCATATGTAGTTGATAAATATTTTAACCTTAAGAGGCACACTAAGCTAAAGCCTGAGTCCAGATGTGAACTGAGAGGACAAGAAAGTTAAGTGACTACCTTAGGGTCAGACAGTAATGCAAGTGGGAACTGTGAGATTCAAACCCAGGTCTCCAGGTTTGCAGCTCAGAGCACTAAACCACTGTGCTACACTGCCTCCTTGAAGGGCAGAGGGAATGAAACAAAAAATGCCTTTACACAGTCCATGGGGATATGAACTTGTCTCTAATCTTAAAGGGTTTGCTATAAATAAAAGGTTTTGTGTGCTGCCAATGCCAACAGTTTCTGAGCTCCTTTGGGGTTTATATTGCTTTATACAATGTTTTGTGACATTTCAGTTTAGTAAAATGTTTAGTGCCAGTGTGATTTGTAGAATATTCTGCTATTGTGGTAACATTGTAAATAATATTTATTCCTGTGCCTATTTAGTTCCAGTATTTGTTAGCACTGATGTAGTTGTGTGTAATTTTTTTTTTTGTTGGCATCACATTCTGTCATATATAGGAGTGTGATCTAGTGGCTAGACCACAAGCTTGGGGCCCAGAAGATGAGAGTTTCAAACCTCAGTAAAGTCAAATACTAACTATGTGACCCTGAATAAGTCACATAACCCCCCAGTGCTCCTGTCCACCTAGGAGCAGAAATGAATAGCAGCAGAACCCCACTGGAAATGAGGTGGCACATCTCAGCTGGACTATCCTGGGTAAATGAGTTGTAACAAAATAATTGTTTTGTGTTGGTGTGTGCTAGGCTAGATGGCTGTCAATACAGAACTCTTCTGAACATAGGTGCCAGAACCAACAGGTGCATGTGGTGGGTAGACACCCTGCACATTTACTCATGAGCATTCAAAGTGCCCCTTTATGCATGCAATGTCAGAAGGGAAGCAATCATGGTCTCTTATTACTACAGTGCCCCCCTACACACACATATACACTCACTTTTCCCCATGTTCCAGCACTACTCCTCAAGATTGCAACATAAAAAAATATTTATTTGAACACCATACAGAAATAGGTTTCCTTTCACCAAAGTAAAAGAAAAAAAACACAGCAGATTTGTTTTTTTCATTTCATGATTCCAACTGTTTCACTTTGTCTTTCCAGCAGGAAATATCCAGTAGCCCCTTCTTTTTGAGATGAAACCTTTTTACTTCCCTGATACTCCCAGGTGCAATCACTAAACTATTAAGTGGCGGGTTGTGACAGCTCATCAAGAGGCCTAACTCTTCTTTTCTTCTTACCTTGAAAGAGGCAGTATAGTGCAGTGGTTTAAGGCTCTGAGCTACAAACCTGCCAACTTGGGTTTGAATTCCACAGTCCCCACTTGCATTACTGTATGATCCTGAGCAAGTCACTTAACTTTCTTGTGCTCTTAGGTCACACCTGAACTCAAGCTTCAGCTTAGTGTGCCTCTTCTGCTTAAAATATTTATCAAATATATGTGTTTCTCATGATGTGATGTCATTTCCTGTGCCGGTAATTTAGAAAATGGATGCCTGCAGCTATAAAGTGAGAGGCAACTGAATGGGTTAAAATTCTGGCCCTAAAAGTGTTACTGGTTCAGTTGATAGCTTATGTAAAGTAGATTTCCATTGGTAACAACATTGATTAATTTAATCATAAATGGGCATTTCCATTTAAAGCATAGTGTAGGATTCACATGCTAATCTGAATACTTTAAACTCCCAAATTGTGATATTTGTTTCTCTTTTTTGCTTTTGATACTCAAATCCACCCCACCTCAGGTCAACCTCTGCACTGTCCTGAAAAATATAACTTTTGTTTTCCTTTCATTCAATATTAATTTGTTCAGTGATAACCAACCTGTTAGCCTTAGAAATTCTTCTTGTAAAGTTGTTTGAATTTCGGTTGTAGAGTGACCTGAGGTGAGGAAGACTGTGTCATCGACATATAAGATACAACCTGCTTTACAAAATACTTTCGGCAAATTATTTACAAACAGAGAACAAAGTAAGGGCTCCAGTAGTGAGCCCTGGGGAACCCATGTCTTTACAGGCTTAATTCAGAAAGGACATCCCCTATTCTTACTCTCTGCTTTCTAGAGCTAAGATACATAGATACATAGATACATAGACAGTGTCAGCAGATAAGGGTCTATGGCCCACCCAGTCTGCCCATTTGAGCTTATAAGTTCAGTTTGTTTTCCTAGAAGTCTGTTTCCCCTTACCCCGACCTCTAGAATTCCTTTATGTCTATCCCATGCATTCTTAAATCCCGTGATTGTTTCAGCCCCCACCACTTCCTCTGGCAGGGTGTTCCACTTGTCCACCACCCATTCTGTGAAGAAATTCTTTCTCATGTTTCCTCTGAATCGTCCTCCCTCCAACTTCATCCCATGCCCTCTAGTCCTGGAACATCTTTTTCGTTTAAAATAGTGTTTTCCTGCACTCTGTTTCTCCCTGTAAGATACTTGTATGTCTCTATCATATCCCCTCTCTCCCTCCTCTCCTCCAGGGAGTACATGTTCAGTTCCTTCAACCTGTCTTCATAGGACTTGTGATGCAATCCATGCACCATCTTTGTTGCCTCCTCTGAACCTTCTCTACCCTGTCTATGTCCTTACATAGGTATGGTCTCCAGAACTGTACACTGTACTCCAGGTGGGGCCTCACTAGTGTCTTGTATAGCGGAATTATGACCTCCTTTTCCTGCTGGTGATGCCCTGCCTATACATCCCAGCATCCTATTTGCTTTACCTGATGCCTTGTCACACTGTTTCCCTACCTTGAGGTCATCAGAGATGACAACCCAAGATCCCTTTCCTGCTTGGTGCATGCTATATCCTCACCCCAACTGATATATTGTGCCAGGGTTTTTGTGCCTATATGCATTATCTTGCACTTCTTTGCATTTAATTTCAACTGCCAAACCCTTGACCATTCTTCAAGTTTCTGCAGGTCCCTTCTCATTCTGTCTACAACCTCTGGTGTGTCTACTCTGTTACAGAGCTTTGTGTCATCAGCGAACAGTGAAATTCTGCCTTCTAGATCCTGCGCAATGTCACTGATGAAGATGTTGAATAGGACCGGTCCCAGCACTGATCCCTGTGGTACCCCACTGGTCACTCTTCCCTCTGTGGAGTGACAGCCATTTACCACCACCCTCTGTGTCCTGCCACCCAGCCAGTTACCTACCCACCACACTGCTGTCCTGCCCACACCCATATTCCCCAGTTTGTGTAATAGTCTTCTATGTGGCACAGTGTCAAAGGCCTTGCTGAAGTCCAGATAGGCCATGTCCACTGCCCTCCCCTGATCCACCTCCCTAGTCACCCAGTCAAAAAATTCAATGAGATTGGTCTGACATGACCTCCCCCTGGTGAAACCATGCTGCCTTGGGTCCTGTAGTCCATTGACAACCAGATGTTCCACCAATCTCTCCTTCAGAAGTGCTTCCATGATCTTTCCCACTACCGAGGTGAGGCTGACTGGTCTGTAGTTCCCTGCCTCCTCTTTGTTCCTGCTTTTGTATAAGGGGACTACATCTGCTGTCCTCCAGTCTTTGGGTACCTCCCCTGTTTCCAGTGATTGGCTAAACAGGATAGCCAGAGGTTCAGCCACCACCTCTCTTAGTTCTTTAAGGACCCTGGGGTGCACCCCATCTGGCCCCATTGCTTTGTCAACTCTTATTACTTCCAGTTCCTTCAGGACCCTTTCTCATGTAAAGGACTTGTGTCCATTTCTGCCCATTCTCACCCTTGTACTCCTTCAGACCCATTACCCCCTCTTCCTCAGTAAAGACTGAGCAGAAATACCTGTTCAATATGTCAGCTTTACTGTTGTCATCCTCCACGACTCCCATCCTTCCCTTCAGTCTCACTATCCTCCCTTTGTCTTTCTTTTTCACTTATGTACCTGTAAAAGGTTTTGTCCCTTTAACCACTGATTTTGCAATGTGTTCTTCTGTCTGAGCTTTGCTTCCTTTACTGACTTCCCTGCCTCCCTTTGTTTCTCCAGTACTTCTCCCTATCCCCTTCTGCCTGTGTCTTTTTGTATTGCCTGAATGCTATCTTTTGGCTTTCACTTTCTTTGCTACCTCTTTGGAAAACCATAATGGTCTCCTCTTCCTTTTCCTGTTGCTAACCTGCTTAATGCATAATTCTGTTGTTCTTATAATCCCCATTTTAAATACTGCCCACTGTTTCTCAACCCCTGATTCCTGTCCCATTCCCCTTAATGCCTCTTTCAAGTATTTCCCATTTTCCCAAAGTCTGCCCCCTAAAATCCAGGATATGTGTTTTGTGTGGTTTGGTTCTGCTCTTTCTGTGATTTCAAACCACAATGACTGGTGGTCACTGTTACCAGGTGCTCCCCACTATTACCCCCATCACACTGTCCCTGTTTGTGAGCACAAGGTCCAGTATTGTCTTCTGCCGAGTTGGTTCCATGACCAGTTGCTTGAGGAAGGCACCCTGAAGGGAGTCCAGGATAAATCTGCTCCTAGTTGATGCTGTTGCTGGGATGCTCCAGTCCACGTCTGGAATATTGAAGTCTCCAATCAGTACTACCTCACTTACAAACCATCCCAAACTTTATTCTGTCATATCACAGAATTTCAGTTTCATTAGTAGTATATTGTGATCTGCCATATCGAATGCTCTGGTTAGGTCGATGAATACTGCACCCGTCAACAAACCTTTGTCACAAGCATTGAGCATGGTGCTCATCAACTCAGCCAGAGCAGTTGTCTTGCTAAAACCCTGTCTAATTCCATGTTGCTGTTCAACCAAAATTCCATTACTATTCAGATATGTAACTAACTGCCCACATACACATTTCTCTAAAAGTTTCTCCAAAATAGACAGTAATGATATGGGCCTGTAATTTGTCACGTTACTCTTTTCACCTGACTTATGGATGGGAAGAACAACAACAGATTCCTTCCAAGCTGTCAGTACCATCCCTGTTTTTAAGGACAGTTTCAACAAATAGGAGGTTTTGCAGTTTCTTCAACCACTAATCGTAGCATCTGAGGATGCAATAAATCAGGATCTGTGCCTTTCTTTTCATCTAAGGATTCCAGCATTGACATAACATCTTGTTCAAGAATTGGACAAAATGAGAATCTTCCCACAACATTCTTATGACTATTAGGGCACTGTGTACTTCTACACTGATCTCCACTGTATCCTTTATCAACTTTCCCAGACTGACTAATCAGAAAGTTGTTAAAATAATTAGCAATTTCCTTCTCTCCCCTAATCAAAGTATCCCCTCCTATTAAGCAATTTATTTCCTGCCTATCTTTGGGGCTACAAAAATCTCTAAAGCAAGACCAAAACGTTCTTGGGTTTTTCAAACTACGCAATTGTTGATGCCTGTAGTAATGTGACTTTGCTTCCTTTCTCTCCTTCTTTACTTTGTTTCTCAATCATTTGTATTTGTTTAAATGAACAGAATCCTTAGATTAAAAATATTTCTGCCTTACCCTGTCTCTCTCCTTCATTAAAAGCCTTAAGTCACTGGTTAACTAAGTGGAATAGCTTCTTTTAATTCTCTGTTTCCTGAGTGGTGTATGAGTTATAAATGCTTTATGCAATGTTTGTGTTAACCACTCTGCTACCTTACTAGGGTCTTGGCAGTGTAACATTTCACCCTTATTTAGATTTACTGATTCTTTTTTTAAAGCCTTGTACATCCATCCTACTGCTACTCCTTGTTTCAATGTTCTTTGGTTGGATACTTACCTTACCATATTTCCTAACACAGACTAAAGAACAGTGATCTGAAATTGTGTCAGACTGAACCTCCCAGTAAGAAATATTACTCAGTTAGTTTGTCACCAACCAATCAATTGCAGTATGATGCCCTGTTTTATAATTAAAATTAGTTTGTTGGTCAATTGGCTGGGACAAATCCATTGCTTGTAACATTGCTTCACTCCCTGTCACCTTTCTATTTAGCCAATCTGAATTCTGATCTCCTAACATAGTATGTTCTCTGTGATTATTATGTTTTGCTGTCAAAAACTGCAAAAATGTTAACTCCCTGTCTGTGCTCTTAGGTGGGCAATAAAAGCAGGTTAGATAAATATGTTTTACCCACTGTTTTCCTAACATTATCTTTATGGTTACATAATCAATAGTTCCATTAAAAAAAAACTTTTTCTACTTCATGTACCATATATGAATTCATAACATAAAATAGTACTCCTCCTTCTCTCTATTTCCCCCTCTTTGCTGTCAAAATATTTTATATCCTTCCATGTGTATATGTTCACTTGGTACTTGCTTTTTAAGCCAGGTCTCATTTAAACCAATTACAACCATTTTTTTCTATCTGGGCCCATGCCTCAATCTCACTAAAGTGTGTTTATATATTATGTGTGTTTAAATATGCTATCTTCAGTCCTTTTGGAACTTGCAAACCCCTTTCCCTATCTGAGCATTCTTCAGAAAACAGAGGTCCTGGATTTAATTCCACATTCCCGGATAAAATAATCAATATACATAGAATCAATTTCCATATGTTATGCATCTGTACCTTTACCATCCTTCTCCTATGAACCCCTTTCCTCCCACTCAGCCTACCTGGCACGGGGTCAAAATGTCACATGGCAGAATGCTGTGTGACTTAACCATGTTGCGCAATTTCTTTGAATCTTTTGTTCTGTGGGGCTCTCACACCCCTCTTGCTATGGTGGGATGAACTCTCAGACCTCCCCAACTTAGGATTCTAACTCTGGGGTCCAACATGGAGAATCAAGAGGTCCGGTTTGCGATAATGCCATACACTATTAAGCGTATGTATATTGGCGACCTGCATAAAACCAATTGCAGTTATAAACTGTGGAGAGGCGTATGATTGAACTTTCAGCTAATTGTTATTGAGTTCGATGTTAAAATGACGCATATTACCAACATTTCTCATACTATCCACTTCAGTTGTTTTTAATGACAGAATTACACCATCTATGTCCCTTATGTCAGAGGAATGTATTCTTGTTAAGCAATCCCCATATACATATATAAACCCGAGTAATGTTAGAGCTCCTACCTTTATCATACAGATGTTACCTTTTCCCAACTAGACAGAAAGTATTTTTGTAAGTTGCCTCTCCGCAGCCTCTCTCCATAGACTCATGCATGCAGCCGCGGCATGGGCAGCCACTAGTGTGGCTGTGCTTTTGTACTGTCAATCTCCACCCCTTAGACAGCTGATCTTCCTCATCACCTGGTAGCCCGCCCCCCCCACTTACCAAACTGCTGCTCTAAGTGACTTTCTTGGCTCAGTTGTGTGGGGCACAGCTGATGCTGAATGTGGCACAATGCTCTGAGTGCAGGTAACAAAGCAGATCGAGTGAAGTGAATGCAAACTGCTGCAAACAAACTGCTGCAAGCAATTCTGAAAGTGTCCAGGTAACTGACGCAGCCCACTGGTGCAAGTCCGTCATTACTGCTGAAGCAACTGGTGTTCCTAAGTGCGTCTGCACTTTTTTACTGTTAGTCTCCACCCTGTATTTTTGGTGAGTCCTTTGTATTTCTTTTCGGCCTCTCCTTTACCCCTTCCTCATCACCCTCTCCTGGCTTTGTGTTTGGATCTTTTTCTAGGTGTAAGTGCTTTTGGATCATCGGAGGTGGTTGCCCCCTCCCTGTCTCTTCAGTCAAAAAGTATCCTGCCAAGAACTGACTGATAATTCATCAGGAATGATGACCACTTCTTGATTTTTAGTAACAGTTTTTTTTATTTTAGTTTTGATTTCTGCTACTATTAGATTTAGAGTGATTTCTTCAACCTCTATAGAATTGTCTGCTCCCAGACATGGCTCTTCTTTGTGGGCTGGTCAAGTTTACTGGACAGTCCCATTTAAACACCTGATTGCATTCAAAATCTCCAAAGTCTCTTAGTAATTTTGTTTTTTCCTTTTGACTAAATCGTTCTCTACTTTACTGAGTATTTGAGTGTATTTTTTAATCAAAGAAGCAAAGTCCCTGTGTGTTTTCAGTGGCTTAAGTAATCCTGAACCATAGCAATTTCTTTTTCAAGCTCTAACAAATCTCTTTCATCTTTATTTACACGAACTGTAATAAATGCATTAGTGCACTCTGTGCATGCTTTTTCCCAGTCAGTTTTCAAGATCTGGCCATCGAACCCACAGGAAGGTTCTTTCTCTAATCTCAGTCTTCGGGGGGTGACCACCATTTTGATAAGTAAAGCTTAAGTGATAATTAGTTTTAATATGTGTTTAGCTCTTTAATACAGTCTTTCAACTTGTGTAAACAAAATCTTTATCTCACCTTTCTCATCTGATTGAATGTTCTCTGTGTTCAGTGTTAGTAATAATTTCTCTCTGCATTTCAAAATAGCCACTTGACCCTCCACTCAGGTTCGCAGTCATTTTAATCCAAAAAGAGATAGCATCAACACCTGCTTACCCTCAAAATATATGGGGTACTTTAAATGTGGTCACTGCAATGTGGTTACTGCAATGTTTGCAGATACACAGAAGAAGGAAATAAATATATCCATCATAGTAATCAGAGAAATGTTGAGATCAGAAGTTTTAAATGTGTGTTACAGAATTTGTGGTTTACATAATTTGGTGTACCTGCATTAAACACTACGTAGGGAGGGTATGGAGTCATAATGTCATGGTTAAAAGTGTTAACATCAACACTGCCACATACAAAGCAGTGTGCAGCAAAATAATGTTGGTGCAACACGTCAACCACCACAAAGTGCACACTGGTGGAATATCTTAGTTTTTGCAGGGGGCTCCAACCTCCACACATCCCACACCACCTAAGTTTAATCAACTACGGGGGGTCGTGGTGGACTTCTGCGGAAAAAAAAATCAAACCAGGATCATTTTGTTTTTCAAAATAAATGCCACAGCAGAGTGAGTCCTAGGGAGAACCATACTGCTGCCCCAGGTTCCCAATGCTGCCAGAGGCAGCTGCTCTAGCCACTCCACCATGGGAGTGACTTGGCCAGGCACTGCCCTGGCAGTATCCTTCACCTTCCCTACTGGCAGCCTAAAGCTAAAGGGGTAGTGGTTTTTACTGCACACTGAAAAAAACCCTGTCACCGTAGAACCATTAGAGCTTCTTACAGCACTGTATTTCATGCACGGTTCTCTCCATGCTATATTAACCCAGAACCAACCTACAGGAGAGACAGGGAGGGTAGAAGAGGGGGTGGAGTAGCTCTCTATGTAAGGGAAGGGATAAAAGCAATGGAATAAAAGAGTAAACAGGGAGAAAAGGAGGCACTGTGGGTCACTTTAGAGACTGGAAATGGCACCACAATCCGCACAGGGTTTGTATACAGACCCCCATCCCAGGGAGAGGGAATGGACAAGGATATGATAGAAGGGATCCTTAGGATGGCAGAGAAAGGTGAGATGTTGTTGATGGGGGATCTGAATATGCCAGATGTTAGCTGGAGCACCTTTGCTGCAGCCACATCAAAGAGTAGAGGCATTTTTGATACCCTAGTGTTGGAACCCACTCGACAGGGAGCAATCTTAGATCTCTTACTTTCAAATGGGGACAGTGAGACAATCTCAGATCTAGAAGTGGGTAGCCATCTGGGAACAAGTGACCACCAAAAAGTGTGGTTCATGATAAACTCAGCTACAGAGTCAAGCCATACAAAAGTGATGGTACTGGACTTCAGGAGGGCTGACTTTGTCAAAATGGGGGCATGCCTTAGAAAAGCACTAGCAAACAGGCAAGAAGGAGGGGTAGAGCAACAATAGGGAAACATCAAAACTGCCATCACAGAGGCAACAAGTTTTTATGTGATGCAAATAAACAAATCAAAATGAAAGAAAAAGCCACTATGGTTCTCAAAAGAGGTGGCAGGGAAGGTTAGGGAGAAAAAGACAGCATTTATGAAGTATAAGGAAACACAGAAGGAACAGGACAGAGAACTTTACCAGTTAAGACAGAAGGAACCAGGGAATGCAGTCAGAATAGCAAAGGTCCAAACTAAGGAAAAGATAGACAACTCGGTTAAGAAGGGGGATAAAACCTTTTATAGGTACATTAGGGAGCGTAGAAAGAAAAGGGAGGGATAGTGAGGCTAAATAGAATGGAGAGTGGGTGGCCAGAGAGAGACAATGAAAAACCAGGGATACTGAATGAATACTTCTGCTCAGTATTCACAAAAGTGAAGGAGGGGGAGGTACCGAATCTAATTAACAGAAGCACTCTGGCTAGGGGGGTTGATCCCAGTTCTTTCACAGAAGAAAGTGTACTGAAAGAACTCCAAAACTGAAGGTGGACAAAGCAATATGGCCTGATGGGATTCACCCCAGAATTCTAAAAGAATTAAGGGGAGAACTCCTAACACCACTGACTACCCTTTTTAACAAATCATGGGAGGATGATGTGGTACCTGAGGACTGGAGGAGGGTGTATGTGATTCCCCTTCACAAAAGTGGGAGCAAGACAGAGGCAGGAAACTACAGACCTGTCAGTTTGACCTCTGTGGTAGGGAAATTGATGGAATCACTTCAGAAGGAAAGAATTGTTGAGTACCTAGATGCCAGTGGGGCACAGGACCCACGGCCCACAGGACCCCATGGATTCACAGTGGGAAGGTCATGTCAGATGAGTCTAATTGAGTTCTTTGACTGGGTGACCAAAGTAGTAGACCAGGGAGGGGCTATGGACATAGCCTACCTAGACTTTAACAAGGCATTTGACACAGTCCCACACAAAAGATTAATAAACAAAGCCAGTCTGAGAGTGGGTCCCAGGGTGATAGCCTGGCTAAAACATTGGCTAGACAACAGGACACAGAAGGTAATAGTAAACAGAGTCCGCTCTGAAGAAAGTGGGTTATTAGTGGGGTACCGCAGGGTTCAGAACTGGGTCCAATCCTTTTTAATGTCTTTATAGGTGGCATTGCAGAGGGACTGGAAGGAAAAGTATGCCTCTGTGCAGATGACATAAAGATCTGCAACAGGGTTGTTACACAAGGGGGCATGGAAAGGATGAGAAAGGACTTGGCAAGGTTGGAGGAATGGTCAGAAGTATGGCAGCTTGGATTCAATGCAAAGAAGTGCAAAATAATGCACCTGGGAAACAAAAACCCAGGGGAAGAGTACACAATGGAGGGGATGGGAGGTAGTAACAACAACAAAAATGGAAAGAGACCTGGGGCTAGTCATATCAGATCACCTTAAGGTTGGCAAGCAATGTGAGAAGGCAGTAGGGAGGGCTGGGGAGATATTGGGATGTATAGGGAGAGGCATCATCAGCAGAAAACAGTAAGTTGTTATCCCTCTGTACAGACAGTTGGTGAGACCCCATCTGAGTATTGCATCCAGTTCTGGAGACCCCATTTCCACAAAGACATAGACAGGATGTAGGCAGTCAGGGGAGGGCAACTAAAATGGTGCAGGGTCTGCAAGAGAAGCCATAGGAGGAGAGACTAAAGGAGCTTAATATGTATACCCTTGAGGAAAGGATGGAGAGGGGTATTTATTTATTTATTTGCTTTTTTTTTACTGGGTAAGCACACTAGACAGCCAAGTGCCCATTTTCAGGTGCGACCCGGGAGATTACAAGGTACATACATGAACATCAGGCAAATACAAGTGTAGGATTAGATTACATAGAATTAGCACAACAGGGACTTTACAAGCATCAGATTTCATCAGGCAAATAGTGGTGAAGAGTTAATATAAAGTGACCAGAACACAGGGACATTGTAAGACAACAATACCAAATACAGGTATTACAATACAGTATTAAACATTGCAGTCAGTAGGAAGAAGTGCAGTGTGAATTCATCTCTCAGGCAGCAAGTTTAAGGCTATGATTAGAATATGGAGGAGTCACAGTTGGGATAGAGTGAGCCCAGTGCGAGAGAAATGAATGCACAGTTATAGTGCTCACCTTGTTTTGCTGGTGGGCCTAAATGGTCCAATTTTATATATGCTGTGAGAACAGGAGGAGTATGAGCACAGTTGTGCTCTGCCCAAGTTGTAATGTTTAGGTAGTATCTCAGTTAGTTGGGGCATCTCAGGCCGAGAGGGTTTGTCTAGTGCAGAGACAGGTGGCAGCTGTTTTGAGAAAACCCCAGAGGGAGGCTTTAAAGCTCTGGTGCGAGGAGGAGGAGTGAGTGCTAGTTGGAAGAGAGTTCCAAACCCTGGGCACATACGCTGACATGATAGAAACTTTTAAGTACCTCAGTGGAATCAACAAAGTCCAAGAGGGTAGCATCTTTCAGAAAAAGAGATGTGCAAGAACAAGTAGACACAATTTGAAGATAGAAGGGGGATGGCTCAGGGGCAATGTGAGGAAGTATTTTTTCAGAGAGAGGGTAGTGGACACATGGAACCACCTTCCTGAGGAGGTTGTGGGGTCTAAAACTGTGGGAGAATTCAAGAATGCATGGGTCAGGCATAAGGCAATTCTTGTGGGGGGTAGGAAGAAATAGGCTGTTGGTTAACTAGGATCTGCAGCATATTCAATAGGTAGGTAAATGGGCAGACTAGGTAGGCCAAGAGGTCCTTATCTGCCGTCAAAGTCTATGTTTCTATGTTACCTGTAGGGAAAACTGCCAGACCATTAAAAACAAGGATTCAAGAGCATGTGTGGGCAATCATTAATCAAAGTGATAGAATCCCCTTGGGGACACACACTGTTGAATGCCATAACTCTGACCCTTCACAGATTAAATTCATGGATTTAGAATCAGTTTCACCACTAAAAAGGGGAGGTGACAGGCTGAATAAACTTAACCAAAAAGAGACAAGATGTATCATCTCCTTAGATACAATTCAACCCCTTGGACTTAATGAAGATGTGGACTTCACCCCTTACTTAAAAGAACCCTGATTTAATAGCACTGGTCTCATAGATGAGGCATGCTTTCTAACTGCTCAGTGAAATAATTTTTCTTTCACCTGTGTTTATATGTTTGTCATGTCTTATGTGTGTTAGTTTTTTAAGTTGACTAAATAATATCTTTCACAAATGAAATACATTTTTATATATTCTCTCCTACAGGTCATGAAGCTCGCAGGAGGGAAGTCACCAGTCTAGTGGTATTTCTCTTAGTCTTATATTGATTTGGATTAAAGGAAAAAATTCCTCCAAACATAAATTCAAAAATCAATAAAAAAGCAAACCTGTGATCTTTGTATCCGCAGTAAGGTGTATTTTTGTTTTACCTAATAAAAACCTTATGACACTAAAGTTCTGACCTGTGGACCTGTAGTTTTGTCACCACATTGTTGTTTATATGTTGTTCCCCCTTGTTTGCTAATCCACTCCCTTCCCCCTGCCCCGGAATCCATTCCCCAAATCCCACTAACCCTTTTTACCCCCTTACCCTTATTACAGATACGTATTCTATATGTTAAATGTTCTCCCCCACTACTGAGTCCACAAGCTTGATATTTTTTGAAATAGATGGAAATTTATTATTTGATAACGCTTGAATTTTATTTAAAGTTTTTTGCATACTTGTCTTTATGTGTATTTAATATTGTGCACATATTACTTTAAGGTTTCACCTTAAAAATGTATAGTCTGCTACCTAAGACCACCACCCCCAGAGAAAGGCCCATTAGTGGGTCTGAAGTGCTGGGAGCATCATGCTGTGGTTTGTTAAATAAATATTACTTCTTTTATTCCAGCCTTGAGTGCGGATTACCATGTTCCAAAGACTGTAAATGCTTAATAGCTTCATGTATATCCTCCCATTTTACCAGCATATCCATCACCTCACAGTCGCGTTTAATGATTTTTATGCTCACTTGCGCACATGTGCAAGAAACACTTTGACACAGCTTAGGAGAGAAGCAGGGTTTTGGAGGTGCAGCACTGTGGGAGCCAATGGCCTCAGTGCCTTTTGAGGCTTGGCCCACTTTCCTCAATGCGGTGGCATACTGCTGCTGACACTAGTTCAGCCAGCATGCAACTACAATGAAAGGAATCTGCCACTGCAATGAAGGAGCGACCCGTCATTGTAGGGCTGTACCTTGCTGTCCCCAACCCAGTTCATTTGCCAACGGGGAAGCCCACTCCCCATCGGTATACTGTGACCCCCTTCCCCATTTGTTGTGTGTCGAGGGGGTGCCCAATCCCCCTCGGCATCATGGGCCCCCCAACAGTCTTTCTTTGCCGATGGGGGACCCAATCCTCGTCGGTTTCAGTCCCCCCTCAGTTTATTGTGTGCCAACAGGAGGTGCCCAATTCCCCATCGGCTACAGCACCCTCTTAAAAAAAAATGCTCAGGTGGCAAGCTGGGAGCCCACCCCAGTGTGCCAAATGTCCCTGTAAAAAAAAAGAGTCCCGCAATGTTTTTTTTTTAAACCTGTAAAAAAGAAAATGGTCCCTCATTGACTTTCTTGCCGTCTCCCAACCCACGCCCACCTTCTGTGCACCCTGCCTCCCCACACCACCCCCTCACCCCATACTTACCTCCGGAGCCCAGCACGTTGATCTTCAGTGGACCAGGAACACATCTGCACTCTTTAAAGCTGACTGTGAACTGAAGAAATGACGGAAAGCTGTATAATGGTACAAATAGTTTTTTTTTTAACTTTGGTGCATATCTCAGGCATTTATGAGAATTTTGGCACCAGATTTTCAACATGGGGTTGTTGGGACCCCTCCTCATGAATTCAGCCACTGTCATGGTGTTATTCCGTCCCAAAAGGTGATTTTGCAGTCACTGGGTAGAATCACCATTCGGTACTGAGTAACAAAATGACAGTGCCAGTGTTCATGAGGTGGGCTATCAAAGAGCTTATGTTGCAAATTTGATGGAAAAAATCCATAAAATGGCTGTTTTACGAGCGTGCGTTGAGCAGTTTCCATGCATGCTTGTACCTTCACGGATTTGTAAAATTTTCACTCCAGATTTTTGACATTGCCATTTTTCCACACCACCTTATGAACAGTAGTACAGCTGCCATTTTTCACATCCTGACTGAAATGTGATTTGCACTTCCGGCACAGAATAGAGCGGTCACTGTGGGACATCAGTGTTTAGGACACATTAAGAAAATCACAGTGACACTGTTCATGAGCAGAGGTCCTAAAATGCCTATGTTGAAAATTTGGTGATGAAAGTCCATGAAATGACTATGTTACGAGCATGCGTTATGCAGTTTCCACGCATGCTTATAACTTCGCAAATTTGTAATATTTTTACTCCAGATTTTCAACATTGGCATTTTTCCACACCTCCTTATGAACGGTACAGCTGTCATTTTTCATATCCTTTCCAAAATGTGTTTTTGCACTTCCGGCACAGAATAGCGCGGTCACTGTGGCATATCAGTGGTAGGGACACATTAAGAAAATCATGGTGACACTGTTCATGAGCAGAGGACCTAAAATGTCTATGTTGAAAATTGGTGATAAAAGTCTATAAAATGACTGTGTTACAAGCGTGTGCTGTGCAGTTTCCACGTATGCTCAGAAATGCGCAAATTTGTAATATTTTCACTCCAGATTTTCAATATTGGCATTTTGCCACACTTTCTTATGAGCAGTACAGCTGTCATTTTTCATATCTGGCCCGAAATATGCATTTGCACATCTGGTGCACAATGGCACGGTCGCTGTGGAAAATTAATGTTTTGGACAGATTAAGAAAATCATAGTGACAGTGTTCATGAGCAGAGGTCACAAAATGCCTATGTTGAAAATTTGGTGAAATAATTCCATTAAATGACTGTGGACAAGTACGCGCTACAGTAGCTCTACGTATGCTCGGAATCCTGCCATTTTAATATTTTCACTATAGATGTTTAACATTGCCATCTCTTCACACCTCTCTGTGGATGGTACAGCTGTCATTTTTTTCACATTCTGCCTGATCTGTGTTTTCGCGCATCTGGCACAGAATAGCATGGTCGCTTTGGGAACTCGAAGTTTGGGACACATTAACAAAATCACACTGCCACTGTTCACGAGAAGAGGTCCCAAATGCTTTCATGAGGTGGGGGTCACAAAAAGGCCATGTTGAAAATTTGTAGTGCAAATACCAACACATGCCCTGGGCGTTAGGGTTTCTAACCATAATGTCACACCCTGTACAGACTGACAGGCATCAGAGGTGTAACTTTGGATCACTGGCTGTAATGCTCACGCCATCCCACTTGAACCCTGAAGCCAGTGACGGGCACTGAGGTGTGCCTTGCACTCTTCAGCCCCAGACTTCACCTCATTCTTCTGTACTGTACCCATTTCAACATATGTCCTTATGAAATGGGGTGACTGTGAAGCAGAACACCCCAAGGCACACCCCAACACTTGTCGGTGTCTACAGGATAGGGTGAGGTAAAATGCCATGAGCATTATGGACAATGACCCACAGACACACCCCAATGCCTGTCCATCTCTGCAGGGTGAAGGTGGTATTGGTGTGAGTTCAATACTTCACTGCCACTCCTATTCTGCATCTGTCTAACTCATGCATGTCCAATGCTAATATCAGCAAGCAAACATTTGGCATCGACAAATGCTTGTTTATGTTTGCTTGCACTCATGTGCACTGTGCATGTGCAAGAAATATCTTGGGACAGTGCGACATTTTAGAGATGTGTAAGTTTCTGCACGATGCAGTTGATGCTTTATGGGACTCATCCCTCAGGCTCCAATGAATCGAAAAGCTGTCTATGAAAGCAGTTCTCCCTTGCAATCAGGCACACAGACATACCTTCTCTCTGTTGGTAGCAGCTGACAAGACTCTGGCCATGTGCATTACAATGCACAGTAATGCGCATGGCCTGAGTTACGGTTCTTGTTGGCTCCTGCTGCTGAGCACCTTGTCTGTTCAATGTGCCTTTGCTGGTAAACCATTTCAATAAATAAATAAATGAGCTTTCACATTGGTGGCTCCTGCTGCCCACCACACACTCCCCGGAAAGCTGACATCAGTGGGGCCCAATCCCCATGTTGGCATGTATCTCCCTTGCCCCCATTAATGTGACACACTGGGAGCCCACCCCAGTGTGCCAAAATAATTTTTTACTTTTGTTTACAACACTGGGATGCCCACTCCCAGTGTCAGTTGACATCTCACCCACCCAAATATTTCAAATGCCAACATCAGGGTGCCTTAACTCTGTCGGCATGCCCTCCCCCACACACATTATCTATTGTGGCATCACTGGGAGCCCACCCAGTGCTTTCAAATATTTTTGGTAAACTGTAAAATAAAGAAAACCATCCACAAAGTCTTTCCCCCCCTGTAAAAAAGAAAATGGTCCCTCATTGTCTCCCCATTCCCCCTACCCCTACTCTCCCTCTGTGGACCTTCCTCCCTGCACCCTTCTCTTACCTCACACTTATCTCTGGAGGTCGGGAGCAGTGATCTTCTATGGACCAGGACACTCTTTAAAGCCGACTGGCAAACTGAAGAAATGAAGGTAAGCTGTATAATAAGTGTCAATAGAGGGGTTTCAACTTATGTTGATATCTCAGCCTTTTTTAGGAATTTTGACCCCAAATTTTTAACATGGGGTTCTTGGGACCCCACCTCATGAACACTGTCACTGTCATTTGGTAACTCAGCCCTGAAAGATGACTTCTCGGTTGCTGCACAGAATCACCTATTGGGACAAAGTTACAAAATGACAGTTCATGAGGTGGTGTCCCAAAAAACCCATGTTGCAAATTTGGTGAAAAATTTCAAAAAAATTACTTTCCTACAAGCGTGCTTTGCACAGTTTCTACACATACTCATAACTTCACCAATTTTTTATATTTTCACTTCAGATTTTCAACATTGCCATTTTTTCACACATCCCCACGAACAGTACAGCTGTCATTTTTTACATCCTGCCCAAAATGTGTTTTCGCACCAGTAGCACAGAATGGCATGGTCGCTGTGGGAAATCAACTTTTGGGACAAATTAACAAAATAACAGTGGCACTGTTCATAATGGGAGGTCCCAAAATGCCCATGTTCAAAGTCTGGTGAAAAAATTCCAAAAAATGATTGTGTTACAGGCGTGCATTGCACAGTTTCTATGCATGCTTGTAACTTCACCAATTTTTCATATTTTTTCTCCAGATTATCAACATTGCCATTTTTTTACACCTTCTCATGAACAGTACAGATGTCATTTTTTATATCCTGCCCAAAATGCGTTTTCGCACATGTGGCGCTAAATGGAGCAGTTGATGTGCAAAATCACCTTTCGGATTGAGTAATGAAATGATAGTGCTACTGTTCATGAGGTGGGGGTTGCAAAAAGCCCATGTTGAAAATTTGGGGTGAAAATACCAATGAACACTCAGGGTGTTAGGGTTTCTAACCATAACGTCCCACCCTGTAGAGACTTACAGGACTCGGGGGTGTGACTTGGGGTAGCCAGCTGTAATGTTCACATCATTCCACCTCCATCCTGCAGCCAGTGACAGGCATTGAGGTGTTTCTTGGGGTCTTCAGTCATAATGTTCACCCCCATTCTCCTCCACTGCCCTCATCTCAGCTTATTTCCTTATGGAATTGGGTGAGTGTAAGGGCCGAAGACCCCAAGGCACACCACAACACCTGTTGGTTTCTGCAGAGTGGAGTGAGGTGGAATGGCATGAGCGTTATGGCCTACAACACAAAGGCACACCCTAAAATGCCTGTCAGTCTCTGCAGGGTGGGGGTTGGGATTCGTGTTAGTTTAATACTTCACTGCCATTCCTATTATGCATCACTCTAACTCCTGCACTAGCAATGCCAATACCAGCAAGCCGACATTTGGTTGTGACAAATGCATGTTTGATTTTTGCCTTCACAAAGAGTGCTGCATACTGACTTTGGAAGGTGTGTGCCGCCTCTGATGTATATACAGTTTCATAATAAGTGCAAAAACTCTCCCGTCTCCTTATCCCCATGATATGTTACCTTCTGTATCTTAAATTTGGGTGACATGTTTTGCTCCCTGCCTGTGTTGCAATCGCTAAGCCAGACACTTTCCCCCCGCATCTCCCTCAAAATACTTTCCGGCCTGGGTAAGCAATGTGTCTTTCAATTTTGGTACTATGTATGGTGTTAAATTCCCATTTCAGTTTTTGCAGTTTATTATATTCTACTGCTGTTGGTGCATCCATATGTTTTGTTTTTTTCTGCCTTATTATTACATTTCTCAAGCAGTCTTATATGCTAAAACTTCTGTTTCTTTTTGTGTGATGCATGAGCTATAATAGCCCCCCTTAATACTGCTTTCAGGATATCCCATCTGACAGCTGAGCTCATATCGCTTGGTGGGTTGTCACTCAAAAAATACCTAATTTGTCATTTAATATATTGCTGAAAGTCCTGGTTTTTTAAGAGGATGGGATCAAGTCTCCATGAATTATTAGTGGTTGTGGAACCCATTCCAGATATCATTAGCTGTATTAGGGCATGGTCTGAGATTATGATGGAGTCATATGTAGCTGATTGCACTGCTAAAAGGATGTCTTGGGAACCAAGATCATGTCCAGGTGTGCGTAGGTTCTTGCCAACTGTGACTACTGGGAGTATTTTCTTCCCTTGGGATTTAAATAGTGGAAGGCATCCATTAGCCTATGGTCCCTCATTAGATCTTTTAATGCCTTAGAGCTTTTAGACTCTGGCCCTCCTGGCCTTATAGATCTATTCAATGTGGTGTCCAGTGTACAGTTAAAATCCCCATTCAATACCCACGTCCCCAGAATTTGGCATTCTCCAGTAAGAGGAATGTAAAAAATTCAATTTTGTCAAGATTTCGAACATAAGCTGCCCCAGTCACTACCACTTGACCTGAGTATAGCTGCAATTGCAGTAACACAAACCTCCCTCCGCTGTCTATAGCCACTTTGTGAACACCCCAGGAAACCTGGGTCTCAACCAAATGGCCCCCCCCCCCATGCCTTGGAAGAGAAGTAAGAACAATACCATTTCCCTTCCCATCCCTTGGACATGTGTGCCCCTTCTTTATGAGTCATGTGTGTTTCTTGAAAACAGGCTACATCCACCTTATTACTTTTAATCTTATTATGAACTTTTTCCATATTGTATGAGATTTGAGCCCATTTATATTCCATATGCTTATTTTCATTTAATATCCATTGTCTAGTAGGTCCTGAATTCTGTACTTCTCTGCTTCATGTATAGCAAATGCATTTTCATACTTTATAAAGTGCTGATAACTGTTTTTTTCTTTTAAACCAAATACACATTTTTGCCTCTGAACCCTTTGTAAGGCCCCCTCCCCCTTCAACAGTAACAATAGAATTATTAAACAGTAACAAACCACAGCTTTCATCACACCCTTCCCACCAGGGCAGACCCTCACCCCAACGTAACTATTCCTGTACTGTCCTCCCCCATTGTTGCACTAGATATATTATGAAACATGGAAACTTGCATTCCTGTGTTTCACAATCCTGACTCCAGCTGCCCAAAACACAGGTACCCGACATCTGGATTTTGCCCCCGGCTAACACTTTTTTTAATGTTTTGGGGGCTTCACCCCCACACCCCTCATACTTTATGGAACCAGATCTGCCACAGGCAAAATACCGACATTGGGAATCCATATTTCAGGCACTGGTGTTGGAATTGTCAGCATTGGGCAACAGAATTTCTAGATTTTAAATGGATAACATTGCACCCCCGTGTGGTGCTCGATTTCCATTTTAATTTGGTGGATTACATGTATACTTGGCACATTCCATGCAATCACTTTTTGGATCATTAGTATAGCAGAACAGTGAATAACTGATCCCCCCCAACCCCAGATCTCTTTTAGGGGAGACAGAAAGATATCTACCCTCGTTAGGGCACAAGGGTGGCGATTTGAGCCTCCTCAGCCTCTGACCCATCATAGTTTTTTATTGATGGTATAGACTATTCTTTGTTTCCCCTTTCAACATTACATACCCTGGTAACAGACTACATTGCCTCTTCTCCCCATCAAGTCTCCCAACTATTCCGGAAGAGAGATGCACATGACCCCCATAAAATAACAGGCAGCAGCGCTATATAGTATACAACATCCCCATCTTCTCGGAAGTCCCCTTTTACGGGTAAACTAATTTGATATAACTGACGGTCATATATATCTCTTTTGGCAGTACTTAGTTTGTTTTGTCCTGATGGCCCTTCACCTATATGCCAGTGTAACTCACTGTTACCCACAGCACCCACTATGGTTGAGTGGGAGGTGATCAGCAGACCTTCTTTAATAATTAAGATGTAAAACCTGTTGGCACCATCAAAACCAAGCCAAAGACTTGCGTTGTATGTGATAGTTCCTGGTACATCAATAAAACTTCCAGGATTCATGCATTATCACCAGTGTTCCCCCAGCTTGTCATAGTACTGCACAATCAATTGTTTATACTGCTGCCTGCCTTTGTCTCCAGGCTATCCATTATTTCTTTTTAGAGGTAGTGCTGCACTTCTATGATTTGTGGAGAGTGCTGAGCAAAGGCTGCCACCTTACATTAGATGAAAAGACATCAAGTAGCTCAGCACACCACTTAAAAACATAATACTTTTCTTGAAACTGTCCATCAGAAAAAAAAGGCAAATCCAGACTTTTCAAGTTCAAAGATTTCAATACCTTTTAATGCTTCTGTTCACAGCCACAGTGATATAACTGATAACTCAGTCCCCTGGGTGCTCCTCGATCTGTTAACTTCTTGCTTCGGGAGGGAAAGAAGGTCCCTTCCCACATCAGCTTACTCACTCACCCCCTGCAGCATTCAGTGAAATAGAGAGAAAAAGATATGTCAATCAATCCGCAAGGTGTGTACAGGATCTGCAAGTGATCTGCACTGTAGCTGGCTCTCTCTTCACTTCCCCACCTGTCAATTTCAGTAGAAGACCACATAGAGAGCTATCAGGAATGCTAAACAAGACCCTACACATGTAAGCACATTTGTAAGACAAAATAGGCTCCCTTGATCTCATAGCAGCTCGCATACCCCAGCATTTATATTTTTTTCCTTGTCTTTTTTTTGAGTGCGAACTACCTCCTCACAAATATTTAATATACTGTACAATGTCATTAGAAATCTATGGTAGTCTCACCCACAAGTTTGTGTATCGCAGTCGCTTTGAATCGGAGGCTGTGGCCCTTCTAGCCACCTCTGTCCCAGTCTAATAAATCATCGTAATTTACATGGTTATTTGGACACAGTCAGTTAACTTTAATTTACTTAGCTGTTGCTGCTGCCCCATTCTGCATTCTTCCTTCCTTAGCCCCATCTTCTCAGCTGACACATTTTTCTGCCTCCTGGGGTTTTGTGAAAAATTTGGGGGAGGGGGCATTCAGGCATGGTTATTTTTTATTTTAAAAGGATATAACAAAACAAAGTCTCATCCCATCAAGTGCAATGAAGTTTTCACTCCAGCAAATTTCTGGTGCTGTAACTGCAGGTCTCTGGAGTAATCATGAAAAACTGACACACAGCCACCTTCAACTGTAATAGGTCCATGTGTCCTGGAAGCCTTGAGCATTTTCTCCTTATCTGGAAATCTTAAATATTTAATAAGGTAGTGGCACAGTCTATCTCCCAGCTTGAGAGATGGACCAGTCCAGTGTGTCCTTTGTATTTCATATTTGATGGCTTTTCCCTCCATTCCCAGGTGCTCTACCAACCATTTCTGGACAGTACTCCCTCCTCCTTTTCCTTTCAATCCTTTGGGAAGACCTATTATTCTGACACTGGACCTTTGTGCCCTGTTTTACTGATCATCAGAGAGAACCATTAAATGAGTGACTTTCTCCTGCATTATTTTATTTTCTCTTGCCAAATCAATTAGTTGATCCTCTATTCCACTCACTCGACCCTCCTGTTCATCGAGTTGAGTACCATGTTCTGCCACCTTTTCCAATATCCCTGTCACCACTCCTTGTAAATGTGTGATCTGAGCTGTAATGCTTGTGAAGCGTGCTCTCATTTTGTTTTGCATGTTATTTATTAGTATGGAGAGTGCAGCTACCTTCAGGTCACTTGTTGATTATTGCTGAGCTCCCTCTGCCATTGTGGCATGCAATCTTGTATGGCCTTCAGTAGTGCCAACTGCAGATCTGGCAGCTGCTTCAAACTGCAGTGTAAATTTTTTGTTGTTGAATTCTGTGTTGCAGTGCTTCTGCAGTGCTGTTAGACACTGCACATGCTGCCCCTTGGCAAGATCATTCTACAATACAGTGTGGAGTTTCACTGTTACGCAGATGACACCCAACTGTATTTGTCTTTTGCACCTGGAACATTGGGAGCTGTTGACGTGTTTAACAGCTGACTGGCTAAAATCAATGACTGGATATCTTCTGACTGGCTGAGACTCAACCTGGCTAAGATCAAAGTGCTGGAGATCAAGCCTGGCCATGTGTGTGATGGGTTTGCCACAGGGGGCTAACTCTGGACTTGTTCTGGGGTCTGTGCCATTGGTGGTTTCTCTGAGGATTCGAAATCTGGGCATGATACTTGATTGCAGATTGACCTTTGAAGATTAGGCATCATCTCTAGTCAGCAGTGGTTTTTATCACTTGCAGAATAATTGCCTGGATTAAGCCCCTCATTCTGCCCAATGACCTGCTGACACTTGTGCATGCCTTTGTGACTTCTTGGCTCGACTATTGTAATGCTCTGTACTTCAGGGTCATGGGAGGGAACCTCTGCGGACAGCAGCTAGTGCAAAACACAGCAGCACAGTTGCTGATGAGCCTTTTGAGGTCCAGTTATGTGACTCTGGTCCTGCATGCCCTGCACTACCTGCCAGTCAGGTGGAGGGTCCTTTTCAGGGTGGGTCTTCTCACCTTCAAGGCCCTATATGGGCTGGGTCCTGATTATCTGTCTGAGCTCTTGACACTGGTGTCCTCAGCTCACTCCCACCATTCTTCCTCGAGGGGCCTCCTGGACATTCCCAGGGTCTGGCTCAGGACCTCAGGAGATCATGCTTTTAGTGTCTCTGTGCCGATCCTGTGGAACTCGCTTCCGCCTGCAGTCTGGGAGTCTCCCTCAGTTGAGGTGTTTAAGAGGAGGCTAAATGCCCACCACTTCAGCCTGGCTTTTGATTGCTGATGCCATCTTTAGCTTCGGCCAGTCCCCTGAAGACTGACCTCTGCAAACCTTTTTATATTGCTGATTTTCAAATTTGTTATGGTTTTAATGAGGTTTTACCATATGTTAAGTTATTGCTTTTTGTTCTTATCTATGTTTGGTGCCCAGAGCCTTTGAGAATGGACACCCTATAAATAAAATTGCCTTGCCTTGCCAAATAGTAAACACTTTTTCAAGTTAATACTGTTAATTCTAGCTTTATATTGAGTGCCACAAGAAGCTGATCTAACACATGACTACAATGTTGTCCTTCCAAGCCATGCCTCCAGTGTGCTGTATGTTGGATGTGCTCGAGGGGAAGAGCATCATATAAGACTAGATGACAACTGACCCTTTCAAGAGAGATCCAGACAAGTAGCCCCAGCTGATGTGTAGGATGTTCACAAACACTTACAAGAACTGCTAGCTGCTCATATCATAAATGAGTCCAGAAGTCATAATGTATCCCCCATAGTGGCAGCCTACAAGAAAAATAGGGCTGTCTGCTTGGGTATTGACTACAAGACTATAAACAAGTGAACAATCACAGATCAGTAAATTGTACTATGTGTGGAGGATGCTCTGGCCTGCCTCACTGGCAGTAAATGATTTTCCATCTTGGATTTACGGGGCGGATACTAAAATCAATCAAGCAATCAAAATCTTTATTTGTGAGGTGGAACATCATTGAGACAAGCTCATTTACAAGATGGACCTGGGGCAAAACAATTGCCAACAGGGTTAAGATATAACAGATTGAGTGAATGTACATAACAATTGCATAGTAATAATAGCAACATAATCACATATAACCATTACATGTAACACGATACTTCCACCAGAAGCAAAAGGTTCAACAGGAGGTAGTGCCATTTAAATACAATTGCATAGATACAGATATATGGATGTAAGGTAATGAGCTAAAGTTTATACAATAAACATCATTGGAGGAGTCATAGTGAGCAGGAGTGGCAGTTCCTCTAGCGTCAAAGTGTGAAGAAGATTGAGATGTAAGACTGCTTTGGTAAGTACTATAGGCATGGCCTGGCAAGTGGGGTGGGAAGGGGAGAGGGGTATATGGAGTGGGGATGGAAGGTCAGATGAGATAGGAGAGGGTTGGACATGATGGTCTAGGGAGGAAGGACTGTTCTAAGGGACAAACACAACAGATGCCCCAGGCAATGGTTGTGGTTTAAGTCCAATATTTGAAGCAAAGACAGTTTGTGATGTTGGGACCTTGATTTGGACAATGACAGAAGGGAAGACTCAAGTGACACCTCAGGCAATGGTTGAGGTTTAAGTCCAGAATTTAAAGCAGTAACAAATCATGATGTTAAGACCCTGACTTGAAGCAGTGACAGACCTCAGAGAAGGTCCTCAGGAAAAAGGATCTGAAGAGGGAGACTGTGACGGGGAAGTGAGCCTTAAGGTTTTCTGTATCTTATTCCAGAGCATGGGAAGAGTGAAGCTTACTGATGCTCTACCAAAGCATGTTTTAACTTTAGGGATAGCCACTAGATATCCATGGCCACAGAAGACAAGAAAAAAAAACACTTTCATTTGCCCCCTGTGATTTTAGTAGTTTGAATGGATACCACAAGTTATCTCAGGGGCACCAGCCACTTTCCAGTGGTTGTTGGAAAAAGCCATGGGAGAAATGAATGTTCTAGAAGTAACAGTCTATTTGGACAAACTTATTGTTTTTGGGGATACTCTGGAAGAACACGAAGAATGACTGATGAAGGCCCTTGACCATCTCAAAGAATTTGAACCCAAAGTGTAAATCAACAAATGCCAATTCTGTCAACTCTCTGTAAAATACATTGGGCACATTGTTTCAGCTGAAGGAGTCCAAACCAATCCTGACAAGATTAAGGTTCTCACTTCCTGGCCTAGGCCTCAACCCCGGGTGGATTAATTATTATTATTTGTATTTTGTGTTTTTTAGAAGTTCAGGGTTTACTGTAAGTTGTTTTTGGGGTATTTTACTGATATTCTAGTGGGTCGGGTACTGTTTTAATTTTATTATTGTAATTTTGAGGGTCTTTTAGGTTGGCGCCTGATTTTGTATACTAGTTATTGTTTTTTTTTTTTATTATTATAAAATGTATAAGTTCCCGCCCCCCCATCATGCATTATTTGTCCTCCACCGTCCACGCCCTCCACCCCTTTTCTCCCGCTCCTCCTCTGTTGTGGTCAACTTACCAGCACTGCCGTGCGTTAGGTATTGCCGATAGGAGGGAGCATAGGGGTAGGGGGGTGTGGACATTGGAGGACTAATGAACGCACCTCTTACATTCAGGTGGTTAGACCTAGAAGACACCCTGGGGCAAAATGGAGTCTGGATCGGGGTGCTCTCTGTCTAGTCCCCATACCCAAGGGCACTGCCCTTTGTGGCTGGCATGTAGCCGGGGCGGCCATGGAGGCCCATCCAACTTGAGCAGTGTTATGCAATGCCAGATCTGTTAAAAATAAGACTGCAATAATTGCAGATCTTGTTGGAACAACTGATCTGGCTTGCATCACCGAGACCTGGCTGGATGAAAATGCTGGCCCCATTTTGGATGCTGCAGTTCTGGCCGGGTACTCGGTGATACACCACTCGAGATTGGATAGCGGGGGAGTAGTGGTCTGTTTCAAGACCAAGTTGGGCCTCACAAGTGTACCAGCTGAGGAAGCTGAATCATTTAAATGTACCATGGTGGCTGGTGTGAGTTGCAGGATAGCTCTCATCTACCGTCCACCTGAGGATGAGATACGATTCCTGCAGGAAGTTGCAGACTTCGTCGCCGACATGACATTGGAGTCTGCCAGATTGATGGTTCTGGGTGACTTCAATGCCTGGGTCGACAATGAACTCTTGCAGTTTGGACAACACTTCCTCCAGCTTATGACATCTCTGGGCCTTACACAGGTTGTTACCTTACCCACCCATAAATATGGTCGCTCTCTTGATTTGGTTTTCCTCCTGGGGATTGAGGCCTCTGACTTGGAGTTGGAACTGGTCAGCTGGTCCTATCATTATACTGTGAGGTTCAAGTTTTGCACCTCCCTTCCTAGGCCTGTCCCTGTGGAGATGGTTAGTTACCGACCTTTATGGGAAGTGAGCTCTGAAGGCCTAGCGGCGGTGACTGATCTCTCGGAGTTTCCTGTGGCCAGATCGAGTCCAGAGACTTTAGTGGTGGCCTATAATAGGGCCATTTCTGTAGCTCGGGACTTGATTGCTCCTGTCTGTGTTAGTCCTCTCCCCCTTCGCTCTTGGGCCCCGTAGCTTGATGGATCCCTGAGAGAGTTGCACCGAGTAGGACGTAGGTTAGATCAGTGTTGATGGAAATCAGCCCTGGAGGCCAACTACCTTATATTGGTCATGCATTATCAGAACTACCAATCAGCGATCTCCCATAAGAATGCAGAATTCCTATCCTGGGAGATCACTGCCGCTCAGAACTGGCCAGGTCAGCTCTTCCGAATTGTTGACAGGTTGTGCAACCCAACCTGTTTGCAGCTCCAAAGACCTTTTTCACAAGTAGAGTGCAATGAACTTGTTTGGTTCTTTGCGGATAAGGTGGCCAACATCAGAGCAGAAATTCTCTCGACTCGCTCTATGGGGGTTACTGATGATCGGTGCTTGGTCACTTCACCTCAGACTTCCTGGCGTTCCTTTGCCTTGCCCGAACTTGTGGATGTCATGCGGATTTTCCAGGGTATGCTCCCTACATGCTGTAGTTTGGATCCCGGCCCAACTTCTTTGATTATGGGTTGTTGGGATTTCATCAGCCCAGTCCTGGTGCAGATAGTCCAGTGCTCCTTGGAATCTGGTGAATTTCTAAGCTCTCTGAAGGAGGCGGTGGTAACCCACCTCCTAAAGAAGGCTTCTTTGGACCCAGGTCTTTCTGCTAACTACAGGCCAATCTCAAGCCTTCCCTTTATAGGGAAGGTGACTGAGAAAGTAGTTGTAATACAGCTGGATGACCACCTGACCATCCATAACATCTACGAACCTCTCCAGTCCAGTTTTCAAAAGAGGCACAGTACTGAGATAGCACTGGTTCAGGTGATCAATGATCTCCTGATGGTGAGAGATCGGAGAAGCCATTCTATCTTGGTGCTCCTTGATCTCTCTTCAGCCTTTGTCGCTGTAAACCATGGGGTGCTGCTTGGATGTCTGGGATCCATCTGTGGACTGACAGACATAGCCCTTAGGTGGTTTACATCTTTCCTCACTGGCAGGAGTCAAAGAGTGGTATCTGGGATTTTTTTCTCAGACCCATTTTCCCTGCCTTGTGGGGTCCCCCAGGGTTCAGTGCTGTCCCCCATGTTCTTTCCAGTGTATGTGCTACCCCTCAGCAACATTGTAAGACAGTATGGACTGAAATATCACTGTTATGCTGATGACACCCAGCTCTACCTGTCTTTTGCCCCAACTAGGATAGAGCTATCTCTGTACTTCATTCCTGCCTTGTTGAAATCCAGGACTGGATGAATTCGAGCTGGCTAAAGCTGAACTCTGGAAAGACAGAGGTGATGGTATTGGATCCCGGTCACCGGATAAGGAGGTTGCGTGCTGTTCAGCTCTCTGTAATTTTTCTTGGGGGCTCTCAGATCCCAACCTCAGAACAGGTACAACACCTGGGGGTGATTCTTGATGACTGGCTGACTTTACGAGCTCAGGTGTCAGCCGCGTCAAGACTTCCTTTTATCATTTTAGGAATATCTCCAGGATTAAGCACCTGGTTCCATCTAGGGATCTGCCTTCTTTGGTCCATGCTTTTGTGACCTTGTGCCTAGATTATTGTAATTCCCTGTACTTAGGGCTGTCTGGGGTTGATATCTGCTGCCTGCAGCTTGTGCAGAATGCGGCAGCATGATTATTGATGGGAATTTCCCACTTCTCACATATTACACCTGTGCTGCGTGATCTGCACTGGCTGCCAATTAGATGGTGGATCACCTTTAAAGTTGGTTTACTGACTTACAAAGCCCTACATGGACTGGGCCCTGACTACTTGAAAGAGCTCCTTGTGCCTTACCGCCCAGTGCGACAGTTGCGTTTGGCTGATGAGGGGTTGCTAGAGATTCCGAGGCTGTCTTTGAAATTTTCTGGGACCTGTGCATTTATGCATGCAGCCCCGACCCTCTGGAATTCTCAACCCCATCAGCTTCAGGAGTACATGACTGTGGGGGGTTTAAACAGGTGCTGAAAACCTATCTATGGTGCCATGCTTTCAGTGGCACCGATGAATTCTGATCCTCAGACTGTTTTATTGTTTGTCATAGTTTTATCACAATCTTTTATCTTTCTGCAAAGTGCCTTGATGGCTGAAAGGTGCTGTGAGAAATACATTTCATTATTATTATTATAATCTGAAGACTTTACAGTCTTTTCTGGGTTTCTGCATTTATTACCAAAGATTCATCCAGGATTTCTCCAAGGTGGTCTCACTGCTTATGAACTTACTACAAGGGTACCCCCCCCCACCAATTACAAGAAGCAGAAGGGGAAAGATGCACCACAAATGATGCATTACAAAACTAATGAACTATTTGGAAACAGATGGAATCAGGACTGTGAAAATGCATTCAGAGAAATAACTAAGAGAATTACTAAAGCTCCTTTGTTGGCATTTGCTGATCCCACCAAGCACTGTTTCTTGCACACAGATGCCAGTATGGATGGGCTCGGAGCAGTCCCGTGTCAAAAGTATCCTGAAGGACTGAGACCTGTTGCATTTGCATGTAGGTGCCTGACACCCAGTGAAAAGAATTACCCAGTGCAAAGGCTTACACATGACACAAAGTCACTTGCGCCAACAGGAATGGTGCAACTAGCACTTTGGACCATGAGTTGCAATATTTGGGATTCTGGAAAGCAGCCTATGACAACACACATGCTGCTTGCTCCAAAGTGAACTTATGCCATGGTTGCACCATAAATCTCGAAGCGATATGGTGCAAGGGGGTTTACGGCAGCAGCTGCACACTGTTCTGTAAGGGCGGCTGCCACATCCCCTATTTTGGGATTCTAAAACTACCCTTGAGGACATCTGTCAGCATATTTACACCAGCAATTAGCTGGTATAAGTGTACTTTGCGTCCACCGGGGGTTGAGTCAATGTGTCCCCATTATAAGAATAAATATGCCATCATGGGCTAGTGCCCCTTCAAGCCCCAAACCTGGATTAAGGAAAACAGAAGCCCTTCAGAACCTCCAAGCCCCAGTCCCTGATCCCTGAAATAATGTCATGTCAGTCTATGACAATAATAAAAAACATGTTCTGACCCCTTTAGCCCTGGTAATCTAGTGGCCCCACCTCACCAAGCAGTGCCAGACTACCTCTCTCCCCCTATCTATACCCAGTCAATGTGGGTATGGACAGGGGTGTGGGTGTTCTGGCACTGCTGGAGTGAGGGTGAGGCTCCTGACACCAGGGCTAAAGGGTTGGGAAATGTTTCATTTATTACTGTCATGGACTGAAATAATATTATATCGTGGTTCAGGAATCAGGGATCAGGGCTTGGAGGGTCTGCTAGCCCACAAGGGCTTCTGTTTTCATTAATTGGGGTTATGGGCTTGGGAGGCTGGTAGCCCATAGGGGCTTTTAGCCAGACATCATGTGGGGATCAGGATTTGGGGGGGTCCATTATCCCTGCATGGCTTTTAATTACATATTATTGGGGATTGGGGCATGGGGGGTACAGGGCATAGGGGTGTCCTATAGCCCTCTGGGGCTTTTCCAGATTTCTTAGTGGAATCAGGGCATGGGGGGTGCTTGCAGTCTTCCACTTCCAATGCCACAGACTTGAGGGAAACTGTTCAGGTGTGCCCTCCATTTGGCCTGCCGTTCGGGCTGGTGTAAGTTGCGAGACTTAGCTGAGGGAACCCTGCCTGATACAGAATTGGGTGCAAGGTCCCTGGTGTAGTGGAATTTGGCACAAGTCACCTTTGGCATGACTTATGTTAGCCCTTTGAGAATTGGCCCCTTTAGCTTTAAAATAGGCCATCACTGACCAGTTCCGCAACTATCTCTATGGAGCCAAATTTACTGTAAGAACTGATAACAACCCCCTTACCTATGTCAGTGCCACTGCTATGCTGGATGTCACCAGTGACAGCTGGCTGCCTGTCCTTGCTACATATGACTTCAGCCTCAAGTATCGAAAGGGCATGAACAATACAGATGCTGATGCTTTATCTTGCAGACCTCACCCTCCCGAAGACAGCCAGTGGACCTTTATGGTTCCTACAACTGTAAAAGCTTTATGTATGAAATTTGTGGACACAGAAAGTGAGACATCTGATTGTCACCCCAAAGCTACTGATGCAATGGGAGCTCACCCTGATGCTTTACCCGAAGCCTATTGCAACTTGAAGAGTTTGGACATCAGCTATTTGCCCTGGCCAAGATGAAGAGAACAGAACTGGTCGTAGCAAAAAGACTACAGACTAAAAGGAGTAACTTCAGCTCTGGAAAAAGGAGACTATTCAGACAAGGTGCTGAATGATCATCCTGATGTCCCAATTTTGTTGCAAGAATGGAGCAAGTTGTCCTTGAAAGATGGACTGCTGTTCAGAACTGTACAAGACCCCAAAACAATGGTCACCTGACTGTACAGCCATGTAAATACCTCAAAGTTGTCCACACAGTGCTTCCCGATAATATGGGACACCTAGGTTATGAGCGTACCATGACCCCTGTGTGGAGCTGATTTTATTTGCACACAATGGTATCTGATGTGGAGAAGCACTGCAAGAACCGTGTCAGATGTGTTCAGAGAAAGACTTTTAGTGGGTGCATTCACTCTTTAGAGAAAAGGTTCTCTCACACCAAAAGATGTTCTTTTATATAATACTTTATTTTCTTTTACTTTTGTCTTAGGCTCCAACATTTCACCGGTAATTAGGCTTAACCTGGGGACTGTTGAAAAGTAAATCCATTTTACTATTCATATTTTCATACATTTTTATACATATATTATAATGTCATTGGTCACAGTTTATCATACTTCATCCAGAATACCTTTATGATTATTCACGTGCAGTGTTCATTTTCAATTAAACTGTCATTTCTATATATACCTTTTCTCATTTAATTGATATGGCACAGCCACCTTTTATCACTTAGTGATTGAAAACACCACCTTTCTCATAACGTGGCCCATCAGCTCCTGTGTCTGCCACTGATCAACATTCACTATTTTCTTAATTGCTTTAACAAATATTAAAGCAAAATACATATCAATATAAAATGGTCTTTTTAAATATGCCAAGAACAATGCTACAAATGCTTAAATTGCCAGTTATTATAGTATTCTTAAGCATTCATTTACCTTCTAATTAATGTGAAATTCATTCTGTTTTTAAAGCTGTTTTTTTTGTTGTTTCTCCGTGTCTATAGTTCAGAGAGGAAACTTGTTTAACATTTCATTCAACATATTGTTTCTGCTTTGTGATAGTCACTGCTGCACTTTTAGTTTTAGGGAAACGTCTATTATCTACCTTTAGCACTATTTGTTATGTATGCTGTTCAAAACTTGCTTTAAGTTTTCTTGCATTTAGAGCGATTTCCACCTTTTCTGTAAAAATAGTTCACATGCTTGAATAAAACCATTTTGTTTCTTCTAGTTTAGTTATAGTAGGCATTTCTCTCTGCATCATTATTTACCTTATTATTAGTGTGAAATTTGCTCACTTTTTAGGATTGTTGCTTTTGTTATTTTTCAGTATCTATTGATTAAAGAGTAATCTTGTTTAGCATTGTAATACTTCTGTGTAATGGTTATCATTTTATCTTTAATTATATGTAAATGGCTGCAATCTACCTTTGGTGCTATCTGTAAAATGAGGAGTTCAAACTCTTCTTCAGGTTTCAGCTTTCCTTGCGCTCACAGCAATTCCCTTACAGAAATAATTATATATGTTGTATGAAATGTTTTCAAGCTGTACACATAAAACTATCCAAGTGATATGCATGTTGCAAGTACGATTTAAACGTTAAATTGGAATCGATTACATGTATATGGCATGCGCACACCTAGCAAGTGTGGAAACCATGATTTTTATGTTAAATCAGGAAAGACTTCATGCATGTGGCATGCATGCAAAAAAGTAAGCGGTCACTGATAACTGCACATGAAAAAGTAAGTGACTTGCTCAGGATCACACCTTACAAAAGTGGGAGTTGATGAGATTCAAACCCAGATCTTTATGCTTCCAAGTCTCCTGGCTTGCAGTTCAGTGTCTTTAACCACTAAGCCATACTAGCTGCACGCATATGGCTCACTTGTACTTCAATACATACTGTATCTGAATACATCTGCACACATGTGGCATGCTTGTAGCCACTGTTATGCTTTTCAGTTTTCTTCTTTCCCTCATCTCATTTTCACAGCTGAACTGTAGCACACATACCAATGGAAACATATGTATTTTTTTCCACCCCAATACAGAAACTTACCCTCAAAACCACTTAATTACTTCTGTCTGGCCTGTACTCCTACTATTTTCTCTCCATAGTTTTGAATGCTTCCACACAAACAGACTTTAAGATGCAAACACAAGAGTGGCAATAACTCGACACACACCCACCCACATGGCCAGTCCCTCCCCATGCACACACACACACACTGTAGCAGGTATGGCCATGCTGCTACAGACAACCCACCAAGTACAGATATAAGAAAAAAGTCTCTTACATAAGTACTAGGGAGCTAGAAGCAGGAGTTTTTAGGAGATGATATTCATGGGTCAGAGTGATGGGGCTTACCCCCTTGAAATGAATAGAGTTATTTTCTATTACTATTTTATATGTTATGATGGTGAGTTGGAGAATAGTGAAGGTCACTGTTCTACTGACAAGGCCCTTGTTAGTTGAGTGGAGGCCTTCATTAATAGAAACATAGAAACATAGATGTTGACAGCAGATAAGGACCACAAGGCCCATCCAGTCTGCTCATTTTTTTCTACCTTATGAATGTGCCATAGGCCTTTACTCTGGCAATGGTCTATCTATTCATATTCATCTGTATTGCTCCCTTATGCCTATCCCTTGCCTGTTTGAAGCCCTGCACTGTATTCATAATCTCCAACTCTCCATCAATAATGTATAAAATAGTTCCAAAAATACACCCATTCATTTCAATGGTGCACACCCCTGAAGTCTCCTTTGCCCTTTGTTACAATGTGCCTGGGCATAGGGATGTGGTGGTTAGCTTCACTGGGGGGTTGGGGGTGTAAGCTTGACTATAGTGGGGCTCCAATAGTCTGTGCATACCATACTTCTCAACTGTCTGTGAATGCAAGGGACAGCTCTAGAATGTCTGTAACATCTCTAAAAGGTACAACTTCTTTGGTTTGACCGAAAAGTGATATGCAAATCAGGAAAAATTCAAATGTATAAGATTCATCCGTATATACCCTGGAGCAGTAGATCAAATTTGGCTTAAACCCACCAATTTACTAACCAGCTTTTTTCCTGGCTGAAGTTCTGCCCCCCCCCAAAAAAAAGAAGTTTGTCCCAATTTTTCTCCCTGAATCCATTCCATTCAATACCAATCCCCTATGGGTCATGAAGCCATGCAAAGGTGAAGAAACTTGAAAAAACACATCAATATTTCACTCCTTCCTCCTTCCCCAATCCCCCTGTTAAAAAAATTATTTACTTTTACTTACCCAGCCATATGGCCAGAACCTGCAACCAGCTCCCCCTCTGTCCTTCACCAGAAGTTGGATGCTAGAACCAACCATCACAGGTCTCCAGAGTGGTCCCTGTCCAAGTCACCTCACCATCCAACCCACCCGACCTGGGTTGTTTGTTTCTTGCTTGGTTGCTGCTGTGGTTGCTGCTGCACTGTTCTCTCCATAGTTTGCTCAAGGCCTATGAAGGCCACCCACACTACTGTCACCACTGCAGCTAAGCCTAGCTTGCTGCTGTGGGGGTCTGTTTTTTTTTTTGCAAGGTGAGCCTAGTAGAGTAAGTAAGTAGCTTAGTCTTGAGTTTGCTTCTCACTCACCCTCTGCCCCTTCAGCCACCGGGGGAGATGGAGACTCACTAAGATTAGAACAACAAAACTATGCTGCCACAACACTGCTATTGAGAGTTCAGTGCTCACTGACTCCTCCAAGCTGTAGTGTGCAGTCTGTCTACTCTGTGGTGGGAAAGACAGTGTTGCACTTGCAAGGCTCATGCACTCTTTCTTGGCAGGAGCTCATCCACATCATGTGATTGTGCTGCCACTAAAGGTGAAGAGAGTGAACAACAGAGTACAGACACAGTTGAGTCATAAGAGTACCTGCAGCATGAGCACACACAGGCTAGGTGGGAACTTATTGTGCAAAAGATTAAATCCAAATTTAATGTCGTTATTGCCACCCCATAAGAACAACCTAGGCACAAATATGGTGGAGGGCAACTGCCCCCCCCCACCCTACCTACTGCAAACGGCACCCCTGCTTAATGGTAAAAATTCATTCTCAGGTGCTAATGCAATGGTTTCCACTGTGTTCTGAGGTACGATATCTCCATGTTTCATTATGTGTCCTGATCATCATGTGGGTTAGTGTTCCTCATTGTTCCTCATTTGAGTCCCTCAGTTCAGTGACAAAAAGGGAGGTGTGGTGCATGCTTCCAAGACCCTACTCAGCAGAAAGAGTGATGAGCGTGGCCATAGTGTATATGCTCAATACAGAATGACAAATGGAAAGTAAGTGAGATGAAACAGTCATGGAGAAGCACATTTGTAACACTAAATATGCATAAGGGATTTGCATGATCCAAAACAAAAAGGATAGGCTTCAAAACACAGAGGCCTTTTTTCACACATTTGGAATGGGGGATGTTGACTGGCTATATCCTAGGCATCTAATGCAGTAAGCAAACAATACTTTACAAATTAATGGCGATTTAATGACAAAAACAAAAGCCATTAAACAGCTTGCAAAAGGATCAGAATTAATTAGATGAACTAATTTTTATTGGGAATTGAAATAAAAAATGTATTTTAATTGCTATCAGTAGTATAAGAAATAGAAACTGATGTGTTTTTTTAATGAGATTTGCACCAGTTTAGCTGCTGCACGCATGTCAAGAGTGCAGCATGTGAACCTGTCATGATGTTTAAATGATGTTCACACCAACTTAACTGCTTCACTCATGTCAAGCATGCAACACATGAACGTGATATAATTTTTAGAAGATGTACACACCTGCTTACCTGCTGCATACATGTAAAGCTTGCAGTATGCAAACCTGGTTTGCTTTTTAGACCTGGTTCGCATAGGATCACTTAGTGTATGCGAACTGCATGCAAGCATTGCACAATTAAGCATGTGGAATGCATTCTGCATGTACACAGCACACCTATAGTTCTGTAAAGGTTGTTACCATTTCTGTAAAACATTTCACCTGTTTAAATGCCATTTCATTTCACACAGTCTAATAGTCATAAACACTTCTCTTTGCATCGTAATTGCTGTTACTAAGCAGTAAATTCACATAAGATTTCCTTTAACTCTTTCAGTGTTTTACTTACTTTCAGATCTCTTTATAGTATGGCTACAGCTTAATGTAATGATCGGTTCTGGCAGCAACCAGGAAGTTGCAGCTGAAGCCCTCTTGTACCCATGGGAGAGTCATATGATGACTTGTATTGTGTTGCCATGCATCACCATGGTGATGCCATTGCCTTAGCAACCACAGCTCTCCCATGGGCATTTTAGTTTGGTGTGTGGGTAACTATGACCATAGAAATAACTGAAGGGGCATCTAAGAAAGTGACATTCAGTACACAGCACTCAATTTATATGCCACAGATAAGAGCAGTCATATTAAATAACTGGAAAATTTTAGATGACAACCCAATGACATCAGAAATATTTTTGTTGAAGCCTTTTGTCACCTCAAAAAAAGTATCAACCATAAAAGATAAATTAGTACACACACAGTTTGAACAGCATACACAACAAATAACGTTAAATGTAGGTCATAAATGTTTCACTAAAACCAGAGGTGCAGCAGTGACTATAGCAAAACAGAAATTATATGTTGAATGAAATGTTAAACAAGATTTCTCTCTGAACTATAAACACGGAGAAACAACAGAAACAGGTTTAAAAACAGAGTGAATTTCATGTTAACTAGAAGGTAAATGAATGTTTAAGAATACTATAATAACTGGCAATGTAAACATTTGTAGCATTGTTCTTGGCATGTTTAAAAAGACCATCTTACACTGATATGTATTTTACTTTAATATTTGTTAAAGCAATTAAGAAAATAGTGAATGATGATCAGTGGCAGACACAGGAACCGATGGGCCACATTATGAGAAAGGCAGTGTTTTCAATCACAAAGTGATAAAAGGTGGCTGGGATATATCAATTAAATGAGAAAATTGACTGTTTAGTTGAAAATGAACATTGCACATGAGTAATCATAAAGATATTCTGAATGAAGTATGATAAAATGTGACCAATGAAATTATAATACAGGTATATGTATAAAAGTGTATAAAAATATGAATAGTAAAATGGATTTACTTTTCAACGGTCCCAAGATTAAGCCTAATTACCAGTGAAATGTTGGAGCCTAAGACAAAAGCGAAAGAAAATAAAGTATTACATAAAAGAACATCTTTTGGTGTCAGATAACTTTTTCTCTAAACGAGCGCCCCAAATAAAAGACTTGCGAATCATCGATATTTGGGTCAGCTCCAATTCAAGATTGTTACGAAAGATGACTGCGATTTCCTTTGGGACCCCCCACACACACACACACAAAAATCGAGAAAGACTTTGCTCAGGAAAAGATGCACCACTTGTAAACATTAAAACTACAGAACTGTTAGAACTTGTATGTATGGCCCTTGTGTCTCTGGAACCAGACAGCAAAGGATATAGCCATATTTTAGTTACCAGTGACAATTGTACCCAGTTTGCACAAGCATACATGACTAAAAATCAGCCTGCCCAAACTGCTGTTCAGAAGCTTGAAGGATTTTTTTTTAATATATGTATTTCTATTTATCCTTCTCCCCAGCGGAGCAGTCCTCATGATCTCCGGCCACCAGCACCCGCACCCCCGGAGCCAGTTATACACTTGGGCCACATGAATGCACACACACAGGGCTGGCCTTTCATTGCTCTGCAACCTAGTTAGGTGCCCCTCTCAGCTTTGGGGGTGCAAGGTACGCCATCAGCCGCGAAGATCACCCCCAGCAATTTTCCACAATTTTTGCTCCCCTTTGGGAGCTGGACGTGCAATGGCATCAGAGCACAGAGTGCTGATGCCTCCCGTGCTCCCTCCCATGCTATGCCTGCCACTATAGTGTGGCTGGCCTCTGCCAGGCACCACTACAGAGTGATATGTGTCCCCAACCCACCCCAGAGAAAGGTGAGCAGTCATTGGACGCTCAATCCTTCCTCTCCATGCCAACCCCTGGCGGCCCAAGTCTATTCCCGAACCTGGGTCGCAAGTGTGGCATCCTGCACCTCAACCCTCAGTGCCACTGGGCCAGTCCAGAAGCTTTAAGAATTTGAGACCCATCATGGTATAACTCATTGTATTCACTCCAACCAAGGGCCCAACTTTCAGAGACGCCTAATGAAAGTATTCCTTGTTGCTCATGGTATTCAGCAGTCCCGTACCACACCCTACCATCTGCAAGGGGAGCCAGAACCTGAAAGATTTTAATTGTACCTTTTTGGACATGTTAGGTACACTGGATTCTGAATAGAAAATAAATTGGAGTCAGCATGTCCCCTGGCTTGTGCATGCTTACAATTGTACTTGAAACAGTGCTACCAATGCTTGACCTTACCTGCTAATGTTTGGCTGAGAAGCCTGTTTACCAATTGATTTAGCTTTCGGAGCGTCTGCTGATGGAACTTCCAAAGAGTCTTATATTGCGTACACCAAATGTCTGAAAAAACAGCTGAAGGACGCCAATAAATTGGTTGCTGAAGCAGCTGGAAATGTCAGTGCTGCAAATAAACTACAATATGACCAGAACATGTGAAACCAAGTGTTACAAGTTGGAGACAGAGTTCTCCTCAGGGATTTTGGACTTTGTAGAAAGCATAAGATAGCTGACCTCTGGTCTTCAGAACCTTTATGTTGTGGCTGAAAAATTGTTTGATTTGCCTGTGTACCGCAATCGACAAGAATGAGGCCATGGAGTTGTTACAACTGTTCAACAAAACCACCTATTGCCCATTGGTCAGCTCAAGCCATTACAATAGACTGTACCAGAGCCTTGGCAGAGATCTGCCAGAACTAGAAACCATTCTCAAGCTAGAAAAAAGATTGCAGTGACCATTCCTGATCCAGTAGTGGACAATGAAACATGTATACAGTCTGAATCAACACACAGTGCAAGTACTGAGGAAGAAGTGGAAAAGTATTTGTATCAACCTCTTGCAGAAGTATCCAGAGAAATGGTAACTCCTATGGACTGACCACAAGCAGATAGTGAAGAGACAGATTTCTTGTTTGGTGTAAACCCCAATGCTGAACCATTAGAAACAAATGCCACCCCAGTTGGAGATCAAGAGGAACCTCTTGCAGACATGGATGTAGAAGCCTTAGTGGAGGGCTGGTCAACCAAGACTGATAGAACCCTTGTTATTCCAGAACAGGCCCCTGTGCTGGACACAGTGCCTGGGGTATTCAGTGCCTATGGAAGAAGCAGTAGTTCCCCACAAGTCTAACACAGCAGTTAAGCCCCCATTAAAATTAACTTACATCCACCCTGCTGCCTCCACTGAAATCCCAGTTCAGGTGGTTCATAGGTACATAATGGCCATGGTTTATTCCCTGCTTATAGTTGCCCATCACCATACTGAATTTCATGTGGGCTCTACTATATGTGCTGATAAAATGCCAAACAAGGTTAAACCTGATGCTAAATGTACTAATACTGTGCTTACCCGTGTTGACATTGGTATATAACAGATAGACAGGAATCAGGTGTCTAGTAATTGAGAGTGTATTGAAATATACTATGTATGAAATGCCTGAACAGCGAGGAATTGAGCTGTCTAGTTTGAAATGTTCCTAAGGCAAAATGTGTGTTAAAATTTTAATGACTTGTTGATGACACCAAGATTTTTTTTTGGGTGGGGGAGCATGTAAGACCTCTCAACTCAGGTTGGGTTTACCTTGTTTTGCCTCCCACTGTCCCCACTGCCTCACCCCCACCCATCCTGGGTTCAGTGAGTCCCAAAATCTCTGTCCAGGATGACAACATGATTTTCCTGTTAGAAGGGGCCTAAGAAGTAAAGTCACAGAACCGCTGAGCAGTCACTCCTGGAGAGTGTGAGAGCTGGCTGTCCACTCATGCGCGGTGGGCTCTCTGATTTTAAAACTGCTGCAGCAGTTAGATGAAGGCTCCCTCTGTGTTCCTGGACTCCCAAATCAGTTAATCAGGGTCCTGGGAGGTGACTAAGGAGTCCAAAATGTTTGTATTCAAAGAGTGCCAATAAGCGCTGTTGCTCCCACATCTTAAATATCAACATCCCAGCTATGCATATTAATGAACTTGCCAGCTACTTAGGACAGTACACTTTTGGCACTGCTTAAATGTAAAAACTTTTGAAACTATTATGTGCTTCAGCTCATTTCTTGAGTGTGCACCATCGTTCTTTTGGATTCGTGTCTTTGTGGAGGCAAGCTACCTTCATTTGGGGTGCAGCACCAGCCATTAGCTGGAAGTTTTCAGCATACTATTTGGACTTGTACACTTTTGATAGCAGTGACAGGCATGGAAAAGCCTCTGAATATTTAGTTCTGCAACTGAACAATAGTGCAGGGAGGCCGTTGCAGGACTATGGGAGGAATAAATAATAAAATTGCATTGTTTGGCTGTGAGGAACTTTGAAAATTGGGACACTACAGAGACTGTATCTGCTGCAGCCACACTTCTTGCTTTTAGCCCTGCCACTGCCAATTGGAGAGCCAGAATTTTACAGAGGGCTCATTGGACTGCAAAAGGGACTTTTGGGAGAAAAGGCATGAGCAATTCCTAGCACCCAAATGAGCAACCACTAGGGCAGTGAGTGAGCCCAATGAATATTCATTTTTTTCAATTCGACAACTGCAGCAGTCAATCTGATAGGGACTGTGGAGGAGAAATTATTTGAGGGACTATTTGACCACCAAAGGGGGAGACCCCTAAGAAATTTGGGAGAGTGAGGACTGGCAGAGACTACTGTGGGCTGTTTGCCCCAAGGTCTACATGTTTGCCAACCAGCCTTGCTAGCCTCTGAGGCCAAGAAAGAGACAGAGCGCCATGGGAACAAGTGGTAGCAGGGAGAAAATTTGAACCTGCTTCTCAGAAGTTCACCATCTGCTGAAAAAGAATTTACTGCTGAGAATTTTGCCTGCATCTAAGATTTGGGAGCTATGAAAAGCCATTGACCACTTAGGGTCAGTGACTGCATACAAGTTTAAGGCTTACAGGCAGACTAGATGGGCCTAGCGGTCCTTATCTGCTGACAATCTCTATGTATCTATGTAACCTGTGGCTGTGGGTAAGCTTGGAGACTGTAGCCAGAGTGAGAGACTTTTGAGAATTGCTACCAGAGAGAGGGAGAGAGTTTGACTGTTCAGCAGCTTGGAAAGAGCAAGCTGAGTTTTGCAGATGGAAACAGACTGCAAGGTTGCTTCAAACAGAGTCTGCAGCAGAACCTAAAGTGACCTGTAACCTACTGTATGTTTCCCCCTCAGTGGGGTGAGTAAGCTTGAGACTGCTTTTTCTGCAGGCTAAATAATTGTGTGTGCTGTGGCTAGAGACTGAGCCAAAGCCAAGCTCCTTTGCTGCATCAGAGAAAAGTGTGCACCAAGCCCCAAGACTGAAGAGGAGACAACCAGAGAGGGAGATGTCACGAGGCCTGCCAAGTGAACACCACATACAAAGGCCCCAGAGGCAAAGATTGGAAAGGCCTGGCAGGTGAAGACCAACATTCTTCACTGCATCAGTCAGCTGCTGTTGTGGTGCACCAACTCCTGATACCAGGATGGTACTGTGGAAACAAATATCTGCAATCCCCATTGAATCTACAAACTGTGAGTACCCCTGGGCTACAGGTCAGGGGAGTCTTTATTTAGCATCAGAAAAAGAAAAAAAAGGGAGTTAAGTCCTGGGCAGGACTGCAGCAAATTTAAAGATGTGCCTAGGCAGAAAAGTAAAACTTTTGCATCTGTTTAAAGTTATTGGGCCCCGTTGAAAGTTTGTTCTCCTAGTTCATGACTAGTTAACCACCCCACATCCCAGCCCTACAGCAATCTCCCTGGTGTGGGATCCACCTCTACAAACTGAAATGGTTGCTTAATGTCCATGGGGGAAAGTTGGGTGCACCCACAGGGGGGATGTGTGGGAGATAGTGGGTGGTATAGCTGTTGCTACCATTTATTGTTGTTGTACTATTTTTCCCCCTGTTTACCTCCTCCCTATAATAAAATGAAAACTTGGTTTATGGTACAAGTATAGTATTGCTGGTTATTTGAAAGTAAGAATCCAATCGGTGTAGCACACAAAACCGAGTGCAGCAAAATGAAGCAAGATGACTGCAAACAGATTTCAAATCTTTATTGCTCAAAAGCCCAAACTGTAGCTCTCTGCCCTGTGCTTTGGCTATGCCAGCCTTCCTTAGGGGGCGTATACCAAACAGAGAATAGCAGAGCTTAAATAGTCAGTTCAGCATGACATCACTTTTTACATAGGCCATCATTTTCCATCTTACATAAGCAGTGACCTTTGACCTCCTTTAAATTACATATCCCAAGCTGTTAAAAAACTAGATGGGGAGGGGGTGTTATAAAAAACTTACTAACATAAATAACCTTTAATTACATTTTTATCATTTTAAATCATCTTTAAACAATGTCAAAAATCATTGTATTTTTGTAACAATAATGTGTAACATTCTTTACATCTTCTGTTTTTATAATTTATATACAAACAAAGAAGATAATGACAAACTGAAAAAATATGAAAAAAGAACTGATCTTTGTTCTCAGAAATAAAGGACCCTGTGACTTTATCCAGTCTTGCTAAAATTAGAATAAAGTTTAAGAGCCAAATGGCAGGGAAAAAATCATCAAGGATCATAATTAAATGTGAGCCAATGCAAAGATAGAAAAGGGGGGCTCAAATACACATGACCACTCAAAGGCAATGTACAGGCAGCAATCCAGCCAGGGAATTCACATGAAAGCATCCAAGAGACAAAGACGCAGAAATTAAGAGAAAGGAAGGAAGGAAGGAAGGAAGGAAGGAGGGAGGAAGGAAGGAAGGGCAGTCAATATCTATATTTTAATATCTTATAGTTTTTAACATCTATAGTAATAGTGTTTTAACAGTATTTTAATGGAAATGCTTTCAGATCTCATTGTTTATTTAAACTGTTTGGCTTAACACTCCCTAGTGTATAAAATCCATTAACTTTCTTTCATTAGCTGTATGTCCTGTCTGTCTCCACCATATTATGGCACAGGTACATGTTTTAAGGCCATAAATTTAACTTCCTCTGCACTTGAACCATGCATCTCAAGAAAGTGGGCCCTGAATGGGTTATCCACCTTTCCATAATCTATGTCTCTGACATGCTCCTGGAATCTTATTTTTAATTCCTCACAGTACGTCCAACATAGATTTTCCCACATGGGCACCATATGATGTACACGACAAAAGCAGTATCACATGTGATGCATTGTCTAATCTGTACCTTTTTATCTTGAAGATTTGGATGAATATATATATTTTTTTGCTTTGTACAGAATAATTGCAGACATTGCATCTATGGAATTTAAAGTTACCAAATGATCTTCTCAGGAAGCAATCTAGATCCCTTTCTGATTTTCCTTGGTGCATCCTACTGTGCACCAATCTGTCCCTCAAATGCGGTGCCCTACTGTGCGTAATACATGGTTTAGATCCTACTGCTTCTTTAACCCTTGAGTCTCCTGTCAGGATGGACAAATTCTGATGTATTATGTGTCCAATTTTACCTGCCATGCTGTAGATCTCAGTCACAAAGGTGACTGGTTCAGTTTTTGTACTTTCAATACCCTTTTTGTTTTCATCCTTTAGCAGTTCATGTTTCTCACAGCCTTGTTCCCTCATCTTAGATTCATATAATAGTTTCTTGTCATAACCTCTTTCTATGAATCTAGCCTCAAGTTCCCCAGCTTGTGAAGTATTATCTCCCAGATTGCTACAATTTCACCTGAGCCTAAGAAATTGGCCATAAGGCACTGCAGGTTTCAATGATGTAGGATATGCACTTTCTTCATGCAGTACAGAGTTACTAGCAGTGCTCTTTCTAAAACATTTTGTTTATACTTCCCTAGATCCAATATTAAAGCAAGAGATGGTAATATCCATAAATTCCAACTTTTCTTTACCTGCAACATTTGTGAATCTTATGTTTCAATCATTTCCTTATAGCCAATCAATAAACCCTTGTATTTTTGTCATATCCCCTTTCCAAATACAAATTGTGTCATCAATAAAATGATACCAGAAAACTGTTCCTGTGAAAGGAGTTGTTTCCTCAATTTAAAACACATAGCTCTTCCCACATGCCAAGAAAGAAGTTGGGTTATGAGGGGGCCATTGAGGCCCCAATGGCAGTTCCACACAGTTGCAGAAAATGTTCACCATTAAACTTGAAGGCATTGAGCATGGGAATAAATTCCAGTGCTGAAAGTATAAAATCATTTGGTGTGGTATCATTGTTCATGTCTTTCTCCCAAAAATATTTGCATGCCCTGATCCTCTGCTGGTGCCTAATTAAGCAATAATGCATGACAGGGTGTGGTATATCATGGGATATCATCACACCTCAGGTGGTTGGGCATGAGGCCGCAGGCTGAGTGTGTCCAATGACCCGAGAAGTGATGATATCCCATGATATACACACCAGAATACGATATTACTATTATGAACTTCAGCTTAAACATTTTAGCAGTACAAAATTCAAAAAAATGTTTAAAATGTTTTTAAAATGACTATTTTAGAGTGGTGAAGGAATATCTTTGCAGAAAAAAGTTCCTATAATTCCCTGAGCAGCAGGTGGTGCTGTTGTAAGTGGAGTTTGTCAAAGAGGTGCTGCTCTGATCTCTCACCTCCCAGCACTGTGTGCTCCATGCATTTGACCCAGTCCTGCTGTGTGCTCTGAGAGTGTGTGTGAAGATGGACTGTATTTATTTATTTTTGTGAAACCCTGATCTGGTGGCAATGGAAGAGAGCAACTAAACAGGTACGCACACACACATCTTGTGGATGATTTTGGTGTTCTTTGTTTTTTTTGTTTTGAGGGGAGTTGCTCAAGCCATGACTGACACCACGCTGTGTGTGTTTTCTGCCTTGTGGTATGTCTTCCAGTGGGCTGTGTGAGGAGAAATGAGTGATAGTTGTTGTTTTTTTTGTTGTAAACAGACACTCGTGTTGGGTAACTCGGTCCATCTTTCCGGCAGCAGTGGGCTTAGTTGTTTGAGGTAAAGCTTATAAGGAATGAGGGGAAATGCAAATATCAGGGGAATTTCTGTCTGCGACGAGACTGGTGGCCGGAGGTTTTTTGAAGCCATGATGATGTAGCCCGATATCATCACAGCTTCAAAAACCTCTCAGCCAATCAGCTTTCCATATTTACATTCCCCAGTTCATAATAGAGGTATATAGGCTCTCAGCATATATCCCCACCCATGCAAAATCCTCTTCCCACTTTACTGCTTTCAGTTCATAATAAATCAGTTTTATCCCTGATATATGACTTCAGCTTCATAACATATTTCTGTAAGACAAAATCCAGAAACTTGCCAAGTTTATCCATGGTGAAGCCTATACCAGACACTATTATGCTGCCCGGGGGGGGGTCTAAAATGTTTTTGTGCACCTTAGGCAATATGTACAGACTTGATGTAACTGGATATTCCATCCAAATGAAATCACATTTTTTATCATTAATTTCACCTTTTGAGAGGGCAGTCTGAAATATCTGGTGTAGTTCCACCTTATATTTTTGTTTAGGATCTGATGTCAACCTTTTATAGTTTTCACCATCATTCAGTAAAGTCAAGACAATGCAAATATAGTGGTCTGTATCTAGGACCACTAAATTGTCCCTTTGCCTGCTGCCTTTATAATTATATCATCATATGATTTTAATTCCTGAATGGCATTGTTCTCAGCTATTGTAACATTACAATATGTTGGTTTCTCATTTTTTATTTAACAACTCCTGTACTTGCTTAGTAACAATCTTCTCATATGTTATTATAGAAGGATTACAGGTATTTGGCATGAACGTGGATATACCTGTAAACAGTCTACATCTTTCTTGTAATAGGCTGCATGAATTTGTTTTAGAAAGTCCCGATACAGGCTGAGTGGATGCCTTGTCCTTATCAGTGCAGTGTTAAGTAGGAGAGCTGGATCTTGATCATTCATATTATCCATATCGAACTCCTCTTTCATATAGGCATGTTGTGATTCCCCCACCTCCAACATTAACGGGGTTCTAATTTCTGATAACAGAATGTCAATGTCTTCTTCAGACAAAATGTATTCATCTGTGCAGCCAATGCTTGCGGTTCTAGATGCTCTCGCTGTATTGTTGCGATTTAAAAAATATTTTGAACATAACTTCCTGAAGAATTTAAACAAGTCTACATTAAACTGGAATGTGTTAACATGTGGGGTTGGTATGAACAAGATACCTTTCCTTAAGTCTTTTATTTGGTCAACAGATAAAGTCCTATTGGATATGTTCAATACTTGTAAACTGGAGAGTTTTCTTGTCTCACAGGGTTCTTTTCGACAATTGCTCTTTTGTTGCACCTTTTCACACTTCTTTTCTGCCTTCTGGTCTTCCTTTTTCTGCAGTACTCTGTTGTGTTTCTGGATCCTCTAAAAAGGTTCTTGATTTATATCCGCATTTGCTGATTTCTTTTGCCTATTTTTATTCTTGTTTCTCTCAAACTGAACTCTTTATCCACTTCTGCCCTGACTCTGTTTGTTGTCTATTCAAGTATTCTACCATTACTATAATCCTCCTCATCCCTTTGGAGTTTGGTCTGTTTTCTACTTCAAAAGAGTGGTGGTGAAGGAGGCACTGAAACACATAAAAAATGTGCTAGACAAGACCAGAATGGGCAGTGATGGAGTAGACATGAAACTCCTATCCCTTACAATGGTAGTACTCATTGTGCTGATTACAAAACTATTGAACAAGTCACTGGCTCTTGTTCAATTTCCTAAGATTTGGAAACAGGTCCTTGTGACACTTGTGCACAAGAATGGCAACATGACATGTACAGCCAACTATAGGCCAATCTCCAGCCTCTTCCCCCTATCTAAAGCATTGGAAAAGATAGTGGCCGCTCAACTCACAGAGTACCTCAACAAATACAAACTATTATGCCCTAACCAGCATGACTTCAGGCAGAATCATAGTACTTCCACTGCACTGCTAGAAAACACGGACTATGCGCACAAGGCACTAGACGAAGGCAAATTGGTGGGGTCTGTGTTCATTGACCTCACCAAAGCCTTCGACACTGTCAGTCATTCCCTTCTCCTGGCACAACTGCAGAACCTGGGTGTTGTGACCAATGCTGCTTTTTGGTTCAAGGACTACCTGACACACAGAAGCCAACGTGTCAAAATTGGAGACATAGTGTCAAGCTCCAGAGAAGTATCATTAGGGGTTCCCCAGGGCTCAATACTTGGGCCCCTACTGTTCAGCCTTTTCCTGAACAATCTTCCTGAAGCAAGTGACACCAAACTGATCCTATACATGGACAATGCAGTACTTCTCAACAGCAACTCATCCCTCAATGCCCTCAATCCAAACTGCAGAACTCCTTCAATGATCTGGAGGACTGGTTCTTCAGACATAGACTTCTACTAAATTACAAAAAGACCAAGGCTATGCTCATAACCAGCCCACAGCACAAAAAGAAGCTCCTCCATCGCCATCTACAACAAAGTCAGTGAGCCACTGGAACAATTCATTCAAGCACCTGGGGATCACCTTAGAAGACACCCTCACCTTAACCCAACACATCGACTCAGTGGTTAAGGTAATAAACTCCAAGCTGGGTGTATTCTATAGGCATAAAAAGTATCTCACCCCAGAGGCCCTCCACCTCTCAGTCTCCAGCTCTATCCTTTCAGCCACTGACTATGGACTGGTGGTACATGGCACTGTCACAGATACAGCACTAAAAAGGGTTCACATTGCCCTCAACAAAGCTTGCAGGATCACACTGGCCACAGATCGAAACATGCACACCTGCTCTCTGTATGAACGGATGAATTGGCTGCCTTTAAAGAACAGGATAAAGTTCCAAACCTGCCTCCTTGGTAAAAAGGTGTTAATGGGTAAACCACCCCCCGTGTATCCAACATCCTATCACTGAGTGCTACCAGCTATGTCACCAGAGGTAGGATGTGGGGGACCCTATCAACACCTTTCCGTCGAACTGCAATGGGACAGCTCACCTTCACCAATAGGGCCCCCAGTGGCTCAGTGAAATCCCAGTGCCCATTCAAACCTCTGTAAGTATATCTCACTTCAAAACTGGCCTAAGGCAACACCTTCCATCTTGCGTAGGGTGTGACTGCTACTGAAGGCTCTAACGTTCCATTACTTGCTCCTGTAGTGGCTCCTTTGGCAGCCTGCTGCAACCACTCCTCCAGATAGTGACTGCTGTGTCTTCTCCCCACAGAAGATTCCTGCCCTTTTTTTTATCGTGCCCCACCAATTTTCCTACCACAGGCCCGTAACTAACATCCAGCCACCACCTCTGTCTCCTCCCACCCACCCCTCTGTTCCCTCCCATACTCTGGTTCACTATAGGACACACCTGCTCCCCTGTGGATCTCAGCAGGCCACCCTGCAACTCCCCTTGAGTACCTTCTCTTCATCATTTCACCATCCCCATATCTCTCACCCTCATCTCCCCTTGCCTGATCTCTAAGCCATGCCTCCCCTCTGATGGCTTCCCCAGCCCCACCCTTGGCACCCATGTACAATCATTAACCACCCCTTCCAAGACAAAGCCCCAACTTGAGGCCGCTCACCTCTTCCTTGTTTCTCCTCTGCTCTCGCCTTACATCTCCACTGCCCCTAACCCTTGCTGATGCTGTACTATTCCCATGGTACTAGGAATAACACTGTATTACTATAACCTATTGCATACTCTTGACACTGTACTGTCCCCATGGTACTAGGAATAACACTGTATTACTGTAACCTATTGTATGCTCTTGACCAGCTTATGTACGTGTATGCATCCCTACTGTTTGTCAATCCAGATGTGTAACCTTTGTAAAAGAGCCTGTGCTCAAAGGTATGCTCCAAATCCTTAAATAAAAATAAATCTCCTCTTCATAAGCAGGGATTTTTCTACTCAATTGAGATTCATAATCCGTGAATTGTTTTTCAGATTTAAACTTTAGAACTGCAGACTTCACTTCTTTTATTTCTTGTAAGAGTTCTGTATATTTGTCTTTGTTATTCTTGATTATTAAGTTAAAGCCCTCAAGCAGTCCCCAGCTGCTTTCAATCACTCCTCACTGCAGTTAAAAGTTTCTATTTCAAAGCCACCTGAAGGCGTTACTTGTATTCTTAATCCTCTAGGTGCCTGAGCCTTCTCCACATATTACTCGAGTGTTGTAATATTGTATGTCAACTCTATTGCTTTCAATATAAGTCTTTTGAGCTCTATAAATGCAGCTTTCACATCCTATGTACCAGATAAAAAGAATTTCATTACCTGTAAGTCTTTTCTTAGCCTTTTTTATTCTACTTTCAAATGTTTCACTTCTCTCCCAACTGAAACCACTCACCATTGATGCTGTAGCTCCCTCGGTCTGCATTTCAGGCTCTGCACACACTGAAGTCTTGTGTACAAAAATAGCAAAGTCCTGCTACAATCAGTAATAGTGGTGATCACAGCAACAGTTCGAGCTGAGTTCCATGTCAGAATTATGGGTTTTAAACCCACAATGCTGTTACATTCAGCACCTGTGTCTGCAGCAAACATAGCTCCTTATAAACAAATCCAAAAAGAAATGCTGTGACAAAACAGTGCAGGGTGGTGCTAAACACAGGTGGTCGGCTAGCCCACAAACATTTCCCAAGAATCCAAATAGTGTAGCACACAAAACTGGGTGCAGCTAAATGAAGCAAGGAGACTGCAAATAGATTCCAAAGTTTTATTGCTCAAAAGCCCAAACTCTGGCTCTATGCCCCTGTGCTTCAGCTATCTCAGCCTATCTGAGAGGGCATATACCAAAGAGAGAATAGTTGAGCTTACATAGTCAGTTCAGCATGACATCACCTTTTACATATGACATCACTTTTCATCTTACATAAGCAGTGAGGTTTGACCTCCTTTAAATTACATATCCAAAGCTATTTCAAAATTAAAGGGGTGGGGGCATCAGTCAGCTGCTGCTGTGGTGCAGCTACAACTCCTGATACCAGCACAGTACCATGGAAACAAATGTCTGCAACCCCCTTTGAATCCACAAACTGTGAGTTCCCCTGGGCTACAGTTTAGGGCAGTCTGTTTTTAACAAGCTAGCTAGTCAGAAAAAAAAAAAGAAAAGAAAAGTGGGTTAAGTCCTGGGCAGGACTGCAGTAAGTTTAAAGCTGTGCCTGGGCAGAAAAGTTAAAGTTTTGCATCTGTTTAAAGTTATTGGACTCCTTCGAAATTTTGTTCTTCCAGTTCATGACTGGTTAACCACCCCACATCCCAGCCTCTTAGAGTCATCTCCCCAGTGTAGTACTCATCTATACAAACTGAACTGGTTGCTAAATGTCTGTGGCGGAAATCTGGGTGCACCTGCAGGGGGAGGTATGGGAGATAGTGGATGGTATCTTCAACCTGGATAACCCCTCTTAAACACCTCTGACTCCCTTACCTGAGTCCATATCCTCAACCCAGATAACCTCCTCATCTATCTGAGCTTTTCTTCTGTTTTACCTACCATGGACCCCCCCACCTGCCATTCCTTGCCACCCCCCAGCTCCCTTCAACTCCTTCCCTCCATACTCCCCAACACCTCCCCTTTCCACCACTCTCCCCTAAATATTCTCCTTCTCCCAATCCTTTTCTCTCTCTCTCTCGCCTCTCTCTCTCTCTCTCTCTCTCTCTTTTACTCTCTCTCTCTAACTACCCCTCGTCTGCGCTCTCCCCCTTTTCTTTCACCTACCTTTTCTGATACTTTATCTTAAAAGGCCCCTCTGAGGCAGCTATGCTGCATGTTGCTAATTGGGAAACCTCATTTGCACTCTCCCACCTTTCTTTCTCCTGCTGTTTCTGATACTCTACTTTGAAGGCCCCCTGGGGCAGCTATGCCATATGTTGCTAATTGGGACTTTTCTCCCGCTGTTTAATTTCAGTTTTCTGGGTTACTCAAATGTATTATTTATCTGTTTTCTGTATTACATAGCAATTTTATGTTTTGTGTTAACTGTCACAATTTTGTTATGTCTCTGCTGTTTTATATCCTTCTTTTGTAACCTTTATAAAAGAGTGTATACTCAAAGGTTGCTTCCAAATATACAAATAAATAAATAGTTGTTACCATTTATTGTTGTACTACTTGTTTATGGTACAAGTTAGTACTGCTGGTTATTTGAAAATGTATGTACTTACTAGATGTGGAAGGTACTGTAGGAGCAGTTACTGTATTTTCCTGGGGGGTGGTAACCTGCAATTTATCCACAGGTATCTCCTATCACTACTCCAGGTGGAGGCACCATGAACACTTATTGTTCCAGTACCACTTGTCCTCCAGAGAACCTAGGTCAGTCCCCCCTCAAGGTGTGTCCAGGGAAGACCCAAGGGCACTGGAAAAGCCAAGGTGAGTTCAAAAGGGGCTGTTACACTGGCTGCTGGCAGTAGAAGTGTGTTGCCTTGTAATTGCTATTGTAAACTGATCAACTGTGGTTCTAACACGATTTTAAAATGGTAGGTGTGACAGGGTATGCACTTTCCATCCATGGTTTGTGTCAGGAGACTTTGTGCCTGTGGAAATTGAAAGATCTTGGGATCTTAGAAAAAGATGTAGCATTTGCCAAGGAGAACTAAAGCCCCTAAGTATTTCCAGAAAGCAGAATGTTCAGAGATTTTTCCTGGGCTTGGACTTTTTTTCCCCTTTTTTTCTCCCCTTCCCAGGGTCACAGCATACACATGCATAAGCGCATGTGGAGGGGTGCACACATGCCAGGATCCACCACACCCCAGATGTACATCTGTGCACCCTTTGGACCTCCACCCAATGGGTGTGGGACTATGGAGGAGCGGGTGTCCACCCCTGGAGGGGAAATCCCACTCCAGCCCTCCTCCCCCAGCTGGCACCCCAGCAACCCAAGGTCGTTCCTGAACCTGGGTTGCCAGCATGATGCGAGGTAAGGCGTCCAGTACCTCAACCATCACACCACCGGATCAGCCCCTGGACTTGGACTTTAACGAGCTCAGTAGCCCTATGCATACAGTATATTAGGCCTGTGGATGTACTGTATGTTTTCTTTGAAGGCATAGCTCTGCACTCAAGAGGCAATATGCCTGGAAATATGTACTCTTTAAGTAAAAGGAACATTGTTCTAAAGTTCAGAAAATTATTTTATCTATATCTTTAAAAGAATGTGCAGGCCATGTGGCTTAAACCAGTCAATGTGAGGTTTAGGTTCAGCTAAATGATTAGGGAATGGCACCTACATAGTTTGTGCTCCAAAATGGTTACTTAGCAACTAAATGGCCAGCAACAGAGACTTTATAAGGGTTTAATTAAAGTCACTTTTAAAATGGTATATGGTCTATTCTGATTCCTCATTGATCAGGACCCAGTCACATGGTACTGCATTAACCTAATATATACGCCTGCTCAGAAGACATAACAGAGGTGCACTAATCAAGAGCACAACCCATAGGAGTCAGAAAGGTCAATATGCTAATTACATATCCACAGGTCAAAAGGTCACAATGTAAATCAAACAACTCAGCAACATCAAAATGGAATCATGCAAAACAAAAAAAAAAATTACCCAACCTCAAAGCAACATTTCTCAATAATCACAAACTGTAAATGAAATCCATCCAACAGTTCTGAAAAAATATCCAATACTTCCTCTTCACAAATCCAAACCCAAAAAGCCTCAGTGATGATCACACAAGAAAAACATTTTAGACACTAAATAAAAATAAAAATACATTTCAAAATGATGACTCTACAAAACAACTGAAACATGCGTACATACATCACTAAACATAGAAACATAGAAACGTAGAAGTTGACAGCAGATAAGGACCGCAAGGCCCATTCAGTCTGCCCCTTTTTTCTACCTTGTGAATGTGCCATCGGCCTTTACTCTGTCAATGGCCTATCTATTCATACTTATCTGTATAGCTCCTTTATGCCTATCCCATGCCTGTTTGAAGCCCTGCACTGTATTCATATCCACCACTTCCTGACGTAGGCTGTTCCATGCATCCACCACTCTTTCTGTGAAAAATAACTTCCTCACATTACCCCATAAATCGGCCTCACTCTAATCTCATGCTGTGTCCTCTTGTCCTGCTGTTTTTTTAAATTGAAACATGTTAGACTCTCTTACCTTGTTAAAGCCCATAAGATGTTTGAATGTTTCGCTCATATCACCTCTCTCCCTCCTTTGCTCTAGGGTATACATAATGAGCTTTGTTAATTTGTCCTCATATATTTTCTGATGCAGTCCCTGCATCATTTTGGTTGTCTTTCTCTGGACTGCCTCCATTTTGTTAATGTTCTTATGAGGGTGCGGCCTCCAGTGCGACACACAATACTCCAGATGGGGCCTAACCAGTGTCTTGTAAAGAGGGGTTATTACCTCCCTCTTACGACTTGTGATACCCCTACTAATACACCCCTACATCCCTCTAGCCTTACCTACTGCTTTAGTGGTCTGCTTGGATGATTTCAGGATATCTGTGATGATGATGCCCAAGTCTCTTTCTTCCCTTCTGATTGCCAGCAATTCTCCTCCCAACCTATAGGTAGCTTCAGGGTTTCTCTTCCCTCTGTGCATGATCTTGCACTTCTTTGCGTTAAACCCCAGTTGCCACTCTTCCAACCATTATACCAGTTTATTCATATCTCTTCTCATTCTGCCCACCCCATCTGGATCATCTACTTTGTTACAGATCTTGGTGTCATCTGCAAACAGACAAACTTTACCCTCCAGTCCATCTGCAAAACTTATACAACCATTGCTCTCAAAGTTAAGAAAACATCCACTTACTTAAAAACAAACAAAAGACAGCTGCAACATTCTGCTTGAATCTTAACTGTCCAGCAGTACACCTGAATGAGGTCTCTTCTATCCATAGGCTACCAGGTCTGTCTCAGATTAAATGGAAAGAACAGGAAGCACATCCCAGGCTTCCAGTTTAGTCTCACAGCTTACATGGGAAGTACAGGAAGTTAAAAGCCATGAATAACCATTTAAAGCAACAAAATCACCCCCTTCCTTGCAGTGCAACTGCATCCAACTCGTGCAGCTCACCAGCTCCCCTGAGTACTGGCCCACTAAGACCAGGCCCTGGGTCACAGGCACTGCCAGACATGTTACTCAATAATGCATGGATATGTAATTAGCATATTGACATGGGTAATCTTTTTTGCCACAATACCAATATGGGACAGATTTCTATGTAGGTCAAAATGGATGGACTGCCGGCTCCATGGTGCCGAGTGAAGGGGTTCTCTCAGCATGCTGGTGACCCGGGTTCATGCTCCAAGCCCAAGTAACAGGAATGGACAGTGGCAGGGAAGGGATCCAGAGCATCCATTGGATGCTTCCCTTTCAATCGGGGGCAGGGCCATGGCACCTGCAGGCAGATTGGAAGATGCACTAGGGAATGTGTAGCCTCAACATGCCCCTGTGCATCCCAGCCTCAGGTTGTCACTCCCACATGCCAATCTGGGTTGAGAGAGTGGGTCAAGAAAAGTGGAAAATGCCCCCCGGCCTGACCGGATGATGACAACAGGTTCCCGGCACACCACTGTAACCCGAGATAGCCCCGTGCTGATCACCCCACTGCCAATCCCTGGACTAAGCATGTTCTTTTCAGTACTTCTCCCCCAGAGGTGGGGACCCACACAATGAATGGTTATGTCGGGTCACCCAAGTGGGGATCAGTTAGCAGTTGCGAGGGGCAGCGGATGGCAGCCAGTGGAGGAGAGTGGCCAAGGGGACTTGGTGGTTATAAGGTGTGGCTGGCCAGGGGGGTGGGGAGGAGAATTAAAAAAAATTGGAGGACTGGAAATGAGTGGCATGGGGCAGCTGCAGTAAACTGTAAGCTGCACACTCAAGCAGATTTGATAGACCTTTAGGGCCTGTTTCTGCTGGCATTTTCATATGTTCACATGTATGTATCTGGTGGTGGCAACTCTATGCTTGCATTCAGGGTGGGGAAGATCTTATTCTTTTCTGCTGGCACTATCTGTATTTTACTGGGTGTGGGGAAGTTTTAACTTTTACATTCTGAGTCGGATATGGAATTGAAACTTCCAATTCTGACTTCGATTCCTACTCAGATACCTTAGTGGGTACCAGAAGAAAAGCAGATTTGGAACAGGATGTTTCAATTAATTTGACAAATGCATGACAGAACAGGATCAGCAGGTTATGAGCAACCCTAATACAAATATTTCAGTTGCAGCTACAAAAAAAAAAAAATCATGTGCCGTGACCATCAGAATTTAAAAGTAAGTACCTTTTTAGAACTCCTTTGAAATAGGCAACAGCTGTTGTGGCCCCTGTGATGAAGGAAGGTGAGGAAAGTAAGGAAAGCAGTATAAATGTTTTTGAAACTCATGGTTAAGTACAATAACTTATCTTTTTCTTTATCTATTACAGACCTAACTCAGGCACAGACCGTGCAGATTCTTTCTCCGCTGTTTTTAATTCACTTTTATAGTGCACTTATCTTTAATATAATGACTGGGTTTCGTTTTGTTCTATATAAAACCTGTGGCGTAATTTACCGTTATAAAGGAGTGTTTATAATGGCAAACATGCACCTGGTTTTGTTTCTCCTGTGCATGCCCCACGCTAGTGCCAGGTGCCGCTCTTCCACTTTCCCCCAGCCGAGCTAACCCAAACCACCAGAAACCACAACTCCAGCTAAGTGGTAAGTACATTTAAAAAAAAAAAGAAAAGAAATGGCTGCACAAAAAAAAAATGAAAATGCCTCTTAGCAAGAGCAGGGAAATAAAATGAAAAAAAAACACTTCCAGCAACCGCGTCCCAACCGCTGACAGTGCCGAAACTCAGTTGGACTGCGGTTTCACCAGAGGTCTTTTCATTATTTTATATAATTGCTATAATGAAAAAAATGAAACCCAGCAATTATATAAAATAAAATATGGGTCAGTGTGTGTAAACTTGTAGTTTACACACATCCTCAGGGTTAGATGCTATGCATAAACCCCTCGAGCTTCGCTCTCTGGATTTATGCAGCATTTAACCCCTCGGGTGTGTGTAAACTTCTCGTTACACACCCCGACCCATACTTTATTCTCTATATTATGCATGGCACATATCTTATAAGAATTATGCACAGCACTTAAAAGAATTATGGTATTGTGATGATGGGGAGGGGGGTGGGCAGCAGCATCCCATTACTCGGCAATGTATGCAAAGAGGCGACTTTTGGGTGGCTGGCACTCATGACAAAGTTCCAGGTGTTGGATTGAAATGCTGAGATTTGTCTTCATTGTACCAGTTATGTGCTGCAGATTTAAAATACTTTACAAGTATTCACAAGCCCTAAAGCCTGACTTGTTTTTTACTGTGAAGTGTGTGCTGTGAGTTACTCAGTTTTCCTTCCTTAACCTTGAAGGTAAGGAATTGTAGTATTTAGGTACTCTATACAGCAATGTTTGTTGAACTTCACATACGAACATAAGAATAAACAATGAAGCCAGCAGATAAAGGCTAACAGTCTATCTTGTCTGCTCTAATGTGCAGCTCTCAGTGATGAGTACTGATGCTGCCCCCCCTCACCCTCTTCATTCCCCTTCCTACTAATTTCTCCATCTTCTTTACACTTAACCATGTAGCCCCCACCATCCTCACCACCCTCCTCCTCCCCAAATGATCCAACTGCTTTACTCTTTTCCTACCCCCTTCCCCATTCTGATTTTGTCAATCAGTCTGTCCCATCCCCTTAAGTCCCCCAACTGATGTTTTCACAACCAGTTCCTCAGGCAGAGCATTCATATCTGTCACCACTCTCTCTGTCATAAAATGCCTCCTCACCTCCCTTCTGAACCTCCCCCTGCTCCAACGTCATGCTATGTCCCCTACTGATCTCTTCTCTTTTGTATTTGAACAGGCCATCCTGACTAACCCTATTAATGCCCTTCAGGTATTTGAAGGTCTCAATCATATCTCTCCTGTCCCTTCTATCTTTCCATGAATACATATTGAGCGATCTTAACCTTAACCTGTCTTCATAGGGCTTTTCTCTCATCCCACTGAGCATTTTGGTTGCTCTCCTCTGAACCCCTTCCAACAGTTTGATGTCCTTTTTTAAAAATGGGTGCCAAAATTGCATACAGCACTCCAGGTGAGGCCTCACCAATGCCCTATAGAGTGGCAGGATCACCTTCTCACTCCTTGATGTGATTCCCCTTGCTGTACACCCCAGCTTCTTACTGGCTTTTGCTGCTGATTTTCAACATTGTGCAGAGTGGTTCATATGGCCAGTGACCAGCATGCCTAGATCTTTTTCCTCAATGGATACTGCTAACTGCACACCTCCTAACTGATAACTGAACCAAGGATTCCTACTCCCAAGTGCATACCTACACTTTTTTGCATTGAAGCCCACCTGCTAGGTGTATGACCATTTCTCCAATGTTTCTTGGTCCCTCTGCAGCACCCATCCACCACTGCTCCCAGTTTGGTGTCATCAGCAAACATACTTATCCTACCCTGAACACTCTCTGCCATATCGGCTATCTAGATGTTGAATAACAATGGCCCCAGCACCGAGCCCTGTGGTGTCCCACTGATGACTGCCCTAGGTGAAGATGCTGGAACTGTACAAAGGAACAAGATTTTCAGAAAGAGAAACAAGGAATGATGAACAGATTCCAACAAAGGGGATATAAGAAGTCCACACTCAAAAAGGCAGATGAAAGGATAGAGACAGTCACTAGGCAAGACACTTTACAAATTAAACAACAACAACATACACCAAGGGTAGTGTTTACAACCAAGTTTAATGACCAGTTTCCAGAAATCAAAAAAAATCATATACAAGCACTGGCATATATAATGTCTGTAGGGGAATGAGTTCCCATAGAATTTAAAGAAAGACCAATAATTGCAGCCAAAAAAGTTAAAACCATTAAGGATAAACTGGTAAGATCCCAGTTTAAAATCCCAATACAGCAAGAAACACAGCTCTTACTAGGACCCCTTAAACCTGGGATGGTGCCCTGTGGACGATGCTCCATCTGCAACCATGCCAGTAAAAAATACATTTTTAGACATCCACATACAGGACAACAGTACCCTATAAAGCAACATATAGATTGTACAACAGAGGGAGTAATAAACATGTTGCAGTGCCCATGTGACCACCTATATGTGGGACAGACCACTAGGGCTCTAAAAATACGTATACAAGAACATAAAGGAGACATCAGAAGACAGGAAGAAAAATCACAGGTAGCAAATAATTTTACAGAACAGGGGCACACAGGAGCCTCACTTAGATTTTGGGGACTTGAACAAATCAAAAAAACTATAAGGGGAAGGGATTACCAAAAACTGTTAGATCGAGCTGAAATGAAATGGATTTTCCAGTTACAAACCTTAGAAAGAAATATGGGGATGAATAAAATTAGAATGCCTGATGGTAAATATATGTATTTAAAGAAGGGAATAAAGAATGGTTTACATAAATAATATATTTCGTAGTCATAATAACAATAGTTGGAAATTCAATGAGAGGGGTCCCTTACAGTGCAACAAGAAACACAAGATATGGAATTCCATAATTTTTGAAAAAAAGATAAAAAAAGCATTACGTATGTATATAAGATGCAATTAGGAATAGTTGCTAAGAGTAGGACTGAAGTAATATAATTAGTTATCCAACAAACAAATAAAATATTTTTCATCACTTTAGTAGACAAATGGGGCGGGATATTCAGACTGCGCTAGGCTGTGGCGCAAGCCTGGGTGCAGCGCAACTTAGCTGCGCAGGGGCGTTGACAGGGTGATATTTAACGGAGCTGCGCCATGGCACAGCATCATTGAATATCGCACCTTAGCCACCTGCAGTGCGCATGGCGCAGTGGCACTGCACCAGCACAAGTGGCAGAAGTGGAGCGAGGATGCACTAGCGCAAGTTCCGTTGTGCTAAGGCAACAGCAATATTCAAAAATGCACATGCAATGAGGCCATAATTATGCAAGGTGCAAATGGGGCCATTTGCATGTCATTATGGCTCATTTGCATGCAGGTACGCCGATCCCCAGCGACTTGTGCCTGGCACCCTGCCAGGCTGCAGCCATCGGGGACCGATGCCCCCTGCACATTACGACAAAAGTGCCCCAATGCCCGATCGTGGGCGTGCATATGAAGAACATATCCTTATATCCCTGGTGGTCCAGTGGACCACTAGCAGCCCCATCGTGGGTGTCAGTAATATCCATGATGAACCAATCCAACCCTGGTGGTCCAGCGGTACCCCTCTCCCCACCCGCCCACTAAGCCCCACCACCCCACTTCCCCCCAGTCAGCGGCAGGCGGCAGCTCCCCACCTACTTGCCGCCCCACCACCCACCGACTGACTATGTATGGTAGGGCTGTATGCCCATTGGTTCACAGCATGAGCTAATGGGCGTGCAGCTCATGCCGTCTACACAGTCCAGATATGTCACATATCTGGACTGTAATACGGCACGGGCTGCACACCCATTGGCTCAAGCTGTGGACCAATGTGCATACAGTCCTACTGACAGAGTCATCGGCAGGTGGAGCAGCAAGCCGGTGGGAGCTGCCCTGCTGACTGGGGGGAGCGGGGTGGTGGGGCTCAGTGGGCAGGTGGGGAGGGGGCTACCGCTGGACCACCAGGGTTGAATTGGTTCATCATGGATATTACTGATGCCTGTGATCAGGCTGCAAGCAGTCCACTGGATGACCAGGGATAGAGTTCACTGTTACAAATATACTTATGCCCACGATTGGGCGCGCCCGGTCCACTGGACCACCAGGGCTAGGGTTGACTGTATTTAAACATAATTATGCCTGTGATTGGGCTGTGAGTGGTCCACTGGACCACCAGGGATATGGGACTATCCTTTTTCTAAGTATGCCCACAATCGGGCATGGGGGGGCACCTCCACGAAGATGCAGCCAGAGCTCGGGTGGCCACCCACAGGTGGAAGCTGCAGTGTTGCACCCTGCAACATGATAGCTCACCTGTGGATGGCCAGCTGTTGTTCCTTTCTTTTTTGTCTCACCTGTGTGCAATGCAGGTAGGGGTTGAGCATGCATGGGCTCAGCACATCCCGGACTGAATATCGGGATGTGCAGAGTAGGCATGGGCACGCCCCCTCCCTGTGCCGCATACATTAATGATGCACTCCAGGCGCATCAGGATTTGTCAGGGCTCATCCTCCTTTGAATATCACGCCGGGCGATCAGTGGTTGTGTGATGAGGGTAATCAGGTTGCGCCATGCTAACCCTTCTGAATAACCCATCCATGGTATACAAAAAAATGTTATGAAAGAGAAAACAGAAGTTCTGTAGAAAAAGGTAGCTTAGTAAACATTCAGAGAAGTAAATGAGGATAAGTGAGTGATGGAAAGGTTCTGTGATTTTTATGAATGTTAATAAAAAGTAAAACTAACTTTTCAGTAAAGAGTTTCCCCATCTTTTCCCTCCCCAACCCCCCTTTCTCCCCCCTTCCTTGTATATAAACAGCATGAAATAATACCAGTAAACGGACAACAACAGAAGTTGCCAAAGGGGCAGTTTTTTAAGAACATCCCTACATCCCATGGAACAAAAGTTTCTTAAGACAGTCTGAAAAAAATCAAAAAACAGTTTTAAAATAATATTCTGCAGCCAGACTATGGTCCGATCCCAACGAGGTTTGCTAAGCAACCATGAGCAGAATTCAATAGGAACTCATACAGGTGAAATTGCACATTGTGATCGGGTCGAGAGGTACTTAGCAGGAGAGCTAGCACCACACACACATGCAGAAGCAATAGCAATTACTGGGAAGAGTAGCAGGAACGCTGTGACACGGTAAGAAAGGAGGAAGAGATGTTTTAACTCACAAAAGGAGTTTGAGACAAGCTGAATAAGTCAATTAACTGTAAGGTACTAAGTGAGTTTAAGTCTCTTCAGATACAGGTTTCCAAAAAAGTGGAGTAGGACCGTGTGCACAGAAAAAAACAAGGGTGAAGCAGGAATACAAATTGCTCAGGTAAAATTACACCAGATTAGCATGTAACTAGTGAAGGCTAACAAGCTTGAAGGCAGAATACTAAAAGAGTTTTAGTTTTCTGAATATAGAACAAAATATCGAGGGAGACTGTGCATACAGGAAACGAAGAACACTAAGTTGAAACATAAAGCCATTAAGGTAATTTTGAACAGGAGTGGCGTTTAAATAAAACAAGATAATAAGCAAAAAGGTAGTATGAATGGGAAAGCAGTCAACTAACATAACAATTTTAAAGGAGTGTTTTTGCAGGTACAAAGGTGAATAAACAAGAATATAGTTTGAAAAACAAGCAATTGAAGTCAATTCTAATAGCAGTAGTGCTAAAGTAATAGAGCAAAGAAGCTAAAAGGTAGTGAGAAGGAGAAAGTTGTAAACTGGTACAATTTTTTGAATAGAGTGTCTTTCTGATACATAGGTGAACTAATAGAAGACATTTGGAAAACCCCAGAAGGGAAAACAAGCAGAGGTTTTTTAATTAATGTATGAAACCCCTGATACAAAATAATTTCAGTGGGACAATAAAATGAAAAGTGGTATGTTTCATATATAAGGGGAGTATTATGAGTATTAAGTAGAACATTGTAACATGATTTAAAATAAAATATGCAAGGTGCACTCCGTGCTGTGCTGAAAAAGTAGAACTGGCATATAGCAGGAGTAATTATTTATTTATTTATTTATTTATATATTTTATTTGAGTTTTGTTGACCGGGTAAGTTCACTGAGACAATTACAGTCCATTCAAACACCATAAGGGCATTAACAAGGTGAAAGAGTCTAACATGTTTAAATATAAGAAAAATAGCAGGACAAGAGGACACAGCATGAGATTAGAGGGAGGCCGATTAAGGGGGAATGTGAGGAAATTCTTTTTCACAGAAAAAGTGGTGGATGCATGGAACTGCCTACCTCAGGAAGTGGTGGCTATGAATACAGTGCAGGGCTTCAAACAGGCATGGGATAGGCATAAGGGAGCAATACAGATGTGTATGAATAGATAGGCCACTGACAGAGCAAAGGCCGATGGCACATTTATAAGGTAGAAAAAGAAATGGGCAGACTGGATGGGCTTTGCTGTCCTTATCAGCCGTCAACCTCTATGTTTCTATGTCCCGGGGTTGAGAATCAACCATGAAGGTATAAGTGCAACAAGCAATGCAGTTCTCATGTTACAAGGATGGCATTAGGCAGAGTACATGTCAAGACAAATTACTGCAAGTACATAAACAATTGACTACAGACTTTTTCTTGACAAGTGATGCATGAAGTGAACACCTGATGCAAGCCTAGGTAGGCTATATAGTACAAAACTTCATAGTAAACATACTAGTAATACACATGGGAATGGCTAGGACCAGAGAATTCTACACACATTATTCTCATATTATGCTAGGTGTAGCAGTAGTGGAGTGGGAGAAGAATCAGGCAGGAGGAGGCAGCCATAGGTAAGGTAGGGGAGTTTTGGGGTAGGCACCCTTCAGCAAAAACAGAAGCAGGTAATAGAGGTAGACAAAAAGGCAGAAAGATGGGACTGAAATTGTGAGAGGGAGGATCAGGAGAGAATGGAGGGATGGCAGGAGTTCCAGTCAATTAGAGTAGGACATGAAAAGGAGCATCTGGATACAGCAAGACATATTTTGGGGATAATGAGAAGGGGGAGAGAGGCAGAGCAAAGTGTACGTGGTGCTTGTTTGAGGCATATAAGTTCCCTGAGGCAGGGAGAAGTGAATCTTTGGATAAGCTTGAACATGAAGCTCAAGGTGGAATACCACAGTTTTGCCTCATAGGAGGACCATCCCAGAGAGGCGAGAGAATCACAATGGTGACAGCGGGTAGGTGCCCCCATGGAAAAACAACCAACCCAGTGTTATGCCTGAGAGAGGAGGGACATGGAGGAGGAATTAGTGAAGAGGAGGAGAGGTGCAGCATAGGATAGTAGGGAAAGGAGGGATACAGAAGCAATTTTTGGGCAAGAGGCAAGTGTGTGGTGCGGGCGAATGCGATATAGGAGTCTGAGTTTCTGACTGAAATTTTTGATAGTACTAGAGACATGGGAGTTGAACGAGAAGGCAGGGTCCAAGGTAACACCCAGGTATTTGAAGGAGTGAACTACCTCTAATGGGTCTCCTTTGATGGTAGAAATACTAAGGGTAGGTAGATAAGGCTTTTTTGTGGGCCAATGGGCAAAGACCATGCATTTTGTTTTCTTTGACTTGAGAATAAGATGATTACATTGGAACCAAGCTTCCAGGGAGGTGAAATCTGAGGCAGGGTTCCAATTGACTTGGTCTATAACTAGACAGGAGAGGTAGATGATGGCATCATCTCTGTATAGGTGAAATGTGGCACCCCCGCAGAAGTTGGGGAGGTCATTGATAAAGGGTGAAAATAACATAGGGCCCAGAATTGAGCCTTGTGGGACACCATGGGAAAATTTTTGTTCAGACTGGGAGCCCATCCACTTAACCTTCTGGGATCAATCAGACAGATAACTCTCCATCCAGTGCAGCGCACTGTGGTCCAGGACAAGTCGATGCAGCTGGTGAAGCAGTAGCCCATGATTCACAAGGTCAAATGCTTTTGTGAGATCCATGAATATGGCTCCAGTGGCCTGGCCCTTATCCATTGCATGGAAGATGTCAGACGTTACTTTTACGAGTGCAGTGAGGGTACTGTGATTCTTTCTAAAGCTGTGCTGGCAGGGTGATAGCAAATCGTGGGAGTCGAGGTAGTCTTGGAGATGATTATAAATGATACGCTTTGGGATTTTTGCCTTGTGAGAAAGTAGAGATATAGTGTGAAAGTTTTCTATGATGGAGTCTGGTCCTTCTTTGTGGACCGGGACTACTACTGCCACCTTCCACTTATCTGGTACAATGTTAGAGAGGAAGGACCAGTTAAACAAGTTGTGGATGGGGCAAGCTAGGGCAGAGTCACCCAGATTAAGAAATTTTGATTCCAGTGAGTCATATCTGGGACAGCCCTCTGGGTTTAGGTAAGATAGAAGTTGCTGCACCTCTTTGAGTGTGGCTAGCATCAAATGGAATTCAGGACTACCCTCTAGGTTGGGCAGGAGAATCATAGGAAGAGAGGAAGCATTGTGGAAGATTGAGGTGTATTTTTGGAGGTCAGTGAAGAAATTGTTGAATCCAGTGGCTATGGAGAGTGGGTCGTAGAGGGTGGTGCCATTGACAGAAATAGAGCTTGGGTTTTCTACAGTCTTTCCTTTTACTAAAGCATTAACTTGCCTCCAGAATTCCTTTGGGTTATTTAGATGCTCAGTTTGAAGAGATTTGAGATGGTATCTCTTAGCTTTTTGTACAGAATTTTTACACTTATTCCTGAGCTCTATGTAAATAAGCCAGTCCGAGGGGAATCCACTTTGATAATACATTTGCTATGCTTTGTCACGGAGGGTCATAAGAGATCTGATATCCCCGGAGAGCCACGGGGCTTTAACACCCTTGGATCTGCATTTCTTCTGAGGGGCGTGCTGGGTAATTATTTGGTGAGAGTGGAGATTAGGAAGTCCAGGGCTAGGTTTATGTCAGGAAGTGTATTAATGGGGCCTCAGTCTGTAGAGTTAATGGATGACAGGAACCTGTTGGCATCAAACTTAGTCATATCCCAGATCAGGGAAATCTTGGGAGGAGGGCTGGTATAGCTGTTTCTCCACACACAGAAGATGAGAGAGTGATTGCTTAAGCAATCTGAGATCATGCCAGCAGATCTGATTTTAAGTGGGCAGTTGGTGACTATCCAGTATAGCAGGGTATGATTGCCAGATTTTGGATTGACTCGTGTATGAGCATGGACTAACTGGATAAGGTTGCCATCAGCAAATTAGAGGCTGGATATGCAGAAAGAAAGCATTACTTGATGGTACAGATTTTTATTTTTAATTTTTTTGTATAATGTTGGCAGATAAAGTAAAGGATGTGATACAGAATATGTACTTCAGTAGTGTGAGAAGAGAACACAGTGGCAAGTGTGTACAATAAGTAGTATTTAAATGATACATAACAAATGAAAATAATTAAATATAAACAAATGAAATACTTAAAAAAATATATAAATTTTTTTCAGAAAATAAGAAGAAGCCCTTTGAAAAAGCACATAGGTGCAAAACGTCAGGGCTTTAAACATTATTTTAATAAAGAGTTTTGGAAAACTGAACAACAGCCCAAGTGGAGTATTTTTGTCCCCCCCCCAGAACATAACTTTGAAGATATTTCCACCTTACCACCACTCTCTGCTGCCTGTTTTCTAGCCAGCTCCCAATCCATTTAACTACCTTATCTCCTATCCTCAGATCGGTCAACTTACCTAACAGTCCCCTGTGTGGCAAAAGGTAGAAGGCCTTGCTGAAGTCCAAGTAGAGAACATCTACTGCCTTGCCTTCATCCAGGGCTCTAGTCACACAATCATAGAAGTCAACAAGGTTGGTCTGACAAGACCTTCCACATGTGAACCCATGCTGCCTATCATCTAGGAGATCATTTTCCTCCAAGTATTCTTGTATTTTTTTCCTTCAGGATAGTCTCCAATAGTTTACCCACAACTGACATTAAACTCATTGGCCTATAGTTCCCTGGTTAATTCCAAGAGCCACCCTTGTGTTTGGGTACCACATGCACCACCCTCCAATCATGGGGCACATGTTCTGATTGAAGGGAAGCATTGAAAATGACTGCCAGAGGCTATGTCAGTACTTTTGCGAGTTCCTTTAGGATCCTCCGGTGAATACCATCTGGTCCCAGTGATTTATCAGTTCTTAGAGCCTTTAGCCCCTCTAGCATTCTCCAACTATGGATCCCATCATCTTTCATCCTTGCTCCCTCATCCCATTCCACCTTGTCTATACCCTATTTGATAGACATCTCCCTCTTCCTTGTAAAAACTGAACAGAAGTATTCATTTAATAACTCAGCCTGTTTCTCCCCTTATCCACCATCCCTCTTCCTTTCTAATTCAGGAGATCTGCTCCCTGCACTTCCTTCTCTCCCTGATATATTTGAAGAACCCCTTTTCATCCTGCTTAATCACATGAGCAAGCCTTGTTTTCTTCTCAGACTTTTCTGCCCTCACCACCCCGGTCACCTCCCTGGAACTCCTGATGTAATCCTCTTTATCTACATCTCTGTTGGTCCTCTTAAAGGTTTTAAAGGCCTCCCTTTTTTCCCCTCACCTTCATCTATACTTTCTTGGTCCAATAGCTCGGCTTACTTGGCCTAGCTTTCTTACTTTTCCACTTAGTACAGGCCTCGATGAACCCCCAACTTTAAGATGTTGCCTTTCTGGGTGGTGTCCATATTAGGTTTTATATTAGCCACCTGTCTCCCTGGCACTGCAGCCATCCTAGTGAAGTCAGCCCTATTAAAGTCAATGGCTTTTGTATCTGTACTTGCTTCCTCTCTGTCCAGCTCAAGAGAGAACCATACCTTACTATAGTCAATCCCTGCTATTGGGGCATCCACCATCACCTCCCTTACCTGATCATCATTTGACAAAACAAGATACAATATATTCCCTTCTCTTGTTGGTTCCCTAACCAGCTGGGTTAGGAACGCATCCTGAAAAGCATCCAGGATAACTTGCTCCCTGCTGCAAGCTGATGAAAAAGCATCCGGGATAACTTGCTCCCTGCTGCAAGCTGATGAGATAGTGGCCCAATCTGCACCTGGTAGGTTGAAGTCCCCAACCACCACTGTGCTGGCCCTTTTAAAATTACATTACAATTACATTGTATAACACCAACCAACTCCTTATCCTTCTCTTTTGGCTGTGATGGAGGTCTATATGCTACCTCCAGCTTGACCCTCTTGGTTTTAGACCTCTTTAAAGTAACCCACAAGCTTTCTGTATTTTTTCCCCCTTCTCCTCTATTGCATTCTATCCCTTCCCTTATGTATACAGCCACGCCCCTCCCTTGCCCTTTTCCCTATCCCTTCAATACAGCTTAAAGCCTGATATTATTAAGCCCTATTCCTTATTCTGATTAGCCCATGTTTCCTTGATGGTGGCAATGTTGACCTCCCCTTCTGCCATAAGTGCTTGAAGCTCTGGCATCTTGTTTGCTAGGTTCCTCACATTTATAGACACCACCACCCATCCTTTCTTATGAACCCCCTCTTCACCAATCCCAAAACCACACCTCCCCCCTGTATTCTGTCTTTGCTCTGTATTACAGTAGTAGCCACAGACATTGCCAGCTATTTCCCAAAATTTCTGTGATATTTCTAGAGAAATCTTCTGCTGTCTGCATTTCCACAGTCGGGGCTACTATTGCTATTTTCCATTTATCTGGTAAGGTTTGTGAGAAGAAGGATCTATTGATTAGTAGGGTACCAGGATAAGCAACCATAGCAGCTCCTATCCTGAGGAATTTGGGGGAAGGGTGTCGAACCCGGTGAACTGTTTGGATCAAGTTTATTTAGGAGCATCAGGACCTCGGTGCATTTAGTGAGTTTCAGGTGGAAAGAATTTGGGGGGGACTCAAGGCTGTCGAGGACTGGGTTATGTGGTCTGACAGGGAGGCCCGTTTTGTAAAAGTCTAGGTCCGTGAAAAATTAATTAGTCCCGGCGGCAATCTCTAAGTGGGTGGTTAGAGTTGTACCTTTCTTATTCATATCCTGAGGGATGGCACATTCCTTGCCCTTGAGTAAGACATTGACTTGGAACCAGAAGTATTTGGAGTTGGTGAAACAATTGATTTGCAGAGACTGGAAGTACTCCCACTTGAAATTGGTGGCTTTAGATTTGCATACGTTCCGCAAATGGTGATAGGTTTGCTAGTCAGTACTAAGGCCAGATTTTTGAAAAGTTCCCAGGCTCTGTAATAGGAGTGCATTAGGTGCTTTAATTCCTTAGTTAGCCGGTGGATATGGATACCTCTGGCTGTTCTTAGTTTAAAAGGGGTGTGGAGGTCAAGGATGATGGTGAAGGTTTTAACGAAGTAGTCCAAGGCTAGATTAATATCTGGAAGGGAGGTGATAGGGGTCCAGTGGATGGAGTTCAGGTTACTCAGAAAAGCATTTAAGTTAAAATTTGTTAGATCACAAGATTTTATTGTTTTGGGGGGTGGCATTGTAGATTGCTCTTCCAGACACAGTAGATGGGGGAGTGATTGCTTAGGGCATCTGGGAAGATCCTCGAGGCTTTGACGTGCTGTTTGTCATTCATAATCATCCAGTCAAGTAGACTGTGATTTCCTGTCTTCATGTTGAGTCAGGTGGGCTGGTCAATTACTTGTTCTAAGTTGACATCCGAGAGTGTAGCTAGATATTGGTTTCTGTTAGCTTAAGATTGAAGTCATCACAGATGAGAATGTTCCTGTGAAGGAGAATACCTAATTTTGTGAAGAACTCGGAGTAAGAGGATGAGACAATATTGGGAGGCAGACAGACACAACCTATGATTATCTTTTTGACTTGCCCAAGGGTGACTGTTTTTATTTTATTTTATTGTATTATGCTCTTGGATTAAGACTTTTGAGGACAAGCTCATTAAATAGGTTCCACATCGAGTACATATAGACAGAATGACAGTTACAACAGATAACAATATTTACAATAGTTAATACATTGTACATACAGTTGAAAATACAGGTAGTAAATAGGTACTAGGATATAGCCCATATCCTAGTACCTACCTGCTATCCGGACTGCAAGATATTGGATCGAAGACCCAAGTAGTACGAGACACTAAAGTCCGACAAGTAGCAGTGTGGCAGGCTCAAGGAGAGGACCAGGGAAGTAATTGTAACGGGGCAGAGGGAGAAAAAAAATTGTGTGCAGGCAAGTATCAGACAAGTGGGACCAGAATCAGGCTTCAAGTAGGTGTGGAGGTTTAGCAGAGGCAAGGTAAAGAGATAAGGAAGGACTTAAGTTCAGAGTCCGAGGGTCAGGTGGAGGGGGCCCCAGGACTGGTAAAAGTTGAGTAGGCATAATAGTGGTTGTAGAGTGGTTAAGGTGATCAGTCGCAGGAGGCCAGAGAAACTAGGTGCATCCTAAGTTTTTGTTTAAAATTGCCTAATGCTGATACTGCAGCGATGTCTTGTGGTAGGGCATTAAACCACATCGGTGTGCCATAAGTAAAAGCCCTTTGTCCTAATGAGGTGCAACAGAGAGGAACACTGAAGACTGCACTGTCAGTACTCCTGGTGATGCAGCGATGTTCAGGTGGGGTAAGGAGCATCAATACCCCCAACAGGAGCCATGCCTTGCCTTATCTTCTTACATAGATACATAGACAGTGTCGGCAGATAAGGGCCTATGGCCCACCCAGTCTGCCCATTTGAGCTTTTAAGTTCAGTTTATGTTTTCCTAGAAGTCTGTTGCCCCTTACCACTGACCTCCAGAATTCCTTTATGTCTATCCCATGCATTCTTAAATCCCATGATTGTTTCAGCCCCCACCACTTCCTCTGGCAGGGTGTTCCACTTGTCCACCACCCATTCTGTGAAGAAATTCTTCCTCACGTTTCCTCTGAATCATCCTCCCTCCAACTTCATCCCATGCCCTCTAGTCCTGGAACATCTTTTTTGCTTAAAACAACCAACAGACAGGTTTGGTATCTAAGTCTGGCATCAAACTGGAGCCAATTAGCTTGTTTATACACCTCACAGGTGTGAGTTAGTCTTGGGGTATTGGTAGTCAGCCAGCAGGCTTTGTTTGAGGCTACTATAATATGGCAGAGGGTCGTGATTGTAGCTGAGCTGTAGATTACATGTCCAAGTCCATAGTCAATGAGCGAGATCACCGAGTTCTGGATGGCTAGGTTGAGGGCCTCCTGCATAAAACATTTTCTGTGCCTGTACAGAACGCCGATACGTCTGTTTACTGCCTTAGAGGTGTTGTCTATATGTAGAGATTAAGGCATGATACAGTCCAATGTTATCCCAAGATATTTAAATTGCTGGACTAGTTACAGGGGGGTTCCATCAGTGTTGGAGATGCTGATTAGGTACGTGCAATGTCTGTTCTGGGTGCTGGAGAACAACATTAGTTTAGTTTTCTTGTAATTGAGGAATTAGCTTTTGCTGTCTAAATCAACGTTCTGCGTCAGAGAAACTATCTTGAAGATTCCTGTCTAGCTGCTCTGCATCAGGGTCTCTAGTAAACATTACAGCATCATCGGTGTAAAGAAGAATTTGGCATTGGCTGGAAGACGGGAGTTGATTGAGGAATATGCTAAACAGAAGTAGGCCCAGGATTGAGCCTTGAGGGACACCCGAACACACTGGTCTGATGTCAGAGTGGGTGTTGCCTCTCTTGACCTGCTGAGAATGATTGGAAAGATAGCTCTTGAACCATGCCACCGACGCATCAGAAAGGCCAATGGAGTCGATTTGTTCGACTTGGGGGGTGTGATTGACAGTGCTATGTTATGTCAATGAATGCAGCTCCGACAAGGTCATCCTGGTCCAGTGCATTGTGGATATAACCAGTGAACTCCAGAAGAGCATTGGTGGTGCTGTGGCCTTTGTGGAAATCATGCTGCTGCAGGCTTTGAATTTGGTATTTTTCTAAGTATTGCACCAGTTGGTCGGCAACAATTCTTTTGAGTGCCTTAGATAGTGGCAAGAGAATAGAGATGGGTCTGTAATTTCCTTGCACTGAACGATCCCTGCTTTTAAAGATAGGTGTGACTACAGCTGACTTCCACTTCTGTGGGATTTGGGACAGACACAGTGAGGTGTTAATGACATATATAATAGGGGCAATTGTTTCATCCAGGGTGAGTGCTATGAACCTTAGGTCGAGGGAGTCGTTACTATGTATGGACTTCCCTAGGACTTTCAGAAAGTATTTTCTGGCTTCATATTTAGAGATTACTTGAAAACAGAAAGGAAGATAGGTTGCAGTGTGGCCATCGAAACTGGCGTTGTGTCCTGGGTTGTAATGGAAGAAATATGGGGGCAGAACTCCACTCAGATCCGAGAAAGCAACGTTAAAGGCATTTGTTATGGTTAAGGGATCCAGCATGTGTTCGCCATTGATTCTGAGCATTGTGGGTGATCTGTTTCTCTGTGACTTCCTTCATGTTGGACCAGAAATTTCGACCATCACTCCAGGAACTTATGAGTGCATCCTTGTAAAACTGGACTTTGGCTGCACAAATTGGCCTAGTGCAGTCATTCCTAGTGGCTTTATACACCTGGAGGTTGACCTGCTTTTCTAATGCTCTGGCACAGTGCTAGAGGTAGTCTCTTGACTTAATTTGGTCATGGAGTTCAGGGGAAAACCACAGGTTACAATGTCCTTTAACCTTACGCTTTCTGATCGGGGAGTGCCCGTCGCACACTGAGTTGAAATGCTGAATGAATTGTTTGAGGTCAGAGTCTGCCGTACAAGATGAGTAGACCTGGAACCAGTCTTGGTGTTGGAACTCTTCTTTCAATAGGTCCAGGTGGCCACATTTTAGGACCCTGTTGAAGATAGTTCTAGCAGGAGGTTTCGTGAAGTAGTTAGTCCATTTGAAGAGGACAGGAGAGTGGTCAGTACAAGCACCCAGGAGAACAGTGACATTAGTTATGTGCTCTGGACAGTTAGACTGCACCCAGTCTATTAGAGAAGATGCACCTGTCTTATAATTCATCCTGGTGGGTGTATCAACTAGCTGGGAGAGGTGGACAGTAGATACGGCATCCTTGTAAAGGCTCGTAGCAGGGGCAAGCCAGTTGACATTAAAGTCCGCTAACAGGATGGCTTCTGAGTGAAGTTTTAGGTCACCCAGGCACTCCATGAGGGATTCCAGACCTGCGGCTTTTTGCCCAGGTGGAATATATATTGTAAGGACAGTGAGGGCTTTGCTATGATCTCCATGGAGCACTTTAACTGCAAGGGCTTGTGTTTGAGCCCCTGTATTTGGCAGAGGTAGTACTAGTCCTTGGATGCTATCCTTCCGGTAGAGAGCACAGCCGCCACCTCATTTGGAGAGGTGGTCCTGCCCGGTATGGCAATTTCAGAGTCTGAAACCTTGGGTGAGAACCAAATCTCCACTATTGCCAAAATATCTGGATTGTGCTGCTGGACTCAGGCTTTCATGAGGTACATTTCAGGAAGAAGACTGCAGATGTTGATGTAGGTGATGTACAGGTGCCTTGTTATTTTTTGTTGGCTGTATGGTGATTGTGGTGGACCTAGATTAGGGTGTATGTTACCTAAGAGCAGCAGTAGGAGCAGTGCTAGCCGATACATATATACTGACAGATGCTTGGAGTTATGTTTTGACTGCCTTGTATGATCGTGGCAACTGGGGTACTTAACCTGGATGCTAAAGATGCCAGGTGCAAAGGCCAGTATAGGCAGCCAGACTGGATCTTGACCTGTGGGTCCTAGGTGATCATAGTCCTCCCCACTGTTGGGGGGAATATTGCTGCTTCATCTATAGCTTAAGGTGCTAGTGCTATACACATTCCAGGTGTTACCATCCAGTTTTGGCCAGGTGATTGCTGAGGGGGTCTAAGGTAGGTTGCCCGGGATGTTACAGAGGATGAGTATTAGGATACCACCTAGTAGTGAGGTACCCATATGGGACATGGTAGAGGGAGAGCTGATATTTAGCAGCAGGAAGTACTGCAGGGCCAGTTTAACAGCAGAGTGGTGGCTTATAGTGACTGGGTGCTGTTCAACTGCCGGAGCACTTAACTAATGTCACTGTTCTCCTGGATGCTTGTAGTGACCAGTCTCCTGTCCTCTTCAAATGGACTAACTACTTCATGAAACCTCCTGCTAGAACTATCTCTACTGTAAGTAGAAGATGTTCAATAGATGAACTAAATTCAAATCCTGGTAGCACAATGACTGTCGGCTCCGCCTTAATGTAGACTAGCACCACCCCTAGTTAAGATATTCGGTCGCTCCTGAAAGAGGAGTATCCAGGTAAAGCTAATTCATGGAACAGAATTGTAGGTTTAAGCCAGGATTCAGTGATACATAGGACATCTGGCTTACATAGAATCATAGAAACATAGAAGTTGACAGCAGATAAAGACCTCAAGGCCCATCCACTCTGCTAATTTTTTCTACCTTATGAATGTGCCATAGGCCTATACTCTGTCAATGGCCTATCCATACTCATCTGTATTGCTCCCTTATGCCTGTCCCATGCCTGTTTGAAGCCCTGCACTGTATTCATATCCACCATTTCCTGCGATGGGCCATTCCATGCATCCACTGCCCTTTCTGTGAAAAAGAACTTCCTCACATTACCTCTGAATCGGTCTCCCTCTATTCTCATGCTGTGTCCTCTTGTCCTGCTATTTTTCTTATATTGAAACATGTTAGAATTTTTCATCTTGTTAATGCCCTTAAGATGTTTGAATGTTTCGATCATATTACCTCTCTCCCTCCTTTGCTCTAGGGTATACATATTGAGCTCCGTTAATCTATTCTCATATGTTTTCTGATGCAGTCCCTGCACCATTTTGGTTGCCCTTCTTTGAACTGCCTCCATTTTGTTAATGTCCTTATGCAGGTGTGGTCTCCAATACTGCATGCAGTACTCCAGATGGGGCCTAACCAATGCCTTGTAAAGAGAAATTATTACCTCCCTCTTATAACTTGTGATACCCCTACTAATACACCCCAACATCCCTCTAGCCTTGCCTACTGCTTTAATGGTCTACTTGGATGATTTCAGGTCATCTGTGATGTTGATGCCCAAGTCTCTTTCTTCCCTTGTGATTGCCAGCAACTCCCCTCCCAACCTATAGGTAGCTTCAGGGTTTCTCTTCCCTATGTGCATGATCTTGCACTTCTTCACGTTATAACCCAGTTGCCACTCTTCCGACCATTTTGCCAGTTTATCCAGATCTCTTCTCATTCTGCCCACCCCATCTGAATCATCTACTGTGTGGCAGATCATGGTGTCATCTGCAGACAGAAAAAACCTTATCCTCCAGTCCGTCTGCAATGTCACTGATGAAGATATTGAAGAGGACTGGCCGCAGGACTGATCCCTGAGGTACCCCACTTGTGACTTGCACCTCTTCTGACTGTATACAGTTTACCACCACTCTCTGTTTGCTGCCCTCCAACCAGTTTGCCACCCAGTTGACCAACTTCTGACCCACTCCAAGCCAACCCAGCTTACTAATCAATCTTCTATGTGGAGTAGTATTGAAAGCTTTGCTGAAGTCAAGGTAGGCGACATCAACTGCACTCCCTTGGTCCACCACTCTGATTACCCAGTCAAAGAAATCTATGAGATTAGTTTGACAGGACATTCCTGTTGTAAACCCATGCTGTCTTGGATCCTGTACTTTTATGAATTCCATGTGTTGCACTATCCTTTTGTTAAGGAGTGCCTCCATTATGTTGCCCACTTCTGAGGTAAGTCTGACTGGTCTATAGTTCCTTGCCTCCTCCCTGCTACCACTCTTGAGGAGCAGGATTACATAAGCCCTTCTCCAGTCTTCTGGGACCTCTTCTGTGCTCAGAGACTCACTAAACAGTTCTGATAATGGCTCTGCTAGCTCCACCCTTAGCTCCTTAAGTAGCTGGGATGTATGCCATCAGGTCCCATTGCCTCGTCCACCATGAGATTAGTGAACTCTTGTAAGACCCTTTCTTTTGTGAAGAGACTAGTGCACACCTCCCTCCTCCCTGTTTCCATGGTGCTAAGCTGTGGGCCCTGTCCTACCTTTTCCTTAGTAAATACTGAGCAGAAGTATCTTTTTAGGATAGGTGCTTTTCCCTTGGTCCTCCTCCACACACTCCCTCTTATCCCCTTTGATCCTAGTAATAACCCCTCTGGACTTTCTCCTTTCACTAATGTATCTATAGAAAGTCTTGACCCCTTCTTTTACTGTTCGTGGTAGTGTTTCCTTGATTTGGGCCTTTGCCTACTTTACTGCCTTCCCTACTTCCGTTAGGGAAGTTTGGTATGCCTCCCTATCTTCATCCTGCTGCGTTCCCTTATATTTCTTGAAGGCCAGCCTTTTGGCTCTGACCTTTTCTGCTACTGTTCATGAGAACCAAAGTGGTTTCCTCCTTCTTTTGCTCTTGCTTTTCACTCTAACACAATGGGATGTTGCTTCAAGTATTGCATCCGTAATACTTGCCCACTTTGCCTGTACCCCCTCACCTGTATTTCTTCTTGCCAGGGCTAGCTTAACTCTGTTGGTCATCTTATTGAAGTCAGCAAATCTGAAGTCTCATATTTTTGCCTTGGAATGGGATGATTTCATTCTAGTGACCAAATTGAACCATACCATGTGATGGTCACTGGCACCCAGGTGACCTTCTACCTGGAAAACTGTGATCCTTTCCCCGTTAGTCGGTACTAGATATAGGATAGCCCTGTCTCTTGTGGGTTGTTGTACCAGTGGTTTGAGGCCCTCCCCCTGAAGGGAATCTGCTATGTGTCTAGTTCTAGCAGATGCTCCTTCTGGTATTGATCAATTTGTATCTGACATGTTGAAGTTCCCCATTATCAGAGCCTCCCCTTTAGATGTCATGTTTTGTATATCTTCTAGCAGTAATGTGTCTATGTCCTCCCCCTGGTCCGGAGACCTGTACACAATCCCAGTTCGTATGGCTGTTCCATTTCCTCTTTCCAGGTTGACCCACAGTTCTTCTGGCCCCTTAAGTGTATTCTGAATTTCTGCTGCTTTGATATTTTCAGTGACATAAAGGGCCACTCCCCCTTTTTGTACCTCAGTCTCTTCTGAACAGTACATAGCAGGGTACTGAAGTCTCCCAAGTGTGGTTACTGGTGAACCAAGTCTCACTAATGGCTACTATGTCCAGTTTAGCCTCTGTCATTGTTGCCTGCAGGTCTGGGATCTTGTTTCCCACACTGTGGGCATTTGTGTACATGATTTTTCATTGGCCAGATTTTGGTGCATTAGTTGTTGGGCTAGGTCTGGTGTTTCCCCTGCCCATCATATGGAGAGCTGGACCTTTTGCCTTACCTGGTGATGCAAATGAAATACAAAAATGCTGAACTCCCATTTGATCACTGGCTGAAGGGGGAGGGGTGTTCTTCCCATTCGATGTATCGGGTCCTCATCCCTCTCCCCATTTGCTGGTTTAAATATTCTGCAAAGATGTCAAACTTATGCCCAAGTGCACTGACTCCCTCCTTAGTCAGATGCAGTCCATCGAATTTAAAGAACCTTCACATGACCCATGCTTCGAGTTCAGACATTTTGTTTCTGACACTCTGTAGGTTTATGTGAGCTACCTAGAGTTCCTTTATGCAAGACTAGGCAGGGCTACTCATTAGAGGGGGGGACAACACCCTTCTGGTGGGTCCAGGATTTAGTTCAATATCACCAGTTAACATCAGTAGGCAAGTAAAGAGTGTGAATGGAAGGCGGTGGAAGGAAAGGAGACTTACATAATTTCTTGGCCCTGGGTAAGAATAGGAAGGTTTTCTAACACAGATTCTAGCTTAGAATGGTTTTGCAATGCAGGGTCTGGCTTAGAATATCAGGGGAAGAGTGCTGAATGGGTGGGTACAGGGTGGGCAGAGAACAATATACTCCATGGGCATGCAGAGGGAATTTGGAGAGGGGTTTGCCCCATTGTAAGCAGGCACTGTGTTCTGGTATCATAGCAGGAAGCAGCAGCTTGCCAATAAACTCTTGGCTAAGCAGAACTATAACACAGTGTGCTAAGTGTAGAGCAGGAATTATAATAAAGTGTGTAGAAATGATCAAAGACATGCCTGCACTTAATGGGTTAAAGCAGACTGAGAGTCAGAAGATCACAAACTTATCATGTGTGTCCTCCAATCAGATGACAGGGGGTGGAGTGATAGTGCATTTAATCAGTGAGGCAGCAGGGGGATGCAGATGGGACAAATTATCCCTCTAAAGAGAAGCAGCTTGAATAAGGGAGGCAGTATAGTGCAGCGGTTTAAGGCTCTGAGCTGCAAATCTGGTGACATCTGGCAGACCAGATCTGGGTTTGAATCCCACAGCTTCCACTTACATACTGTGTAAACCTGAGCAAGTCACTTAGCTTTCCTGTGCTCCCAGGTAGCTCCTGTAAAAATGCTTTCAGCTTAGTGTGCTACTCCTGGCTAAACTACTTAAACAGCAGCTCCTAGGGAGCTTAAATGACATAAATTAACTGGGGTAAGAGAGAGGCCATGCCAGTGGGGATATTACATAGGGTGCAGCTATTTGGAAACACTGTGGGTTTAAAACTGGTTGATCACCTAAAGTACCTTGAGAATTAAATTTGCTGTATCACAAGAACTACGGATCACTTGTGAGCAAGCTAGTGATAGACTGTGGGCCCTACTCATCTTACTTAATGGGCAGTTAAGTACAATAAAATGTCTATCCTCTCGAGATGTTTACATTTCTATCAGTCTCTGCCTGTCCACATCCCTCTAACCTGATTCAGACAGGTGAACTCTTTACTAAATAAATTTATGTGAAAAGGGAAGAATGCCCACATCAAGAGAAGCATCTTACACCTTCTAACCAATATGGGTGGCCTCATGCTACCTCATTTTCAGAATTATTACATGACCTCACAATTGGCTTTCTTGCCTGTGGGTAAGGCCAGCAGCAAGCATGCATGGATGGCAATAGAAAAGGTAGAGCTGAGTTGCAGCCTTAAAAGAGATTTCATGTTTAGATCTTTATGGACCCTCAAGTTATCTCCAGTGAGCAACCCCTATTTGGAAAATACAGCCGAAGTGTGAATGGCCTCAGATAAGCACCTAGCCATCCCCTCAGACCCCTCCCCTTGTTCCCGTATCATCTGTGCCCTGTGTGAGCAGGAGATATATGCCTCATATCCACCAAAGGCTGCTAAGCTGTAGGAAATAGGGACTACAAAATGTGTCCCAATTCTAAAGTGAAGGGTAACTGATTGACTTCCAGGACCTCAGGAGATCATGGGGCCTGCAGGTGGGGAATATATTCCCTTATTTAACTGTGCAGACAAGGTTGTGTGAAAACTCTGCCCTGATGGAAGAGGAACTATATGAGCCCCAGACATGTATGAACCTCTTGTCAGTATTTTACTACATCATTAGAGGAGACGATGGGGTGTGGCCCTGCCAGACATCTGATCCAAATGGGTGCAGGACTTCTGTACACCCATTAACTCTAAACTCTGGCCAGAGGTGGCTAAACATCTCAATAGCTGCTTTCACAGTAATAAACTGCAACAAACACAGCTGGATTTCATGCTCAGACCTTATATTACCCCACAGACGTTACACTGAGCCTTCGCTGACAAGTCCTCATGCTCCCCTAAATGCTCAGAAGAAGTAGATTTCATCCATACTGCCACTTGTCCAAGGCTCAGCCAGTTCTGAAATTCAGTTCATTCGAAAATGATGGTTGTCCATGGGATGACTCAACCAAATTTCCCCTAGGTCTGATCCTAGGTGGTGATCCTATCAGCCATTCAAAAGGTGATGGCTTATCCATTTGATCAGCTGCCTTGTAAATGCCAGGAAGGCCATTACTGAAAACTGTCTCTCTTTTGACCCCACAATCTATAAATGTGTCTTAATCTTGAGAGGGGCTCAGTTAGGTGCTAATAACAGTTCCAAAGTCTTCCTGCAAATGTGGGGCTCTCTCATTGCTGTTATTAAGAATGATCACATTTTTTGTTCTCCCTAAGATGCCTTTCTCCCTGCAGATCATGGCCCAACCATAGGACCTGCTCTGTTGTCCCTGGACCCCTGCATTTTCTCCACAGACCCCTGCTTTTTTTTTTCCCTCCAGTCTGCCTTGCCCCCTGCAAATCATGGCCCGATCTTAGGACCTCCTTTGTTGTTCCTGGATCCCTGCAATTTCTCCATGGACCTCTGTTTTTTTTTTTGTTATATCTCTGAGCTGCCTTGCCTCCTGCAGATCATGGCCTGATCTTATGACCTGCTCTGTTATCCCTGGACCCCTGCATTATCTCCATGGACCCCTGTTTTTCTTTTCTCTCTGGTCTGCCTTTCCCCCTGGAGATCACAGTCCAGTCTTAGGTAAGATGAACTGAGGCATAAGGACTAACTACCACTCAGGAGCAAAGGCGCCATTTTTGAAAATAAGAAATGCCTGAATCCGGTGTGCAGAGACTACTCTCGAGGCACTTTGCCTTAAGCACCATTTGTATTTGCCTCTCACATATAAATTGCTTCAATTACATTTATTTAGTTAACACTGCTTCAGGAGCATTATACTGTAAGCAGGACTATTTTTACGTGTACAATCTAGTATTGTAAACTCGCATTTGAACTGTAGCACCAGACCCTGCTTGCTCATACCCGATATCAGGCTCCCTCAGAATCAGTTCCAGCCTGCTTCTTTCTACAGGTCTTTTGTTTCATTATTTACTGTAATGTTAGTGATAGCTGAATCAGTTCTAGTCTGCCACTTTCTATAGGTTTTTTTACTTATTTATTGTAATGTTAGTGGTGCCACAATCAATTCTAGCCTGCCTCTTTCTATTGGTCCTTTTTCATTATTTATTGCAGTATTAGGGGTGCTTTTTCATAAGTGGTACTGTGATTTTGCAATTGATTTTATAGTTGTGCAATTTGATTAGTTTGTGCCCGATTTGTGTTTCTACCTCATTTCTTTCTGTCTGTTTGACTCTGTGTTATCTGCTTAAGCCTTGCTACCCCCACCAAGCTAACCACAGCAGCCTTTTTCACTAGCTCTCCACTTTCCCTCTGTCCTAACTGGTACCATCAAATGCAGTGACCCACTCCTACTCCTGCCCACCAGCGACCTGCTTTGAAACGCCAAGCACACTAGCCTCTATCATCTCTTCTTCTCCCTCCTTAGGATCTGCTCTGTTGTCCTTAGACCCCTGTATTCTCTCCGCGGACCCCTGCTTTTTTTCTCTCTGGGCTACTTTGCCCCCTTCAGATCATGGCCCGATCTTAGGTCTCTTCCTGCCACCACTCTGCAGTGGCTCCCCACCCAGCTCCCACCACATCCATCCTTGGCCTTCATTTCTTATATAGGCACAGGTTAAGGTGCATAGGCATTGGTGTGAGACACATGCACACTACATTGTGGGAACTGGACTGAAACCAGCACAACTCATTTCACATAGGACAGTGAACAGTTCTCAGGTGATGATGACTTTCAGACAGTATCCGCCTGAGTTGGATTTGATCCTGTGACTAGAACTGGGTGGAATGCGGAATTCCTCAGTGGAATTCATAAGGAATGGCAGTTCCACTTCTAAAATGATTTTCTGAATCTCTGTTATAAATCTGCAGGATTCAAAAAAGTATTTCTGTGTAAATCATGGGATTATATTCTGTGGATTACATAATCTGTGGAATATTATTCTGCAACTGCAATATGGTTCTATAGATAACATAGAATCACAGAAACATAGGATTTCATGGCAGATAAGGACCATTTGGCCGACCCAATCTGCCCTTTTTTCCCTACCTACCGTGTTACATCAGATAGTAACTGATCTCGGACTCTCTCTCTCTCTCTCTCCCTCCTCTTCATTTCTACTAAGATTCCCTTATGCCTACCCCATGCATTCTTGAACCCCACCACTGTTTTTGCCCCTACCACCTCTGCTTGAATACTGTTTCAGGAATCCACCACTCTTTCTGTGAAGAAGTACTTACCCACAATTCTTCTAAATCTACCCCCCAGGCTTCATAGTTTATCCCCTTGTTTTTGGCACCTTTATCTCTGAAAATATTTCTCTCCTGTACCTTCTTTACCACCATGAGGTATTTAAAGGTCTCTATCTTATTCCCATTTTGTTTTCTCTTCCAGGATGTACATATTGAGGACCTTTAGTCTCTTGTTGTGGGGCTGTTGGTGCAGACCCTGCACCATTTTAGTTGCCCTCCTCTGGACTGCCTCCACTCTGTTTATGTCCTTCCAAAGATGTGGTCTCCAGAACCGGACACAATACTCTAGGTGGGGTAGCCCATGACATGGTTGACCACAATTGAGCACAAACAAAAATGGTGACTCAATCATGGCACATGTCATGAGGGTTACAGATGAGATAGGGTGACCTGATGGGGGTGAGTTCAGTGGGTTCATGCATATAGTGACAGGATGTCACTACATGTATGTGCACGCAGGGGGGAGCATGCATGCTCAGTGAGGGGCGAAAAGGGAAGCAGGGGTTTTTACAGGTGGTGCCATGATGAGCTGCTGAGCTGGCCACACGGCATAGTGGGTGGGTTTATGGCTTGGGTGGACAGGGTGCTGGGTTTGGGTCTGGGTGCAGGTACATTTTTGTTGTGCCTGGCCCCAGTTTTGTTTTGTTCACAGTTTGTACCCCCTGACATGCACCCCCCTGAAGTTGAGAAACCTAAAGTAGGGGATGAGGGGAGGTGAAGCCCCCCCAGGGGTGTTCAGGGGTATAAAATGTAAAATTATTTATCCCTGGCACACTTTGTGGTGCACTGAGGAGGGAGCATATCGCCAAAATTGATTTTCGACAATGTGACGTTGCCCTAACAGTGGTCACATTTCGGCGGTCACCATTATGACATAGAACCATTGGTGGAGTCTTACCAGTGATCTATACAGGGGCAACACCACCTCCCTCTTTCTGCTGGTGATACCTCTCCCTATATACTCTAGCATCATACTTGCCCTCCTAACTGCCTTACCTCACCACCTGGCTACCTTTAGGTCATGCGATACGAGTACCCCCAAGTCTTTTTCCTGCTTGGTGGTCACCAATACCACTCCAACCATTGTGTGCTTTTCTCCTGGGATTCTGTACCCTAAGTGCATTATTTTGCACTTTTTCACATTAAAACTCGGTTGCCGTATCCTTGACCACTCCTCGAGTTTTCTCAGTTCTCTGCTCATTCTTTTCATCTGCCCTGGAGTGTCCACCCTATTGCACATTTTGGTGTCAGCCGCAAAGAGGCAGAACTTCCCTTCCTGCTCCTCTGTAATGTCACTTATGAAGACATTAAAGTGGACCAGTATCAACACTGATCCCTGAGGCACCCCACTGTCACTTTTCTTCCTTGAAGAGAAATATTTTTATTGTTCGACAAACAGTCTTTACCATTTTTTAAAAACAGGATACAATATCAAGTAATACATAAAATCTTTGGACAACTCAGCATCCTTATTAAAGAAATAGCTCTATTTTAAAAACAAATATTTATAATTTCAATGATAATAAAAGGCGGCTGAGTCTGTAAAATATCATTTTTTTCCTGGGAATTAATTAGGTACATTAGAATATTGTCCAGGGGGACACCAAGGCCTGACAAAATCTGTCCCATCCAATGTTTCGTATGTTTTTCATATATAGAACATACTAGGAGAACATCCCTCAAGTCATCTGGTACTTTTAGGTTACATTTGCATAATCTATCATTAATATTTTTCCTTTTTTGTCAATAGTAAACTTGTCTGCAATTGTAAATTTCAAACTGAAATCTGGTAATTATTCTTTGAGCATCAGAATCTTCCAGTATTATTAGAGAAGACCAAATTTTCTGTAATTGAGTTTATATATAGATTAAACAAGACTGGGGCCATTAGGCAACCCTGCCTGACTCCTAGGTTTGTTTTAACTCCATTTGTTAAGTCACCTTTCTGGTTAAATTTTACTTTCAGCCATGTATCTTGGTGAAGCCTTACTATTATATGAAATAGGGCATAGTCCATGTTATAGGATTTCAACTTGCCCCAAAATAATGCTCAGCTAATTGAATCAAATTCCATTTTGAAGTCAACAAAACAGCAATATAATTTCCCCTTTTTTATTTTCACATATTTTCATATCAAACGAGAAAGGGTATAACAATGCTGGATTTTCTAAACCTGTTTTGAAATTCATTAAGTATATTATCCTCCTCTATCCATTTCCATATCCTATTTAGTATGATTCTACAAAAAGTCTTCTGGGATGTATCTAGGAAAGATATTGGTCTATTCATCTGTTGGTCCAATGGGTCTCCTTTCTTCTTATGCATAGGACAATCATGATGCGGCTTTTACAGATATTTGGTATTTCTTCTCCCTGTACTATTTTGTTAAACATTATATAAAAAATGGGAGTCCACCAGTCTTGAAATTATTTGTATGCTTCCGCTACTACTCAGTCTGGGCCTGGTGCCTTATTATTTTTCAGGCTCTGTATAGCTATTAATATTTCATAAGAATCTATATAAATTGGATATAGGTAATAACAGACCTTTACATTATAAATTGTTTGCATATTTTCTTCCTGGGAACTGCAGTCCTTCCTGACTCCAAAATGCTGGACATCTCAAGGACAAAGGTCCTTTGCCTATCAGCACTGTTGTGGTTAAAGTCCCTCCACGAGAATATTATTAGCCTGCCCACTCTGTGGACCTTCAAAAAGAACCTAAAGAACCATTTAATGCAGGAATCTCAATGTGTCTGCCATCGCAAGCACCTAGCAAAGGCATCTCCTACCATCTGTCCTTCTGCCAAACAGATCTCTCTCTCTCATACACCCTGCACTTGAGGCTCAATCCCCCCACTCCACCTCTCCAGCACTTCTATGCGCTAACCCCCTCGTGTTGCTGACAACTGACAGGGTCCCAGTTGGGCACAGTTATTTAGACTGTTCCTGTATGTATCTGATTGTGTTTACTTATTCCAGTTTTAGTTTGCACTGCATTTTTTGCAATCCTTTATTTAAAGACCAAATGTACCTAAAAGTTCTCATTCTTATTCTTTTGCCTTGTTTGTCTCATTCCTCTGTATAATCACCTACTTATTCTATATGTACTAATGTCCAGCCTATGTAAGGAGCTCTGAGCTCAAATGGTTAATCCGAGATCTGAAATAAATAAATATAAATTGGAAAAAAACTCTTCCCATTTATTATGTGTTATATAGGCCTCAATTCCCTTACTATACTGGTGATATCCTTGACTAATCATAGTCCAACATTTTTTATAATTATTTTCCTGTATTGCCTGTCTTAGCTCATTCCATCTTCTTAATTGATGTTTCTTCCTCTCTTTTTCTATTATTTCTTTATATTTTTCCTTTCTTTGTTTAACTGCTTTAATGCTTCCTTATTTGGGTTATTCTTTATGACTTTTACCTTTTTATTTAATTCTTTTTTTGCTTTCTTACAACAGCCATTAAGCAATGTATTTTGCTTTGTTTTCTTAATACTTGAATGGTATGATAGAGGCCTTATATAACTTATTATTTTCTGGAAGTTATCAATAATAGTTATCATATTTCCTGGATTTACTATTGTTTCATGTCTATAGTCATATGGACAACCTGTATACAAAACCTCTCTTATGCCATTTATAGCTTGACATTCCCATCTTATATTCCTACAGTTAATTATTTCATTGTTTTGGCTTTCTTGTTGGTTCCCAATTCAGCCATATATTCATGTTCCAATGCGAGCACCAATCTGAGTGGAAAGTGACATGATTCTGATCTCCCTATAATTTTTTTTTAATTCAATATACTTTATTCTTATTTTCACATAATACAGAAAAAAATCAGCAGAGTAGCCTCAGTTGTACAATTAAAGGTTAACAGTGTTCTATAAGGCTATTTTCTTCAGTTATATTTTCTAATACATCAATACCCTTACCCATGCCCCACCCTAATAATACCAAGTGTAGGAATCCATTCCAAGAAGATCAGTGACATTAACATAGATTATATAATGCTCTAAGGTTTCCATGTTACTAGCAAGGCAACAAGGGTACCCCATTTATCAAGATAGTATTGGAACCTGTTATTTATTGTGGCTATGTGCTTCTCCAATTGCAGAGCCAACAATACTTCTCTGTGTAATTCCAACACAGAGGGTGGGGATTTATCCTTCCAGTGTCTCATAATTAACAGCTTTGCCACAGCACATATTAAAGCTATATAAGCTTTTCTCATTCTGATTGTACCTGGAGGGAAATAGTTGAGCAGGCATATTTCAGGAGAAAACAGTAGATGTAGTCCCAACAAAGCATTTAATGAATTTTGAATGGCATGCCAGACCACCTGCATTTTTGGGCAACTCGATAACATGTGATATAGATCCCAATCTGCATCAAGGCACTGGTGGCATTTTGAGGATGGCAGTTTCCCAATCTTATATAACCTCACAGGAGTAAAATATAAATTGTGCATGATGCTGTACTGCACAAGTTGAAGCTGGTCCTGTTTGATGAACTGATAGTTATTGCTCCATATTTGTTGGCAAATGTCTGAGTCCTCTTTGAGATTTAGTTTATAAAGGTGAAATAAGGAAATTAGAATTATCAGGAAAAGACAGTCTTTGTTACAATTCTTAAGATTTTCAGTGCAGGAAGAGTTTAAACCCTGGGCTAAGAATTTGTCATAAATCCTGAAATAAGTGCAGCTACAGGTTGTGTATTTGACCCAGACAGTGCCCTAGGGGGTTGAAACTGTTTTTTTGTGTTTATCTGTGTGTGCCTTAAAAGGAAATTCCAGACTTTATCAGGAAGTGCCTACATCATAGCTACTTTTCAGCCAATAGCTTTGGTAACAGACCTGAGAACAATAGTATTATAAGCAAGTGTTTCATAGCAAACTCATCAGAACAGCTAATATTTTTCAAGTCAAACTACCTCTGGCTGGAAGCTGCAATACTGAACATAGGATTTGCAAGAAAGCGAGTTGTGCTTACAACAGAGGGAGGTGAACCTTACAATTGTCTTTGGTTTGTCGCAGATATTCTGCAGATGGAGGCTACTTGTAACTGAAAGGTGAAATAAGGAACTTAGAATTATTAGGAAAAGACAGTCTTTCAAGCAACAGAGGGAGGTGGATCTAGCTTTACTTTTGTTACAGTTCTTAAGATTTTCAGTGTAGGAAGAGTTTAAAGCACAGCTGACTTATTTTGGGGCTGACTGCTTTCAGAGCACAAACCACCAGACTGTTTTGAGGCTGGGGATGTTTACTTGTGTCTGACTTGGATGTCTGGATTTTTCTCTGTTTGATTAGCAGGGTATTTTCTCTGTCAAATTGTTGTGTAGGGTATCTTGCTGACAGGAAGGCACTCATCACAGTGGTGGGTCAGAGCTCTTAGCTGATTGTTTTGTGAGGCACAGTTTAGGCCCAACCCCTTTACCTCACCCCACCCCACCCCTGGAAATAGTTCCTTTATACCTGGGGTTCTGACATCATTTCCTCAAGAGTGCAAGGTGCATATCACTGTCATATCCTGTCTAGCACACTGCACTGACAATATAAGCATACACATTGTATAATATATAAATTTCTATATAACAAACCAATCACACACACAAACACACACACAAAAAAGTACATAAACATGTGGGGAGTAGTGCAATGTAATGGCTGTGGGGCAGAAGTCTTCCAGGAGACTTTCTGGAGGCTGAGATGCTGCCCTATTTGCAGACAACTCTCTGCCCTGAGGGAGGAAGTTGCCTGTCTTCAGGCCACACTGGACAGTAGTAAGGGAACCTTCCCCCAGGCCACACCAGACAGTAGGAAGGGAACCTCCCCCATCCAGAGAGCACCAGAGCCACCACCACTACCTCAGAGGTTTTGAAAAAAGCACAGCATTTGGATCACAGTGGGCTCAGTGAGGGTGAGGATGGTGGAACAGAGGTGCACCCAGTCAGTTGTTCCACTCCACAATCCATACACCATTCTGGGGGAGCATAGCTCCCCTATGGATGCACCCACAGAGGAGACTAAGGAGGCTGAGGACAACTGTCACAAGGGAGTCCCACAGGAAGGAGGCAGAGGACACCACAAGGAAAGAAAGCAGCTCCTGGTGGGGGACTCAATTATTAGGGGGATAGAACTGGTGGGAGCAGGAAAAACTGAAGTAAGGTGCCTGCCTGGTGCCACGGCTTGGAGGGACAGGAAGTGCATACTCAGGATCACGAGAACAGCTGCACGGGAGTCTGAACTGGATGTCATTGTCCACCTAGTGACAAACGACTTTGCTCAACATGAGATTAGAGCAGTGCAGAAGGACTTTGTAGAATTGGGGAGGGGCCTAAGACAAGTAGCACACACAGTATCCTTCTCAGAGGTGCTGCCTGTCAATGGCATGAGTGAGGCGAGGGTACTTTGCACCATGCAGTTTAATGAATGGTTGAAAAAATGGTGTGGAGCACAGGGGTTTGGCTTCATTGGGGACTGGGGTTCCACCTGGAGGGACACCAGCCTATAATGGCAGGATGGTCTGCATCTGTACAGGAAGGGAACAAGTCTTTTGAGAAATCGGTTTAAATGCTTCATTGTCAAGCTTTTAAACTAGTCAAGGGGGGAGGCACTGATAAGCAGCAGGAAAATCCTAGCCTCTCCCTACAAAACAGGGTACTAAATAAGAAAAAGACCGAGGTAGAAAGGTCAGTGGGGCATGCTGCAACAGAAGGTAAAGCCATCAAAAAATGAACAGCAATGAGTACCAATGCCCGTAGTCTGAGTAACAAGCTTCCTGAATTAGTGGCCTTGATGAAGGAGGAACATCTGGATATCATGGCAGTCACAGAAACATGGTTCACACAAAACCATGACTGGGATGTAAACATACCAGGATACACTATCTACAGGAGGGACAGGGAGGGTAAAAGAGGAGGAGGAGTAGCTGTTTACATAAGGGAAGGAATCAAAGCAACAGAACAAAAGGGAAAACAGGGAGGAGAAGAAGCACTGTGGGTAAATTTGGAGACTGGCAATGGCACCACAATCCGCACAGGGGTTGTATACAGACCCCCTTCTCAGGGGGAGGAAATGGACAAGGAAATGATAGAAAGTATACTTAGAATGGCAGAAAAAGGGGAGATATTGCTGATGGGTGATCTGAATATGCCAGATGTTAACTGGAGTGCAGTTGCAGCAGCCACTTCGAAGAGTGGTGTTATTCTAGATGCCCCAGAGGCATGCCTTAGACAACCAGTATGGAGCCCACTCGAGAGGGAGCAATCTTAGACCTTGTTCTCTCAAATGGAGATGAAGAGAGGATCACAGATGCAGAAGTGGGTAGCCATCTGGGAACTAGCAACCATCGAACAGTATGGTTCACAATAAACACAGCAATAGAGTCAAGCCATACAAAGGCAAAAGTACTGGACTTTAGGAGGGCTGACTTTGCCAAAATGGGTGAGTGCCTAAGGAATGCACTAGGAAATGGGCAGGAAGGAGGGGTGGAAGAACAATGGGGAATAAAAAAAAACTGCCATCACAGAGGTAACAAGCCTTTGTGTGAAGCAAATAAACAAAACAAAATGATGTAAGAAACCACTATGGTTCTCAAAGGAAGTGGCAGTGAAGGTTCAAGAGAAAAAGAAAGCATTCAGGAAGTACAAGGAATCACAGAAGGAGCAGGACAGAGAACTGTATCAGTTAAAGCAAAAGGAAGCTGGGAAGGCAGTCAGAACAGCAAAGGCCCAAACAGAGGAAAAGATAGCCAACTCAGTTAAGAAGGGGTAAAACCTTTATAGGTACATCAAGGAGCAAAGAAAGACCAAGGGAGGGATAGTGAGGCTTAATAAAGGGAGGGAGGGAGGTGGGCAGAGGGTGACTGTGAAAAGCAGAGATACTAAACAAATATTTTGCTCAGTATTTACAAAGGAAGAGGGGAGGTACCTAAAACAAACAGCAGAAACACTATGGATACAGAAGTTGATACCAGCCCATTTACAGAAGAAAGGGTTCTGAAAGAACTCTTAAAACTGAAGGTGGACAAAGCAATGGGGGCCTGATGGGATTCATCCCAGAATTCTAAAAGAAATAAGGTAGAACTAGTGACACCACTGACTACCCTCTTAACAAATCATGAGAGGATGCGGTGGTACCTGAGGACTGAGGAGGCAGATGTGATTCCCTCACAAAAAGGTGGAGCAAGGCAGAAGCAGAAACTACAGACCTGTTAGTTTAACCTCAGTGGTAGGGAAAATGATGGAATCACTTCTGAAGGAAAGAATTGTTGAGTATCTAGAGGCCAGAGGGCACAGGACCCAAGGCAGCATGGATTCACAGCAGGAAGGTCATACCAGACAAATCTGATAGATTTCTTTGACTGGGTGACCAAAGTAGTAGATCAGGGAGGGCTGTGGACATGGCCTACCTAGACTTTAGAAGGCATTTGATACAGTCCCACACAAAGATTAATATACAAGTTAGCCAGCCTGGAGTGGGTCCCAAGATGACAGCCTGGGTAAGAATTGGCTGGAGAATAGGACACAGAGGTAACAGTAAATAGAGTCCATGCTGAAGAAAGGGGGATTACTAGTGGGGTGCCATGAGTTCAGTATTAGGACTGGTCCTCTTCGATGTCTTTATAAAGCGACATTGCAGAGGGACTGGAGGAAAAGTATATGTCTCTTTGCAGATGACACAAAGGTCTGCAACAGAGTTGATGCACAGGTGGGGTGGAAAGGATGAGAAGGGACTTGGCAAGGTTAGAGAGATGGTCAAATGTATGCAGCTTAGATTCAATGCTAAGAAGTGCAAGGTAATGCACCTGGGAAACAAAAACCGGGGAAGAGTACACAATGGGGGCTGAGATACTAACAACAACAAAAATGGAAAGGGATCTGGGGGTAGTCATATCAGATGGACTAAAGGTGGGCAAGCAATTTGAGAGGGCAGCAAGGAGGGCTGGGGGGATACTGGGATGCATAGGGAGAGGCATCACCAGTAGATAACAGGAAGTTATTATCCCTCTGTACAGACAGCTGGTGAGACCCCATCTGGAGTACTGTGTGCAGTTCTGGAGACCTAATCTCTGCAAAGACATAGACAGGATGGAAGCTGTCCAGAGGAGGGCAACTAAAATGGTGCAGGGTCTGCATCGGAAGACATATGAAGAGAGACTTAAGGAGCTTAATATGTATAGCATTGAGGAGAAGGGGGGCATGATAGAAACTTTCAAGTACCTCCAAGGGAATCAACAAAGTGCAAGAGGGTAGCATTTTCAAAAAAGAGGTGTGCAAGAACAAGGGGCACAATTTGAAGATGGGGGGGGCAGCTCAGAGGTTATTTAAGGAAGTATTTTTTCACAGAGGGTTGTGGATGCATGGAACGGCCTTCCAGAGGAGATTGTGGAGTCAAAAACAGTGGTGGAATTCAAGCATGCATGGGACAGTCATAAGGCAATTCTAGGGGGTTGGGGTAGGAAGAGGTAGGCTGCTGGTTAACTAGGATCTGCAGCTTATCCATTAGGTAGGGAAATGGGCAGACTGGGTGGGCCAAGCAGTCCTTATCTGCTGTCAAATTCTATGTTTCTATGTTTCTATTTTTAACCAATAATAACAGGTACCTTGAGGCAGCTGGGGATCTAGGGATTGTAATTCCTTGTAAACCTTGGATACCAAAAGTGGCTGATCAGCTATCTGTAGGAGGCAGAATAGCTCCATTTTAGGAGGGATAGATCCAGATGTCTTTGCCATAACGGAAGCCACTGCTTGTTTAATCTGCCAGTATTTGAAAGGGCTTCCAACTGCACTGTGTGTAACATGTTGAAATTGGGGATGAGGAAGAATTCTCCCATTAGCAGCAATATCTCCAAGCAGAGTTCCAATTAGAGGAGCCCAAAATGTGATAGGAATAGGCTAATTTTGAATTTGGAAGTGGGGGTTACCAAGCAGTGGCTGTTCCAATGAGCTATGCCAATCATGACGCAAGTGTCACTGTGTCTGATGTAGTGCTTTTAGGAACCAACCCATTGGATTCTTCCATATTTCTCTGGGGTCATGTTTCAGATAAGTGTAAATTAAAGCTGGTAAGGTACAGAACATTTTGAGGGCTAAATATTTTTCAATATCCAACCATAGGGGAGTATATGACCCAAATTCTCCTTAACTCTGTGTTCGAACCCAATGTATTAATTTGCTAATATGGATTGCTCCATAGTATGTGAAGAAAGAAGGGCGTGAGAGACCACCATATCATTTTGGTGCTGTGAGCTGAACATATGATTTTCTGACTCCCTTCCCCTTTCAAAGATATTGAGTTAGAAGTTTTTGAAGGTTAAAAAAACAGGATTTAGGGAAGAATAAACCCAAAATACTTAAGGGATAAAGAATACGGGGTAGTACATTCATTTTAATAGTGCTGATCCTATCCCACAAGGAGATCGGTAATGCACTCCATGTATTCAGATCTGTTTTAATTGTTGTTAACAGGCTGGAGAAGTTTTCTTTTATTATTGTAGAAATCTCTCTGGAGACTTTAATGTCCAGGTAGGTCAAAGACTTTGATTCCCAATTTAGACCATAATCTTCTATCTCCACTGATAATAGTCTCCCATTTAAAGGAAAAATGTTAGTTTTGGAAAGGTTACACTTATAATAAAAGACCTTTGAGAACTGGCTAATTTCTTGTAGTAAAACTGGTATACCATCCATGGGGTCTTCTATGTGCAACAACAGATCTTCTGTGTAGGCTGATAAAAGATGTTGTTTCTGTCCTACAGTTATTTCATGAAGGTTTTGGGAAGAAAGAAGTTTCATAATTAAGGGTTCTAGATAAAAGTTGAAGAGTAGGGGGGAATGGGGGCAGCCCTGTCTGGGCCACGGTACAGTTGGAATGAATTAGAAAGGACACCATTGCACCAGACACAGGCTGTTGGGGAAACATATAATAACTTAACCCATTTTGTAAATTCTGGGGGAAGACCAAAACGTGATAAAGTGACAAAGAGAAAATCCCAAGAAACTCAGCCAAAGGCTTTTTCTGCATCTAATGCTACTAGAGCTGGAGGGACCTCAGTATTCTTGGTTAAGGTTAGAAGATGTAATAATCGATGCATATGGTCACTAGAGAATCTACCAGACATAAAACCAACTTGCTTGTCACTTATCAGCTTATCCATAAGGGGTCTCAATCAGTTGGTGAGTATCTTGGCCAGTAATTCAATGTCAACATTAAGTAATGATATAGGATGTTAATTTTCTGGATAGTGGGAGTCTCAGTCAGGCTTTGGAATAAGGGTGATTAAAGCCTCTAGGAAACTATGGTCTGAAAATCCATTTTCATACCATAAATTAAAAACAGCTGTCAGGAGTGTAGAGAGCTCCAATGCACATGATTTATATAAGTTGGTCGATAGACCATCTGGTCCAGAGGATTCATCATTGGGAAGTTGTTTAATTGCTTGTTCAACTTCCCATTCCTTAATGTGAAGACCCAATGAAGATGTGTCATTTGGGAGTAAGGTAAGAAGATCTACAAGGTCCAGGTATTTACTAATATCCCTATCTGTTGGAATTTCATCTTCAGAAACAGTATAGAGGGTCTGGAAGTATTGTCTAAACCCTGAGCTTATTTCCCTTGGATCTGTGATAATAGGGCCATCATATGTTAGGCGTAGGTCAGGTATAAACCATGTAACTTCGGCCTGCTTGATCCGAATGGCAAGTAGTTTACCTGCTCTTTCACCCAATTCTAAATATTTAATCTTAGTTCTCTTAAGAGAGAGTTTGGCTTTATGAGACATGAGGTCCAAAAATTGGGCATGTAATTTAATCCAGTTGGCCTCTCATGAGTGTCGACTGATACCAAGTTCAAGGGGTTTAATGGAATCGAGGGGTCCATTGATTTGGGACTTGAATTGTTTGGTTTTTGCAGACGTTAGGCGAATGCACTCACCCCTTAATGCACACTTCAAAGTCACCCAGACCATATGCATTCTACTGACTGACCCCAAGTTAGTATCTAGAAATTTTGAAACACTTTGATATGGTCCCTAGAACTAGGAATTTGTAGTAGTTCATTATTTAAATGACAGAGAAAATCTCTCATGATTCCCGGATGCAATGAATAAGTAAGGGTAACAGGGGAATGGTCTGATATGACCCTAGCATGAATACTTGCATTTAATATTCTGGGCATTACATGGGAACTAATCAACTAATAATCTATTCTGGAGCAAGTACGATGAGGGGAGGAGAAAAAGGTATGTTGCTTTTCACCTGGATTCAAACTTCTCCATATGTCCAATAACCCTGCCCCATGCATAAGTTCCTTTTAGGCTCTTTTCATTGTGGAAGGACCAGACCTTTCAGTATCTGATCTGTCCAGCTGTAATTGGGGTTCGATATTCCAATCACCCCCTAGGAATATTGTTCTAGGCAGGTTAGAAACCACTAAATCTAAAAGATGTAAAAAGAATTGTGGGGAGTCCACATTTGGACTATTTATGGAGCCAATCAGAATATGTTGGGAATGTAATAGTCCCTTTAGAAGCAGGTAGCACCCATTGGTATCCCAGATTTCATGTTCCACTTTAAAGGAAACTGATTTGTTAATTAAGATTGCAACTCCCCCCTGTTAGAGGATATACCCGCTCCATAAGCTTGTCCTACCCATTTTTTATACAATAATGGGGTGTCTTCTCTTCTAAGGTGGGTTTCTTGCAGACATACGATTCTAGCCTTAGGATGCAATAGATGTTTTAAAATTAATTACCTTTTACATCGATCTTGAGCACCCTTGACATTCCAGCTCAAAATGGTGTAAATACCACACATGTGTTATTCGAAAGATAGTAATCTAGCAGTCAAACGGGTACTAACACTATCAATATACCAGACACCCTGACACTTGGTAATCCCCCCAGTCCAAACACAGAATATAACAGTCTTTTCTTCCCACCCCAATCTCCCCCCCAAACCCCAAAACCCCAAAAAGTAACAAAATAACATAAATGTTAAGATCTACCCCCAGCTCTTTTAACTGTACTTGCTTACTCATTCTGCCAGGTGATGTTATTATGCAGACCCATGAGCAGCTCCCCCCCCCTGCTACACATTAGACAAGTGGTTTAGCCAATATTTGGTATACTCTACAGAGAATTGAATATATATAACTAAACCATGCAATCAGCCATTAATTGTACACCTTAATTCCCTGTGAGGCAAAAAAAAAAATTTTTTAAGGCCTCAGATCACTATTTACTAAAAGGAACTAAATATTCAGGTAAAGTTAACCAGGGCTCTGGAAAAACATGTAGAAATAAGGAAAAGAAAAAACAGAAATTATGTCCTGTAATCCTATGGAACAAACCACCCTGTTTAAATCACAGAAGTATTGTTAAAGGAATATGTTTTTTTTTTATTTAGTTATTTAACCAGGTGAGACAAACTAAGCTAAAAGCTTTTTTATAGGTGCAACCTGGGAGTACAGGGAAGTTAAGTGACTTACTCAGGGTCACACAGTATGCAAGTGGAAGCTGTGGAATTCAAACCCAAGTCTGGTCTGCTGGATGTCACCAGATTTGCAACTCAGAGTCTTAAACCACTGCGCTATACTGCCTTTTTACACAGAATTAACAGGATTAAGTAAAATTGTAACCCATAGTCACCCAGAGCAAGGCAGAAAGTAAACGATTAGTCATTGTTAATAGTACCGGTGATTTATCAATTTAAAATAGGGTTACCCTGAAGGTTTCAATTGTAAGAGTCTCAGTTACAGTCAACATTCAAGAGAGGGTGACTTCTAAGTTTACCACGAGGATCCGATCAAGTTCACATCCATTTCCTAAACCCAGGCATGGTAGTCCCAGTTAAAATAATTAAAGCCTGTCCCGGTAAGACTGTTAGTTCTGAAAGTTTCAGATGTTATGCACTGCACTTTAAACTGACAATCAGGTCTGGTGCAGTCATTTAAAGAGATCTGGTAGAACCTTCTTTAGTTCAGTTAAGGCATGCTCCTGATTTTCATAAATTTGCCATTGGTCATTAACTTTAACTTGCAGTATTGCAGGATACTTCACCCTAAAAAGGTCTCCCAGCGGCTATTAACTTGGAAACATGTGGGTGTAATTCTTGCCATTTTATTCAGACAGATTGTGGCAGGACCTGAGAGATTCTGACTTTTTTACCTTCCCATTAGACTTCCTGAAGGGTCTTCACCTGGGCCATAATGTGTTGCTTATCTAAAAAGTTAAGCAATTTAAAGATGAGAGGTCTTGGTGGGGAACCAGGTGGTGGTGGTGGCTGAAGCACCTGATGAGCGCTCTCTACTACATACACAGTGCCATCGGGAGAGGGACATGCTATCTTTTCACAAAATTTTGGGATAAACTGTATTGGGGAACTGCCTTGCTCTTTTTCAGAAATCCCAATAATAATTAAATTGTTTTGTCGACTTCTCCACTCCAAGTCTTTCAGCTTCTTCTCTAAGTTTTTAAACCTCTGGGCGATAGTAGTATGATTGAGCTCAGCCTTATCTGATTTCTTCTCCAGGGATACTATTCTGGCTTTGTTATCCCCAACTCTCATGGCAAGAGAGTCGACAGAGGTTTTAATGTGGTGCAGTTTGTCCGATATGCCAGCAATCGAGTCCTGCATTGGTCTCATAATTTCTAGAAATCTTCCCTAGTCAGTGCCATAGGTCCCATTGTAGTTTTGGTAGTTTGTTGTTTAGGCTGCTTAGAGGCCATGTCTTTTTCAGGTGTTGGAGGAGGAGAGTGCCGTGGCAGCAATTTGCACATATAAACATCCATATGGAGTTTGCAGATGCTGGATAGCAATTTGTCACCTTTTCAATAGATTAGAAAATAAATCTGTGTTCAATTTCTAGTGTTTATTAGCAGTTATTAGCGAGGGAGGGATGGATCGACAAGAGCTTGCAGCTTCTCAGTAGGCTGCCATCATGTGAGCGTGCTCCCTATAATTGTTAATGATTCTACTAGTTTGGCTGCATCATGGTTCATCCAAATATGATCTATCATGGATGAACCCATTGGACCCATACATGTATTTTCCCCCTGTAGGTCACCATTTGTTCTCCCATTTAATAGGGTGCAGCTTGCATCTTCCATAGCTTGCAACAAATTTCTCCCTTGTTTGTTCATCTTATTATCCTTTGCATTTCTAATCTGTTTAAGTTTGGGATTCATATCTGGTATGTTTTGTAGAATAGCCCTATGAAATACTCCCAATGTTGATATATTCACTACTCTGGCGTTAAAGTCTGCCATAATTATTAAAGAATAGGTGGGGAATCTGTCTATAAGGTATCCTATAAATTCTATAAAACCAGGCCAATTATATACTACAGTACTTCCATTTTATCTCTTTTTGGTGGTATGTATATATTTAATATTAAAAGGGACATATTCTCTGTTTCAAGCAGTAGGGGAATTACTGACTTCAATTTACATGGAAGTTCTTTTATCTTAAATTTCAATAGGGTATTTATTTATGATTTATTTTATTTATTTATTTATTTATTGGAAAGTTTCACCAGGGCAGTTACACTGAGCAACAGGACGCTTGTCTCATGGTACGTCCTGGGGGAAGGGTAGTGGAATACATAGTTGCAAGCATACAGTCACAGTAAACAGCAAGAACAGTACAAGTGAAGATTTGCAGTACATTGTTCCAGGCATACAGTCTCAGTAAAGAGCAATGAAAATACTAAGCGAAAATGTGTGGTACAGCGGTTTTGAACACAGATTACATAACACAACAGTATAACATTATATTTACTTGCATTAGGAAAGGAAAGGGTGAACCTGGACTAGTCTAAACAGGGAGGAATATGAAGGGATAGGTGGGGAGGAGGAGTGGAGAGAGGATAAGTGCGAGGAAAGTGCTTATTGAGGGTTGGGGAGGGAAGAGGGAGGCAGTAAGATGAGCTAGTAATGGGCAGCATATAGTTACAGAGCTCAAGACAATGCCTGGGAATTAATGGCAATTGCAATTTGAGATTAGGTAATTTGTTAGTGAAGAGGAGAGAGAGAACGAGCAGAGGAAGAGTGGTGAATTTGAAATGGGTGTTTGTTCCATAGTTTGGGGAGGCTGTAGGAGAAGGCCAGTTAGAAACATAGACTTTGATGGCAGATAAGGACTACTTGGCCCACCCAGTCTGCCCAATTCCCTACCTATTGGATAAGCTGCAGATTCTAGTTAACCAACAGCCTACTTCCTGCAACCCCCCCACTATAATTGCCTTATGTCTATACCATGCATGTTTGAATTCCCCCACTGTTTTAGACCCCACAACCTCTCAAGGAAGGTGGTCCACCACTCTCTCCATGAAAAAGAATTTCCTCACATTACCCCTGAGCCATCATCCCTCTAACTTTAAATTGTGCCCTTGGTTATTTTACATCTCTTTTTTTCTGAAAGATGCTACCCTCCTGGACTTTGTTGATTCCTTTGAGGTGCTTAAAAGTTTCTATCATGTACCCCATCCTCCTTTCATCAAAGGGTATACATATTAAGCTCTCTCCGTCTCTCTTCATATGGTTTCTGATGTAGACCCTGCACCATTTTAGTTGCCCTCCTCTGGACTGCTTCCATCGTGTCTATGTCCTTGCATAGATGAGGTCTCCAAAACTACATGCAGTACTCCAGATGGGGTCTCACCAACTGTCTGTATAGAGGGATAACCACTTCCCTTTTTCTACTTGTGATGCCCCTCCCTATGCATCCCAGTATCCCCCTGGCTCTCCTTACTGACCAGAAGTTGTGCCCCTACGAGGTATATGCAGAGTTCATGAGTCAACTGATCTAAGGGAATAAAGTGTGGAGGGGTGGATAGGAAGGCTGAGATGTAGGAGGGGAGAGATCCAAGCCAGAATTTGGAGATGAATTTGGTGGTATGGAGTGAGCGTCTGTTTGCAAGGGTGGTAAAATTTAGAGAGCGGTAGACGGTACAATAGTGAGTCAGAGGGCAGGAGTATCCAGTGCAAAATGGCAGAAGGAGTTAGAGAGGGGGTCCAGTCTGGTTAGGGAGGATAGTGGGGCAGCACTGTAGACTATGTCACAGTAGTCAAATATGGATAATATTTTCAGTACTAGCTTGTGCCTTGCAATCAGTAGGATACATCTACAGTTTCTGTAGAGGGCACCAAGTTTGATCCAAAGTTTCTTTACCATGGCGTCAGTGTGTACTGAAAAGTTGAAATGCTGGTTGAGCCAAACACTGAGGTATCTAAAGGAGGAGGTGTCCTCAAGAACTGTCGCATCAAGCGTGTGGAAGGTGGGCTGGGAGGTAAACCTAGCCAGTCTCTGCCTAGTGCCAAAGGTCATGGAGACTGTCTTTTTGGCATTAAGGAAGTGTTGGTGGTCTCTAAGCCAGACCTGGACATTTATGAAGTCGAACTGAAGTCTGGTAGTGACATCAGAGACAGATTTGCCAGTAGTATAGATTACTGTATCATCCATGTACATATTTATGCTAGATGATTAACAAATATGAGGGAGGTCGTTTAGAAGGATAGAGAAGAGGAGCAACTGAGGCACAGATCCCTGGGGGACTCCAGTGGTAATAGATAGGGGAAGAGAGGTGGCATCGGCAATGCAGACCGATTGCAACCTGCTGGACAGATATGCTTTAAACCAATCATTGGCCATGGTGAAGAACCCAGCTGAAGTGAGGTTGCTCAGTAGGCAAGGTTGGGAGACGTTATCGAAGGCTTTGGCCAAACTGATAAATATGGCTGAGGTAATTTGGCTATTTTCCATGCCTGTGAGGATGGAGTTTGTCAGGCTAAGCAGGGATGTGGCAGTGGAGTGGTTTTTCCTAAAGCCAGACTGGAAGGTAGTGAAGAAAGCAGAGTCAACGAGATAAGAGGAGAGTTGTTCTAGAACAAGATGTTCTTGGAGCTTGGACAAGGAAGTAGAGAGATAGGATGGTAGTTCCTAGGGAAAGATGAGTCACCACCCTTAGGAAGAGGGAGCATGACAGCATGCTTCCAGGCAGTTGGAACAGTTGAAGATGTAAAGGACAGATTTAGTAGGAGAGATAAAGGGTAGACTATAGCAGGAGCAGACTGGAAGATAAGCTTAGGGTTCAGGCCATCAGGAGAGGATTCTTTAGCTGGGTTGATAGAGAGCAGAGCTTGCAAGGCAGCAGCCAGGGAGATAGGATAAAAGGAGAAAGTGGTAAGAGAGGGGGAAGCAGAGTAGGATGGGAGGTGGAGGGGTTTGCAGGAGTAGGGCTTGGGGAGGTAATGGGAAGGGGAGAAGGAGAAGAAGGAAAGAGGGGGGATAGGAGGATGGCAGGATGAAGAGGGAGGGCATAATGGGGTGGGGATGGGACAGGGGGTTGCCTGCCGAGGTAGAGTGGGGACAGGGGAGCTCAGTGGGTGCCTGTGGTGCTGCCAGAAGTGCCAAGGCACAGGTCGTGAAGTGGGTGTTGAAGCACTCAGCTCCAGCCAAGGGTTCAGATATGACTGCTTGATTTATCTTGAGGATGGTGGTAGGGGCTTGCTAACAGGAGCAAAAAGGGACTTGACAACCTTCCAAACTGTTGAAGGTTTGCTAGTATTTATTGTGAAGTTAGAGTGGTAGAGTTCTGATTTGGCCAGGTAGATAGATTTAGTACAAACATTGCATAGATCTCTATAGCTTTGATAATCCCTAGTGCAACCAGTTGCCTTATGTTTGCGTCATGCTGAGTTTCAGGCTCTTTTGTAAGCCAAGAGCTTAGGAGTAACCCAAGCAAGGTGATTGCCTCAGGCTCTCTTTTACATAAGGGTGTGAACAGCTCCACATGAGGAGGAACTTAGCACCGAAGGCCTGGAGGCCTGCATCGACTAAAGGGTTAGAAGCGAGCAAGGACTAGTCTGTGGTGCTGAGGTCATGGTGAAGTGGATGTACATCTAAAGAGGCATAGGAACGAGTTAGTAGGATTTTGTGTGGAATCTTAGGCCTGTGTTTCTTGCGTACTACTTATATTATGTAGTGGTCACTTAAGACATCCAGTAGAAGGCCTGATGCCATGACCATGTGTGGGTTGGATGTGAGAACAAGATCCAGTAGAGAGTGGTTTTGGATTTTGTTGTTCAGGCAGGTGGGTTCATGAATTAGTTGGGTTAGGTTCAGAGCCTCAATATTTGAGCAGGTTTTGGCCTGGGTACAGGACAGCCAGTTGATGTTTAAGTCACCCAGGATGTATAGCTCAACGGAGTGGGCAACGTCAGTAAGCTTTTTGATGAGGTCAGTGACTTGGGAGGGGTGTTGTTCAGGGCAGCAGTAGACTCTGACAATGAATAGAGGTGAGGAACATGGTAGCAAGAGGCTGAGGAGGATAACCTCATGTGAGGATGTGATACAGGCTGTGAGTACATTTGTAAATTTGAGTGTCATGGAGATATAAATGGCCACACCTACACCGCGACCTTCTCTATCCATACGAATTAGTGAGAAGCCAAGAATGGAGATAGCTTGGTCAGGGATGTGTAAGGACAGCCCGGTTTTGGAGATAATAATGATGTCTGGTGCATAACCATGGACCATATTCTGTAGCAAGGGAAGTTTGTTTATGAGGCTGTGGATGTTAAGATGGATGAGTTTTAATCCTTTTGGGAGAGCTAGAGGGGGGAGAGGGGTGGGGAATGGGTAGGGGAGTTTGTGGTGGGTGGACCAGGGTTTGGGTGAACATCCCCTGCTAGTAGAAGTAGAAGCAGGATAGTGAGGAGTTTTCCCTTGTGGTTATTTTGCAGCTTATAGGGGAAAGGGGATGCTTGTATGTGTACAGGTTCTTGCTGGAGAGGAGTAGAAGCGATCCCTAGGATCGTGACAAGCAGGTTGGACAAGTCTGTTAGTGGGGGCAAGGCAGCAGGGGGATATGAGTGGAGGACGTGATACAGAGTAGGTGTGTGGGACAGCCTTCCAGCATACCGAACTGTGGAGGAATCAGGCTGGGTGACAGATATGCCTTGCGGAGGTATGGTCAGGAGCAGAGTACCTTGGAGAGTAAATAGCAATTTTACCAAGGCTGGGGTCAGATGGTGCAGAGGGCGAGAATAATTTGGAAGCATAGTTGAAGAGGACAAGGATTAAATAAGGGAGGGCGATGAGGTACTTAGCAGTGTGATGGCTCTATTATAGCTTGCAAGTTAGCTAGTTGGGTAGATCAGCCTTCTAGTGGTCAGATTTTATAAGGAGCCAATGGGGAAGTAGGCTGATTAGAAAACATTTGCTATCAGGTGACACCACCAGATTGCTATAAAGAAGAGTATCCACATAGGGTGGGAAAGTGGGGGGGTGGGTGGGGAGCTGGCACACAGCACCGGCAGAATATTGGTGCTGTACCTTGTAGGCTTGCTAGCCAGGCTTGAGGTCTTTGGCGGTGACTTCAGAGATGCCATCCATCCAGGGGGCCGAGCCTTTGACAATGGCAGAGCTTGGGAGCCCTGGTCTAGGGCGGCATGGCTGAGAAGAGAGAGAGAGAGAGAGTGGGAGTTTAAATGTTGGTAGCAAACAAAGGGGCAAACAGACCAGTGGGAGTCCAAATTTGAAAGACCAAGTGAAGAGGTTTGGGTGCCAAAATGTCTGGAGACAGAGCAACGCATTCAAACAAGGGCTGTTCTCACTTAAATCACTGTAATCTTTCTTTATACAAACAATTTAGTCTTAAATTAACAAGCTGTAGCTAGGCAGATTTAAAATGAATGATTTAAATTATTTTGAAATCGACCCTAGTCGCAGGAATAGAAAATCCCTCATATCCAGCCATAGTGGGAGCATGTTCTTCACTACACCAAGTCTCTTGTATACAGAGAATATCATACTGCATCAAAAAACCTCTACATTCTTCATCTGCTAGCTTCATTATAAGTCCCTTAATATTCCAAGTAAGTATAGACATTTTTTCCATCTGGTGGGTTCCTTAGTCTATCACCAGTCAATTACTCTCTCTGTCTAACTCTATTTGTCGAAATCTGTTTGATTCTGCTGTTATTCCTTGGGTTCTTTCCCTAGTAAAATTTGTCCTTAGTAATTGTACCTCTGTTATATTGTAGCCTATCTCGTCTAGTAATGCTGAATATTGTGTAGTTAGTTCTGCTATCTTAGTATTTGCAAATATAATATCTATTTGTGTATTACCATTGCTTTGGTCATGTATCTTTATCTGCTCTATGTTTTTCCTTGATAATGTGATATTCATCACTCTTGAAAAAAGGCAGCTATTTCTGTTTTGTTCTTACCTACTGGTTCCCTGCCTGACACCTTCCACTCAAACACAGTGAGTGGTTTGGATTCCCAGGATACTTCCTTTAAACTAGCATACTCTGATATCACACCCAACGTAGTCATCAGCCATTCATTAGAATGTTCTTTATTATAGAAACATAGAAACATAGAATTTGACGGCAGATAAGGACCGCTTGGTCCACCTAGTCTGCCCATTTTCCTACCTAACAGATAAGCTGCAGATCCTAGTTAACCAACAGCTTACTTCCTCCTACCCCCGACTAGGACTGCCTTATGCCTGTCCCATGTATTCTTGAATTACCCCACTATTCTTGACTCCACAACCTCCTCAGGGAGGCTGTTCCATGCATCCACAACCCTCTCCGTGAAAAAATACTTCCTCACATTACCTCTGAGCCGTCCCCCTTCTATCTTCAAATTGTGCCCCCTTGTTCTTGCACATCTCTTTTTCTGAAAGATGCTACCCTCTTGGACTTTGTTGATTCTCTTGAGGAACTTGAAAGTTTCTATCATGTCCCCTCTCTCCCTTCTTTCCTCAAGGGTATACATTTTAAGCTCCTTTAGTCTTTCTTCGTATGTCTTCTGGTGCAGACCCTGCACCATTTTGGTTGCCCTCCTCTGGACAGCCTCCACTCTGTCTATGTCTTTGCGGAGATGGGGTCTCCAGAACTGCACACAGTACTCCAGATGGGGTCTCACCAACTGTCTGTACAGAGGGATAACAACTTCCTGTTTTCTACTATTGATGCCTCTTCTTATGCATCCCAGTATCCCCCCAGCCTTCCTTACTGCCTTCTCACATTGCTTGCCCACCTTTAGGTCATCTGATATAATTACCCCCAGGTCCCTTTCCATTTTTACTGTTGTCAGTATCTCACCCCCCATTGTGTACTCTTCCCCTGGTTTTTTGTTTCCCATGTGCATTACCTTGCACTTCTTTGCATTGAATCTGAGCTGCCATACATCTGACCATTCCTCCAACCTTGCCAAGTCCCTTCTTATCCTTTCCACTCCATCTTGTGTATCAACCCTGCTGCAGATCTTTGTGTCGTCTGCAAAGAGGCATACTTTTCCTTCCAGTTCCTCTGCAATGTCACTTATAAAGACATTAAAAAGGACCAGTCCCAGTACTGAACCCTGTGGTACCTCGGTAGTAACCCTCCTTTCTTCACTGTGTACTCCATTTACTACTACCCTTTGTGTCCTGTTGTCTAGCAAATTTCTTTATCCAGGCTACCACCTTGGGACCACTCCAAGGCTGGCTAACTTGTGTATTAATCTTTTGTGTGTGACTGTATCAAATGCCTTGCTAGAATCTAGGTAGGCCATGTCCACAGCCCCTCCCTGGTCTACTACTTTGGTCGCCCAGTCAAAGAAATCTATTAGATTCGTCTGACACAACCTTCCCATCGTGAATCCATGCTGCCTTGGGTCCTGTGCCCCTCTGGCCTCTAGGTACTCAACAATTCTTTCCTTCAGAAGTGAGTCCATCATCTTCCCTACCACTGAGGTCAAACTAACTGGTCTGGAGTTTCCTGCCTCTGTCCTGCTCCCACTTTTGTGAAGAGGAATCACATCTGCCCTCCTCCAGTCCTTGGGTACCACCCCATCCTCCCATGATTTGTTAAAAAGAGTAGTCAGTGGTGTCACTAGTTCTATCCTTAGTTCTTTTAGAATTCTTGGGTGAATCCTATCAGGCCCCATTGCTTTGTCCACCTTCAATTTGATTAGTTCTTTCAGTACCCTTTCTTCTGTAAATGGACTGGTATCGACCCCCGTCTTCAGAGTGTTTCCCTTGTTTGGTTTAGGTACATCCCCCTCCTCTTCCTTTGTGAATACTGAGCAGAAATATTCGTTCAGTATCCCTGCTTTTTCACTGTCACCCTCTACCCACATTCCCGGCCCTTTATTAAGCCTTAGTATCCCTCCTTTGGTCTTTCTTCGCTCCCTAATGTACCTATAAAAGGTCTTTTCCCCCTTCTTAACATAATTGGCTATCCTTTCCTTGGTTTGGGCCTTTCCTATTCTGATTGCCTTCCCAGCCTCTTTCTGCTTTAACTGATAACGTTCTCTGTCCTGCTCCTTCTGTGTTTCCTTATAGTTCCTGAATCCTGTCCTTTTCTCCTTAACCTTCCCTGCCACCTCTTTTGAGAACCATAGAGTTTATTTCCTTCGTTGTGTTTTATTGATTTGCTTTACACAAAGGCTTGTTGCCTCTGTGATGGCTGTTTTGATTACTCCCCATTGTTTCTCCACCCCTCCTTCTTGCCTGTTTGCTAGTGCTTTTCTGAAGCACTCTCTCATTTCCCAAGTCAGCCCTCCTAAAGTCCAGTACTCTTGCTTTTGTAGGCAGTTGTATGGCTGTGTTTATACGTGAACCACACTGTTTGGTGGTCGCTTGTTCCCAGATGGCTAACCACTTCTAAATCAGAGATTCTTTCTCCGTCCCCATTTGAGAGTACCAGGTCTAAGATTGCTCCCTCCTGAGTGGGTCCCAATACTAACTGTCTGAGGCATGCCCCCTGTAGGGCATCAAGAATGACCCTGCTCTTGGATGTGCCTGTAGCAAAGGTGCTCCAGTTAACATCTGGCATATTCAGGTCCCCAATCAACAATATCTCCCCTTTTTCTGCCATTCTAAGAAAGCCTTCTATCATTTCCTTGTCCATTCCCTCCCCCTGAGATGGGGTCTATATACAACCCCATGTGGATTGTGGTGCCATTCCTGTCTCCAGGGTGACCCAGAGTACCTCATCTGCTCCCTGTTTACTCTTTAGTTCTGTTGCCTTGATCCCTTCCTTTACATAGAGAGCTACTCCTCCTCCTCTTTTACCCTCCCTGTCCCTCCTGTAGATTGTGTATCCTGGTATGCTGACATCCCAGTCATAGTTCTCTGCGTACCATGTTTCTGTGACTGTCACATTATCCAGGCAACCCTCTTCCATCAAGGCCACTAGTTCAGGGAGCTTGTTACACAGACTACGGGCATTGGTACTCATCACCCTCCACTTTTTGATAGCCTTACCCCTTTTAGCTCCATTCCTGTCCTTACTGCCTTTGCCTTTTTTCACATTTATCTCTGTTCTGCTCCCCAATAACTTCTCTACCTTGGTGTTTACCTCACTAATCACCATGTTTTGTGGGGGGAGGCTGGAATTTCCCTGCTCTTTTTCAGTGCCTCCCCCCTTGGCTAGTTTAAATGCTTATTGCCTCCTTTGTCAGTTCCAATTGATTTTCTATCATCACTGGAACTATCTGAGGTGTTAACATTTGAATTCCTTTTGCTCTTAGTTCTTTTTCACTTTCCCAGATATTTTCTGCCAATTCTGGGACCTTGCAATATATGAGTACACAATGTTGCAAATCCAAATTTGGAGGTCTTGTTATAAAAATGTCACCCCGTACATCTTTTACCTGGAGTAGTTTGATTAGCCAGTCCACCAATACTTGTTGTGATTCCTAATAACATTTATTTATACCAAAGAGCTTAATCAGGTATCCCATGCTACTCTCATGGTTCCTATTTGTGGATTTTTGTGATATGGAGACATTGTTTCCCCTTCCACTATTCTCCAAAACATTGCCATTCATAATATCAGACTGATAGGTACTGGGATCAAAGTTTATGGCCCCGGTTTGCCCCTGGATTTCTATTACGGAATCTTCCTGCTGAAATCCGTTTCCTACCTCTGGTAATTCTAAAGCTCCTATTTTCCGGTCATCTTCCATACCCCTTTCTATTCCTTTTTTTTTTTTTAGAATTTTCTCGTATTACTATTTCCCTAGAGTGGTTTCTCTTTCCTTTTACTTCTTTACCTTTTGTCATCTATATTTGTGCTTTTGTATATGTTTTCTTTTGTTTTTTTTTTGTTTTGTTTTTTGGGACCACCTTTATTTTCCCCAGTTAACTTCACCTTACTTGGAGTTTCTCTGTTAAAGGGTGCTGGAAGATGAACCTACACAGCTTTGTTACTATTAATAAGATCACTATTAATGTCCTGAATTGATACTTGCTCTATCTTTTCTTTCTCTTCTATTTTCTTTTGCATAAGATTTTTAAACAGTGTTTGATTATAGATTATATATGTTCTTATGTTAGAGATTTCATCCTTTAGTATTGCTAAGTTCTCACGAATTGCTATATTGGCTAGGTAAGGATTTTTTTAAAAGCTCTAATATCTGTTTGGATAATATAGAAGATGTTACAAATTTCCTTTCATCAAAAATAACGTATTCCCTATGTTCTGAATATGTAGTATTTCCTCCTGGTGAGTACTGCCAATTTGAATCATTATTGTTGGAACTTCCTTCTTCAGTTGGTTCCCTTCTTAAAGGAGTTTCAACATTGCTCAAATACTTTGGCTGAAAGCATGGTATGAGTGTTTTTTACCCCTCAATCGCCAAGCTCATATCTCCACAAAAGGCTGCTAAGCTGTAGGAAATGGGGACTACAAAATGTCCCAATTCTAAAGTGAAGGTAACTGATTGACTTCCAGGACCGTAGGAGGTCATGGGGCCTGCAGGTGGGGAATATATTCCCTTATTTAACCATGCAGGCAAAGTTGTGTGAAAACTCTGCCCTGATCGAAGAGGAAATATATGAGTCCCTGACATGTATGAACCTCTTGTCAGTATTTTACCATATCATTAGAGGAGATGACAGGATGTGGCCCTGCCAGACATCTGGTCAAAATGAGAGCAGGACTTCTGTACACCCATTAACTCTAAACTCTGGATAGAGGTGGCTAGACAGCTCAATACATTAGTAGCCAGAGACATTGCCAGCTATTTCCAGATATTTTGCTAAATTTCTGAAGAATTTCTCTCTGCTGCCCCTACGGTGGAAATACAGAAAGCAGGAGATATTTCTGGAAATATCACAGAAATTTTGGGAAATATCTAGCAGTGTCTGTGACTGCTACTGTAGCTGCTCTCACAGTAATAAACCGCAACAAACTGCAGGATTTTATGCTCAGACTTTATATCACCCCACAGAAGTTACACTGAGCCTTTACTGACAAGCCCTCATGCTGCCTTAAATGCTCACAAGAAGTAAAAGATTTCATCCATACTGCCACTTGTCCAAGGCTCAGCCAGTTCTGAAATTCAGTTCATTTGAAAATGATGGTTGTCCTTGGGAGGACTCTACCAAATTTCCCCTTGAGCTGTTCTTAGGTGCTGATCATATCAAGCATTCAAAAGGTGACGGCTTATCCATTTGATCAACTGCCCTTGTAAATGCCAGGAAGGCCACTGCTGAAAACTGGCTCTCTTCTGACCATTCCCCTCACAATCTACAAATGTGTCTTAAACTTGAGAGGGCCCAGTTGGGTGCAAATAGCAGGTCCAAATTCTTCCTGCAAATGTGGTGCCATTTCATTGCTGTTATTAAGAATGATCACATTTTATTTTCTCTCTAAGATGCCTTTCCCATGCAGATCAAGGCCCAATCTTAGGACCCGCTCTGTTGTCCCTGGACCCCTGCATTCTCTCCATGGACCCCTGCTTTTTTTTTCTCTCTGGGCTGCCTTGCCCCCTGCAGATCATGGCCCAGTCTTAGGACTTGCTTTGTTGTTCCTGGATCCCTGCAATTTCTCCATGGACCGCTGCTTTTTTTCTCTCTCTGAGCTGCCTTGCCTCCTGCAGATCATGGCCTGATCTTATGACCTGCTCTGTTATCCCTGGACCCCTGTTTGTTTTTTTTTCTCTCTGGGCTGCCTTTCCCCTTGGAGATCACAGTCTAGTCTTAGGTAAAAGGAACTGAGGCACAAGGACCAACTACCACTCAGGAGCAAAGGCACCATTTTTGAAAATAGGAAACTCCTGAATCCAGTGTGCAGAGACTACTCTCTAGCCACTTTGCCTTAAGCACCATTTGTATTTGCCTCTCACATTCAAATTGCTACAATGAACTTTATTTACTTAACACTGCTTCAGGAGTATTATACTGTAAGCAGGACTATTATTACATGTAAAATCCATTATTGTAAACTTGCATTTGAACTGTAGCGCCAGACTTTGATTGCTCATACCCAATATCAGGCTCCCTCAGAATCAGTTCCAGTCTGCTTCTTTCTACAGGTCTTTTGTTTCATTATTTACTGCAGTATTAGTGGTACCCAAATCAATTCTAGTCTGCCACTTTCTAAAGGTTTTTTTTTAATTATTTATTGTAATATTGTATTAGTGGTGCCACAATCAGTTCTAGCCTGCTTCTTTCTACTGGTCCTTTTCCATTATTTATTGCAGTATTAGGGGTGCTATTTCATAAGTGGTATTGTGATTTTACAATTGATTTTATAGTTGTGCAATCTGATTAGTTTGTGCCCGATTTGTGTTTCTACCTCATTTCTTTCTGTCTATTTGACTCAGTCTCTACCTGCCTAAGCCTTGCTACCCCCACCAAGCTAGACACAGCAACCTTTTCCACTAGCTCTCCACTTTCTGTCTGTCCCAACTGGCACCATCAATCACAGTGACCCGCTCCTACTCCTGCCACCAATGACCTGCTTTAAAGTGCCAAGCACACTAAGCTTTATCATCTCTTCTTCTCCCTCCTTAGGACCTGCTCTGTTGTCCCTGAACCCATGCATTCTCTCCACAGAGCCCTGCTTTTTTCTGTCTGGGCTACTTTGCCCCTGCAGATCACAGCCCGATCTTAGGTCTCTTCCTGCCACCACTCTGTGGTGACTCCCCACCCACCACCCACCACCCCGTCCTTGTCCGTCATTTCTTATATAGGCACAGGTTAAGGGGCAGAGTCATTGGTGCAAGACACATGCACACTACATTGTGGGAACTGGACCAAGACCAACACAACTCATTTCACATAGGACAGTGAACAGCTCTTAGATGATGATGATGACTTTCAGACAGTGCCAGCCTGAGTTGGATTTGATTCTATGGCTAGAACTGGGTGGAATGTGGAATTCCTTAGTGGAATTCATAAGGAATGGCAGTTGCACTTCTAAAATTATTTTCTGAATCTCTGTCATAATTCTGCAGGATTCAAAAAAGTATTTCTATATAAATCATGGGATTATATTCTGTGGATTACATAATCTGTGGAATTTTATTCTGCTGTTTGCACAAAATAAATCTGCAACTGCAATATGATTCTGTAGTTAACATAGAAACATAGGATTGCATGGCAGATAAGGACTGCTTGGCCGACCCAATCTGCCCTATTTTCCCTACCTACTGTGTTGCGTCGGATAGTAACTGATCTCTGGCTCTGTCTCCCTCCTTTTTCTGTCCACTAAGATTCCCTTATGTCTATCCCATGCATTCTTGAACCCCACCACTGTTTTTGCCCCTACCACCTCTGCTTGAATGCTGTTTCAGGAATCCACCACTCTTTCTGTGAAGAAGTACTTACCTACAATTCCCCTAAATCTACCTCCCTCAGGCTTCATAGTTTATCCCCTTGTTTTTGGCACCTTTATCTCTGAAAATATCTCTCTCCTGTACCTTCTCTACCACTGTGAGGTATTTAAAGGTCACTATCATATTCCCCTTTTGTTGTCTCTTCCAGAATGTACATATTGAGGTCCTTTAGTCTCATTATTGGGCTGTTGGTGCAGACCCAGCACCATTTTAGTTGCCCTCCTCTGGAGTGCCTCCACTCTGTTTATGTCCTTCCAGAGATGTGGTCTCCAGAACTGGACACAATACTCTATGTGGGGTAGCCCATGACATGGTTGACCATGATTGAGCACAAACAAAAATGGCAACTCAGTAGCGGCACATGTCATGGGGGCTACAGATGAGATAGAGTGACCTGATGGGGGTGGGTTTGTGCATATAGTGACAGGATGTCACTACATATATGCTCACACGGGGGGGCACGTATGATCAGTGAGGGGGCAAGTGGGGAGGCAGGGGTTTTGACAGGTGGTGCCATGATGAGTTGCTGAGCTGGCCACATGGCATGGTGGGTGGGTGGGTTCATGGCTTGGGTGGACAGGGTGCTGGGTTTGGGTCTGGGTACAGGAAAATTTTTTGTTGCACCTGGCCCAATTTTTGTTTTGTTCACAGTTTGTACCCCCGACATGCACCTTCTTGAAGTTGAGAATCCTAAAGTAGGGGATAAGGGGAGGCAAAGCCCCCCCAGTGGTGTTTGGGGATATAATATTTAAAATTGTGAGTCCCTGGCACACTTTTGTGGTGTGCTGGAGAGGGGGCAAATTGACAAAATTGATTTTCAACACTGTGACATCGCCCTAACAGCAATCACCTTTTGGCAGTCACCATTATGACATAGAACCATTGGTGGAGTCTTACCAGTGATCTATACGGGGCAACAACACCTCCCTCTTTCTGCTGGTGATATCTCTCCCTATATACTCTAGCATCACACTAGCCCCTCCTAACTGCCTTACTGCACCACCTGGCTAACTTTAGGTCATGCGAAATGACTACCGCCCAAGTCTTTTTCCTGCTTGGTGGTCATCAATACCACTCCAACCATTTTGTGCTCTGCTCCTGGGATTCTGTACCCTAAGTGCATTATTTTGCACTTTTTCACATTAAAACTTGGCTGCCATATCCTAGACCATGCCTTGAGTTTTCTCAGTTCTCTGCTTATTCTTTTCTGCCCTGGAGTGTCCACCCTATTGCACATTTTGGTGTCAGCCGAAGAGGCAGAATTTCCCTTCCAGCTCCTCCGTAATGTCACTTGTAAAGACACTAAAGATGACCAGTATCAACACTGATCCCTGAGGCACCCCACTGCCACCTTACTTCCTTGTAGTGAAATATTTTTATTGTTCGACATGCAGTCTTTACAATTTTTTAAAAACAGGATACAATATCAAGTAATACATGAAATACTTTGGACAACACAGCACCATTATTAAACAATAATCCTATTTTAAAAACAAACATTTATAATTTCAATAATAATAAAAAGTGACTGAGTCTGTAAAATATCATTTTTTTCCTTGGAATTATTTGGGTACATTAGAATATTATCCGGGGGAGACTGAGGCCTGACAAAATCTGCCCCATCTAATGTTTCATATGTTTTTCATCTATAGAACATACTAGGAGAACATGCCTCAAGTCATCTGGTACTTTTAGGTTACATTTGCATAATCCATCATTAATATCTTTCCTTTTTTGTCGATAGTAAACCTGTCTGCAATTGTAGATTTCAAACTGAAATCTGGTAATTATCCTTCAAGCATCAGAATCTTCCAGTATTATTAGAGAAGACTTTAATTTATGCACTGTTTTAATTTTTTTGTACCAAAGTTTCTATAGATTTGTATTTGTTCCATGTCTCCTGAGATTGCTATTCCTTTGGCCCTGGTTTTGACCTGAGACACAATCTCCTCAAAGGGTCTGTAGTAGATTTAGATTAGAAGGTATCCTAATCCCATTGGGTACACAAATGTGGCTATACAAGACATCATAGGGAACATCATCTTTCTTGTTAAATAGTCTACTTCCTCCTCCTCTGTACACGTTCTTGGGATTCTTGATTCCTGGAGTATAAATAATTTTAATAAAAATGTTATCCTTCTGGAGGTCACGTGACGCTCATGGAGTGAGGCAGCAGCTCTCCGGGTCTCCCTCCTCTAGCACTCCGAATCTGCAGAATTGCACCATTTTACAGGGCTAACAAACTTCAGTACAGTGCTACTAGCAACTTGAGACTGTTTTTAAGTAAAATTTGCATATGCCCGTTTGGCATTATGAAGGAAGGAAGCGGAGCTGGAAGCTAAGCGGCGCGGCAGAGCTCGTCGCCATCTATCGCAGATGAAGAAATTACGCCAGCCAAAATATATGGGGACCTGACAACTATTAAGGATGCACTGTTCAAACTAATAGAGGAGGTCTCAGAAATCAAGCCTGCTTTGACCCAACTCATGGCAGATGAGTAGCGGATACAGAGGCGAGAATCTCTTCTATAGAGAGCCATGGATAAATCGGGGACTGCTAAGATTGAGTGTAAAAGGAGCATCAGTAAACTTGAAGATCGCCTCGATGATCTAGAAGGTCGCAACAGGCATAACAACCTGGTGCTATTGGGTCTCCCAGAAGGAGAAGAGGACTAAACACGATCCTGTTTCTGCAAAGGCTACTTAATAAATCAGCAGGGCCCTCACCTAATGGTCCAGACTATATTATAGAGAGAGTCCATAGAGCTCTTCGTGCCAGACCCCCCTCATCTGAACCACCGAGGCCAATTATTTTTAAGCTTCTTAACTATCTTGACCATGAGCACATCTTAAGAGAGGTCAAGAAGCTGGCAGCCTTCCAGTGGGAGGGCAAGAAACTGCGATTAGTGCTGGACTTGACATGGAAAATGAGACAGGCTCGGGCAAGCTACAAGCCGATCACGTCTAAGCTGTGGGCCGCAGGGATCCGGCATCGTCTATTATATCCTGCGAAGCTAGAAGTCACAGTTAATGATGGCCCTAAGAGGTTCAACTTGGCCGAGGAGGCACTGGCATCCCTGAAATCTCTGCTACCTGACCTGTTTGCCAAGGGATGAAATTTTGGGACTAGTTATTTATCTCCCCTTCAGGGCGACAGCGGCCTGGACTCCTTTACTTGGTGTTAATAACCTTAATTTGCCCTCTTATACTGTTATCTAATTAATGGTAACTGTTTGGATTACTATTACCTAGTTCATCATAAGATGGAAATGATACACTACGATATTGATGCGAGGTATGTATGACCCTGGACGGGTTGCTAGGAGGTGTTCTGGTAATTAAGTTTGGTTACATGTTACCTACATATTTAGGTAGGCAATCCGGATTTATTTACACGAAGGGGCAAGGAACTAACCTTTTCTCGGTCAAAGGTTTACAATAGTTAGTTTAGTAAAATTATTTGACTTAACCTGCCTCTATCTGCATTAGTAAGGGGTCTTGGACTCTTTATATTAAGTCTAACGGGTAGGGGGTATTAAGGGATATAAGGGTTTATAGCTGTAGGAATTATATGGATAGGAGCCTTTACAAGGTCCATATATTAAGTTATTAGATGGTAGCCAGGGAACATACTATCAGATAAGATTCCGCGGTAGGATTGGAGGGCCCATTTTGGACCAAGATTGTTTTTGCCTTTTTTCAGTAACAGGCCTGCTAGCCTGAACTAGGTTCTTTTATTTGTTGCTTGAGCCTTGTGCCTAGGCTAGATGTACAAGGCGTTAAGCGGTCATATTTTTGTTTTGTTTTCCTCTACGGCCAAGGATTGGTGGTCTCTACAGGAAGGCTAGTAGCCTACTTTCTAATTTTGTTTGTTTTATGCTCCTGCCTCCCACTAAGATGGGTTTTATTCTTTTACTCACCTGATGATTAAGTATTTGGTGTTAATGTTCTTTGTTAGCCTAGGTTCAAAACTGGACATTACAGATTCGTGTATTAAACTGTTAAGACTACTTCTTAAATGGAGAATGTACCCATCTCTATGTGGCACCACGTTCAGAGAATGAGAAGTTGGCTTGGGCCAGAAGGGATGGTTTTAAGTTAATTATTGTTGTAGTATTAAGTTACGGAGGAGGAGGGTATTAGGAGGAGGTTTCTTTTTGATTGGGGATTAGTTAAGGGGTGCTATCCCAATATTTCTTTAATTTTTGGCAGTGAAATGGCTAATATACTAAATTTTGTTTCTTGGAATATTAAGGGAGGAAAGGACAACTGTAAAAATTTGTTATTTTAAACCACTTAGCCCATTTGAAACCAGCGATAGTGTTTTACAAGAAACTCATGTCCTTTCTGATCGTCGCCCATTTTAAGAAGAAATGGGTGAGCCAGGTTTTGGTGCAGGGTTTTCATCGAACAGTCGAGGGTGGCTATTCTAATTGCCCGTGGGATTCCTTTTACCCATTCGGAAATAATCTCTGATCCACAGGGCCGATACATATTTGTATTAGGCAGATTAGGTGGATTCAGTTTAGTGCTAGGATCAATATATGGACCTAATTTGGATTCACCGGCCTTTTTTATCCAATTGGGCCTGGCTTTGGCGTCCTTCAAATATGTGCCAATAATTTTGGGAGGTGACTGGAACCTAGTCCAGAATACTCGGCTGGACTGATCGCACTATAAAGGACCATTTCTTTCCCCGGCCCAGAACGCTCTAAGAGAGTTTACATCATCACTAGGTTTGGTGGACCCTTGGCGTGCCATGAACCCTAATGCTCGAGAATACACCTTCTCCTCTGCGGTGCATAAGTCGCACTCGAGGATCGACTATTTTCTGGTCAGCCAATTTAGTTTATCCTGGGTAGTGGAGGCCTCAACTCTGCCTCGTGTAATTTCTGATCATTCTCCGTAAAATGGTGTGTCTGTTGCCCCGCATAACCTTCTAGTCATACTCTTGGTCTTTGAATAATAACATTTTGAAGGACCCCAAAGCCTTAGATAGATTTAGATCTTTTTTGGAAAACTCAATCAATAATAATTGGGGTACAATTACAGCTGTAGATCAAACTTGGGCAGCTCTTAAAGCTATGTGGCGAGGGAAACTAATACGTATGGCTACGGTGCGCAAAGTTAAGACAAGACAGCTTTTGGACAAACGTTTAAGGTAGATTAGGGATTTAGAAATTATGTGTGATGGACGAAGAACTGAGGAACAGGAGCGAAAACTAATAACCCTGAGAACATGGTATGCAGATAAACAGAGGGAGAAAGTTATCAGTTCAGCATCTAGAGTTAAAGCCCTATACCTAGGGCAGGGCAGCAAGTCTGGGAAATTGTTGGCCTGGCAATTGAGGCAAAGGTCTTTGGACAGGTGGGTGACTGCCCTGAAACATCCAGAATCGGGACAACTGGTTACAGATCCAGGGAGGATATTAGGAATTTTTGTAGATTTCTATCAGAATCTTTACTCAAGTCAACAGTCTTCCTCTAAGGCCACTGATAAGATTTACTAATTTCTGGATAGCATTCCTCTACCTCGATTATCAGAGGATGTTGGCCCATATTTAGTAGCCCCAATTTCGGAGGTGGAAATAGGGAAAGCTATTGACTCTCTCCGCCCGGACAAAGCGCCAGGCCCGGATGGGTTCACAGCTTTCTTTTTTCAACTGTTCAAAAATAACCTTGTGCCCTTATTGCATAAACTTTTCTCCTTTGGTGTGAACATGAGATTAAAGATAAAACACTGTTTGAGGCCAAGATTATTTTGTTACGAAGCCCGATAAGCCCCAGACTTAGTGGGTAACTTTAGCCGATTTTTGCTAAATTTAGATGTTAAAATCTTTGCAAAATTCTGGCTAATAGATTAAAACATATTTGGCATGATCTTTTGAGTCCAGAACAGGCTGGCTTTGTAGAAGGCCGTTCATCGACCCGATCACTTTCAGTGTTTTATTTAATTTCTGCGTCAACGGATCCTAACGCAGAGGTATCTCTAGTGTCGTTAGACGCAGAAAAAGCTTTCGACCGGGTGGAGTGGACTTTTATGTTTACCACCCTGGCGAAACTGGGTTTTCCTGCTAGATTTATCCATATGATTCGAGTCTTATACTCACGTCCGTCAGCAAAGATTCAATGTAACAACCTAATCTCAGTAGCTTTCCCCTTATCAAGAGGTACCCGTCAAGGCTGCCCTTTATCACCCTATTTATTTAATTTGTATATTGAACCATTAATCAGATCTATTAAGGTAAACAAGGGGGTTTGAGGGCTTAAATTAAGCGACTCTGAATTTAAAGTGTCAGCATTCGCTGATGACCTGTTATTGCATATCTCTAATTCTACATCTTCCTCCTAAAGTACTCAAATTAATTACTAGTTTTAGCGTACTTTCTGGATATAGCCTAAATAAGACCAAAACATCAGTATACTCTCTTTCTCCACTTCTTCAGAAGGATTGGTGCCTCTCTTTGGGACTCCATTGGCAGGCCCAATCATTAAACTATCTGGGCATTCAAATAACTAAGAATTTGGAGGCCTTGGCCACTTTAAATCTTAGGCCCTTAATTAAATCAATAAAAGAGGACCTGGATAGATGGTCAAAACTTCCGTTGTCCTTTTCGGGTAGAGCCAACACGCTTAAAATGGTGGTAATGCCAAAAATCTTTTATCCATTGGCGAATCTAAATGTCTATCTTCCTAAGTCCTTTTTTAAGCCGCTCTACAAATGCTGTTCTGAGTTTTTGTGGAATGGTAAGCCTTCTAGAAGGTCTTATTATAAACTTGCCCGACAGCGTAAATTAGGAGGCCTTCAACTACCGGACTTTTACATGTACTATCTAGCGATCCACATGACAAGGCTGGCTGCATGGGCCTGCGAGGAGGAAACTTCTCTTCCTGGGCTCCATTTGGATCGGTTATTTATTAAAAGTTTTAAGTTTGATCTAGAGTCTATGCGATATATTCCATGGGCTAAGGTCCCGAAGCTGGCTAGGTGCGCTCCGCTAGGTTGGGATATAAAAGCTCTGCATCAATACTATGCAAGGTTTAAAATTTCGCAAGTACGCGGATTTATCCTAACCTTTATTACGAAAACCCTAATCTTGTAATTGGGAACCAACCGATATCTAGTTTTGTAGCAGCAACAGCTGTTAAATTACGAGTTAGTGATTTTTATTTAAATGGGTCGCTACTCCCATTCCAGGCTTTGGTGAAAAAGTTTGGTGTGAGAGCTCAATCTTTCTTAAAATCAATCCAAATAATAAGTAGTCTTAAATCTTATTTCCACAAAAGTTGTGGGACAGATAATTTGAGAATCATGTTTAGTAGACTTAAAGAATTTATACTGTCAGGCAAAGCAATTTCTAAGAATTATAAATATATTACTGTTAGAAGGGATTCTAATGTGTCCTCGACTCCGACATATTGGGAACTAAACCTATCTTTAGGGAGGACACCTGAAATGTGGCAGAAAGTTTGGATCGACACCTATAAATATATTAAACAAGACAGGTTGAGAGACATTCAATTTAAGTTATTACATGATTTATACTTTTCCCCAGCTAAACTTTCTAGGTTAAACCGTCAATTTTCTGCAAAATGTTTGGACTGTAATGACCTTGCATCTACTTATCATATGTTCTGGACTTGCCCCAAAATTTCGGGATTGTGGCAATTGGTGAAGCTAAGGATTAGCCAATTTTACGACTTGGCCAACTTTTTCAACCCTGAGGTTTGCATATTTGGGATGTATGATAAATTACCCGGCAAGGTAGTTAAATACCGGATGGCTATGGTAGCGGCTGTTACCAAGCTGATAATTCTACGCCACTGGAGAGATGATTGGACCCCATCATTTGGGGAATGGTGGGACGAATTCTTGAATGCACTGAATGCAGAAAGGTCGGTCTTATCATCCTTCAATACTTCAATGATTTTCCATCAATGTTGGGGTGGTCTGTACCAAGGTCTCAAGGATAGATACAGTTATTAGTTTAGGAAATTTCTTTCGTGTTTATTGTGTTGGTGTCGACCCTTTTTGATTTTGGTTCAGGCATTGTCCTTTCCTCCTTTGCACAATATGCGCTAGCCTTGTTGTTTTCTTCTAGGTTTGTTAGGTGATGTCTTATGGTGTAATATGGTCTATTATTAGTTAATTACCGGGATAGCCACCAGGGATGGAGGGGTGGAGGGGGGGGAGTAGGGGAGTTGAGTTTCTCTCTCTCTCTTTTTTATGCCTTTTCTGTATTATTAATTTATGGTCTGGGAATTGTATTTCCTTTTATGTCATTATTTATTTCATATGTAATTTGTGTTGGAAATTGTTCAATAAAGCACAGTTATTTGCAGAAAAAAAAAATGTTATCCTTCTTTCTATCACATATGTTAAGAGTGGATATTGACCAAGTTCTGTCCTAAGAATCAAGGCAGGAACTCCCTACAGAACTTTCAGTATGTATCTATAAAGTTTATTTATCTGGATTTGTAAGATCTCTAACTTCTCAATGGCCCAGATTTCTGCTGCATATATTACACTAGTCCTGATTTTGGCCTCTATGACTTTTAATAACCCTTTTATTGAGATGTTCCTCATCTGAGCTGTGAACCTCTTAAAGGCATTTGATGCTTATATTAATTTATGTCTTATTAATTTTAGATGTTCCATCCATTTAGTATCTTGTGAAAAGCATACTCCTAGACAGATGTAACTTTCAACAGTGCCAATTTTTTTCATTATCTATGTATATTTTTGATAGATTCCTCTTTTTATAGCCAAAAACCAGCAAATGTGTTTTACTTTGGTTAATTATTAATTTATTTTCTCTACACATTCCCTGAGAAGTTGTCAATTTTTCTTTGTAGACTTAACAGTGAATTTGATATTAATACAAGGTCATCTGCAAAGGTTAAAACTGGTATTGTCCTATTTTTAATACTAGGAGAATGGAATTCTGGTTTACCTAAGTTTTCTATAAGTGAGTTTATATATAGATTAAACAAGACTAGGGCCAATAGGCAACCCTGCCTGACTCCTAGGTTTGTTTTAACTCCATTTGTTAAGTCACCTTTCTGGTTAAATTTTACTTTCAGCCATGTATGTTGGTGAAGCCTTACTATTACAGTATATCAAATAGGGCATAGTCCTTAAACCTTACTATAACAACTTAACTTCCAGGTTAGAGCACCTTTCAAAAACAACGCACTCAGTGAGCAGAGTGCTATAAACCTTACTGTAACAACTGAACTTTGTGTGTGTTTCTTGTGACATGGCATATGCTTGAAAATGAAATATTGATTGGGGGATTACCTCGAGTGATTTTTCTTTTTTAAATAACTTGAGCCCTTGTTCCGAATAGGTGGAACCAGGAAGAGAGTCTGGTAGTTTACATCTGCATACTGCAGAACTACAGACTGACAAAAGTGACCATTTCTTCTGGAGCACCTGGGTTATTTTTCTTTTAGTAACTCTGATAATTATCATAGATCCCAGTGCTAATATCAGTGTCTGGGCAATACATTTATGTTTAAAATAAACTTTTTGTTGCTCGAGGGATAGTGACCTGCCAAGTTTAATTCTGGGTTAGAGCACCCTTCAAAACAATGTGCTCAGCAAGCAGGGTGACTGCGGTGAGGCACGCGGAGATGCACGCAGAGACAAATGCATCTGTGCATGTCTGCTGTGTCTGCTGGGTTGCAGGGAAAAGGGATCTCCCACCGTGCATCAGAGATATTGTAAGTTAATATCTACACTAAAGCTATACAACAAATATCAAAATGGAAGAACCTCAAAACTATTGCTCTTCATGCGAGATGTTTGGTAGAGGTCCACAGGCAGCAGACTTTGTCTGCCATAGATGTTTGTTGCTTCAGACACTACAAGCTGAGATAACCCTCTTACAAACATCCAGAGCAGTTAGGCCTGAGGTTGAGGCTTTGGAAGATTATATTGATCTAATGTTAGAGCAGGTAACACCTGTGGAAGACTCTAGTAAGACTCTTGTATCACAGGAAATCATTGATACCATTCCCTCACTTCACCCATATTCCTTTAACGATTCAAATGCCTGGACAGCAGTTCCTAATCATAAAACAAAGTGAAGAGGAGGCCAAGTATTTCACAGTGCCCCTCCATTACCCCTAGTCAATAAGTATGAGGCTCTCACAGTTGATAATACAGACTACCACCAGGATGCTAATCCAACTAATCTTACAGGGAAGAACCTTGCCCCTTGTACCCCACAAAAACAACCCTCAATGAAACAAAACAAGACAACTTCCACTTTAGTATCAGTAATTCAAACCTAGGGGATAATTCTATGACTTCTCAAATTATAGACCCTGTTGATCTACATAAAATAAATCAAGTTTATGTAATTGGTGATTCCATCATTAAACACATTGACCGTTTGGTCTGTAATGTGGACAAGACTAATCGGATATGTTCCAGTTTAAGAGAAACAAGAGTTTCCAATATAACCACTGTAGCCAAGAAACTACTTAAGGGAGCAGGGGGTAATCTGGTGTTTATTATACATGCTGGCACCAATTACATAAATAAAGCCAGCTTAGATGACCTCAAACAAGATATTGTTGCTCTTAATAATATACTGGCTGAAAGAGATAGTATAGTTTGCTTCTCTGAAATCTTACCTGGGCCCAGAGCAACAAATTTTATGACCTCCAAAATTAAAGCCTTTAACAACTGGCTCAGGAGATGGTGCTTCCAACAGGGTATTTTATGTCTCTATTACCTGTTCTCTAAAAAACTCAGATGGAAATACAACAGTCTGCGAGGTTCTTTCACTGAATGCCAGATTATTAAATTAGGCTAAAATGGCAGAACTTGAAGCCAAATGTTGTATAGCAGACTTTGGACTTATAGCCATTATAGAAACTTGGTGGGGACCTGATTCAGTATGGATTAAGAATTTACCAGGTTATAAGCTATACCACAGAGATCATTCAGGAAGAACAGGAGGGGGAGTTTGTGTAAACATCAGGGAGGACATAATTTCTTATCAAATTCCCCAGACTGAGGGTATAGAGTCCCTATGGGTAAATATCCAACTAAAGGGACAATCACATTTAGCAGTCAGTATTTGTTACAGACCTCCATCATCCAATGCAGATTGATTATACTTTAAGATTAACAAATGAAATCTCAAAAATGGCAAATAAAGGGAATATATTGGTTTTGGGAGACTTTAACATGCCATCCATAAATTGGACTGCTATGACAGGAAAAACTCATGATGAAAAATAATTAATTTCAGTAATATTGGATTTAGGACTAGAACAATACGTCTCAGTGCCAACATGAGGCGATAACATACTTGATCTAGTAATTTCTAACTTAAGGAACATCATAAAAAATGTCTGTACAAGTGTCGCACTGGGCAATAGTGATCATCACTCCATAACATTTGCTTTAATGAGTAATCCACTATTAAATCTAAGGCATGCAGAATTAAAAAATTACAATAAAGTGAACTTTCTCATTATTAATGAACATTTAAATAATCTTTGTTGGGATGAACTATTATACCCTCTAACAGTGGAGGAAGCATGGGACTATCTTAAAACAACTACTTATAACCTAGAGGAATTATTTGTCCCCATAAAGAAGAAATATAATAAGAAAGGGAAGATACCCTTATGGCTAAATAAAAATATAAAAAAAACAAATCAAAATGAAACAAAGGCTATTCTCGCAATTAAAAAAGTGTGAGGCTATCAATACAGATCAATTATTACATAAATATAAAATAACTGTAAAACATTTGAAAAAAAAAAACAGATTACAGTCCAAAAGAAAATTAGAGTTTCATTTGGCACACTGTAAAGGCAGTTATAAATCCTTATATTCATACCTTATTCATACCGTAATAATAAAAAAGACAGTAATAGACATATGGGACCCCTCTCTATTAATGACCTACTGAAGACAACTGACAAAGAGATTGCTGATGCTTTTAATAAGAACTTTTGCTCCGTCTTTACAAAAAAAGAAGTCTCCAAATTTAAGGTACATTCAGAAAGTACTTGAATAGATTATGTTATATCATGCACTGATACATTTGAAGCCTTACAAACTTAAAAAAAAATTCTAGTCCAGGACCAGACAATATAACCCCTAGATTTTTGCTTGAGACATCTGAGGCCATTGCTCAACCAATAACTCTTATTTTTAATATTTCTCTTCCAGACGATTACATTCCACATGATTGGGTTAATGCTACAGTCATACCTATATATAAGAAGGGTAATCACTCTAATCCAGAAAATTACCGTCCAATAAGCCTAACATTGGTAATAAGCAAACTAATGGAGAAAATTACTAAAAAATTCCTAGAACAGGAAATTACTTCTACTAACAAAATCAATAAAATGCAGCATGGCTTTAGGAATGGGCTCTCCTGTACTACAAACTTAGTTTGCTTTTACAACTATATTAGAGAAGGACTCAATGGGGGTACCTATGGATGTAATCCTTCTTGACTACAGTAGAGCCTTTGATAACGTGCCTCATGGTAAACTTCTAGATAAATTACAAAAACAGGGATTTTCTCAGTCATTGGTTAGATGGGTATCTTGTTGGCTGTCTAACAGATGTCAGCAAGTGAGGATTAATGGAACCCTTTCTGATGAAGGATGTGTTACTAGTGGGGTCCCACAAGGCTCGGTCCTTGGACCCATTTTATGTAATATTTTTATCAGTGATATGCAAATCAGAAATGATAAACTCCTAGTTAAATTTGCTGATGACAAAAAACTTGGGGGTTCAGTATCTTCAATAGCAAATAGGTTTACACTAAGTAACAACTTAAGAGCCATTGACAAATGAGCAGCTCAAAATGGGATGGTGTTAAATTCTGATAAATGTACTGTCCTACATTATGATAAAACAATCCAAGGCAGAGTTATACACTTAATAATTTACCCCTCAAAATATCAACATCTGAGAGAGAGAGATCTGGGAATCATTATTAATGATAAATTATCCTTTACAGATCACTGTACTAAGGTATCCAAAACCGCAAATGTATTACTGACTCGAATTAAGCGAACATTAGTTTCCAAGACTCAGGAATGTTTTATCCCTCTCTTCAGGGCCCATATCAGGCCTTATACCGACTATGGCTCTCAACTGTGGAATCTGTATCTCAAACAGAATATAGATAGATTGGAGAGGATTCAGAGAAGGGAAACAGAATTGGTACCCAGATTAGCAAATAGAATCTATAACACTAGGCTAGAGGAAACTAAACTACACTCTCTACAAAATAGACGAGTAAGAGGAGATTTATTACTGTTGTTTAAAATTACTAAGTCTCAAGATCTAATGAGCCAATGTAGCTTAGAGTTCTCAAAGAGAAAGTGTTCTCCAAGAATCCACAATAGACAAATTGATGTGGTCAAAGCAAAAGCTAACAAAAGACAACACTACTTTACTATAAGAGTCCCAAGACTTTGAAATAAATTACCACAGCATTTAGTAGATAGTAATACTATCCAGACTTTTAAGAGAGGTCTGGACCAATGGATGGAATCAAATAGCATTTGGATTTAATTTCTCACCACAGTGATGGGGGACAATCACAATGGGCTATGGCCTCCTTTTGTCCCTAATAACCAACCAAGGAAGTTAAAAAAAAAAACAAAAACAAGCAAGTAATAGTCCATGTTATAGGATTTCAACTTGCCCCAAAATAATGCTCAGCAAATTGAATCAAATGCCATTTGAGGTCAACAAAACAGCAATAAAATTTCCCCTTTTTTATTTTGACATATTTTCATATCAGATGAGAAAGGGTGTAACAATGCTGGATTTTCTAAACCTGTTTTGAAATTCATTAAGTATATTATCCTCCTCAATCTATTTCCATATCCTATTTAGGATGATTCTACAAAAAGTCTTCTGGGATATATCTAGGAGTGATATTGGTCTATACATCTGCAGGTCCAATGGGTCTCCTTTTTTCTTATGTATAGGGCAACCAGGCTGCCTTTTCAGCTATTTGATATTTATTCTCCCTGTACTATTTTGTTAAACATTATATGAAAAATGGGAGTCAACTAGTCTTGGAAGTATTAGTATACTTCCTCTACTACTCGGTCTGGGCCTGGTGCCTTATTCTTTTTTAGGCTCTGTATGGCTATTAATATTTCATAAGAATCTATATAAATTGGATGTGGGTAATAATGGACCGTTACATTATAAATTGTTTGTGTATTTTCTTCCTGGGAACTGCAGTCCTTCCTGACTCCAAAATGCCGGACATCTCAAGGACAAAGGTCCTTTGCCTATCGACATTGTTGTGGTTCAGCTCTCTCCATGAGAATATTATCAGCCTGCCCACTCTGTGGACCTTCAAAAAGAACCTAAAGAACCATTTAATACAGGAATCTCAATGTGTCTGCCATCGCTAGCACCTAGCAAAGGCATCTCCTACCATCTGTCCTTCTGCCAAACAGATCTCTCTCTCTTTCTCTCTCTCTGTGTCTCGGATACCCTGCACTTGAGGCTCAACCCCCCCAACCCACATCTCCAGCACTTATATGCACTAACCTTCTCATGTTGCTGACAACTAACAGGCTTCCTTTTGGGCACAGTTATTTAGTTTGTTCCTGTATGTATCTGATTGTGTTTACTTATTCCAGTTTTAGTTGTTGCTGTATTTTTTGCATTCCTTTATTTAAAGACCAAATGTACCTAAATGTTCTCATTTTAATTCTATTACCTTGTTTGTCTCAATCCTCTGTATAATCACCTACTTGTTTTAAATGTACTAATGTGGAACCTATGTAAAGAGCTCTGAGCTCAAATGGTTAATCCGAGATCTGAAATAAATAAATATAAATTGGAAAAAAAACTCTTCCCGTTTATTATGTGTTATATAGGCCTCAGTTCCCTTACTATACTGGTGATATCCTTGACTAATCACAGTCCAACATTTTTATTATTTTTTTCCTGTATTGCCTGTCTTAGCTTATTCCATCTTCTTAATTGATGTTTCTTCCTCTCTTTCTCTAATATTTCTTTATATTTTTCCTTTCTTTGTTTAACTGCTTTAAATCTTCCATATTGGGGTTATTCTTTATGACTTTTACCTTTTTATTTAATTCTTTTTTTGCTTTCTTACAACAGCCATTAAACCATGTATTTTGTTTTGTTTTCCTAATACTTGAATGGTATAATAGAGGCCTTATATAACTTATTATTTTCTGGGTTATCAATAATAGTTATCATATTTCCTGGATTTACTATTATTTCATGTCTATAGTCATATGGACAGCCTGTATACAAAACCTCTCTTATGCCATTTATAGCTTGACATTCCCATCTTATCTTCCTATAGTTAATTATTTCATTGTTTTGGCTTTCTTGTTGGTTCCCAATTCAGCCATATATTCATGTTCCAATGTGAGCACCAATCTGAGTGGAAAGTGATGTGATTCTGATCTCCCTATATTTTTTTTAATTCACTATAGTTTATTCTTATTTTCACATAATATAGAGAAAAATTGGCAGAGTAGCCTCAGTTGTACAAACAAAGGTTAGCATAGTTCTATGAGGCTTCAGTTATATTTTCTAATACATCAAAACCCCTACCCATGCCCCCCATTAATACCACGTGTAGGAATCCATTCCAAGAAGAACAGTGACATTAACATAGATTATATAATGCTTTAAGGTTTCCATGTTACTAGCAAGGCATCAAGGGTACCCCATTTATCAAGACATGATTGGAACCTGTTATTCATTGTGGTTGTGTGCTTCTCCAATTGCAGAGCCAACAATACTTCTCTGTGCCATTCCAACACAGAGGATAGGGACTCATCCTTCCAGTGTCTCATAATTAATAGCTTTGCCACAGCAAATATTAAAGCTTTATAAGCTTTTCTCATTCTGATTATACCTGGAGGGAAATAGTTGAGCAGGCATATTTCAGGAGAAAAGAGTAGATGTAGTCCCAACAGAGGATCTAATGAATTTTGAATGGCTTGCCAGAACACCTGTATTTTTGGGAAACTCCATAACATGTGATATAGATCCCCATCTGCATCAAGGTACCGGTGTCATTTTGAGAATGGGAGTTTTGCCAATTTTATATAACCTCACAGGAGTAAAATATAAATTGTGCATGATGTACTGCACTAGTCGAAGCCGGTCCTGTTTGATGAATTGATAGTTATTGCTCCACATTTGTTGCCAAATATCCGAGTCCTCTTTGATATTTAGTTTATAAACCCAATAATAACAGGTACCCTGAGGCAGCTGGGGATCTAGGGATTGTAATTCCTTGTTAACCTTGGATACCGAATGTGGCTGATCAGCTATCAGTAGGAGGGAGTATAGCTCCATTTTAGGAGGGATAGATCCAGATGTCTTTGCCATAATGGAAGCCACTGCATGTTTAATCTGCCAGTATTTAAAAGGGCTTCCAATTGCACTGTGTGTAACATGTTGAAATTGGGGATGAGGAAGAATTCTCTCATTATGCGTAATATCTCCAAGCAGAGTTCCAACTAGAGGAGCCCAAAATGTGGTAGGAATAGGCTGATTTTGAATTTGAAAGTGGGTGTTACCAAGCAATGGCTGTTCCAATGAGTTATGCCAATCATGACTTAAGTGTCGCTGTGTCTGATGTAGGGCTTTTAGGAACCAACCCATTGGATTCTTCCATATCTCTCTGGGGACATGCTTCGGATGAGTGTAAATTAAAGCTGGTAAGGTACAGGAAGTTTTGAGGGCTAAATATTTTTCAATATCCAACCAGAGGGGAGTATATGACCCAAATTCTCCTGAACTCTGTGTTCGAACCCAATGTATTAATTTGCTAATATGGATTGCTCCATAGTATGTGAAGAAAGAAGGGAGTGAGAGACCACCATATAATGTTGGTGCTGTGAGCTTAACATATGATCTTCTGACTCCCTTCCCCTTCCAAAGATATTGAGTTAGAAGTTTTTGAAGGTTGAAAAACCAGGATTTAAGGAAGAACAAACCCAACATTCTTAAGTGATAAAGAATACGAGGTAGTACATTCATTTTAATAGTGCTGATCCTACCCCACAAGGAGATCAGTAATGCACCCCATCTATCCAGATCTGTTTTAATTGTTGTTAACAGGTTGGAGAAGTTTTCTTTTATTATTGTAGAAATCTCCCTGGAGACTTTAATGCCTAGGTAGATCAAAGACTTTTAATCCCAATTTAGACCATAATCTTCTACCTCTGTTGATAATAGTCTCCCATTTAAAGGAAACATGTTAGTTTTGGAAAGGTTATGCTTATAATAGGAGACATTTGAGAACTGGCTAATTTCTTGTAGTAAAACTGGTATACAATCCATGGGGTCTTCTATGCGCAACAACAGATCCTCTGTGTAGGCTGATAAAAGATGTTGTTTCTGTCCTATAGTTATTCCATGAAGGTTTTAGGAAGAAAGAAGTTTCCTAATTAAGGGTTCTATGTAAAGGTTGAAGGGGGGGGGGGGAGTCGGCGACCCTGTCTGTTGCATGGTACAGTGGGAATGAATTAGAAAGGATGCCATTGCACCAGACACGGGCTGTTGGGGAAACATATAATAACTTAACCCATTTTATAAATTCTGGGGGAAGGCCGAAACGTGATAAAGTGGCAAAGAGAATATCCCAAGAAACTTGGTCAAAGGCTATTTTTGGCATCTAATGCTACTAGAGCTGCAGGGACCTCAGCATTCTTGGTTAATGTTAAAAGGTGTAATAATCGATGCATATGGTCACTAGATGATCTACCAGACATAAAACCAAATTGCTCATCACTTATCAGCTTATCCATAAGGGGTCTCAATCGGTTGGCGAGTATCTTGGCCAGTAATTTTATGTCAACATTAAGTAATGATATAGGACAGTAATTTTCTGGATAGTGGGAGTCTCAGCCAGTCTTTGGAATAAGGGTGATTAGAGCCTTTAGGAAACTATGGTCTGAAAAATCCATTTTCATACCATAAATTAAAAGCAGCAGTCAGGAGTGTAGACAGCTCCGATGCACAGGATTTATATAAGTTGATTGATAGACCATATGGTCCGGGGGGGATTTATCAGTGGGAAGTTGTTTAACTGCATGTTCAACTTCCCATTCCTTAATGTGAAGACCCAATGAAGATGTGTCATTTGGGAGTAAGGTAGGACGATCTACAAGGTCTAGGTATTTACTAATATCCCTATCTGTTGGAATTTCATCTTCAGGAACAGTATATAGGGTCTGGAAGTATTGTATAAACCCTGAGCTTATTTCCCTTGGGTCTGTGATAATAGAGCCATCACGTGTTAGGAGTAGGCCCAGTATAAGCCATGTAACTTCAGGTGGCTTGATCTCTTTCACCCAATTCTAAATATTTAATCTTAGTTCTCTTAAGAGAAAGTTCATTTTATGAGACATAAGGTCCAAAAATTGGGCATGTAATTTATGTAATTTAATCCAGTCAGCCTCTGACAAGTGTCAACTGATATCATGTTCAAGCGATTTAATGGAATCTAGTAGTCCATTGATTTGAGACTTGAATTGTTTGATTATTGTGGACATTAGGCGAATGCACTCACCCCTTAATGCACACTTCAAAGTTACCAAAACCATATAAATTCTATTGATTGACCCCAAGTTAGTATCTAGAAATTGGGAAACAAAGTCTTTGATATGGTCCCTAGAACTAGGGATTTGTAGTAGTTGATTATTTAAATGCAAGAGAAAATCCCTCATGATTCCTGGACCCAGTGAATAAGTAAGGAAAACAGGGGAATGGTCTGATATGACCATAGCATTAATACTTACATTTAATATTCCGGGCATTACATGGGAACTAATCAACCAATAATCTATTCTGAAGCAAGTATGATGAGGGGAGGAGAAAAAGGTATATTGCTTTTTACCTGGATTTAAAATTCTCCGTATGTCCAATAACCCTGCCCCTGGGAAAGGACCAGACCTTTTAGTATCTGATCTGTCCAGCTGTAACTGGGATACAATATTCCAATCACCCCCTAGGAATATTGTTCTAGGTGAGTTAGAAACCACTAAATCTAAAAGAAGTAAAAAGAATTGCAGGAAGTCCACATTTGGGCCATATATGGAGCCAATCAGAATCTGTTGGGAATGTAATAGTCCCTTTAGAAGCAGGTAACACTCATTGGTATCCCAGATTTCATGTTGCACTTTAAAGGAAACTGATTTGTTAATTAAGATAGCAACCCCGTTAGAGGTTACATCCGCTTCATAAGATTGTCCTTCCCAATTTTTACACAATAATAGAGTGTCTTCTCTTATAAGGTGGGTTTCTTGCAAACATACAATTCCAACCTTAAGATGCAATAGATTTATTTATTTATTTATTTATTTTTTGTTTACCGGGTAGGTGCGCTAGCCAGCAGGTGACTATTTTCAGGCACGACCCGGGAGAGTACAATACATCATAACACATGGAAGCAACAATACAATTGAGGCAACAACCATACAAGTATATTCCAGACATATAGAGGCGGTTCCAGCTAGTCTAACATGATTTAGGCTATACTAAGCAGTGACCAGCAGGCCAAGAGCAACGAGGTGTTTACAGGGGAGTGTTGGTACAGGTAAGGAAGGGAGTATAGGGCAAAAAGGACTGCTTACGGCTTTACCGGGGAATGCGTATGGAGACTGCCAGGTTTGTGGTTCCCCAGCCAGGCAGGATGATGTGGAGTGACAGGGAAGGGTGCAGGCAACAGGAATAGCGGGAAGTAGTTGGCAGTGCATATCAGGAGGGTGGGCCATATATGGGAAACATATAGAGCACCCAGCGAGAGAAAAGTCAGGAGGAGGGGTAGAAGGAGTGCGTAACCTGGCGGCCAGCAACACCAGCCAGCCTGAGCAGCAGCAGGGGACCCAGGGAAGTAAGGGAGGATGCCAGAGACATCCCAGTGGTAGGCTAGAGGGATGCCAGGTTCATGGCCCCACAGTCAGGGATGAAGAATATGGGAGGGGTGGACGGGAGGAAAGGGCGGCATGAAATACGGCTTTGGCGGTAGGAGGCATGTAGGTGCAGCCGGGGTCGTGGTTGTTTTAAAATTACTTGCCATTTACGTCGATCTCAAGCACCCTCGACATTCCAGCTCAAAATGGTAAAAATATCACACATGTGTTATTTAGAAGATAGTAATCTAGCAGTCAAACGGGGACTAACACTATTAATATGCCAGACACCCTGACACTTGGCGACCTCCCTCAAGTCCAAACATAGAATATAACAGTCTTCTCTTCCCACCCCAATCTTCCCCCCGAAACCCCCAAACTCTCAAAAGTAACAAAATAACATAAATGTTAAGATCTACCCCCAGTTCTTTTAACTGTACTAGCTTACTCATTCTGACAGGTGATGTTATTATGCAGACCCATGAGCAGCTCACCCCCCTTCCCCCACTCCCCACTATAGATTAGACAAGTGATTTAGCCAACATTTAGTATACTATACAGAGCATTGTATATATAACTAAACCATGTAATCAGCCATTAATTGTACACCTTAATTCCCCATGAGGCAAAAAAAAAAAAAACATTTATTAAGGCCTCAGATCGCTATTTACTAAAAGGAACTAAATATTCAGGTAAAGTTAACCAGGGCTCTGGAAAAACATATAGAAATAAGGAAAAGAAAAAACAGAAATTATTATGTCCTGTAATCCTGTGGAACAAACTGCCCTGTTTAAATCACAGAAGTATTGTTAAAGGAATATGTTTAACAGGATTAAGTAAAATTGTAACCCATAGTTACCCAGAGTGAAGCAGGAAGTAAGCGATTAGTCATTGTTAATAGTACTGGTGATTTATCAGTTTAAAACAGGGTTACCCTGAAGGTTTCAATTGTAGGGGTCTCAGTTCCAGGCAACATTCAAGAGAGGGTGACTTCTAAGTTTACCACAAGGATCCAATCAAGTTCATATCCATTTCAGAAACCCAGGCATGGTAGTCTCAGTTAAACTAATTAAAGCATGTCCCAGTAAGGCTGTTAGTTCTGAAAGTTTCAGATGTTATGTGTTGCACTTTCAAGTGACAATCAGGTCTGATGCAGTCATTTAAAGAGATCTAGTAGAACCTTCTTTAGTTCAGTTAAGGAATGCTCCTGATTTTCATAAATTTGCCATTGGTCATTTAACTTTAACTTGCAATATTTGCAGGATACTTCACCCTAAAAGATCTCCCAGCGGCTATTAACTTGGTAACAAGTGGGTGTAATTCTTGCCATTTTATTCGGACAGATTGTGGCAGGTCCCGAGAGATTCTGACTTTTTTACATTCCCATTGGACTTCTTGAAGGGTCGTCACCTGGGCCATAATGTGTTGCTTATCTAAAAAGTTAAGCAATTTAAAGATGAGAGGCCTTGGTGGGGAACCAGGTGGTGGTGGCCAAAGCGCCTGATGAGATCTCTCTAAGACATACACAGTGCCATTGGGGAGGGACCTGCTATCTTTTCACAATATTTTTGGATGAACTGTATTAGGGAACTGCCTTTCTCTTTTTCAGGAATCCCAATAATGATTAAATTGTTTTGTCGACTTCCCCCTCTAAGTCTTCCTGCTTCTCCTCTAAGTTTTTAAACCTCTGGGCAATAGTAGTATGATTGAGCTCAGCCTTATCTGATTTATTCTCCAGGGATTCTATTCTGGCTTCATTATCCCCAACTATCATGGCAAGAGAGTCAACTGAGGTTTCAATGTGGTGCAGTTTGTCTGATATGCCATCAGTTGAGTCCTGCATTGGTCTCATAATTTCTAGAAATCTTTCCTCCATTAGTGCTGTATGTCCCATTGTAGATTTGGTAGTTTGTTGTTTAGGCCACTTAGAGGCCTTGTCTCCCTCAGAAGTTGGAGGAGGAGAATGCCGTGGCGGCGATTTGCACATAAAAAAAATCCATATTCTGGAGTCTGCAGACACTGGATAGCAATCAGTCACCTTTTCAGTAGATTAGAAAATAAATCTGTGTTAGATTGTAGTGTTTAGTAGAGGATATTAGCGAGGGAGGGATGGAACAACAAGAGCTTGCTGCTTCTCTCTAGGCTGCCATCACGTGACCATGCTCCCTATAATTTTTAATGATTCTACTAGTTTGGCTGCATCATGGTTCATCCAAATATGATCTGTCATGGATGAACCTATCTGACCCATAAATGTATATTCCCCCTGTAGGTCACCATTTGTTCTCCCATTTAATAGGGTGCAGCTTGTGTCTTCCATAGCTTGCAACAAATGTCTCCCTTGTTTGTTCATCCTATTTTCCTTTGCATTTCTAATCTGTTTAAGTTTGGGATTCATATCTGGTATGTTTTGTAGAATAGCCCTATGAAATACTCTGAGTGTTTATTCATTCACTACTCTGGCATTAAAGTCCCCCATAATTATTAAAGAATAGGTAGGGAATCTGTCTATATGGTCTCCTATAAATTCTGTAAAATCCAACCAATTATATACTACAGTACTTCCATTTTACCTCTCTTTGGTGGTATGTATATAGTTAATATTAAAAGGGATATATTCTCTGCTTCAAGCAGTAGGGGAAATATTGACTTCAATTTACATGGGAGTTCTTTTAGCTTAAAATTCAATAAGGTATTTATTTGTGTTTTATTTTATTTATTTATTGAAAAGTTTCACCAGGAAAGTTACACTGAGCAACAGGATGCTCATCTCATGGTACGTCCTGGTGGAAGGGTAGTGGGATACATAGTTACAAGCATACAGTCACAGTAAACAGCAAGGACAGTACAAGTGAAGATTTGCAGTACATTGTTCAAAGCATACAGTCTCAGTAAACAGCAATGACGATACAAGTGAAAATTTGTGGTACAGCAGTTTTGAACACAGATTACATGACACAACAGTATAACATTATATTTACTTGCATTAGGAAAGGAAAGGGTGAACCTGGGTTAATCTAAACAGGGAGGAATATGAAGGGATAGGTGGGGAGAGAGTAAGTGCGAGGAAAGTGCTTATTGAGGTTTGGGTAGGGAAGAGGGAGGGAGGAAGTAAGTTGAGCAAGTAATGGGGGAGCATATAGTTACAGAGCTCAAGACAATGCCTGGGAATTAATGGCAATTGCAATTTTGGATTAGGTAATTTGTTAGTGAAGAGAAGCGAGAATGAGCAGAGGAAGAGTGGTAAATTTGAGATGGGAGTTTGTTGCATAGTTTGGGAATGCAGTAGGAGAAGACCAGTTGACCAGAAGTTGTGCCCCGATGAGGTATATGCAGAGTCCATGAGTCAACTGATCTAAGGGAATGAAGGGTGGGGGGTGGATAGGAAGGCTGAGATGTAGCAGGGGAGAGATCCAAGCCAGAATTTAAAGATGAATTTGGCACTATGGAGCGAGTGTCTGTTTGCAAGGGTGGTAAAATTTAGAGAGCAGTAGAGGGTACAGTAGTGAGTCAGAGGAGGAGGAGTATCCAGTATAAAATGGCAGAAGGAGTTAGAGGGGGTCCTGTCTAGCTAGGAAGGATAGTGGGGTGGCACTGTAGACTATATCACAGTAGTCAAATATGGGTAATATTTTCAGTACTAGCTCATGTCTTGCCATCAGTAGGATACCTCTACAGTTTCTGTAGAGGGCACCAAGTTTGGGCCAAAGTTTCTTTACAATGGCGTCAATGTGCACTGAAAAGTTGAGATGCTGGTCGAGCCAAACACTGAGGTATCTAAAGGAGGAGGTGTCCTCAAGAACTCTCCCATCAAGCGTGTGGAAGGTGAGCTGGCAGGTAAACCTAGCCAGTCTCTGCCTAGTGCCAAAAGTCATGGAGACTGTCTTTTTGGCATAAAGGAAGAGTTGGTGGTCTCTAAGCCAGAGCTGGACATTTATGAAGTCGAACTGAAGTCTGGTAGTGACATCGGAGACAGATTTGCCAGTAGTATAGATTACTGTATTGTCTGTGTACATATTTATGCTAGATGATTAACAAATATGAGGGAGGTCATTTAGAAAGATAGAGAAGAGAAGCGGTCCAAGTACAGATCCCTGGGGGACTCCAGTGGTAATGGGCAGGGGAAAAGAGGTGGCATTGGCAATGCAGACCAATTGCAACCTGCTGGACAGGTATGCTTTAAACCAATCAGTGACCATGGTGGAGAGTCCAGCTGAGGTGAGGCTGCTCAGCAGGCAAGGGTGGGAAATGGTATCCAAGACTTTGGCCAAGCTGATAAAGATGGCTGAGGTAATTTTGTCATTTTCCATGCCTGTGAGGATGGAGTTTGTCAGGCTAAGCAGGGATGTGGCAGTGGAGTGGTTTTTCCTAAAGCCAGACTGGAAGGTAGTGAAGAAAGCAGAGTCAACAAGATAAGAGGAGAGTTTTTCTAGAACAAGATGTCCTTTTAGCTTGGATAAGAAAGAAGAGAGAGATAGGATGGTAGTTACTAGGGAAAGAGGAGTCACCACCCTTAGGAGTGTGGAGCATGACAGCATGCTTCCAGGCAGTTGGGACAGTTGAAGATGTAAAGGACAGGTTTAGTAGGAGAGATAAAGGGTAAGCTATAGCAGGAGCAGACTGGGAGATAAGCTTAGGGTGCAGGCGATCAGGGGAGGATCCTTTAGCTGGGTTGGTATAGAGCAGAGCTTGCAAGGCAGCAGCCAGGGAGATAGGAGAAAAGGAGGAAAGGGTAGGAGAGGGAGAAGCAGAGCAGGATGAGAGAGGGTGGTGAGGTTAGCAGGACTAGGGCTTGGGAGGTAATGGGAAGGTGAGAGGAGAAGAAGGAGAGGGGATGGGAGGAGGAGGAGGGCAGGAAGAGGGAGGAGGGCCTAACTGGGCGGGGTGGGGAGGGCACAGGGGGTTCCCGCTGAGGTAGAGTGTGGACAGGGGAGCTGAGTGGGTGCCTGTGGTTTTGCCAGGAGTGCCAAGGCACAGGTCATGAAGAGGGTGTTGAAGCACTCAGCTACAGCCAAGGGTTCAGATATGACTGCTTCATTTATCTTGAGGATGGGGGTATGGGGCTTGCTAACAGGAGAAAAGATGGACTGGACAACCTTCCAAAATGTTGAAGGTTTGCTAGTATTTATTTTGAAGTTAGAGTGGTACAGTTCCGATTTTGCCAGGTGGATAGATTTAGTACAAACATTGCATAGCTCCCTATTGCTTTGGTAATCCCAAGTGCAACCAGTTGCCTTATGTTTGTGCCACACTTTGTCTCAGGCACTTTTGCAAGCCAAGAGCTCAGGGGTAACCCAAGCAAGGTGATTGCCTTGGACTCTCATTTTACATAAGGGGCTGAAATGGTTCCACATGAGGAGGAACTTAGCACTGAAGACCTGGAGGGCTGCATCGATTAAAGGGTTAGAAGTGAGTGAGGACTAGTCCATGGTGCTGAGGTCATGGTGAAGTGGATGTATGTCTAAAGAGGTGTAGGAATGAGTTAGTAGGATTTTGTGTGGAATCTTAGTCCTGCGTATCTTGCGTACTACTTATATTATGTGGTGGTCACTTAAGGCATACAGTAGAAGTCCTGATGCCATGACCCTGTGTGGGTGGTATGTGAGAACAAGGTCCAGTAGAGAGTGGTTTTGAGTTTTGTTGTTCAGGAGGGTAGGTTCATAAATTAGTTGGGTTAGGTTCAGTGCCTCAATATTTGAGTGGGTTTTGGCCTGGGTAGAGGACAGCCAGTTGATGTTTAAGTCACCCAGGATGTATAGCTCAACAGAGTGGGCAAGGTCAGTAAGCTTTTTGATGAGGCAGTGACTTGGGAGGGTTGTTGTTCAGGGCAGCAGTGGACTCCGGCAATGAATAGAGGAGAGGAGCATGGTAATGAGAGGCTGAGGAGGATAACCTCATGTGAGGATGTGATAGAGGCTGTGAGTTCATTTGTAAATGTGAGTGTCATGGAGATATAAATGGCCACACCTCCACTGCAGCCTTCTCTAACAATACCAATTAGGGAGAAGTCAAGAATGGAGATAGCTTGGTCAGGGATATTTACAGACAGACAGTTTTTGGAGATAATAATGATGTCTGGTGCATAACCATGAACCATAGTCTGCAGTAAGGGGAGTTTGTTTATGATGTTGCGGATGTTAAGGTGGATGATTTTTAATCATTTTGGGAGAGTTAGAGAGGGGGGAGAGAGAGGTGGGGAGTGGATAGGGGAGTTTGTGGTGGTGGGCCAGGGTCTGGGTGAACATCCTCTGCTAGTAGAAGTAGAAGCAGGATAGTGTTGAGTTTTCCCTTGTGGTTATTTTCACAACTTATAGGGAAATGGGATGCTTGTATGTGTACAGGTTCTTGCTGGGGAGAGTAGAGGCGATCCCTAGGATTTTGACAAGCAGGTTGGACAAGTCTGTTAACAAGGGGCAAGGCAGCAGGGGGACGTGAGAGTGGAGGACGTAATATGGGATAGGTGTGTGGGACAGCATTCCAGCATACTGAACTGTGGAGGAGTTGGGCTGGGTGACAGATATGCCTTCTAGAGGTATGGTCAGGAGCAGAGGACCTTGGATAGTAAATAACAATATTATCAATGTTGGGGTCAGGTGGTGCAGAGGGCAAGAATAATTTGCTATCAGGTGACACCAGATAGCTATAGAGTGTCCAGATAGGGTAGGAGGGTGGAGGGTGGAGGTGGGTGGGGAGCTGGCACACAGCACCGGAGGAATATTGGTGCTGTACCTTGCAGGCTTGCTAGCCAGGCTTGAGGTCTTGGGCGGCAGCTCCAGAGATACCATCTGTCCTGGGGGGCCTAGTCTTCCAAAATGGCGGAGCTTGGGAGCCCTGGTCTAGGGCAGCTTGGCTGAGGAGAGAGAGAGAGAGATTGGGAGTCTAAATGCTGGCAGCAAACAAAGGGGCAAACAGGCTAGTGGAAGTCCAAATTTGAAAGACAAAGGGAAGAGGTTTGGGTGCCAAAATGTCCAGAGCAAGAGCAAAAAATTCAAAGAAGAGCTGTTGTCACTTAAATCACTTTAATCATACTTTATACAAACAATTCAGGCTTAAATTAACTGGCTGTAACTAGGCAGATTTAAAATGCAGGCTTTAAATTATCTTAAAATCGACCCTAGTCGCAGGAATAGAAAATCCCTCATAACCAGCCATAGAGGGAGCATGTTCTTCACTACACCAAGTCTCTTGTATACAGAGAATTTCATACTGCATCAAAAAATCTCTACATTCTTCATCTGCTAGCTTCATTATAAGTCCCTTAATATTCCAAGTAAGTATAGACATTTTTTTTTCCATCTGGTGGGTTCCTTAGTCTATCACCAGTCAATTAGTCTCTCTATCTAACTCTATTTGTCGAAATCTGTTTGATTCTGTTGTTATCCCCTGGGTTCTTTCTCTAGTAAAATTTTTCCTTAGTGATTGTACCTCTACTATATTGTAACCCATGTTGTCTAGTAACCCTGAATATTGTGTAGTTAGTTTTGCTATCTTAGTATTTGCAAAGATAATATCTATTTGTGTATTACCATTGCTTTGGTCGTGTATCTTTATCCGCTCTATGTTTTTCCTTGATAATGTGATATTCATCACTCTTGAAAAAAGGCAGCTATTTCTGTTTTGATCTTTCCTATTGGTTCCCTGCCTGACACCTTTCACTCAAACACAGTGAGTAATTTGGATTCCTAGGATACTTCCTTTAAATTAGTATACTCTGATATCACACCCAATGTAGTCATCAGCCACTCATTAGAATGTTCTTTATTATTGTCTCCTTTGTCAGTTCCAATTGATTTTCTATAATCAATGGAACCATTTCAGGTAGTAACATTTAAATTCTTTTTGCTTTTAGTTCTTTTTGCCTTTCCCAGATAGTTTCTACCAATTCTGGGACCTTACAACATATGAGTACACAATGTTGTTAATCGAAAATTGGAGGTCTTACTATACAAAATGTTATCCCATACATCTTTTACCTGGAGTAGTTTGATTAACCAGTCCTCTAATACTTGTTGTGATTCCTAATAACATTTATTGATACCAAAGAGCTCAATCAGGTATCTCATGCTACTCTCATGGTTCCTATTTGTGGATTTTTGTGATATGGAGACATTTTTTCCCCTTCCACCATTCTCCAAAACAGGCTTCTATGTTCAGGTCATCTTCTGTACCCCTTTCTATTCCTTTTTTTTTTTTTTTTTTTTAGAATTTTCTCATATTACTATTTCCCTAGAGTGGTTTCTCTTTCCTTTTACTTCTTTACAGTTTGTCATCTAAATTTGTGTTTTTGTATTTCTTTTCTTTTGTCTTTGTTTTTTTTTGGGGCACCTTTATTTTCCCCAGTTACCTTCACCTTACCTGGAGTTTCTCTGTTAAAGGGTGCTGGGAGATTAACCTACACAGCTTTGTTACTATTAATAATAAGATCACTATTAATGTCCTAAATTGATACTTTATCTGTCTTTTCTTTCTCCTCTGTTTTCTTTTGCATAAGATTTTTTTAACAGTGTTTGACTATAGATTATATCTGTTCTCATGTTAGAGATTTCATGCTTTAGTATTGCTTAGTTCTCAAGAACTGCTATATTGGCTAGGTAACGATTTTTTAAAAGCTCTAATATCTGTTTGGATAATATAGAAGATGTTGCAAATTTCCTTCCATCAAAAATAACGTGTTCCCTATCTTCTGAATATGTAGTATTTCCTCCTGGTGATTGCTGCCAATTTGAGTCATTATTGTTGGAACTTCCTTCATCAGTTGGTTTCCTTCTTAAAGAAGTTTTAACATTGCTCAAATACTTTGGCTGAAAGCATGGTATAAGTGTTTTTAACCCCTCAATCGACAAGCTCATATCTTGTATAACTGAGGTCATGTTGTCTCTTACCTCAAATTGTTTACTACCCTCATCCTTTGTATTGCAGCATGCTAAACTCTAGCTTTGACTAAATGTGCTTTCTCTATTGGATGCTAGTGGGACTGATGAAGTTGATGAAAAGGTGACTGCTGGACCTTGAGAAGAGTTACTTTGATTAAATATTGAGGTACCATTTAGTTCCAACTATACTGTAAGTTGGGATTGTCATGTCTTCATTAAAAGAATCATATTGTGACAATTGTAGCTCATCAGTGATGTGCTCACCTTCTGGTCTCTTGATTGGATTGATTTTATCCATGCTTTCTGCAGAAGTCTTATTTTTACCCTTAGACTATAACATATTTTCTTCTCAATAGCTACCCTTTGAGCTTAGAGAATGTCTTGTCTCTTTAAAATAAGCTATAATTTTAGATTGATCTTTTCCCTCATCTGTTGACTTTATTAACTTCATTTAATAAGATCTATTTCTATTGTTTTTTTTTAATTGCTTTCCTTTTTTTAATGTGTTGTATACACTGGTAACACCGGTGAGGGAGGTGAACCTACTTTTCCACTCCTTGTTACCACCATTTTCATATATTCTGCTGCCTCATGAAAAAGATCCAAAAAGATTGGGTCATCCAGTCAACGAAATCTGCATCACATTTGTTTGGCATGACTGCCACCACCACCCCCTCAAAGAATCCATACTGCCTGGGGTCCTGTAGCCCATTACATTTGAGATATTCCACAACCCTTTCCTTCAGCAATAAATTCATTACTTTTCCGCCACTGATGCCAGGCTGACTATCCTGTAATTGCCATCCTCCTCCTTGCTACCACTTTTGTGAAGCTGGACTACATTTGCCCTTCTCCAGTCCCCCAGAAGCCCTCCATTTTCCACTGAACATTTCACTTTTGGAATTTACTAATTCTGCTTCTGACAGTATTTTTATGGAATTAGGCTGACCTTCTAAATTCCCTGTGGAATTCTGGCAGAAACTTTGAAAATTCAACACAGTTCTGCCTTTAAGCTAGAGGTGAAAATGTTCCTTAACCTGCCACTAATCCACTGATCCATCCAGTTTCACCATGCACTTATATTTCATGTCAATATTAATAATATTGTAGTGAAAGGAAAATGTAAATGTGTAAATTGACAGTTTCGACACTTGGTTATGCAGTTTACTTGCATCATTTTAGAGCTGTAATTGAAGTCAGCTACAATGTATTTGCAAGGATGTTTGCCTACTATGTTTATAATAAAGACATGAAAAATAGTGTTGTAAATTAACTAGACAGAGGAGACTTAATAATGTTCTAAGTTGAATCAAGTTCAATACTTATCCAGGTTTTAGTAAGACAAGTTAACTTACTATAAGCCAAAACAAAAGCAGTGTCAAATATAAAACAGTTTTGGCAATTTGATGTGACAGTTGATTAGATCACAAGTAACACAAGAGGAAAGATCATGTTGCTCAGTGGCTTTAGCACAGAAGCATGAGCCAGAACAGGTTTTCAAGCCATGGTCGCCACTGGCGCACTATGTAACTCTTACTAAGCCCTTGACCTCTCTCTGCAGCAGTCCTCTCCTAGTTATAAAACTAGGAGAAACAGGACCACACCAAAAGAAAGATATTGCTTCCCTACTCAAACAGTGGGGTGAGTGTGTTGTCAAGCAATAAGCACTGTGCAACAGATAAGGTATTCATAGAAACATATAATGTTGTGGCAGAAAAAGGCCTACTTGCCCCACCAGCCTGTTGAACACTACTTATTACTCAAGCAGTAGCCCCACTGGCCATCCTTCTCCTCCCACCACCTCCTGCTCATTACAGGATGTTGTGCCTGTCCCACCCACGTATGAATCCACTCACTGTTTTGGCACAGACCTCCTCTTCTGGCAGTCCATTGCACTTATCGACCACTCTGTCTGTGAAAAAGTACTTGAAGATATCCATATCCATCCTTTTTTGGGGGGAGGGTCAGAAAAAATAAAATATAATTTTGGCTTTTTCATCCACTAAATAACTTTATTTCCTTTCAGCAAATCATGCCAATACTTTTATCATCATAACCCCTCCATATCTATCTAAAGGTCCAAGATTCTACCTCCTCATATTTAATTTTATATCCAGTTAGTCTCATTGTAGTATTCCTATCCATTGTTTTTTTCTTTTCCATTTCATATACTTCATATCTTGGGATCAATAAGTTACTATATTCCTATTTAATCCCTGCTTGAATTTGCTGGTAAAAAGGGGCCTACATTCTTTCAAACATATCAACATCATCTTCTTCTATGTGATATAGTCTTCCTAGCTTTATAGTGTCTGCCACAAGGTTTATCCATGTTTCCAAAGCAGGGAGTACGGAGTTCTTCCACTTTAGCAGGATACATTTTTTTGCTATACTCATAGCAATTACCAAAACTTTTTTTTTGATGATTGTCCAATTGCATAATTAATTCATCTTGTGCAAATAGTATTAATAAAGGTGTTGTGTAATGTGATCGCAAATTCTCTCACTGTAAGTATTACCTGAGCAACCACTCCCGTCGTCATGCGGCAAAAACCACACCACTGGGTTTTGTCTTAACGTCGCTTTATTTGATCAAGTCTTACACATGCATGTGGGACTTCTACAAAGGAGACCGTCCCCGATTACAATTTACAGCAGCTTTTTATAAGCTAGATTCTGCACTTTTTATCTTGAAAAATACCAACATTTCAGTATAAGCCAATCACAAAACAGAATAACAAGTTTTCAGCAATGTAAAACAAAAACACGTTGATATGTATGAGGTACTTTTCCACTGCTTATTTCATTTTTTCCAATGCTGTGATACATATGCCTGGTCAAGCTGACCTGAAGAGAACAATGAGTTTCACTCACACCATAGCAACGTACAGCTTGCCTTCAATGCCACTACGTGCTGTTATCTTTATATTTTGGCCAAGCCTGTTATTCAGGCTGGTACAACCAGTTCTGCTCAGTTTTATCTTGCTTTCTGTTTTTACAAATGTACCTCAAGTAACCTCAGTATCATTCTATAACCCTGTAAAAAAACAGCATGAACTCAGAAATTTCTACTACATTCATTATGACTTTGTTACAGCATGGCTTTCAAAGCAAGCATAGCTTCAAGGCATATAATAGCAAATATAGCTTTAGGATATATAAAAATTCCCTCACACTCTCCCCTCTTTTGATACTATGTATCAACTAACCAATCCCTTTTACTTTTTCTCACTTTATATTTTGGTCACAATCTGGCTCTTTTATGTGGAAACACCCCTCAGTTTAATGGGGTCCTTTTGTTCGGGTTGTAGCAAGGGGCAGGTGGGTGGTGTCGATGACACCATTGTGTTACACAGGCATTGTAGGAGAAGTTTGATTAGGACAGTCAGTAGCCAGAGTGCCAATATGACCACTTACAAGTACTGTCACCCAATGGAGAAAAGTAGCACCCCAGTCATCAACTAAACATAAGCCATGACCATGGGTCCCATATTTATGTGCAGCAAGCTTAGAAAAAAATGCAAGGCAGGAATTTCCCAAAATTATGACAGCATAGCCTGGACACCTGTACATTAATACATTTTCATAATTAAGTTTTTTATACATATTTGTAGCTACAATTTTGAGACATCCCATAATAAAATTGGTTGATTCTGAGATGTACCTGACATTTACAAGACTGGAATTATTCTCACTCTTGGAGGGAAAACAAATGGTGACAGAATAGTATATTTATCTCAAATAACTTTTGTTTTGGGAGCCAGAAAGCATATGAGAGAAGTGACTAGCTTACTACAAATGTCAAAGTAACCTTGTACCAGCAACTAAACGAGGTATCTCATTATTTTTTATCAGTTTTTTGTTAAACATATTTTTTTTTAACACGAGAGAATTATATGATGAGAAACTTTTAACAGTCAAGGCTAAACACAGCTGTGTGCATATCTCGGCCACAGCCTCATTTTATGCTTTCAGCTATTTTTTTATTTGTATAGAATTTTACAATTAACCCTTTTAAAGTCTTACACGCACACATATTAAGCGACATGGTGGTATTTAGCCACTTGCAGCCTTTTGCTACTAGATATACTAATTTACATGTTGGCATCATTTAGTCATTTACTAACCATTTTACCTTTTACTAGCCCTTTAGCAATTTACACTAGCCATTTTACCTTTTTATTTCCTCAGTTTTATGGTTAGCCAACTACATATTGTTGATAAAAGTTTGGTCACTGATTACTAAAACCTTGGCCACTGACCACTGTTAATAATTTCCACCCTGAAGATAGGAGGCCCCTGAGGGACTCGAACATTCTAAAAATTGAACATAAAAGTAAAGATATTAGTTAATAACTGAAGGTTAAAAAAAAACTAAACATTTCTACTTTTAGACTGTTAGACTAGGTGAATAGGTATATGATTTAAAACTGGTTGCCAGCATACAGATAGTCAAGGCATTTATAAAAAGCATCCTGTTTTGGAGATGGTACAGGGGTGGTTACAGACGGAACACAAATCGTGAGTTTGTAAAACATAATACAGAATTGAGGGATGTCAACACCACAATTGAAATATGTGAAAAAATGCTAACATGTGACACCACATATAACACAATATAACATAACATTTTTGTTGATGAAAAAGAGTTCATGGAATCCACTTTGAGAGTGAATAAGGTAGATGCTACCTTGTGTTGAGGTGTGGCACACCCTAGGAGCTTGATTGAAGAATCTGTTGATAATGTCTCTTGACAGATAAGTCCTTATAAAATATAACAGTCCATGAAATTAACAGTTCATAAGTTTATATAAGTAACCACAGGTTGGTGTAGTTACAGTACAGGTGAAATGTCATTTGCAGAATGGTGGTAACCCCACAAGGCATATGGGGCAATGCAGACAGTAATTTAAAAACAAAACAACAGCATAGTAGAAAAGTCAGTGTTCATTTTGCTGGCTGCTGGATGGCTGATTAGTAGACACACTGGCCAGGGGTGCATTGAGTCCTTTTAATGGAGTAGCCACACACACACACTCACTGGCATGGCATTTGTTTTGTGGTAGTTGATTACACCCGGCATAAAGATTAACAGTCCATAAAAAGGTAACAATTGACAATAAACCATTAAGAACACAGTCCATAACAGAGCAATAGGGTTGTAGAAAGTACCAGCCATGTTTGGAACAAGCGGCAGTGAAGAAAATGGATGTATTGCTTGAAGGTCAATTGAAGCAGAATCTTCTCGCTGGAGTTAGGGTGCCTTCCCAGACTTAACTTCATAGTAAGCAGAAACAATACTTGATTGCAGAGTCTGAACTGACTGGACCTTTTTAGTTGATTTAAAGTTCTACAAATAGGTGTAATTTTGCTGAAAACATTACACTTGCAGAGGTAATAATAACTGGATTCATGCAATAGTCCTTATAAGGAACCAGTCAGGCACAAAGATGGTGATAATATCAAAACTGTGGCAGTTGTTCCTCTTTTTAAGTAAAAGATGAAGGTCTTGGCAACTTAGATGAAAGTATTACTGCTGTTGAACATGGAGATCTTATGTGTGCCACACCGTGGAAACCTGCAAACTTGCAAAGTGTGTTAGACACTGAGTTAAAAACACATAAATAACAATCTTTTAAACCATTAACTTTTTGTTTTGTAAAGAGTGGTGTGACAGAGCCTAAATTCTGGCAATTAGAAAGAGAAAAAATAAAAATGGGACATTAACCGCACACCTGGGGGTGCAGGCCGAGGTTCAATTATACCATTTGACCATCTGTAAATCATGACAATGTTATGATTATACCCTGCTTTCAAATCACAGAAGCAATTATGACAGCGATGAACATTATTTCCCTGTCTGTTGCAAGCAGGCCTGACTGAGACCTGAGTTATAAAATCTTGTAATGTTACAATAACACTCTTCAAACATATAGTTCATAGCACTATGCCTGTTACACAATGCAATTAGTGGGACAAATACATATATTGTTGGCCTATGCCAATTTAATAACAATGCCTATTGCACCTGTGACAAGTGAAAAGGGCTACCTTCTTTACTCTGTATAGTGAAATACTCCAAAGTACTGAATGGGGTAAGGCTTGAAGCATAGGTTTGGAGTACAATCTAAATTCTGCATATTATAATTGTTAAAATTTTAAATGACAAAACCTGCATAGAGTACACTCATTCTTTAGGGATACCTGTGAGTAATAAGACAACAGACATTAATTTTACTTTTGGTTTTGCTCTGGAACATATTGTAGGGGTGGGTCAGCAATGCTGGCTCCAGTATTAGAGTTTGGTTATGAGCATTAAAACGTTATACATGTGGAGCACTTTTCTGAATACACACATGATACAGTGTAGCAAGATGTATATCAAAACATTATAACATAAACATGAAACTTAAGCATGTTTGTAATAGAACAATTTCAGTATTGAGCATAATGCATAAAATACATTTTAAACAACACATATAGACTGTAAACTTAGCTTAGAGTCCAAAATGTTAGACTACTGTGAATTTACTGGTTGAAAAAATGCATTCATTGCTGTAAGGCTATGACAAAAGTTGTTTTGCATTTGTTTTAACAGGATAAGAAAGCTGAAAAGACAATCAAAAGAATGAATATGTGTGGACATATATACACACTTCACCCTCAAGCGTAACTGATTACTTGCTGAGGGCAGAAACCCTTGTACCAATAATAGGTGTGAGATTTAACTGTTTGCACTAGAAAAAGCAGAAGGGCTTGGGCTGGGTTATGCTATTAAAATACCTTGGGTCTTTTCTAAAACCTGTAAATAAGAAACAATTATTGGCAAATACACATTTTCTTTATTTACCCCTTTGGGGGAACAGTGATGTACCTTGCAACCTTTGTGGGTATTACACTGGAAGGGAGGAAGGGTAACCCCCTTCCTCCAGGCTCCTACTGGTGGAAGAGACAGCTCAAGGTGGAAGAGACAGCTCGAAGTGAAAGAGACAGCTCGAATACTGTAGCAATAAAAAGGTTAGCTGTGGATGGTGACATGATCCCCACCTACTACACTTTAAATTATAACAAGATAATATTACAATTAGTTTAGTAAGTTTCATACCTTACTATAAAGATGGGAACTTCTTTTCTCTAGAAGAAGAGAAGAAACACAGACAAACAACAAAAACAAAACACACCAGTTTAAAGATAAAACAAGATTATTTCCATAGGATAAAAAGAACAAGCGTCCCTAGGTTCCCTTATCCTAAGCATGACAAAATGTCAGCTGAGTTTATAAAAATCCGGATTGATGGTAATACCGTGCGTCGTATCTCTTAGAATGCATTTCAAAAGACAAAAAATGTTACACCATGGTCACACATAAAACAAAAGCCATTGTTTTAACTGTAGATAGTAAACTCTCAAAACAGCTGTAATAGTCCTTTTTCAAAAGCGTACTATATATATAATAAAAATATGGGGAGATGATGAATACATTCTCCCTTCCAGCTAGATATTGCCTGTGTGGCTGCAAGTCAGAAGCAGTGAGGCGAGAAGAAAAGTTTGTTCCTCTTCACTCAGAATACTAGTTTTGCAATAAAAAGTCAAATTACATGGTTCACTCTTGGTGTGCTTTCATGAAAACATACATTTTGTGTGAAAAGTTGTGCTTTAGGTATGGAATACACATCAAGTTTGAACTGGTAGTAACATAAAATGTTGAAACACAAGAAGGTCAAATAACGTGCAAAAGGTCACAGTGTGCATGCAAGGGTCTTTCAAACCCAGTTATTTTTTTTTAGTGTCCTTGAAAACTACTGATATTAAATATCTTTAAATAATAATAAAGCATACAATAAAACTGCGGGCCAAGACAGTACACACACATACACATACACAAAAAGAAATACTTAACACAAAATAAGACTGACATTGTTTCACACCAATTTGCTGAGGTAATGCCCATAGTTTCATTAGAAAACTGTACGTGTTTTAGATATATGTGCTGCCTCCCCCTGTCTTGTAACACTGACATTTTTTTTCTCTTTTAAACCAATAAATTTATACATATCTCCATGCCAAATCTTTTCAGAAAAAAATCTTTTTAAACACCTTCCAATGCCTTCCAACACCTTTAAAACACAGCACAACATATCATCTGTAAGTGAACACATCTTGTATAACATGGTTACACCTTTTGGCGCATAGCCAAAATATGGCACCCTGCCATTTTGCATAAAGTTTCTGGTTATAACTAGAAGTATGATAAAGCCATTTATAGCTGTTAACACATTACATTTTCACCTAGCAGTGGCTTGGCACATTGCTTGCAAACTACAAATCTTTCTGCACATTGCAATCTATATGACGTCATAACTCTTCACCATCAACACTACCTGCTCCAACCAACAACTACAAACAAAAGTTCTTCACTGACCCTATCTAGGCAGCACAAATGTTCCATTAAAATAAAGCCAATTAAAACAGTCAGCTATGAGGCAAAAGCTTCCTCTTTCTTTTTTTTTTTTTTTTACTGTAACATGTTGTGCACTGAAGAAAGTCAATCTATCTCATAACCTTGACAACAGAACATAATTACAGAACACAGATATAAGCTAGAAAATATGCACGAGAAAGGCAGAGCATTACCTTGTTTAGTATATGTATTACAGAAATAAAACAGACAGACATAAAACAACTTTAAATAAAAAATTCAGACTTACCCGGTGCCAAGGTATTTTTCTTCTTCTTTTCCGATACACTAGTCTGAGTAAGAAAACTGACTGCAGGACCTTCATGATAATTTCCAAACGCTGAAGCTATTAACCCTTTCAAAGGTTTTCTTTTTTTTTCAGTAACCTGCCAAACCAAGTCTTTTTCCAGAGCTCTGGTTTGCAGTTTAAAAAGAAAACAAAAAAATCTCTAACAGTACTAGGTTGAGATCCATCTGGTAGAGGTCCCCAGTACTTGGGTTTGGGATCAAATGTTTCAGCCTCTATAGGAGGCAAAGGAACTTGAAATTGATACAGAAAAACTTGAAACTACACAGATAGGCAACATGGGGGGGAGGATTTTCAAATCATCCCGTCTGTAGTCACCTACTGTGCGTACATCCACAGTAGTTTATTTTTCTCTCTCTAGATGTTGCTTATCTAACTTTACTTAATCAGCCACTGCTTTTCTCCTAAAAGCAGCCTGAACTGTGAATAACAGTATATACTTGCAGCAAGCACAAATTACAAGTACAAAGGGAAGTGCAGTTGCCCTTGTAATTTGTTTGGTCAAACTTGTCAAACATACATTTTGCCGGTCCAGATAATACTAACTTTGGACCCAGCTATTTTTTTTCCCTTGTTTCCCATATTATCTAGGCCTGTCCTTTATAGTGCACACTCGCTCCAAGGTATTCTTGTACTTACAGTGATGATGAGTGTCGCCGGCCCCTAGGTGTCATGTCCTGATGGGGTTCCACAAAAATGTCCTTCTTTTTGTCCAAGGGAAACAACCCGATCATGAGGTGACACAGACCGAAGAACTCATCCTGCCGACTACACCAATACTGTGATCGCAAATTCTCTCACTGTAAGTATTACCTGAGCAACCACTCCCGTCGTCACGGGGCAAAAACCACACCACTGGGTTTTGTCTTAACGTTGCTTTATTTGATCAAATCTTACACATGCATGTGGGACTTCTACAAGGAGACCGTCCCGATTACAATTTACAGCAGCTTTTATAAGCTAGATTCTACACTTTTATCTTGAAAATACCAACATTTCAGTATAAGCCAATCACAAAACAGAATAACAAGTTTTCAGCAATGTAAAACAAAAACACGTTGATATGTATGAGGTACTTTTCCACTGCTTATTTCATTTTTTTCCAATGCTGCTTGATACATATGCCTGGGTCAAGCTGACCTGAGAGAGACAATGAGTTTCACTCACACCATAGCAACGTACAGCTTGCCTTCAATGCCACTACGTGCTGTTATCTTTATATTTTTGGCCAAGCCTGTTATTCAGGCTGGTACAACCAGTTCTGCTCAGTTTTATCTTGCTTTCTGTTTTTACAAATGTACCTCAAGTAACCTCAGTATCATTCTATAACCCTGTAAAAAAACAGCATGAGCTCAAAAATTTCTACTACATTCATTATGACTTTGTTACAGCATGGCTTTCAAAGCAAGCATAGCTTCAAGGCATATAATAGCAAATATAGCTTTAGGATATATAAAAATTCCCTCACAGTAAACACATATTTAAGTTTTTTTTTCTAAATTTTTATGATTTTGGACAAACATTTGTTAAGAAGGATCATTCATGTATTTTGTGAATCAATGTCCTCATAGTATGCGAACATCTTGGACATCCATCTGTTATGGTACTATTCATTTTGTGTAAGATGGGGTATAGTATGTTTTATGTAGAACATTAAATTGTATCTGTTGGAGTTTGCATGTTTTAACTTTAGCAACTGGTGTGAGCAGTATTTCTTCCCATAATTTTTCTGAAATTATTATCCCTAAACCATTAGCCCATTTTTGTTTCAAATTCAGCATTTCTTTTAGTTCTGGTTTGTTATTGTATAGTAACTATATTAATTTTTTCCCCTCTTTTTGTTGAACCATGACATCTAAAATAGGAGTGCTCTTTAATATTAGGGAACCATTTTTTTATTAAATAAATTACTAATTGTAGGTAATTGAAGTGATGTGTATTTGGTATTTTATATTGTAATTGTAGTTGATTGAAGGTTTTGATATGATTATCTATAAATAACTGGCCATATTCGTACAACCCTAGAGATTGCCATATTTAAAAAAATGGATTCTTAATTGATAATGGTAGATCATAGTTTTTATGTATTGGAGTATGGATGGTGATTTCTATTTTAGCATTTATTAAATTATGTGGTTCATGCCATCAAAATAATGTAGTTTGTGTTACCATGTTACCTTTCCTTTTATTATTATTATTTTCATAATAGCCTGAAAATACTAAATTACTTAACTTAGTATAGTCATGTAAATCCTTTTCCATTTCAGATGTAATTAAAGTCTGAGTTTGTTCTTTTAGCCAATGCCATATTACTGTTGCCTGTTTAACTACGTAATATGTATAAAAATCTGGCAGAGCTAGGCCTCCTTGATCCTTAGGCATTATTAGCTTCTAATATGCCACCCATGACTTTTTATTCTTCCAAACAAAATTTACTACTAGTTTTTTTTATATTATAAAAAAATGTTTTTGGCATCTTGATTGGAAGAGTTTGAAACAGGTATGAAACCTTAGGTAACATCTCCATTTTTATTACATTCACTTGTCCTATCACTGATAAGGGAAGGTATTGCCATTTCCTTAGATCTTCTTTTATTTCATCTACTATTTTTCCAAAATTATTCTTGTATAAGATGTCTATTTGTCCTGATAAGATAACTCCTAAATAGCTTATTTTATCCACCTGTTGACAAGGGCAGCTGTCTGGCATCTGTACTGTATAGTTATGGTTTAATTTTAGTGCAGCCATTTTCTCCAAGTTAATTTTACACCCTGATGCTTTACCATAGTTATCAAACACTTTTATGAAATCTGTTATGGAGTTTAGTGGATCTAGTGCATCATTTGTGTACAAGCTTATTTTATGCATTTTTTTTTATTGATAGTGATACATTTCATTTTTTTTTATTATTTCTGACTTCTATTGCTAATGGTTCCATCACCAGTGTAAAAACCAAAGGTGAGAGGGAGCATCCCTGCCTTGTGCCTCTTAAGAGTTCAAAAGTATCGGATATTATATTATTAGTTCTTATTCTTGCTTTTGGTTTGTTATATATTGCCTTGATCCAATTTGTAAATTGTGTTCCAATATTCATCTGGGCCTGGTGCTTTAACAGGGGCCAGTTTAACTATAGTAGTTTCTACTTCTATTACTGTGATTGGTTTTCCTAGATCAGTTTTTATTTCTTCTAGTAATTGTTTTGTTTGTTTCTATCTTTCCCGAAAATTCTTAGTCCTCATTGGAATCCCCTATATTCTGTAATGTGTATAAAGTTTATAATAGTCCATGAATATCTTAATAATTTATTTTGGCTGTTTATAGACATTCCCTTGTTTATCTTTAATTAGAGTAATATTGTTATGTTCCTGTTTTTTTTTAACTGCTGTTCCATAAATTTTAGTGGTTTGTCTGGTGTAATGTGGTAGTTTGATCCAGCTTGCAGTGTTTGTTTTTCTGCTCTATTCGTGATGAGTATTATAGGCTCCCTTTTTTGCACCAGTTTATTATAAACATTTTGATCAAAAATAGAACTATGTAACTGCTCAAAGACTTGCATTTCTGTTTCTAATTCATGCTCTTGTTTTGTTCATTTCTTTTTTCTTCATGAGTTTAGTACTCGGTATTTCCCTTTGATCCATGCTTTAAATTGAGGTATCCTTTTCAGTATTTGTTCTAAAATATCATTCTATTTCTTGCACCATTGACTGATTCATTAATTGATCTTTTAACAGTTATGTCTAATTTCTATATGTAATTGTTTCCCTCATTATCTAAAATCCCTGTTTCAATTATACATGGTGAATGGCTAGAAATAGTTATTCCTGTGTAGTCTATGTTTCTCAATCTGTATTGTATTGTTTCTGATATTAAGAACAAGTCTATATGGAAGCATGAGTGATGCGCTGGTGAAAAATAGGAATATTGTTTGCTTTCTGGATTTTGTATTGACCAGGTGTCGTTCAATTTCAAGTCATATATTTAAAATTATTTATAGCCTCTATTGAAGATTTGAAATAATTTAAGGTCTTTGAAGTTCTGTCTTTTTTACTAAGAGTAAGGTTAAAATCCCCCCTCCCCCAATTGTACAGGGGGCCTTACTTTGGCTTAACTGCAAAAAGAACTCTGTATAGAAAACTGCATTATTCTGATTCAGCTGATATATTGTAGCCAATGTGAATGATTCTGACCCAAAACTAACTTCCAAAATAATGCATCTACCTTGATTATCTTTTTATATTTGTAATTGTGGGTTTAAATTTGTGTTGTGTTTATGTAAATTTATGTTTATGGAAAAAAACTGCCACAACTCTGGAGACTTGGTTGTAAGATGAGTATACCCCTTGACCCCAGGGTTTTTGGAACCATTGAAAATCTTTCTCAATGAAATGAGTTTCTTGTAACATTATATAATTTATCTCTTTTCCCCATATAATGTTTTACTTTGTTTATTTTTGTTCCATTACTAAGCCCCTTTACATTCCAAGTAGCTAACTTGATTCTAGTCTCCATTTATGTTTTGAGAAAAAACAAGCTTGGCTCCCAAAATTAAGATTATTCTTTTTCATTTTTTTTAACCACTTAGAATTATCAGCAGTCTTGGACCCTTACCCCTTTTTAGCTCAATTTTTTTAACATTCTTTGAAATCTCCCCTTCTACTTCCCCCACACCCCTTAAAGCCCTAAAACCCCTACTGGAGAAATAATCATTCTCCTGTCCCTCCTTCTTCATTGACTGAGATGACTCCTTGTGGCATCCTGTATGTCATAAGTTTGCAGTGTGGTCTTATTTCTTCATGTGCTTTAAATTTATAAGATTTGTTTTCTTTAATAATAATATGCTCTATTTTCAATTTCTCTATTCCATTACTTAAGTTCTAAATGAAAAAATCCAGTTGCCTAACTAGTTATCTAACTAAATTTTTATCTCTTGTTCTTTGATTTGCCACCCCCCATATACTGCTCTTCTGTTGTGCCATTTTTTTCTTTTTTTCCCCTTTTGAGTTATCTTCTTTTATGACTCTTTTCCATCTTTAAGATTTTCTCTTGAGGCATTTTCTGTATCTCTTGAGGTACCAAGTTTGTTTTGATCATAAGGTTGAGGCCTCAAATGTATGGATGTGGGAGAGTTTCTTTTTGTTTGGGTGCCGTATGCTAAATCAAAGGCTTCTTGTGCATCTTCTGAATCATCAAAAGTCAGGAGTTTACCTTGCACAACAAATCTTAACTTAGCAGGGTATAACATCGTAAATGTGATACCTTGGTCATATAACATTTTTTTACCTGGTTGAAAAGTTTTCTTTAATTCACTGTTTCAGGGGATAGATCTGAATAAACACTAACATGTATATTTTCATATTTCAAACTTCTTTCTAATCATGCTTTTTGGAGTATGGCTTCTTTTTCTTGGAACCTATAAGGTTTTATGTAGATTTCCCTAGGGAACCCTATATTGCTGTTAGCATAGCATGCCCCACTTCTATGAGCTCTATACAGTGCTATGTTTCAGTCTGGATAGTTCCTACCCATTGCTATTGCTACAATTTTTTCAAAGAAATGGGTAGGGTCACCTGGTCCTTCCATTCCCTCTGGCACATTACAGATTCTAAGGTTTCCTCTATAGGAGCGGTCCTCCATCTCTGCAACTTTCTGTATTGGGGTTTGTAGTTGTTTATCATGCATCATTTGTGTTTTCAGCGTAGGAGCATTTGTGTCTTCAATTTTTAATACCCTATTTTCCAAGTCTTGCGGCCTTATTGTGAACCCTTCTAATTTTTCACTTAATACATTTATTGTGTCTGAGACCCCCTTTATAGAGTTTTTTTTTTATTTCTCCCAATCGCTCTAGCACTTCTGCTCTAAATGTAGCGACAGCTTCTAAAACCATTTTTTGTTTTTTGCTTTTGGCTTTCCTTTTTTCCTAAAGTACTTTCTGGCACTTCCTTTTGCATTTCCTTTTTGAGTAACTCATGTTGCTCAGGTAAAAGTATATATTCTGTTATGGAATCTCTTTGTGCTTCAGTTCTGATTTATTTTAAGCTATTGCTTTCTTCCTCTTCAGTTGATTCTACCTGTTCTTATTCCTGTGCTGTTGCAATGAAAACATATATTTTGTTTGTGTTTTTCCTAATAGCCCCCTGTTTACTTTCATTTGTTTCAGTTTGCTTCTGCATAACCTTTTTTGGTGGCATTGTTAATTTGTGCAAATTGGGAAACTTTGTTTTTAGACTCCCTGTCAGACTAGCATTCTCCGTACAGTAAAAAAAAATGTTCCATGGAGAAATTGGAGGTTTACTCACCGGAGATGCCGGAAGAGGGGAAAGAAGATTTACATTCGCCAACCTCTATGTTTCAAATATTGGGGGAATTAGGATTATCAGTCTCCTGCACTGAATTCTGTTCTCTCACCGTTTTCTACTGCTTTTTTTCCTTTTTGTCTTGGGAGTGTTGCTTAGTGATCTCCCTTATGCGGCAAACTGCTTTTGACATTCATTTCCATTTACTTCTTTCCATCAGTTCTTCTCTTTAGAACTTCTAGTCCCACTACTTTATTTTTAGCCTACAGTTTGTCATTCTTCTGCTTCTGCCATTCTTTTCTTTCATTTGTTGGGTGGTAGCTCAGCTACAGCATTACATTCCACCACCATTTGGCCCCACTGCTACAAGTCAGTGTCCTGCTCAGTCTTGACTCTCACTTGGAACTAACTTCATGTCCTCCCTCTGAAGACATGCATCCTGAATCTTTCCCAGCAAGCTCTAGTGGATTCTCCATTGTGTTCATGTCAGTACTTAGGGTAAACAGTTCACTGCATTTCACCTCATAGAGATGTGTGAGGGATGAATAGTATTTCCTGAATTTCTGCAATGATGCACTATTTGTTATTTGGATATGAATAATGAATAGTGGCACTGTTATTTGCATTCAGGAAATAATTTGAAAAAGTAAAATACAGCCCCCACCCACCTTCCCAGTCCAATTGTTTAAACATACACAACCCCATCCCCTACCCTCCTACCCGCATTTCACCCACAGTTTAATGTTTAAGAACCAATCCCACTATGCATGACCAGAACAACCCACCCACCTCCATGGGCAGCCACTGTCTCATGTCATGCTGATGTGTGTTTTTAAATAGGTCCTCTTTCAAATAAATAAATAATCTTACCATGCCACCACACCAGCAGCAGCTAACTCCCCACCTCCACCCCCCCAGAACCCACATTTCCTTATTGAAGCCTCCCCAGGTGAAGGACGATGACTGACACAACCTGCCCTCCACCACAGTCAGTCGCCTTCTTGTGAATGAATGTGCTCCCATGTTTGCTTGCATAGCAAAACAGCTGAACACATAATCAGCTGTTTTACCATGTGAGCAAGCATGGGAGCCCTTTCATTCACAAGAAGGTGACTGGCTGTGGAGGAGGGTAGGTTTTGTTGGTCACCTTCCTTCACTGGGAGGGTGTTCAAAAAGGATATGTGGATGCCTGGGAGGAAGTGCAGAGCTGGCTGCTTCTGCCTGGGTGGCGGGCTGGGGGGATTACTTATTTCATTGAAAGAGATCCTAATCAGAAAATACACATTAGCACTAGAAGAGATGGAGACCAGCAGTGAAAGCGGGAAGATTTTTAAACATTAAATTGTGGGTGCTGAGTGGGAAAGAGGGCAGGGGTTATGTATGTTTAAACAGTTGGAGATTACAAATACCAAATTCTGAACATTTGGGAACCAGGATACAAATATTCAGCCGAATATTCAAAATAAGGTATTTGCCCAACCCTATCACTTTGTTAATCCCATGTGGATATTTGTACATTGCAATTATGTCCCAGCCATACCATAATCTCTGGTGTGTACATGTTAAGGTCCCACAGTCATTCTTTGAGTTGCTTCTCCCAACTTGATTGACCACCTCTGCATAGCCTTCACCTTTTCACATACCTTTGCAGGTGATGGCTTCAGAACTTGCACAGTACTCCAGCAGAGGGTGAATCAGTGATTTATGCAGGGAAAGGACAACCCTCCTGTTTCTAATACTGATCACTCTTCCTATGCACCAAAACCCTGTTGCACTGCTCTGTAGATATTAGGCTTTGCAAAATTATAACCCCAAGGTTCAATTTTCTCATTTGTGCTCTCTATTGCCACCCCCATCAGGTACTGCATTTTCAGGTTCTTGTTCCCAATGTGCATTACCTTGCATTTCTCAGCACTGAATTCCAGCTGCCATATCCCAAACCATATTTATAGGAAATCCACATCCTCATCATTACTGTAATCCCACCCTCACTGTCTACACTGACTACAAGAGCTATGCAGATACCTTTTCCTGAATAATCAGACAAATATCCAGTATTCTACAGTCAAATATCCATATATCTGGTAGCTGGGTATTTGTTTTTCAATTAAACTAAAACAAGACCCTCACTCCACCCACCCTTGCTTATAGTTCCCAATGTCCCACTCTCCTCCCCAGCCAAAACTCAGTAAATAATGTAGCACCCAACTCCCCCCTTTATCAGCTCCCCAAACCCACCCTCCACCTTCACAGCACCCATAATGTTTAGTATTACAATCCCATGGTGGGCGACCAGCACAACCAACCCACCCACCTCCCAGTTGGCTGACATCTTGCTGAATGAAAAGGGCTTGGTTCTGCTAAACAAATTATCCCCCCATGCCTGCATCCTGGCTTCACTCTAATCCCACCCTCCCCACACACACCCCTTGTGAAGTCCAAAGGGGACTGGTACAACCTGCCCTCCTCAATAGACAGCTGCTTTCAGAATAAATGAAAGTGCTTGTGCACATGCTTATTCTAATAGTAAAAACAGCAGAACAGCTGAAAGGAGGGGCAACATTTTTTTTAATTTATTTTTTAGTTGTTTAACCAGGTATAGCACACTAAGCTGGAAGCTTTTTTACAGGAGCGATCTGGGAGCACAAGTGACTTGCTCAAGGTCACACAATATGCAAGTGGAAGCTGTGGGATTCAAACCCAGGTCTGGTCTGCTGGATGTCACCAGATTTGCAGCTCAGAGCCTTAGACCACTGCGCTATACTGCCTCCAAAGTAGAGACATAATTACTTGGGAGGTATCAATAGGGGTGTAGCAGTGATCACTTTATGAGGAAAGAGGTCACTGTGATGAGATGTCACACTTGTAAATTAATAGGGGAAGGTTCAAGAAGGATAAAAGTATGTTTTTTTCTTTATAGAAGGAGTTGTAGACATGTGGAAATGTGAAGTAGATTGCCCAGTGAAGTGGTTGACTCCATGCAATCTACAGAAAAGAAGACTGGGAGCCCAGTTCTCAAAGTATCGGGACTGACGCAAGGCACAAGGTGCTTGCATAAACAAAATTATGTTAGGGGTCACTGCACTGCACCTTGCATCATTCCTGATTCTACATTGTTGCCTGCACCAGTTCAGGGACCACCTGTGCCAGCCAGGCTTGCTCTGTCCTTGCTACAGATGCACTGGTGTGCCTTGGAGGGAGGTGGCTTGTGCCAGATCAACACTGCAGTATCTCCTTAAATGGGAGTCGGCAAGCCTCCTCCAATGGGCACAGGGTCAGCTTGAGTTAGGCCAGCCAGAGGTGCTCTAATGGCCCCTGCATTGCCACTATCCCAGAAAGAACCTTGGAGTGGGGTGACCAAGGGCCCAATTCTCAAATAACAGTGCAAATCACACCAGTGGCCACTTGAACTGATTTCTGGTGTGTCAGGGACCCTGTGTCCAATTCACTATTGGGTAGGGTCCCAGTACCAAAGTCTTGCAGCTTGCAGCAAATGTGGCCATGCAACAAAACAACAGTGCATCTGAGAGGTTTGCTGCAAGCTGCAAGGCAGTCTGGCAACATCTGAATACCAGATTAGAGACTGCTCGGTTGGCTGCCAGGGTCATTGGGAATAAGCAGTATATGGTGAGAGCTGGTGGCACACAGATGGGTGATGAGAGGCATGGCACTTGCACTACTATGGGGTTATAGCATGGACACTGCTGTGCCAGTGTTTTGGGTGGTGCCTGCATGCTGGACACCATGGGGGGATGCTGAGGGCATTGCATCATAAAGGACTCTGGCGCTCTTGCATTAGGCTGTGTTTAGTTACTGGGTTGATGCACTGGCCAGTGCACATACCATGATGTCATGGGGCCATGGGAGACCTTGGGTGGTGGCACCCACCCAGGGAGGGCTCTGTGGGTGGTGCAGAGATCCATATACAAACTCTAGCTGGTCTAACAGTACTTGAATGTGAGCTCTCTGGGGGGGTTTCATGAATCCAAATGTTGAGGCATGGCAGCTTGTGTCTGCCACAAGCCCCCTAGTTCCCTGGCAAACCCAGCTGCTTGGCGCAGACTTGGCGCAGGGCTGGTCTGGTGCATTGGGTTTTGGTTTGACTCAGGTAGGGTCTTCAAGAATCACAATCTCTGCAAGTTTTGATGCAAGGTGCTCCTTGCTTTACTTTTGTGTGATGCAGGCACCTTGTGTCAACTACAGAACTTTGAGAATTGAGCCCCAAGTATCTGCAGCTGTCATGGAAACCATGAGCATGCTGAAATGGTCCAACATATGGGGCAGCAACAAGTGAAAGATGATATTGCTCATGGTGCTGCAGGTTGATGTTGCACCACTGCATCCCACAGCATCCCCCCTGACAGCACAAGACTGGCACTCAGTCCTGCCAGTCATTGGCACAACAGTCATGCTCCCAATCTGCAACCCCCCTACACATCTCACAGCATGGCCACCCTTCCCAGTGGCACCCCAACCTCCCTACCAGCCCTCCCTGTGCCAGACAGCCACTGCAGACATCAGTTGGTGGGGCCCTGGCAGTGGCTGAGGTGCCACAGGGCCATCCCAAGGCTTGCGGCATTCCCTGCCCATGTGCCTTGCCTTTGGCGCTCAGCAGCAGTTGGCACCTGACCCCTTCCAATACAGAACTGGGTGGAGGGTCCCTGGTGCATCAGAGATTGATGCAAGCTGCTGTTTGCACATATTGCATCAGTCTCAGGGGAACTTCAAGATTTGGGCTCTGGGTATTCAGAGAATGGATATCAAAAACTCACTATAGCTATTAGATAATAACTTCCAGTCAGTGAAGGCCAGGCATGGCTTCTGGTAGACTAGATATGCATCCAGGTCTTTTTTGGTATCACATTACATACTTTTGCAAATGTTTAATGATTTATATGCTCTTCCAATTTTCTTTACTTGCATTTTTTTCTGCCACTTTCTGTTGTCAGTCTTATCTTGTTAGTCACCCCTATGGATTGCACCTAGAATCCTTTCCCAGTGTTCCTTTCTCAGTCAATAAATTTCCCTTCTGGCACTCATTATGGTGCCTTCAATCAGGGCACAAAATGTGGGATGTGCTCCCTCCCGAGATACGCCCACCCCCAGAGTTGGAATCTATAGGTAGGGGGCATGGGGGCTCAGCCCCACAAAGAAGGGTGTGGGGGGCACACACCCCTGAAAAAAACATGATCGGTGACATTGTCAATTGGCACCCTAATTGCCTGGTGCCGGATCGCGGATGCGTTAGAGTGGTGGAACCAATACATTTTATATAAATACCGGGTTGAATTGAAATTAAATTAAGACATGGGACTGCAGCTTGGTTGTCAGGGGTAAACATAGTGTAAAATGAGTGAAAGCAGGAGACTACAAAATGAATAAATGCAGGATCCTACTTAAAATGAAACATTACACCTTCACTGGGCTACCCAGGATACACTGTAAAATTGGTAAAAGTAGGATGCCACTGAAAATAAGATATTGCATCTCAGCTAGGTGATCATGGATAATTGCAATGTAGCAATAATTAAAAGTAGAACAAGATGTTTTTTTTCAGCTGATGAGCTATCATGAGTAAATACATTGTAGAAATAGGCAAATGCAGGGTTTGACTGAAAATAATATATTGCATTCCACCAGGCCTAAGCTGTCCTTGGTAAATCCAATATGAAAATGGGTAAAAGCAGAACTCTACTATAAATAAGATAGTTCATCTCAGCCGGGCTGTCTTTGGAAAATACAAGAAATGAAATGCCACCATACTGTAGACTCAGTGGTGTTTCCATCAACAATAAATAAAATAATATATAGTAAACTCTGTATCATAAAGCTATAATACCATCAAGAGTTCCATTTTTTGGAATATATGGATCTGAGTCAGAGCCTCTCCTCATTATGATTTTGTTCTTTGGTTTGTGCCATTTTGTTAGTGTTGTGGTTTTGTTAGCCGAAGAGAAGGACTGAGTTTACTTTACTGCATTGTTACAGTAAAAGCCATCTCATGCTCAGATGAAACACTGTGTGCATCGCAAGCTCAACGTTCTTTATCATGATATTATCATTAGAGCTTCATCGATAGCATTACAAGATCTCAAAATACTATTGATGAGCCAGCCATATGGTGTGGAGGGCTGCGGCACTCCTGCCTTACCTACTACAACACTGGCAACCCGTGTTCAGCAGCAAATGCGGGTTGCTTGAGGTCAACCAGGGAGGGGAAGGATTGAGTGACCGATGGCTGCTATCCCTTCTGGGGGGGGGGACCTGCATGCTCCACCAAATGACTGCTACTTGGTGGAGGCCAGGTGGCAATGTGGGTCTAGGAAGCAAGTGGAAGGGAGGGCTGTGGGACCCCAGGGTGTGCACGCTTCTCCTCGCACATGTGTCTATGTGCTCGTCCCAGCATGTGGGAACAAAGGAAGAATACAGAAAAAGGATGACTCTTCACCAGTGAAGCCCTGCCTGCCTGCCTGCCCCCACTCACATATTATGAGAGCTTGGTAAGATGTCAGGTGGGGGAGGCAGGGACAGGGAGCCCACCAGAGCTGGCCTGCCTGGGAGAAGAAGCTGTATGAAAAGAAATATTATCAATGGATTTCCAATGATGGTTTTATGTGATTTTTTTTTATATAGGTTTTAATAGTATTATTTTGAATATCCATATATTACGTACTAATACAAATCCAGCAAAATGGAGCACCAGCCTCCCAATACCCACCTGCACTACATGACTCAAGCAAATATATCAGAGTTCCAAAATAAATGGCACTCAAACAATTATTCTGTCACATCACAATATCACAGTTTTAAACTTTTTTCTCTCAATAACAGTGAAAAAGGGGCAACAATGTACAAAAATTGCAGACGTGGTATAGAGACAGACTTAACTGGTTCGCTGGATCATATGCCTGCGGGCAAAGAAAAGACTGATGTTTTGCTGACACTGGAATGAGCTTCTTCAGAGTCACAGCTTTTCTCTACTGTTTGCTATTGTGATATATTTTCCTGAGGCACATAGTGCTGGTTGGGGTTGAGAGGCAGATGTTGCATCTTGCTGGACTTTCTTTGGCAAATACAGCATAAAAATGGGTGAAAGCAGAACCCCACTGAAAATAAGATGTTATGTCCCACATGGGCTATAATGGGGGAAAAGTACATTGCAAAAGGTGGTAAAGCCGTGACCCCACTGAAAACATGGTATACATTATTGCATCTCTGCTGCGCTAACCTTGATGACTACAGTGTACAAATGGGTAGAAACTGGAACTCAATGAAAAAAGATATTATATCTCCTGGGCAGGGCACCCTTGGATAAATGCAATGTGAAAATGGATGAAGCCAGCTTGCTAATGCAGTGGTGGGGATCCTGCCTACCAGCCAGACAATGCACATTTTTACCCTGTGCCCAGTATGTCTGGTACTGACTGCTGAGGCAGGGTTCTGGCATTTGTTTCGAGTGCCTCTTGCCTCACTGAATGAGGGAATCTCATTTCTGCTGCACAACTGTCTGCAGGTGGCTTGGGGGGGTGTTATGTGGTAAGGAATTCATGGTTCCTCTAGAATGCTCTTACATTTTCATGAGCATGATTGCCAGGCAAGTTATGTAGAGGTGTTATATACCCTGTAAGCATTTGGGATTCAATGACAGACACCAGACAGTCAGATATAGTGCATAAAAACACAGGAACTGCGTTTATCATTGTATTCATCAAATATTAGAAAAAAATATCTCTTGATATTTACAGAAAAGAAAATATAAGGTGTTAGACTTTCACACCAAAACAAAATACTCAGGCAACTCTTTATCTCAGAATCCCTGCTCTTTCCTGTATATAAATACCACTCATGTGTAAACACCCACACGTCCTTCCTTCCTTCTCTCTGGTCAGAAGACACTGATATCCCTATCTAAATTGTAGCCCCCTGGTGGAGAGGTTAAATAGGACATCAGGGTGACATCATAAGCATGTGACCTCTCAATTAATAAACATATTTAATTTTCTGGTTCCTATGCTTTCGTACTCTGACTAGGTTGTCCCCTAGTGTCATCCTATGTTTAAATTGTCACATATTCCAATACAGTTTGAAGGAGATGCATTAATAAACCACATAAAACCTTAATTATGGGAGTCGGGTATCATTCGGGCATAAGCCCCTCCTTCTGATAGTGACTTCACCTTATACTGTTACTATAAGAGCAGCCATTTTGTGGGCTGCCTGTCCTATAGTAGGACTCTCCAGCATGCCAGGGCTTAATTCCGGAAAACATCTTGATTTCTTTAAACAGAAAACCAACAATTTTAATTTAAGCCAAAGGAATCTCTAGCCTTGACAGGTAAGAACAGATGAGGGGTATGCTCCCTATCTGTCTTATCCTGCAAGGTTAGGAAACCAGTTGGATAATCCTTGTTCCTTCTCAGACAATTTTTATGTCATGTACAATATTTCTTAGTCATTCTATACATAACCATATGTTCTTATACATTTTTCCAGACAACAGGGCTGCCTACAGCCTTTAATCATTTATTTCTAGGGCTTCCCATTCATAATATATGCACTCAATGGCTGCAATTTCAGTTGTCAGCTTAATTTTTTATTTTGGCCTGGAGCCAAACCTACAGCCCTTCTCTACATCTACAGGTCTGAATATACATAACAAAACCTTTTATATTGCTTCTGAGGACACTACAGGGCTTTACTTTCATATGCCCATGGTGTCCTACCTTTTTAATTACATTTCCAGTCTCCTGTTGCATCTGAGAAGTGGATGCAAGCACAGCACTGCAAGCACCAGAGTGTGGAGCACAACGCAGCTTCATAGCAACTAAACACAGTGGCCTTTCTCCAAACGGCCCACTTGTTTCAATACCGCTGCAAGCGGTTTCAGCTTCTGAGCTCCGTGGCTCTGTTTCAGGAGAAAGTACCTGCATGGACATGCATCGGTCCTCCGCAAATGTGCGCACACATTCCTTCACGAATGTGCTTCCATTCCAACAGAACTCTCATTACAGGACTAACCTAGCTTGGGGAAAACAGCACAAAGTGCTCTTTATTACTTTTTACTGATACAGGGCACCATGACTCAAAAAGGGAATTATTTTATTTAAAGTGGCAGCTATTAAATATAAAATAAAGAGAAAGGAATAGTACAGCTAAGGATTGTAAGAGATGTAAGGTTGGCCACCCTAACATGGAAGGTAAAGGATAGTTAGAAGGAGAAAGGAGAGGACAGGAAAGGGTGAGAGAAAAGGAAATGTTTTATCTATCTTTAATCATCCTGCCACATATCCAGACTCAGTTCAGCAGAGGGATTTCAAAGGTAGGGTGAGACTTACCCTCCTAATGATGGACCTGAGAGGTACTCTGTCAGGTTGTGCCTCAGGATACAATACTCCAGCAGCACCTATGGATCATTCAAATTTGGAGACAATTGGTTCAACATTTAAAACATTTTCGTGTAGGCTGAAAACCTGAAAAAATATCTGACTGTTTTTGTTCACCAGTAGTTTAAAAATGTCTGCCAGTTGCTAGCTGAAACATACAGTTTAGTTACAGTTTGGGCCCAAAATGATTATCTGATAGGTGGCTTTTCTAAGATTTTTTTAGATTTTAAATTGTTATGAAAATCAAATCCATGTGCAGTTCAATTTCTTACAAATTTTTCATAAGGAGGTTTTCGCAACAACTGTATTTTGCATTTTTGTGAGGTGAAATCTGTTTTTGTGAGAAAATGCTTCTATTTTTGTGAGTCTTAGTGGGCATGAAAGTGCATTAGAAAGGATAATTTTGCATATCAAAAACATAAAATGCTTGGAACTATAGTCTGAAACCAGTGTGGTTGAAAGGGTGGGATGTAATGTTACGTCTTCAAAGTTTTTTTTTTTTTTAAGAAATATTTTTAAATTATTTGGGGAACTTACAGTAGTCTGCTACAAGTTACAAAAACAGGGTCTGTTTTTGTGAGTCAAAACATTTTTTTGTGATACTTAATTCCATTTTGTGAAACAGAAATTAATCTTTCATGACACTTTACATGTCTCAAAATGGGGAAAAAGATAAAACAGTACATGGCTTTGGAGGGTCATTTACAGAGAAAGCTACAGGTCTGGGGGCAATGTATGTGATGATGTAGCTGCTTTGGAAGTCCAACATGCTTGGAAGCCTGTAACTCTGTGCATTAGGCCACCCAGCCTGTTAGTATCTACACCTAGAGTGCTTTGCTTGTACCTTAGCCCCCCAATCTTTCGATATCTTCCTAGATCCTCACCCACATCTTATATTGTTCAGCCACTAGAGGCCACTGTTGCTTCTCTTCTCATCTTCTCCTTAGCACTTCATGGCCTCCTCCTGTACTCTCATTTACCCCCTCTTAACCCTCCTTTTCTTTCTTCCTTCCTGTATCTCCCCATCTCAGCCCTTTTCCCCCAACTCAATTCTTCACACATCATGCCCCCTGTGTGGCCAACCTACCTTCTCCTTCATTTCTCCCCATCTCCCTTTCCAGCTACCACACACTGAGCATTCACCCTGGGTTACTCAATACCTCCCTCATAAAGCTTGAAGCTATCCAACATCTCCTGTGTCCATCCTCCTCCAAATGTCTAAGCACTCCGAGGATACCATCTAAAGCTTAAAAGGCATTCCTCCCACTATCACCTTCTAGTCTTACTCCTACTCCTAGCTGGAGATGTTGAGCTAAACCCTGGCCCCTCTAACCCCTCCTTCCCACAGGTCCTCCCTAAGGGCTTGAGGTTCTTCCATATTAATGCCCTTTACCTCCTTTGTAAACTGAATGATGCTAAAGTCTGGGTCACTCAGCACTCCCCTGACATTCTGTGTATTATGGAAACATGACTGTCCTCATGTATCCCAGACAATCTGCTTGTCCTCCCTGACTATAACCTCCACTGGCAAGACCATGGTAAAAGGGTAGGAGGAGTTGCAATCTACTCCTGCAACTCCATCTCTTGCACTGTCACCAACCCTGAAGCTGTCCTGTAATCTCATGAACTCCTTCTGGAAAAGCTCACTTTTCCATCCTCAATGTCACTTTTTGTCAGAGTTTTGTCTGCCTCCCCCAAACTCCCTCCTCTTGACTTCTTTGTTACTTCCACTGCTACCCTTACACCTGTAAGTGAATTGATTCCACTTGGCAACTTCAATCTGGACTGGCTCTCCCCCTCATCACAAAATGCAAGCCTCCAGATTGAAGCACTAAACCTGACCCAGATGATCAATGAGCTAACCTGACAACCATTGCTCCAGGTCCCATACCTTGCTTGACTGGGTACCATCAACCCACCCTCACTGCATCAGCTTTCCAGGTGTACTGTCTGATGTGCTCAGTGATCACTGCCCCACCTTTTGTGTCAGAAAGATATGCCCTCCTCCTAACCCCCTAAATATATCCAACATTGACCCCTCAAAAGGCTCAGCTCAAATAAATTACTCACTGACTTGGCCATGGCTAACTGGTCGCTGGTCCTCTCCACTCCCTCTGTAGATGCTGCTTTCACTCAGTTCATAACAATCTTCCTAAAAGTCTGGGATGTCCATGCTCCACTAAAATCAGTCAGGGTAAAACATCATCATAATCCTTGTATCTCTCCAGAAATCCTATCCACCTGCAAAATCCATCATCTCACTTTGTTGAGCTTCAAAACCACATACAACCCAACTGACCTGCAGAACTACCAAACCCTCTGAAATAGCTATACCAAGTGCATTTGGCAGGCTAAATCTGACTATTTCAAAACCCATCTGCACACTTCCAATAGCTCTCCATTCTCTTTCTGGAATGATCTCCATTCACTCCTGCACCCCTCCTCTGAACCCCCTCCACCCACGCTTTGCGTGGCTGGTTCCCTAGTTTCAGACCCTACTTCTGTCACAGATGTCCTAAAGATGTTCTTGACTACCTGTGCCCTTCTGAAAGACCCCCAATTCTCCTGCCTCTTCCACCATGTGGCCCTCTAACTTTCAACTGCCTCCAGTATCCCCAGCATAAGTCCTTAGAGCCCTAGGCACCCTGAATTCCTCCAAATCCAGCCCTGATGGCTTACACCCTAGAGTCCTCAAAGTCTCTGCACCTGCAGTTTTGACTCCTCTAACCTACCTCCTCAACCATCTCTTTCCTCCTCTACCATCCCTTCAGCCTGGAAGTCAGCTACAGTCATACCCCTCCATAAAGGGGGTGATCCCTCTGTCCTTGGCAACTACCACCCCATATCACTTCTTCCCTCACTTGCCAAGGTTTAAGAATCACTTGTCTTCTCAAGGCTGATGACTTCCTCTCTGCTTCCAACAGTTTCTTCCCAGTCCAACTGGATTTTAAGAAACTCCACTTAACCACCTCCTCCCTTCTTCACTTTACAGATGCCATCCACTGTACCATACATCATTGGTAGATCACCTTGGCTATTTTCATTGACCTTGCAAAGGCCTTTGACTCTGTCTCTCACCCTTTTCTTCTTTACAAGCTAAGTGCCACCGGCCTTTCCTCAGCAATTGTCTCCTGGTTCAGTTCCTACTTAACTGGCCAGTCCCAGTCAGTTAAAATCAGCAATGTCCTGTCTTCCTTCCCATCCTTGCAGTTGTTCCCCAGGGCTTGATCTTCAGACCTGTTCTCTTTTCCCTGTTTATTAATGACCTCCCCTCTGCATGCATCTATGGCAAGATTCACATATACGTGGACAACACCGTCCTATTACTATCTGGTCCCTCTGCCTCAACCATCCAAACTCCATTCCAACATGACTTTGCAGCAGTATCTAACTGATTCAATGACAACTGTCTAAAAATGAATACTGAGAAGACTGCAGCCATGACTTTTGGCTCTAAATAGAAACCCCAGTCAACACTCCTCTCAATGATGTCCCAGCCAACAAATACCTAGTAGTATGGCTAGATCCCTCACTAGCCTTCTCCTCCCACTTTAAAGCCCTTCACTCCAACCTATGTCCCAAACTGGGTCTACTGTACCATCATAAGAGTAGTCTTTCCATCCCAGTCAGATGTGACCTGTTGGCCAAATGGCTATTCCCCGCTTTTGACTACACTGATGTTGTCTTCAGCGCAGCTCCAGCCATCTCTCTCTCACCAAACCTGATGTCCTCTTCAATGTCTTCTGTCATTTTGCCTCAGATTCCCCCCCAACACATTACTGTGACCTCTATTTATCCCTATCTCTCCAATCCCTATCGCAGAGACGTACATCACACTTCTCCAGTTTCATCTCCAAATAGTGGTTTGGAGCTCTTTCTTCCTACCTACCTCTCCTCTCTCCTAAATGCTGCTACTTCCTTCCCCTGTAATTCACTTATGAATTGCCTCTGTTACTTTGCTCTCCCATGAGCACACACCTCAGCTGGGAAACTAGCATTCTCCTATAGACTCCCTTCCCTGTGGAATAACATCTCCTCTCAAACCTGCCTCACCCCCTCCTTTCCTGCTCTTAAGCAGCTCCTCAGGCCATCCCCTGCTATATCTTGTTGCTGTCCTCTACCGTAATCCACAACCATACTACTGTCTCCCTCTCTCTCTCTTTCATTTCCTGTATTAACTAGTGATCACATAATTTTTGATCTTGTTGTCTCACCCTGCTTGTTGAATTTCCTGTACAATACTCTAATGTATTCATATAATGTAAATTATCTGCTCATCATATTACTCATATTGATGAATTTATTCTGTATTATACTGTATATTTTATGTTTCGTCTGTATTATACTTTATCTGAATTTTTTGTCATCCTTTTGTTGTATTTGTACTCCCTGTCTCTGGGTCGCACCTGGAAATGAGCTTCTGCTCAATGTGCCTTTCCCGGTCAACAAATTTTAAATAAATATATAAATAAAAGTAGCTTGCAGGGCCCCTCACTAAAGTTAAAACAACAAACAATCTTGCACTCAGGGCCTTGTACGCACAAGCATCACCAAAAAAAGGCTTGTGGTGATAAAAATACTTTAATTAACTTACATAGCCATAATGATTAAAAACTGACACCAGCAAGGTGACACAGAAAATTTCAACATTTCATGACACCACTTTGTCAAGACAGCATTTGCTGCGTCATCTTGGCTGTATCAATTTTTTACTATTTTCGCTGTGTAGCTTAGAAGTATTTTTATCACCACAAGCTTTTTTTTCTGATGTTTGTGAGTATCGGGACCTAAGAGCAGGGTTGTTTGTTGCTTTGATATAGTAATTTCCCACGTATCAGCACTTTTACCAGCCCTGAGTAAAACCACTCAGTAAATCAACTATAGGTCATTGCCATGTATTTGATGATGCAGCTAGTTTAGAAGAAGCCCTCATGGCCACTTGTAAAGTCCACTACAGGTCTGAGCTCTATGAGTGATGATGCAACTGCTTTATTGGTGACCCTGTGTAACTTGCAGGGCCACACATGAAGCAAGATACAGGTCTGACACACTGAGTGTCACTATGCAGTTTATCATGGGGTGAAAGAAAGGTGTATGTTAAAGATACCAATTTTTATATGTCTTTTTCAAAAAGTGAGAGAACAAACTGCAGTAACCTACAGTATGTTAATGCATCTATTAGGGTTATAATGCTAGGACACTGAAAAAAAAGGTAAGGTTGAAAGTCCCTGGAACCCTGGCAGATCTATAGCGCGGTGTTCTTGGGGGTTGAATGATCATGATACAGAGTGCTGGCATTACTCTAATATTGACACTGTCTTGTCACTGAAAGTAAAAGAAAACTCAGCAATGCTTACACAGAGGCTGCCAATATTAGGGTAATGCCAACAATGTGTTGCATGATTGGTTAACCTTGAGGAACACCATACCACAAACTTATCAAGGTTTCAGAGAAGAGTCTTCCAGCCCTATTTTTAGTTCCCTACTTTTAATACTTTGCACTGTAACCCCAATAGATGCATAAATGTATCAACTTTTTTCTTGCAGTATATAAAATATATAACTGCAAAATACTGTGTTAATGCTGTAGTTAGGATTAAAGCCACAAAAGTAGGGAAATGTGGTGTTAGGGTTTCTAAACCTAACACCCCATCCCTAATTGGCACACACCAACAGGCATCAGGGTGTGCCTTGGAGTCATCAGCCCTAATGCTCACCCCATTCTATAAGTAAATATGGTGAGATGGGTACAGTATGGGAGACTAGGATGAGTGTTAGAGCTGATGACCCCAAGGAACACCCCCTGATGCCTGTTGGTGTGTGCAGGGTGGGGGTTGGGTGTTAGGTTTGGAAACCCTAATGCCACATTTCCCTACTTTTGTGGCTTTAAACCTAACTAGAGCTTTAATGCAGTTTTTTGCAATTTATTTCCTTACTTTTTGAGATAGTATAATCGTATCCTTATTTGTCTGTGAGAGCACATGGCCCTCCAGCCCTGCACTTCCATCTCTCCATAGATGCATATGTGCATGTAGCTGTGGAAGCACAGAGCCCTCTGGGCCCTGTGTTTCCATTTATAGGACAACAGTGACCAAATTTTCAACATAGCCATCTTATTACCCCACCTCATGAACCCGGTACATGACATTTTCATATCCCCACCAACATGTGGTTCTGCACAACTGCAACACCATTCCACGCCACAGGTATCAAAATACATTTTGACCAGGATTTGAAAAATGACAGTTCTGACATACATGAGGTGGGGCAATAAGAAGGCTATGTTGAAAATCTTGGGTCAAAATATTTAAAATTTCCAAAGTTATGAGCATGTGTAGCGAAATTGCAATGAATGGTAATAACTTTGTCATTTTTACATATTTTAACACCACATTTTCAACATAGCTTTCTTATGACCCCACCTCATGAACAAGGGCAGGAAACATTTTCAACTCCACCCAAAAGTGAATTTGCCAAGTGACTGAAATCTTGCTTTGAGGCGGGGTTGTATAATAACAATCCTATTGTTCATGAGGTGGGATCTCAAAAGGCCGATTGAAAATTTGGGGTAAACATGTAAAAAAAATGGCAAAGTTATGCATTAAAGTTAAAACTCCCACTGAAATACATTGAACCACATTTACCTTAGTTCTCATATTGCAGTCACTGGTTCCAGCAGCAAGACGTGTCTTCAATTGGAGAGCTGATCTGGAACCTGGGAGCTGATCAAGTGAGTGAGGGTGTGGGGGTGTACTGGGAGGTGTGGAGTGGTGGGTGCTGAGTGGGAGGTTGGGTTGGGGGGCTGTTTGGTGAGGGACCATTTTTAATTTTTACAGTTAAAAAAAATATCGAGGGACTGTTTTCTTTTTTCAGGTTCAGCCAGCAATGTGAGGGTGGGGGGGGTGCCACTAGATGCTAGGGATATTGGAAAGGTGATTGCTCACTTTAACCTTATCCATAGTGTAATAAATGATGCCCCCATACACAGTACCCAATGTGCCCCAAAACAATAGCTGTATGTTAATACCCTGGTGGTCTAGCCACCCCCAAATCTCCCTTCCCAGTCATCCCATGTTCAAAAAAAGTAGTCTTATTGTAATTTCCCTGGTGGAATAGTGCCCCCCCAACAAATCCTGGTGTGCTCAATACATTTTTGCTGTTTGTGACAGGGCAACCCCTGTCTTAAGTTTACCCCCCCCCCTCACCAGTACAGAGAGAAATGATTAAAGTGCCTAAGAATGAAAATGTATAAGAATAAAGTGCTGCAGTAAGTCTATGCCAACTGGAAAAATGCATTAAATCCAGATATTTTATTTATTTATTTTTTATTTTAGCTTTTGTTGACCGGGCAAGTGCACTAGACAAATCCTGCCTATTTTCAGGCACGACCCAGGGGAGGGGGATACAGATGAATGCCAACTGACCTTGAACCAGATTAAGCTGTTGGTGGTAATTTTTTAGTGAATGAGGGAAATTTGGCCAGGACACCGGGGAAATTCCCCTACTCTTTTCGATAAGTGCCATGGGATCTTTAACATCCACCTGAACTACCACCAATCCAGGCAGATGGGACCTCGGTTTAACGTCTCATCCGAAAGACGAATAGACGGATATAAATGAAATACATAAACTGGAATTAATGACCTTAATGACCTTTGGGAAAGGCAGTATAGAAAATGAAATGGACAGACAAAATGTCCATGTACATTACAGAGCTCCTGATGGTAACAAATTTATATTCATAAATATTATATATATATATATATATATATATATATATATATATATATATATATATATATACTCAGCTCTGGTAAAAGTTAATGTCTTAAGCACTTGAAAATCAAGCTACCCATGCTTTGTGATTCAAAGCATTATGATAGAAGACAGTGTGGCAATATTTAATGCTGGCATTTTTTCTTTGCCACCACTCAGTATGTAGAAAGGAATGGTTTGCCAAAAACCTGCACCAAAACAGGATTTACAGTCACCGAGTGGCAATTACTGTGGTTTACTTTTGCCGCCATTCCGTGTCTTTGTTGTACTTCCCAGGTGCCCTTCTGATAGAAAAGACCCGGTGGGGTCTAATAAATAAATAGATAAGAGGAAGACTGTTTAAATTCTAGTATGGCCATGTATTCTGAGAGAGAGATTTGTGTGGTTCTGCCCGAAAGCTGCTCTGGTAATGAAAGCCAGCCATGGAGTTATAACAGAGTGGCAGAGACTAGTGCTACTCTGCCAAAAGCTGCTCCAAAGTAAAGTGTTCCCTTCCTGAAACAGAGCAAACTAATGCGTCATGAAGTGGCAATACATTTACTTTTGCTGCTGCTCCGTGTCTCTCATTTACTACCCTGGTACCCCTTTACTGAAAAGACCCTGCGGGGCCTAAAGAAAAAAGAGAGAGAGAGTTTTTCTATCTTTGTTAAACTAAAATGAGGAGCGTGATAACTCCTTGCACTCTTTCTTTCTCTCTCACTCTCGTGCTGTGGCAGAGATCAAAGTGGGGTGGCAATACTTTTTAACAGAAAGCTGCCCCGCTCATCAAAGTAATATAGTAAAGCTTTAACTAATACAAAAGGGACAGGGACGTCCCTGTAGCATATAAAATGTGCCCTCAAGAAAATGATTAAAATAAACTAGAGGGCTGAGAAAAAGAAAGAAAATACACTATGGGCTGGATATTCAAAAGGGTTCCGCAATGCGTAATAGCGTTGCGCCAGTGCAAGTCAGAAAATGTGCCATTCTGCGATTTTCAGCAGGAGGCAGTCGTGCCACTGAAAACATGCTGAGCAACAGCGCAATGATAATGAAGGCATGTGCAACCGAAGGGGGTGGAACCATACATAAAATGCGCAGTGCGATGTTCAAAGACTTGCGCAATGCGCAGCAGTGGATCAGGCGGAAGTTGCACCATAGCGGAAATGAGCCAAAATAAAAAGGAGAAAGGAAGAGGTGCAAGAACACTACAGGGAAGCCACAAGAGGCAGGGAGAGAGACAGAGCAAGAGGGACAAAGAGGGCAGGCCAGGGAAACAAGAGGACAGAATAGGGGCAAGGGAAGGTGTGTGGGGCCACAGTGAGCAGAGGCCAGTAGGTGCACCCGGTGCAGTGGAGGTAGCAGTCAGTACAGCGCGGGGAATACAGCAACAACAACCGGGGGCAGCACAAGCCAGGGACATGGACAGTGCCACCTTCCACATGGAAGCCGTAATGAGGGGGGTGAGAAGGCATGCTGCAGGGGGACGTGGCCGTGGAAGGGCCAGTCGGCAATTCGCCCCCAACAGGCAGTACCAAGCCCTCACCAGCTTTGAGCTGTACTCAGATGTTAAGATTGTGGGCCGGTACCACCTGAACAGGGTAATACTGAGGTGGCTCTGTGAGCTGTGCAGTGATGTGATGCAGGCACCCACACGACGGAGTCATGCTCTGTCAGTGGAGACAAAGGTAACAGCCTGCATGTGCTTGCTCACCACGGGTACCTTCCCGAGACCAACAGGGGACACCACAGGCATAACACAGTCAGCCACGTCACGCATCCTCACCCAATTCCTCAGCGCACTGCTGCCACATGCTGCGGAGTACATCCATTTCCCCAGCACCGCGGCGGAGTGCACAGCAAACATACAGGAGTTCCACAGGGTGGCACGTATGCTTAGCATGCTAGGGGCGATAGACTGCACCCATATGGCCATTCACATGCCACCTGGCCCCGATGGGGCCGCCTATATGAACTGGAAGGGATATGCCAGTGTCAACTGCCAGGTGGTGTGTGATGCCAGTGGGTGCATCATCAATGTCTGTGCCACGCACCCTGGGGGAGCACATGATTCATTCATATGGTACCAGTCAGCACTGTGCCATCGATTCGGGAGTGGGGACATCCCCACAGGACATCTAGTGGGTCAGTATGCATGTAGAACTGACAAAGCGTGGGCAAGGGGGGTAAGCCACAGGTGCCATGGGTGTGGCACACAGGGTTTGGGGCAGTCTGAGCCTGAACAAGACATTAACCTCCACTATCTCCACACAGGTGACAGTGGATACCCACTCCGTCCCTGGCTGCTCACACCCTACCGGCGGCCCACGACCCCATCACAGCAACGATCCAATGAGGCACATGCCACCACATGCAACATCATTGAGCGGGTGTTTGGGATGCTGAAGGCGCATTTCCATTGCCTGGACACCTCTGGCGGTGCCCTACAGTATAGCCCCTCAAAGGCCTGTGGGATGTTCCTGGCCTGTTGTATCCTGGCTGTGGGATGGCCATACAGGTCGAAGAGGGGGACAGCGATGGGGACGACGGTGACGCAGGTGACAATGGGGATGGGCAGCCGCCCCCTTGGACAACAGGACCCCCGACTGATCCGGCTGGCCCAGCTGCACTGGGACACCATCACAAAGGAGCACTTCACCCAACACAGGTAAGTCATGGGGCCATGTGCAAACAACAGTGGCTAGGGCACAACCCACATACACACAGGGAAACACACCAGGGGTGCATGACGTCAAGGGAAGTGGCAGGGCACAGAAGCACACACATACAACCAGGGAAGGGTGAACAGTAACACGCCACATGGACAGACACACACACACACACACACACACACACACACACAATAGGCACAAAGTGCACAGGGGTCAGGTGCACAAAAGAGCTAGAACACAGACACTATAAACACACATGTCCACAGGCCACCACATCCACTGACTGTCCATGCGCATGTGTCAGATGCTGGGTACCATCGCACTTTGGTGTACAGCGCAATGCAGGCATCATCATGCAACGCACCTGTGGACAGCAGTCGGGAGGGTGTGCAGGTGAGTCCGTAATAGCCGGCATGTGGGCTGGGCACCCACGGTGCACTGCCCACCAAAACATACATTGCACAGGGCAGCACCAGACAGGGCCTGCACTGGGGAGACAGCTCAGTCTTGTGGCACAGTGCCACGGCCATCTTGGATGCGTGGGCGGACCCGCCGAGACCCAGCAGCACTGGCAGGCTGAGCATGGGCCTCATGGGTTGGCACCGATGGTCCACAGGGGTTCCACTCTGTGACGAGCGACCGTGCCGCACAGGGGTCTGCAGCATAGCGAAATACCTGCACCAGGAGTGCTCGGGATGCACACAGCTGAACCCGGCATCAACAAGGTAGGTGTCGCACGATGCCGGGAATGGGGAGTGGATAGTGAACTGTGTGATGTGAGAGACACAGGGGCACCTGACTGTGTGCCCAATGTGGCCACGACAGCAATCAAAGCCTGTGTCTGCCTGTTAATGGCGGTGGTCACATCCATCCGCAAATGGTCAATCCGTGACAGGATCCTCTCGGTGTCCCTGCTGTGTCGCTCCTCGACCCTCTCCAGAGCCACACACAGTGCCTCCATGGCCGTTGCAAGCCGCATCTGCTGCTGTACTGATGCCTGCAGCAGGCGGGTGTGCTCATCAAAGAGGTCGTCTGCCACATCGGCAACCTGTCCCTCAGGGTATGGAAGAGCCTGATGTTCAGCACCCCTTGATGGTGGGCACTGCTCACCAAGACCAGGTATGGGCAAGTCCACAGGCGGTGCACATATGCCACCACTGAACCCTGTACCCCTAGTCCTGGTGGGTGACTGCTGCTGCTGCCCCTCCACCTGCTGTGCCCAAGGGATCAGTTGTTCCACTGCTGTGGCTGCAACAGTGCCAGTGACCTGTACAGCCACTGGTGCTGCCCCACCGGTGCTGACAGGCACAGCCTGGGACTGGGCTGACATGCTGGCACACACGTCAGAACCAGCCAGGTCCATGGGCGTGAGCTGGCCTGCTGTGTGTCCATTCTGTGACACACACATGTCAATGCCCATACTGGTCATTGCATCATCAATGGTGCAGGTCTGTGCCACAGCCACAGCATGCTGGCATGCTTGGACACCAGACCGCTGAGACACAGGAAGGGCCCCCCACACTTGTCTCAACGACATCAGTGTTGGCAGCCAGGCATGCACACTGGTGCAATGCATGCCGGCTACCTGTGGAGGTGGATGGTCCCTCCTCCAACTCCAGATGGCTGTCCGCAGTGGACAGGCCCTTCACTGCTGACCCCTGCAGATGCACAGGATCTGTAACAGAAAGTAAGGACATGTTAGTGCATGTGATCTACCTTCACCCCCCCAGACCATGACGTACCATGCAGTGATGGGCTACCACCTGTCTGGAAGCCACCTCCTGGAATGCCCTCAATGGCACTGCGCTGCATGCTTACAGCCAGCCTGTCCTCTGCTGGACTCAGCTGCACCACCTCCGGCTGACCCCTGCCTGTTGCAGTACGTGCCGCCCTGATGGCTGCCACCTTCTCCTTCACTCTCCTCCTGTTGGTACCCATCTTCTTTTTACACTCCTGCACAGAGTGCTAGTGGCTGCCGTGCAGGTTGACGGCATATGCCACACCCTCCCATGCAGCAGCATGGGCCTGACAGGTGCCCTGCCATCCACTGAGAAGTGGCTCCTCATCCAGGTAGGCCTCGAAGAGTGCCTCTGTCTCAGCCTTAGTAAAGTTAGGCCTCCTCTTCCGCCCACCATCATCCTTCTCACCCAGTCCTCGCTCGGTCATTTCACAGCCTGTATGGGTGAGAGTGGTCACCTGTGACTGTGCAGTACAAAGCAATTCCCTGAGACCACAGTCCAGAACAGCACACAGCATGCCACTCACCTATAAACTGCAGTAACTGAATATGGCCACTGCAGAACAGCGTCGCATTTTTATAGCGCAATCCATGCAAATTAGGTGTGGCGCAACTTTAATGAGATGCAAATCGTGTTGCTGCACCATTGAATGGCTGATCGGATGATTTACATATGACGGCTGAATATCGCGCTGTAGCGCTTTGTGCAATTGTGTTCTACGTGCTGAGCCAAAGGCACAGTTCTGTGGCTGCGTAGTACACCGCACTGTGCATTCCCAGGTAGCTTACGCAGGTGTCTGCTGCACTGATGATGTGCTGTGCACGGTAGGCAATTCAGGGCATGGCCACCATTGTGCCAGTGGCGCTACAGCAAGGGTCACTACATGGCGCTGTGGCCCAACTGTGCTATAGTTCACTGTGGCGATGGCACACAGGCAACCAATGGCGCTAGCCGCATAGATGTCCGATGGCTTTGTGCATGGCCTTGCGCCAGAGACCCATGACCCTGTGCCTGACCTTTGCCCCCTTGGTGCCATACATCTGGCATGGCTGCAGCTCTATCGTGCTGTTCGGTGACAGCGCGATAGGGATTGGCGGCGCTGTACTGACAGCACGATAGGGACTGGCGGCGATGTACTGCGCAGCACTTCCACATGGGGTTTCCGTGCTGCAGAGTGCCATATTGCCTACTATAGCACTTGAGATGGCACACAGGAGAGCCCCTCAGTGGAGTGCCCTTGAGCTGGCCAACCTTGTAGCCATTGTGGAGCCACACTATGGCCCACTGTATGGTGAGGTTCCACTGGACAGGGCCAGGACCCAGGTCTGGCAACAGGTGGCCACTGACCTGGAGGCAGCCACTGGCCACAGGAGGATGGCCAAGCAATGCAGGCACCTCTATGGGGACCTGAGAAGGAGGGAGCCAGAGCTACTGGCACATCTGCGGTCGTGTGCCAGGAGGGGCATGGTGCCTTGTCCAGGTGGGTGATCCATATACGCACCTGTATGGTCCATGTAGGTAACACTGTCTTTTGAGTCCAGCACATAGGGGAGGGATGGTCTCAGGTTGGCTGTGGCAGTGTTTACAGGGTATGTGATGGATGGGTCTGGTTGGGTGGGTGGGCACACACATTGGGGCAGGGGAAATATGCTTTGGGTTTGTACTGATGTGTTGCTCTTCTTTTGACTCCCACAGGCGTGGCAGAGCAGAGAGGGCCACGGAGCAGCAGCGGAGGGTGGTGGACACAGACCGGGAGCGTGTCGGGGAACAACCCCAATGCCAGTGACAGCCCGATGAGGGTGAGTGCCATGACACCAGGATTGCTATTGCATGCTGTGTGACAGGGTGGGGAGCAGGGCTTGGCCAACATCCATGGACACCACTGCCATGCACGTGACATGTGACAGTCAGCACTGTCCAGTGGCACTGCATGTCTGGGAGTGCTTCAATGGTGGTCCATGTGTGCACTGGGCACATGACTGTGGCACTGCCTGCCCACCGCATAGCCATGTTACTGTACGGCCTTGGTTGTGCTGTGCTGGACATAGGCGGTGTGTGTGTGCAGTGGTACACATGGCTATTGCTGCCTGGTTGGGCATGTCTTGTGCACACGGTCACTGTGGGTGGGTGCACAGCATCACAGGAGTGGGGCACATGGCTATATGCCATGCATGGTGGGTGGGCTGCAGGGGGATGGACAGTCACACCCATTGACTCTGATCCCTTGTCCTAGGTGTGCAGATACTCATCAGGATAGAGCAGTCCATCCGGGAGCTTGTTCATGTTGCAGCAGAATCCCTTGCATTACTACAGGACATCCATCAGCATGGGGTGAGGAGGAGAAGGCATCCCCGTGAACAGCCCCAGGCATCAGTGGAGCAGGCTGAATGCCACTGATGGAGCTGAACCTCACCCCTTTGACTGACCCTCACACCCCGCCTTCCTCTCCCAGTTGTGCACACCTGCCCCTTACCCACTCCCACCTTCTTCCTGTCCCTCCACACCATTTCTGTATATACCTGTATATAGTTGTTGTTTTTGTTGTTGTTGTTGATGTTGTTGTTGTTATATTTATTGAATACAGATATTTTGATATGAATACTGTGGTGGTCTCTGATTTGCAGCTGGCTATAGGTGCTCAGTTGCAGTGGTGTGCATGGCATCTGGGGTGGTTCAGTCATGGGTATGTGTGTGTGTGTGTGTGTGGGGAAGTGTCTCTGGTATGGGAGTGGCAATCAGTTGGTATCTGTGGTGTGTTTTGTTCTCTGTGCATTGCATTACTGTGTGCAGTGGTCCATGGTGCCTGCTCTGTGTCCATTGTGTCCCTGTCAAACTGTCCTTGTCCTGTGCAGCTGACACCCTTGCATCTCTGTGGCCTGTGAGGTCTGCTGACTTGTCAGTGGTGGCTGTCCCTGCAGGTCATCCACTGTGACCGTCACAATGCTGGGTTGCCTCCTGTCACTGGTGAGGTGCATGTTTGCCTCGGGTGGCACTGTGGCCTCCACAGTTGCTGTCCCACCTCCATGCTGTGTCTTGTGTGTGTTGCAGGGTCTGTGCACCACCGTCTGTGACTTGTGATCCAGGCATATGCTGGTGGCGTACAAGGCCACAGTTCATGCACAGGGGTGGGTGTCACCCCTGTGTCATGGTGGACTGCAGACTGTGTGTGCACAGTTTACATGGGCCCACACTGGGGGCTTGGTTGCCACAATACTGCGTCCCCGTGTTGGTGTCCCCGAGGGTATGGGTGTGTGTTTGCCCCTGCATTGTGTTGCATCTGGTGTGCTGTATGCTTCCACACAGCACTGTGGGTGTCTGTGCTGGCTGCTGTGGCTCGTGGTGGGTCGTGCTGTGACACTTGTCTACTGTGCAGGATGCTGTATCAATGGCGGTGGTGTCAGGGGCATGCCCTTTCCCGTGTGGGGTACCTCTTGTGGCGACACATGTTCAGTCTCTCAGCTGTGCTTCAGGGGGGGATTGTGCATGTTGGCACTGTGTCTGCCGTTGTTGCATTGCCATGTGCTGCCACCCACTGCTGGGTGCTCATGGTGGGTCTGGCTTGTATGGTTCTGTGGTACAGAGGGTTGCAGTGTGACAGTGGGGGGGATGCATGGGGATTCCTGCAGTGATGGTCACTGCTCATGGGGGGTGTCTTGGGGTCACGGTGCAGGGTGTGCTTTGCAGGGGGGGGCTGCTGTACCATGGGGTGGTCCACCCTCCTTGTGTGGCAGTCTCAGCTTGCCAGTGGGTGTGCTGGGGCACCATGGCCCAGCTGTGCTTTGTTTAGTTGTCCCCATGGGCCAGTGGATATTCCATCCCTCCCCCAGTTGTGCTGTGCTTGGGGTGTGGGGGTGCATTGTCAGTTCTGCAGTGTGTTCCTGTGCCCATCTGTGCCATGGGTGGTGGGCCCCTACCTACCTCCCTGGTTGTGCAGTTCCATTGCTCTGCTGCTGGGGGGCTCCCTGCTTGTGCTATGGCACCTCTGGGCTGCTCAGCTGGGCTGCTCTTGTTGCGCCATAGTGCATCGTATCTGCTCAGCTTCCCCTTCCTAGTTGCACTATGGCGCAAGTTGTGCGATATTCAGACGTTGCCTGTTTGAGCAATTTGGCTTGCTCCTTTTTTGAATATCGCGTCTATTGCGCATGGGCGCAATGGACTTGTGCTTGCTCCTGCTATTGTGCACTTTTGGGGCATAGTTTGAATATCCAGCCCCATGTGTCTATTTATATTTCCATAGTCCGTTTAATAAATTTTGCGAATGTCTTAAAGAGCCACTGATGCCAAAAGTGCTACATTGCAGAATCCAAATAAGCATACTCCCAATATATCTCATACCAAAAACTAGCTTTCTACATTATTCCATTTTAAAGTTATTAGCCATTTTGTAATCCTGATTTCACTACCTGTATAATGAAACCCTGTTTCAGTGAAGAGCTGCTGATGTTGTCATCTAGGGACCTCACAGTTTAGTATTCCCTGTCAGCAAGCTTATAGGACCTGTTTCTCCAAAGTTGTAAAGATCATGTGCAGTAGTTTTCTCATGTAAAACAGGCAGCATCATTCAAAAAAAAATTGCTATAAAATTTATATGAGTGTCAGGTTTAGTAACAAAGTTAAATCCCCAGTACAACAATGGTCTGGAGTGGTTTAATGCACTTGTAACATGGCAAGTACAAAAACAAAGGGTTACAGTATGCTTTATAAGAGATTATAACATGACATCCTATGTTGCAAGTACAACGAAACACAGATGCAGACACAGATAGAGTGGAATCATCTCCATTTTTCTGCTGTGTTTGCTGTTTGGGATTTGGCTGCTGTGCAATATGGGAAATTCATATATGTATCTGCATTTTGTATATTGTGGGTGCAATGGTGAATCGTCATTCAGTTACTGATTACATGCAAATGTGATCAACATTTCCAAATATACGTTAATTTTGGCCGACTTATTTTTGTGAACTGTGGAATCATCTCCATTTTTCTGCTGTGTTTGCTGTTTGGGATTTGGCTGCTATGCATTAAGGGAAATGCATATATTAACATGCACAGGAGATTTCAGCTCTGGTAGTTGTTCCTGCAATTCCCTTGGCAGGCCAGTAGATGGCTGTGAAACAATGCTAGCAGCACAGCACTGTTCTACAGCCATATTTAGATTGATTTCCTAATGTACTAAACCGAGCCACTCGAGGAAACAACCTTCATAGATCAAGTAAAAAAAAAAAAGAACCCACATAGTTTACTGACTGGTGCTGCCTGTTTTACTTGTGTAAACCACTGCATGTGATCATTACACCTTTGAAGAAACAGGTCCTATAAGCTTGCTATCAGGGAATACTAGACTGTGGTGTCCGTAGATGACATCATCATCCGCTCTTCACTGAAACAGGTGTTTTTTGAACATGTAATGAAATCAGGTTTGCAAAATGGCTAATGACTTTATAATGAAGTAACATAGAAATCTAGTTTTTTGTATGGGGCTTACTGGGGGTATGCTTATTCTAATTCTGCAATGTAGCACTTTTGGCCAGATGGTTTCAGTTGCTCTTTAAGGGTCAGTGTACAAATGACAGCAGGTTTTATATAAGTTATGTGATAAAAATATGTTACAGAATAAAATGTGATAGTCAAGAAAAACATGACTGACCTATAGGAAAGCTTCTCCAAAATGAATGTTATAAGGGAGCAGCGGACCCTAGAGGACTGCATTTATATTAAGATGATGGATGCTCCCAAGCTGGCCAATGGGTGGAGCCTAGCCTACATATGTAATTAAGCTTCTTGTGATAATACTTTTTGCCAGCATGATAACATTTGTGTCTTTTTCTGCTATTGCGAGCCCTCTCTAACAAAGGCTTAGATGAAACCCTTTTGTTTATGTATCGGCTTGTTTGCGAGCCTTAGAGGGATAACTTTTAGTTAAATGGCATTATTTGGGCAGGATTACCCATAAGTGGGAGATCTATAAAACCCGTCTAGAAACAGTTAGGATCAGATCAGCCTTGTGAGAGGAACCTGGAGGACCTGTGCCAGTGTATGGTCTCAAAATGATCACAGGGGAATGTAGACTTTGAAACCTTAGTAGTGATCCACACCATGTGCAGTACTATAAGTTGTAGTACTGCTGTTGTAAGAATTATTTTTTTTATTTTATTTTTAACACTGACGTTCTATGAAAAATAAAATGACAAACACTTTTAAGCATTTTTTATGCACCTTACATTTTGTCTGCCTGTTTATGTTACTTGAAATCCCATGACTCTATGACACTGTTATTTCCCCTGGTGGTGTACTGGCTCTCAACCCCCGCGGTGCTGTAAGGAATGCTATGAATGGGTGACGGGGCTTGGGTAGTCCAACTGACCATGAGGATTACACTTAACTAACAGTGAACTTAATTTGCTATTTGCAATTAATGTTAACTTCAACCATTTTGAACAGTTACCATTATAACCTTCGACCACTGTCCTCAATTTACAGATCAAAGCTTCAACTTTTTCTGATTTTATGGATCAAACCTTAAGTTCATTCTATCAGTTTTAAATTTACAGATCGATTTCTGTTGCACTGATGATAGTCCTGGTGATCTGGTGCTTCCAACTTCCAAGAACTGACACTCCACCTTGTTTAACTATATTACAGGTGGTGCAGTGCCCTCTCCCCGCCATCACCAATGCATGAAAAAAAATACTTTGATATTAAATCCCTGATGGTATAGTGGGTACCTCACCCTGATCCCTGATGTGCCCCCTAAAAAAAGTGATATTAAATCCCTGGTGGTCTAATGGATTCCTCTCTCTCTCTGATGCACAATGTGCCCCCCAAAATAGTTTTATATTAATTCCCTGGTGGTCTAGAGGCCACCCACCTCCCTCCCCAGTCCCACATGTCCAAATAAGTTGTATTTTTCTACTTTCCATAGTGGTCTGGTGGTCTAGAGGCCCCCTTCCCCAATTCCTGGTGAGTCCAATAAATGTTATACTGTTATTTCACTGGTAGTCTACTTCCTCCCACCCATTGTCATTGTTACACTAACCCACTCCCTCATCCCCCACCCACCCAGCACTGAGACAAAGCCGGTGGCCAGGACAGCCTTCCTCACACCACTGCATTCAACCGCTGACCTAGGTTTCAGTAAAAACCAAGTACTGTATGCCATTCCACTCCTTCTTGACATCTCAGTCTGTGGCCAGATGCAATCATGTGAGGAGGGCTGCACCAGCTGCCTGCTCTCTATCTACTTCAGTGGGAAGGGTGGAGTAGGGTAATGGTACACTGTCTACCAGGGTGGGGTTGGGAGTGGGGTCCACTAGACCACCAGGGAAAAAAATACAAAAGTTCTGAATGCAACTAAATATCCTGGAAAAGTGCATTTACACCAGTAAGAATATAGGTAAACATGAAGATAATCAGGGCATCTGAGGGGAGGCAACTACGCTGGTCACCGACACTGTTTTGTGTTTGTGGAGGGGGGTGTGGGGTGCTTGGACACTACCTGCCTGGGTGGGGGATGGATCCACTAGACCACCATGGAAATAACATAAAAAATGGGGGTGAGTTACCATTTAAGATGGTGGCTGAGATATTTTGCTTAACCTACCAAACCAGTTTATTCGTCTCTACTATCATTTTTTAATGTCTGATTGATCTTTTACAGTGTGTGGAAGGACAGCTGATTTTATGGGCAAGTCAAAAAAGCCTAAATGAGGGGATTTACCTGGTACTCTGAATCGTAACTCTCTCTCTGACCTCCATGTGGCTGAGATGGCATCTGCACCTGGAGTGACTCCATCGGTAGTGGTGGTAGCTCCCTCGAATACAACTCTCCTAGATGAGCTTTGGAGTTTTCATTTGTAAACCAAGAGGATGCTGGAGGACCTGAAAACTAATCTAACAGCTCTGGATATCAAGTTTAAAGAGCTGGAATTGCATCAGTCGTCCACCAACTTTCATGTAGACAGAGCCAAATGAGTTCTGATCAAAGTCCTACAAGAGACCAATCAGCTGGCGGAGAAATGTACAGATTTAGAGAACCGCTCTCACTGAAGTAATGTACGGATATATGGTCTCCTGGAGGGAGAAGAGGGCAAATGAGACTTTGTGCTGTTTTTGCAGAGTTGGCTCCTTGATATCTTAGAGATCGAGGACTTACACCCTCTGCCCATTGAGAGGGCTCTTCAGGCTCTTACCCCTGATCCAACTATCCCAGCTCAGAGACCCCATTCAGTGGTATACAGGTTCTACAACTACACCATGAAACAAGTGCTCCTGTCCAAGGCTTGAAGAAAAGGCCAGATTCTCTACAAGGGGCATAAAATCAGATTTGGCAATAACTATTCCCCTGAGCTGGTGGCCAAGAGGAGGGCTTATTCCTAGATCCTCTGCGTACTAAAGCAGCACCAGATAAAATTCTCTACACCGTTTTCTGCTCAGTTCAAGGTGTATTTTCAGGATGGGATTGAGCTGTTTGAAGAGCCTGATGAGGCTTTGCAAGAACTGAAAGTCCAGAGTCTCTTGGAAGTGGATGATAGTATGAAGTACTCCGAATTGAGAGAAAAGCGTGAACTCTAGAGAGATGATTGATCTAAAGTCTCTCCCTTGGGTAAAAATGGAGATCAGAGCAAACACCGGGGGAGGTGAAAGCCCTACTACAATCTTTTAGGAGAGAAGATCCAGTGTAAGTAACTGCTATTTGGACTGCAACGGACACTGATTTTTTTCTTTCTCTTTGCTCTATGTATAGGGCACCTTGCTGTTGAAAATCCTGGCTACTTTTAAAGATTACAGTATGGCTACATCCTAGACCGAGACATAGGGCTCCTGCTTGTATATTTAATTTGGGTTATTGTATTACTCCCTTCCCACCTCCGTTGGTTGACTGATATCAGTGGAACTTTGATTCAGACAGTTCTTCTCATCTTGGATGTTATGGAGAGCTGCTTAGAAGTTTTTTTTCCTGAGTTTAATGTATACGTATATGCTTTTTGGGGTATCCTTGAGAGTTAGGACTGTTGTTTTGTCCAGGATTCATTGAGAGCATTTCTATTCTATAAGATGAGTGCTTTTTATCTTTTTTTAGTTTTAGTTGTAATAACTCAGAGTCTCCACATGATGGCAGTGTTTACCATCAAATCTTCCATACATTCTACTTTGTGTGTTTATAGAAACACAGAATTTGACAGCAGGTAAGGACCGCTTGGCCCACCCAATCTGCCCATTTCCCTACCTAATGGATAAGCTGCAGATCCTAGTTAACCAGCAGCCTACTTCTTTCTACCCCCAACCCCTAGAATTGCCTTATGACTGTCCCATGCATGCTTGAATTCAACCACCGTTTTTGACTCCACAACCTCCTCTGGAAGGCTGTTTCATGCATCCACAACCCTCTCTCGAAAAAATACTTCCTTACATTACCTCTGAGCCCCCATCTTCAAATTGTGCCCTTCTGTTCTTGCACACCTCTTTTTGAAAGATGCTACCCTCTTGGACTTTGTTGATTCCCTTGAGGTACTTGAAAGTTTCTATCATGTCCCCCCTCTCCCTCCTTTCCTTGAGGCTATACATGTTAAGCTCCTTTAGTCTCTCTTCATAAGCCTTCCGGTGCAGACCCTGCACCATTTTAGTTGCCCTCCTCTGGACAGCTTCCGTCCTGTCTATGTCCTTACAGAGACTGGGTCTCCAGAACTGCACACAGTACTCCAGATGGGGTCTCACCAACTGTCTGTACAGAGGGATAACAACTTCCTGTTTTCTACTGGTGATGCCTCTCCCTATGCATCCCAGTATCCCCACAGCCCTCCTTACTGCCCTCTCACATTGCTTGCCCACCTTTAAGTCATCTGATATGACTACCCCCAGGTCCCTTTCCATTTTTGTTGTTGTTGTTATGACTGAACTTGCCCATTTTTGGGACTGTTACAATTAATTACTGTAGAAAGGAATGAAGGGACAGTCCTGTTTATTAAATATTTCTGTGTTCTTAGTTTCTAAACATTGGGGAGATTGTTTCAAGTCTTGGGATATAGGGGTCCTTTATTCCCCCTCGTTCGACTAAGTATTCTTGTGATGGTACTTTTTTTTTTAACTCTATTTGTGCTCTGTACCTTGGAGAACTCTCTCAGGCATCCTACGTGACCGCAAGCTCTACCTCCTTGCCTAAAGCCTCTCGCCACCCCCACACCATCCTGACAGCTCTCCTGGCTCTGCACCCTTTGAGATAGAGCCACCCTATCCACCCAGGGTGCTCTATCTGTAAACCAATGTGTCAGTCTGGGTGGGCGGCTGTGGTGAGGAGAGAGACCGGCATTTGGAGTGTGGCTCAGCGGGGCATTGAGTCGTTGCCTATCCCCAAGGATGGGGATTTTTTTTTCCCTTTTTCTGTCTTCCCCCCACTGGCCCAGCAGTGCAGTGCACTGCAGTGTGGTGAATGCATGCTCCCGCGCATGCCCACAGGAGTGCCACCATGGTCAATCCCCTGTTGCCTGGATCCCGACTGCTGCTAAAACCCCCATCTCCACTGGTGGTCACCAGATGGTGGGATCATTGTCCTCCCTCCCTGCCAGGAAACGAGAGCAGTCCTCCTGATGCTCTATCCTTTCCTCCCCCTCTGACCCCCAGTGGCCCAACTGCTTTCTGAAACCCGGCTCACCGGTGTGGTGCAAGGTGTGGCGTACAACGCCTCAACCCTCAGCACCACCGGGCTGGCTCTTTTGTTGATTCTTGCTCATTAGAAGGAGGGTTTCATCTGGGTGCTGGGCCAGCAGCACAAGTATGCACACTGGAAGTTCTGTGTTCAGAGGGCAGTGCGTTTGATGGAGATTCATGGGTTTATGTGCCCCTTCTGTTCACTATGGCACTCACAGTATGGGGGTTATGTTCCCTCTGTGGGGAACCAGTGTGATTCTCGTAAGTCTTTTTCATCTTCTCGTGACCTACTTTTGTATCTGGGTGGTATTAGCCCCTAAGAAGCTGGTGGGGGTGATTTCATTATAATAGTAATTGTTTGATGGGGGTCTCGAATAATGATTTTTTTTTGGAAAAAGTTGGAGAGGCTTGTGCCTTCACCATGTTTTCTTTATTGTTTTTTTTCTGTGAATATTAAGGCTTTTTGCAATATTACTTGTTGTATCATTCTTGTTCCTGGCTCATTGGGGAAATAGACTCCATAGTCCAGATATTCAGACTGCACTGGGCAGTGGCGCAAGCCTGGGTGCAGTGCAACTGGGCTGCACTGGGGCCAGGGCCATGCGACATTCAACGGTGATGCAGCATGGCTCAGCACCATTGAATATGGCACAGAGGGAGCACACACTGCACATGGTGTAGTAGCACTGTGCCAGCGCAAGACACCGAGAGAGAGCACGGGGATGCGCCAGTGCAAGTGCAGTTGTGCTAGGCACGTCGAAAGCGATATTCAGCCGAGGGCATGTAAATGAGGCCATAATATATGCAAGGCACAAATGTGGCCATTTGCATGTCATTGTGGCCCCATTTGCATGTGATGCTCTGGGCCCAGCGAATTGCACCTGGTGCCCTGCCAAGCTGCTGCCACTGGGGGACGACACACTGGTGGGCTATTGCAGCCACCCCGCTCCCATATGCTCGATTATGGGCATCTGTATATATTACAGTAATACCTGGTGGTCTAGTGGTCTCCCCCATATGCCCAATTGTGGGCTGTGGTAAATAGTAAGGATTTACCTGGTGGTCTAGCGGTACCCCCCCATACCTGATCTTGGGCTGTTGTAAATATTACGGATTTACCTGGTGGTGTAGCGGTACCTCCACCCCTGTACACCTGATCGCAGCTGTTGTGGAAGTAAAGAATTTACCTGGTGGCCTAGTGGTATCCCCCCCATATGCCCAATTGTGGACTGTTGTGAAAATAAAGAATTTACCTGGTGGTCCAGTGGTGCCCCCTCCTCCCACCCACAGCGGTCCCCGCCACCCAGCACCCCCCATCATTGGCAGGTGGCAGCACCCTGCCTGCATACTATCCAGCTGCCCACTGAATGACAGCATACAGTATGATCTGTATGCCTATTGGTCCACAGTGTGGACCAATGGGCTTGCAGACCATACTGTATTGCTAGCAGGTCCAGATATGTCAATGAACGTATCCTGCATAGTACAGTATGGTCTAAGCCCATTGGTCCACACTGTGGACCTTAGGTGTACTATGCAGCTGTCATTTTGCAGGCTGTCGGGCAGTACGCGGCGGGTGCTGCCACCCGCCAATGGCGGGGGTGCTGGGTGGCCGGGGAACCTCTGTGGGTGGGTGGGTGGGAGGGTACCACTGGACCCAGGTAATTCTTTATTTCCACAACAGCCAGCAATCGGGCGTATGGGCAGGGGTGGCACTAGACTACCAGGGGGTCAGGGTGGCCACCTAAGGCTGGCAGCTGTTGTTTTTTGCCTTGTAATACAGCTGCCTACCTGTGGGTGGCAAGTGTTTGAGCCTGTTTTTTTTGGCTCAACTTTGAGCACCAGTGCATGGTGCATGTAGGGGTCACACCAGCCTATGCGCCGCACATCCTGGGCTGAATATCGGGGTGTGCCACATATACATGGGCATGCCCCCTGCATCGGCGCCACATACAGTACCAATGCACCTCGGCCCATCGGGGGTTGCGTCACACAACCTACTCCTTTGAATATCACACCATAGCACATTGGGGCGTTGCACATGGTGCAGGCCTGTTGCACCAGGTGCAACCCCTTTGAATATCCTGGCCTATGTCTATATTATGTTTATATCTTCTCCTTTTTGGATTCTAATGTCCAATATTAGCTGTTCTGTGTTTGTATGTATGTTACCATTCTTCTTACTCTGGAGTTCTGACTGATGAAGTCATCTTTTCTCTGACATTTTTCCTTTACCTTTTGTAATTAATATGTTTTGTGACTTCGCTCATGGTTGCGGGTTTTGGATTTTTTTGTTACTGTTTTTTCTTTTTTTTATTTGGGTTAGCTTCTTGTTATGGCACCATTTAGGCCTACTTCTTTTACTATTAAGGGGTTGAATATCCCCACTAAAAGAGCTTGAATCCTTTCCTACATTAAAAAGTTAGACTTGGAGATTGCTCTGCTACAAAAGTCACATCTTACCCCATTGGAGCACTCCAAACTCCTTAGGCAATGGGTGGGGACAGTTTTTGTGTCATCTCATCCTACCAGGAAAGAGAATATGGTGTTGTCTTATTAGTTAAAAAACAATCTTTATTTATACCAGACTGACACTGGGTAGATTCTCAGGGCAGGTGGGTATTAATTGATGGCAATTTCTTGGTTATCTCCTTATCTGTTTTCAATTTATATGCTCCAAATTCATGTTCTCATATCTTTTTTCAAGATATATTTCAGGTAATGGTGGAGCATGCCAGTGGATTCTGCATTATAGGTGGAGATTTTAATTGTATTCTTGATCCTAATTTTGATTCCTCCAAAACACCTATTAATACCCCAAGAATATCTTGTGTGGCTAAAATGCTAGTCTTTTGTTTCGGAATCCAGTCTCCAGGATACCTGGAGTAGAGATGCAGTGAATTTAAAATCTGCAGATAAAGTGAATGCGAAGCAGCCACTTTGCGTTATCATAATGCTACGTGAACCATTGAAAAGTGCTCACTTAGCCTTGTTATTATGATTTCACATTGTTATTCCACCTCAACATGAAGTAAGGCAGAATGACAACAATGTAGGCACTTTATGAGCCCCCCCCCCCAGACATCACATGGCTTACAGTACTGTAAATCACATGCTTTAGCCAGGCAAGAAGGAAGTGAGTCATACATGCAGATACTTTCACTTTCTCCTTTGCAGAGGTAGAAGGAGGAAGCATTTTGTATAGGAGAGGAGAGTTCGTTATTAGTTTCTTTCATGAGCAAATTTCAGAAAATCCAAAAGCTTTTTTAAAAGCTAATTTTTTAGTTTTTTTCTTGTACTGTTTTGTCAGTTCTTATTGGTGACCGATTTCTTTGTTTTATGAGTTTTGTTTTGTATGTGTGTGTGTGACTGTGACTGTGTGTGCGTGTGTGTGAGACGGTGAGTGTGTGTGAAGTTGCACATCGCATGACGTTGCCCATTGCGTGATGTGTTGGAGAGGGGAAGGAGTGTTTGGTGTGATGGACCAGGGACAGTCTGTGACCCATGGCCAGAGAGGGGTGCGCACGCTTGGAAGTCATAGCAGGGTGTTGTTGGATCCAGACTGTTTGGTCCTGCCCCCCCCCCGAAGCAGCAGCAGCACCACCAGTGCCATTGCCACATTTACCAAGTCCACCACCACCACCACCAATAGCAGCTGCAGGAGTTCCAGCAGCACCACCTCCACAGCAGCAGGTAGAGCACCAGGTGCATGACAGTGCTGCCCGCACTGTATCTCCCCCTCCTGTGCCTGGTCCCCCCTCAGCTCCACAGTTTGGCAGTTTTTCAACTGTGTTGGGGGACAGCAGCATTGTGGTGTGTCTGCTTTGTGGTGTGCAAGTGCACTGTGGCCCCTGGTGGACACATCTGGGGACTGGGGCCAGCGCAGCACATGTGCTGAAGCACCACAAGATGGTGTGGCAGGCTGCCACCGAATGGGCCATGCCTCCACCTGCTGGCCCTTCTGTGGCAGTGGCAGAGGGTGCTGTTGTTGTGTATTGCCACAGCAGGAGGAGGGCCACAGCAGCAGCTGCTCCACCACTACCCCCACTACTGCCACCAGCACCATCCTCACCACCACCACTATCTGGTCCCCCCCCCCCGGCACCAGTGGACCCCGCCACAATGGCTGCAATGCAGGCAGACATAGCACTTTTGTGGGTTGTGGAGGAGGAAAGTAATGAGAGGATGGGTGCTGTCCATCAGCAGGTTGAGTAGATCAAGTAGCACCAGATATAGATAGTGTTGATGCTCCATCTGCTGCTGGAACATAATGGGATCCCCCATTAGCTTTTTATTTCTGCAACCCCCCCCCCCCACACACACTGCTGTAGTGTTTTGTATTTTGTTTATGTTTAATAACTGACAGAGGGACGGCCACACAGTATTAGTTTAAAGGGAAGTAGTCAGCAACAGGAGGTCCCACCCAGTGCAATGCTTACCCTCCAGTTAAGCCTTTTAAGTATGTTGTGGCATTTTCTCGCACCACAACATATTTTTATTTTAATAAAGAAAAGTCAGGGGACGAGTATGGGTGAAAGCTATGGGGCTCCATTATGTGTAGTTGTATCTAAGGCACCATGCACTTCAATACAAAGTATTGAAGCATAGTGCATCTCTGTCTCACCTTTCCTTTACACATAATGAAGCCCCCATAGCGTCCACTATCCTTCGGGGTTGCTGACTTTTCTTTATTAAAATAAAGTAAGTTGTGGCACAAGAAAAACGCCGCAACATACTTAAAAGGCTTAACTGGAGGATAAGCATTGCAGGGGGCAGGAGCTCCTGTTGCTGACTGCTTCCTTTTAAATATATACATACACATGCAGTCATACATGCTCCTTATTGCCCTGTTGTTATAATCCAGTGCCTCAGTAATATTTACTTTCTGTTGTGGAGTGGTTATGGAAAAGCTGGTGTGAGCAGTGCAAGTATGATGTATTAAATTGCATGTGTGCAGTCAGTGTTGTTTCGTGTGTGTGTGTGTGTGACATCAGATATTGTGCTGCTTCTTGCAAACATATATTGCTGACTTTTTGCAGTGTTTATGGTATAAAGAATAGCGAGCAGAATAACAAATATTTTATTGTCACCATCATCATCAGCGGACTAAGTGATACAATACCTTTTTAGGAGTGTCTGGCCAGAGTCCACCTTAGTTACATACTGCACACATGAGTTTTAGGAGAGTATGTGTTTTTTGTGATATGATCTCTGCAAAGTCACGTGTGCACTGTGAGTGACTGAGGGGCACAGTGACCCAATAGGTCTGAAAAAATATAATATCACTTACTCTACTGGTGCTGATGGTACAAATAAAAAATACATCATATATTCTTTCTTATCTTTTTTCTTGAGATACTGTAGCAAGTCACACCATATATATATTTGCACGAAGCTGAACAATGTCTGCACACACAGGAAAGAACACTGACAGCACACATGCAGTTTAGCAAATGTGCTTGAACTGTTCAGTCATGCTTTTTGTGAAATACTTCAGATCATGAGTCCCAACACAAAGTAAACATTATGGAGGCTCCAGAAATATTTCTTTTTGAAATAGACATTAAAGAGATTCAACAAGTTGCAGTATTGCACCCAATATATGGGTGCCTTACCTCCTGGGGAATCTTTCTTGCTACACATGGCCTTACATAGTGCAATACTTTTCTGACAAAAACGCTCATAATTTCAGTAAACCAGGTCCCGGAGGACTTCGATCTGAAGAGCCGCCCAAGTTCCGCCCTGTGTTCCAGCAATGTTATGGCGTGATGCCAGGAAGGGGGCCTCCATTATAGTGAATGGTCGGCAGCTTTCCAATGTTTCTGTAATATTTATAGATGGTAGGTTTGTGGTGAAACCTGGGCATGTTTCACTAACAAGGTTTCTTGCTAGTGAAAGCGCCCACGTTTCACCACAAACTGACCATTATAACATAAAAAAATTCAGACAGCTGCTGGCCATTCAGTATAATGGAGCGCGCCCCTGTGCTCTCCCTGACATCATGTCATAACGTTGCTGAGTGCAGGGACAGAACTTGGGTAACTCTTCAGAATAGGAAGCCCTCCGGGACCCCGTGTACCAAAATTATGAACGTTTTTGCCAGAAAAGTATTGCACTATGTAAGGACATGTGGAGCAACAAAGATTCCCCTGGAGATTAGGCATCCATATATTGGGTGCAATACCATAACTACGTAACTTGGTGAATCTCTTTAAAGCAGCAGTGCAACAATCTGTTGAAATTGTGATCTATACCTTTTTATGCTAATTTACATTGACACTTTACTTACATCCTGACTTTAATGATACTATTCTTTCCAATATTTGAGTCTGCTTTAGTACTTTTTTTCATGCCTGAAATAATAAAAGCAGCACTCCTTTTAATACGGTGCAGACCAGGTCTTTGTCAGTATTTTCCGCTGTTTTTCTCCATCAGTTGTTGTATATTACTTCTGTTGTAAAATTAAGCATTATGCAGCAAGCAGTGTTTTATGACCTCACGTAACAATATTTATTCAAAAACAGCTGCAAATAGTGATGAAAACCTGGTCAGAGCCATATTAAAAAGTGTGCATGGTTTTTTTTTTTCAGACATGAGAAAAAGTAGAAAAGCAGACACAAATTGTGAAAAGAAGAGTATAATACAAGTAAGGAGGTAACTAGTGGCTGATAATGTAAAATAACATAACAAAATATAGGTCAGCATTTTCACCACATTGTTAATTTATAATTTAAGTATGACATTATGTGCTCCCAATCACAGAACACAAAATGCATCGGTCTTGTGTCCAGAAAATTGCCAAGTGCTGAGGAAGTGAAATGGGAGCATTACACCACATGCAAAGTCCCCCAGAATTTATTGCGCAGTCACTTATGTGCGCAGTGGTCACACAGAGTCCCGAGAATTATTCTGCGTCCCCAAAATGCATCTGTCTTATGTCCAGAAAGTTTACATACTCTGTGATGATGATGTACTCATGATGCACAGTGTCTTGCCAAACTGTGTGATGGAGGGATAACTTGACATGAATCCATTCAGTGTTCCGTTAGAAATGATGACCTTGAGAGAACTGTTTCTGGTCCAAAGTGTGCTGTGATTCCCACAAATGCGATGTGATCATCTCAACCAGATGGAAGGGTGCCCTTTGTGTGTACTCTAACAGTAGCCTTGGTGAGTTGATTGAGATATATATACAGTATATATATATATATAAATTTATACAATAGGGGTGAAGGAATAACACTCTGAATAAATGTTATTTCACCACTATTGAATATCGAAAGGAGCTAGCGTAGACACTGTGGAACATCTTGGCATTACAGTGTCACGTCAGCGGCGATATTCAACAGTACTACATCAGTAGCTGTTATTTCAACAATGGTTACCTCAGTAGTAGCACCTTCCTGACCAGGCTTCTTTTCAAAATAACCAGAAGATTAAAATATCAAAAGACGCCAAGTGCCCAAAACATCAGATCAACCACACAAACCCTCACTGTCTACACATGAACACTGTAAAAAACAATCCTGACTAAAAATCTCATCTGTACCTACACAGCATTATTTATCTCTGCTCACATAACAGGAGCTGCTCAAAAACTGCAAGTGTGACCCACAGAAGCTTATCTACTTCAAAGTGCACACTCCATCGATGACGGTCTCCCAGTAAGATCCCAACACACAGCAGACAATAAAAGACAAAGTTAACTCACCAACATAAAATTCTTCTGTGACTTATCGTCAGAAGCCATCACTAACTGAATTTTAATCCCTCTCATGGACTGGCAACAAACTGAAATGAAACTGTAAAACCCAGTCAATATCCACCTGATTCGGCAAACACTTTCTTTAAAACAAAAATGCATAAAACAGTACTTTTATCAGCCCATTAAAATCTGAATCCAAAAAATAAAACAACTGACTATTCGAATCTGAACGGGAGCACTGTCCCCCGAACATAATCCCACCCACAAACAAGAGCACACTAATCATAAAGGATGCAGAATGCATAGCAAGCATCACCAACCAATCAAAAAGTCTCCATTCATTTAAGCAATGAATAAAATACTGCACCCTCCGCATTCACACCCTAATCCACAATGCAAATAACCTTGCTAGAACCAAACAACATATGCAGCTGTACCTAGGCAGAAAAAGAAAATGTAAAATAGCAACTCACAGAGAATGATGAATTTAAAATGCACTACATACTAAAATAGGGCCCTTTGTATAAATCGCACACATGATGTGCGACAAGTGAAATATGGTAAATATTTCCACTCGTGCAGGGTGAACTGCGATAATATCACTTGTGGCTTCGCCACTCATGATATTATCCCAGTTCACACTGCACTCGTGGAAATATTTTCCATATTCCACAGTCACCCATCATGTATCCCCTATAGATTTGTATTTTCTAGGAGGTGGGGTTGACATATATAGACATGTACTTATTGTATTGTTTTGTATCACAGGTCACATATACTGTTGGTGTGCACATTCCAGTGCTTAATGAGAAATTTTTGCATTGAAATTGGAAATGGAATACTCTTGAGCCAACGAAGGTAAGTATTTTTTAGGGGGAGGGGAAGCATATTTTCAGGTAGGTCTCATTAATGGTTTCTTATTTGGTTGCTTCTTCACAGATTTCATCTGCATCCTTCTCGAGTCTGGTTAGTAATGATGGTCATGGTCATCGATTGAAATGACTTCTGCATGTTGCATGTCTGCCCCAGCCCGAGACGGCCTGATGTTGAAGAACTTCTTTGGATAAGGTAGCTATGACACAACAAAGCATCTGGAAGTTTCCTAAAAAAAAGAACTGAAGGACTTAGGACATATTACTTGATTGCAGCAGTAACACATTTTGTCTAAGCCGTGGCTGTTCCACGGGTATCTGGATTAATACAGATAGCAAGCTCTCCCACTGCAATCAGCAGATCACAACTTATTTAGTACCAGGCTGTGTAACAAATATACTGTGTCAGTGTCCCTGCATCTCAACTCAAGTTACATTTCAGAACCACATCTTGTCAAGTACACAACCTGGGTCCAACTTTTTCAACACTGTCATGGCTGCACAGCTGCAAATTTGGAAAATAGTGCATGATATGTTGCAAACATATTTTTTGTGATAGAAACATAGACTTTGATGGCAGATAAGGACCGCTAGGCCCATCTAGTCTGCCCATTTTCCTACCTACAGGATAGGCCGCAGATCCTAGTTAACCAACAGTCTATATCTTCCTGCCCCCCACAAGAATTGCCTTATGTCTGTCCCATGCATTCTTGAATTCTCCCACAGTTTTAGACCCCACAACTTCCTCAGGAAGGCTGTTCCATGCATCCACTACCCTATCTGTGAAATAATACTTCCTCACATTGCCCCTGAACCGCCCTCTTTCTATCTTTGATTTGTGTCCCCTTGTTCTTGTAAGTCTCTTTTTCTGATGTACACGTCACCTAGTTTCTGAATCCTCAGTTGGATTTATTGCACTCTTATGAAAAAAAAAAACAGACAAAATAAAATATATATACTTACCAGTATGGATTGGAAATGGATATTCCATAGGTTCCTGTGGACAGTACTGCTGCTGTACCATTGATACTGACTTTCAGCAAAGGAGAGTCATTTGTTGTTAACCTGTAGAAAAAACAAAATAAGTTGACCATATGTGTTTGACCATTGCATCTCAGAAAAGCAACAGAAAACAAAACACACAGCTAAAGGAAGTTGAATAGCATAAAAAACATTAGTACACATACTCACTTTATAGTTTTAATAGTAAGAAGCCTTGTGCCTGTGGCTGATGGATGTGGTCTCCTGTTCGACTCCCTCTGACTTGCCATGGTCAATGTAATGGAAAAACACTGTCAGAATGACACTGGTGGGGGGTGCTGGTGGTCATGGCTGTGGCACATGATGACATTCCCTCTGACATCTTCCTGCATCTGGTGGTGGTGGCAGTGGCTAACAGCGGTCTTATGGTGGTGGTCCAGGGGGGCACAGAAAGTCATTCCCTGTTCTGGCAGTAACTAACAGCAGTCTTATGGTGGTGGTACCGAGGGCCAGGATATATTGAGCTCTCTGTTACAAATGTGATGTGACATATGGAATTTGAGTCACTCTAAGTGGAACACTCATTTAACCTTATGAAAAAGAAAACATGTATCATCCAGCAAATGTGACAGCCTTTTAACAACTTAAGTTAAAACCTTCCAACATTAATCTCATCATCATCCTCATAAAGAAGCTGACCTCCAATCATCTATGTCTGAAGTCTGACCACTGGGAAATTCTTTCTCCATTGTGTCATCATCTACATCAGTGGTAGGTCCATTTCTACATCACAAAAACCATGACTAGGCTGGGGTACAAATACTGAGGTTGCAGTCTGAGCTAGTATGTGCCTGTCTTTCATTTTTATGTTTGCTTGCACGCATGTGCAAGAAACATAGTGCCATCATCCGAGTTTTTGGAGGTGTGTCACCCCCTCTTCCAATTCAGTCAGTGTGTTGGCAGGCGCGGCCCTAGTCCTCCAATGCATGCTGGAGCTGTCTATGACAGCTCCAAAATGCAGTGGCGCACAGGCGCGGGGAGCTACGCCCAGTGAGCAGCGATAAGATATCGCCTGCCCATGCGCAGCTCCCCACACACACACACACACACACACACACACACACACACACACACACATATACACACGCACATACTGCGTGCTGCCCTCACGCACACTGTATAGCCGGTCAGTGCCCAATCCTCATCGGCTGTGCTGCGCCTCTCCCAAACCCTTCCATGCCACGCTGGGTGCCCACCCCAGCATGGCAACTCATGGTATAGCCGACGGGGTGCCCAATCCCATTGGCCCCACTGTCCTCACCCCCAGAGTACGAAGGTGCCACGCCAGAGCCCACCCCAGTGTGGTACTGATACTGAGTGGCCGACGGGTGCCCAATCCCCTGTCGGCTCCACGCCCCAGCCATCCTTAGTGCCACCCTGGGAGCCAACCCCAGCATTGCAAACGTCCCGCGTCGTTGTAATAAAAACCTGTAAAGAAAAATAGTCCCACGTGCCCCTGACCCCCCACAACCCGACACACACCCACTGCGCACCCTGCCTCCCCACACTCCCCTCACCCCCTACTTACCTCTGGAGCTCGCACGATGATCATCGGTGGACCGGAAACATGTCTGCACTCTTCAAAGCCGACCACAAACTGTGGAAATGCCGGTAAGCTGTATAATGGGATAGATAGGGTTTTTTCAACTTTTTTGCATATCTCAGGCATTTTTTGGAATTTTTGCACCAAATTTTCAAAATGGGGTTTTTGGGACCCCTTCTCATGAATGCTGTCACTGTCATGACGTTATTCAGGCCCGAAGGGTGATTTCATAGTCACTGTGCGAAATCACCTTTCGGGACCCATTAGCCAAACCACACTGCCAGTGTTCATAAGGTGGGTTCTCAAGAAGCCTATTTTGAAAATTTGGTGGAAAAATTCCAAATAATGACTGTTTTACAAGCATGCATTGCGCAGTTCCTATGCACGCTTGTAAGTTTGCGAATTTTCAATATTTTTACTCCAGATTTTCAACATTGCCATTTTACCACACCTCCTTATGAGCAGTATAGCTGTTATTTTTCACATCTTGCCCAAAATGTGTTTCCGCCCATGTAGTGCACAATGGCACAGTTGATGTGCGAAATCAATGTATGGGACACATTAAGAAAATCACAGTGACACTGTTCATGAGCAGAGGTCTTAAAATGGCTATGTTGAAAATTTGGTGAAAAAATTCCTAAAAATGACTGTTTTACAAGCGTGCGTTGCGCAGTTCCTATGTATGCTTGTAAGTTTGCGAATTTAATATTTTCACTGCAGATTTTCAACATTGCCATTTTACTAGACTTCCTTCTGAACAGTACAGCTGCCTTTGTTCATGTGTCGCCCAAAATGTGTTTTCGCACATGTAGCGCACAATGGTGCTGTTGGTATGCGAAAGCAATGTTTGGGACAGATTAGAAAATCACAGTTACACTGTTCATGAGCAGAGGTCTTAAAATGGCTATGTTGAAAATTTGGTGACAAAAGTCCATAAAATGACTGTGTTATGAGGAGCATTGCGCAGTTTCCACGCACCTCGTAAGTTCATGACTTTGTAATATTTTCAGTCCAGATTTTCAACAGTGGCATTTTCCACACTTCCTTATGAACAGTAGCAGCTGTCTTTTTCACAACATGGCCAAATGTGTTTTCACACTTTCAGCGCAGATGCGTGGTCGCTGTGGGAAATCATTGTTCGGGACAGATAAAGAAAATCACAGTGACACTGTTCATGATCGGAGGCACCAAAATGCCTGAGTTGACAATCTGCTGTAAAAATCCCCAACCTAATTATATTCGGTGTGTGGCTACAGTTTCTATGTACGCTCATGACTTCACCAGTTTTTCTTTATATTTTTACTGCAGATTTGCAACATTGCCATTTTTTACACCTCCCCATGAACAGTACAGCTGTCATTTTTTACATCCTGTTCGGAATGTTTTTGCACCTGTGGTGCTAAATGCCATAGTCTTCGCTGTGCATAAGCAGCCGCTAACAAACTGATATTGCCACTGTTCATGAGGTGGGGTCACAAAACCATGTTGAAAATTTGGAGTGAAAATACCAATGAATGCCTGAGGTATTAGGGTTTCCAACCATAACGCCCAACCCTGTAGAGAATGACAGGCATCAGGGTGTGACTTGGGATTCTTGCCTGTAATGTCATACCATTCCACACCCTGCAGCCAGTGAGAGGCATCGAGGTATGCCTTGGACTCTTCGGCCCAAAGTTCACCCCATTCTCCTATATCGCACTCATATCAACCGTATTTCCCAATGGAATGGGTGCGATAAGGGCCAAAGACCCCAAGGAACACCGTGACACTTGTCAGTGTCTGCAGGGTGGGGTGTGGTGAAATGGCGTGGCCGTTATGCCTGATGACCCAAAGGCACACCCCAATGCCTGTCACTCTCTGCAGGGTGGTGGTGGGGTTGGCTTCAGTTCAATACTTCACTGCCATTCCTATTACACAGCTCTGTAACTTCTACACTACCACTGCCAATGCCAGCAAGCAAACATTCGGCATTGACAAATGCTTGATATGAATGTTAGCAAACTGACATTTGCAGGAGAGAGGTTTGTATGATGATCTCAAACTATTGCACCTGCTGAGCTGAATACCCTCTCGACACTTACACTGGAGGGTTGGCATGTCAGGTACTTCAGTGCCACTGCAGTCAGCTCTGGCCATTCACTGACCTTTCTTCTCCAGTATAAAAGAGGATCATCAGTTATTGACAGATGCCCATTTTCAGACAAATATGACTCAACCATTCTCTGTGCTGCACTAAGGCCAGTGGTTGATGCATCATCCTGTTCTTCAGAATCATTTATGTCACAAATCCCGACTTGGGACAAAGCCTCCCAAAGTGGGTTGGTGCCAACCACTTTGGATGACAGACCACCTGGAAGTGCAGTCCCCTTCCCCTTACATTATATGCTTATTACTCCTCCAGGTTCATCTTCAGCCTGATTATGCTGCTGAGGTTTGCTGACCTTGGCACTTGACTTCTGTGCCCCATGAACCAAACACACTAGTTGCCCACTGACATTTTGTACCTGTTCCAGCCCTCCCTCCATTACTGAGGCAATTCCACGTTTGTACCATGGGTCCAGCATTGTTGCTATTTCAAAGTTGTCACTACACTGAATGCTCAAGATGTGATGATTCTGGTCGAATACTGTCAGCATGTGTTTCGGCAACATAGTTCTAGCACTGTCTCTGGCAACATCAGGGCTATGATGTACATTCACCAATGTTTGCCTCAGCATCCGCAGCAGTGGAATTGATTTGCTAATGGAGGCAGACTCACCACTCACTGCCTCTGTGGCATGTTCAAAAGGCCGTAAAATTGTTATTACAGAGTCCATGAGGCACCACTGTTCAGTCGTCATAGACATGGAGGCCCCGGAACTGTCACGGCTAGTGTGCATGACAAGATATTCTGAGATGGCTTTGTATTGTTCATACAACCTCACTGCCATGTATAAAGTAGGGTTCCACCGGGTGACAACTTTCAACTTCAAGCGGTGCTGAGGGAGGCTGTTTCAGATCTGCAACTGCCGAAGTTTGTCATGGGCCTTTGCAGATCGTGAAAAGAGAAAACAGATATGGTGTGCAACTGTAAGCATTTCCTTTACATCAAGGTGCTGCAGAAACTCCTACACCACAATATTTAAACAGTGGACAATGCATGGAACATGAACAAAGCAACCATTTGTGATGCATTTCACCACATTTGACCCATTGTCACTTGTTATGAACCCAGCTCTCAGAGAAAGCGGCTTCAGCCACTTGTCAATTTCCATCAGTACCAAGTCCAACATGTTTTCACCAGTGTGTGAACAGGCCACATTCTAATAATAATAATATTTTTATCTATATTGCTCCTTTCAAGTGTCAAGGCGCATTCCAATAAAATAAGATATGAATACATGAGTACAGAAACAGAAATACAAAAGCAATATTATAAAAACACACAAAAGCAAATTGATGAACAGTAAAACCATATGCCTTTTCCCACAAAAAGGATTAAAGAGCCTGTTTAAAACTCCCCATGGTCATACACTCCCTAGTCTGATGGGGTAGAGAATTCCAAAGGGAAGGGTCCACAAACATAAAAGCCCGGGCCCCAGCAGATTTTAACATCACCCTTGGAATCTCTTGCAACCCCTCATCAGCTGAGCGGAGTGATCTCACAGGCTGATAAGGGATCAGGAGTTCTTTCAGGTAATCAGGGCCCAGATCGTGCAGGGCTTTAAAATTCAGTAATTCTACTTTGAAGGTGATCCGCCACTGAACTGGTAGCCAGTGCAGTTCCCGCAACACCTGTGTAATATGGGCAGATCTAGGGGTACCCATCAACACTCGGGCTGCGGAATTCTGCACCAGCTGCAAGTGGCAGATATCAACCCCTGGAAGCCCAAGGTAAAGCGAGTTGCAGTAGTCCAGGTGTGAGGTCACAAAAGCATGGATCAAAGTTGGCAGATCACTGGACGGAAAGAGGTGCTTGATCCTGGTGATGTTTCTTAGATGGTCAAAAGATGACTTTACCACCGCTGACACCTGGAACCGAAGAGTCAGCCCTGCATCTAATATCACCCCGAGATCTCACACCCTTTCAGAGACCCGTAGCTCGGCATCCCCAAAAAACAATCCAGATGGGGTGCCAGCCACAGGTCCCCCTATCCGGTGATCCAGATCCAATATCAACACCTCCGTCTTTCCAGAGTTCAACTTCAGCCAGTTGGACCTCATCCAATCCTGTCTTTAATTTAGGCAGCTGTTAAATACCGAGATAGCTCCTTCCTGGTCAGGTGCAAAGGGCAGGTATAGTTGGGTATCATCTGCATAACAGTGAAACCTCAGCCCATACCATCTCACAATGTCTCTGAGGGGAAGCATGTACACCACAAACAACATGGGGGACAATATGGAGCCCTGAGGAACCCCAAAAAATAGAGAGATTGGATCAGGGGAAAAAATCCCTGACACCACCCTCTGAGTTCTTCCGGTAAGGTATGAAGTGAACCATCTGAGAACAATCCCAGACAGCCCACAAATACATCTCCGGTGCTCATGTAGGACCTAATGGTCAATGGTGTCAAATGCTGATGACAGATCTAACAGTACCAAAATGAACCATTTTCTTTGGTCTCTCACCATCAGGAGATCATTGAGCACCCGAACCAGCACAGTCTCGGTACTGTGCCTCTTTTGAAAACCTGATTGGAGAGGTTCGTAGATGCCATGGATGGTCAAATGGTTCTGCAACTGGGCCACCGCCACCTTCTTGATCACCTTCCCTACAAAGGGAAGGTTTGAGATAGGTCTGTAGTTAACAAGACAGTCTGGGTCCAAGGATACTTTCTTCAACAAGGGTGTCACCACTGCCTCTTTCAAGGAACAGGGATATTCACCCCAGTCAAGGGAACACCAGACTATCTGTGCTAGAACCAGTAGAATGGACTCCCCACACCCCAAAATTAGGGAAGTAGGGCCTGGATCTAAACTACAGCAGGTAGGATGCAGCCCTTGGACAATCCACATAACATCTACGATTTCCGGGCGGTCGAAGGTACTCCAGGAAAATGAAGGGGCAGTGAGCAGATCCTGGCCACTAGTAACCTGCATAGAACGTGTCAAATAGATCTCTGACCTAATGTCAGCCACCTTATCAGCAAAGAACTGAGCAAGCTCATCACACTGTAATTGTGAAAATGCTCTACGGAGCTGTAGACATGTTGGGTTACACAATCTGTCCACAGTTCTGAATAGCTGAGCTGATCGGTTCTGAGCGGCAGAAATTTCTCCAGACAGGAATTCTGCCTTCTTATGAAAGATTTCTAACTGATAGAACTGATAATATTCTAACAGTCTACGTGGTCAGCATCCAGGCCAGATTTCTACCAACAACATTCTAACCTGCGTCCAAGTCACCGCAACTCCCTCAAGGCCCCATCAAACCATGGAGCCCGAGGTCGAAGGGAGAGAGGACGCACACGAACTGGAGCAATAGAATCCAGGGCAGAGGTGATGGCAGTATTATAAGCCACAACCAATGCCTCTGGATCATTGCAATGCACAGGACATTGTGATGGGCCAAGAACCACAGCAATGCCATTGGAAGAAATATTCCGCAAAGGGTGATACTTGACCATCTCCACAGGGGTCAGTCTACAAGGTGGGGCACCAAAATTGAATCTCACCATGTAGTGATCTGACCAGCTGACTGATTCCACCCCTATGTCAGAAGCCTCGATCCCCAGGAGGAAGACCAAATCAAGAGAATGGTCACCTTTATGTGTAGCAGTCATAACAACCTGTGTTAGGCCCAGTGAATCCATTAACTGGAGGAAGTGTTGTCCAAATTGCAAGAGTTCATCATCGATCCATGCATTAAAGTCACCCAGGACCATCAGCCTGGGAGACTCAGAAGCCATGTTGACAATGAAGTTCACTACTTCCTTAAGGAATTGCTTCTCATCTCCTGGTGGACGGTAGATGAGAGCAATTCAATAGCCCACACCTGCTACAACAGCACATTCAAAAGAGACGGTCTCCTCAACTGGAACACTAGTGAGAGCCAATTCGGTCTTAAAACAGACCACAATCCCACCCCCACAGTCCAACCTCTGGTGATGTATCACCGTATACCCGGCTGGAATTGTGGCCTCCAATATAGGTCCCGCATTGTTATCCAGCCAGGTCTCAGCGATGCAAGCCAGATCTGTTGAACCAACAAGATCTGAAATCACAGCAGTCTTTTTCCAGACAGATCTGGCATTGCACAACATCACCCGGGTTGGACAAAACTTCTGGGCTGCCCCGACTACCTGTCCATCATTAATGATGGTGCCCTTGGGTATGGGGACCAAACAAGGTGGTCCACGCTCCAAGCTCCACTTCGCCCCAGGGCGTCTCCTGGGCTTAATCACCCTAATGAGAGTGCTCTGCTTTACTCGGCTCCACTGTTCACCCCCCACCTCCTTCCCCCTCCTACTGGCAATGCCTAGAGCCCGACAAATGTTGGTAGATGGAAAAAAACAGAGGGGTGTATGGAAAGGGCAGAAGGAGTGGAGAGTAGAGGCTGAGTTGCGCACGACCGGGGGGGTGGGGCAACAGAAAGGCACATTTCACAAATTACAAATCCTCAAATTTAAACAGTTTAGGAACAAAATAACATATACTTAAAAATCAATCCCTTATACAATTCAGTCCAACTAAATAACTAAAATTACCAAACTACTAATCTAACACAATCTAAATTAAAAATAACTACAATAAAAACAACTAAACAAAACCAATTTATCTCCCCCCCCAGGACTCTCTCACAGTATTGGGGATGGGAAAAAAGAAAACAAGTAAAATATAAACAAGTTTCCTCCTAAAAGTCCTCTCACAGCAAATAGGAGAAAAACATACACAGTATTAGTAATCCATTTGAAATTATTGCCACTCTTACTGCCAAATGTTTAGATTTTTGTCCAGAATCCAAGGCTTTAAGGTTAGTGAGGCTCTCCCACCACTCACACTTTCCTTCAAGTAGTCCCATAATTCAGTGACAAATCATAGGCATTACTCAACACAGTATATAAACTAAGTACAAATCCATAAATAAAAACAGTCTAAAAGTAGGCCAGAGATATCCACGGGCCAAACCACAAAGCATAGAGCCCCCCCCCCTCAGCAGAATTATCAAAAACTTGCAGTTTCAGGAACTAATCAAAGTACTTTATAGGTTTTTTAGAATCCAACTCCTCCTAAAGTCCAGTCACAATAATCCAAGGAGAAGGGTGCTTGCTAATTCTTAATTCCTCAGGATTCCTAGCACGAAGATGGAGCTAAATCGGTAAGCTTGATTTGCAGCAGACTTTTTCCTTGGGTGTGAATACTCCAACCCAACACAGACCCGTAAAGGAAACCCAGACCCCGCTACCACCCCCTCTTTAGGTGATCAAGGAGCACCCAGCCTAGCCAGATGAACCACAGAGACCAATGGGCTAGACCAGAAGAACTATCGATCCTCCAATCAATCTCTTCTGGTCTCCCCAGGGATAGGAGCCAGGGCCGAGACCCCTCACAGCCACGGCTTGTTCGATCACACCCCTTCTTTCACCTCCGATAAAAACTTCCCAAATACCGAAGGGCCAATGCTCCACCAACTTGAAGGCTGGGAGAACACCCGAAGCAGCAGCCACCAACTCCAGGTCTCAGGACAATCCACTCCTCAAAACACCCACAAGCCACTCTGCTCCACCATTCTACCCAGACAGCCACGATCACCGTTCCCCTAGGTTCAGACACAACCATACAAAGTGGACCTCTCAATAAATTCAACAAGTCCAAGTCAGCTTGAGTTCATCGAACGAGAACAGCTTGCAGACAACTTGCAACTTCCAAATAGTCCATGAAAAAAGCGGCGTGCTAACACTGATCCAAATTCAGGTATGCAGTAAAAGGAAATGCCGTGACAGTGCACCCACAAATAGATGGTTACCACAGAAACTTACAGTTAAAGAACACTAGATTTCAAGCAAAAAGAGGTTAAGTACAATAAGCGGTAGACAAAGAATGAATAGCAATAAACGAAAAACGAATAACTGTGTCCAGATCCAAGTTTCTGCTGCTGCTAATGCAAGCCCAGCTTGGCCGCCATCTTGCCACTTCCTCATAGGTAACCCAGGAGGAAGAAGACAACACTGAGCATAGCAATCGATGCATGCTGTCGAATTCCTGGAAGCTTGCTACCACGACACTCCACCTTACTGCAGTGATTAGTCACACTACCAACAGCACAAAAAACATCCAGCACCTGCACCCAATGTGCAGTTATACACAAATATGAACTCCCCACTGTTTTGCCACTTGTCCACATAACCATACTTAAATGGATGAATGGAGAGGAGGAATGTTGAAAGGCATGTCTTACAGAGTCAGACAGTACTGTACAACTCAGGGACAGCACAGGTCGAAAAGTATATCCTGGATGGGATTTTCCATTTTGGACGGGCACATGCAGCAAACTGCCAGAACCCAGAATTCTCCACAGAGGAGAAGGTCAAAAGATCAATTGCCAGCATTTCAGCTACAGTAGCATTAAGGTCTCGTGACACTGTATGATTGGGTGGGTACTTGAGCTTTATGCAAAAACACGCTGTAATGTGGGCTGACTTAAACATTTTACATGGGTTGTGATGACAAATGGCTCTGATCTGCAAATGGCAGTGGGTAGAATGTGGACATTTGATGAAGACAGTTGCACAGGTGATGACAACAAACCCACAAATGCAGTTATTTTGCCAGATTTACCAACTGGGGTTGATGTACAGTATCACTTGCACTAGACGTACTGCATTCACCACCACCACCACCAAAACTGCTACTCTCACCAGCACTGGACAACATTTCGAAAACGTTATGCTCCTCCACCTCATCATGCCTGTGGTAATCGTCTGCTCTTATTTCATCACTTCTGCATGCATTTAATTTCCTACTTGATTTAACAGTCATGGAAGGAGATAATGTGTTTGTTATGGTTGATGATGAGGGTGAACGCCCCACTGTGTTATTAGCTGCCATCTTGTGCTGGGTCCACAGTGACATGTGCCTGTTCTTAAGATGCGTATGCTGTTCTTGTGTGCCCAGATGGCTCCCATTTTTACCTCGACTCACACATACCTGGCAAACCTGGCAGATTGCAATTCACTCATCATTTGCATCTTGCACAAAAAAAGCCCACATAAGGGATTGTGATGCTCTAGTTTTAACATGTCTCTGATGCTGCGTATTGGACTCTGTTTTTTAAGCCATAAGTGGGGGGTGTGCTATGTGATTTTTTGATCAGGACACACTTGGACTGCAACTGACCACCATGACTACCTATCATTATCACTGGGTCATCACCATCACAATCACCATCAATGGAAACTGGTAAATCACTACTTTTTACAGGGGGGGGAATTAATGCAAACAGACCCAGATGCAGCCACCTTGAATTTCTTTTTCTCCAGTTCCCAGCTGGGGTCACTTACATCATCATCATCATATTCATCAACATCACCCACATCCTCATCTTCTGCTTGGATACTGGCATGTGGACTGCATGTTGCAACCACAGAAACATCATCATCATCAGATTTATCATCATCAACACCACCATCAGCTGATATTTTTTCACCACACTCTGAATCACTGCATGGCAAATGCATGTCCTGAACTGCAGTGGTAGAAATGTCACATTGTATGCTATTATTGAGATAATGATCAGAATCCTCATGTTCAGTTACTGGGATGTTACTGGGAAGTATGACATCATCTACACTGCCACTCACTCGCACTGCTTCACACTCCTCTATATGTTTGGACACGGTAAACTGGTCAGAAGTGGAACTTGAGGCAGCAGTACTTATACCACCATCAGCAACTGCACTAACACCACCACCTGGGACAACATCATCTCCTCCAACTATGAGAGAAGCTGCTGATTGGGCTGTAAAAAACATTGCAGGAGAAATACCTTTCCTCACATCAGCAATGCACTTCTGTGTCTGTGTACTACCACACCCACAGACAATCTTACCACTGGCAGCAATGCCATGGTGAGAAACAGCTTTGCTTGCACCTCTGCTTGCGGGCATTTTGGGGGATCAACAACAATATTCTAAACAAATATAGATTTTGGAACATTCACTCTGGGTGGGGGGGAGCTGGATGTGAAGCCAAAAATAATAACTGTGGCTTCAGCAACAGATACAGATGCAAAGACACAAGTTCAACAACACCTTTACTAACCAGTGGTGCTGAGGTCACATCACAAACAATCCAATCTGGAAAATAATTCCTTTTGCTGGTGGGGAGGGGGGCACTGACTGCAGATTTTTATGGCAGTGCAAGCAGCAAAACAAAGAAAAGATGCCACAATGGCAGTATAAAATCATACAGCTGCATTGGATAGCAGGTTCACACTGCTGCACCTGCAATTACACTGTGGCACAATAAAAGGTGTATTATTTTATGTCACGCACCACACACACACACACACACACACACACACACACACACACACTTTGTCTACAAGTAATGCATAGCAAATTGAAAACTTCATTAGTATACCACGTATTTTAAACAACCTGAAATTATAAACTGCTGCACCAGATCCACACAACACACAATCAGCAAAAAAAGTCAACAATTAGTGGCAATATTAGTGTGTACATTCAGTCAGTTATATAACAGAAATATAACCAAAAAACAAAGAACTCTCTATTTCTCCAACTTAAATCTACCTACACCACACATATGCCCCTCCCCAAAGCACACTTTCACTGTCTCTTGCTTCACAGACTCAATATTGTACACTAATATTCAAAATACACACACAAACAATAAACACTTGATGATATCAACACAGGAGGGTTTCCTACAATCAATGAACTAAAGTTTGAGCAAAGAAAATTACTCAAAAAGGCTTTTTTAACAGCTTTTAGAAGGTTTGAATCATAGAGAGCTCTCAGAGCAGACTGTCTCCTACAGTTTCCTGCACACACTACCCTGAACTGAGGCTGTGCAGAACAATATAGAGCCCATGTGACCTGAAATCCCATGAATCACTGCAAAATTCACCTTTGGAGCTTAAGAACAAGGCAAAGTGAGGTGAAGTACATTGTTTTCAATGCACTTTGCCTTTAAAATTAGTGGAGTAGTGGTCTGGGAGAGGGAGTAATGCGAAGTCATTGTTTTCAATGGACTTTGCATTACCCACCATAATGCGAATTACTCCGCTTCAAGTAGCGGAGTATTTCGTGAATTCACCTTCACTCCGCGAATCACTTTATGGAGCGAATTGAGTCCACTTCACCCACCACTAACCTGGAGATGGTTGCATCCTGGTGATCATGATTAAATTTTCTATTCCCACACCAATAAATCATACTCCCATATTGATCAATGGTACATTCCTGTCTCTTACTTGCATCAGGTTAAAAGTGTCACAATTCACTCCATTGAGTTATCTGATAATGCACCAATCACTTTAGACTTAGACCTGGTCCTTGCATCTCACAGAGGTCTTTGATGCTTGAATATAGGGGCTCTAGCTTCTACTTATTTCTGTAATATAGTTCGGGAGGCCCTCAATGAATATTTTCAATTAAATAGTTACCCTTCAGTTTCTCTGCCAACTCTATGGAATGCCATGAAGCATTTTCTTCAGGGAAAATTGATAGCTTACCTAACTCATTTGAAGGAAAAAGTTCAAAGGCATCTTGATTTAGAGGCGTGACTTGTGGCCTTGGAGGGGCAACATAAAAAGGAAGGTGGGTTAGACCTTCTCCGGCAAATTCAGGATATACACACTCAATTATCAAAGCTTTCCATGAAAGAAGATGAAAATTAGCTTTTTTGTACTAAATTTAGGTATTATTCTCAGGATCATAGGGCAGTGTGCCTGTTAGCACTTCAGCTTTGTAAGGAACAAGCCTTAAAAGTTATATGTCAGCTTTGCTCCAGCTCCTCAACCCCTCAGGTTTTGATTAAGCCACATGATATTGCCCAAGAATGTGATTCTTTTTAAACCTGCTTTACACTCTCGAACAGAATTCTAAGGATAGAACCAAAATCAATGTTTTTTTTTTCCAATTGTTACATTTGCTGACATTGACTCAGGCGGAAAGGGACTCATTAGATTGACCTATTTTCCGAGAAAAAAATATTTCAATTATAAAAGGGCTTAAAACTAGAAAGGTGCTGGGGAGGATGGGTTTCCTGCTGAGTGTTACAAATGTTTTGCATAGTCTTTTGTTGATCCTATCTAATCTGCAATTTCTTATTGTATGCAACATTGTATTTTTCTACCTAAGTTGAAGTCTGCCCCTAATAACCGTGATTCTGAAATTGGTGAAAAACCCTGAGTCCTGCTTCTCCTACAGGCCAATTTCTTTAATTAATACCGACATTAAAATCTATGCAACAATTATTGCCACTTGACTTCTATCAATCATTACCAGACTGATTCATCCTAATCAAATGGGCTTCATTGCCTTCCGTAATTCTTATAATAATGTCCATCATTTATTGAACATTATCTCTTGTGTAAAACATACCAAGTTAACCACAATGGCTCTCGCAGTAGACGATGAGAAAGCCTTTGATAGGTTAAATTGGCAATACTTATCAGAAAATTTGACTATGTTTGGGTTCAGGGATGGTTATATTTCTAACTTGATGGCTTTATATACAAGCTCTGCATCTTAGGTGGGAGTTATTGTTTTTTTTCTCCACTATTTCCTTTACAACATGGAATCCCTCAAGGCTGCTCTATGTCCCCCCCCCCTACTTTTTTGCTTTAGCAATGGAGCTCCTAGCCATGTGTGTTCGGCAGCATCCTACCATTAAAAACATTCGAGCTGGACCTAGTATTCATAGGATTGCCTTTTATGCTGATACTTTATTTATTTTTTTTAAAAACATCCCATTGCATCTCGCCCAACCCTTTTACAAGTATTATATAATGTTGGCACCATCTCTGATTTTAAGGTTAATTTAGAAAAGACAGTTGCGATTTTGTTAAGTGGTTCCCTTGAACAGTGACAAAAAGCTCTCTTTCCTCGTCATTGGGTCCGGGATGGATTTCACTACCTGGGTCTCAACATAACACCTACCTTACATCATTTATATGATAAAAATCATAAGCATATCCTGGCAGATATCAAGAAGGATCTGGAGAGATGGAGTTTGCTCCCTTTGTATCTGGGGCAAAAATTGAAGCAACCTGCATGAATGTGTACCCTGCTATTTATATATTTTTGTATCCTTCCCATTAGACCCCCAGAGATATTTTGGCAGCAACTCAACTGTTTAATACTTAAATTCATATGAAATAGAAAATATCCCCATATACGTTGTTCAATTTTATATAGTAGCAAATCCTAGGGGGGCTTGGCCCTCACAAATTTAAAGCATTATTATTTAGCATATCAGGTTGCTCCAGTTTTAACTTTATTAAAATGTAATCTGTATACAGGCTGGTTAGACAGTAATAAGGAGCAATTCTCGAGGATACCTCTATGGCTTGCCCCTCTTATCCCTCTGGCTCAACTCTGCTCACTTAAAATAATGAATCCATGGACATGACATACTCTTGCAGAATGAGCAATATTTTGCACTATGGTTGAGGAGGTTGAAAACCTAGGCCATTTCTTCCCCATTTTGGGTAACCAAGACTTCCCACCTGGGGTGACAGATCCTGGTTTTCATTATGGATTCAATGTGCCTTCAATAGGCTAGATGACTTGATGGAATTAGGTACTTTTAATGAGTTTTGAACAGCTAAAACATAAATTTGGACTTCCTTGTACTGAACTCATTGTTATTTTCAGATTTGGCATTTTGTTTGGACCCTTCTTAAATGCTTTTTTATTTCTGACCAGTCACTCACTTTAGGGAAATATCTCTGGCAGGAATGAAAGACTGCTGTTGATGCCTGTGCTATATCATCATTTTATGTATTTTTACAATGAAAGGCTCCTACTTCACCTCACCCTATTTGGGACCAGTGGGAATCAGCCCTGTCCTGAACCCTTGACCCACAGCATAAGGAGAAAGACTGGAAAATAATTCATAAAACAACAGCTTCCTTTTATGTGAGGGAATTCAGATGAAAAGTTATGGTTAACTTTTCAGGACCTCGTCTGTAACTTCTTATTATCTGCAGGGTGGGTCGAGCTTGTGTTGGTGGCAGTGTGGAGCTATAGTGATCATCTTCATATATGTTGGTCATGTCCTGAGATGTAGTCCTTTTGGAATTCAGTGACTTTTGCCACGTCTAAAATTGTTGATGTCTCAATTTCTTTGCTTTTTGAATTATTTTTTTTTGTTTCCTCCCAGTTGATGTCAGTGCTTCCCAGAATAATTATCTCCATCGCATCTTCATGGCTGCAGCCTTTAAAGCTATCACTAGAAGGTCGCTGACTCCCAATTTGCCCATGCTTGCAGATTAGACTAATGTAGTGCAGGAAATCTGTGTAATGGAAGACACGTACATGAATTTGCACTTTTGATACAATGGTGTTACTATTACTCTGTTTTCTAGATGGACCAAATAGGACTCTTACTGGGAACAGTTCCCCTCTGACAGAGCCACCTCAACCTCCACTGTGCAGCCTCCACAGGCTTGACTAGCCCTATTTATCTTGTTTTTCTAATCTGGAATAGAATACGCATTTAAGTATTTCCTAATTTTTTATTCACTGTGCCTCCTTTTGTTTGTTTTTTGATCAGCTTATTGTTCTTATGGTTGTACTTAACAATTTGTCTGTATCTGGCATTTTGCTTCTCATATATTTTAATGTAGATAATATGCAATAAAATATGCATTAAAAAAATCAGGAGTGATGATTGGCAGGCCAAGGTGGCTCCCACTAGACACCAGGGTATTTGGCCAGTAGGGCGTACCTATAGCCAACAGGGAATATACGAGGATTAGGATGTGTGTGTGTGTGTGTGTGTGTGTGTGTGTGTGTGTGTGTTTGCATGTATGTGTGTAGCGGGGTTCACAAACACAGCATTTAATATATATCTGGGTGAGAATTATTGGGTAAGGGTGGGGGGCACAACTAAATGCCAGAAAATATATGGGGATGAGGCTCAGTGGCTAGGGGATACCACTACACACCAGAAAAAGACAAAAGTGATGACAATGGTGTATGGTGGTGCTAGGGGAGTGGGAGGCAACACCAGAAAGCATGGAATAGGCAGATAATGTTTTTTATATTGCCACACTTATGAATTTTTTTTAAATGTTTTGTACAGATCAAATTGTTTTTTATTAATCGATCTGTTTATTAAATGATCTGTGTTTTATCAGTCAATCTGTGGTTTTCCTACTGCATTTTCACGTTATCACAGAAAATGTTAAAATTCAAAAACTGTCCGATATTGTTTTACCAAACCATCCAAAGGCACACCCATGGCACATACTCCATCACGCCTGAAAATTTCATGGAGAAAGTCCATATTGTCTATGCTGTGACTGAGAGCAAAATTCCTGTGTAACGTATAGGACAAAACAAGTTTTTTTTTTTACTTTTTTTGACCCTTCATATCTCAAAAACTGTACAAGATGTCATCACAAAACTTTCCACATCTTAAGATTCTGACAGGCTAACTATGCATGCAAACTTTTGTGAAACGTCTTTAAATGATAGCAAAGTTATTAAGGTGTGAAAAAAATTTGTTCATCATTAAAAAGCTAGTTTAATGCCTAAAACTAATATTAGATTTTAAAAGCAGACAATGATTACCTTTTTTATCTGAGGTACTTTTTCTTTTCCCTTTGCTCAATTAGAATATTATTTACCTGATGTCAGTAGGTGTGAGCTATTCAACAGCTCTTATCCTGGCAGCTGACATATCTTGCTCTACTGCCTCACACTACATCTTCGGCATTGTGACCTCACTGACTGTGATGTTACTGCTACTTAGAAACAGCAAATGAGTCACTGCCAGGTCATTCACCTGTGATGTCACTGTCGGTGGGATCACAATTCTGATAATGTAGTATGGGGCAGTACAGTTAGATATGTCATTTGCCAGGCTAAGAGCTGTTCCACAAATCCAGCAAAATATTACCACACAGAAGACTTTTGGGTGAGAAAAAGGAAAAAAAAAATAATTCAGAAAAAAATTTATTAGTATTACTTAAAATTTGTATTATTTTCCTATCTGCCTGTTTTGGTTCCACTAGCTCTTTAAACAGCCTGCTCAACCCTAACTATAGCGGCACCATCACACCACTATAATATATGGAATAAATGATGGCAAAGTGTAGTATACAAGGAAATAATACCATTGAGGGGTCAAACAAGCCATAAAGTCATGAACCTGAAGGATGAGTGGCCTTTATGGCTTGTTTGACACCTCAGTGGTATTATTTCCTTGTATCATACACTTTGTTATCATTTATTTTACTTAACGCATAGGTTGGTCACTTTTGTGTCTGTTTGCTGATTGTAAATGGTGCTGTTTTTTTTTTTTTGCGTTCAGCTGCTGGTGTTTTTTTTCCATAGTGTAGCATTTTTTCTGTAGTGTGGTACATGATATTGAAGTGATTTTATGCGCATGCTAGGTTTTTCTCATAATGAAGTGTGAGTATGCACATGTTTGCATGTGCATGCCATTTTAGCACTCCCCCTATAAGTGGGAGGGGGCTTTGGTGGGATTTCCTTTCAGGATGTTGTTTGAGAGGCCGGCTTGGCATTTTAGCATGTGCAGTTAGAAGCTGCAGTTGGTATGCCTGTGCAGTCAGGAGTGGCTGTGTTAAACTCCAGTACAGAGTGAGATTAGGAGTGGCTGTGCCAATCTGGCTGAGGAGCATTGTAGTGGAAATTGGGGAGTCAGCCTGCAGCAGCATGTTGGAGTCGGCAGAAGCACGGTGAACTTTGTGGCTATGATAAGAGTCAGCATGCTCTTAACATAGAAACATAGAATTTGAGGACAGATAAGGACCGCTTGGCCCACCTAGTCTGCCAATTTCCCTACCTAATGGATAAACTGCAGATCCTAGTTAACCAACAACCTACTTCCTCCTACCCCCCCACCAGAATTGCCTTATGTTTGTCCCATGCATTCCTGAATTCCCCCACTCTTTTTGACTCTATGACCTCCTCAGAAAGGCTGTTCCATGCATCTACAACCCTCTCTGTGAAGAAATACTTCTTCACATTACCTCTGAATCGTCCCCCCTCTAGTTTCAAATTTTGCCCACTAGTTCTTGCACATCTCTTTTTTTGAAAGATGCTACCCTCTTGGACTTTGTTGACTCCCATGAGGTATTTGAAAGTTTCTATCATGCCCCCCCCTCCTTCCTTTCCTCTAGGCTATACATCTTAAGCTCCTTTAGTTTTTCTTCATATGTCTTCTGGTGCAGACCCTGAACCATTTTGATTGCCCTCCTCTGGACAGCCTCCATCCTGTCTATCTGTACAGAGATAGGGGTCTCCAGAACTGTACACAGTACTCCAGATGTAGTCTTACCAACTGTCTGTACAAAGGGCCAACAACTTTCTGTTTTCTACTGGTGATGCCTCTCCCTATGCATCCCAGTATCCCCCAGCCCTCCTTACTGCCTTCTCACATTGCTGGCCCACCTTTAGGTCATCTGATATGACTACCCTCTGGTCCCTTTCCATTGTTGTTCTTGTCAGTATCTCACCCCTCATTGTGTACTCTTGCCCTGGGTTTTTGTTTCCCAGGTGCATTACTTTGCACTTCTTTGCATTGAATCTAAGCTGCCATATATTTTACCATTCCTCCAACCTTGCCAAGTCCCTTTTCATCCTTTCCACCCCACCTTGCATATCAACCCTGTTGCAGATCTTTGTGTCATCTGCAAAGACACATATCTTACCCTCCAGTCCCTCCACAGTGTCACTTATAAAGGCATTAAAAAGGTCTGGCCCCAGTACTGAACCCTGAGGTACCCTGTGGGGAGTAGATGTAGTATATTCCTTGATAGGCGACGGACATTTTCTCCAGGATGTGAGCTGCTATTGTACGGGCTATTAGATTCTGTGATGGTATTGTGACCTCATTTTTTAGAGTTATTAAGGTGGCTAGTATATCTGTTATTAAGGTGCTTATTATATGTGTTGTTAAGGTGCTTGTTACATGTGTCATTCCCATTGTAATCGGGTGGTTTGCAGTGCAATAGGCATTAATGTGTTATTAAGGTGTTAATAGCACATTTTTTTATTTATTTAGTTTTTGTTGACCAGGTAAGTGCACTAGACAAATTCTGCCTATTTTCAGGCATGACCCTGGGGAGGGGGATACAGATGAATGCCAACTGACTTTGAACCAGATTAAGCTGTTGGTGGTATTTTAGTGACTGGGGGGAAATTTGGACAGGCACAGGGGAAATTCTCCTACTTTTTGGTAGGGGGTGCTGCTGCAGTCAGTCATGGCGGCAGTCGGTAATGACTCGGAGAAGGAGATGGACGTGGAGGAGGCAGGAGGATTCGTTCCACCTCCTGCTTCTCAATTGCCTGGAACAGAGCGAGTGAAAGGCCCGCTTTGTGAGATTCATATGGAAAATGCTGTGCAACTGAAATCAGATCAAGATTTGGAAGCTGACGAATTTCTGGCTTTAGAATGTCAGAAACACCAACTACTGGATGTTATCACTCAGCAAGAGGCTTTATTAGTGAAACGAACTGCTTTCAAGGAAACTCAGAATTCAGCAAGTGTACCGGCAGCTTATACTTGGGTGGAGGAGGAAATTTTGGATGATAAATTACTTCATTCTGCACGACAGAACCAGTCTCCTTTAAAGGATACTCCTCTTATTAGCCCAACAAGTATGGCGGTAGAGCCTTTTGAAGTATCAAATTTGCCACTGTCAAAGCGGACTACGCAGCTGATTCCGATTGCTGATGTGGCAGCATCAAAGGCCTTGCAGGATGAGTCAGCCAGTGATGTCACACTCCGGATTTTAGCCTCTACAGACAAACCTTCTTCATTTCTGTAATTAAGCATCCTGATACTTTTGAGCCATGGTCTGTGAATGCTGCCTTATCAGCTGCAGGGTGGTAAAAAACAACTGATGGAAAATGTTGGGTTTCAGGTACATCCTCCATTGCAATCCCCACATCTGTGGGACAGACTAGAATACCTGTTTCTGATAATATTCCACCACCAAGTTTGCCCAAATCTATACCAATTGAAAATACTGTACCAAACCAACCTGAGTCCTTTATTCCAGATGCACCTTTGAACAATAAACATGACAAACCTAGGAAATCTTTTGCTTCCTTATTTCATCTACCTGTGTCTCCTGCTAAACGCCGCAGTGCTGTATGCTTACTTTACAAAGGAGGCTTAGATTGTGTTCCAGATCGTATCTATGTGGGGAAAACTTTGATAAAAGACTCCTTATGATTTTTTGCAACTGAAATATATGCCCTCATCCATGTATCAGGCGAACACACCTTTGATGTGAGCTTCAAGACTGCAAATAGTTTAGAATGTTTTTGGAAAAAATATAATGAACTTCAAAACTCTACCCTATGGATCCCTTTTGAAGCAATTCCTCTGACGAAGCCTGCAATAAAATTTGTAACTGCTATTTCGTAATGAAGGGGTTAATTTAACTGACCTAACTTATTGGATGAAACAGCGCTGTACTGTTCTGGATGGACCTACTGTTATTTTTGATAGTGAACATTACTGGACTAGGGGCTGGAAGTTCAAAATTTTACTTTCTTCCACAAGTGATGGTTTCAAACATTTGCCAAATTCCTTCTTTCTTGGGTGCAATATGGGGGTCTTGTTTTATTTGAGCCAACCTAAGGCCTGTTATAAATGTGGCTCTGAAGGTCATATGAGCAGTGTTTGTGATAAAGTAAGATTTTCTCTCTGCAATGAATTAGGACATGTTAGTAATAACTGCTTGAATGAAATTATTTGTAGCCTGTGTGAAGAAACATGGCATTCCTACCAAACCTGTTCATGGGCTTCTCAAAACACAAATCCTGGAGGAGATTGCGAGGAGCAATGACTGCTTATTGCAGTTGCCCAAAGACAACAGTCTGGACCTCTGCTATCCTCCCCTTCCTTTCCCCTCCGTCTACTCCCCCTCCCACTTCCCCATGTAATGTGACCTCTCCAGCAGTGGTAGAATCACGAACAGACCCCTTAGTGGATGTGTCCCTCACCCCTACAAATCCACAGCCACAGGTTAACAAAAAGTATTTGGAAGTAGAACCTCTGCCAACAGTAGAAGCAAATGTGGAAGCCATGACCCCACCTATGGCATATGTGACTAGAAAAGGTATTTTAGCTCATAAAAGGTCTGAAAAACCTACCCTGGCCTCAAAATTAGCCAAAATACAGAGTATTCCCCTTCAAAATTGATACCAGACTCTCCCTACTGCAGATAGTGACTCTGAAATACTTTTGGACTCCTCTTCTGTGGTAGGAGATGGGGAGGTAGATCAGAATGAAATACATCGAACCACCCTTCCTACTGAGTCTACAGGGAAAAAAAATCACCTCATGTTAAACTAAAAACTAGATTAGGTACTAGAAGTAGGGTTAAGAAAAAATGATGATAACCTCTTATTTCTTTTATTTTTATATGTCTCTTTTTTTACCTCGGTAAATGTAAACAGTATTAGGAGCCAGAGGAAAAGAAATGCTGTTTTTTCTGCTTTAACTTTACAACAGTCAGGTGTTTATTTTCTACAAGATACAAGATTGCACACTGCATTGGATATTCACAATGCTACTACTGCTTGGAATGATGGGCCTTCCTTTTGGTCAATAGCTACAGACCAGCGCTCGGGGTTTAGGGATTTTGTTTAAAGGTGTGGAATTTACATGTTCTAGACTGCTGGATCTGGTTCCGGGAAGAGCTTTACTTCTAGATTTTTGTATCCAGGGGACTTTGTTTCAACTCATTAAAGGGACACTGTCAACCCCCTTAGGTCTCAAAGTGTCCCTAGTTTAAAAAAACTTATTTTATGATTGCCATAATTCTGTAAAGATTGTTGATGTAGCAGGTAGTTTGATTCTGACTCTTATTTTCTTTAAAATGGTAAAAAACAGACTGCCCAACATGCTGGTGTTATCACACCAAAACAGGTTTGTTTACATTCCTTGATCAACTCCAAATGCATCTTTCCTGGACTTGGGAACACCCAAAAAATAGTCTAGCCCCTCATGATACAGTGGGAGCTCAGGAGGCTACTGCCTTATGAGTGACTGCACTGTTTGGGTATGTTTCTAATGCTCAGAAAGTATGTAGTAAGAACAGAACCAGGATTGTAAACAAAAACAAGGTTGTTTATAAGTACACATTGCCATGCATTTCAGTTCTACTAAGCAAGGAGACAGACAAAACAAACAGCAACATCAGTGAATTTTAGAGAGGTAAGCAATCATAAAATGTGGGTTTTCAACTAGAAATAATATGATAAAATACAGGTTGACAGTGTCCCTTTAATATCTATGCTATGCAATCAAAAGCTGATAGGGTGTCACTTTTTAAATTAATGCAACCATACTTGCATACTGCACAACAAGTGATTGGGGGGGGGTCAATTGTGGATTGGAGAAAAGAGATAGAGGGCAACAAACTACAACCTTGAAATCATATAGCGATTCTAACTATTTAAAGGACATACTTCATAAAGCAGACCTAGTTGATGTTATGTTTTATCACCTCAAAAAAATTGTCCCATTTCTGTAAAGGTACACTATCCAGTAGAATCGAGTTTTTCTTTATCTACTGCCATTCTTTTATTTCTATTGCTGGGATTAAGGCTGTGGAGTATTCTGATCATTCCTTACTTTTTCTTGAATTAGGACAAAGGTTTCAGATGGGTCGGGGCTTATGAAAATGTAATTCTTCATTATTGAGTAAAGAATATTGTCACATGCAATTACAGTATTTTTTATCTGCAAAAAAAACAGTATTTTGTTTATATGATTCACCGGTACAATGGTGGGAAGATCTGAAGAAATAATTAATTATTTTGCTTAAAGTTTTGAGTAGGAAAGACAAAGATATACATTATTTAAAATACCTAAGTGATAGACAACAATTATAATCCTTAATTTCCCTATCATATACCTCCACACATGACTATTGTACCCAGATTTCACATTTTAAAGAACGCTTGTTAAAATTTCACCAACAAAAAGCTGCTGTCTTAGCTTTTCAGCAATGTTTTGATTTAAAAGGAACACTTTCTACTATTTGTCCGTATGTTACTTGTAAACAAAGGGGTCAGTCAAAAAGAATGAATAGTTTAAAAGATTCTTTAGGACATATACACAATACACATCCTAAAATTATGAATATTGTATATAATCATATAAAATCTCTTTTTTCTCAAAATAACATAGACTTGGATTGTATCCACAAATTTTTGGAACATATTAAGATACCTGAATTCCTGGTTACCTTAACTCAGGAACTACTAAAATATATTAATTTTTCTGAAGTATAACAGGTCATCAAGTCTATGCCCACAAATAAATCTCCAGGGAAAGATGGCTTGACTACTGAAATTTATCGGCTTATTGTAGACATTTTGGATCAGGAATTGGCCCACATTTTTTCTGGTATGTTACAGACTGCGTTACCTTTCAATATGGTACAGGGTTCCCTGGTTTATAGATATAAGACCAGAAATAGGCATCTCTTGACTAACTGGAGACTGATTTGTCTTTTAAATACAGATTTCAAGATACTGGCAAAGATTTTAACTATAAGGTTGCAACAAGTAGCAAATTATGTACAGTAATTAGTCCAGCACAAGCATGCTCAGTAAAACTCTCCAATATTTTGGAACATCTCATTTTACTGAGAGAAATAACTACTAGAAGTGCAAAGAAGGAGTTTGAGGGTTTCTTGTGCTTCTTAGATCAAACTAAGGCTTTTGATTTTATTAGTCATTGTTATATGTGGGAAGTTTTAATGCTTCATAATGTCCCGGGGGAGTTTAAACAGTGGACAAAATTATTGTATGAATCTGCTACTGTTACTCCTTAAGTTAATGGATATGTTGGGCCTTTAGTCCCTGTCCATAGGGGAGTTTCAGCAAGGTTGTCCCCTAAGTCCACTCCTGTATGCTTTTTGTATCGATCCTTTATTAAGGTACATATATATACTCATCCTGTAATTGGATCTATGCAGGTAGGGACTTTACAAAGTCCTGCATGGTAGATTGCATAGGCAGATGATTTATGCCTTCTTTTATCAGATGTACAGTCCATTTCTCTAGCAATTGATGTTTGTACTGCTTACTCTTTTGCTTCAGGAGCAAGCTTAAACATGTCTAAATGTCAAGGTATATATTTAGGAACACAACTACAAATTGGCTCCCAGATTTCTAGTATTCCTATCTTTTCTCATCCTATTAAAATTTTAGGATTATTACGGGGCTCAGGTAATTTAGATCTTTTGAACAGGACTTCCAGAATAGACCTTGGAAATAGAATGGTATCACAGTGGAATGCCTGAAAAATGGAAAAAAAGAAACATCTGATGTTGATAAAGACAACACTGTTGCCTCAGTTTATTTATGTTTGTAAAGTATTTCCCCCTCAAAACAATTGGAAGCTAGTCTACTGAGTTTATTTTTTCGGGCAGTATGGGGTTATAGGTTGAATCTTATAAAAAGAAATATTACCTACTTACCTTACTCACATGGAGGGTTAAATATGGTTAACCCATTAGTGTTTTTCTATAGTATGTTTTTTTTAAACAAATCTTCGGCCTTTATTGGTTAATGAAGACAAGGTTTGGGCTTCATATTTTTATGATGCTATTCATCAATGGTTTTCAGTTTGGGAAGGGTCAAAAACTACTCATTTGAGACAAGATCTTACACTCCTTAGTTTCTATAGAGAAATATTCATAAAATTACGATTATGGGGATTCTCTAGTTGCATGATACTGGGCACTACCAGGAAGCAATTGTATCACAATATTATTACTACCCATTTTATTGAAAAAATAACATTTCCTTATTGACTTTTACATGTGCAAAGTACTCATCTGTCTTTATTGACAGAGAAAAGGGTTCCAAGATATCTGTGGGATTTCCATTGGCTTAGTTGCCATGGTAAGATAAATGTAAAAAGTAATCAAAAGCACAAACAACATGCTGAATGGGGTTGCATTAGGCCTGAGTGTATGACAGCAGAAGAAACTATTGAACATTTATTTTTTTTGTGTTCATTAATAAAACCGTTTTGGTCAACATTAGCGAGTTCTTGGTCTGTACCTATATTTTCTCTTATGATATCTGAAGAATTAATGTATGGTATTTACCATTCTGGTTGGTGTCAGTTTCATACTGGTACACTGAATATTGTTTGTTTATTTTTAAAATGGTATATATGGACTGCCAGATTTGGTTTTATGCTACAGCAAAAAAATACTCCTCTTGAAATTAGTATTCAGAATGTTACTAAAGAATTAGTAAATATTTTTCAGAATGAATGTACTATATTCCCACAACATGTTTTGGAAACAAATTGGCTAAACATGCCCTGGATTACTACTTCCGATTTTCCTGTAACATGAAGTTTGTTTTGATTTGTTCTTTTTGACATTTTGTACATTTCCTTTGTCTGATTTGTAATTTCAATAAATTCCCCTACTCTTTTCGAGACGTGCCATGAGATCTTTAACATCCACCAGAACTACCTCCAGAACAGGCAGATGGGACCTCTGTCTAACGTCTCATACGAAAGACAGCACCTCAGGAGTGCAGCACCCCACTAATGCTGCACTGCAGTGTCAGTACTGGGATATTAACCCAAGTGCCTAGTGTGGGGATAGAACTCACAGCCTTCTAATCTCCTGGCCTCAGAGGTGAGTGTACTACCTGCTGAGCCACTGACACTGCAATAATAGTGTACATATTAATATAGTGTAAATAAAGAATTGGTTTCATATATTCTAATCAAATTTATCTTATACACTATTTGGCTACTATAGTATACAGGAAGCTATATTATATCATTGTTGTACGGGACAGAGCCCAAACATGTAATAGTATTTATACAATGGGGTGAGGTGATATGCTATGAAGTAAATGGTGTTATTTTCACAGCCATTGTATAACCACTTTGATGACATCACCACTGTGGATTTATTTCCTGATAAACCCACAGTGTCTACATCACCAGCAAATATACAACAATGGAGATGTCACCAGAGCGAGACCATCTACACTGCAGCCTGCATTTAGTAGCTTCACAGTTTCTCTTTCTCACTGAATCCTGCAACTAACTCAATTAGCATTGTAAAAGACAACCACCTGTGTCCCATAGTTATTCTGACAATCCTAGCCCATTACTCTGCTGCTCTAAACTTCAAACCAGCCTCCTTCATAAACCAGCTTCTCTTTCTGAGTGCCGCCTGCAACAGTTTCTCTGTCTCAGTGAAGCCTGCAACTTACTGAATAGACAGTCTGCTTCTCACGCCTAGCTGCAGGTAACACAATTATCATTGCAAATCACATGCACCTGTTTCTCATAGTGTCTAAGAGTCTCAGCCCATTCAGAAACACTTACACACACTCAGACCACACACAAACAGTGCTGTCAGTATAGCCTAGAGTTTACAGTAACAAGCAATGAACAAACTTCCTATATACAGCAGCCCAGACCTGTGTTTGATTCTCACAACTTCTATTTCAATACTGTGTGACTCTGAACAAATCACTTAACTGCCCAGTGCTCCCAGGTCCCCCCTTAAAACTTACCCAGTTACCAAAATAAAAAAAAACAGAGTAAACAGGGAGAAAACACAGAAGAAAATGTTCCCAAAGGATAGTAGCCCTATTGTATAAATCACACACATGATGTGCGACTTGTGGAATATGGCAAACATTTGCACTCATGCAGAGTGAACTGCAATAGTATCACTCATGCCTTTGGCACTCGTGATATTATCACAGTTCACTCTGCACTTGTGCAAACATTTTTCCATATTCCACAGACGCCCATCATGTATCCCTATATATATATATATATATATATATATATATATATATATATATATATATATATATATATAAAGAGAGAGAGAGAGGGAGAGAGAGGATACGTATCGGGCAGGAGTGTGATATCGATATATTGTCACTCCTGCAGAGTGAGCTCTGGATACTCATGAGTGCTGAGGCATGAGTGAAAGTATCCAGAACTCATGATACAGGAGTGACAATATTATCCATAACACACCTAATCTGCCATTACCAGGGCCACTGGAAAAATTGCGGGCGGAATTGTTCCCCAATTTCTACAATTTTCACCCTTCTCAGCACAAAATCCACAATTTCTTGCAATTTCTTACATTTATCGAATTTTTGACTAAAATTATATAAAAATATTTAAATACTCAAGGAAATCTACTCAGATATGCTAACAGTTTAGTACACAGACTTGGATTTGACCAAAACAGTATAGTGTGAGGTGAGAAGGGGTCAAATGTGACTCTGCTTTTATGTGATTCACTTCCTTGCTTTGGTTTCAGAATCCTCTGGTCATGCATATGTAGACTTGAACACTTGAAATCTGTGTTAAAGCAGACTATCAGAGAACTTTTTGCTGACACAGAGACTGAAACAGTAGTTGTGAGAAGAGGTGCAAAGTGCCTCATTCACCTAAATGAAGCCTTGACCACAATGCTTGTTTTTGAATGGTAGGGTAGATTTTCCTTGTATAAATACTTTCAATCTGAAAGGATTTTGATTCAAATGTGTCTGGAGTTTGGATGGTCTTGCTAATTATAAACCTGAATGTGCTTCTAAGGGGGTTGGTGACAGTGATTCCTTACATGTTAATCTGCCACAACTGCATACTCACATACAAAGCATATAAAAAGCAAACATTTCTGAAAACATGCTGAATAGGTTAAGTATAGTTAAACATTTACCTTCAAATAGACAAAATAATTGCAACCCAAGTAAAATCACTGCAAACCGAGTAGAACAAAAGTACCATGTATTGAAAACTAATGTATGACGTATGAAAAGCTACTCTTATGATTTGATACTTTTATCTTGTGATTTCAAAATGTACTTACAGTGCTGATTAAGAACAGTAGTTATTTTAACAAAATAAAATTTTCTTACTAGACCTTTATTAGGCACCCTGGTTATCTGTTTATTTTTTTCTTGCACCAAAGCAAATAGTTTAAACAGGCTTCATTATTTAACATCTAGAAACTGGGAAATATGTTTTTTCAGGATGCATTCAGTATAGACTAACTGTAAATTACTGAATAAAATCTAGTTAGCACTGCATGACTTGGATGTCTTGATTTTTAGAAGATATGCTACATAATGATTAATTTGCAGTGCATTTCAAAAACACGTACCCTTCTTCACATCAAAAGCATTTACAAGAGGCAATACATTTATATAAACAATTTATGTGACCAATACATGCTGCAGAAAACAATAAAATATTTATTAAGGGGGCAGTGGGGATGTAGAGTGAACCCCCGCAATTTTCCCGAAATTTTTGCAAAAAAGTCCCCGCATTTTCAGGTAAAATGTTCTGCAATTTTCCAGTGGCCCTGCACATTACAAATATTATTTATACAATGGGAATGAGAGTTTCCAATGTATACTTATGTTTTCCTGAATGTTCTTTTATTGTTTGGTTACTAGGTATGTTTTTAAAGGTAATTTGTTCAGAATTACACAGTGTGGATGTGGAGGTTGCGAGAATTGAACCCAGGTCTGGTGTGCTAGATATACCAAGCTTGTTCAAAGCACATTACTTTAACCTCTAAGCTATACTGAAAGCACTGTTTGATTGTGTTCTGATTGTGTTTAAATGTTTCTGAATGGGCTGGGAGTGTTACACACAGTATGGCAAACAGGTGAATGTGTTTGGCAATGCTAACTAAGTTAGTTTCAGCAAGCCCTGAGGATCAGCAACTGTGAGGCACTGTGATTTAGACTGCAGGTTTTCTTGAACTTAAAATAACATAGTAATGGGCTGGAAGTTTTACAAACCCTGTGGGAAACAACTAAATGTTCTTTGCAATGTTAAGTGAGTAACTTGCAAGTAGCAATGAGAAACAAAAAGTGTGAGGCACTGTTATTTAGAATGCAGGATTTTTTGAAAATGTAGTAATGGGTTGGGAGTTTTACAACACTGTGGAAAACAGATGAATGTTCTTTGAATGTTATTTGAGTTACTTGCAAGTGGTAGTGAGAAACAGATTTGTAAAGAAGTTCAATTTAGTATGCAGGCTGGAGTGAGTGAGTGAGTGAGTGAGTGAGTGAGTGAGTGGTGATGTCAGCAGAGTATGTATATTTGTCAGATATTTTAAGTCCGGAGATGTCATCGTCCGATATCACACCCAGTGGAAATAACCCTGTTTATCACATTGATATTGCTCTCACCCTGTTGTGTGTGTGTGTGTGTGTGTGTGTATATATATATATATAGAGGCAAAATCCCATTTACGTATTACCCCACAGCAGTGAGGAATTGTTAAGTTGAGCCTTACCACTTTCACCGCCAGCGCGATTGGGATCATCAGCCCCAACTCTCACCCGCGACATGTGTAAAGCAGCAGAAGTATAGGAGAATGGGTGAGAGTTAGGACCCACGATCCCAATGCGCACCCCAATGCCGTGTTGGGGGTGGGGCGGTCCAAGGGGTTTTCAACCCAACAGCAAATTTTCACTTTTGTCACAGGAACAACCCAACTAATGCATTAAATGGAGTTTTTGGCCTCTAATTTCCTCTTTTGAGAATGATAACGAGAAATAGTGAATGTAATGCAGCTGCGGAGCTGGGCCCCGCTGCATAATGCGTTGGTGGGAGCGCGGGGCCCGAAATACTAACAGGGACAGCAATGCAAACAGAAATGCTAACAGTGGTGCACATGGTAACCCAAGCACGAATGAGAACAGAAAGGGTAACGCACATGGTGGCGTAGACGGGAATGGTCTGCCACGTGATGTGTTGTCACATAGTAACATGGTGCCTGCAAACAGAAATGTCAATGGGCATGGTGATGTAAAGTGAAACAGTAAGATAAACAGTACTGTAGACAGAAATGGCAAAAGAACAGAAGCATAGCGCAAATGAAAGCGCAAAGGATACCGCACATGGTGGCGCAGACGTCAATGGTAAGTGAAACAGTGCGGATCCATAGCGGAAAGGGCAACAGTAACAGTAATGTAAGCGCACAGGCTGGTTTTCCCCAAAACCTGCATTGAGAAAGACAGTGAGTACAAATAATGTATGCAAAATAATGAGTATCGGCGCAGAAAATGAGATCTTGGAATACTAAATACATTATATCTCAGGAACCGTACAACGTAGAAAAAAAATTTAAAAGTCATATTATTTACAACTGTCCTGGCTAATTTGAATCTTAGCCCCATCAGGGAGCTAAGAAATATTCCGACGAAAAGTCCGTATCTCGCACCGTTTCCGAGATACGGGCCCTGAAAGGCGCGGCGGACTCCGTAATGTTATCCTATGGGAAAAAAAGAAAAGTTCGGAGCGCCATAACTTTGCCTCCCTGTAATGTTTTTTCACCAAACTACTGAAAGGCACATCTGTGGGCTGTTGGCTGTCTTCCCTCCAAATTTCAGGAAAAAAGACCAAACCGTTATTTTGCAGCAGGGCTCCAAATGATTTCTGTTAAGTGTCGGGCGCCGTAATGTTATCCTATGGGAAAAAACGTCAATTTTGGAGTGCCGTAATTTTGCCGCCATGTGATATTTTTTCACCAAACTACTGAAAGGCACATCTGTGTACTGTTGGCTGTCTTCCTCCAAATTTCAGGAAAAAGACCAAACCGTTATTTTGCAGCAGGGTGCCAAAGGATTCCTGTAATGCTTGGGCGCCGTAATGTTATCCTATGGGAAAAACTGTCAACTTTGAGTGCCATAACTTTGCCGCCGTAATATTTTTTCAATACAACACTGAAAGGCACATTCTGAGATGTCGGCTGCGCTTTCTCCAAATTTCAGCCCCAAACCCCAACAGTTATTTTGCAGTGCAGTGCCAAAAGAATTGCTGTCATTTTCCACAGACTAGAAAATTACTGTACGATTTCTAAAAGCTGCAAGTTCGAGCACTTCTGTGAGCATCAAGCACCTAGAAAGTACTTTTCCAGAAATTTGAAAAACATATTTGGGTGTTTTACCACAAAATAAAGACATGGCAAGCATCCTCAGGCCCGAATAGCTAAATACAAAAGAATTACGTTGCTATAGGGTCTCAAATTTAAATGCCAACCATTTTTCTGATCACCAACTGAAAACAAAATGGCGGATTTTCAAAAGTAACAGGCCCATTTGCGAAAGTAAAAATGCATTTGCGACACTGTCGAACTTTTTGTTAACTTTTTCCCATTGACTTATAATGGGAAACTGTTTTTTGAATAACTTTTGAACCGTTTAATATTTTTTCACCAAATCTTTGAAAGGCACATCGGGGACCCTGCCTGCATGTTCCCTGAAGATTTTGGCTGGTCACGCAAACCGTACGACCTGTACGCGCAACCATAGAATTCCAGAAAAGCGTAAATGCGCGCACAGATCACGCTTAATAACTCCACAACCGTATATCCGATCAGTATGAAACTTGGCAGATCCCAAGGCCTATGGGTCTTGATCATACATTCCAAATTTCAGGCAAATCCATCAAACAGTTGTGAAGTTATTAAGGTGCAATATTTTGGGTTTAACATGGAAATGGCTCCTCAACCCTAACTATGGTAGCACTACCGTGCTACCATAATATACACACATATATATAAATATATATATATATATATTTACACACATACTGTATATTATACCTGCATGGTAGTGCAGGTATAGTTAGGGTTGGTGGGCCTCTTTAATGTTAAACTCCAAACTTTGCACTTTAATAACTTTGCAACCATTTATCTGATTTGCCTAACATTTTGCATGTGTGGTGTCCAACCATAGATCCCTGGATCTGGAAAGTTTTATTCCAGTTGTATGTACATTTGCAGAACTGTAGAGTGTCAAACAAGTGAAAAATACCCAACTTTTGTGCATTTTTCAGTCAGGCTTAAAGGACTGAAGAAGGCTTCTGAGTGGATTCAGATTTGCATGCCTGTATGTGGCCTGGGTTAAACTGGTGCCTTTTGAAGATTTGGTGAAAAAATCTTAATCCGTTCAAAAGTTATGCAAGTTTTTTCATGTACCATTTTAGCATATGGAAAAATTTATATGTGCATTGTGAAAACTTTTGCGATCACATTTTTGTTGTCCTGCTTGCTAGTTTTGTTGTCATGCTGCTGTCATCTTGTTTTCAGCTAGTGAGAGACAAAAAACATTATAACTTGAAAAATAATGCCGTTTGCTAAACACCAACAGTTGTGTTTACCTAATTGGGCCCTTAGGAACATGACCCTGGCATTAGTTTTTCTGCAGGTGGTGTGGAAATATGTTTTTCAAAGTTTTTCCACCATTCTTCCATTTTGTTGGAGTGACAGAATTTTTTGTTGTAGAGGCAATGACCACGATAAAAAAAAGGTACCTCAACAAAATGTTTTTGTGCTCAAAAGCATTTCAATGTATGGTATAGGGGTATCACAAAAACATTTTTGTTTTTGCAGTAACAATCCTTAAAAACACTTCCCCATGTGTCATTTTCTTTGTCATTTCATTGTGCCAAGGTGGATCATGCTTTTGGGATGAAATTTGCAGGATTGCAAGCTGCAGTACCACAGATGTGCCTTGTTGTGGTTTGGTCCCAAAACATTCAATGGGCCCATAGTTACAGTGTTCCGAGGTTGAGAAATTTCCCATAGAATAACATTGTGGCACCAGTGGTGCCTTTCAGCTCCTGTATCTTGAAAACGATTCAAGATATGGATTTTTCACTTCCCACAGCTGGACTAAGCATGCTTGGAGGTTTTGAAGCCATGATTATAACTGCAATGGAATTTTTTCCATAGTTGCTATAGTTACTGAGATATTGCCAAATAAGTGTTACAAGGGTTACTTTTCAGGCTGCTGTATGGCTCTGTATTTAAGTATAAGTGGGAGTGCAGGGCCCAGAGGTCCCGTGCTCCCACAAACACATACCACTAACCACTTACATTACACTTTCTCAAAAAGAAGGGAAATTCATTTCAAAAAACTCTGTTAATGCATCAGTAAGGGTTGATGTCACAGTGACAAAAGTTTGGAAATTCGATGTTATGATTGCCACCCCTACCACCCCACCCCCGACCCTACAGACACCAACAGGCATTGGGGCATGCCATGGGGTCATCAGACCTAACCTGCACCTCATTCTTGTATACTGTAGAGTGTCAGCTTGTTTGCACATGGAATGGGGTGAGAGTTGGGCCTAAAGACCCATGGCACTCTTCAAAGCCTGTTGGTGCCTGTAGGATGGGGGGGTTGGGTGGTAGGGTGGTAACCTTAACATCAAATTTCCAAACTTTTGTTGCTGTGACATCAACCCTAACTAATGCATTAACAGAATTTTTGCAATGAATATATATATATATATATATATATATATATATATATATATCGCTATACTGTAAAACTAGAATGTATTGCTGTAAAAAAAATAATCACTATAACTGCGCTTCCCCTGTAAGGTGTGATGTAAAGTTTACAGTGATTTATTTTTTCATTCAATACTTTGGACCGTGTGGTGTTGATTGTGTGGTGACCATGAGTTGTATAGAAACAGGAAAATATGGAAGAGTATTTCTTTTAGTAAAGCTTGAGACACATACAGATATTTTATTCATTGAAGTGATGACAGTACTTTTATTAGAAGTTTTAAAAGTAAAAGTAACATCAAATCAAAGTGTTGAAACCACTGTTCATGATTTTGGGAGCTTCGGGTCATCTATGGGTATGCTTGTGCAGAGCCTGTGGCTTCATTTTCTGGCCCTTCCTTGCTGTGAATTTCTGGAACTTCAGGTACAGGCTCTGAAAGAAAATAATGCCATTGACAGCCAATATATGGCACTTACCTTGATTCTTCAGTTTGTGGTTCAGCTTTGAAGAGTGCAGATGTGTCCATATCCACAAAAGATGACAGCTGATGACCTCCCTTAGTAAGTATATTGCAGGGGGTGGGGTGCGGTGGTGGGTTGCTCAGTGGGAGGGTCAGGATGGGAGAGGAGTCAGAAGACACAACGAGGGGCCATTTTCTTTTTTTGCAGGGAAAAAAAATGTTGGGGAACTGTTTTCTTTCTTTTTTTGCAGGGTTAAATAAGACTCACTCTTTTGGGACATTGGGGTAGGCTCCACAGTGTCCAACACTGGTGGGGGAGCACTACTGTGATATGCATGGGCACTGAGAGTAGGCTCCCCAGTGTGGCACTGTGGGGGGACTAACAGTGCTGACAGGGGGATTGGGCACCCCCATCAGAAAATATACAAAAACACATCCTTTGAGACACTGGAAGTGTGATCCTCAATGTCCCATGATGGTGTGGGGGGTGCTTACATGCCGACGGGGGGTTGGGCAATCCCTATTAGCAAATATACATAACATATCTTTTGTGACACTGGGAGTGGGATCCCCGGTGTCCCATGCTGGCGGGATAGCTTACATGCCAGCAGTGGGATTGGGCACCCCACTGTCAGCAAATTAATAAAACAAATGAAGCATGTTAATGGGAGGGTGAGGGGGTGCCAGTAGATTCAGGGCAACATAATGAGGGGTGTCATTAAACTCCAGGAATAGGGGGAAATAATGGGCAGACAAGGGATGCCACTAGACAACCAGGCTCCCTGTGACACCATGTAACACTGCCTGTGACAACAAGCTACCTCTCATGCAAAAACAAGCTACCTCCCAATGACAATAAGCTTGTTTTTGAATGGCACATCTATTTTTCCCATAGAAAATAATGGGAAATTAAAAATTGAATCACTTTTTAATGGATTCATATTGTTTCACCAAACCTTCAAAAGGCACACCTGTGAGGAAAAAGGCTTTCAACCCTGAAAATGTCCGACTGCAAGCAAAAGATGTTTCTGAGAAAAGGCTGTCAAAAGAAATTGACAAAATCCATTGAAATTTTGTATTTTTCACTACTCTGTATCTCAACAACCACAAAAGGGATTCACATTAAATTTGGCACATCAAGAGACCTTCCCCTAGCCACAAAGTATGCCACATATCATGTGAATCTGAACTGTTGCTAAGTTACTAAAGTGCAAAGTTTGAGGTTTAAAATTAAACTGCCCGGACAACCCCAATATGCTAGCGCTACTGCTCCAGTATTAAATAATATATTCACTGCAAAAAACTTTGTTAAAACACCATTAGGGCTGAAGTGTAAAAAGAAGGGAAATACAACCTTCGGGTCTCTTAGCCTAACACCTCACTCACACTGTGCATGCAGGAACAGGCATGAGGGGAACGTAATGTTCCCAACCCCTACACCCCACCCCCTCCATCGACTTCCAACCCTAACAGCCCACCTCCATTCTGCATGCAGGAACAGGTGTGATGTGTGTACCTTGTTGTTTTGAACCCTAATGCTCAACCCATTCTCTTATTCTGTACCCATCTTAGCTTACTTACTCTTGGAATGGGGTGAGCATTAGGGTTTAAAATGCCAAGGCACACCTGTCACACCCATTTCTGCAAGCAGAGTGGGGGTGGCAAATCCAGTATTTTCATGGCTCAATTGCCTATTCCAGTTTAGTAAAGAAAAGTTCCTTGCAATTCCATTTCATTTGCCGTAATGTCATTCACTGTAACTGGTGCAGTTACTGAAGAAAGGCATAACCTAAATGCAGCTGACTACACCTTATGGACAGCAACTGTCCATGCGTGGTTTATAGAACTTCTCAGTCCCAAGGCTAAGGGCATCTTCTGGTTCCACCACTATTGTTGAAACTTTCCACAATCTCGGGATCAGCCTATGTACCAATGTGCTGACATTTGTGAGTAACTATACCCCATCCTCAGAGCTCAGAGACAATAGTAATGGAACCAGCGGATGCCCCTAGCCTGAGGACAGAGAAGTTTTATACACCACGCATGGAGAGTTGCCATCCATAAGGTGTAGTCAGCTGCATTTGGGTTGTACCTTTAATCAGTAACTGCACCAATCACAATGGATGACATCATGACAAAGGAAATAGAATTGCACAGAACATGTCTTTATTAAACTGGAATAAGCAATTGAGCCATGAAAATACTAGATTCACAAGGACACAGGAACCTGCATATTTATCTGGTGTAGTGATGCAAAGCCATAGACATTCAAATGTACGTACTATGAATGTGTTTATTTGGTTGAAACTGAGATTGAAATGCTATGAAATTTAGTTTGGAACTGCCTTAATAAACGTATGTATTTTTTTCAAACTTATGGTAGTTAAGTCATTGATAAAAAAGTGTCCAGATAGATCTGTCTAGGACTTTGATGCTTTTTTTTTTTTACTAAAGTTACCCTGTTATCTAGCACCTAGCCCTTTTGCCCCAGCAAGTGGTTTGAGCCCAAATGCGTTCTTTCTTCAACTTTGATTGTTAAAAATAAATAGTTTTGCTACCACATTTTATCACTGATGTGTGTGAGACCTACAGACCTGTGTCTCGATAACAAAACAAAAAATAAATAAATAATTAAACAAGGTCAGGAATTTGTTGAAGATCATTTTTTCTCTGAAAAGGAGTGGACTGTGATGTTAGTTGTATGAATCCATGTGACAAATCATACCATGTTTATCACACTCTACAGTGACATCATTTTCTACTGGTCTTGGCAATAGGCAGTGGCATATTTTTTAAGTGACACAAAATTACACATACAGCACCTCCTCAAAAACAAGGTATCAAGGGTAATGTACAGTAGTACCAACCAGGAAGCAACGCAGTAATACTGCAGTATATCACAAAATACTGCAGAATATTGCAGGGAACAGTGTAATCCAATGCCAATTAACCACTGTTATGCAGTATTTTGTGACATGCCACTGCAAGTTACTCCTTTGCATTGTGGCTGGATCCACTGTATGTTCAGCATATGTTGATTGGGTGTGAAGCCTTTTGGCACCTGACAGTCCTGCTTAAGGCAAATCCAGCATAAATTCCTTCATGGTGATTTGCATATAATACCCATAAACCTTGCATCAAGATGTATCTCTAAGCTTGCAGTTGTTTGACAGATTGGTTTTCATTGAGGTCTTGTCTTTTAAATAACTTGTTTTACACATACTGTAGAGGGATTTTCCTGATGTTCATTTATTCATATCAGTGGAATAAATAAGAGGGGAAGTAATTGAAGAAATTGTTATCTGCTGACAAAAATTAGCGCAACCAAATGGGCAGGCACATTTATTTTTAATGGGGGTGGCAGTTTAACTGGCAAATGAGAGGATGAGACTGTCATTGTCCTGCAACCTGTAAATCACCCCCTTGAAATAGCATGGAGAAGCCAAAGTTTTAACTCATACTACAGAACAAGAAAGTGTCAAATATATATAAAATACATTAGCAAAAAACAAAACAGTTGGTGAACTAGATCAGTGTACAAGTTCATTGTCACTGAACTTCTGCCTCCATTTCCTCTATGTCTTTGCTTCAATTGGCATCTGACTGATGAGCCAATCCTAACTGCACCACATTGGGGTTGTTTTGTCTTTGCTTTGGATCCTTCAGTTTAAAAAAATGCAGGAAAGCATTGACAGCTACCATTACATTGCTCAATGTACCAGCACACAGAATGTTGTTCTGCTGGCACATTCTTCATTAAACAAAACTCATTCGTACTACTTATGTACTCACCTCAAACTAATATGAGTCAAGTTTTAAAGAATAGTTTTATTATATACCGAATAAAAAAATACTGGCTATGTATAAACAATAAGTTAAGCAGTCTTTGTTAGGGTACCGTCCATTTTATAACTCTCACATTTAACTTGCTGTTATTGTTCATAGAACATGTATCTCCTTATAATTTGGCATAAAGCATTTCCACTAGCATATAATCAATGTTAACTGTACCAATGATGGGTCTGAAGAAAAGTTCAGCAATGACATTGGCATTAATGGATCTGAGCATGGAGAGCACAATGATCAGTTTTGCAAATCTTGTCTGGTCCCCACAGTGGATCATTTTTATATATTCATTGAGAGCTTGGTGTGCTTCTCTCTGGAGTCCCTGGATATACTGTGAACAGTGCAGTCCGGGTAGATCTGAAAATTCAAACGGCAAAAAAAGCAGTAGGAACATATGTTGAAAGATGTATTTTCCAAAATAGAATATTAATTTAAAATAGACTGCACTGTATTACATGTTGTGCCTTTTGATACTCAAATATTTACAGTAGCATTGCTACTGTTTGTGCAACATGGAGAGAAATAGGTTGCCTAATCAAAAAGGCATAATTTACTTTTAATTTTATTTTGAAGCTCCCAGAAGATGTAATACTGAAGACTCACTGACAGGATTAGGATTCAACTAGTGTCGTTTTTGTAGTCCCCTGGACAACAGAGCTGTCCACCTCTGCCTAGTGACAAACCAGCCTCATCCTACTCCTTCTCTGGCACTTAACTCTCCTTATGGGATCCACAAAGCATACCTCTCCATATTGGATTCCATCAGGTGGCCTTGAGTGAAGTGCCCTCTTGTGGTCTACAAATGTTGGGGGCAGAAGCCAGTCAGATTGTGATGGGGCCCCAAGTATGCCGGTGACATGTTGCCATGCTTGGGGGGTGGGGTCTACCTCATTTCTCCTACCTCCAGGGACATAGCTGGCAATGGTTCCATGATGTGCATGTGCATGCAGTAACATGGCAATGCTCCAGGGCCAGGCTGCATACTCCCTGCTGTGTGCTCCTCCATCTGCACTAACACCTGTGGTCACTCAGATGGTGGTACTGACCAGAGAATCCAGCTCCTCCTCCCAGCAAGAAAAGAGCATCTTGTGAGATGCTTAATTCTCCTATCCCCCATCTGGTCCCCAAAGTCTTTGGCATGTTCCTGTACCTGGGTTGTAGGCATCCCAAGAGGTAACCTTAACGCTGTGATGACAGGAAGTAGCACAACTTTTACATAACTACGGTACAGGACACAGGATGAAAGATCAATAACATTGTTCAGCTGGAGATTGTTCTGAGCTAGATTGTAAGCATCATGTCTTGCTTCCTATAACTTTCTGCTTAAAGCTTTTTAAAAACCTTTAAAATAAATACAGTTATGCAGGAAGAAAACATTCAGCTGGAGTAGTCTTGGTAAAACCGTAGCCTCTATACTGACAGCTTCACCTAAAAGTACTGTAAGTAAAATGATAGAGTAATAGAATGCACTGCACATTGCAGCAAAAATCTATAACTTTAGAAAAAAAATGATATCCTCAAAGGTACTGTAAAGGACAACCTACAGAATCATTGAATCTGCCCGTTTGTATTACTCTCAGTCAGATTCTTCTATCTGAAGCAAATATATTTCAAGTACATTTAGTATGCTGGCAGTTGGCATATTAATTTCCATAATTTATAACCTTCATCCTTCATTTTAAAATATGTACAGGTATTAGTTTCCATATCCTATGTATCCTATGACATATACAGTACACTAGTCTACTTATAATTGTTTTCCCTATTCCCCAGATTCTGCAGTTACTGATGTTAGTTTTCCAGCATGCTAAGGTCAGCTGTTTGCTCTCATTTACCTGGTTTGAAGAGTATTGTTCCTTTCAGGTAGGCATACTCCTTGGTACTGATGTCCAGAGTCCAACACTTTGCCAGGAATGTTTTAATGCTCTGAATCTCGACAGCTGAAGGAAGCTGGTGGTTTCCATGGTGCTGTTCCTGTAGTTTTTCTTGACTGTTTGTTAAGATCATCTGTAACATGCTGGGCTCTGATGTTTCTATTATTTCAAAATCCACCCTGTCCTGTGCCAAACCCAGGACTAAAAGAGGAGCCCAGCAGCTTCTGACCAGGAGCAACTGGTCTTCCATGGGGAGCTCTTGAAAACATGGCACATTCTTAACAAACTTGAGAGTCTTAACCAAAACTGCAAAGGCAGTTTTGCAAGTCACCTGTGGGCATTTCAACACCACTTTCTTTTTTGAGCCACAAGAACACCCTTCATGTATAGTACCTTGGTGTATGTGGAGGTCCTTTTGATTGTCATTCTTTAAAATGCTGTACAGGATGCTGCTTTGCCTCTTGTCATGGATACAGTGGCATCTGTCAAAGCAAGCCATCATAATGGTTATGTTTAAACCTCTGTCTCCTTGGATAAGCCTGAATGCTATTGCTGGCACTGTCTGTCAGATCTGTTTTATATACACTTGGTCTAGTAGCAGGTTTTACATAATAGCTCAAGGGGGACTGACTACTGTTAAGTGAGACACACCTCCTAATACCAAGTCAGATGTAAAGGCTAGAGGGAGCCTTTGAGCTGCAAAAAAGGCAGAGAAATTGTATAAGCAAATCTTTTACTGATCATTTGAACTACAGTCCAGTTTTTCTATTTGCACTAAATGTTATGAGAATGAACTAGGAAGCTGAAACAATACTGGAATGGTTAGTTCTTAGGTTTGTCATGTGATTTACATGCAAAAAAAAAATGAAGAGGTAAAATAGGCATACAGTACATACAGTTCATATAGTCTGTACACATTTCTCTCTGTCTTCTTGTTCAATAACAAAACCTATGTTAATATAATGTCAGGGTTACTGAACAACCTTGAAATATAAAGGAAATTCAATGCTAGCGTTTAAAGACTTGTGACACTCATTCACAACTCTGCCTATGACCTTAACTCCATGTGTTATATTATGCATATAATGGGTATGTAATGATACTATATAATATGTTAGGATTTAATCAATTGGTGATACATGGAGTTAGGCACATACTGAGTGCTGTGAACATGGATCACAACTCTTTAAACCTTAACTTTGAATTTCATTTGTTTTTCAACATTGTCTGTGGACACTACTATTACCTTAACAAAGTGTTTTATAGAATTTCCTTTCTTGGCATCAAACATTTTTATTTCAGATGTTATTTATTATTCTATTTAAGCCTAGTGATAGCTTTTCTTTCTAACTGTCTCCTATTATGCACTTGGGGCCCAATTCCAAGACAGGTTATGCTGGGCACAGGGAGATTTATGCCGAGCTCCAAGGCACAAATAGCACCTTATGCCAGGCATGATGCAAGTTGCTATTCCAGAAGGTGCCTTGTGCTATGCAGTATGAGGGTTGTGCCAAAAGGTGGGCTACACCACCCACTTTGCCCACAACCAGCAGCGGCATGGTGCAAGGATGGGTTATGGCAGCAACTGTGCCGTATTCCAAAAGGACAGCTGCCGTAACCCACTTATGCCATTCCAGGAGAGGCAATGTCATAGTGGGGTTAGACCAGCTAGGAGGTGGTCTAAGGTGCATCTGTTCTGGCACATTGATGGATGACCCCCCCCCACAGTGCTGAGGAAATGACATATCTGTACCCAGCATGCCCCCCCTGCACAGTCACTCCCCCACCCCCCCTGGAATCTGGGGACCCCCAGGTCCATTTCCTGACAAGTCCTCCCAATCACTAGTGCCAACTGGTGAGCCCCCCAATGTCCCCAGGTGTGTTCAGGTGCAATACAGGGTGGGGGGCCTCGGGGGGCAGTTGATTGTGTGTCGTGACTTGTGGCACCCAGGTCCAGTGTGCCATTCTCTTGGTGCTAGCCTGCAGCTGCTGCAAGTTGTGGGTGTAGGTGCTGGGTCCCTGCCTGTCTTGGAATAGGGGTGCAGGGTCCCCAGCTTAATGCCACATGGCGCAATTCACATATGCCCGTGAGTTGCACCACACGTTTTGGAATCTGGCCCTTGGTGGTTAGTGGCATGCTATTCTTAGTCTCCATCCTCACATCAAGACTTAATGGTGTCTATTGGCAACCTCTTTGTCACCTCTTCATGTACCAAGCACTTCCTCATATCCAACATCACCCCTTCCCTCTCCCTGTTGCATACAAAGTACCCTGTGGTGTCGAGTGATGTCCCTATCCCTTGAGAAGCATGCCTGGTGTATTACAGCACCCTATCCATAGATGGCAACACCAGCAATAATTCTCTCACCTCACTGTGATCCCCAGAAAACCTCACCGTGCATGTTTCCTCATTTAACTACCTATACTTTCTTTGTTTTTGCTATTGAAAATGCACTGATTTAAAATATTAAGTAAGTCCTAGTTTTTGAGAAAGCCTCAGACTTCATACATGAAAGTGGAATTCATTTTTATTTTATTTTTTTATTCTGGTTAGCTGATGAACACAAAATGCCCTTTTTCACAAGTGACCAGATCACATGAATATTCAAACAACAATAAAAACAATAAAAAAATATGTGGTAATCACAAATGATATTTACATATTGTTGTTGCAAACAACTTCTTTTTAAGTTTAAACCTGAAAGATGATATTTTTGTGCAGCACAAAACATCAGCAGGAAGATCATTACAAACCTTGACAGATTAATAAAAAAATGCTTTCTGAGCAAAGGTACTGTAGTTTTGCATTATGGAATTTTGAAATTGTTCTTGGACTGGGATCTTGTATCAGTAACATTAGAAGACACTGAGAACAATTTGGATACATAAGTTCTTATTAATTCCAGCACAATCTTGTACAACATCTGTGCTGACGAAATTATGCCTTTCGTTAAAGAGGAGGCATCCCAAAACTGAGTACAAATTGCAGTGATAAGTCAACCTGGGTTGACTCGTAACAAAATTACAAATGATGTTGTAGGTGGACTTCAGTTGGAATTGCACTCTCTCTGATGCAGTCATGTAAACAAGTGGCCCACAGTCAGCGATGGAAAACAGAAGACTATGTGCCCAGACCCTTTGTGAGTTAGAAATTAAATAAGCATTTGTCAATGCCGAATGTTGTCTCACTGGCATTGGCATTGGTAGTGCAGGAGTTAGAGACTCATAATAGGAATAGCAGTGAAGTATTGAAGTGATGCCAATCCCATTCCCACCCTGCAGAGACCGACAGGCATTGGGGTGTGCCTTTGGGTCATCAGCTATAACGCTCATGCCATTTTACCTCACCCTACCGTGTAGACACTGACAAGTGTTGTGGTGTGCGTTGGGGTCTTTGAGCATTATACTTACTCCATTCCATAAGGAAATACACTGGGGTGGGTGCAGAATAGGAGACTGGGGTGAACTTTGTGGCTGAACACTCCAAGGTACACCACGATGCCTGTCACTGGATGCAGGGTGGGGGTGGGGATGGAATGGCATGAGCATTGCAGTTGATGATCCCAAGTCACACCCTTGTTGCCTGTCAGTCTCTAAAGGGTGGGGTGCTAGAGTTGGAAACCCTAACACTGTAGGCGTGTGTTGGTATTGTCACTCCAAATTTTCAACATGGGTTTTTTGTGAGCCCACCTTATGAAGAGTGGCACTATCAGTTTGTTAGCTGAAAAGTGGTTTTGCACAGTGGCTATGCCATTTGGCAACACAGGGATGGAAACACATTTTGGGCAGTATGTGGAAAATGACAACTGTATTGTTCATGAGGAGATGTAAAAAAATGGCAATGTTGAAAATCTGGAGTGAAAATATGAAAAATTGGTGAAATCATGAGCAGACATGGAAACTGTGCAACACACGTCTGTAATCCAATTATTTGGGGGAATTTTTTAACCACATTTTTAACATAGGCATTTTGGGACCTCCCCTCATGAACAGTGGCACTGTGATTTTGTTAATTTGTCCCAAATGTTGATTTCCCACAGTGATCACACCATTGTGCACCACAGGTGTGAAAACACATTTAGTGCAGGATGTGAAAAATGTCAGCTGTACTGTTCATAAGGAGGTGTGAAAAAATGCCAGTGTTGAAAATCTGGCATGAAAATATTGCAAATTTGTGAAGTTACAAGGGTGCGTGGAAACTGCGCAACACAACATTTGTAACACAGTCATTTTATGGAATTTCATCACCAAATTTTCAACATAGGCATTTTAGGACCTCTGCTCATGAATAGTGTCACTGTCAGTTCCTCAAAGTGTCCCAAAAACTGATTTTGCACAGCGATCATACTATTCTGCGACAGATGTGTGAAACCACATTTCAGCCAGGATATGTAAAATGACATCTGTACTGTTCATAAGGAGGTGTGGAAAAATGCCAATTTTGAAAATCTGGAGTGAAAATATTACAAATTCACAAAGTAATGAGCTTGTGTGGAAACTGCGCAATGTACGCTCTTAAAACAGCCATTTTTTGGAGTTTTTCCACCAAATTTGCAGCATAGGCTTTTTGGGAGCCCCCCTCATGAACAGTGACACTGTTGTTTCATTATTCAGTCCCAAAAGGTGATGCTGCACAGTGACCGCAAAATCACCTTTCGGGACTGAATAATGCCATGACAGTGCCTGAATTCATGAGGAGGGGTCCCAATAACCCCATGTTGAAAATTTGTTGTCAGAATTCCCAAAAATGCCGAAGATATGCACCAAAGTTGAGAAAACCCAATTTATGCCATTATACAGCTTACCAGCACTTCTTCAGTTTGCGGTTGGCATTGAAGAGTGCAGACATGTTCCTGGTCCACCAAACATCATTGTGCCATGCTCTGAAGGTAAGTATGGGGTGTGGGGGTGTGGGAGGCAGGGTGCGCAGAGGGTGGGCATGGGTTGGGGGAAGGGCAGGGAGACTGCAAGGGATCGTTTTCTGTTTTACAGGTAAAGGTTAAAAAAAAATTGTGGGAAGTATTTTTTTTAACAGGGTAATTTGGCACACTGGGGTGGGCTTCCAGCATGCCACCTGAGTTGCTTTTTTTGGGGGCTGTAGCCAATGGGGATTGGGCACACCAGTTGGCATATACCAGTGGGGTGGGAGAGCTGAGGGGATTGGGCACCTTCCTCGGCACACAACAAATGGGGAGGACATTATGCCAATGGGGAATGGGCTCCCCATCGGCAGATTGAACTGGGAAGGGGGCTGAAGCCGATGGGGATTGGGTTCCCGCTGGTAAAGAAATACTTTTTTGGGTGCATGATGCTGAGGGGGATTGGGCAACCCCTCAGCACACAGCAGAAATGGTGGGGGGGGGGACATTATGCTGTCAGCATTGTGACAGGTGGCAGCAGTCACTGCCGCCATGTTGTTTGCACGTTGGGAGGCATGTTGTGGTCCCACTGCATGAGAGATTTGCTCTCATTGCACCAGGCCCTTTCTTAGATCTGGTGGCCACATTAGCTATGCATTATGTCAGCACCTGCTGCTGGCTTATTGGGGAATGAGGGACGCACATACTGATGCATGCCCTGCATTCGCCCACAGTGACTGCACCTCCAAATCTGCTACTACCACAAGATGTTGGCTGCGCACATGCAAGCCAACATAAAAAGGATGTGCTCTATAAAGGAGGCCAAGCCAATGATGCAACATTTTGACCAATAGAGATACGTGTTACTCACAGGAGACAGTGCTATTTAAAGTGATCTCCATATTTTTCAAAATTATCAACACATTCAAGGCATTCCTAGTTTAAAGCACAGCAATGCCACCCCAAAGCAGATCTGGTGTGCTACTGATAAAAATCATGAAACAAGGCAACAGAATCAGTGCACCACCACTACCAAAAGTAAAGAAATGCAAAAACAACAAAGTACAGTTGCAATAGTGTTTTAATAAATATATATCAAAACATGTCCATAAGTAAAGTTCAGACCCCTCACCAGAAGTAGAGGAGCAGCTCACACTTCCAACCATGGAGTGGTAACTGCCAACCAGGTGCAAACATTTAAACATAGAGCTTAAAGGGACATTACACAAAATCAGATGAAAAGGTATGCTTTTAAAGTGACAATGCAATTTCAGATATTCACCATAAACCATCATTAAAAGGTATGAATAACATCTATGTCACTATCATTCAAGTACATATTTCATTTATTTATATATATGTACAAGTTACAATATCAACCCCCCCTTCCCCACATTTTACTCCGTCATGGGGATTACGGCTCAAATCATAGTGAACAACAAAGTAACCCCATAAAAGAACCCACACAAGTGTGAATGTGAAAAAATTATTAATTTAGTAATTCTATGAACTTTAGCTAGGTGAACAACTTATTGGATGTTAATAGGTAAAATAATACTGATGTGTCTCATGATACATATAAAATATATTCTAAAATGTATTTAAAACATACTGGGAATAGAGGGGTGGGCTTAGAATTTTTTTCCTCCTAATAGATACATTAAAGCCACTATTTAATATCAAATATAAGTGTAGTGGAAAACATACTACCAAAAGTATAAATGCATATACACAATATATATATTGTTAACCATCAATTTTGTGGACTCAATATTGCACGTAAAACATGTTGATATGCATATAAAATTATGACACCATGTATCTATGCATCCAGTAACAATAAAAAAATAACAAGTTCAATTCTAGAAATCCATTTATTTTTTAATTTTTAAGGAAGACAGATAAATCTATACCCTCATTTAACGCTGGGTATTTCATGCCCCCCAGGGTATAAATCCAAAATGCTTCTCATTCTTTTGTTTTAGAGTCCAAATTCCCACTCCTGGACCCTAAGAACACCTTTTCAATGCCTCTGAATTTGAATACATGTGTACCAGTATTAATCATCCTCTGTACATGTACTGATAATGCATTTTTCACATCGTCGTTTCTGATAGATCCCCGATGTTCACCAATGCATGTATTTAACATATGTTTATGTTTACCTATATAAAATGCTGAGCAGTTGCATAGAGCTAGATATACCACCCCTGTGGTGCTACAGTTTATAAAATATTTAGTCTGGAATGATTTAGAATTATTGGCTGTTCCAAAAGTCTTTGATTTTTCTATATGTGGACAAAAGATGCATTTGCTACATGTAAATGTGCCTTTAGGTTTATCTGGTAGCCCAGTCTGAGTCATAGCTGTATCATTTGGTAAAAATCTATACACTAATTGAGCACTCAATGTAGGACATGTTTTGTACACAATTCTTGGGGGGTTCAGTTTGCAGTAGGTTCCAAAATTTCTTTAAACACTGCCTAATCAGGAAACTATTTGAACAATAGTGTATAATGAAAGAAACTGTAGTGGATGTATCAATCTGTTGTTTCCTACATTTATACTGTAACAACTGATCCCTGGACATAGTATCCACATGTCTCCTTTTCTCTTGTACAATCCCCTGTGAATAGCATCTGTTTAAAAAAATGTTTTTAAGGTCCTCAGCCTTTTTCTGGTATACAGCTTCTGAGGAGCGATTTATTTTAATTCTCATGAATTGAGACAGTGGCATATTGTTAACAGTATGCCTAGGGTGGCAAATACCGTCATACAATAAACTATTTGTAACCTTGTTTAAATCAATGATGTTGTGTTTTCTTATAGTATTCTTCCTAGGGCCTCTGAAGAGGATTGATTTAGGGTTTTTCATTATTGCTGTTGTTAATTTAGGACCAACTTATGAGACCTAAACCACTCCTATAACCTACTGAAATCTGCCTGAACTTTGACCGATTGATCCTGGACATCATATCCTACACAAAAAGTAACTGCATCGTTGGCATACAGAATTACCTCTGTACGGACATGCAGTAGTGAATGAGTTTAAAAAAGAGAAAACAATTAGAGTCCCATTTTGGACCCCTAAAGAACTCCACAACAGATGCTCTGATAATCTGATGGTATACTTGAGGTGTCAGTTCTATGGGACCACTCTTCTAAAGATCTTTTAAACCATGGTAACTTGTCCTCAGAAAAATTGGCATCAACCAAGGAATACAAAAGTAACAAGATTGAAAGCCTTTGTGAGGTTTCAAAAATTGCTGTAGCAGAGAGCCCTTTCTCAGGTGCTCCATGCACATGGCTTGTGAATCTCATGAAAGCTGTATTAATCTTTGGAATTAAACCCACATTGTGCAACTGTCTGAAAGTCATATTTATGCAAGAAGTCATTAATCTGGGGCTAGCACACTGGTGCAGTGGTAGCGCTACCACTTGTGACGCACATGGCCCGGGTTCGGAAGCGAGCCCAGGTATTGGAGGGCCAACTGGGGGGAGGAGTATTAAGCATGCTGCAGACTGCTGTCCTCCTCCTCCAGGGGGAGGGTGGGGAAGCAGCTGGTGCCTGCATGACTCCTAGCAGAGTCTGGGAGTCTAAGAACTGGAGCCCACTTCACTTGAGAAGTGTGACAGATGCATGGCATTCTTAAGTTCCAGTGTCATAGCATGTCACTCCTTTCATACAACACACTGGAAAAAATACCAGTCGAGCTTGATGTCACCTGCCTCACCCCAGTTCTGCATAGCCAACTCATGGTGCCTCCCTGGACATCAGACGGGACATCTGATAGGGCAAGATGGGTGGCCCAGAAGCCCCTTCCTGGGGGGTAAGCCAGGGAAGAACAATGAGGAGGGTCAGACCCTGGGAACATTGACAGGGTCCTGGCAGGAGTAGAGCTGAAGAGGAGCCATCCGGGTCAAAAAAAAATAAATTATTAATATGGTCAAAAAAAAACACTTTCACAGGCCTTGAAAAGTGGGCCCAGCAGTGAAACAGGATGTAAGTTGGAAACTACAAATGTAGATCCACCTTTATAAATTACTCATATTTTGACCAACTTTCATACCCTTATGAAAACCCCACTACAAAGTGAAAAATTGAGTAACTTGGTAACGGCAATACCATGGCATCCATTCCCAATTTAAGAAAGATAGTAACCCAAACCATCAGGACCAACTGTTGGATGGTGGTTGCATTTTCAGAGTTAACCATGAACAATTTCAGGGCCAAAAACTCTAGAATGAAATGTAAGTGTTAAAGACAGGTGCTAAACACCCAGGTCAGAGGAGGAGTTAGAATTAAGAAAAGAATCCAGGTGGTACTTTTTGAGAGCTCCAGAAAAGTTATTATAAAATGGTAGCTAGCAAACCGTGCTCTACAATCATACTTTTGTGTCCCAGTGAGTTAGTGAAACATCGAAGGAGTGGAACAGGTAACTGGTGTCTTAGGCATCAGCAGGTGTCAATAGAAGGAAGCTGGAAAGTAGGGAACTCTGCAGGTTGACTAAAGTAAAGCACCTGTTCACTACTGTGTAACACTTACTACTGGGAAAGATAGAAGGTAAAAGGTAGGCCATAACTGGGAATAGGAGCAACAACCTATCTAAGGTAGGAGAATAAAGAGATTCAGACAAGGTACAGGGAAACACAAGTAGGAATAAACAAAAAAGGGGAACACTAGAAACACTCAATCAGGATAAGGGGTGGGTACAAAAGTATTTCCAGGTAACACAGGGAGACTAGCAGCTGGGAATAGTGGGAGTGGTGCAGTGCCATGGTGGTACCGGATCAAAACAGCACACCAGGAAAAGCACTGAAAGAACAGTACTGTGCAAAGCATGACAGGATTAAGAGCAACAGGGGTTAGAATAGTGGTAAGGAATTACTGCTATCCCTGTTGCTTTGCAGTGATCCTGTAGAGGGATCGAGTTGCCGTGTGCTGGGGTGCTGGTCAAGCTGCTCCTGTGGTGGAGTGGCTAGGGTACCAGCACACAGCAAAGCAGAAGACCTGGGACTGTGTTTTGGTTCCTGCCAGGTCTCTTCCGACTGCTGCAATTGTTTTGTTTTTTGTTTTTTTAAGAAAAAAAGTCATTTTCTCATCCCAATTTTCTCCCCATCACTGAAGTCCATGACCCCCTGGAGTTGATTATTTAAAGTCAGAGGGGTGTGTGGGTAAAGCCCCATTATTTTCAATGAGGCTGCATTCTCGTAGTCGGGTTGCTGTTGTACCCAACATTATATGCAAGCACTGCTGTTTTCCTTGTGGCATTCATTGCAGCACAATTTTTGTTTTTTGCAGCAATATGACCCCATGCCACAGTAGCTATGGGGTGGCAGTTTTCAGAGAGACCTTCTGGAGTCTGCAGTGCTGCCCCATTTGCATGCACCTCTCTGGGTTAATAGAGCTGGTTGCTAGATTCCAAACTGAATTGACTAGGATTCAGGGGACTTTTTCTCCCAACTGGGGCCACCATGTCTGCCACTGTTACCTCAGTGCATTCCTGGGAGGAGGAATGGCTAAACTATGGTTGGCTCTGGAAGGGTGGGGGTGGTGTGACAGAATCACATGCCTCAACCGGTACCACTTCATCATTCCTATGCCATTATGTTGGGGTGGGACTTCTGGGAGCATGCACCCACAGTAGTGACCAGGAAGGATGTGGAGACCCCAAGGAAAGAGGTAGAGGACCCCAGAGAAAGATATAGCAACTTCTGGTTTGGGACTTGATTGTGAGGGGGATGGTTTGGGAATAGGAACAGGGAGACATGAAGGTTAGGTGACCATGCAGTGCCACAACCTAGAGGGAAGGAAAGCAGATCCTGAGGATCACTAGGACAGCAGAATGAGAGGGAGAGCTGGATGTTATTGTCCACCTGGGGACTAATGAACTATCCAGGGATAGGGCAGGGATAGTGCAGGGGGTGTTTAGGGAGCTGGGGAGGGGTCTTAGACAGCTCACTCAGTGGCTTTTGCTGGGGTGCTTCCTGTCTATGATGAGATGGAGGAGAAGGATCTTTGCACCAGGAGCTTCATCTCATGGCTGAAAGAATGGTAAAGAGAGGATAGGTTTGGCTACACTGGGGACTGTAGACCATCTGAGAGGCTAAAGGCCAGTACAGAGGTGATTGCCTGCATCAATCTGGGAAAGAAACAGCAGTCCTCTGTGGATGGTTGTAATGTTACTTTGATGAACATTTAAACCAACTTGGGGGGGCGGGGGTGAGAGAAGGAACCGGGGAGTAGAGATGCAGCAAAATTCTGGTGAAAAAAGGAATTTTGTCCCATAAAATATTTCCTGAAATTTGCACATTTCACCGGAATTTTGCCAGTGCGAAATGTGAAATTTCATGTACAAAAAAAAAAAATGTTTTCCCCCGTCTGGTCCAGACAAGATTAAAATATCTCCCCTCAAGACCCCATATCCCTAGTATCTAGTGGTTCCACCCCCCCCCGGTCGATTGCCAGCCCACAGTATGAAGAATTCCCCCCACCGAGATTTAGCCCCATCCTCCATCTACAATTTCCAATAAATATAAATCTCCCTGGTGTCTAGTGGACCCCCCACCCTGTCGGTAGTAACCCCACCCCACCCTGCATCTCCCCCATCTATGACCCCTGCCATGGGCCACTGGCACAGCCCTCCACTCATCTCCACAGCCAGCAGCCCAACTGAGTTCTTTTACAATGAGCCCGAGTGAGCCTGCCACTTTCAATGAATGAGCACCTGTACAACCACTCAAGTGAAACGTCAATGAAAATTTCTGAAGTGAAAAGCAAACTGGTCCCTGTTCCTTTTCTTCCCGTTAGAGTGCAGATTGTTTAAAATTATTTAAATTCACCTGTTAATGGAGACAGCTCATACAATTACTTGCAAAGTTCTAAATAGATATTACAGCACATTATAAATAGTTTTTACATGCCTGTTTATGCCCCCTTTCTACACTGGCACAGTTCTGTTCAGGCTTGATGAAACTACCCTACCCCATCAGCCCAACTTGCAGAGCTCTAGAAAATCCCAATGGCCATGACAAATTACCAACCCTTATCTCTGCTCCCATCCCTCTCCAAATTACTTGAGAAACTGGTGTGCCATACCTTCCAAGTCTATAGCCATTTGTAACAGAAAGTCACAATTTATAGCAATGTATGCCATATTTCAGACACATATTCACTTTGCATCAGTTTCAACTTGACACAAATTTGGCTGGATGGAAATGTTCTTTTCAGACAGATATTTTCACAGGTTGGTAGTTGAGAATATGTGTAGATGGATCCTCAATCAATCCCTTTGAGAATCTGAACCTCTGATTTAAAATACAATATGGCAAAAATTTCCCAACTGTAACTTTAAACATGGCCAAGAAATGGGCAGCCACAGGGCACTCTCTGTCATACAAAACCCACTGAAGTATTCATGAAAATACAGGTCAAAGCAAGTAATCACATTTCATGTAATAACAGCAAAAATCTGTAATTGTTTGCTAAATTCCAGAGATTTCCTTTTCTAACTTTAAAACTACAGTTCAATATTCCTCAAAGTTGCAAGATTTCTGAGATCAACAAAGAGTGGATACAGAGGATTCAGACAGAGGTCTTGTTATCTTCTTCCATGATGTCTGAGTTAGTTACCCTGTTGGAGACCCAAAATATTCAGCAGCGTACATTAACACTTTAAGCAAACAAACAAAACCTGATAAGTAACACTTCACTTTTCGATATACTGGAACTAATCCATCAACTATGAAGACAGAAAAACTTAAGTTACTGACTTCTACTCTTGTTATAATGAGTGATGATCTGATATGAATAAGGGAATTTATATGAGATACCAATGTCTAAAACTTCATTTGGTATCCTTCTGCGTGTCAACTGAAAGTATAGCCTAGAGGTTAGAGTAATGAGCTTGGCACATCCGGCAGACAGATCTGGGTTTGATTCCCAGAAACTACACTTGCATACTGTGTGACTTTGAGCAAGTCACTTAACCTCCCCAGTGCACCTGGATCACTCCAGAAAAGAGGCATCTATGTCTCGTGGGCCTTATCCAATTACCAAGGAATAAAATAAATAAATGTGTAAGTTTGTTTGCCTGCAAAATGATAAAAATACATATTGTTGCCTTTTTCTCACTATAACTGACTTATTAACAGTGACTTTGCTCCCATCAGATGATGTAAAAGTGAGTGAGCACATTCTTAATTTCCTTCTTCACATTGTTAGAGAGATTGGTGGATAATTAGATGCTTCATAGTGACCTCTAAATATAATGTTGTCCAACTGAGATTTGATGGATGAGCAATTAGTTTCCTTTACTTTTCATGTTCTTATTGTACACAACTTTAGAGGTGAAGCTTCTTATTCTATTTACTACTTAATTTTTAAAAATATTTTTAAAATTGTAAATTGATTAATTGAAACATGGGTGGCTACCTTGCTAAGGCTTCATTATTTTATTGTAGAATGCAATGGCATAGTAGTCATGTAAGTGCAGTGCTTCCTTCATTTCAACTTGTGTAGCTAATGAACTATGGTGCATGAAAAGTGACTACTTCATGTTATAGATTTATTTACATATGTGTGGATTATTTGGCCCATGAACATTTGCATATAGTTTCTATATACTCTTTGCTTGATAATTTCTACAGAATTTGGATCCTTTTAATTGAGTTATTTTTAAATAATTGATTTTATATGCTTATTGTATGGAATGGAATGTAGCAAAAACTTCATATAAGGCAAGTTTAGCAAAATATGCAGGTTTTAGAACCCATGGGCTCAATTTTCAAAGAGTCCATAGAGTAACACAAGTTGCATTGCTCCAGGGAAGCTGCAAACTCTAGGTGCAGCAGGAACCTTGCACCTGATTTTAAAAATCAGAGTTCCAGCACAAATCTCCCTGGGTTTGCCAAAAGTGGACAGCTGCACCAATGAAACAGCACACCAGAGGGGAATGCCATACATTGCAGATGGGCTTGTGGCAGCTGTAGAATGAATACGACCCACTGGCTGGGCATCTTGTTTGCTGGTGAGTCATGCATAGTCATTATTAACAAGTGCAGGTCACTCATGCTGCATAGGGGAACAAAATGTGTATGTGTGGGGGTGTGGGACAATATCAGAAGAGGCATAAAGAAGAGGACAATGGTTGAACAAATGGATGAAATACAAATATATGCTACCACAGACACTGTCCCTTTGGTAACAAAAGCTGCACATGCACCATCTCAATCATGCCCCCTAGGGCACTCCACCCTCAATTTGTCTGCCCCTGGCTCCCTCTGGGCAGGTCCTCCCCACTGGTAGCATGGTCTGCATTGATACAGGGGACTTAAACCACCTCCTGGCTGGTCTAAATGGAGCCTTGGCCATGTCCATGGTGGGGCTTACAAAATCCCAAAAAAGGGAATGTTGCAGCCCCGCCATGGTGTAAGCCTCTTTGCAACTTGGCACACACCAAGTTAGGTTGCAAGGCTGGTGCAGTGCCACTTTGGTGCAATGGCTCCCCTTTTTGATGCAAACCACATTCAAAAATTGGGAATGCCGCATCTTTTGATGCAATCAATCAATCAATCAAAATCTTTATTTACCCAGGCAATCACCATTGAGCAAGCTCATTTACAAGGTGGACCTGCAGTTTGCAAGGATGAGGATAAGAACAGAATACAAGTAAAATATACATAAAACAACAGTAGCAAGACGTATACAACAAAATATATACAGTGTAGAAATAAAGGTAAATAATATATACAGAGATGCCTTTATAATCCTATCCATCAATAACTTGTTCATAGCCTGTAAAGAAGTACCTGAGATATGGAAAAGCACACGCGAAGGAGGCAGGGATGCTGGTAGAAAGATTCTGGGATACTAAGCAGGTGGTATCAGGGCATAAGAGTGGGCGATGGGGGGGGTGTTGCAGTGAGTACATAGTACCGGTGGGACTGGAATGGACTGAGGTGAACCAGTAGTACTGGTGGGACTAGAATGGACTGAGGAAGGGGAAGTAATCTTGGTAAGGGAACACATAGTTTGAATGGGAAGGACTTAGATTGAGCGGAAACATCAGCTGGACAACTAGGAACAGTGGAAACAGTTACAGAGCTCCACAAATGTTTTGGCATACAGGATCTTGAACATAGCAAGACTAACAGGGGAGCTAAGTCTCAGCAATTTCTGTCTCCTATTCCAAAGCGTGGGCAGGACAAAGCTTATGGCTGCTCTTCCAAAGCAGGTACCAACCCTAGGTACTTTCAGGGAAACCAGCAAGTGACTTCTCAAGGCATAATTCCCAATCGGGCTTAGTGGGAGACAGTCAGCAATGTATTGTGGGAGTTTGTTGGTGATGGCTCAGAGCGTCCAGAGGGCTGCATTCTATACTACCTGTGTTGAAGGGAGGGCCAACCCACAGCTGCATATACTGAACAGAGGTGGGTGGAAAAGGGGAGGCCTGTTATAAATCTCAGAGCTCTATGATACAGTACATCCAATTTAGCAAGGTGTGAGGCTGGGCACTGGCCATATATGAAGTCAGCATAGTCAATTAGTGAGAGGAACGTGGATTGGGTGAGCTGTCTTTTGGTATCTGTGGTCAAGAGGCAATTTATTCTGAAGAAGAGTCCAAGCTTCTGCCTCAGCTTTTTCAGCAGTTCTTCTATATGCTCCACAAAGGAGAGTTTATTGTCTATCCAGACACCCAAATACTTGAATTTCGGTACATATTCAAGATGTTCACCTAGTAAGGTGGAGATAGAAGGTAAGGGACCAGCAGCGGCAAAATATGCCCCCTGGCCAGTTCGTGAGAATAGCATTGCCTTGGTTTTCTTGGCATTAAGTAGTAGTCGTTTACTGAGGAGCTGGTGCTGTAGGATGTTAAAGTCGGTTTACAGGTCACCACAGGCAACTTGAGGAGATTCACAGCTTTTGTAGAGCTCTGTATCATCAGCAAACAGGTGAATGCTTGCTTCCTTAATGCCTACATCCACACTGTTGATATAGATAGCAAACAGTAATGGTCCCAATATGGACCCCTGAGGGACACCTCTTTTTATCAGTTTAAGTGAAGAAAGCTCCCCTTCATCCTTGATTTGTTGTTGCCTGCCAGTGAGGTAGTCATGGAACCAACACAAGGAGGTTCGGTCTAGGCCTATAGTTTGTAAAGTGGAGAGGAGCAAACAGTGGTCGACAGTGTTGAAGGCCTTACTGAGATCCAGGAAAACTGCACAGATGAATTTTTTGTTCTCTAAGTCCCGTTGCCAGTCATCAGTTACTTTTGCCAGGGCTGTAATGGCACTGTGCTTTGCTCTGAAGCCTGACTGCATTGGGTTTAGTAAGTTCGAGTTGTCTATGACAGATCTCAGCTGGGTATCCACAATTTTTTCTAGGAGCTTGGAGAGAATGGGGAGGAGGAAGAAGATCGGCTTATAGTTATTTAGGTCACAGGAGTCCCCTGATTTAAACAGGGGGATGACGTGAGCAACTTTCCATAACTGAGGGAGGGAACCTTGCAATAGGGACAGGTTGAATAAGTGAGAGATAGCTGCAGCAAGGATGTGATAAGCAATTTTCAAGTAATATGGGTTGAAGAAGTCAGCCCCAGCACTTTTTTTAGTGTCCAATTTTAGGAGAAGATCTTTTTTATTTATTTTTTATTTATTTATTTAGTTAGTTTTTGTTGACCAGGTAAGCACACTAGACAAATCCTGCCTATTTTCAGGCACGACCTGGGGGAAGGGGATCCAGATGAATACCAACTGACCTTGAACCAGATTAAGCTGTTGGTGGTATTTTTAGTGAATGAGGGAAATTTGGCCAGGACACCGGGGAAATTCCCCTACTCTTTTCGATAAGTGCCATGGGATCTTTAACATCCACCTGAACTACCACCAATCCAGGCAGATGGGACCTTGGTTTAACGTCTCATCCGAAAGATGGCACCTCAGAAATGCAGCACCCCTCTCATGCTGCACTACAGTGTCAGTACTGGGATATTAACCCAATCTTCAACTTGCTTTACAAAGGTGGGTAAGAATGAGAAGGTTATGATATTGTTACTCGGTTCCGGGAGCTTAGTGTTGATCTGTGGGTGTAGTCTGCTTACCGGTGCATTATTGAATGCTAGGCCTGCAGTGGCAAAATGATTGTTGAAGGCCCGCAGGATCTCGTTTCTGTCACTGATTATAGCATTGTCAGTGGTAATTTTGGAGGGAAGCACATTTCCTGGAGAATGACCAGTCAGTTCTTTTAGTGTGGACCAGAACTTGATAGGGCATTTCTACGCAGAATCTAGCTCAGATCACTAAAAACTGGCCTTGGCCTCCCTGACCATCTTAGTGCAGGTGTTTCTAGCTGTCCTGAAGAGACACCAGTCTTCGTCTGTGTGTGATTTGCAAGCCTTTTTCCAGAATTGATCTCTTTTTAGTAAGGTAGCTTTGAGGTCCGCTGAGAACCAGTGACATGTTCTAGCTTTTATATGTGCTTTTACCCGAGGAGCATGGTTATTTAGGGCACTGGTTATAAATTCATGGAAGATGTCATAGGCATTACTCACTGATTTAGCAAGGTAAAAACTCTGCCAATGCAAAGAGTTTTTAATTCATTGAAGTATGCGAGAGGATCGAAGTTGCATCTGGACCTTTTAGTGGAAAATTTAGATGTTGGTGAGGGTTTAGCGTCAGTTCTTATACCAGTAATAAAGCAGTGGTCACTAACATCAGCTGAAAAAATTCTGGCATGGGAAAAGGAATATGGTTTGCTTACGAGAAGGACATCCAGTAGGGTGCTGTTCATTGGGTTTTTCTTGTTAATGCAAGTTTTACTTAGTAATAAGTTGAGTGAACCTGTGGGAGTCACAGAATTGCTTCAAGGGTAACGAGACCTTAGTCAACCAATCATAATTAAGTTCTCCTAGAATAATTGTTTCAATGGGGACAGAGCCCATAATAGATGACAGATGGGACAGGAGCTGAGGCCCCGTGGCTGGTGGTCTGTAACAGACTATGACACGGAAAGCCATTGATGGGGAATGTTCAACTTTAAGGGACAAATATTGGAATCCACCAGCAATAGAGGTAGATTTTAGGATGGACACTGAAAATGTGTTTTTGACTTAGATAACTACTCTGCCTCCCCTGGTCTGCTTATCGGCTCCAAATAGGAGGTAGTTAGGGATGTTAACCTCTCTATCTGGGGTGGATTCCCAAAGCCAGGATTCAGAGAGCACAAGTACATCTGGTGCGGTATGAGTAATCCATGCCTAGACTGATGTAAATTTCTTTAAAAGACTGCAAACATTTGCGTGCATAAAGCTGACTTCTTTCAGTCTTGTAAGGTCGGATGGAGATGAGAGGGCGTTTGTGGGACCAGGGTTGAGTTCAACATTACCTGAACATAAAAGTAGTAGGAACACAATTTTCCTTAGGGCAGTGAGGAGTAGCTTGAAAGCATGAATCTTTCTGCATCTAGTATAAGTTTGAGTGCTGGGGTCCGGAGTCCAAAGTTTCCCCTTGTGTTGACCTAGGGACGCGTAGCCTATGGTCCATCCAGTATAGCACCAAGACATGTGGTTTTGGGTGGGTGGGGTGAGGGCCACATATTGGTAACAAGGTAGCGGTCCCACCTCAAGGAGATTCCACAAAATGAGAAGGGTGCAGAGTCATGTGGTGGCAGCATAAGTTATACATAGTATTAATATAAAGACAGTCTAGCAGTGGTAGGCATGACTCTATGTTGGGGTCAATTCTGCTCTAATGGTCTGTCAGGTGGGGTAGCATACATAAGCAGGTAAGTAATTGAAACCACATGAGGACTGCCATGATTGCCCAATGTGTTAACAGGGTGTGAGGTGCCACTTGTGTCATTTATGTTTGATGCAGGCACCTTGCTTCATTCTCCAGTCTTTAAAAATCAAGCCCCATGACTCAAAAGTGAGCAAAAATATCCAATTCCTGGTTATAAAAATACAGGCCACAAAAACTACACTGTATCATACGTCATGTGACAACAGATCAAAACTCATTGTCACATTCTAGTGAATAGGTAGAATATATAGAATAGTGTATTGTTGCTCATACACAACAAGGCTATGTTGCCATCGAGGGGCTGTGATGACATCACACAGACCTCGAGAACGAAGCTCGAGAGGTCCGTGTGACAGAATCACTTCCCCAAGATGGCAACAACGCCTTGTTGTGTTTAAGCAACCATATACTATTTTATATAGTACATGGTTCCCCAAACTGTAGGAGGTTTGACTTTTGACAAGGTTCATACCTTGTGAATATTGTCCAGCTCTCTTCCTCGGTCGCTCCCTCCCAGTCCATGCTGCAGTCGCCATCCAGTTCCGACACCGGTGCTTCACTGCTTCCTGCGGTCCTGCTCTCGGCAAAAGAAATAAAAAAAAAAAAAACTGGCAAACTGATAGTTTGGGAACACGGAGCTGAGTATGGCAGTCCGTGTTCCAACTATCTGACTGCAAGGTATTCCCGACTGATCGTTAGACACCTCCGCCACTTTAGAGTGCATTTTTTGATTAACTCTGTTTTCAGCCAATCATGTAGCAGCTCAAGGCTGAAAAGTTGTTTTACTATTGTTCTGAAATCAGAATGATAGTACAACAACTTTTTTGACCTTTGAACTGTCCTACAACAACATTTGGGAGGCCACTGTTTTCCATCTAGAATAAGCCCTAACCATATACTATAAGATTATGTGTGTTGAACAATAGTATGTCTTCATGCATATGACAGTGGATTTTGTCCTTTTGCTACATGAACTATACCAGTGTACAGTCCTTGGCAGCCAATTTTCCAGTCAGGTATAAAGCTAGAACTTTGAAAGTTGGCATGTTTCAATTCCAAGTCCTGTCATCTAAGCTATTTTTGTAAATCAGCTTTGCTGTACATTGTGTTTTGCAGAAATATCACAATAAGTGTGAAAGAAGTGGGCCATTTGCAACTATAGATCAGATTCGAGTTGGGACCCATGTATTCTGTTTGGTTTTGAGAATGTTGCCAAATCACTTCAGCTCCAAATGCAGTAAGTGGCAACAGACTACAAGTAAAAAAGGGGATAGACAATCTTTGAGGTCAGAACTGATTATTACGGTACTGTAGTTAACTTGCGGTAGCTGCTGTTGGCATGCTTCTGCTGTTGATTTCTGTGTGTGGTGTTGTGACAGTCTACAAAACTCACTAAGACTGCCAAGGCCCCATATGCAGTACATTAATATCTCTTGTTCATTGTGGACCTCAAGAGTTTTACCTCTTCCCCATAGTCTCTGCTCTACCTCCACCCCTTCCCCACCAAGGCAAAATGATGTATCACAAAAGCAAAGAAAAGAAAAGAAATGAAAACATATCAATTGAATGGCATTACTGCCCTTCACAATCTTTTCTACCTATGGATGGCCTTTGTCATTTAATAGTTTTTTTTCCTTTTCGTCTTTATTTTGAGTTTGTTAAATTACTTGAACTTAGTTTGAATACAGATACTGACCACTAGATGCAAAAGCTGTTGTAGTTAACTACTGACTAGAAGTCAGACTAGAGAATTTTACTGTACACACCTGTGCATGGAAAGTTTGATCACTCTTTCCATTGTTATTCTATTCACTGTGAAAGGGGTCAGGAGGCATCATATTTAATTGATGCTCTATCTGTATAAACAGTGGCATACCTGAGTATACTGTATTGAACTTGTTTGTGATGCAAATGTGTAAGTTGTTCAAGTATAATCAGGAATAAGAGGTGTGCTGCTACTGCAGGGAGTAGTGAACAGAACTGTGGTGCCTATGCCAGTAGAAAGAGTCTGAGGAGACTTGGCAGTGCTACCAAAAGATGAAGGGGGTTAGAGTAAGAATAGCAGTGGCTGTCACTTGCTGGATATGTGAATGATGAAATGGATAGTAAATGCTAATTCTTAGTAAGTTGAGTTTTAGTACAATTGCAGCCCAGTACTTGATCAAATATTTCCAGATATTTCCCAATATTTCATGAGAGATGTTCTCTCTGCTGGCCCTTTAATGGTACTGTAAACATTCAGGGAGTTTAACTGGAGAGAACACAGAAATTTAAGGAAATATCTGGCCATCTCTCGTTGTAATTGCATGGCTAATAATTCAAACTTCTCACCATCTAGCCTTGAGCAGCATGGTGAGGCAATAGCTCCAATTATACTGAAACATTGTTCTGAAGCAACTGCTGTTGGAGGGCTTTCAAGAAAATACAAAGCCATTCTAGCCAGTGCATGCCAAGTGTATTGTTGTCTTGTAAGAATTGGATTGAATAACAATTTTAGCTATGCAGTTCCTCTGCTAGATATGCCAGTATTGTGTATTCTGTTTATGGATCCAAACCTTTCTCCAAAATGTCTGAGTAGTGCCAGAATGCAGTACCAAAAGGCTCCCAAATGTCCTTGGCTCTCACAATTAATGCTATCCAAGTCTCTTTCATGCCATGCTAATGCCTGGCACAAAGCAAAGTCAGCAGAACAGGAGGAGGAGCATTATGACCAGAAGGTTGTGTATGGGCATTCCTACCAGATTCTTCAAGCTGTCTGTTCTGCTCCATCAAAAGTATCCCCAGCAATTTCTGTTTAATATGTTGTATGCATATGGGTTGGGAGAGATAAACAGATCTTTATATCTGGGATTTAGAAGTGTTTCAGTGGTGTTGACTTGCCAAATAACAGATGTGATTTAACACTGTCAAAGCTGTTTGCAAGTTGTATCAGAGACATTGCTACCTCTTCTTCAATGGATATTGTATCCTGATGCTGCTGGGATGACTCAGATGAAAACTAATGGTTCTACAGCATCATTGCTGTCATTGTTGCCACTAGCACTACTACTACCACCACCACCGACCTTGCTTTGGTGGTTTACTGTAGAAAGTAATGGATGATGAATAATGACATCTGTGTCATTCTAGTAGACTTGCTTTAGGAATAGCCATGCTGAAGTGTGCTGATTCAGCACTGAAGTCTTTAGTGATCTGTTCATATGGTCACAGAAGTGGAACAAGGTTTGCAGTACACTCAACTGCAACAGTGACAGAGATCCCAAGAAGCCACATTATCAAATTCCATACCCAAGAAACAGGTTTCAAGGAATCTCTTCACCACTGTTATTTGCCCTAGTTATAAAACCTATGGCAGAATTAATATATTCCAAATTAGAAATCTAGGGCATCTGCTACTCTGGAGTTGAGAAAAGGATTGCACTTTATGCAGATGATGTACTGATTTTCTTGGACAATTTAGAAAATGATCTCCCTGTTCTGCTACTATCCTGTCTGGGTTCCCAAGGATGTCTGGATATAAGATTAACTTGGGGAAAAAAAAACCAACATTTTTATGTTAGACTCAGATACAAAGTTCCCCCAGCAATACAAATTATAGAAGTAAAGAGATCCCACTCATTTAGATATCTAGGTATTTATTTAGCTAGAACTGAAAAAGAACATATAGAGTTAAACTATATTAAGTTGTGTAAGGAACTATTTATAGACTTGGATAGATGACAGTTTCACCCTCTCACATTATGGGGTAAAGTTAACTTGGTAAAAATGAATATTCTTACATGTATGTTAGTTCTTTTTCAAACATTTCCAATATACTTTCCAAGGGGGGTCATGGAGAGTCTGGACATGAGAATAATTAGATTTATCTGAAAATGGACAATCTAGAAATGCAAAATTGAAATTGCATTACTCAGCTGACAGGGTGGGGCTAGCACTTCATTTTTTTTATTTAGGTTATTGAGAAGCCCTGTTAGAACCCTTATATTAGTCTTTTCATTTGCAGGATGGGATTCCTTATTGATTCTACTGGGAAATTGCATCAACATCATGAGAGGACATTAGGTGTACTTTATGGGTGACGCATCATATAGTGGTGTAGTTTGGGTTGAAGAATACAGTAAGGGCTTGGCATGAAGCTCATAATATTCTAACATATAAAGGGACATTTTCACAATTTTCTGCAATTCTTAATAATCTGTATTTACTAATTAAGGCCAATAACCAATATTTAAAGATTTGGAAGAAAAAAGGCATAACTCAGCTGAAGCACTTATATACAGATAAAAATTCACTAGCTTTGACGATCTTAGGCAAAACTATGCTTTGCCAAGTAATCATTTTTACAATATCTGCATTTAAAAAACAAATAATACAAAACACTGTATGGCAATTAGACATGATAAACATATTTCCAATTGATGAGTTCTTAATAGGAAAACTAGCATCCAATAAAATGATAAGAAAAATGAATGCTTTGTTAGTCTCTGCAAAAGGACATGGATTGTCTAACTTAAGAGGTGTCTGGGAAAAGGGGCTCAGAACAGAAATAATGGATGTTCAATGGCAGTTAGTAGTGGAATTAGCCACAGAGTTAGAGAAATGTAACAAATATAGGCAAATTCAGTTTAATATTATACATTGAGTTTACCATACAACAGCAAAGCTACATACATTTTCCCCTGCAATTTCTGATAGATGCCAAAGATGACAGAACATGAAGGGGACATTATTACATATGCTGGTAAAGTGTCCAGTACTGAAAGGGTATTGGAATGGGGTCACCTCACTGATTGGGTGTGTTGGGGGTTGACTTTCCATATAATCTCAGAATCTTGATACTTGATTCTAGTGTTTTTGCCGCAAGCACAGCATGACAGATACACCAGCAAATTTATTGGTTTAGCAATTATAATAGCAAAAAGAGTTTTGCTGCAACATTGGAAGGATACTCATGCTCCTCCATATTATAAGTGGTTAAATCTTTTAATTGAATATGTTAGATTAGAAAGGTTTCATGACATTTCAAATAATAGGTATGAATATTATAATAGGCTTTGACTACCTTTTACTACTTTATTGGACAATTCTCAAATGCAGACAGAAGATTAGGTTAAGAGATTCCATGGAGTGATGGCAGGGCACAGACATTGGGTTATGATGATATAAGCATATTTGGCTCACTCAGGATCGAGAGAACCTTGGTGTTTTCATCCAAATGGAGGATTTGCTTAATATAACTGAACCCAATATTTAAAAAAAGAAAAAAAAAAGGATTGTGTTGACAGGCAGAATGTTAAAATCAATTATAAAGGAATTCTTATACTCAAAACCAATAATTTTATGAATTTATTATAAAAGAGTATTAGCACTGCAAATCTGATGTGTAAAATTGACATTTTGTGTGAACAGTAATGACCATGAATTAATGCCTAAATTATTTTAAATTAAAACAAATGGTAAGGTTCTTAGACATAGAGCAATAACTAGTGGAATTTGAGACTGTTCTAGGGATTTGCATAAATACTTACTCCTCATAATGTAAGACCAGTGGCTGTCTATCAAAATGAAACAGTATATTTAATTTTGTTGTTAACCGGGTAAGGCCCACTAGGCAGAAGTGCCAGTTTTCAGGAGTGACCTGGGAGCACTGGGGTGGTTAAGTGACTTGCTCAGAGTCACACAGTAAGCAAGTGGAGGCTGTGAGAATCAAACCCAGGTCTGCTGGATGTACCAAGCTTATTCATAGCTTGTTACTCTAACCTCTAGGCTATACTGTATATGGTTGAGTGTTATCTGTGGAAATTCCCCCAGAGCAAAATGATGTTGCAACATTCTTTTGATGTCACTGTACTCTAGTACTATCACAACAATGGTACAGCAGCACTCCAGAAAAAGAACATTGAGGCATACTTTTGAAACTTTCACTTGTTTTCTTTTCTACATGATCGCCAAATAATGCATTGAATAAAAATGAGCTTTTTTTTAAAAAAATTGAAAACAACCTTTTTTGGTTTGTTTTTCTAATTCAATTAACAAAAATCAGGAAATTGTGTACAGTTTTTTTTCTGGATAGTGTTTGTGGGGGTGGGATGGTGTCTGCATAAATAAGGGGTGTGTAGATCACATAATACAAAAAAATTAACACATAGGAAGCTCCACACATACAGTAAGCCTGAGTTCCCATCTGGGATTCTTACACCACCTTGGAACCACATGAACCTTGCTCTTGTAGTTCTGATAACATCATTCTATTTAGTTTACACTGCTCTGTTTATAGCTATGACAGTAAAATACAATGTTTCACATGTCTTTGATATTGTCCTATTATAAGTCTTTTAAATATTTTACATTAACTAGCTTTTATTCAACATTTTGTTTTCAAAGAAAAAATGTCTGAATGTCACTCACTGACCTTATAATTGCTGCTGTTATGATCTGTTGTCATGGTAAGGTTTATGGTAGATAACATATGCTCAATGAAGTCAGAAAATCATAATGAAGGCTTTACAGAAAAGTTAGTAAAGCATACCTCAGGTCTTAGGAAAGACATGCAAAATTTAAAAAGGTAAATGGGTTTAGCTAAAATAATTTGTTTACGGAATGATATACTGAAGTAGATACCTCTTCTTTACACCCCCAGCTGTATGCTGTATGGTCTAATCCACAAGACCGCTTTGAGAATCTAAACAGCAGAATAATTTATTAAGGCATAAAGGGAAATTTACAAATTGCCTGTCAAAGCCATGCTTGTGATGCCACTCTGTCAATAGAGACCAAGAATGGAATCAGCTGTTACTCAGAACAGAGTCATGCCAAGTACCTATACTGACCAATAACCCCCACCCCCGCAATGCTGATAAACACATCATCCAGAGACTAATGAATTTCTATGCTGTGGGAAATGTTTTAAATATGGCTTGTACACACTGCTCAATAATAAAACTTTTTTACAGTAACACTGGATGCATAATGTTTTATTATAAAATAAGATAATTTTAAAAGCTCTTTCAAAATGTCTGTCTGAGGCAGTTCCCAGTTTTTAAAATGTGAGTAATCGAAGGATAACTCTGCTGTATCAGCTGATCTTGGCATCACTATCAATTGGACCATAAGGCAATCCAAGCAGTACACAGCACAAACACGTAATTAATTTTCTGGACTTAATTTTAGTATTTGACCAGGAAACACATGTTAAAATACAAGGACCTTATTCCCTGGGGTATCCTGGCAGGAAGGGCACAATCAGTAGAGAACATACAGTAGTTACAGTAAGAAATTAGGAGTACTGCACATTATAAAAACAATCATGATAACGCTATATAATTCATAAACAACATAAGAAACATAAAGGGCTGCATTTTCTAAGTCCTGCATAGAGGTGTAGTGAATTTAAAATCTGCCTGCAAAGTGAATGCAAAGTGGCCACTTCGCGTTGGCACTTCACTACTCGGAGTGCCCCATAGGAAAGGCTCACTTTGCCTTGTTATTATTACTTCACATTGTCATTTCACTTTAAACGCGAAGTAAGGTGGAGTGATAAAATTGGCAGCACCCCACCCACACAGTCACCAGAATTAATGTGCATCCCCAAAGTGCTACTGTCTTGTGTCCAGAAAACTCCCCAGTGCTGATGAAGTGAAATGAGAGCATAAAAAGAAATGCAATGTCTCCCAGAATTAGTGGCGCACTCAATCATGTGCACAGTGGTCACACACAGTCACCAGAATTAATGTGCATCCCCAAAATGCTACTGTCTTATGTCCAGAAAATTCCCCAGTGCTGATGAAATGCTACTGTCTTGTGTCCAGAAAATTCCCCAGTGCTGACAAAGTGAAATGAGAGCATAACAAGAAATGCAGTCTCCCAGAATGAATGGTGCACTGCAAATGCACAGACAGATTAAGATTGTGCTGCACACTCAAGGGATGCATATAAAAAGGCACAACAACACCTAACTAGTGCACAGAAGTCACAAATCTAAATCTGGAAAGGAATACATTTTGCCAGTTGGGGGATTAGTGCACGGCAGTAACAACCCACTACTAGTAAAGATACCATAAAGCAGTATAAAAAAATTCATGCAGGTGTGGTGGATAGCAGGGTCACACTGCTGCAATTACTCTGTGGCACAATAAAAGGTGTCTGATTTAATGGCACGCATCACACACATACTCACACACACACTACAAGTAATGCGTAGCAAATTGTAAACCTTTAGTAATATAACCAAATGTTTTAAGCAGACAAATTATACACTGCTGCACCACAACAATCAGCAAAAAAAGTCAAGAATTACTGAAAATATTACTGTGTGTACATTAACACAGTTATACAAGAAAAATATAACCAAAACAGAAAGACTGCCTTTCTCTCCCAGTTAATGTACCTACACCACAAATACGCCCCCTCCCCCAAAGCACATTTCACAGTACACAGAGCTGTTCTAAATTAACATTCAAAATCCACACACAACAATAATCACTCAATGATATGAGCACAGAAGGGTTTCCTACAATCGATGTAATAAATTTTGAACAAAACAAATGACTCAAAAAGGCATTTTAAACAGCTTTTAGAGGTTTTGAATCACAGAGCTCTGAGAGCAAACTGTTTCCAGCTACCACTACACACACACACTACCCAGGCCAGAACTGAGGCTGTGCAGAACAATTTAGAACCCATGTGACATGCAATCCCATGAATCACTGCAGAATTTCATTTGGAGCTCAATTACAAGGCGAAATTAGGTGAATTACATTGATTTCAATGTACGTCACTTTAAAATTGGTGGAGAAGTGTTTTGGGGAAGGTGGAATAATGCAAAGTCATTGGTTTCAATGAACTTCATGTTCCTCATTATGAAGCAAAGTACTCCGATTCACATTGTGGAGTACTCCGTGAGTTCCGTGTTACTCTGTGAATCACTTCGTGGAGCGAATTGGGGCCACTTCGCCCACCACCACTACTTATAGTTCTGTGACTCACAAGCTGTACAGGAAGAAATGCGAATGCCAATGGCTGTTCTTCCCTAATGAGCTGCAGCACAAAACTCCCTGACTTAAAAACGCATATTAATGAGTACAATGGTGGGGTGGTGAAGCCTGGAGACATACTACAAAACAGGCTTACAACACATCCAAGTAACTAGAAAAAAAATTAATGTTTGTGATTCGTGACATGATCATGAATCGTGATTTGTGACTGCATTTGTGACCGTGATAATGAAGAATGGGATTCTGTGTCAATGGTGTGAGATTACCAGTATGAAACTGTATTGGGAATGCGAATGCCTATTGCTGTACTTCCATGATGAGCTGTAGCTTAAAACTCTCAGACTTAAAAACACGTATCAATGAGTACAATGGTGGGGTGGTGAAGCCTGGAGAGATACTACAAAACAGGCTTACAACACATCCAAGTAACTAGAAAAAAATGAATGTTGTGATTCATGATGTGATCATGAATCATGATTTGTGACTGCATTTGTGACCGTGATGATGAAGAATGTGATTTGTATCACGAGTGACTCATGATGATGGTCCTGACTTAAAAACGCATATTAATGAGTACAGTGTTCATGCAAAATTATGCACCACACCTGTCCAGTACTCTGAATAGATGCAGACAAAAAGGCACAACACCTAACCAGTGCTCACCATCAGAAATTCAAATCTGGAAAAGAATACCTTTGCCAGTTGGGACAGTCCGCGGGGTGGGGTAGAGTACTGCACTGCTGCCGAAACAGTCACTAGTGTGTACACTAGTAGCAGGAAGTAGGCTGTTGGTTAACTAGAAACTGCAGCATATCCAATAGGTAGGGAAATGGGCAGACTGGGTTGGCCAAGTGGTCCTTATCTGCCGTCAAAGTCTATGTTTCTATGTACCAGTAAAGATACCACAAAGAAGTACAAAAAATCACACAGCTGCAGTGGATAGCAAGTTCACATTGCTGAAATTATTATGTGGCACAATAAAATGTGTCTGATTTGATAACACGCGTCACACACATACTCACACACACACTAAGTAATGCATAGCAAATTGAAAACTTCAGTAATATAACCACATATTTTAAACAAACTGAAATTATGCACTGCTGCACCACAACCACAACAATCAGCAAAAAAATGGCAAGAATCATTGAAAATACTACTGTGTGTACATTAACACAGTTATACAACAAAAATATCACCAAAACAGAAAGCACTGTCTTTTTCTCCAAGTTAATCTACCTGCACCACAGATATGCCCCTCCCCCAAAAGCACACTTCCACTGTCCTCTCAGTACACAGACTGAATATTGTACATTAACATTCAAAATCCACACACAAACAAACTCACGATGATATGAGCACAGGAAGGTTTCCAATAATTGATGAACAAAAATTTCAGCAAAGAAAATGACTCAAAATGGCTTTTTAAGAGCTTTTAGAAGATTTGTATCATAGAGAGCTCTCAGAGCAGATTGTCTCCTACAGCTTCCTACACACACTACCCCAAACTGAGGCTGTGCAGAACAATCTAGAGCCCATGTGACCTGAAATCCCATGAATCACTGCAAAATTCTCCTTTGGAGCTTAAAAACCAGGTGAAATGAGGCGAAGTACATTGTTTTCAATGTACTTCACATTAAGAATTGGTGGAGTAGTGGTTTGGGAAGGTGAATAACACGAAGTCATTGTTTTCAATGGACTTCACGTTACCCATTATAATGCAGAGTACTCCGCTTCGCATTGTGGATCACTCCGCGAATTCACCTTCACTCCACGAATCACTTTGCAGAGTGAATTGGGGCTACTTCACCCATCTCCAGTCCTGCATCCATTTTTCAAATGCAGATGCAGAAATTCGGCAGCGACATTAGACCAAAAAATGTTTGTCTAACTTCCTGGATGGAATTCTGCTCTTGCACTGGAAAAACAGATGCCGAGTCCTGCAATTGAAACAAAAATTGCTGTAAACTGTGGGACATGTTGCAAATGCATCCAGATGCAGACATCCGGACACATCTGCATGGATGCAGAGTGCATCAAAATATGAATGCAAGTGCTGTTACTACCTCTATGAAAATCCCAACCAAAATCTTTTACATAGATACATACATAACACATTGATGGCAGAAAAAGTCTCTTGGCCAATCCTCTCTACCCACCCTACCTAACTATTCTGTCTTGCTTTAGTGGCATATTGTCCCCTTTGCTATTGTCTCCTAGTTTTCTACCTGAACCCACATATCTTTCCCATCTAGTGCTGTGTGGAATGCAGAATTGGGCAAGCAAAATTAGCATAGAATGACCATTCCACCTGCAGAATTTCCACCAGTACTTCACTGATTCTTCTGCAGAATTCTACCTATTGTGATCCATGGAATAATATTCTGTCAAACATCATTTTTCTGCAGAAAATTAGTTTGCAACAATTTCTGTAGAAAATTTTTAGATCCGTTGAATAATATTCCATGGAACAGCATTTTGTTTCTGCAGAAAATCATTCTGCAACTATTTTCTGCTGCGAAATTCCACCATTCCATTATTGGTGAAATTCGGCAGCATGTCAGTGGAATTTTGAAAATTCCACAGAATGTCATTCCACCGGAATTTGAAAACTCCGCACAGCTTTAGTCCCATCCCTGCTTGAAGCTGCTGATTGATTTGGCCTGTATGTCTTCCTCTGGCAGCTTATTTCATGTTTCCACTGCCCCTTCTGCAAAGCAATGCTTACGGGCATCCTTTGTGAATCTCCCCCTACCAGTTTTTAGTGAATTTCCTCTTATCGTTATGTTTGACCTCAAGGAGAGGAGTTCCTTGGTGTCCACTCTGTCTTGTGCAGATATTTGTATGTCTCAATCATGTCACCCCTTTTCCTCCTCCCTGTGCATCCCAGCATCCTGTTTGCATTGCTGTCCACCCTCTTGCAGTGTACAGATGTCTTTAGGGTCCTATATCATCACCTATAAGTCCTTTTCCTCCATAGTGTTATCCAGCATCACTTCCCATTTCATATTGCATCATTGGGTTCCTTTTCTTAATGTGCATTAGTTTACATTTTTAATATTGAAGCTCAGCTGCCAAATCTTGGATCAGCTCTCCAAACTGCCAAGATCCCTCCTTAGTTCTCTTCTCCCCTGCTCCATGTCTACCCTTGTGCAGATCTTTGTGCCTCCTGCAAATAGGCAGATATTCCCCTTGATATCTTCACCTATGTCACATATGAATATATTGAATAGGATCAGTCCTTGTATAGACGCCTGAGGTACCCCACTTGTTATCTCCCTCTCCTCTGAAAACTCATTGGCCCAGATATTCAAACTGCGCCCAAAAAGTGTGCAACAGCAGGAGTAAGCACAAGTCTACTGCGCCCATGTGCAAGAAGCACGATATTCAAAAACTGTGCAGGCCAAGATGCGCCTACGGCCAACGACTGAATATCGCACCACCTGCATCATAGCGCAACTAGGGAAGTGAAGCTGAGCATATCTGATGCGCCATAGCGCAACAAAGGATGTTCAGTTGAGCAGTCCAGATGCGCCATAGTTCAACCAGGGATGCCCCCAGCAGCAGGGCAGCAATGCAACAGCACAACCAGGGATGCAGGAGCCACCACCCATTCCACAGATGGGCAGAGGAACATACAGCAGAACAGACATCGCCCCCCACACCCCATGCACTGCACAACTGGGAGAGAGCTGGAATAACCACCAGCCCATGGATACCAGCAACCAACCCACAGCCGGGCCATGGTGCCCCAGCACACCCCCTGGCAAGCTGTGACCGGCACACAAGGAGGGCCAACCACCCCGGACCACACCATCCCACCAATACAGAGCACACCCTGCACCATGATTCCCATACACCCTGCCCAGGAGTAGCACCCAACAGTGCAGGACACCCCATGCATGCCACCACCCACACTATGACAATGCAACCCTGTGCACAATGGAGCCATGCAAGGCAGCCCCACCATGGGCGCCCTGCAGTGGGCGGCAGCAAACAGTGATGCAACAGATGCATACACAATGCCACCCTGCATGTCCCCCCGAGGTACAGCTGAGAGACTGACTATGCATCAGCACACGAGGTACCACACATGCGACAGGGCATGCTCCGGACCCCATCTCCAGCAGTGCATCACCTTGCACACCCTCCCAAGGACACATCCCATCCCAGCACTGGCCACAACAGCCAGCACAGACATGCACAGTGTAGCATGGAGGCATGCACCACACAGGATGCAACACAGTGCATGGACAAACACCCACCCATACCCAAGGGCACAGCAACACAGGGACACAGTAGCGGGTCAACTAAGCCACTGGCGTGTGGCCACGGCTGACGTGTACACATGGCCAGCACCCCTACATTGCACAGGTGTGCCAGCCACCCTGTGCAGGCACCATGAAGCTGTATGCCACCAGCATGCTGCAGGAGCACAAGTGACAGACACTGGAGCACATCCCCTGCAACAGACACAAGCAACAGCATGGATGGTGGACAACAACAGTGGAGGCCACAGTGCCACCGGAGGCAGACATGCACCATACTGGTGATGGTCAACCTGGCATTGTGCCGGGTACAGTTGTTATCCAGCATGGACAGCCACCACTGACACACCAGCAGACTGTGCATATCACAGACATGCAGGGGTGTCAGCTGCACAGGCCATGGATGGTCTGACAGGGGTGCCATGCACACAGTGCAGTCCCCGTGGACCACTGCACACAGGCATGCAGTGCACAGAGTACAACACACAAACCACAGACAGTGACTGATCCTCCTGACCACACCATAGGTGGTTCACCTCTGCACACACACACACACACACACACACACACACACACACACGCCCATGCGTGCACCACCCCTGACACCATGCACTCCACTGCAGCTGAGCACCTGTAGTCTGCTGCAAATCAGAGACCACCACGGTTGTTATAACAAAATGTATATATTAAAACTATGCACAGTAAAGCTATATACAATAGTGGGGGAAGGGCCACATAACAGGTGGGGGCAGGTAAGGGGCAGGGGTGAACATATGGGAGAGGTAAGAAGGGGTGTAAGGGTGGGTCAAAGGGGGGAAGGTGGTATTTGGGGCATGGGGACATCACTGGCTGACCCGGTCCTCTTCCTTCTGGCACCGATGGGATCTCTGCCTCCTCTCCTCACACCGTGGTGGTGGATGTTTCTCAGGAGCTCCAAAGTCTCCCTCCCAACCCGCAGCAGCTCCTGGATGTCTCGCTGGATCTGCCGGAGAGTCCGGCCACCTAGGACAAGGGAGCAGAGTCAATAGGTGTGACTGTCCATCCCCCTGCAGCCCACCCATTATGCATGGCATACAGCCATGTGACACACCCCTGTGATGGTGTGCGACCACCCACAGTGACCGTGTCCACAAGACCTGCCCACCCAGGCAGTCACAGCCATGTGGACCACTGCACACACCCTCCGCCCATGTCCTGCACAGCACCACCATGGCTGTACAGTGACTTGGCTATGCGGTGTGAAGGCAGTGCCACAGCCATGTGCCCGGTGCATGCATGGACCACCATTGACACACTCCCAGACATGCAGTGCCACTGGACAGAGCTGACTGTAACAAGTTGCATGCATGGCAGTGGTGTTACTGGATGGTGGCCATGCCCAGCTGCCCGCCCAGTTATACAGCATGCAGTAGTAATCATGGATGTAAGGCACTCACCATCAGCAGGCTGGTCCACGCACCACAGACCACCTTTATCCCTCCTGTCCCTCTCCTCCAACATGCGGTGCCTCCCCTCGTGATTACGCCTCCATTCTTCTGGCCCTAAGGAGCAAACATGGAGAGAGGAACATCAGTACAATCCGGTAGCAATGTCCCCCCGCCCCAATGTGTGTGCAATCCCACACAGCCAGACCCACCCACCCCACACCCTGATACCACCACCACAGCCAACACTAGATGCCCCCCCATGTGCCGGACACATGCAACCGTGATACCCGTATGGATGATAAAAGTGTATGGATGTTGCACCTACCTGGCTGTGGCACCGTGCTCCTCCTGGCATGTTCCCACAGGTGGGCAAGCAGGTCCTGGTCCCTGCACCTCAAGTCCCCATAACGGTGGTGTCACTGCTCTGCCATCCGCCCCATACCGGTGGCATCCTCCAGGGCATTGGCCACCTCCTGCCATACTTCACTCCTGGCCCTGTCCAGGGGTGCCTCCCCAAACAAAGCCACAACATATGGCTCGACTATGGCCACAAGGTTTGCCAGCTTGATCTGGCTCCACTGCACAGCACGCCTCCGCGCCATCTCTGCTGCTCAGTTCAATCAAAATGGCGCTCTGCAGCACGGTCCTGCCATGTGCCGATGCTGCACGGTACAGCACTGCCATTCCCTATCGCACTGTCACCGAACAGCGCGATAGTGGTGCACCCATGCCTGATGCATGGCACCTGGGGGCAAAGGTCGGGCACAGGGTCGAGGATCTCTGGCGCACAAACAGCCACAGCGTGATTAGAACCCAATGCATGTAGCACGATTGGGTGCCTGTGTGCCACCTCCTGTAGCGGCCTACCGCGCTGTTGCCCCAGTGCACCTACGATGCCCCAGTGCCACAGTGCCGTGTAGGTGAACAGCGCTGTAGCGCCACTGGCACAATGGTGGCCATGCCCTGCATTGCCTCCCATGCACAGCAAGTCAGCAGCGCGGCAGACACCTGCGTTATCAACCCGGACATGCATAGTTAGGTGTGTACTGTGCATGTCACAGAACTGCGCCCTTGGCTCAGCACTCTCAACACAATTGCACAAAGCGCAACAGCGCGATATTCAGCCGGCATATGCAGATCAGCTAATCAGCCATTCAATGGCACAGTCACTGCATTTGCATCCACTTAAAAATGCACCTCGCCTCATTTGCATGGGTTGCGCTATAAAAGTGCGACATTGGGCTGCACTGGCCATAGTCAGTTACTGCAGTCTATTGTGGTGAGTTGCATGTTGTTTGGGAGTGTGGACTGTGGTGTTTGGGACATGTATGGGACTGCACAGTCACAGGTAACACCTGTCATTCTCACAGGATGAATCATGACCGAGCGTGTGGTGGAGGAAGAGAAACAGAGTCGTGGGAGGAAGAGGAGGCCGAATTTCACTAAGGCCAAGACAGATGCCCTGTTTGAGGCCTACCTAGACCAGGAGCCACTTCTCAGCGGATGCCAGAGAAGACCACAGGCCCATGCAGCTGCATGGGAGGAGGTGGTGTGTGCTGTAAACCTGCATGGCAGCCCCCAGCACTCCGTGCAGGAGTGAAAAAAAAAGATGGGCACAGACAGGCGGAGGATTAAAGAGAAGGTGGCTGCCATCAGGACAGCACGGTCTGCTACAGGTGAGGGACAGCCGGAAGTGCTACGCCTGACCCCACAGGAAGAGTGGGTTGCTGGCAGCACGCAGCGTTGCGTCATTGAGGGTGTTCTGGGTGGTGGATTCCAGATGGGTGGTAGCCCGTCACTGCATGGTAGGTCATGGTCTGTCTATTTGGGGGGGGGACAGGGTAGGTCACATGCAGTAACGCTACTTTTTTCCCTTTCAGCTCCTAAGCACCTGCATGGGTCAATGGTGGTGGGTTTCTCCACTGAGGCCAGTCACATGGAGATGGAGGAGGGCCCACCCACCTCCACAGGAATACGGGGGTCAGGGTGACAGTGGGCCCGCCTGGACATCCAGACTGATGTTGGTGGAGCAGGTGCGGAGGAGGCCCTGCCCATATCCTAGCGTGCCAGCGTCCATGGATGTCAGCATGCTGAGACTCGGGCTGGTGCCGGATCCGTCACTGATGATGAAGGAGCTAACGTCATGGGCAGTGAGACGTGTGTACCACAGGATGGCCACACAGCAGGTGATATCACGGCCATGGCTGTGGGTGGTGCCACCGTGGATGCCTGCATGTCATCACAGTCCCAGCCTGTGCCTGTCAGCACCAGTGGGGCAGCATTGGTGTGTGTCCAGGACAGTGGTACTGTTGCAGCTACTGCAGCGGCACCATTGAGCCCTGGGGAATGGCAGCCAGAGGGGCAGCATCAACAATCGGCCAATGGCCATGGGGGTACAGTGTCAGGGGCCGGCATCAGTGCACCGCCCATGGACATGCCCAGGCCTGGCCCTGGTGTGCAGCACCCACCCTCCAGGGGTGATGAGCATCAGGGCCATGAACACCCTGAGGGACAGCATGCCGATCAGACAGATGGCCTCTTGGATGAGCACACCCGCATACTGCAAGCATCAGTCAATCAGCAGATGCGGCTTGTGATGGCAGTGGATGCATTGAGTGTGGCTCTGCACCAGGCAGAGGAGCTTGCAGCAGAGACACTGCTCTGCTCCTGGCAGGGATGGACTGGTTGCGGGAGGATGTGACCGCTGCCATTGACAGGCAGACACAGGCATTCACTGCTGTCATGGCCACAGTGGGCACACAGTTATTTGCCCATGCGTTGCGGACACCACGCAGTGTAATGTCCAGTCCCTGTTCCCGGTGTCATGCAACATCATCCTTGTAGACACCGGGTTCAGCTGTGGGCATCCCAAGCACGCCTGGTCCAGGCATGTTCATTGTGCTGCAGACCCCTGCGTGAGCACGGTTACGTTCACACAGTGGAACCCCTGGGGGACCGTCATTGCCACCCCATGAGGTCAGTGGTCAGCCTGTCACTGCTGGCGGGTCTTGGCGGGGCTGCCCACACATCCATGGTGGCCGTGGCACTGTGGCATGTGACTGACCTGTCTCCCAGCGTGGCTACTGTCTGATGCTGCCCTGTGTGCATTGTGTCATTCAGTGGGCAATGCACAGGTGGGTACCTGGCCCTGCACGCACACACACAGTCCATCTGCACACCCTCCTGGCTGCTCTCCGCAGTCATGTGTGCATGATGATGCCTGCATTGTGCTGTACACCACTGTGCAATGGTGCCCAGCGTCTGACACATGCACAATGACAGGCAGTGGGCGTGGTGGTCTGTGGACATGTGTGTGGCTAGGGGTGGTGGTCTGGGTCGGCGTGCCTCCCACCCTTTGTACATGTCTGGTGAGGTGAGTGTGTGTGTATGACCATGTGCCATGTTAGACCTTGCCCATCCCTGGCAGTGTGTGCGGTTCCATGCCCGGCCACTTCCCTTGACGGCATGCACCCCCGATGTGTGTCCATGCATGTTTGTGGGTTGTGCTTTTGCCACTGGTGGTTGTACATGGCCCCATGACTTACCTGGGTTGGCTGAAGTGCTCCTCCGTGATGGTGTCCCGGTGCAGCTGTGCCAGCCGGAGCAGTCGGGGGTCCTATCGCCCAAGGGGGGGCTGCCCATCACCATCATCACCAGCATCCTCATCGTCCCCATTGCTGTCCCCCTCTTCGACCTGTATGGCTATCCCACATTCGTTGGCCATGTTGTGCAGGATGCAACAGGCCAGGAATAGCCCGCAGGCCTTTGAGGGGCTGTACTGTAAGGCACCGCTGGAGGTGTCCAGGCAATGGAAATGTGTCTTCAGCATCCCGAACACCCGCTCAATGACATTGCGTGTGGTGGCATGTGCCTCATTGTAACATTGCTGTGATGGGGTCGTGGGCCGCCGGTATGGTGTGAGCAGCCAGGGACAGTGTGGGTATCCACTGTCACCTGTGTGTAGAGGGTGGAGGTTTGTTTGGTGATCAGCATCACCCTGTCTCGGGCCATGTAGGCCAATACCCATGTCACCTCTGACCATGCCCCTCCCAAGCTCTGTTTGTCCATGTGGTTTGCATACTCACCCACTATGTGGCCAGTGGGGATGTCCCCACTCTCGAATCTGTGGCACAGTGCCGACTGGTGCCAGATGAAGGCATCATGTGCTCCCAGGGTCGTGGCACAGACATTGATTATCGTCCCTGGCACGCACACCACCGGCAGTTGATGCTAGCATAGCCCTTCTGATTAATATATGGCCCCCTCGGGCCAGGTGGTGCGGATGGCCACATAGGGTGGTGTCTATTGCCCCAGCACGCCAGGCATACGTGCTACCCTGTGGAACTCCTGTATGTTTGCTGTGCACTCCGCCAGTGTGCTAGGGAAATGGATGTACTCCGGAGCACGTGGCAGCAGTGCGCTGAGGAATTGGGTGAGGTGGTGTGACGCGGCTGACTGGGTTATGCCTGTGGTGTCCTCTCTTGCTCTCTGGAAGGTACCCATGGCAAGCAAGCACATGCAAGCTGTCACTTTAGTCTCCACTGACAGAGCATGGTTCAGTCGTGTGGGTGCCTGCATCACATCACTGCACAGCTCACAGAGCCGCCTCAGAATTGCCTGATTTAGGCAGTACCGGCCCACGATCTCAGTATCGCTGTACAGCTCAGCTGGTGTGGGCTCGTATTGCCTTGCACGGCCGCGCCCCCTGCTGCCCACCTTCTCACCCTCCATACTGCCTCCATCTGGATGGTGGCACTGGCCATGTCCCTGGCTTGTGTTCACCCCTGGCAGCTGTTTCTGTGTTCCCGCTGTCCTGGCTGCTACTTCCCTGCACCAGGAACACCTTCCTGTGCTGGCCTCAGTGCTGTGTGGCACTTCCCCCTTCTGCACTGGCTGTGGCTCCCCACACCTTCCCTGTGCCTCTCTGTTCAGGGTGCCCTTTCCCTGGCCTGCCCTGTGTGTCCCTCCTGCCCAGTTTGAGTTGCTATAGTTCAGCCTCATGTGCCTTCCCTCTAGCGTTCTAGCACCTCTCCCTTGTTCCTTTTTATTTTGGCTCATTTCCGTTAGCGCGCAACTTCTGCTTGCTCCCGTATTGCGCATGGCACATGTTGTTGAATATTGCACTGCACCATTTATGCATGGTTCCTCCCCCTTCAGTTGCCTATACATTCATTATCATTGCGCTATTGCTCAGCGTGATTTAGGGGGCGCATCTGCCTCCCTCTGAATATCGCAGAATAGCGCATTTTCGGACTTGCGCTGGAGCAACCCTATTGCACATGGCACAACCCTTTTGAATATCTGGGCCATTAACTTCTACCTTCTGGGATCTGCAACTTAGCCAGCTCTCTTACCAATTTGTCATTTTTTTCTCTATCCCAAAGTCCCTAATCTTTTTCACTAGCCTTTAGTGGGGGACTGAGTCAGGTCAGATCAGATATTTTTATTAGGCATTATACAAAGATATTATGCTGAGCACAAATTTCACATAAAATGCATTGTACCAGCATGATAAAAAAACACCTAGCAACATTAACCAAAAATGCATACAGGTAACTGTTAAATTTCACATTAATTTAAACGGGTTCCAGTTTCAGTAACTGTATTCATCATCTGATTGCTGATCACACATTCTCACTCATCTGTGGTATTTGAAAAAGTAATTTTTTTTTGATTAAATAGTGTTTACTGGTTATTGGAAGTGACTGTGTGCATCCCAATGGCCTGACTTTATATCTGGTGCCCTTCACTGGAGTCTTAGTGGCCCATTACAATAAAGAACAACAGCAGAATACAGAGAACAATCAACATTAAAAAGTAAGACAACTATAATTAATTAAATAAATAGTTCTCTGATTAAACTTTAGCCACATAATAGCAGTATAATTAACTACATACATACATACATGACTGGAATGTACACTAGATGAAAACAGAGGATTATTCCCAAAATGCTTGATGAAACAGACAGGTCTTAAGACCCCTTTTGGAGGACTCAACTGTCAGGGCCTCCCTCAGAGCCATTGGGAGTGAATTGGAAAAGACTGGGCCAGCAATCCCAAAGGCCTGATCACCCAAGGTTTTTAACCAGGCTCTGGGTAGCACAAGGAGGTCCTCCTCAGTGGTGTGGAGAGAGTGAAACGACAACTAGGGATGCAGGAGTTCAACCACATAGTCCAGGCTCAACCCAGATAGTGCATTATATGTTAGCAAGCAAACTTAAAAAGGAGATATGCCACTTTACCAGCAAACAGTGCAGATCATACAGCACCAGAGAGACATGACACAACCTTAAAAGGCCAGTCAGTAACCTAGCAACTGTACTCTGCACCAGCTGCAGGTACCGCAGTGTACCTCCATGGACCCTGAAGAACAGCCCTTGTAGTAGTTAAGCCGGGAAATCACAAACATGTGCACTAGCATTGCCAGGTCTCCAGGGTGAATAAGGGATTTAATACAGGTGATGTTCCTGAGGTGATAAAAGCCACATTGCACTACTGCTGACACCAGAGTCTCAAATGTCAGCCCCTCAACAAGAAAGATGGCCCTATTTTTCACCCTAGTAGCAGCCACAAGCACAGAGGAACCAAATCAAAGCTCTGTCCCCCTCTTGGTAGCCACCACATGACCCAGCTGAGCCACAAGTACTTCAGTCTTGTCAGGGTTAAGTCTTAATCAGCTCAATGACATCCAGTCCTAGATCTAGGCCATGCATCTATACAACACATTGACTGCAACTGGTGCCCCAGGTGCAAAGGACAGATAGAGCTGGGTATCATCCACATAACATTGAAACAAATGTTTATGTTGCCTAATGATCCTCCCCAGTTGTAGCAAATACACCATGAACAACATGGGTGGGATAACCAAGCCCTGGGGTATGCCACAGGGCAGTGACACTGAGGATGAAGAGAATCTTCCCAACATCATTCTCTGTGTTCTGCCACAGACATAGGACTCAATCTAGCAGATAACTTTACTGGTGAGCCCCACATACTCTGAGCCTGTCCAACAATTGTCCATGGTCCATAGTCTCAAAACTGAGGAGAGATCGAGGAGTACAAGAAATTACCACTCTCCCCCATTTCTCACCCCAAATAGGTCATTATGCACTGGTCCATGACCAGTGAGCAAAGTCTCTGTTCTATGCTTTGACATAAAGCCAGACTGGAGATGTTCATAGATGTAAAATGCAGTGAGGTGTGCCTGAAGCTGCTGCACAATCACCTTTTCAATAACCTTGCTCAGAAAAAGCAGGATAGAGACTGGTCACAAGTTCTCTAAAACATCCATCTAGATATGTTTTTTCAGAAAGGGCCTCATCAGCACATCTTTAAATACAGCCAGGAAAACCACTTTCAGTAAGGAACACCAAACTATATAATTGAAAACCAGGCCCAGCTGCCCCACACAACTCACTAGTAGTCATGCTGGGCCTGGATCCAGTTCACAGAATGTTGGCCTCAAGTCAGGGATCATCCCACTTACCCCCTCCACTGTCATTAGTCTAAACTCTCCCCATGACCATTGAATGCATCTGAGACCCATAGGATCAACCCTGCTGTGCTGTAATGGCCCACTTGGCAAAATCTTGGCCAGAATAGAGGACACCCTGAGTATCATAGATAGAAATCAAGCTAATAGACTGTCATCCTTTAAAACTTGCCATAACCCCAATTTAAAATTGAGTTGTTACCTCACTAAAGTATCTATCCAAGTTGTTCGTAAAGCTATTCATAACTTGGACTTTCAACAACATCTAATGGAAGTTCATTCCAGGGAACCACAGCCCTTTGACTGAACCAACACTTTCGTTGGTTGCGTTTCCAACTGGAGTGAAGAAGTTGTCTATTCTGTCTCCTAACACTGCACCAATCAGTTTTGGGCTGGATGCCAATCTCTGCCCGAAGCTTGTCATCTCCCATTATTCTATATAGTAAGCATAGGTCTCCCCTAAACCTCCTGTAGTAAAGAGAATAAAGGTTGAGGGATGCTAATCTTTCACCATACAGTATGTTCTTTAAACCCTTTACAGATCTGGTAAATCTTCTCTGTACTCCCTCCAGCCTGTTAATATCTTCCCTGTTCTGCGGGGACCAAGCCAGTGTGCAGTACTCCAAATGGGGCCTAACCAGTGCAACATAGAGTGGAGTGAGTACCTTTTCATCTCTGCTGGCTAGGTGTCTGAAGATACAATTCAGATTATGGTTTGCTTTCTTTACCTAAGACCTGCAATGGGAACCAAATTTGAGATCATCAGAATCATAATCCCCAAGTCTCTTTCCTCCTTGGTGTCAATAAGTGCAGTATTTGCAAATTTATAAGAGACCAGTCCATTGTGTTTACCAAAGTGCATAACCTTGCACTTTGTAGTGTTCATGACTAATTTGTTAGATACTGTCCACTGAGAGATCACATCAATAGCCCCCTGTAAAGATGCAGTATGTTCATGATTGTTTACTACTGTCCCTAGTCTACAGTGATCTGCAAATTTATAAAGCCAAATTGTTGGGTTACTTAATTTAAGAGAAGATACGTAAATATTAAAGAGACTTGATCCAAGAACAGAGCCCTGGGGTACCCCACTAGTGATAGGAGCCCACTCAGAAAGTACTCCATTTATGGTCACCCTTTGTAGCTTCCCCTGCAGCAATGCCAATACCCAGTTACAAATATTGTCATTCAGGTTAATCTCCTCTAACAGGGTTGATAGTTCCATGTGGGGCAGCTTGTCAAACACCTTGGCGAAATCCATATAAACCACACAACTGAATTCCCATGGTCCAACTCTTTGTTGACATTCTCATAAAAAGCTAAAAGGTTTGTTTGTCAGGATCTGGATTTTGTAAACCCTTGTTGTACAGGGTCAACCAGCTCATGAGTCATTAGAAAGTCTAAGATGAGATCCTCGACTAGCCCTTCCATAATCTTCCCTACCTTGGAGGTTAAACTTACGGGTCTAATGTTGTCAGGTTTTGATTTGGGCCCTTTTTTAAAATGGGGACTATTATAGCAGTTTTCCAGTCTGAGGATACTGTTCCTATGTCAAGTGAGGCCTGGAAAATACAGGTGATCGGCTAAGCAAATACATCCACCAATTCCTGTAGGACACTAAGATGTAAGCCCTCGGGGCTGGGTGATTTGTTAATATCTAGCTTACTGAGATGATCAGAAACATCATTGGGGTCAATAATAATTTCCTAAGGCCTGGATGCCTCCTTGCCAATGTGTAATATGAGATTACAGTTATTATAGACTGAGCAAAAATCCTATTCTGAATATCAGCCATTTCCGTGGTAGTAGCCATCTGTCCTGACTCATTCAGAAATGGGCCTATCATACTGTGGCCTGTTTTCATGTTGTTAATGTAAGAGAAGAATGATTTGTTACTATCCTGCACCCTGTCTGAGAAGAATCAAGCAAGCTCTTTGCATTTTGCTGGTGAAAAAGCTGTAACAGACCCCAGACAGGTCAGATGATACAGTCTGTTCACAGTCCCAAAGAGCTGAGCCTATCAATTTCTTTCAGAAGCAATCTCCCTAGACAGAAATCCTGCCTTCCTTTGAGTGATAGCCCTTTGAAACTCAGGGGAAAAGCACATAAAAAACATGATTTCAGACCAATCACATTTATTACAGAATATAATAACTGGTCAGGAAAAATTGCTAATATTGTGTTTCGTAACAGGTGAATCATGTTGGAAGACCCAGAGGTAACCAGTGCTTTGGGGGTAAACCAAGGGTGACATTTAGTAGGGCTGCTACTTTAAAGGATAGGTTTGTCCATAACCACTTACATCCAGCCACTAACCCCACAGCATAGCTGAATTGTCTCCTGAGAAAACACTCCATAAATGTCACAGATTCAATGTGTGAAGATTTGCACAGCAAGGCACCACATTATCTTATCCTGATTATCAGAACAAAAGATTCAAAATAAGAGAATGCATCACCTTCAACACACTTCTGTGGAGTACGTCTTGTGGTGCCCATGTAATACGGTGTATGTGGAGTGCACCATATGCCAATTTAAAACCTGCATCCAGGAACATGTGAGATCAATAGTAAACCACAAACAGGATACACCAGTGAGTTTTAACTTCTGGGGAAAACATAGTCCAAACCCTAAGAGCCTGAGATTTATGGGTTTGGAATGGTACCCCCACCAAAAAATGGGGATGTGGGGCAGGTTGAATCTGATGCTCAGAAAAGAATGTTACTGGATATTAAATTACAGAGTGTCAAACCTGATGGTTTAAATGAACAACAGGAAATACAGTCATTCCCAAAAATGAATACCTGAATGTGTGTATATGTATATCTACCTGTCTAGCTATAATATAGGGGCACGGTCGTGCCCCTATAGTTAGGGATGAGTAGTCACTTTAATGTTAAACCTCAAATTTTGCACTTTAATACATTTGCAACCTTTCTACTGATTTGCATGAAACTTTGCATGTGCAATGTTGTGTGGTAAATCTCTTGACCTGCCAAGTTTTGTTTAGGTCAGAATGGCAGATTTCGAGCTGCACATAGTGCTAAAACATTAAAAGTTGCATTTTTTACAATTTTTTTGTCATCGCACTGCGCGTAGACAGTTTGGAAGTTTGATCTGAAACTTTCAGGTTACAAAGGGCTTTCCCAACAGATGTGCCTTTCATTGGTTTGGTGAAAAAGTATTAATCCATTCCACAGTTAATTCATTTTAAAGTTTTGTGTTCTGAGCATGCTCAGTACAGTCTTTTGGACAGCTTCATGGAATGACAAAGGAATTTGATTTCATGAAAAAATATTCTTTTTCTTGAGGGTTCAATCCCTTTTCATGAGAAACAATTCCTTTTTCATGAGCCACCATCTTGTTTTGTATTTTTCTACACAACAAACTGTCATAAGTCTGCATAGGCAAGCCTTCTACAGACATCCAAACATGTATCTTGCTCATTGGGAGTTGATGAGCTTTTCTATAAATCTTTTAATAGCTCCCATGGCCCCTGAACATTTTTTTTTACTATTTAAATCCTTTCTCGTGACTTGCTAAGTTCCTTTTCATGAGTCCTTTTTTGTTCTCTTGAAAAAGGAAATCAGCTTGTGAAAAAGGATTTAAAAAAAATCTGTCAGAAATCCTTTTTCATGAGCCGATTCCTTTTTCGTGATAATGGAAAAAGATTCGCGAAAAAGGAACCATCTAACGAAAAAGCATGTAAAAAAAAACCTAAGTCCCAAATCCTTTTTTGAGAGATGGATTTGTGAAAAAGAATTCCTTTTGCCCAGAAAAGGATTCCTTGTCCACAAATACAGCAAAGCATTCGTGTAAAAGGATTTCCTCTTGAGAGAAAGGATTTATCCCTGGTGTCTAGTGGCACCTCCCACCCTCCGATCCCCATGTTTAGTATAATTATTGCCTCATTGGTGGTTAGTGGCACCCTCACCCTCCCATGCATGTAAGTAACAATTACCCTGGTGTCTAATGGCACCCCCACTTGTCCAAGACCCATATTTGTTTTAATTAATCCCTGTTGGTGCTTAGTGGCACCCCCCGCCCTTTCATGTCCATGTACAGCTGAAAATAAGAAAACTGTCCCGCAATGTCTTTTTTTTTACAACCTGTAAAAAAAAAGTCCACCATCAATTACACCCACACCACCCACCTGACCATCCACTGTGCACCTACTTTCCCACACCTCCCTTGACCACACCACATGCTCTCACTCACCTGAACTGCCAACACTCTGAAGATCCACTCGCTGATTGAAGATGTGTCTTGCTGCTGGAACCGGCAACTGCCCTCTGACAAGTAAGGTAACTGAGGTCAGAATTGAGCTGCAGTTCCCTTACTTGTCAGAGAGCAGTTGCCAGTTCTAGCAGCAAGATGCATCTTCGATCAGAGAGTGGATCATCAGTCAGTTGGCATTTCAGGATAGTGCGGGCATGTGGGGGTGTTAAGAGGGTGTGGGAGGTGGGTGCACACTGAGAGGTCAGGTGGGTTGTGTGGGTATGATCAGCGGTGGACATTTTTGTTTTACAGGGTGTAACAAAAAGACATTGAGGGATTATTTTCAGCTTTACATGGACATGGGAGGGTGGAGGGAATGCCACTAACCACCAATGGGGATTTATTAAAACAAATATGAGTCTTGGATGAGTGGGGGGTGCCTCTAGACACCAGGGCTAATGTTACTTACATAGGAGGGAGGGAGTGCCACTAACCACCAATGAGGGTATAATTATACAGTACTAAACATGGGGTTTGGAGGGTGGGGGATGCAACTAGACACCAGGGATATAGAATATATATTAATGGGTACTGGGAAAAGGATGTCCTAGTGGCACTCCTCCCACACTCCCATGTTTGTTTTCATATGCCTGGTGTCTATTGGCCCCCCACCCTCTTATCCCCATGTTTAGTATAATTATAGCCTCATTGGATGTTAGTGGCACCCCCAGCCTCCCATTGGTGGTTAGTGGAACACAAAACTTTGCATACACCATCTCATGGGATAAATCTCTTGACATGACAAATTTCATTCCGGTCAGATGTTCAAACTCCAAGATGCACATTGTGACGAAACATAAAAGGTTGCTGTTTTTTTTGCTGTTTTGTTTTTCATTACCTTGCACCCAGATGGATTGGAATTTTGGTCTGAAATTTTCAGAGTAGAAAGGGCTTGGCCCACAGATGTGAATGTGGCTGGTTTAGTGAAAATATATTCATTCTAAAGTTATTAGATTGTGGAAATTCTGTTTCTGAACCATACTGGCATATGTATTGTCGTATGTTAAATACATTTCCCTGGTGTCTAGTGGCACTCCCCTACCCTCTGATCTCCATGCCCATAACTATACACTTCTCTGGTATCTGGTTACATCCCCACCATCTAATGGCCATCCTTCTAAAAATTATACAGTTCCCTGGTGTCAGTTGGCACCCCCCCTTCCAATCGTAATCCCCATAATAATTATACATTTCCTGGTGTCTAGTGAGACTTCCCCACCTCATGAGGTGGGGTAATAAGAAGACTATGCTGACAATTTGGTTACTGTTATCCTACAAATGGAAGCACAGGGCTCACATTAACATACATAGACAGTATGCATCCATGGTGGGATGTGTGTGCTGGGTCCAGAGGTCCCTGCGATCCCACAGGCAAATAAGAATACAATTACAGTATCTCAAAAAGTATGGATGGATGCTTAGAGCCCTGTGTTTCCACAGGCAAATACGGATAAGATTATACTAGCTCAAAAAGTGAGGACATTCTTTGCAAAATAAACTGCATTAATGCAACATTTACGGTTCAGGCTAAAGCAACAAAAGTAGAGAAATGTGGTTTTAAGGTTTCCAGTCTTAAAACTCCACCCCAGGCCTACAACAAATCAGGGGTGCAGTCTTCCTTGGAATTGTCAAATCGAAAGGTCACACCATTCTATACATTCCAGAAACAAACATACCTAATGGGGTGAGCTTTCGGGGCAGGACAGGGCTTATGCAATGCTGTCTTGTCCTGTCTGACCATGAATAGATATATTCTTTTTGCATTAACTCAATTATCTACAGCTTATTGAATGAATATGAGCTGCATGGATTTATTGAATGATTCAGATGATCACTGATGCACTAACAAAATAAGGTAATACACTGAAATGTGCAGCTTCTTTGTCTTTGCTAATGAACAGCGCAAGCAGTCGGGAGGAAAGAAAAGTGGGCAGGTGACAGGAAAAGTGAGCATGCTGTGACATTGTATGTTTCAAGACGAGAGTAGAGGACATGAGTTATTTTCTGTTTTTAATTTAGACTTACTGCATTCTGATTAGTGAGTGGCAAACAGGGAGGTGAGAGCAGAACTTACAGGGAGCCAGTTTGTGTTTAAATGTGATCTGGCAGCTCTCTAGTTTTTCCAAGCACAGGCTTTGTTCTATGGTTGTAGAATAAGACAAAAATGAAAAGTGCCATTTGCTCATCTGGTAGCCCTAGTCTTTCGCATGTAAGTCTGCAGTAGGGCACAAGCACAGTTAATGTGCTGCAGCATGGAAAGCTCGCTGGCCCGGTAGTTATCACTCTGTGTGATGTCCCAGTCTTGTGGGAATTTGTGCTGAGAGTGACTAGCACTAATTTTCCCCTCATAAATGATTTATAACAGAAGTAAAACACTGGCAAGTGTGCATGCTAATATTAATGAAATATGTCTCTTGTCTCCCAGACCCAGAAGTGCGACCTGCTTCAAGACAGAAGCTGCCATAGTCCATTGAGATACAGGCACCATGTTAATGCCAGTCTCATCCAGATTAATTACAAGTTCTGGAGGAATTGGTTCTTAGGCACAGGCTGAACTTATGTGCCCCAAAAAATCAGCTTTCAACTGGGGGAAATCTTTTGTTTTTTTGTCTGACTGTCTTGATCCCCTTCTGTTTACTGTACCCCATCCTGTATAAAAAAGTCAAAGCCCACTTTGTAGTCATATTGACATGACCACCATTCTCGGCAAGTAGGCTTGGTGAGCTTGCTTTCAGTATGCCTAATGCCACTGCTTGCACTACTCAGGCATTTACAACAGCCCCCTGCAAATGTAAACAACTAATTACCTTTTTTATGTGCTCCTCCACATCCCCCATTAACAAAAGCCAGTCTCCCACGCAGCTTTCTACGCAGAGTGGGGAAAGCAGAGTTGGGTCCAGTGTAGTACACAGCTGTGCCATAAAATCTGTCTTCAATTTACAAACGGTGCTTTCATTAATTGGTTTTATATATTTTGCACCTTAGTACCGCATAGCTGCCATCACACTATTTTCAGTTGCATACCATCTGACCTCAAACCATGTGTCAGGGTATTGGTCACATAGGTCAATGGATGGATTTTTTTGGCTGGCGGGGAAGAAGTGACTGAGGTAGAGGATAGCTCCCTTGAAACAGACTTTGTCACATTGTTTTCCACACCAGAATTCACAGCAATATCCGTAGGGTCCAGTGCTTCCAATTCAAATGGGTATTTCTGTTTGACAGAGTTGCTGTTGATCCACTGTAGCAAAGACATTCTCTCCAGTATGAAGTGTGACAAAACAAAACTGAACTGAACTCAGAAAAGACGGAAAAGGTATATGACCTTTACAGAGCAGAAATCTGTTATGGGAAAAAGGGTGTTAATTGTTTTATAGCACAATGATTGAATGCAGCTTTGTTTGAGTCACAGTAACTGCATGTCCAGGTGTTAATTGTTGTACAATGGCAGAATCATTGAGGACATTGTTTAACTGAAATGACAGAACTGTATGTTACGGTACGGCAGCAGCGCGAATACAGACGGGCACGGATATGTGCTAAATCTCCGATCGTGCTAAATAAAGCTGGTGTAATATTAAACTGCTATACAGTAGATTGATCTCATATACAGCATACAGTATTCCTCACTGATTTACAGTCATGTATGCTTACATAATAGTGTGAAGTCATTGGAAACATGACTCACTCAACACCAATGTTTTACAAATATTTGTTTTATTTATTTTCTGCACAAGTTATACAAACATCTGGTCTAATAAACCCCCCAAATTTTGGGGGGGACTCAACACTTCCTTGGGGTGGACTGTTTCAATGTCAGTAGTCAGCAAGAGATATTTGGTAGATCAGGTACAAGAGTGGTTGATCAAGTATGGTCTGTGGTACCAATATAGGTAGGGAAAATAGGGCAGACTGGGTGGGCCATGTGGTCCTTATCTGCCATCAAATTCTATGTTTCCATGTTTCAGTAGATAGTAAGCTCACATATGGGTCCAGAAGACTAGAAGTTCATGGGTTCTAGCCCTACATCAGCATCATTAATAGAGGAATACAATGTAAATCATGATGTTGAACAAATGTGGGTCAAGCTAGTACCTTCATCTAATGGTAAAATCATAGCTGGTGTATGTTACAGGTCATCTTCCCTATCAGTAAACAAAAACACTAAATTCCTTAACATAGTTAAGGTGCAAGACATGGAAAGCAAATTGGTAATAATGGGGGATTTCAACTTCTGAGACATAAAGTGGACTGACGAAACAGTCATTACTTCATCCAAAACTGAGTTTTTAAATATCTTAGATTCCCTCAATGTAGAAAATTATGTAACAGATAATACAAGAGGAGAACATCAATTGGATCTATTAAAGGAATAATGCATGACAGGGTGGGTGTTATGCTGGGATAAAATCCTGCCTCAAGTGGTTGTGCCTGAGGCCACAAGCCAAGGGCATCCAGCACTCAAGAAGAGATGTTAGCACAGCATAACACCCACCCTGTAGTGCATTATTCCTATTATACAATGGCTCATTTTAAAAAAGAAGAAACATATTGAAATTGTCATTAAAACTAAATCTTTCTATAAATTTTTGAAAGGGTAGGAATACTTACTGAAAAAATAGTGCTGATTATATGTTTTGTTCAACAGTTGGAGCTGCAGTGCTGTTACTGTGAGTGTGTAGATGTGCCTTCTATCCCCACCTTCCTTAGTATGCTCGTGTTTTCAGCCCCAACTGTATTTTTTACTACCTACTGACCCAATCAAGAAGAACTATTGATATTTTTTAAAAGGAAATTGGACGTTGCCATGAAGCCATCAATACAATCAGCTTCAGCTGTTCTGTTTGTGGTCTGATGGGCATCCTTGAATAGACTTGACCTCGTGTGCTGAAAGGCATACAGTGGTTCAGACACTAGTGTTTTTTTTAGAGGGGGTAGGGGTGTGTTATCTGCAGTTACTTTTGTGAGAAGGAAAGCAATGTTAACACAGAGCTGGGGCGGGGGTGACAGCTACTTCTGGTTTTCCAGACAGAACTCAGACTGCTGGCTGACTCTGTTTTTTAAAAGGAACACCAGAGAAAAGGTGAGTAAGTTATGTTCTTCATTTATTTTCAAAAGCTACACAGCCACATGTGCACCCACTCCTTTGTGTAACTGTATGGTATTTTTTTCAGTTTACAGTAATGGCTAACTATACAATGCAGATTAGTTACAGTGCATATACAAAGGAAGTAATGTGCCGGAAACAGCATTGTCAAATTTTCGTAAGAAGAATTGTATTCCTGAGGCAAGGAAGTGAGAAGGGGGAGAGCAGAAAGAAGTTAGCATTGTCTTGAGGCAGAGGGGTGGGTTTGGTACAGCAAGGAAGCTTAGTGTGGGCAGGGGTGGGAAGTGAAAGATGAAATTAAGGGGGGGAGTAGAGGTAGGGTGACAACAGAGAGGTGACAGTCAGGGGATGGAGGGTGGTTGGGGTGGGATAGAGTGGCAAAGATAGAGCAGGAAGGATTAGAAGAGAACCATAGTGGTGGGCTTAGACAATGGAGAGGAAGGGGGAGAGTGGAGGTAGGTAAGGATGAAGGGGGGATGGGGGATCAGTCTGAGCAGTTGCATATACCTAATGTAGTCAAATATTGCAGTAGTACTTTTTGAATGGCCCAAGCTGTGGAATGTTGGCTATGGTAGAAGGTAGTTCACTGAGCCATTATGGGGCCTTATAGTGGAAAGACTACTGGGCAAGTGCTGTGTGTCCAAAGGAAATGTGTAAGGCATTTCTAGCCTTACCTCTGGTCAGTTGGGTGTTAAAGGCAGGTTTGAGGAGCTTCTGCAAGGCTAAGGGAGTTAGAACTAGAAGGATTTTTTTCTCTAGGAGGCATACATGGTAATTTATGCTCCCCTGCAGGTTAAGCCACTTGGTCTGGGAATATAGGTCACAGTTGTGCAGTAGTTTGTCTGAGCCTTGAACCAGTCTGGAGGCCTTTTTTAATGTTATTCTCACCCTTTTCAATGCAGTTTCTGTGTCTGTACTGTACATGACCATACAATAGTCTATGACAGATAGTATTGAGCTACTGACTGCAAGTCTCAAGGCTTCAGACTTCATATAATGTCGGTGCCTATAAAGTAAACCAAGTCGAGTATTGACTGTTTTTATTGCATGATCAATGTTGGGGGGGGAAGGAGAGGGAGCTGTCAAGGGTTATGCCCAGATACTTGAAGGTGTCAACCTGGTCCAGATGCTTATAGTTACCCTTTAGGATGGTCAGTCGAGTGGACCTGTTTTTGCTATGTGGACTGGAGAACAGCATTACTTTAGTTTTTTTATAGTTAAGAAGTAGTTTATTCTGATTGAACCATTCCTCAATTTTCATGAAGCTTTGCTGTAGATTTTTTGTGAGTTGATTTTAAATGGGGACTACTGGAGAATATGACCAAAGCCACCTAACAGCATTAATTGACAGTCCAACAGCATATAGTTTTTTTAGCAGAATGTAGTGATTAACAGTGTTGGACACTTTTCTGAGGTCAGTGCACTGTACGTAGACCCCACTAAATAGCTGGTATCTAACACCTCGTGGATGTAGTCAGTGTATTCTATTAATTCAGTAGTGGTGCTATGGCCCTTATGGAATCCGTGTTGTTGAGGGCTCTGGATGTTGTACTTATTTAGATAGTCAACTAGTTGATCCAAAATAATATATTCTAATGCCTTAGATAGTGGGGTCCAGATGGATATGGGCCTGTAGTTCGAGTGGATCACACAGTTACCACTTTTATGTACTGGTGTGACCACAAAGAATTTCCACTTCTTGGGAAATTGTGCTTGTCTGAAGGATATTTTAAGAATTTTTTGTGATTGGTAAGAAAACTTCATCAATATAAAGTGCAGTCATTTTCAAGCCAAGGAAGTCATTGCTGTTTATTGTTTTCCCCAAGTTTTGTAGAAGGTGTTTCTTGGCTTCGACTGGGGTAATCTGCTTGAAGTAGAAGGGAAGGGTTCCAGGTGGAGACTGTATGTGGTCATACAAGGTACAGTCCATGCTGTTATGTATGAAATTCCATGCCTGTAATATGCTTATTGTGCTGTAGTAATGACATCATTATGCTATTGTGCTGCAGTAGTGCACAACTTAGAATGCCATCACACAGCTGCTTTCCTCTATCAAATTGAGCTGGAAGTTGTTTTTTTAACTTGCACTTACAGAAACAACTGCAGCACACTGAATCAGTAATCTGAGCCTGCCACCAACCAGCAGTTCAAAAAAGTAAGTGGGTTGCCTGAAATGGACATGGATACCGATACACTATGAAAAATAATGTATGGGCATCTATACACAGACAAACCTGTGTCTTCATCTCAAGGTTTCTGTGGCAACCAGTGAACCTCTCAAGCCTTTTTCTCGAGGTTCCTAGTTGCCATCAAAACCTCTTGATGCAAATCTAGGCTTGTTATGTATGGCTGCCCATACATTATCCTTTATATTACTGATTTTTAAAGAAAGTAGAATTGGAAGGAAGAATTATCAGGACAAAATGTTGAAAGAATGTGGTCACTATTTAAAAGTAAACTGCATACTTGGGGTTTTATACCACTCAGAAAGAAATACAACAGTAGTGGTAGAGTTCCAATTTGGCTCACAAGGAACATAAATAAATTTATTAAGAAAAAAACGGTTTACAAATTAGCTAAATTAAAAGGTACACAAGACTTATGGGATAACTATAAGAAGAAAGTGAAGGGATATAAAAATCAAATTAAGTAATCAAAAAGAGTTTTGGAATATAAGTTGGCATCCAATTGTAAGGATAATAAAAAGTCCTTTTATAGCTATATATTGTAAGTAGCCTTAGAAAAACAAAATCCAGGTTGATCTGATAGCGAAGGAGAATAATAAAATAAAAGACAGCAGTAGAATGGATGAAATTGTTAATGATTTTTTTATCGGCATATATCAGATGAGGGAGGAAATTGAAATGATTGAGGGACTCCCAAAAGAAACAAATATCATCAAAGTTTCTGCTTCAAATGTTAAGTATAGACTACGAAATTGATACCCCAATAAAATCTTGTGGATCTGATGGTTTCCATCCTAGACTCCTTAAAAAAACAGCTGTAGTAATAGCTGAACCACTAACTGAGATATTTCAAAAATCATTAGATGAGGGAAAGACTAAATGATTGGTGAGAGGTACATGTCAATCCTATCTTTATGAAGGGAGACAGAACAGATTACAAAAATTACAGACCAGTGAGTCTAACCTCTTCTATTGGTAACATTTTGGAAAGAATAATAAAGGATGAATCAGAGCATCATTTAATTATCACTGGCTTAGTTGATCCATTACAATATGGTTTCATGAAGAATAAATCCTGCCTGACCAATATCTTACATTTTTTGAACCAGTTAGTAGGGTTCTTGAGCCTAATATCTCAGTAGATGTTCTTTTTTTTATTATATTCTATTTATGCACTCCAGTGGACCAGGGCCTCTCTCAGAAGTGCCAACTTGATCTTTGCCTCTAATCCCCACCAAGACCTCCCTCCTCTGGAACCCTTTTCCTAGGACCTTCCAGCGCCCTGGATCACCCCCCAAGGGAAGGCCCGCCCCACCTACGTGGTGACCTATGTGTGATTAGAGGGTCAGTCCTGGTCGAGGGCCTTGGAAGACCATTGGATGGTTGGTCCAGTGCTGGGGATGTGGATTAGATCCCTGGAGCCTTTGTCACCTCCCTGGTCCTCCTGGGTATTTTAGCGTGATGGTTTCCCCTCCTGAAGTGTGGTTGTGCAATGACATCCTGGCACAGATGTGTTGACATCTGCCACCACTCCACCCCCCTAGTCATTGCACTGTGTGTTCCCTGCACTGCCCCTGATCTCCACTAAGGAGCTGCTAAGCAGTGGTGCTTGGCTTGAATCTGCCCCCCAGGAAGGGAGAGCAGTCCACAAGATGCTCAATCCCTTCTCTTCCCTGCTGATCCCCAGCGGCCCAAGTCTGTTCCCAAACCTGGGTCACCAGCATGTCACAAGGTGTGGCATCTAATGCCTCAACAATCAGTGCCACCGGGCTGGCTCCAGTAGATGTTCTTTATCTAGATTTCACAAAGGCTTTTAATAGGGTACCCCACCTTGAGTCAATTTAAATGTTGTAAGAAGTAGGAATAAGTAAAAATCTACTGAGTTGCATAATCTCCTTGTTAAGCAACAGAAAACAAAGAGTATGTATTAGGGGATATTATTCTAAATGGGCCAAGGAAACAAACAGTGTCCCCCAAGGTTTGATGTTAGGTCCGGTATTATTCAACATCTTTGTGTCATCCACGCAGTGCATTTGTGATGCTTGGCTTTGTAAATTCGCTGACAACACTGAAATGGAAGCTATTGTCAGCAGCGATGATGATATTAGGAAATTCCAAAATGAAATAAACAACATACCTGTCTTGGCCAATACAAAAAACTTAGTTTTAACACTGATATTTATTCTTTATTCATTACAAATCGGGTTTACAACCTTTGAGTCAGACTCATTTACAAAGGCCCCTTGTCGCAGGGGGAGCAGACATCAAGACAGTTATTACAGTGCAGATTAAAACAGAGGATAACATTACAGGTGCAGTAAAAGGAACATTTAACATAGATACACTTAGGTTACATAATGTAGTAGTTTGTATGTTACTTAAGTTACATAATGTTACAAAACTGCGAGTTACACTCATGGATATAATAGGTCCTCGGAGAAGATTAGTGTAAAGTCATGCATTTTGGTTCAAGGAATAACAAAGCCAAGTATTTTCTGCAGGGCAGAGAAATATCCTGTACTGAGGTAGAGAGGGACCTGGATGCACTTGTCTCTATCAGGCTTATCAAGTTAGATAATAGAACCCACCAAAAGCAAACAGATACCAATGGTTCAAATATTTTTAACCATTTATTATAAAAAAGCAGTACAAAAAATACATTTTTATGTGTATTTTTTGTACTGCTTTTTATAATAAATAGTTAAAAATATTTGAACCATTGGTATCAATTTGCTTTTGGTGGGTGCTATTATCTAAACTGATATGTTGGAAGCTTATTCAGCACCACCAATTATCCTGGTGCTCCATTTTTTGTATTTGCAGTGTGCTCTTTATTAGGTTAACCTTTGATCTTCAGTGCAGGAATACAGTAAATAAGGGAAATAAAATACTGGGATGTATCAGTAGAAATATCAGAAGCAGAACAAGGGAGGTGGTGATGCCTTTGTATACTTCTCTGGTGAGGCTGTACATGGAGTATTGTGCACAATTCTGGGCATCGAGTTAGAAAGGGGGGCCTAAGAAGACTGGAAGGTGTTCATAGAAGGGCAACCAAATTGGTTACCAATTAAACATTCACCATAGGAGGAGAGGCTAAAGGAATTAGGGATGTTTTTCCTGGAATACGGGAGGGTGAGAGGAGATCTTTGATTTATAGGGCACATTACAACAAAGACTTATAGGAATGCATTGGCTTGGAAGCAAAAGGACAATGAAGGGACACCAGATGCCATCATTTGTTATTAAAAGGGGAGACTTATAAAAAGAATTTAAGACAGGCTTGGCTCAATCAGAGAGCAGTCTCTACTTGGAATAGTCTTTCAAAACATGTAGTATAACAGTTCAAACATGAAGCGATTTTAGAAAACACTGGATGCCTTTTTAATTAACAAGGGAATAACAAGGTATGTTTAAATAGAAATTCAAGTCACCATGGCTAATGCTAATGGACTTGTATCCATCCTATGATCCTATGATTAGGTACTTGGGGTAATACACATAACTGACACTGTTGTGCAATACCGGGAGCTGGACTGCTGAGGTGCCATCCATTGTATGAGATCTTAAGCCAAGGTTTTTTTCACTGATAGCTGTCTAGGTAGAAGTTAAAGATCCCATGTCACTTATCAAAAAAGAGTGAGGGAGTTTCTGTAGTGTCATGGTCAACATCCCCCATCAGTAAGACTGGTCCATATAGCTCAGACCCAAGGCCACACCTGAAAACAAGGTACCACAGCCTAGTGCGACTTTCCTGATCAAAAGAAATTTCAAATAAATACATGGGGCAAGAATTTCAAAGCCCTTAAAATGGTGCAAGGTGCTAGCATCAAACATGTTGGACGCAACATGTACCTTGCACCAAGGGCTGCACCTCAAGCTATTTTGCAAAGCAGCCTGCAGCAATCAGCAGGCTGCTTGCTCCAAAGTGTGCTTGCGCCAGCCTTGTGCCACAAAAGTGGCTGTGGCATGGTGCTGGGGACTTGCAGTAGATGCAGGCTGCCATTACCCCTACAGTGCTATTTTCAGAACCCTTCCCAGGGACAAAGGGCTAAGAACCATTAGACCAGCCAAGAGCTGGTCTAACAGTACTTAGACAGCCACTGAGAGGGTTGACAGCTGTGTCATGCCACTGTGTCCCCCCCACCAGACACTAGAGTCCCATCCCTCAGCCCCAATGTGCCTGCTCATCCAGTGCCCCACCCACCACCAACCAAGCTGTGATTCACCTATACACTAAAGGGTAAACCACAGTTACCCCTGACAATATAATACCCTCCCCACTCCAATCCCAGTATATGGTATTATGACCACAAATCCCTGGTAATCTAGTGGCCCCCCACCCCCACCCCAGCAGGTAGTGCCCACCACCCCATTCCCCCCATTCCCCCCAGTCTGTACCCTGATTGGGTGACCAGCATAGCCCTTTACACACCACCATGGCCAGCCACCAAATGAACTGACAGAGCATGTACTGTAAACAGTAAGTGCTCTGTCAGTTCATTCAACAGCCATCCATGGTGGTGGGCAGAAGACTGTGCTGGTCACCAAATCAGGGTACAGACTGGGGGGAAGTGAGGTGGTGGGCACTACCTGCCTAGTTGGGAGGCCACTAGATCACCAGGGATTTGCAGTCATAATACCATTTACCATGGATCAGAGGGGGGAGGGCACTACATTGCCTGGGGTAACTGTGGGTTACCCTTTAGTGTACAGGTGAATAGGTGCTTGGTGGGGGTGAGGGGGCAGGATCCACTATTATGCCCCCATCCAAGGGTGCAGCTCCCACCCCACCATCCCGCAGCTGGTGCTGCATTCCTCGTGGGTGCACCATCTGTTTGATACACCACCACTATTGCCGCAAGCTGCAGGACTTAGGCACCAGGACCCTCTCCGTTGGAAAATCAGGTGGATGGTCCCAGATGCATATGGCACTTGGCACAAGCTGCCATTGTCTCAGCTTGGGTCACAGTTTTGAAAATCCAGCCCATCATTTATCCCCCTGTTTGGCATGCTGCTGCACATTGTTGCCAACCATTGTTGTTAGAGAGCCCTAATATGTAAGGCAAAGACTGTGAGAGCAACAAACTTTTTTAAAACTCCTGAAAGGAAATCAACAGTAAACCTTGTGGGTATTTTTTCAGCATGAGAGCAAAAGACATGGGATAATGAGAATTTGGTCTGCAAAAACACATAGAAGCAATATCTAACAGATGCTTAAATTAATTCCTGTCCACTATGAAACAGCGTGAATTCACCACAAAATGTTGGTGGTTTACTAGACAGAACTTGTGTGTACATACACTTGTGCAGAAAATAAAATAACCAAATATTGTTGAAACATTATGGATATGTGAATCCTGTTTCCAGCCACGTCACATGTTTTACTGGCTTTTTCTTGGAAAAGAATCTGCTTCCTTCATTTATTTCCACAAAGTCAGACATCCCACTGGCATCCAATCTGTTGTTTATATAATGGGAAATATATAGCGAATATACATCAGTACAGTATGTATTTTTCTGAATGCTTTGGAATGAGGTGTCCCTTAACTGTTGTTTGAATTAATCTGGTTCTTTCAATAGAAGTCTCTGGATGGTGTGCATCTAGCATCTTCCTCAAATTTGTGTTATAATGTTGAAAACATTAGCTTTATTTGAAAGTAAAATGTTGAAAAAGTTGAGACACAGAAAAAAGGAGAATGAAGGAAACCAAGGAAAAAAGACTTGAACATAGACAGAAAAAATAAAAAAAGGGAAAGTGTAAAACAAGTGAACTGGTGTAACGCAAGATAGGAGACAGAAAAACTGTATACAGAAAAAAAGACAGAAATACAAAAGTCAAAAATAGAAAAGGTCAGAAGGGAAGGAAAATGATGAGAATACATGTAAACATCCATGTGCATATACAGTGTCTGTACATATTATACATATGTACTGTAAATAGATATGTACAGTAGGTTTAAATGAACCCTGTTCCCTGCTATAGAGGCAGTCAAACAATTTATGACTCCTTTAACTGCTAACCATAGAAAAATGTCTGGGTCTCTGTTCACCAAGCAGGTATGCCTGGACCCCTAAATTGCTGTTACAGTAGATTATTGATCAGAATAATTAGAAAAAAATTAAACAGTAGCACCTTTTACTGTAACATAAGCTTGGTTAATTATTGACTGTTCTGTTCATACATAGTTTACTCAAGGTTGAGTTAACAATGATTTACTATCCCTGTTTGCCATAGGCCATTTTTATAATGGATTAAAAATTGAACAGCAACACCTTTTATGATCAGTGCAGTGTGGTATGAACAATTCTTAGCTGTAATAAAGATTAAAATATTTGCTGTTTAAAAAAAATCACCATGATTTAAAGGGGAACTGTCAGCAATAACAGCCTCACAGATCCTAGTTAGCCCTTTGTGTGCAGAATTACTTTATAGTGTATGGTGGAACGTTGTTATGAATGGAAATCCATCCCTTCAAAAACGTTATGCTGCACTAGCTACATCAGCTAGGTTGTTATGCTGCACTAACTATGTAGCTAGTGCAGCATAACAACTTAGAATATGGTCATGCATGTGCTGTCCAGTGATATGCAATCCTCAGGGAATGGCTGCGGTGGTGAGAACAGTCCCAGGAGGCAAAAAGGAGTGAAAAAAACTCAAAAGTAAGGACACCCTTCATCATATGAGTGACCATACACTATACAAGATTGTGTATGACTGCTCATACACTCCAAAGATATTTGTTGACTCTCGAGGTTTCCATGGTAATGAGAATTATCGAGCTGCGCTCTAGAGGTCTTTGGCTACCATGGAAACCTCTCGAGTGAAAAATATCTTTGTTGTGTATGAACGATGATACACAATCCTCTATTTTACTTATTGGTTACTGCAGTATATTAACTGGTGAGCAATTTTTTCAATGGGTTCATCCAGTTGTTGTTTGCCAGTTATTAGGGCAAACACGCACTCAGGTCTCACAACTGTAAGCGCGAGCTGCAAAAACACTCAGAAGCCACAGTGAAGAAGAAACTGCTTTCAGAGCAGAAAAACAAGTCAGTGAAGCACAAGATCAGACCCCAAACTGTAAAACAACTGTAAAACCTACCTCAACAAATCTCCAGATAGCTACAGAAAACACTGGAACACCTAGGGGGAAAAAAGCCACACAACTCCATTGCCAAGGAAACAAAGGGACTGCAGAAACCGAAAGCAGCACTGAAATCCACGTCACTACAAGACAACCAAATAAACAGGTTAAATGTTAAATGTTAATGTTAAAGTTAAAAATTCCAGAATGCCACAGTTTAACTTCTGAACACTACAAATCCCTTGTCTATGAATGACACATTACTGTAACATAGCACAAAAAAAAAAAAAACAAATGCCAGTTGCTCTACACAGATTGTTTTTCTTGCTACAGTCATCAGGTTTTTTTTGTAATTGCAGAATGATATTAATTACAATAAATGTTAACAGTTAATGTTAACAGTTTTAAAACTGCAATAAAAAGCATGATGTTTGCAGCATCTGTTTAACTGGTGTATCACTCAGTGTACAGCTGCTAAGGTCACTGGAATCTGGCTGGAAAAAATTGCTCACCAGCAATTATAAAAAAAAATAAAGCATGGGGTAGTGTGCAAACTTGAATCTAATGCACACCCTGAGTGTGGGATGCTTTTATAAAACCCTCGAGCTTCACTCTTGGGGTTTATGTAGCATCCCACACATTGGGCGTGCAGTAAATTCTCATAATGTATACTACCCCATGCATTATTCTCCTTGTAGTAAAGTATCAGGCTCATTTCATTGACTTGTAAGCTGGCATTTCCTGTAACCAGAAATGTCAGACTCCCCTGTAGCTGACATCAGAGGAGGACTGCAACAGTGGGAGATTCAATAGCCTGCAATGAATGTCAGAGCATTTTATAAGATGTAATCTTCTGTTTGCTGGTCTGCTGTTCTCCTGGGGCTAGGTACAGTCACAGAGGATGGTACTAAGCCCCATGAGCACAGTAGGACCAGCAAATATCTGATTTTAGCTTACAAAATATTTAACATGTATAATGTGGGCTATTGAAGACTACTGAATCTCCCAGCTCTGCAGCCCTCCTCTGATGTTAGCTGCAGGGGATTCTGTGATGTCTGGTTGTACATAATGTCATCTTAGAAGTCAGCAAAATTAGCCAAATACATTCTACTATGCTGCAATAAACAGTAAGTAACAAAAGATTTTGCACACAAAGTGAAAATTGGGATCAGCCTCACAATTGAGTGTGAGGCTCTTATTGCTGACCTTTCTCCTTTAAAGCATATGCTTTAAATGATAGCTCTTCTACCTTGCAGCTTCCAATTAGTAAGTGGTGAACTTAGGTGTTTTTTCTTACCATATGTTTAAAAGCAGCCAAAGCTGTACTCCATTTTCAAAGGTATTATGAGAACAATACATTCTGTGGAGCATTGGACTCACTACTATTTCCTTAATGGAGCTAATCAGCATTGTGTAAAGTAATTGCAGTCCAGCATGGGAAGAATTTCTTTGCATAAAGGACTTGCCTAAAGATTGTTCAGAAACTCCTAAAGCCTGCTCATATGGCGTAGTTGCATTTCTAGACTACATATTATTGCCTCACACTCTCAAGGCAATTTAAAGTGACACACTGCAGGTATTGCTAGCAGGTTATGTTTTAGTCTACTCTGATTGCTTGTACTATGTTTCTGCACTGAGCCACTTTTGTACTCTTATTGTAATGCTTCCAACCCTAACTGATACAACTTCCCCTACTTACACCACCCAACTAACCGGTGAAGCACCTTTTATAGGTACCTATATGTCTCATCCCCACTGCTCTCCAGATAAGTTTAATTCTGTATGAATGCTTTAAACAGTTGTTCCTACAAGGTACATTTTCCTTATCCCCCTCTTATTTCTATACATACATTTCTGTTGTACAGTTGTTTATCATACAATGCCATCAAGTTTTAACTTGGACATTTGTGGTATTAAACCTAAAGGTCTTGCTTTTATTTTTTAATGTAGTCTCATAACACACTCATTCATTAATAATTTCAGTTAGAGGTTTTGTCTGCTTGAATGGTCTTATCTAATTTGGATGTCATTTGACCTTATAAAGATTCTTAGTAGTAGCAAGCTAATGGGATGCTATTCATTCCATTTAAATTTGTAATTTTTTGAAATAGGTACTTTAAACCAATGATTATTTTTTCTGTTTTCTTTTTGTGTTTGCTTGCATGCATGTGCAAGAAACACATTGCATCAGCTTTCTTTACAAAGGAGTTGTGGAGGCGTGGCAGTGTTCTGCCGAATGGCAGAGGCCCATTCAGGGGCTGGTCTCTGCCTGGCCAATAGAGGAGCATGCCCTGGATCATCACAGTTAAACAAGCAGGCCACTACATCAAAGGAATTGAACCGCTGCAATTAGGGAGCACCCTGTCAGTATGCAATTAGCTGTTCAGTAAGCTCCCTGACTGCAGCAGCTAATTACAGAGTTGCAAGCTGCCAGTCCCCCCCCTTCCCTTTAGTGTGCCTTCCTGGTGAAACACTTTAAAAAAAAAACAATAAAAAACGATGGGGTAGCCCACTTCCCGTCGGCATAATATACCCCCCAAAACATTTGGGATCTGCCAAGGAGGTGCCCAATCCCCCTCGGCTCTTGTCCCTCCCCACTGAAACATTATTTTGCCAACGAGGGGCCCAATCCCCATTGGCGTCATTCCCCCGCTGTCATTTGCTGACAGGGGAGCCCACTCCCCATCAGCATAATATCCCCCCAAAACATTCAGTTTGTGCCGAGGGGGTGCCCAATCCCCCATCAGCTACAGTACCTCCAGCGTGCCAAATAACCCTGTAAATGGAAAACGGTCCTGTAATGTTTTGTTTTTTTTTACCTACAAAGCAGAAAATGGACCGTGTTGAGTCTGGTGACCCTCCCCAAACCCGCACCCACCCTCTGTGCACCCCCCTTCCCACACCCCACCTCACCCCATACTTACTTCCAGAGTCCAGCACAATGATCTTCGGTGGACCAGGAACATGTCTGCACTCTTCAAAGCGACCGCGAACTGAGGAAACTGTCACAGTGGGAAATCACTGTTTGGGACAGATTACGAAAATGACAGTGACACTGTTCATTAGCAGAGGTCTTAAAATGCCCATGTTCAAAATTTGGTGACAATACTCCATAAAATTACTGTGTTACGAATGTGCATTGCGCAGTTTGCATGCACGCTCGTAAGTTCATGCATTTATAATATTTTCACTCCAGATTTTCAACATTGCCATTTTTATGCACCTCCTTATGAATAGTACAGCTGTCATTTTTCACATCCTGCCCAAAATGTATTTTCACAGTTCCAGCGCAGAATAGTGCGGTCACCGTGGGAAATCAGTGTTGTGGACACATTACGAAAATTACAGTGACACTGTTCATTAGCAGAGGTCCTAAAATACCTGTGTTTAAATCTAGTGACAAAATCCATGAAAATGACGCTGTATATTCACGGCGTCGTTCGCAGTTCCCTGCGCTCGCCTTCGCACATTGCAATATTTCCTGCAGACTGCCAACATTGCCATTTTCCACATCCTGGTCGAAATCTGTTTTCACACTTCCGGCACAGAATAGCGCAGTCACTGTGGGAAAACTGTATTCAGGACACATTACGAAAATGTCAGTGTGACACTGTTCATTAGCAGATGTGCAACAATGCCTATGTTGAACTTTTGGTGACAAAACTCCATAAAATGACTGTGTTACAAGCGCGCATTGCTCAGTTTCCATGAATGCTCGTAACTTCGCACATTTGCAATTTTTTCACGCCAGATTTTCAACATTGCCATTTTTTCGCACCTTCTTATGAACAGAATAGCTGTCATTTTTCACATCCTGGCCGAAATGTGTTTTCATACTTCCAGCACAGAATTGCGCGGTCGAGGTGGGAAATACATGTTCAGGACACATTATGAAAATCACAATGACACTGTACATTAGCAGAGGTCCTAAAATGCCTATGTTAAAAATTTGGTGAGAAAAGTCCATGAAATGATTGTGTTATGAGCATGGATTGCGTAGTCTCCATGCTCGCTCGTAACTTCGCACATTTGCAACATTTTCACTCCACATTGCTAACATTGCCATTTTTCTGCTCCTTCTTATGAACAGTATAGCTGTCATTTTTCACATTTCACCCGATATGTGTTTTCAGACATGTAGCATACAATGGCGTTGTCGGTGCGTGAAATCAATGTTCGGGACAGATCAAGAAAATCACAGTGACACTGTTCATGAGCAGAGGTCTTAAACTGGCTATGTTGAAAATTTGGTGACAAAAGTCTATAAAATGACTGTGTTATGAGTGTACATTGTGCAATTTCCATGCACCCTCGTATGTTCACAAATTCGTAATCTTTTCAGTCCAGATTTTCAGCACTGGCATTTTTTCCACACCTCCTTATGAACAGTACAGCTGTCATTTTTCACAACCTGGCTGAAATGTGTTTTCGCACTTCCGGCACAGAATAGCATGGTCACTATGGAAAATCAGTGTTTGGGACAGATTAAGAAAATCGCAGTGACACTGTTCATGAGTGGAGGTCCCAAAATGCCTGTGTTGAAACTCTGCTGTAAAAAATCCCCAGACTAATTACATTACGGGTGTGCTTTGCGCAGTTTCTATGCACACTCATGACTTCACTAGTTTTTTTTTTATATTTTCATTCCAGACTTTCAACATTGCCATTTTTTACACTTCCTCATGAACAGTACAGCTGTCATTTTTTCACATCCTGTTCGAAATGTATTTTCACACCTGTGGCGCCAAATGCTGCAGTCGCTGCGTAAAATCACCTTTCAGCTAACAAACTGATAGTGTCTCTGTTCATGTGGTGGGATCACAAAAAGCCCATGTTGAAAACTTGGAGTAAAAATACCAAGAAATGGCCAGGGTGTTATGGTTTTCAACCATAATGCCCTACAGTCGACAGGGATATGACTTGGGATTATCAACAGTAATGCTCATGCCATTCTACCCCCCCCACCCTGCAGCCAGTGACAGGCTTCGAAGGGCACCTTGGATTCTTTGGCCTCAGAATCCATACCATTCTCCTATACTGTACCCATTTCAGCATATTTCCTTATGGAATGAGATGAGTAAAGCCCGAACCCCCAAGGCAGACCTTGACACTTGTCGGTATCTACAGGGTAGGGTGAGGGGAAATGTGACTGTTATGGGCAACAACCCGAAGGCACACCCCAGTGCCTACCCATCTCAGCAGGGTGGGGGTGGGGTTGGCCAATTCAATCTTCACTGCCATTCCTATACTGCATGTTGGTCTCGATTCTCATAGGGGCCTGCGTCTGGCACAAGCTTGGCAAGCAGCATCTTGCACCAATGTCTGGTGTACCAGGGACCCTGCACCTGATTCAGGTACAGGAGGGGTCCCAGTGGCTAAGTGCCCATGCTAACACTGACCAGAACCCTGTGGCAAATCCCTGGCACACTGCACAGGTCCACTGCAGGCCACCAGAAACTAACACAGGACCTTCTGTCCCACTAGGTAATGGGCATGTGGACCCAACCTGATGGGTCGATGTCCCCCCACCATGTTTGGTGCAATTGACGCCTGGCCACAGAGGTGAGTGGTGGGATGTACTGGGCACTGGGGAGCAGTCTGCACTGGTGTACGGGGGTTTGGGCACCACCTGCTGGAGCATGGGTGGGCACTGTACCACCATATGTTGGTGCTGCAATAGCACCAATAGGGCAAGCATAGGGGATCAGGAGAGCCGCAACAGGATGGGGGTACCAACATGGTACATAGGTGGCATCAGGGAGCTGTGAGGGGTGCCATTGGACCACTAGGATAGGGGCCACATATACGAGGCCACACTCTGGGTTGTATGATGGGTGGACTGTCACCCATGGTATGCCACACACAGGCTTGTCACCCAGGGGAGAATGTCTAAGTCCCCTTACGGCTGTCCTGGCTGGTCTAAGGACACTTAGAATTTCTCTCACCAGGTGATGCCTGTGAATCACAGGATGCAGCTTGCATCAGCCACAGTCCCCCTACCGCCATGCTGCAGTGCATTGCAGGTGTAAGCCCTGTTTGGGGCAGGTGGACTGTGGTCAGTGTGTGAAATCAATGTTTGGGACACAATATGAAGATCACAGTGACTCTGTTCATGAGCAGAGGTGTTAAAATGTCTATGTTTAAAATTTGATGACAAAAGTCCATAAAATGACTCTATTACGAGCATCCATTGTGCAATTTCCACACACCCTCATAAGTTCACAAACTTATGAACAGTACAGCAGTTATTTTTCACACCTGGCCAAAATGTGTTTCGAACTTCTGGTGCAGAATAGCACGTCTGCTGTAGAAAATTAGTGTTCGGGACAGATTAAGAAAATCACAGTGACACTGTTCATGAGCGGAGGCCCCAAAGTGCCTATGTTGAAAATCTGCTGTAAAAAATCCCCAAGCTAATTACATTATGGGTGTACATTGTGCAGTTTCTACACATGCTCATGGCTTCACCAGTTTTTATATATTTTCACTCCAGATTTTCAACAGTGCCATTTTGTACACCTCCTCATGAACAGTACACCTGTCACTTTTCATATCCTGTTCGAAATGTGTCTTTGCACCTGTGGTGCCAAATGGCACAGTCGCTGTGCAAAATCACCTTTTGCCTAAAGAACTGATAGTGTCACTGTTCATGCAATGAGGTCGCAAAAAGCTCATGTGGAAAACTTGGAGTAAAAATACAAAGAAATGCCCTGGGCATTAGAGTTTTTGACCATAATTCCCTACCCTGTAGGGACTGACAGGTGTCAGGGGTGTGACTTAGGATTGTCAACAGTAATGCTCATGCCATTCCACCCCCGCCCCCCACCGTGCAGCCAGTGGTCAGCATCAAGGTGCGCCTGGGACTCTTTGCTCCCAGAGTTCACCCCATTCTCCTATACTGCACCCATTTCAGTGTATTTCCTTATGGAATGAGGTGAATGTAAAGCCCAAACACCCCAAGGCATATCTTGACACTTGTCAGTGTCTGAAGGGTAGGGTGAGGTGAAATGTCATGACCATCATGGACAACAGCCCAGAGGCACAACCCAGTGCCTGTCCATCTCTGCAGAGTGAGGGTGGAGTTGGCATCAGTTCAATAGTTCGATGCCATTCCTATACTGCATCTGTCTAACTCCTGCACTTCAACTGCTAATGCCATCAAGCAAACATTCGGCATTGACAAATGCTTGTTTATGTATGATCTGGGTGTTACTAGAATGAGAATCTCTGAATGACTGTCATAAGTCTCCGAGGAAGAACGTGGTTGGTCCAAAAGCTTAGACATTGTTTTCTTTTTGTAACATCTATGTTGGCCAAATAAAAGGTATCAAACCATTTGCTTCTGGATCACCCACGCTGTGCACTTTTGAACTCACCCAGACATTTTCTACTGCACCCCCTGACCTATTGCATTTTCCCACTTTACACACCTAGCCCTCCTGCAGTAAGAATCAGCTGATGCTGAATTTGTATTTAGTGAATGTGCTGCGATTTGTCACTTTTACCTTTGATTTGGTCCAAGTAAATGTTTGGCCATTTCAAATAAGTTTGACCTTAATCCAAATAACTAAAACATACCGTAATACTCTAGCCCTTCCCTGATGGCCAGGGCTAATCCTATGGCTACCCCTTTCCCTATCCCAGTTACTTTCCACCCTCCACCCCCTCTCCAAACATTTTGCTTCTAGCAAAAGAAATGTCCACCTCTGAGCACTGTGCCACATGCAGACAGATTTTATTTAAAGATCTGACTGGATCAAAAGAGGGTGGAAGAAGTTGGTATTGACTGCAGTGGAGGAGTGGTGGTGGAGGGTGCCTTTTTGTCTTCTTTTTAGCTAGCTAGACACCCATACCAAGGAACTGAATCATATTTGGTCTAGTATCAAAGCCAAACTGAAGATACAGTTTCTCAATAGATGCCAAAACAAATTTGCCTATTTTCACATTAGCATACCTTTACCCTTCAGCTTATTCCTACCATCTTTCCAGAGGAAAGATGGTGAGAAATAAAAAGAGTCATTATCGAGGCAACAAAAAACATGCATGAGAATGGCTAGTAGGAGAAACAGGAACAAAAGACTGATATGGTTAATTTGTAAATTCAAAGAGGCTGTGAGGATCAAAAAGAACTGTGTGCAGTTCTGGAGACACAATCTCCGCAAAGACATAGACAGGATGGAAGCTGTCCAGAGTAGGGCAACTAAAATGGTGCATGGTCTGCACCGGAAGACATATGAAGAGAGACTTAAGGAGCTTAATATGTATAGCCTCGAGGAAAGGAGGGAGAGGGGGGACATGATAGAAACTTTCAAGTACCTCAAGGAATCAACAAAGTCCAAGAGGGTAGCATCTTTCAAAAAGAGGTATGCAAGAACAAGGGCACAATTTGAAGATGGGGAGGCTCAGAGGTAATTTATAGGAAGTATTTTTTCACAGAGAGGGTTGTGGATGCATGGAATGGCCTTCCGGAGGAGGTTGTGGAGTCAAAACAGTGGTGGAATTCAAGCATGCATGGGACAGTCATAAGGCAATTCTAGGGGGTTGGGGTAGGAAGAAGTAGGCTGCCGGTTACCTAGGATCTGCAGCTTATCCATTAGGTAGGGAAATGGGCAGACTGGGTTGGCAAAGCGGTCCTTATCTGCTGTCAAATTCTATGTTTCTATGTAGAAGGTTATAAGGTGAAGCAGGAGGATGAAAAATGGAGGGGAGTACCAAGTACAAACTAGTGAGGTCAAGCAGGCAGTCAGGGATGCAAAAGTATACACAGAACTGCATACTGTGTAGGGGGTCAAGGGCAAGGAAAAACAGTTTTTCAAGTACATAAGAGAAAAAAGAAAGATGGATGGGAGTATTGTTAAGCTAGCAGAGGGAGGCAGGGTAATAGAGGAGGATGAGTAGAATGCATTCATTCTGAATCATGTCTTCTGGTCAGTATTCCAGAGGGAGGACAGTGTTCCTTTGCCAGAGAGCAGCATAAAGGCTGCTGAAAGGGAGGGGGGTGCAGAACTGAGACAACAAGTGTTTACTAGTGAAAGGGTCAGAAAAGGGCTAACAGCGCTGATAATACACAAGGCCCCACAGCATGATGGGAAGGTTAGGGAACTGGTATCAGAATTAGTTGAACCCATGGTAGGGCTATTCAATGCCTATGTTCAGATAGTGGTGGTTCAGAAAGACTTGACTATAATGGATGTAGTTCCACTACACAAGGGTGGGGACAAAGAGCAGCTAAGGTAACTACAGGCCTGTCAGTCTTAACTAGGTTGGGGGTAAACTGATGGAGACACTAGTCAATGAGGACCTAGAAGACTATTTGGAGAAAAATTGGTTCCTGGACAATAAACAGCATGGGTTCATGGCAGGGAGGTCTTGTTAGACCAACTTGATAGTGTCCTTTGACTGGCTAACTAGGACAGTGACTATGGATTTATTCTACTTCAGCAAGGCATTCAAATCACTGCCACACAGAAGATTGCAGAAGAAGTGTGAGGATCTGGGTGCAACAAAAGGCATTGTTAGATTGGTGGGGAGCTGCTTGGAAGAGAGATGGCAGAGGGTAGGGGTACATGGAGTCAGACCTGAGGAGAAGGAGGTCACTAGTGGAGTATGCCGGGGAACAGTCCTTTTCAATATGTTCATCAGTGACATACAGTGGTAGAAGGAATGTAGGACAACATGTGTCTCTTCACAGATTATACCAAGTTCTGTGGAAGGGGAAGACAGTGAGGAGTGGGTAAGCAAGATGTAAAAGGACCTGCAAAAGCTGGAAAGGTGGTCCAGAGTTTGGCATTTAACACCAGAAAGTGTAAGGTGTTGCACATAGGGAACAAGAACCCCAGAATGGAGTATTTGATGTGATGGGTTAAGCTTGACACCAATTCTTAGGAAAGGGACCTAGGCTTCATCATAAGTGACTCCCTTAAGCAATTTAGCCAGTGTAACAAGGCCTACAGTAAGGGCAAACTGGATGCTGGGGTGCATTTGGAGTGGTTTTGACAGAAGAAAGAAAGAAGTATTACTATCTATAGATCTCTGGTGAGACAAACCTAGAGTAATGTGCCTAGTTCTGGAGTTCTCAATTAAGGAAAGATAAGGACAGGCTGGAAACAGAGCAACAAAGGGTAACCAAAATGAACCAGGGCCAGCAGTACAGAGTCTATGAGAATCAGTTTAGGGCACTGAATATGTACTTGCTCAAGGCCGGATGAGAAAGGGGTGATACTGAATGTAGAACACAAGGTCACGTGTGGAACTAGTGGGGAAGGTTCAACAGGGAGGGAGAAAGTCTTACTTTACAAAGAAAGTGGCTGAGCCATGGAACAGTCTTCCAGCAGAAGTGGTGGGCACAAACATCATTATTGGTTTCAAACACACTTGGTACAAAGTTAAGGGTTTAGTAGTTACTTAGGGTGCAGTAATAGAACAGCAAGCAAGGGAGAGGATAGTGTAGACCCCCAATTGACAAATGGTCTTGGGGTATGATAGAGTGCTGTGGGCAGACTAGATGGACCATTGGTCTCTTTCTGCTGTCATTGTCTGTTTCTATCCTCTGTAGCCCCCCTATGGTTATATCCTAACTCCTCCCTACAGTATATTACTGCCCTAGTTTGTTTTTATGTATGCCCTTATCTAACCACTGGCTATTCAGGTATCTTGTAATAGTGTTGTATTGTTTCAAACCTTGACTTAAACGGTGCCTGAGCATAATCATGTAGTTGAGCTTACAAAACTGCTTATGTTGTACTACTATTGAATGCTACAGTATTCTCCTGATTCAATGTATTTGTACTGTAGCCTTAGTTCTCTGTAACTTGTGTAATCTACACACAGGTTATTTATGCTTTCACTCCAGACAGTTACAGCTCAATGTACTCTGGTCTACTCTGACCTAGACCAGTCCCATTACTCCCCTTGTTGTCCTCTCCTCAACCTTCCTCCTTCCTCCACCAATCACTCTATTCTTCCCTATTTTTCCTTGACCCTTCACCTGCCTGGTTCCTGGTTTTCCCTTCTGCTTCCCTCTCTTCTCTCCCCATCCACAGTTAGAACCTTCTGTCCCATCAACTTCATCCTCATTTGAGCCTCTACACTATTCTCACCAATTAACTTAGTCACACACCATATTCCTCCTCCCCTAATTCTTATCTTCATTGTCTTCCCCCACAGTCCCATTCCCACTCCTATTCATTTTTTTCCCTCCATCTCTCCCCTTCCCTAATCTCCACCCCCTCCCCTTCCCTTTACCCCTCACCTCTTGTATCCAATCCCTAGCTGATTGACAGTTGCTTCCTGCCAGCTCTTCAATTCCAATCTGAATCTTTCCATAGGCTTCTCCATCACAAGTTCCTATCTCCTGCTCTTCCCACCATCACAGGAAGAAGCTGAGTTCCCTCAATTTTATCAGTACTCTGTTGCTTTTGCTATCAGGTGATGCTGAATGCAACCCTGGTTCCTCTCTATGCTTTGCTCCAACTCCTGCCTCCACAACATTCAAGCACTTTCCACCTCAGTGCTCAAATCATATTCCTTTAACTGGAACAAATTAGGCAGTGGATCCTGCAGAAGGACAATGTACTAGTGTCTGAGTCAGGTCTCTTTGTCAGTATCAGTGACCTAGATGTCTATTTGCCTAACTTTATAATCCACTGACAGGACTATGGCAAGAGAGGTGGTAATGTGGGTTATATATGTCAGTAAAAATCTGAGGTATGAAATAACACATAGATCCATCATTCCCATTATTGAACAACTTGATCCTAGTAATGGTCTCCTTCCTTGTCTCTCAGCATTGATCAGTGATGACTACTATCACATTGGCACCATGGCTGGCTCCCTCGTAAACATTTTCTCCTCCTTCTTTTCTCTGGTGTCCTCTGGTGAACTTCTTGTTCTGCATGATTTCAACCCCAATTGAATTTCCTCACAATTAAAAACATTCATGTGAACACCAAATTCAGGGACTTCAACTCACTTAACAGATCTCAGAGCCAACCATGCTAAATCTTCCTTTGTAATCCAGTCACTCACTCATTGGTTAGTCCTCTCTTCCCATGCACACAATTTTTATGTATTTGGGCACCCTTCCATATGTACTCAGTGAGCACAGAATGTTCTCTCATCTTTTCAAAATCTATCCCTAAAGCCACAGCTTAATGTTTGCCATCTGACTGGTCACTAAGATCATTAGGCCTGGATTCTCTTCTAGCTGACTTAGTAACACTGATTGAACTCCCATCACTTTGTCTAATGACATTGATGCTGCCCAATCCTGCTACACATCTAAATTCACTGCTACCTGGGACAAACCTGCCCCCCTTCAAAGATAGTGGGTAAAAGCAGTATAATATGGGCAAACATGTAGGCTCATTGGTCTCTTTCTGCCATCAGAGCCTATGCTTCTATGTAAAAGGTTCCCAGATCCCATCAGTCTCGGACAACCTGGTCACTAGACTCAAAGCTTTGACAAGACGTCTGGCTCCCAAATGACTTGCCAAGGTGAAAACAGCTTTGTAATGCCTGCACCCAGGCCATTAGGTATGCAAAGGCAGATTATTTTGCTTTCAACCTCCAAAATAATCTAATTTTCCCAGCTAAATTTTGGAAGGTAATCTATTCCTTGTTTGCCCAAATTAAGAAGTTTTAAGACATGCTAACTGTGAATCTGGCACAGTAAAAAAATTGACCCAAGTCACCAATATTAAAAAAGCCATTCTGCTAAAGCATAACTGAAATAATGCATTGGAATAAATAAATAGTATTCATTAAATTACATGGCAAGATGTTAGTCACAGATGCAGGAAAATGTGAGGGAGACTGTTATAGACATAAGTGATATGAGAAACTAAACCAAAAATGCTAGTAGCAGAAAATGCAAAGAGCTGCTAGTAATTAGTATACAAGCTGGTAGTGTCAAAGCCATTTCAGTTCACATCCATAAAACCACGATTTACATCATCAGAGCACAATGCTTTCTGATGAAATCACCCAGGACCTGAACACTACTAAATTTTCAAATAAGTAAGAAAACTAACACACAACATTGCAAAATACATATTTTATTATTTGTAATGCCAGCAAGATTTGAATTATATCATTTTGAATAGTAACTATGACAAGACTACCACAACACAACTATTTACTGGTTATCCCAGTTACCACAATCTTCCTTAGCACTTGATTATTTTTTGTACCTACCGATAAATGTATAAACTGCTGTTTGTTGCTCATATTGCATGCTGTTACTGTGTTATTCAGTGCTTCCTATTTCTCTGTTATCCCGGTTTGCTGACCGTTGTTACCACATCCTTTAGCACTTGATTGTTTTCCTCTATTGTTTACTTCTATTGTAAATATGCGGATAATAATATCAACTAATGTATGATGTTCTTTTTGTATGCTGTTACTGTGTTAGTACTGCAGCATGTTTGCTGCTATCCTCTGTCTCCCTATATTTTTCCCTGGGTTGCATCTGGAAACAAGCCTTGGCTCAGTGTGCCTTTCCTGGTTACCAATGTTACCAATGTTTCAATAAAATAAAATAAAACACTCCTCTTTCCTCCACCCTTTCAGTCTACTTTCTGGAAGACCCATTCCACTGTCTAATCCATCCTCCAGTTTTCTTTTTTTATATAACAGAATGCTTTTATTTGTGTATTTAACAGAACAAAAACAACTAGAAATTATGAGCAGCACAGTATCAAGGTAAAATAGTACAGGATGTGCACTATTCAATAGTAAGAAGCAATAGCACAACAGTTAAAATTTTGAAACAGCAGAGATAGACATCAAGCAATAAGTCTCCATTAGTCAGAGCCCAATAGGTTGGGTAGAGGAGAGTGTTGGGTATAAAATTAAGGTACAAACAGTGCATACATTTTCAGTTTACATAACACACTTTTGCCACAAAGCCACAATGTCACAAATAGAGAAGAATGATTAAGATATTTATAAGACTGCCTTTTCAGCTGATAAAAGGAAGTCTACTATTCCATACCACTGGGCCACTGTGGGCCATTTTGGTGTAAGCCATAGTCTAGTGATGACTTTTTTAGCATAGGATGACAATATCAAAAGAAGTTTCAACCTTCACCCTTTTGTTTTATATTGAGCCAGTGGACTGAATAACAGTGCCAAGGTTAGGGTTACCAGCCCTGTTGTTCCAAAGACTGGGGCTAAGACAGATCCCAGCTGTGTCCAGCACAGTTGAAGTGGGGGAGCATTTCAAAAAATATAGCAATGGTCTGCCTGCTCTTCCCCACAGTTCCTATGGCAGAGCCCTGCCCTCAGGCCCATATATTTGAACTGAATGGCAGGGGTCTTGAAAATGTGCATTGGACATTTCCATGAAAAGTCTCTAAGATAAGGTGCCATAGACAATTTATATTCTGGTAGGACAAATCTTAGCCAAAGGGTATGATTGTGGTCCATCTGGAGCTCTGCATTCCACTTACTAAGAACTGTGGCAGTTTACTCTGTCAGTAGTTTAACTAATCCTCTCTAGAACATCTCCACTAAATGGCCCTCCGCACCTCAAACTTCTACTGAAGTTGTTGAAATTTAGCACCCAGGCTCTAAATATGTAATCAAATCTGAAGGTACCTGAAGTGGTCCAACTGGGATTACTAATATTTGAACTGGATTACCTGGAATGGTAACACACCCTGCTAGTCTAGGAACTGGTGAAGATGGGGGGTCACGTGATGGCTGCCTAGGAGTTGGATGTGTTCCGCGCTGGTTCCTGCACCCCTGTCTGAACTCGACCGATTTGCCCATCTTTGATCTGCTTTAGACTGATTCTTTCATGGGTATTTACACTTACAGCATCCGGGTACAAGTAAACTCGGTAAAAATTAATAAAAAGTACCTGTATGGAGTCGGAAATGATAGAGCTCCCACCACGCCATATGCTGCTGACTACTCCGAGAGATAAGCAGACCAAGCGAGCGAAGGCGCAACCAGCTCCTGCCTCGTCCCAATTGACGTCTTGGACTGCACTTACTGAGGACAAATTCCAGGAGGTCCTTGATTCTTTAAAGGAAATGCTGGCTAATCTGTTGCTTGACCTTCGTACTATGAATACCACGGTGGAACAATTTGCAATCCGCACGGGAGACAATGAGGCCAGGATTTCATCACTTGATGATTGGTGTAACCAGATGGACACAGAACTGCCTATTTTGTGAAAATGATCCAAAAAATAAAGGAAAAAATGGAGGACCTAGAGGGTAGGTCCAGAAGGAATAACTTAGTGATTCTCGGTTTACCTGAGAGGGAAGAGGGCCGGGATGTTATCTCCTTCATCCAAAAGTTGTGTGAAAAGCTCACCGGTCCCTCTCCTAATGGGCCTACCTATATTGTAGAATGAGCTCACAGGGCTCTCTGCGCAGCTCCACTGCCAGGACCCCCCCCCAGACCACTGATTTTTCACTTGTTAAATTTTTTAGATAAACAACATATTCTGAGTGCAATCAAGTACATTAAGGAGGTTCAGTGGGAGGGCAAGACCCTTAGAATAGCTCAGGATCTACCCTATACAGTCCGGCAAAAGAAATCTGCACTTCACCCACTTATTGCTAAAATCATAGCGGCTGGCATAAAGTTCAGAGTCCGATATCCTGCGGTTCTTCAAGTTTACCTGAAAAACCAGTGGTACTCCTATGACATGCTCGAACAAGCAAGAATGGGCCTCTGGGAGTAATTACTAGAACTATTCAAATGAGGATTATATTATTAACATGGCTCTCTGATCTTTCAACTGGTGAGACAGTGATTATTTTGCAGTGAGATTGCTAGCTTCATACTCGAGCACTATCAAAGAGACAATTGGTGGTGCATACTTGATCCTTTGGGGGGAAAGTACTTCAATTAGCACTCTTATCTAACTCGGCTAATGTCAGTACCGAGTACTGAAAGGTGTCCTCCTCCCATAGAATCGCATTTTGATCGCTTCCAACATAGATATCTGGCGGTTATATTTTCTTATTTTGGATCTAAGAACTCCTGATGAAGGAACGTTAATTTTCTTATGTTTTATTTTCTCTGAGTAGCTCTGCTCGTTAGTATGAATCAAAAGATGCATAGAGTATGATTTTGTTCGACAATATGAAGATCGGGCGACATCTAGTGGTTGCTTAATATTATCGCTCCATGGCTAAATATGTTGCTTGGATATTTTGTCATTGTAATGTCCATAATTCCTATAACTAATAGGTCTGAGTTAAATATGAAGGGGCATGGCTACTGGATCCACAATCGTTCTGTTTGAACTTTCAGAATCTCTTTGGGACTCATATGATGTATGCTTCCTTTTGGGAACAGTCTTATTATTTCTAGGCATTTTGTAATTGTATTTTAGGAAAGCCCACAGTCTTTAGTAGGGGATTTTCCTAACAAGATTCTTTGGACTGTCTTTTTTTTATTATAATTAAGCAACTGCATTTTATTTATTGATTATTTACCCTAGATAGTTACTTCTCCACTGTGTTAATATTTACAGCACAATTCATTTTGTGGGAATGCCTTCAGGGAGAAGTCGTCCCTTTATCCCTTAATCCTTGCCCCCCCCTTTTTTATTTTTATTTCAACTGTTTTATTATTGGCAGCACTACCTAAGGTTTCTTCGATGCGATGTTGGGTTGGGATGGGGGATGGAGCACATGCTCGGGCAGTTATTTTGGAATCACGTCCCAGATTATCTGGCATGTCAGTTGTTAGGACTGAGGTTGTAGTTAGTGGGATAGGAGGGTGTTATAATGAGAATGTCTTTTTGTCTGACTATATGTTTAGTATTGTTGATGTGGATGTTTATAGTTAGAGGGACTGTATTTCAGGGGTATTGGGGGGATACTACCATTCTCTGAAAAGTGTATTGTGCAGAATATTTCTTTATATATTAGCTAATATGAGGGTAGGGGGTGGAAACACCTGTTATGTCGGAGAGTCATGGTTTATTTTTCTGTTTTCTCTGGGGCATTCACAAAGGGTAAGCTAGTAGTAGTTTCGGTTCCTCCATGCAGCACATTACTTAATAGGTGCTATGGGTGGTCAATATAACTTTATTAGCTGGTACACTAAGGGGGCCCAAGACAGACGTAAACATCTAACCGTCCTAAGACATCTCCAACACTTGAAAGCCCATGTTGTTTGTCTGCAGGAAACACATCTTAAGAGAGAAGATGTTTCACTACTATGGAGGCTCTGGGTGGGACAAGCCTATGGTGCTGGAGCCTTCTCTAGACGGGGAGGCACAGCAATTCTTGTGGCCAGATCAGTTCCATTTATAATGACACAAGAAAGTTGGGACCCACAGGGAAGATATGTTATCTTCTGGGGCACACTCAAATCCTTCCCTATAGCAATAGGCTCGGTATTTTGCCCAAATGTAGAGACACCACAGTTCTTCACTGATTTGATCTCAGCAGTAGTAACCAACCACCCCTATGCTAACTATCTTAGGAGGGGACTGGAATGTTGTTCCACAGTCTGAAACTGATCGTTCGGAAAGTAGACGAGTGGGTCTTTCCCCAGCCCAGACAGCACTAAGAGACCTCATGACAGCTACAGAGACACTGGATGTGTGGAGAGTCCTTAGCCCCAGAGACCGGCAATATACATACTTTTCCCCTCCACATAAAACTTTATCCTGTATATATTATTTCTTATTAAGTGCTATCTCCCTTCCAGGAGTGATAGATGTATATATTCACCCTAGGGTTCTATCAGACTATTCTCCAGTTAGGGTTTCCTTTCTCCTAGGACTGGGGCTAAAAAGGGACACCCTTTGGTGCGTCAACACACAGTTACTTCAGAAAGCCTCTCTAGTGGAACATACTCAAAACTTTATCTCCACTTTCCTAGAGACAAATATAGGAACTGTGACCCAGGTGGATCTCGTTTGGGCAGCGCTTAAATGTGCACTTCGAGGAGATTTCATCCGTTTAGCATCTACACAAGCAAGACAGAGTAAAGATCAGTTAGACTCGATTCTATGAGACATATGAAGTTTAGAACTTTCCCTACATCGTACTTCTCCAGGGTCTGATTGGGCCAAGTTGTATCTCCTCCAGTCTCAATATGCAGACATTATGGCTCAAAAAGCTGAGCTCTCTTTACGCCACACTAAAATGCAGTATTTGGAGTCAGGGGAACGAGCCCGGAAACGTCTGGCCCTCAGACTCAGGTAGGCCGAAACTGCCAAATTTGTGGCTAGTCTGTGCCCCTCCCCTGAGGAGAATATTATTTCTGATCTGAAGGAAATTACAGCAATCTTTGGAAGTTACTATCGATCGCTCTATTTAGCCGATATCCCTTCTAGCTCTGGGGGCTGTGCTATAGCGAAATATCTAGATTCGATACCCTTCCCAATCTCTAATCCCTCTAGAGAATTGACCTAGGCTCCCCAATAACGACGGCAGAGATAGAACATGCTACTAAATTGCTTTCCCCAGATAAAGCTCACAGGCCAGATGGTCTCCCTAATAATCTCTACAAGATTTGTTGTCCCCAGTTGGTTCCGTTCCTAGCAAAGGTATATAATTTCTGGTTTGACAAAGGAATGAGTGAATGTTTTTCCTTGAGGCTTTGATAACTTTGATTCCAAAGCCCTGTAATGACCCCTTACATCCCGGCAACTATCACCCAATTTCTCTTCTCAACTCTGATGTTAAAATATTGGCCAAAATTTTAGCCACTCGTCTTGCACCTTTCATAAGAGAATTCATCAGGCATGATCAGGTAGGTTTCATGGTGGGCCGCTCCTCGGGATTCCATGTGAGGAAACTCCTGCACCTAATCTTGGCATCGAGGGAGTCCGATGTACCTTCTGCGTTGGTCTCCCTCGATGCTGAGAAAGCTTTCGATAGGGTTTCTTGGGACTTCATATTCACCTCCTTTCGTAAGTTCGGGGTCCCTGAAAATTTTGTCCAATGGGTCAAGATTCTGTACTGCAGCCCTACTGCTAGGGTTTGGTGCAACAGTTACCTTTTCATCTCATTTCTCCTTCAGAGAGGAACCCATCAGTGCTGCCCGCTTTCCCCACTTTTGTTTAATTTCTATTTAGAACCCCTTATCCGCAGATCAATTAGTTCTACTAGCATAACAGGTATTCAACTTGAAGGCAGTTGATACCTCCTCTTGGCTTATGCAGATGACTTACTCTTGCACTTGGAAAACCCCATGTCCACTGTGCCTGCCCTGCTTGAAGAATTGAGCATTTTCTCACGTGTCTCCTCCTATAAACTCAATGTCGCCAGATCCCAGATTTTCCCCCTCAATCACCACCTTACTAAGTCCGAAGTTTCAGACTTGGGTTTGACATGGTCTCCCCAAACTTTGACTTATTTAGGGATTAAAATAACCAGAGATGTGCCTTCCATGATAAAGGAGAACCGTAGTAAGTTGATTTCTACACTTAGAGCTGACCTAACTAGGTGGGATGCTCTACCGATGACTCTCTGGGGCCTCATAAATGTCCTTAAAATGAACATGCTCCCACGGATCTTATATCGGATGGGAATGTTGGGCCTTTTCTTCCTAAATCCTGGTTCAGCCAATTGAGGAGTATGTTTACTAAGTTTCTATGGAGAAACAAGGGAGACCAAAAAGGCTACAGTAAACTTACTGCCCCCAAAATTAGAGGCGGCCTTGCCCTCCCAGATTTTTTTACATACTATAGGGCCCAGCATCTTAGTTAGATGGATAGATGAGCCTACTAGGCCTCAGGCCAATTCCTATACTCCTACATGGGTTGAAATTGAGAGAGCTTTAGGAAAGCGATTCCGTTGTTCCCTTTCAGCAATAATATAACAAACCCCTTCCTGTCATCCAGGTCCTCTTAAAAATTCCCCTGTTGTCTGGTCCCTTCATGCACTGTGTTAGATGCAGATACACCTATCTCTTAACTGGTGCAGCTTGCTAAGTCAGCCCCTTTTTAATAACCCTCACTTTTTGATAAATAAGTTCACCATCCTACCCTCTTTTTGCCATTGGTTACAACATAGTGTGCTAGGGGACTTCTACAGTGAGGGTGCTATATTGCCCTTTTCATCTCTTCAAGAGAAATTTCAGTTGACCAATAATGAGGTTTTTAAGTAATGACAAATTAGATATGCTATCCTGGCCTTCTTAGGGACCAAACCTTGGATCTCCCCGCTGCAGGATGATTTACCTGCAGTACTCTATGTAGTGAAACAACAGCACTCTGTTTCTGTTACATATAAATTATTGCAAAGCCTTGATGCTGCACTCCCATCAGGGACTTGTTACTACTGGACTCACACACTCTCCCTCCCAGATACCCCTGACTACTGGAATGCAATTTGGAAAACCACATATAAATTCATCAAACAGGACATATTGAGACTTACTCAATTTAATGTTATGCACAATTTGTATTATACCTCTTTGAGATTGCATACCATTAGAAAATTGGTATCCCCAATTTGCCATCGGTGTTCAGAGGACCTGGGCTCCCTATTCTACATGTTGTGGGAATGTTCAAAGGCTAAAACATTCTTGAGTTCCATTAAAGGCATTTTGGACCTGATTTTGGGCCTGGAATCTTTATTTACCCCAAAGTCTTGCCTTCTGACTTCGTTCTCACAAGGCACACCCAACACCAGGAAAGCTTATATGACCTTAGTGGCAGCAATAGCTAAGTTGGTTATACTTAGGCATTGGAAGGACAATTCCCTGCCTTCACTCATAGAATGGTACCAAGAGATGTTAATGGCCATCCAACTTCAAAAACACATTGCTGCCATGCGACATAGAATGGAGGCCTATCAGTCACTATGGGAACCTCTTCTGGCTTTATTATCACTCCAGAAACCTTAGTTGGACACCGTTGTGTCCCTCCCCTTTTTTGTGCTTCTGGCATGCAGGCTTTGGGGGGGAGGTGGGGGATTATAAAGTGGGAGGGAGGTTTATGTGATACGGGTGTATTAGGTATTGTAATTGTTAGTTGATGTCTGTTGCATGTTTGTTTTTTATTTTTCCTTGCACCTATACTAGATTCACATTGCTTTCTAATGTATCTTGCTGCCAAAAATCAATAAAGTATATTGAATTAAAAAAAGGAATTGGTGAAGATAAATAACACCCCTTCTTTACCAGTGCAATAAAAAGGGGTCTAACTTATTCAGTGTGCATGTTTCATCCTGCATTGGTGTCTTTGACCATATGTTGAATTCAGTTAAGGAAGCTGCTTTGTGAACTGTATTGCTGATTGCTGGCTCACACTGCACAGGTGGCTGTTGGTAACTGGCTGCAAGGAGAAGACAGGACTAGGCAGTGAGTCAGCAGCCATGCAGGACCACCCATGAGGAGTGGTTACCCACTATAAAGCCCCACACCATGCACTCAGCATGAGAATGGGGGTGAGCATGAGTGGCAAGCTCCACTCCATAGAGGAAAAGAAAGGAATGAAGTAACAAGGAAAGTGGGGCATTTAAGTAAGATTAACCAAAGTGGGGTTACTATATATGTTTTAAGGGGAGGGGCATTAAGAGGGTACTATTTATTTATAAATTTTGATCTTAAGTATAGCAGAAAGCAACTGAGCAAAACCCTTTTTTAGCTATGCACCTATTCTATTTCATACGTCTTGTGTTCTTGCCTTGCAGGCCAAGCTACTCCAGTTGTAGGAAAACAAAGGGAATTGGGAGCCTCTTGGCCACCACTTATCCTGATAAAACAAGAAGTAAACCATAATTTAAAAAGAAGGAATGTGTTTATTAATAATGGGAGGAACTTTGACCTGTGCAGCAAGGTAACAGTTTTAAATCCCTATGCCCTGCATGAACATCTTCAGGGGCAACAGGGAAGTATTACCTTGCTTTTGCTAATGTTAGGGGGAGATGTATAGTTAAATCCAGGACCAGAAGTAGTTAAAATCAAGATATTAGATGACAATGCATGAAGCCTGGGAACTAAAATGGATACACTGAACTTAATGGTAGAGGAACACGCCCCTGATGTCCTAGGTTTAACCAAGACCTGGTTAACTAATAAGATGGAAGACGATGAATTTAAACTTCATGGCTATTCATTATTTTATTCATATAGACCCAAAAGGGGGGAGGGGGAGTCATGCTATATGTTAAAATTCATTGGGGCCAAGAGAAAATCCTTCTTAAAGGTAGTGACAATAATATTGAATATTTAATAGTTAAGTTAAACAAACTGAAGATCACTTTTGCTGTCATTTATTCACCACCTATAACAACATTAAAATCAGTAGAATGTGTGATTATAACAAGATATATAGTACACTAGGAGACAAGTTATTGGTGCTAATAGAGGACCTAAATTGTAATTGGCTGGGCCCTCAAGGAGATCAGCTAAAAGAAACTATTTTGATTCTTGGAGTAACACAATATATAAAGGACCTCACGAGATATACCAAGAGTACCAGGAATGGTACTCTTCTTGATTTATTATTTGTCTCCTTCCTAATAACAGTAGAGAATTCAGGATTCCTTTCCCCATACTGTACCTTGGAGATCATAACCTGATATGGGGAACTATATTAATTCCCCAAGCACAGGGATTGCTTGACTGTGCCAACTATACATGGGTAAGGGACTTAAGAAATTTTTCAGAGGATAGGTTCTTAGTAACTGTAGAAAGAGAAAAATGGGATAGATGTTTGCTTCTAACAGATCTAGATTTGTCCATACAGTATTTTACTGAAACATTTAATAGTATTTGTGATTCACATGCACCAAAATGTAAAAAGAAAATAAAACAAGCTAGACTTCCTTAGATCAATGAAAAAAATTTTTAAATCATAAGGGTCAAAAACAGACTTTGGCAAAAAGCCATAAGAATCATGCAGGACAGGGACTGGGTGCTTATTAAAAATAAGAGAAACAAATGTAGACAACAAATAAGGAAAGCTAAAGCTCTATACTATAAAAGCAAACTGCACTGTAATAATGCCCCCATATGTTTTGGCAGAATATTAACTTTTATTTAAACATTTGTCTTGGCTTTAGTAGATTGTTAATAATCTGCCAACCCAAATTATGGAATACTTGGACAAATACAAACTAATTACACCGTTGCAATCTGGGTTTCATAAAGGGCACTCAACTACTTCAATTTTACTGGAGTTTAACAATTTGATTAGCTCATCTTTGCATTCTGGTTTAGAAACTACAGCAATTTTTATTGCTTTATCGGAGGCATTTGACCTGCTGAACCACTCCCTCCTCTTCCAGACAGTAGAAACTATGGGAATTACTGAAGGACCCTGGTGATGGCTATGGTCTTACCTGGGCAGCTGCACTCAAAGGTTATTAGTCTCAGGATGCATATCATTCAGTACAGACATTACCAGAGGAGTACCTCAGGGTCCATTTTAGGATCCATGTTATTCCTATTATTTAATAACAGCCTGCCACAAGTAATGCGGCTCTCACAGGTGAGACTGTATGCGGATGATCATACAACCATAATAGTGACTGGTCAAAATGTCTAAGGACTCAAGGAAAAGATGCAGGCTGTTTTTGACAGCCTGCAGGAGTGGTTCACCAGGTCAGGGCTTATTATGACTACTAAGAAAACCAACTTGCTGCATTTCATTCACAAAAATAAAAACTATGTCAGAATTAAAGTAAATACAGTTTGTGATGAATGTTTGGAACAGGTAAATCAGTATTGCTATTTAGGAGTCATTTATGATGCCTATATGTCCATTAGGGAACACATAATTACACTGATATAAAGGCTAAATAAAAGAATAGGTGCTCTACGTCAAACAAACTAAGTGTCTAAGTAGAAATGATCGAAACAAAGTGGTGGAACAATTAATCATTCTGGTCTTAACATATGACAAACTCATATATCGAACTGCAAATAAACAACTACTAAACAAATTAGATAGGACTTATTATAAAATAACAAGGTATGTACTGTATTACAATGCAATATAAGAACCCATCACTGTACCCTGTTATCCTCATTGCAATGTCAGCACTTAGACACTTAACATGCAAGATCATTGCAAAAAAATATTTATAGATACCATGCCTTACACCCTAACCACTATATTAATGAAGCATTGTTTGACAGGGACAAAGTGACCCTTGGAGATACTAAAGGATCAGTTTATGTAAATAAAATCTCTTTTTCAACTATTAGAAATAAGCATGGGAAAAGAGCACCATGCTTTAAGGCTGCCAGATACTGGACAATTCTACCTTAGTCAGCCTGAACATCTCCATCATTTGAATTGTTTGCTCAGGAGATAAAAGGTCTAAACCAATTCAGTTGTTAATGCAACTAGAATATTGTTCTTAACTTTTGTATTGCTCAGATACTAATAGCATTCTTGTCCTTTCTGGGACTTGATTTATAATTTTAGATCTCACTTTAGTATTTTGAATCCATGTAGTTAATGTTTTGTTTGATAAAGAGGATTGCCCAAATAAAGGGGCAGACCCTATTGTCCCAAGGCCCGGGCATGTGGTGTGTGGTAGTCAGGAGGCGGAGAGTGAGGGGGAAGGGAAGGTTAGAAGGAAAGCATGAGGTCACAGAAAGGGGAGGACCCCATGAGGTCATGAATGGGGTGGGCAAAGGGGGCCGGATTGGAACAGGAGGTGGCAACCCTGGATTGACCAAGGGACCAAAAGGGCAGGGCCAATTGGGGCAGTAATAAGGGACTGCACAGCCAGGGGAGCTCATAAATTTGCTCCAGGAGATTTTCTCTGGAAGCACGTCAGTTTGGCTTAGTAACTGTCAGTAGGGCAATTTTTAGTTAGGTATAGATAAAAAAAAACTTAAAACAAATGAAAAGGGCTTGAGAGAAGTAGTACCATAGGTTAAAGCAACTGGGAAAGGGTTTGGGGGGTGAGATCCTGAAGGATTGCTCATGTGAGTACTGCAAAACCAAATAAAGGAGGCGAGTAAGCTAATTTTACACAATTAAGAGAGCCTGAGGAGAAGTATAGGCTGGGTGTGTCTGTAGTGATTTAAGTTTTGTCCCCTGATCTCTAATGGCAGGATATTGCTTTGTGACTGCCTTATGCTAAGAGCATCTGGGTCATTAACTTGGGGGGTAATTTGGGCTTGGGGACATCATTGGTTTGTTACTGGGAGCTGCTTGCCTCTGGTGCCAGAAGCTGTGGGTTAGATTCCTGTATTAGCTGAATTTACTTGCAGATTTGCAGCTTTTTTCCCCATTTTCAGAACAGGTTGCGCTAGTATGACAAGCCGTTTGTGCACCTGGGTTCTGAAGAAGGGCTGGTTGTTTGTTGCTGCCTGGCTCTCTGGTTTGTGGGGGCCTATTCAGTTGGTACTGTTGAACTGGGTGCTGGCGGGTTTTCCATGCTGATTTTGGGCAGTTTGATCCTCTGTGATGGCAGGGCTCACTCGCTCAGTGGAGTGTTTTGCCTACTAGGTCTTGGCACTTTCTGCCCCAGAGCTGGCAGGCAGAGAAAGCAGCGTGTGCGGTTGGGGCTCCTGGGTGCCTGGTTGAGACTGCTATTACGAATTGGTGGGTAGTTCTCACGCAGGATTTAGGATGGCATCAGGGGTTTTAATAGATGGATCCAGCTGTTTTGGGTCCACCAGGGATGGTCGCGGGGAGCAAACAGTCAGGAGGAGCACAAAAGAGAGACCCGTGTCCTACCACGTGGGGTGGCGGGTGACGTTACCGTCACGTGGTGCCTGAGGAAAAGGAAGCAAGCAGGTGGATGTGGGCCCTCAGTTTTCCCAGCATCTGCTGTCAGAATGGGGCATTTGGTGGTTTTCCTTTGAACGGGCATCAGAGTTAGAGGGCCAGAGACAATTTAAAAAAAGAAAGAAAGAAAAATGGACCAGTGGAGTGTGAAGGGGATCCGTGGCCTACTGTGGGGGGGTTGGAATGTGACACACAGCCACACAATCACTGGCATTGTACATTTTGGAGATCGGGGAAACAGGGCAACAGGATGGAAGGGAAGTGGGTGGACACATTTCAAAATTTTCTGGCGATATTCGTGTGATTCAGCTGAGCGGGAGCTCGAGGCCCTAGTGTTAAGGGGCTGTTTGGGGGACCACGTGGGCCAGCACAGCTGCCTGGGTATTTGTGATGGAAGAGCTTTGGTAGCCTTGCTAGCTGTGAACGGGGGCAGGAATTTGAATTGCTGTTTTAAGGGGGAGGATGGAGTGCTACTAGGGGCTGGCCTTGGGCCCCAGCTCCCAAGGCATTGTTTGAGACTAAGTGCAAGCATTTTGTTGGCATTTAGTTGGGCAGGCCAATGGTCACTAGACCATCATGGGCAACAGAACACCCGACAGATTGTGAAGTAGCCTGGGGCAGTAAAAAAAAAAAATAGAAAAGAAGGAAGGGATCCAGCAGGCCAGTAGGCCCCTTTGAGGGGAACCAGAGGGGGGAATCTAGACCTCCCAGGTGGACCACCATTTGCACAGGTGCACCGTTTGTTAAGGCAGGTGAACAGGGTTTGTTAGGCAGGCTGGTTAGGGACAGGTAAGGCCGGTAGATATAAGTGCCCACCACAGGGGTTTGAATCCCATCAACTCCCAATTAGGTATAGGGAAACCGAGGTACACAATTCAAAGCATTAATGACTGTGTGATTTGTTTTCATTAGATATCACTGACCAGAAGGATGGCCCCCAGGAAAATGAAGCCGAGCAAAGAGGCCTGCTACCGAGTGGTGATGGACCTGGTGGACAAGGCAAACTGGCTACTGGAGGTGGCGGAGCCAGACGGTGGGGAAAAAGGGAAAAAGCAGAAGGGGAAGCAGGGGAAGGGGCAGGAGAAGAACAAGAGGGTGCCTCAAGCTCCAAGCAGCTCTGAACCTGAGTTAACACTGGTGGCACCTCTACCCCGGTCCCCTGTAACCCCATACCAGAGCCATTACCAACACCTGAGCATGGGCAGACACCGGTGAGCCTCCTCCAGCAAGCTCCTGCTACCCTAACAGCACTGGCATTGCCACCACAGTTCTGGCAACCCATGCCCAGCCCAGCAGGAGTGCCCATGCCAGGACCCAGCACCTCACAGCCAACCACAGCAGGTAATCAGGTGGTGACTACTATCAAGAGTAGTGTCAAAGAATACATTGAGCAAATGTTGAAAGCTATGGGGACAATGGGCTCAGGCACTTAGAGAAGGCCTTAGGCAAAATTAAAGGGACGGGGGAGGGGGAGAGTGGGGGGTGGGGGCCTGATGATGGGGAGAGAAGTGGGGGTGCCTGGGGTACAACTGGGGACCATGTGCCCACTGCCATGAAAAAGTAGATATGGAAGAGTGAATATGTTGATATTTTTGCCCTAGTGAATGTCGACAATATGGATAAATATGAAGAGAAAGATAGTTTTGAGAAGAAAGACATGGCGGCAGCAGTAGTGCTGTTGGGGAAAAGGGGAGGACGATAAGTCATGGAAAGGGAAAATCTGGGACAATTGGTCCACAGGTTTCACCTACTTTATGGCAATAGTCATTGAGAAACAGCCACAACTTGCCACCCCACTCTTGACCTACTCGCTCATAATTAAAAATGTGTACAAAAAAGGGGCCATAGTTGGCTAAAATATGATGAAAAATTCAGGAAACAGATGGCATATTTTGGGGACATGAAATGAGATGCCAGGCAGATAGATCTGTGGCTAGAAATTTATACAGGGCCCACCAAAAGGGAGGCCGAAGGGGATAAAAAAGGGAGGGGGCTGACACAGAAGGCTTTCTGGGGATTCAACAGAGCATTTTGTTCTTGGCCTAACTGCCATTTTTGACACATATGTTCCAAGTACGGGGGGCACCACCCAGTGTCCAAGTGTAAATTTAACTGGGAAAATGGGTTAGGCAGTCAGGACAATTCATACCAGTAGCCCTTTTGAACCAATCAAGTTGTCTTTAGTGGGCAGCACTGGGGGAGAGGAAACCATGGAGAGGGGCATGGGGTGGAGGAGGGTACCTCTACCAACCTCACCATCAGGACAACTGAAAGACCCTTAGGTGACGGTTTCCGGCTGGCCCACACGTCCATCAAGTATGAGGTGCTGGAGGGGTGGCTGCGGAAATACCCAGACCAGGAGGCCACACAGAAACTGAGGGAAGGTTTTTGGATGGGTTTTAATCTCCTCTTTAAGGGAATTAGGAAAGGGACAAGAGCAAAGAACCTCCAGTCCACAAAGGGTAAGGAAGAAATGCTAGCGCACAAAACTGAGAAAGAAGTAATGGCGTGGAGGGTGGAGGGACCATTTTCCACCCCCCTGCTGTTCAATTTGAGGATTTCACCACTGGGGCTCATCACCAAGAAACAGCAAGGTGAGTACAGGGTGATTCATCACCTGTCCTTCCCGGAGGGTGATTCGGTTAACGATTACATTGGGGAGGAGGACAGTAAGGTAACATACACTACTCTGGAGGAGGCGGTGCGGCTAATCAGGTCTAACCAGAGTGTCTGGTTAACCAAAATGGACATAGAAGCAGCATTTCAGCTGCTACCGTTTAGGCAGGAGGATTGCGATCTGCTGGGATTCCAGGTGGGAGACAGATATTATTTCAACAAGGCCATGCCCATGTGGTGTTCCATAGCATGCATTACTTTTGAGATGCTCATCACCTGGTTACAGTAGGCATTCCAAAACAGGTATGGACATCAGACAGTAGTGCATTACCTGGATGATTTCCTCTTCATTGGGGAAGGGTGAGGGGAGACAGAAAGAATGTTAAAGGACTTCAAGGACTTATGCCAAGAACAGGGGGTACTGCTTGCGGAGGATAAGATGGAGGGACCCAGCCAGACAATAGAATTCTTAGGACTTGAACGGGATATGGTACAGGAGTTATTTAGATTGCCAGGGAAGCTGTTGGGGCATTTGAATTTCACTTGCAAAGTGGTCACCTCTGGATGCACGTTCACCAGTGTCTAGCATGGGCAACCCGTGGGGCAACACAACCACAACATTGGGTAGACATCAAAAAAGAGGCAAGTGAGGACTTGGGGGTATGGGAATATTTCCTCAAGATGTACAATGGGCAGCTCTTCTGGCAAGAAGAATGGTTATATAATACCGACCCGCAGCTGTACATGGATGTGGCTGGGGGGTCAGCATGGGAGGCTATTTTCGGGGAAAATGGTTAGCAGAACTGTGGGCCTTCGGGTGGATGCAAGAAGTGGTGATGAGAGGCATCACTTTTCTAGAAATTTTTCCAATATGGGTGGCCATGTTAATATGGGGTATAGAACTCAAGAATCAGCAAGTCACATTTTGGAGTGATAACAGGGTGGTAGTGGAAGTCCTGAACAAGAAAAAGACGAAGTCTGACTGGGTTATGAGGATGTTGAGCAGGATGGTATGGCAAGGACTGACATTGAAAATGTCATTTAGAGCTAGGCACATTGATGGTGTAAACAATGTGATAGCTGATTGCCTTTCCCGATTGCAGATGAACAAATTTCGGACTGTCACACCCAGAGCAGAGCCTTGGCAGACCACCATCCTGGTGTATGCATGGACTATTAGATTGGGGGATCCAAAATTTTATTCCGCAACTCCTGGGTCCCCAGGACCCTTAGAGCATACGAAACCTCTTGGAGGGCATTTCCAAACTTTCGGGAGCAGTACAGTGGCCAGATAAGTGGGGCAGTGACAAGGGAGCAGATGGCCAGATTCATAGTGGAGGGGTGGAACCAGAACATGGCACAAGCGGCTATGGGGATTCATCTGGCAGCAATAGGGCAGATATGCACACTGAGAAGATGGGAGGATCCAACCAAATGCAACCTAATTGGCAGAGTGATGCAAAGATGGCTGTGGGGAATCGATAGAAAGAAGGATAATAGGAAGCTGATATCAGAAGGTTTGATGACACAGCTGATGGAGGTGCTACACTGCATCAGCAGCTCTAGTAAGGAAGCTGTACTGTTCAGGGCTCTGTACGCTATGATGAATAGTGGGGCATTTGGACTTAACGAGGTGGTGGGCCATGGTAGAAAGAAGGATGGGGGGGTCTGCTTTGGGAAGACGTGGAATGGGCGGAGGACGCGATAGCAGTCCTATTAAGGAGATCAAAAATGGATCAGCAGGGTAGTGGCACCAAGGTGTGGTTAAAGAAACACCGTAGTGCAGCCACCTGCCCAGTGGGGGCTCTGCATGTGTACACGGCAGACTGCTCAAGAGCAGGGAGTCCCTTGATATTCATACATGGGGATGGCAGGCCAGTGTCTGGGTACCAGGTTATGGCCATACTACACAAGAGGCTAAAATCTTTAGGGGAATCTGTGGAGGGATACTCCTCCCATTTGTTTAGGATTGGGCGGCCACTGTCATGGCAGCAAACGGTGACAGGCTGGGAGAGATTAGGCAGAAGGACAGGTGGTTGTCTGATTGTTATAAAAAATACATCTGCAATATCCCACAATAACGATGTCTCTCTTTTTCCCCACAGCAGGTACATATTGAAATTGGAAGAGGGGATAATGAAGGGGTGGGTGGGGAGTAGGGAGAAGGGAAATGTGTAAGATACAAAACAATTTTTGCTTTTGGTTATGCAGGGGCCACAAGGAAGCTAGAAATATGGATCTGTGGGCATTCCTTTATACCTTGTACATTGGGTGGAGAAATGGGTGGCCAGGAGACAAGGGGGGAAGGCAGCTGTACCTGAATAGCAACACAATCCATGTGGTATGGAAAGGCCTATGGAGAATGAAGTGGGCCCAGCTGTTGTGAAATCTGAGGGAGATCAGGAAGGACCATAGATGGCCAGACCTGATTGTGTTGCATCTGGGTGGAAACGACCTGGGGAGTAGGCCCTGGCTGGACATATTCTATCAAATAAAACAGGATCTTCAAAAAATAAAAGAATGGTGGCCGGAGGTTTCTCTGGCCTGGTCTGATATCATGCCGAAGGGTTTGGTGGCAGGCAGAGAGCCACAAGGAGATGGACATAGCCAGGAAGCGCATGAATGCATGGGTGGGCAGGCTATTTGAGAAGTATGGGAGGACTGGTCATACAACATGGAATACTGGAATGGGTAGATGAATACTACCGGGGAGATGGGATGCACTTACCGGGCCTTGGCCTAGCCCTGTTTAATGCAGAGATTGCTAATGCCATCGAAGCATAGCTGGCACAAAAATAATAAAAAATAAATAATAATACATAGCTAAAGGGATAGGATTTGGGGGTAGAGGGAAGAGAGAGGGGGCAGCAGGGAAGTCCACCGTCCATTGCAACCTGGAGGTGGACTAGTGGAAAAGGGGATGAGGACAGGAAATAATGGGGGATAACAAAGGAAAACACTAAAAGGTGACCTGGGACCGATAAGCAAGCAAAGTGCAGTATATGCTTGTACCTTTCAACAAAGAGGAAGAGGCTGGCCCCCATGATGTACATCTGAGGCAGAAGAAAAGAAGACATTAGTAGAAGTGATGAATTGAAAAGAATGTGTCTGTATATAATGTACAAAACTATTAAGTGGAAGAGATTGTAAAATTGAAAAGTTATGGAAACGTACTATGATTTTGTAAACAATGATGGTTTGGAAATCTTAAGTAAATTAATTTGCCAAACTGTGCAACCACACACAACTTTTCTATGTCTCTTATTGGAGGGGCTCTGGGGACAAAGAGAGCTGCCCAAATAAAGGGGCAGATGCCATTGTCCCAAGGCTCAGGCATGTGGTGTGTGGTAGCCAGGAGGTGGGGGGGAGGGGGGAAGGGAAAGGGAAGAATAGAAGGAAAGCATGAAGGTCACAGAAAGGGGAGGACCCCATGAGGGCAAATGGGGCAGGATGGGAACAGGAGGTGGCAACCCAGGATTGGCCAAGGGACCAAAAGGGCAAGGCAAGCTGGGGCAGTCATAAGGGACTGCACAGCCAAGGGAGCTCACAAATTTGCTCTAAGAGATTTGCCACCCACCCACCCACCCTGAGAGAGAAGCAGGAGGGCACTGTGGCTGGTGGAGCACAGTGCACCACTGTGGCAGGTGGAGCACAGTGGCAGGAAGGACAGGATTGCCACAGGTGGACGGCAGAGAAAAAGGCTGGATGAGGACAGGAAATAAGGGGGGATAACAAAAGGAAAACAGTGAAAAGGTGACACAGGACTGATAAGCAAGAAGCAGGGGTATGGTGTGTACATTCGTACCCCTTTCCAAAAAAAGAGGAAGAGGCCAGCACCCCCCCATGATGTACATCTGAGGGGCAGAAGTAAAGAAGAAATTAGTAGAAGTGATGAATTGAAAAGAATGTGTCTGTATATAATGTACAAAAATATTAAGTGGAAGAGATTGTAAAATTGAAAAGTTGAGGAAACGTACTATTATTTTGTAAACAATGATGGCTTGGAAATATTAAATAAATTAATTTGCCAAACTAAGCAACCACACGCAACTTGTCTATGTCACTTATAGGTGGGGCTGTGGGGACAAATGTGCCTTCTGTTAGTTTTAATACATGTATATGTATAGGCAACATTTATAGTTAAAAAGCTACTGATGCCTCAAAGAAAATTTTAAAAAACATAATAATTAGGTACAATTCTGCTTGCATTCTATTTATATTATATACATTTCTCCTCTCCATAATTTATTACAAAGGAAATCTGTATACGTACATGATAATTGTCCCTTAGACTTTATTTTGAGTTCATCTGCCTATGTAGATTATTTCCTACTCCAAGTCATAATCTTCTGTTGCAACATCACAGTCTGTTGCCACGGGAGTAACTGTGAGGTCAGGAGCAGTACTCTATGACCTCAGGTAGGGAGAAAGCAGCAGAAATAGATGAACTCTTTAGAAGCAGAAATACTGTTTGTTTTTTTTTATACAAATTACCTCAGTAATAAATAATGGGGAGAAATACAGAACTAATGGGAAATACAAACTGGACTGTGTCTAAATGTTATGTTTTGTTAAAATTCACCTGAACGTGTGACCAGCTCTTTAATGTCTCATATGCTAATTGGGTCTCCTGTTAGTTCTAGTATATGTATAGGTAACATACAGCTCAGACACAAAGGGCAACCCTAGGAGGCATACACCAAGTGCGGTCCAGACCCTAGCTTTACTGTTTGCTGAGCTTCACTGATCTTCACCAACTGGGAGAGAGACCAATCATGGAGGGAAGGCAGACTAGGACAGGTGCAGAAGCAGGGATTCCTTTATAACAGTTCTACCTGGCTGAATCCCCCTTGGAGTGCACAGTCTGGGCTTCTGACTCCGCTGAGGTGATTTCTTTCCTCGATTCCTCTGCCCAGACCCAGCCAGCGGTTGATCTTTTCCACTGAGCTTCACTGATCTTCACCAACTGGAAGAGAGACCAATCACTGAGGGAAGGCAGACTCCGACAGGTGCAGAAGAAGGGATTCCTTGACAGCAGTTCTACCTTGCTGAATCTCCTTTGAAGTGCACAGTCCGGGATCCTATCTCCACTGAGGCAACTTCTCTTCTCGATTGTTCTGCTCAGACCCAGCCAGCGACTGCTCTCTCAGTATAGGAAACAGTTGGAATGCTTACCCAGAATTCCTAGCTGTTGTATGTAAATCAGCAAGTGTACTGCTGTACCACTACTGAAATAGTGGTCGACTAATAGGAAGCTCTCAGCTGGAAGCAACAGCTCAGACACAAAGGGCACCACTAGGAGGCATATCCAAGAGTGGTCCATACCCTAGCCTTACTGTCTGCCGTACCCACTACTGAAATAGTGGGTGGCTAATATAAAGTTCTCAGACAGAAACAACCAAAAACCTACGGCTCAGACACAAAGGCAACTTTAGGAGGCATACGCCAAGTGCAGTGCAGCCCCTAGCCTTACTGTCTGCTGAGCTTCACTGATCTTCACCACACTGGAAAAGAGACCTTCTTTCCTCCAGTCTCTAGTTGTGCTACTGAGTGGCAGACCTTAACAAACTGATTGCTTTTTTTCAGCAGGAAGTAGTAACAAAGGGTAATTTGAATAATTATGTACTCTTTCTTTCCATCCACTGGCATGCACATGGATATGGGTGGCTGCCAACACTGCAGGACACTCTTCATTGGTCACATCGCCTGAAAGCAGGGCCACTGTCCCATATGCTCAGAGATATGTCACCTCAGGGCTCAGCTGCAGGAGGCATTGGGTGAGATCAGCATCCTGCATAACCACCTACAGGGAAACATTTCTTTTGGGAGTGCATCTCCACATCACCGACACCAAACCAGCACACCTCTCCGCCAGAGAACAACCAGGCCTGGGGGATGGCAACTGGTTGCAGGAAAAGGGGGCAGAGCTTGGGCAACTCTCCCAATACCATCCATAATGATGGAGGATGTCTCAGGCCAAAGGAATGCCAAATGCAACAGGATAGCAAAACAACATCATAAACAAAACCTCAACTTGAAAAAATTCATAATCATAGGGGTCTCCATGATTCGCTGTGTGGACCCTCACCTGAGGTGATACAAGCATGCAGATGTGCAGGTCAGATGTCTCCCAGGAGCATCTTCTTGGAGGGACACTGACTGAATAGTCAACATAGTTAAAAAGGAAGTAGAGGGCTCAATCATCCTAGTCTACCTAGGGACCAATGACCTTGCAAGCCAGTCGGTTGAGGCTGTTAAGGAGCACATCGCACAGCTCAGCGAGAAATTCGTTTCAGTTTCATCCAGCATTTTATTCTCTGAGATTCTGCCTATTTGGGAAAAGGGGAAGAACAGGCAGAAAATCAGAGAGAGAGAAAGAGATAAGTGAGCTTAATGCATGGCTCAAGGACTGGTGCCACGCAAAGGGGCACCACTTCGTTGGAAACTGGGACAACTTCTGGGAAAGGGAGTTCTTCAAATTCAACGGACTCCACCTGACTAAAGAAGGAGTCAGAGCACTTGGCCAGAAATCTGACAGCCATGTAGAACATTTAAACTAGCGGAAGGGGAGATGACAGTAGCTCTAGAAGAAGCACACATAGAGCCTGCTGTCTGTTCCCCTCCAGCTAGCACCAAATCTATACGTTCCAGGATAACAAAAGTAAATAGCTGGGAACATAAAACCCTTTTGGCTCTGGTGTTGACCATCACAATGGAAAGGGAGGAACCATAAACAGGGAAAATTACAAAGGGATGAACAATAAGATCAAGGGAGGCATGACAAACAAAGTGACACAGCAAGAGTGGCCAACACTATGCCTCAATGCATGCAGTCTGGCTAACAAGATGACTGACCTCAGTGCCACAATAGCAAAAGCAGAACCAGCCTTGGTGGCTGTGACCAAAACATGGTTCACAAATGATCATGGTTGGGAGGCAACTATCCCAGAGTACTACTCGTTTAGGAGAGATAGGACTGGGAAAAAGGGAGGTGGGTAGCTATTTATGTTAAGGATATCATCAATGCTACAGAAATGTTGCAGGTACTAGGAGAAACAGAGGATCTATGGATCACAATAGGGGCCAGAAGCTGCAATCCCATTCGGTTAGGAATAATCTACAGACCCCCAAATCAAGGGGAAGCCAGGGATAAGGTATTCCTGGAAACCATCCTCCGGATGTCAGGCAAAGAGGACATGTTTCTGGTGAGGAATTTAAATATGTCAGACATAGATTGGAATATCCACACAATGGCATCACAGAAAAGCAGGGAATTCCTACTCACACCACAGGAAGCAGGCCTAAGTCAACTAGTGACATCACCCACTAGGGTAACGCGGTTGTAGATTTAATATTCACAAATAGCGATAGGGTTACGGGTGTCGAAGTAGGGACCTACCTGGGCAACAGTGATCATAACATGGTATGGTTCAAGTAAAAAGGACTGTAGACTCCACACACTCCAAATTGAAGGTCCTTGACTTCAGGAGGGCAGACTTCACAAACATGAAGGCCTGCTGAAGAGACAACCTTACTAACTTGACAAGGGAGCATTGAGCAATATTGGACAAGGTTGAAGGATACAATAACCATGGTCACATCACAGTGTGCCCGTCAGGTTAGTAAAAACAAAAGGAGGAAAAACCCAATATGGTTTTCCAAGGAGGTGGCAACCATGGTGAGAGACAAGCACATATCCCTCAGAAAGTACAAGGAGTCGGGGAATGAGGCAGACAAAACAGAATACAAACAGAAACTAAAAGAGACAGGGAAAGGGATAAGAAATGCAAAGGCTCAAATAGAGGTTAGGATAGCTCTGGAAGGAAAAAAAGGGTAACAAAACCTTCTACAGGTACATACATGAAGAAAGGAAGACCAAAGGGGGCATTGTTAGAATCACAAAAAGAGATGGACAAACCACACAGCAAGATGGGGAGAAGGCAGAGGCACTCAATGAGTACTTCTGCTCAGTCTTCACACAGGAAGCAGATGGTAACAGACCAACAATAGGCATAAATAAGTGTCCGATTGAGGGAATAGACACGGGTCCATTGAAGAAAGGGTCCTGGAGGAAATAGACAGGTTAAAGGTAGATAAAGCTATGGGGCCAGGTGGGATACACCCAAGCATACTGAAAGAATTAGGGAAGGAACTGGCAGCCCCCTTAGCAATGCTCTTCAACAAATCATTAAAGAGCGGGGAGGTGCCAGAGGATTGGAAGAGTGCAACAGTAACACCACTTCATGAGAATGGAAGCAAGGAACAGCCAGGTAACTACTGTCCGGTTAGTCTAAAGTCAGTCGTGGGAAAACTGATGGAGTCCTTGCTGAAGGAAAGAATCATAGCTTTTTTGAAGCAAACTGATCAGCTCAACAGAAATCAACACAGTTTCACAGCAGGGAGGTCCTACCAGACAAACCTGGCTGATTTTTTCAATTGGGTCACCAAAACAGTGGATCAGGCTGGGGCAGTGGATGTGGTTTGCCTGGACTTCAGCAAAGCTTTTGACTCTGTTCTGCACAGGAGACTAGTCAAAAAACTGGAGAACATGGGAATTGGGAGAAGAGCAACAAAGATGGTGCATGGCTTGCATCAGAAACTGCATGAGGCAAGACTGGATGACCTCAAATTATACTTCCTAGAACAATGAAGGAATTGTGGAGACATTATAGAAACATTCAAATACCTTAAAGGTAACAACAGAGTGCACATGAAGAACCTCTTTCAGGTAAAGGACTACAGCAGAACTAGAGGGCACCACCTTCAACTTAAGGGAGGAAAGTTCAGAAGCAATACAAGGAAATTCTTCCTCACAAAGCATGTTGTGGAACCATGGAATAGCCTGCCGGAGGGTTTAGTGGGAGCCAAGACAGTGGGGAAATTCAAAGCGGGCAATGGGACAGACACTGTGGGATGCAGAAGCAGGCAACTAAGTAGGGGGCTTGGAAGCCAAGGGCAGACTTGATAAATCATACAGTCCCCATCTGCTGACAACTTCTGTTTCTGTTACTGTAGATAGATGCAAACAGAACTGTCTTGAAAATTGGGTTGCATAACCTAAATGACATGTTTTCCTGTATAAAAATAAAAGTTTTTACTACTACTACTATCGATGCCACACCCTCAGGATAATTGCTGTGTATGTTTGAAATTTGGAAAATGGGAGCTATCCCACTGGGTTTTCATACAAGATATGATCAATGTTATAAAGGTCATGTAACACAAACTCAGCATTTTTTTTTCAATGTGCAGTGTATTTATCCATTGACCAAGGACATACTGTATAAGTCGACAAATGTGTCTACATGAGTCTGGCATATACTGAAAATCTGGGATAGTCATACCTTCTTATTCTCTTGGAAGTTGCAGAAGGGACTGCCTCCAGTTTTCTTTTTCTGTTTTGAAGTGGATATTTCACTTTCTGTCTACTTACTACCACAATATAACTTGATCTTTCTAAGGATTTGGGCACTGTATCCCACCCTATTCTAAATAAAGAACAAGCAGGGGTTACGCTTTCTGATTATAGGTGAATTGGTTCCACTCCTACAGTACCTGTCATACTGATGCCAATCTATCTTGTTGGTGATAACTCCTATTCCCCCAGGATTCTGTCCTGGGCCCTGTTCCAGCCTCAGTCTTCTAAATGACCTTCTCTGTGCCTGTGTTTCTGCACACCTTCACATGTATGCAGATGACGCTGTGCATTTTGGCTCTGGATCCTCCACCACTAAATTACAAGTGGAGGGTTCCTTGCTAACCAGCTGTCTCTGAACACTAAGCAAATGGGGTCTATGCCCTTTGGTATTAGACTGAGACTTGCCAGTCTACACTATATCCTAATCTTCAAATTTGGATAACTCCACTCTGATGGATGTCTCTTCCTTCCAATACTGTGAGTAGACCAATTATGCCCTCCTGCACCTGTAAAGTTATTGTATGTCTACCTTATTTTACCCAGATGATGCTGTCATCTGTACATGAGACAAAGATGTTACGTCAGCTGTTGCACATCTACAATAAGACTTTGACTCATGGCAGAACTGGATTAAAGTACACCTTCTAATTTTAAATACAAAGAAAATTAAGGTGATCTGAAATTTCCATAGTTACATGTTTCTAATTTAAACATTGAATGCCTGAAATGTGTTACAACTTTTAAATATCTAGGCATGACATTTAGTAGTTCCCTTACTTATACTATCCACATCAACACCGTGATTAAAGCTTGCACAAGAGCCTGGAGATAATATATTGCTGTGGAGAATGCATCTTAGAGTTTTCACTGGTTCCAGTAGGACAGGTGCAGTTGGTTTAAATGGTGGATTATGGCCTTCTGATTTATTCATTGATAACTCCAGTGCAGTACTTAGAGTGTGTGTTCTTTTAAATTGGATATGTTGTTTTAGCTTAAAGACGAGTACCCATCACTTTAAACATTATGAAACATTAACTGATTACCACTAATATACTAACTTTAGTGCTCCCAGGCCATCCTAACCTGGAAAATGTTAAATAGTGTACCCCTCAGAGCCTAAATGCCTTATTACATTACCAGACTGGCTCAGGTAAAACTGGAGTTGATTCCAATCACAATCTCGCCTTACTTCTTAGGAAAACAAAGTTGGGCCATAGTACATTTCCCTACAGTGTTGCAAAAATTTGGAATACCGTATCTGTTCATATATGACCTTCTTTAACACTTTGTGGTTTTAAAATTAATTTGAAATAAGACTTGTTTGGTTGTTTGCAAATGTAACTGTGTAACTTGAGTAGAAGCCTGCCTTCATGAACTGGTCAGAGCCCTTAAAATGTTATGGTACTTGTTGGAGGATTTAGAAAATTGAAGTAGGCATAATAATCTACATTGTGTGGGCTTTCCTGAAGGAGTTGGGGGTCAGAAAACCTTTGCCTTTCTGCAACAAGTCCTCCCAATTCTTCTCAAGCAACAGTGGCCTAGCACCTTGGAGATCGAGTGGGTCCACTGTTAATTAGAGCCTCCTCCTAAGCCTGGGCGATGACCTTGGACCATCTTGGCTAAATTCCTTCCTTTTCAGGTGAATGAACAGATTCACACACTGGCCCATGAATGTGGACCCTTCATTTTGCAGGGCCACAAGATTCAAATATTTCTAGACTACTCACTGGTCCTGATAGTGTCGTTCAGGCTTTTCCACTGCTTGGTGAGCCCTCCAGGACCTGAACATTCAATGCAGCCTCCTGTACCCTGCTACTCATAACATTTTTTGTAATGGATTCCCACACTCCTTTTACTCTTCTAAAGCTGCAGAGGACTCTATTTGTTGCTCATGGCCCTCAGAAAAACTTTCAGCCTTAGAGGGCCCCCCACATCCATCAGCACACCAATTTGTCCCCGATGTATCCCCTCACTGGGTGGGTCCCCCTCCTCCGATGGGGGAGGCACCGGGTAGCAGGGAACCCTGGCACACTATTTTGCCATGGTCCGGAGGCACTGCTGTGGTGGAAGATGCTCCCGGAGGTTCTGGGGAACATGGAGCACGGAGGCCATCATCCGGTGGTGCCGAAGCTATTTTCCAACTTTTTGGTTGTCCCTCCTGTGCTGCTACATGTAGTGCCCCCTGACTCCACCAGGAGCCACTACAAGAGTGAGGCATCCCATCTACCCAACCCAGGAGAGGACAGCAGTCCTTCGGATGCTTGATCCTCTCCTTCCCCAGCTGGCCCCCGACGACCCGAGTCCATTCCCGAACCTGGGTCACCGGCGTGGTTCGATGTGTGGTGTCCAGTGCCTCAACCCTCTGCACCATCGGGCCACCCTGATATTTTTTTGATTACTTTCTTTTTTTAAAAATCATTCCAAAAACACTTTAGGATAATATTTGCTTATCTGTGTTAAATTTGCAGCAGGATAGACAGAAATGATGAATTGGTTACAGAATTTGGTTTCCTACAGGCATTGTTTCCCCACCCAGCGCACCACCACCCACTCCCCACCTTAAATAGGGTTGGTTCTCCAGCCACCTTCTTTACTTTATTTGTAAAATGAAAAACTCTCCAGCTGAGCCAACACAGGTTCACACTGATCTGCCTCACAGCAGTAAACAGCAACGCTGGGTGTGGAGCCATCATGACGTCATTCATGATGTCGGTAGCTCCCCCCACCTCCCTCACACTTGCAACTGCTCCCTCTTCTGGGTTGGTGTTGCTGTGGCACAGAGCAGAAATCTATAAGTAATCTTTCTTGTTTTTTGATTCAAGATAAAAAAGAAAAGCACAAAGTGAATGGGACAGTACATATAGTGAGTTATATTTTCCACAGGGAGCTGAATTAGGTGCAGCACAGGTTCATGAAGAACCACAAGGCAGCCAGAAAAATAAATTAAATGAACCTTAAAAGCTTCAGAGCAAGGTATTATATGTGTCACTTTAGAACTAAGGGTACAGCTTATTTAGAAATATTAAATTTCACTGCTAAATATAAAATGTCTTTACATATAGAAACATGGAGAAGAAATCGAGTTAAAAATGGAGCCAGTATATTATATTTAAAGAGTGATTTGGTAAGCCAACTGCATTTTGCTTTTAGGAAAATGTGTTATCAGGAAGAAATGGTGGAGAACATGTTGGAATAATATTATTTTTTGGTTCCACGATGCAGATCCGTATTAAAATATTAACTGAGCATTTTGAAGTAACATTTGTAGGAGTGGCATAGTAGAGTGCATAGGGATGGGCATGACCATATGTTCCCACTTATGGTGAAAATAGATGGTTTGTTAAAAACAGTATTTACACTTTTGTTGTATAACGTAGGCATATTCGATTCTTTTATTACTGGATAATTTTTTCTTGAAGAATGCAGCTTATATGTTGATAGAATTTGAATATAGTGATTCTCTTGGAGGGTCACAATGAATAAATTAATTTCATTAATTAAGTCATGAGGGGTGAGGGTATGATCAGTATCATCAGTTTGCAACAGAGTGGTGTATACTTCATTATTGATAAAGATAGGAATCTCACCAAAGCATGTTTTTGCTTTTGTTATTGAAGCACAGTGTGGGCTTGAGGAGGTGGTAGAGCCACAAAACTGTCACCCCGTCCCTGCATGTGTGAATAAAACAAAAGAAAAATTGAAGAAACTGTTTCAGTGGAGGTCATCCTATGTTTCCTTATTTTCAACTGTTTAAGGTGCCAACAGGATGACCCACAATTATATTATATAAATATTCATAAGGCAGTCTGACATTATTTGCATTGTCTCAGTCTGGTTTCCCTGCAAGAGCTAGCTCCTCTCCATCGCCTGCCATGGACTCTCCCTTAAATGCTGGCTGAACTGAAGACTTTTCCTGGACTTAATCTGAGACTTTTCTTTCTAGCTGGCTACTTTGCTGCAATGTTGGGAATGTTTGATTGTGACCCCCCTCTTTCCTTCGAGCATTGTTTCTTTGTTCTCCTCACTGGCCCCTTCGTTACTTTGCTGTCCTCGTCTTAAGGGCTAGCACCTTCTTTTGCTCCTCTTTTCTACTGTTATATCTTTTCCTGACTCTCCCACACCTTTTCCCCTCCCAACAATTATCCTTGGACCTTCCCATCACTAGTGATGAGATTTTGTTGGCGGTTAAGTCCCTGCACAAAAACAAATCTTCTGGGGAGAATGGGTTCCCCACAGAATTCTATCAATCTCTCCTTGACATTCATTCACCTCTCCTTCTTCGCAGCTTTCATATGCCATACAACATCAACATTTACAGACCACGTCCAGTAAAGCCACCATCACTGTCCTACCCAAGAAAGGGAAGGATCCCATTTTCCTCTGGCAGCTACAGACCTATATCTCTAATTAACATTGATACAAAAATGTTTGCCAAAATCCTAGTTGCCCATTTGGAGAAATGTCTACCCCCCCTCATCCACCCCCTTAAGCCAGTGTTGTCAAATGGTGCCTTAGCTCTGATCACCTTCATACGCTGCTCAACAGCCATCATCTGGCTAAGTCCCTACCTACACCTTCTGCTGCCCTAACCATTGACTTCAAGAAGTCCTTCAATTCTATAGAATGGTCCTTCCTATTTGAAGTCCTAAGGCACATGGGGTTTGACCCTTACTACCTCTCTGCCCTCCAAACACTGTACAGTAGTCCCTCTGCTCATATCTTAACTAACAGTCTCCTCTCCCCTCCCTTCTCCCTGTTTCAGGGCACCCATCAATGTTGTCCTCCCTCACCCTTACTCTTGCTTCTGTCTATTGAATCCCTCTTTATCATCTTTCATTCTACTCCTATGATTGCGGGTTTCAAAACCCTTTGCTCCAAGTATAAATGCCTCCTTTACACAGATGATTTGTTAATTTTCCTGTCTAATGCCCTTTCATCCATTACCCCACTACGGTCTATCTTAACCTAGTTTTCTGCCATTTCCGGTTTATAAGTTAACCATACAAAATCAAAAATTGTCCCCCTTAACTCCCTCTGCCTCTCCTCCCACTTTGCAGATACTGGGTGAAAATGAGCCGAAGAAGGCATCATGTATTTGGGTATCTGTGTTACCCCATCCCTTAATCACATTTGCCAAGCCAACTTCAACACTTTATTAGACACCCTGGCGGGTGATTTGGCCCACTGGAAAACTCTTAACCTTTCTTTCTGTAATAAAATCAGTGCCCTTAAAATGATTTTTGCCCCCCAAGGAACTGCTCCTTCTTTCCCATCTCCCTATCACCATACCGGAGGCATACTTTGCCAAATTAGATTATTTGATGGGTCAGTTCTTTCCGGAGGGGTCAATACCCAGAATTAGCTGCTCTAAACTGCATCAGCACTAGTCCAGGGTCAGATGGGGTCTTCCTCATTTTAAGAATTATCACCAGTCCTTTGTTTGTACCCAGGTTCTCAAATTGTTTCCCCTCAGTTACCCTTCTGCCCTCCCCATGGGTCAATCCAGAAAGCTTTTCCCTCAAAGCCCCCCTCTCCTCTTTGGGCCTTCTATGAACCCCAGCAGTCACTTCCCCAGCATCACCCTACCCTTTCCATCTCCATCAAATACTGGAGGTCCTTTTCCTCTGTGACCAATCTGAACTCCCTCCCTGTAATCTATACTCCTATTTGGAACAACCCCAATATATTCATTGGCCATAAGCCCGTTAAATGGGTACTATGGAAAAAGGGCTGGCATTTTTCAGTTTTACCAGCTATGTACCCCTGATTCCATTGCCTTGCTTTTATTTGAGACTGTCAAGGACAAATTTCACTTCCCTGCAAAGGAGTATTGGCATTACCTATAACTTTGCTCCACCCTTCAGCCTTTGATTCACACACCCCCTCCTCTCCAGACCTGCCTGTTTCTAAGTGGCTTTCTCTTCCCAGGGGAAAAGTTACAAAATTTTATACCACCCTCCATGACTCGGGGTCTGATCCTACAATCCCCCTCAAAGACAAATGGGTAGTGGAGCTGAACATTCTCATCTCCCAGCAAGACTGAGAGGCTTATTGGTCTGAGAGACTTGTTGGTTTCACACTCATTTGGCTTGCAGGGACCACCGGGCTCAATTAATCCAAATGAAAGTGTTACATTGGTGGTATAGGACCCCACAATTGCTGCATGCTTGGGGTATACTTCCTCATAGAAGATGCTGGCACTGTGACTCTTAGGAGGGCTCTCTTTCCCACCTTCTTTGGTTTTGTCCTCTCATATGCCCCTTCTGGGATCAGAGTCTGCAAGTCTGCAAGACCATCCTTCCTGTTACATTCACCTTGATGCCCCCTTCATTCTCCTGGGCCCCTCCGATACACCTTGCTCTAACCCTTATGTGCAGTGGGCCCTCACCGCTGCACTCACTGCCAAACAGCTTGTTCTCTGTTGATGGTGCTCTCCTGAGATACCTTCCCTAAAATAGTGTATATTTGCTTTAGGCCAGCTCACCTCACATGAACACTTATCTCACCTAGCTCTGTCTTATATGTCAACTTACCATGACATTTTGGGCCCCCTTTTTTGCTCATCTAGATGCCCATTCCTTCCCTTCACTCCTTTAATGCTTCCTTTAGTGTTATTTATTTCTTCTGGTGACTCAGCTGTTTATATTTTTTCTTCCATCTTCTGCCCACATCCTTGCCCCAACCAGTCCTACAGTTACTTTTTTACTTTTCATTATTTCCTGCCTCGATCCATTTCTTTTATAGACCTACATGTTGGTTTGTTCTACCTCCTTCCATCTTTGGTGAACAGTTCATATATTTTGGTTTCCTTTTGACCTGACCAGCCTTTTGTAGTATTTGTTTAGGATATAGTTCACAGTTAATGTTTTTTCTGTGTTTACAAGCTGTTGGTTTTTACCTATTGTATATTACCCTACTCCCTCTGGTGTTCTCAGTTTTATCCTTAATCTCGTATTTTCCTGGATTGTTACTGATTTTCTATTTTTAATGAAAAGTTTTAACGTTAAAAAAAGCACAGTCTGTATACTGCACTTGTTTTTCTGACAGATAACATAGGTGAGACCATAAGCCCATAAAGGAAGACAGGAGAACAGGATGGGGCCAAGGACAGATACTTAGGAAAAGCCAGACTGGATGGGGAAGGATAGTCAGAGCCTGCTATGTGAATTAAGTAGTACTTGTCTGTAAGATAGAAGCAGAGACAGATCTGAGAAGCCTAAGTTTGCTTTCATGGAGGATGGGTGTGGAACTTCACCAAATGCATTTGGGAGGCTAACAAAAAACTGAGGCGGTGACTAACCCATGGTCTAGCCCTTTTTGGATGTGTCAGAGTGTCTGATAAGGGAGGAGACAGAGCAGTCAGTTTTCTAGAAGTCAGGCAGAAACTGTGGAGAGAGAGAGAGACACCCTTAGCTATCTTTTGAATGCAACGTGCCTTACCTATGTGAAAGGAGATGTTAAAGAAGGTGGAGTTGAGGTGGCTATGGCAATGGGAGCAATGTGTAGAAGTTGGAGAGTCAAGGCCATTGGAAGTGTGGAGTGATAGGAGTGTGGGTAGAGAGTCACAGAAGGAGAGATTAGTGAGAAAGCAAAGGGGGAGGGGCGTACTGAGGGGGTGAAAGTGAGATGGAGATGGTGTGGGGGGAGTAGAAAATGTACTTTTCATAATGGGTTCATATGAATGCAATCAGGACTCTACAGTCAATCCATACTTTGCTCTACCCATAACACCCCATAACACCAGTGGTAGGGATCTATTCACAGAAGCTTGATAAAGCTTTATGTGGCACACAAGCCTCCGCATGCTGTGAGGAGAGACCATCTTCTAATGCAGAACCATCCTGGAATATATCATCCAGCCTCCAGCAATATACAGTAGTTCTTTTTTTTTTATATACTTATATTTTATTAATTTTTAAAACATTTACAGAAAAAGCAAATCATGGAAAATTAACAATCAGAAATATATTTAAAAAAATAATTACACCATTAATAATCTGTATGGCAAGTCTAGACCAACACATATGGGGGGTATTACTAATACAAGAACAATTAATTACAGATAGCTGCTAACTTTAAGGACATTCCGGCCCAGATTTTCAAACTGCGCCATTCTGAGGCGCAAGCCCCTGCGCTGCTCAAAATAGTTGCGCAGGGGTGTGGCCGGGGTGATATTCAAGGAGTTAAGCTGTTGAGCAACTCACTGAATATCACCCAGCCACAACACTTGCGCATGGCACAGTGGAACTTGCGCCACTGCAAGTTGCCAGGATTGAGCATTAAACTTGCGGTGGCGCAAGTACCATTCGCATGCTCAAATTTCCGATATTCAAAGGTGACATGCAAATGGGGCCATAATTTATGCAAAGGCGGGGGGCCATTTGCATCTATTTATGGCCCCATTGCATGCCATTGCATGTAGATGTACTATCCCGAGGACTTGCTCCTGGTCACCCCTGCCAGGCAGCAGCCGTCGGGACCGACGCACAATGCAGCCCGATCGAGGGCATCACAGTTACATGAAACCCCCCCCACACATATCCCACAGTCCGATCGCGGGAAGTACAGGTACATGAAACCCCCACACATATCCCACAGCCCGATCGTGGGCAGTACAGGTACATGAAACCCCACACATATCCACAGCCCGATCACGGGCAGTACAGGTACATGAAACCCCCACACATATCCCACAGCCAATCGCGGGCAGTACAGGTATGAACCCCCACACACACATCTCCCACAGCCCGATCGCGGGCAGAGCGATGTATGAACCCCCAGTGCCCGATCGCGGGCAGAATGTAACCCTCCCCCAACCCGATATCTCCTGGTGGTCAGTGGACCGTAAAGCCCGATCGCGGGCAGAATGTAACCTCCCCCCAGCGAATATCCCTGGTGGTCAGTGGACCGTAAAAGCCCGATCGCGGGCAGAATGTCACATCACAACCCCCAAACATCTCCTGGTGTCTAGTGTCCCCCACCTACCCATGAGCCCTCCACCCTGCTCCCCCGCAGCCGGCGGGCGACAGCATCCACCGCCTGCCGCCCGCCGCCCGCCGACTGACTGTCAGTAGGGCTGCCGCCCATTGGTGCAGAGCTACAGCCATGGGCGTGCAGCTATACCGAGGGACAGTCAGATTTGTGAATGATGTTCATTCTACAAATCACCAGACTTCGCCATGTCATGACATATAGGCTTCATGCCCATTGGCTGTAGCTCTGCACCAATGGCGTGCAGCCCTACCAGACAGTCGGTCAGGGGGCGGGCGGCAGGCAGGTGGGATGCTGTCGCCCACCGGGCTGAGGGGGAGGTGGAGGGGCTTCGGGTGGTGGGGACACTTAGACACCAGAGAGATGTTTGGGGGGTTGTGATGTGACATTCTGCCCCGATCGGGCTTTACGGTGCACTGACCACCGGGAGATATTCCGGGTTGGGGAGGGTTACATTCTGCCCGCGATCGGGCACTGAGGGGGGTCATACATTCTGCCCGCGATCGGGCTGTGGGATATGTGGGGGTTTCATGTAACTGTGATGCCCGCGATCGGCTTCGGTATGTGGGGAATTTGTAATTGTGATGCCATCAATGAGATGTATGGGGGTCATGTTACTTCCATAATTCTCTCAACCTCTTGTGTCATGAATCAGGGACAAGGCTTGAAAAATCAGGGACAAAGATGCCAAATCAGGGACATATCTTAACAATTGGTAATATTCACTCAGAAATCTGATAGAATAAGGATTTGTATAAGATGCATTTCTGAAGAAGAACGAGTCTGTATTTTTAATGTTTGATATTATTTTATGCTTACAGTCCCACTGTTCTGTCACAGAAACATGAATTTTACGAGACAGAGGAATATTCTGTCATAAAATCAGGGACATCCCTGAAAATCAGGGACAGTTGAGAGGTATGTGTTCTTCCTATGCCCGCGATCGGCTGGTGGGGTATAGGATCGGGAAGTTGGGGGCCAGCCAGGGTGGCAGCTGCTGTGTTGCACCCTGCAATACAGCAGCTCACCTGTGGGTGGCCCTCAACTTGATCCTTTTTTTGGCTCAAGGTTGTGCAGGCGCGGAGTTGGGGTGCGCATGCACAGCTCTGCACAACTCCACTGAATATCGGGTTGCACAGGTTATGCATGGTTCCTCCCCCTTCTGTTGAGCATGCATTCATTTGCATTGCTCTTTTGAGCAACCTGTTGCCAGTGGAGCAACTGCCTACTGCTGAATATCGCAGAATGGCGCAATGTAGGACTTGCGCATGCGCAACCCTGTTGCGCATGGAGCAACCCTTTTGAATATCTGGGCCCCCAAATTTAAAGTTACTTTCTCTAACATGAAAAAAAACACAATTGCCTCTACCTTCATACATTGATCATCACAATCATATGTAGATGATTAAACTCATAATATTTTTATTTTATTTTTAACCCCAAATTATATAAGATCCCCCTTATACTTTACCCATTAAGCAACATGTGATAAGAATGTTTTGTTTACCAAATTATATTATATTGCTCATTTTCTCCTCAGACAGGGTAGGTGATTCTCTATCTCTGTTTTTTTTGAAAATTCTGTTCATGTTGCAAATGGATGAAATTTGACAACTGATCAGTGTTGAAGAACATGTGCTGCATGCCTTTAAATTTAATACGAACTTTAGCAGGTGCAAGGAGCTGGAACTCAGCTCCCATCTTCAAAAGTTCCTGCCTATATCCCAAAAATTGACGTCTCCTCTGTTATATAGAAAAGGCATACTCTGGAAAGACTGAAAATGTGTTTGCCTTATTTGATAAAGGTGCTTTGATCCTGGAAAGGTGCATAATTAAATCTCTATCTGAGTCAAAAGCCAGGGTTATTAAGACTGTACATTTTTTCTGTATATCTAGACTTGTGTTAGATTTATCTGAAAGAGGGTTAACTTTAGGTAATATTCTAGAGGCATGGGTAATAAAAGGCATATTATCCTGGGGCAATTCAAAAACAGATATAAAGATGTCTTCCATCATCTCTCTGACAGACTCAAAGCCAGCATTTAATATGATAGGTAAACCCACAAATCGTATGTTTTTATGCCTCTGCTGATTCTCCAGAATCTCAGTTTTATGAGACTTATTGTAATTGTCATGAATTAAGTTAGCTGTAGTCGCCTCAACACCGATGATCTTATTAGCTGCCATTTGAAATTCCTTTTTATTTAAGTCAACATCCTTTATCACAATCTTGACTCTTTCTTTAGTATGCTTTGTTTCTCTTTGCAAGAAATCCACTTTTTCTGTAAATGCCTGAAACTTTCTATCAAATGACTGAGTCCAACTCATCAGTGTGTCTCCCACTGAATCTATTGTATGTTGAGGACCTGCAGTGGCACTTGGACTAACAGCCACACATGATGAATGGGAATCTGAAGAGACTGTTTGGGACAAGGTATCAGTATTCCTCTTAATTTCAGCCATTGTCAACTTTTTGTTTTACTAACTACTCATCTAATTTATACACCGGTGTAACAGTTGTGGGTTTTATCGGGGTGGTTTTTGCAGAGTTTGTTAAAGAAGATTCTGTAGAAAGCTTCAGTAAGCAGGTACTCAGCTTCAACTTTCCCAGGATGGTATTTCTCTCTCCGACCCTCCCGACACTCTCTGTGCTGGTTTCTAACCGAAAAAAAAAAATTCTCGAGAGGTCTAACTCTTGGTGACTCGAATTTCTCTGAAGAAGAAAAAGATGAGTAGTTCAACTTCCAACATAATCCCATTTTGCTCCATAAAGGCATGTAAGCAGCTGGGTCCAGAGTGTGTAGGGGTGGTACTGGATCATGTAACTTGCTCAAAGGCAAGTATAACTGTTATCAGGCACCTGAGGAGTTCATACATAACCTAAGGGGACCCAGCTGCAACTTTTCAGGATGCAGATGACATTTAGAAGTCCCTAGTAAATATTTTTATGTAACCTTGCCATCCTCAGGGTAGAATATTGTAGTCAAAGCCTCAGATTACATTTCCAGAGCAAGGGATCCAGTGGTGGCCTAACATGGTTTTGTCTGTGGTCAGGATCTACTTAGTAGGTTCTCTATTCATGTTCAGCTTCTCAATCATGCAACAGGATAAATTAGGTTTGTTCATGCTGCCAAGTCTTGGCCATGTAATGACATTTGGGGACATGCAGTGTTGGCTACCTATGCTGGAATGACACATACTTAAGCAATAAGGTATGACAAGGTGTGTGTTATCATGTAATAACGTCACTCCACCACCCCAGGAGTGACATTATTACATAATAACACACACCTTGGAGTGCCTTATTGCAATTATACAATGGCTTGATGTTATACAAAATAAAAAAAATATTTAAGAAAGGTTTTAGTAGATTTTTAGTATGGCAATATATCTGTTTCTGGAAAAAAAATCCACGTCCTCCAAGAAAGCCATACAGTGATGTTATTGTCTAATATCATCACTGTCTCAGGCACACACTGACCAATCAGAGTCCAGGAAATTTCATTGCCATTGTATAATGTAAGTTATCACTCTTAGCAAACAGAGCCCATAGTAATCTTAAGGCACGGTTATTATGCCATTTATTTAAGAATTCATGTGCCCTACAGTACAGCTTCCAGCAGTATTTTATACATACTTTGGAAGCATCTTTCATTATAGAAGATAATAGGAAAGGAACATGGGCAGCATAAAACAAAAAAAAAATCTCTAGTGCACCACCCTGGACTTCTGTGCCATCTGTCCTGCCCACCATGCCCCCTGGTGTGTGCTGTGGTGTTCTGGGATGAGGACTTCAGGGGCTGCTGGTAGCAGACTGTGACTTGTGAATGTGGAGCTTCTACACCATACCCTTAGCATTAGCCTCCATATGGTGTATCCTGCATGTCACAAGTGCCAGGACCCTGCCACTCTTGAAATGTGGCTTAGGGTCCCTGGCATAGCGGCAAATGTCACAACTTGCATATGCCGGCGAGTTGCGACATTCTTTCTGGAATCAGGCCCCGAGTGATTATTGTTGTTCTGCCTGGGCAGACAGTACCAAAGCTAGGGAAACACCAATGCCGTATTGCATTATTGTTAAAACTCTTAGGAACATGACGGCCAGCCACCAGTTGTATTAGCTGACACTGTCTAAGATATGTAGCTTGCATGAAATGGATGTGGAAAAAAATAAGTCCTTGAACAGTTTGCTTTATTCAGGTTTTTTTTTTTGCATTTTTTAAAGGTACAAAATATACTGTAAGTAAAAAATGTAAAACGTACATTTTCCTATGCTTTCTTTGTTGTTTCTACCTCAAGTTTATTTTACTCATGGATTTACTTTTTAGGATTTTTCCACCAACATTTCAGTACCCAGCAAATTACTGCCATCCTTCATGATTGCATAAGTGGCATCTTTAACAATTTACTCCAAATGTGTTTCTGGATGCAATCCAAAAAACATGGGCGGTGATTTGAAAGTTGACACATATATGGGTAATAGGGGAGGTGGTAAATTGCAAATTAATGCAATTTTTGTAAACAAAAATAAAATGTGATAAAGTTTTGAGAAAACTGAGGTGGAAAAAAATCTAAGCCTGTGTGCATGCCTAGTTTGCATTTTTGGACTTCCTTTTCCCTAAAGACAAAAAAACAAAGTTTGAAAAAATGTGGATTACACATGCACACATAGTTTTTGCCCTCTCAGTTTACTTTTACGTATAACTTTATCATCTTTTTAGTATTTCTCGGCAAGTTTTCATTAATTTGCAAGTTATCACCATCTTCCATGATCACATGAGTAGCATCTTTTAAATCCCAGCTGAACTGAGTTACCATTTACTGTTTGTGGTTATGATGGAGTGTGATAACTTGCAGATTAGTGAAATAGCATTAAAAAAATTCAATCAATGCAAAATTTATTGATCAGCAATTGCCATTTCAATTACAAATACATCAAAATATATAAACACTTCACATCATTAAAAAGTGTTAGCATTTCAAATAAATACAACATTCCATTTTGTACAGTACCCAAGTAGACATTCCATACAATTATCAACTTATTACAGTATTGCACTAACAGACACAACACGATCAATACCCATCCTGAGTGAGGAGCCTAGCTAGCATGGCAGTTAGCTAAGCCTGCATGTACCTTCCCCCCGGTGTGTAAGCACATGCACTGGTTACCTCTGCTTTGATTGCGTTCTTTGTTCTTATGTTTTGCTTGCATCCTGAATGTGTAGTCTCTTGAACTCACTCTTCTTTAATGAATTAAAGATTAATCAAGAGAAACAGTCACAGAAAGCCTTTCGCACTTTTGGTTTTACAATGACCCCCCCCCCCCATAAGCAGCAACAAGCTATGAGCCAAGCTGGGAAACATGCTAAGTCAGCAGATATGCAAATGCCCTCTAAAGTCATAAAATCAAAGAAAAATCTTGTTCCAAGCCAACTGAAGACAAATGTGAACATGTCCTCCCCGAATGCTGCTTTTAAAAAGCACAAAACTGCCCCGTTTTATTTTCTTTAAACCCCGTGCCACCATGCAGAAAGACACCAACCTGGGGGAAGATTTACCCACCTTACAGAAAACAGCTCTTAATGTTCACTTAGATGGCATCTCAACCTCTATTTCCTCCAATCTTCAGGAAAATGTTGCTGATGCAGAGACTTTGTTTGTGGGGAATAGATTATCTTAAGCTTCACCACCACCACCAGGATGGCAAGTACAAGACCAAGATACAGATCCATTGTTGCCAATTCCATCTAATATGACAGACAAGGAATCATATCTAGAAGCTAGCAAGGAGATCCCAGTGGAGGTAATTTCTTCTCCTAAAGCTATCGGCTGTTACCAGTGTCGAGATGGGGTACATCTTGTCTTCAAACCTAGAAGGTTCTATCTTATTTTTTCCCTCCCTACCAGTGCTTACATCTCTAGATAACACAAAAAAATCTTTTCAGGAGGGAGAAAAGACAAATAATAATAATGTTGATGGTTCTGGTGGAATAAACCATTAGTGGTCAGAGGTGGAGTGGTAATAGGGGTTTTCAAACTAATGTGGTGTCAGACTAGGGAAAATCAAATCCCCCTGCATGGGCCTCTGCTTTGATGGAAAAAATTAACAAATGGGATGAAAATATCCAGAGGCTGATCCCACTGGAAAAGAAAATTGATCAATCTAATGAAACATTATAACTTTTAGTTTCAGAAAACCTTTTTTTAAGGAAAGATCTGAAAGAGGCCCAGCAAAGAATTTCAGATCTTCAGGATAAGTTATCAAAACTGCAATTACAAATTCAAGATTTAGAAAGGTCCAAGAATGATTTCATTACCAAACTAACTGACTCGGAAGCTAGATCTAGACAGCAAAATATCAGCATACTAGGAGTGCTAGAGTTGTGGGATGCCTTAAAAGGGATGGAGGAACCTTTTAATCAAATTTCTGCTGCCTTCTTGGACCTCGAACCCTCCAAGGAAAAATCCAATATAGTCAGAATCCATAGATCCTATTCAAATAATAGAAATCCAGGACAGGGATTGGGCACACCACACCTCATCATAGTTACATTTTTCCATTCAGAAGAAAAAGAAACACTGATGCAAGCAGTTTATAAAAAAAGGAAAATGAACTTAAAGGGGCAGAAATTGTTATTTATAATGATTTACCTTCTGAGATTTTGCAAGAAAGGAAGAAATTTGCAACCCTAAGGAGAAAACTTTGGGAGAACAACTATAAGAAGAACATTCTTTATCTGCCACAATTGAAGGTTTTCCTCAAAATTGGTACCTATCTGCACAATTCAATTGAAGAAGCTGAAAAGAACATTAAAAACAACATTCCTGGCTTGTTTTCTTAAGGTTTAGTAGGGCATTAGTAAATTTAAAGTGAATGCAGGTCATTATGGGGGGGGGTTCTATACTTTTCAGTTATGCTTAGCAAGAGGGATAATCCATAGTTATTTAGAGGCCTCAGTTTCAAATGTGGGGGGGGTAGCTGGGGGGTGGAATAAGTGGGATGCATACTAAAAAGGGAATTTTTTCCCTCAAGCATGAAGTTTTGGTTTATTATTTTCTTCTTTACATCACCATCTTTACTTTTTTCTTTCTTTTTCCTTTTTGAGTTCATCGTGGCTCGCAGGCACCGATGAAAACTCATTGCTATAAGAGGTGCTATGCAGGGGTGTGCCCAATGGAGAGCTCAGTTACAAGGGGCAGGTCAGCGGCAGGTGAATCAGTTGACAGGCTGGCAATGACTCCCTTTCAACTGTTGGGGTGGAGCTGGCCAACTTTTCAAATAACAGAGTAGCACCAATAGTAGCACAGCTCAGTCCTTTGATGTTGCATTCCTGCATTGTTAAATTCCTGGTTGCACGTTTACACTGCTGTAGCTTTCAGTGTGAACGTACTGAGCTCAGGCTGTCAGCATGCCCCTTCCAGTTTCAAATAAATAAATGGCAGTGGCTATCACCATCCACCTCTTACAGTCCCCATGAAAGCCAATGGAGGTGCCCAATCCCCCTGTCAGAATTCCCCCTTCAAGTTCATTTGCTGATGGGTAAGCCTACTCCCCACCTACATAATGTTCCCCCTTTTTGTTGTGTGCTGAGGGGGGTACCCAATCACCCTCAGCTCATGTTCCCCCCAAACACTCGATATCTGTTGACAGGGTGCCCAATCCCCATTGGTTACAGCCTCCCTCCCAGCAAACACTCAGGTGGCATGCTGAAAGTCCCTGTTAAAAAAGAAAACCTTCCCACACTGGATTTTTTTTATCCTATAAACAAGAAAACAATCTCTCACAGTCTGCTGTGCCCCCCTCTCCCAACCCGCACCCACCCTCTGCACACCCACCTCCCCATAACCCCCCTCACCCATACTTACCTCTGGAGTGAGTGCGGCCATCTTCAGAGGAGTTGGAACGCATCTGCACTCTTCAAAGCCGACCATGAACTGAAGAAATGCCGGTAAGCTGTATAATGGCATAAATGATTTTTTTTTAATTGTGGTGCATATTGCAGCCATTTTTGTGAATTTTGGCACCACATTTTCAACATGGGGTTCTTGGGACCCCACCTCATAAATTCAGTGACAGTTATCTGGTTATTTGGTCCCAAAAGGTGATTTTGTGGTCACTATGTGGAATCACCTTTTGGGACTGATTAATGAAGTGAAAGTGTTACTGTTCATGAGGTGGGATCCCAAAAAGCTTATGTTGCAAATTTGGTGAAAAAATTCCAAAAACTGACTGTATTATGAGCATTTTGCATAGTTTCCACGCACACTCGTAACATTGCAAATTTGTAATATTTTCACTCCAGATTTTCAACATTGGCATTTTTTTGTACCTCCTCATGAACAGTATAGCTGTCATATTTCACATCCTGGTTGAAATGTGTTTTCACACTTATGGCACATGATAGTGTGGTCACTTTGGGGAAAACCATGTTTGGGACAGATTATGAAAATCACAGTTACACTGTTCATGAGCGGATGTCCCAAAATGCCTGTGTTGAAAATTTAATAACAAAAGTCCATAAAATGACTATGTTATGAGCGAGCATTATGCAGTTTCCATGCACACTCGTAACTTCAAGAATTTGTAATATTTTCACTCAAGATTTTCAACATTGTCAGTTTTTCACACCTCCTTATGAACAGTACAACTGTTATTTTTCACATCCTGCCTGAAATGTGTTTTCACACATCTGGCACACAATGACGTGGTCACTGTGGGAAATGAACGTTTGGGACAGAGTAAGAAAATCATAGTGACAGTGTTCATGAGCAGAGGTTACAAAATGCCTATGTTGAAATTCTGGTGAAATAATTCCACTAAACGACAGTGTTACAAGCATGCATTGTGCAGTTTCCACGTACGCTCCCATGTTCGAGCATTTTTTATATTTTCACTCCAGATATTCAACACTGCCATCTCTTCACACCTCCCTATTAATGGCACAGCTGTAATTTTTCACATCCTGCCAGAACTGTGTTTTCACACATCTGGTGCAGAATGGTGCAGTCGCTGTGAGAAATCAACGTTCGGGACAAATTAACAAAGTCACAGTGCCACTGTTCATGAGCAGCGGTCTCAAATGTTTTCATGAGGTGGGGATCACAAAAGGCCATGTTGAAAATTTGAAGTGCAAATACCAACAAACACCAGTGGTGTTATGGTTTCTAACCATAATGTGACCCCCCAACCAATGGTGGGGCTCCAGTGCCCTCATCTTCTCTGAACCGCAGACACAGCTTCACTCTTCAAAGCCAGATCATGAATTAAGGAAACAGGTATGCACTTCAGTGTATTTCAATGGGAATTTGAACTTGGTGGCATAACTTGTTCTTTCTGATGGGAACTGTAGTCCTGCCAATCAGTGCATACCGACAGCAATTTTAATGATGAACTTTGGCATTGACAAATGTGTGTTTTTCTTTCTTACCTTCTTTTATTTTTTATTTTTCAGGGTGTGGGGAAGAGAGCAAAGTATTCTTTATAACAAAGGGGCATTTATGCTTAAATGTTTGGTTTATTTTCAAAAGTTGTTCCAGTGTGTGATTATCTACATTTTTTTTCAAGTTTTCCCTCACTGTTTTTGTATCTTTTATGCAATTCTTTCTTTTTTGTGCTAATTGCAATATAATAGGAACATAAGTATGTTGAAAGAAATGATAATTAAAGTTGCTACCTATAATGTAAATGGCATTAACTCTCAGATCAAGAGCCTATCTTAATAAACTAAAACTTGACATTATAGCCTTTCATGAGACCCACTTGACATCTATTGAATCAAAGAAATTAACTAGGAACTGGATTGCCCATAATTTTTACTCAGCTGGTACTAAAAAATCTGTAGGTGTCACACTATTAATAAAAAAGAACTTAAATTTCCAACTTATTGACCACTGGAGAGACCAGGAAGGGAGGATTTCTTTAGTTAAAGGCACCATTTTTAAAAATATAACATTCACATTTGGGTCTGCCTATGGCCCTTTTATGAATTATTCTGAATTCTTGCCCTCAATTAACCAATCTTTAATACAGTTACAAGCAGAAAATATATTATTGGGGGACTTTAATGCCCTTTTAGACCCCTTTTTAGATAAGGGAAAAAATATTTCAAATTCAAATAAGCACACCTCATTATAACTGAAAGACTTTTTGGAGGAAAACAGTTTGGAAGACCCCTGGTGATTACATAACCCACTGGCAAAAGATTTCACTTTCCATGTTAAAAAAATAAGAATTTTTCAAGACTGGGTTATGCTTTTATTTCTAAATCTATAATAAATGAGGTAGTTGGATTTAAAATCCATTCCATTTTATGGTCTGACCATGTGCTCTTTGAGATTCAACTTTCACTTTCAAGACTACTCAAAGAAGAAACCCTCACTAGATATTAGGTTTTCAACAACAAATTACTCAATGACAAAGAATTTATTACAAAAATAAATAATGTAATTCAGCAATTTTGGTATTACAATTATACTGGTCAGAGGTCTATCACAACCTTGCGGGATGCATTGAAAGCGACAATAAGGGGTGTTTGTATCTCTTTCAGAGTGCGGGTCATAAAAAATAAAAAAAAGAAAAACAATTGATTGAAGACAAATTAAAAAATCTAGACATGTTGATATTAAAAGATTATGATAAATACCTTGCAGAATGGTATGATTACAAAAGTAAATGGCAACAAATGGATATAAAAGATCATGAACTTAATTAAAAAAAAATTAAAATAAACCAGACATCTTCATGGCTATAAGTCAGGTAAACTTCTTGCTCATATGCTCAAAAAGAGGAAATAAAATAATTAAATTACAAATTTAAAAGATGCTCTGAACCATTCAGAAACTTCCTGGCAAGACCTTCCCTCAATTATGTTGGTTTACTTTATTAATATTTATAAAAATAAACCTATTATTAACTTTGAAAAAAAATGACTCTTTCATAAATAGTAGTAATATAATTACCATGAACCTCCCAGAGGAGGAATTTCAGCTGGATGAAATTAAGGTAGCAATAGCAGACCTACCAAATAGGAAGAGCCCTGGCCCTGATGGGCTGATGAAAGAACTTTATAAAAAAATTTCAAGAGGCATTGGCTCCTTGGATTCTTCAGATGATACATGAATGGGTGGAAACAGCGGTAACTATTTCAGATTCAATGATGAAAGCAAATTTGATTCTCTTACATAAGGAAAATAAGCCTAAACATCTCTCTAGCAGGTATAGACCTATCAAACTCTTAAATTCAGACTACAAAATTGCAGCTAAATCATTTGCAAATAGAATTATATCAGAGATCTCCCACTGTGTCTACCCAGATCAAAATGGATTTATTCCAGGCAGGATAGCTGCATCTGCAATAAAGAAAATACAACTATGTGCTGAGTATGTTCAGCACCTGCCACAGAAACATACTTCGCATTGGCACTGGATGCAAGCACAAAGCATTCGATCTTATTAATTGAACTTATATGTTTTACATACCGGACAAATTACATCTTCCTCTAAATATACAAAAAATTATTCAGGCCTTGTATAGTAACCCATCAGCAAATATAATTATAAATGGAAAGTTAACAACAGAAATTCTTATGAAAGCCGGGGTTAGATAAGGTTGCCCTTTATCGCCGCTAATTTTTCTATTATGTTTAGTACCACTTTTAAATCATATCCAAAGAAATACCCAAATTAAGGTCATTCCTATGCCAGAATCCACACTAAAACTGAGTGTGTACGCAGATGACACATTAGTCCTGTTTTCCGACCAGAAGAATTCGATAGAAGCCCTGATTAATATCATAAAGACATGTTCTTCCTTTTCAGGGTACCAGCTAAATGAACAGAAATCTCTGTTAATCCAACTTTCAAGAAAACAAATTCATTCAGATCTTGAGACAATAGATATATTTAATAAGGTGGATCAATTAAATTATCTAGGTATACTTCGTACTAACTGTTCGGAAAAAAAATATTCAAATTAATTATAAAAAGGCTAAAGATAAAATTGTAAGTAAACTAGATCTATGGAGAAATTAATCTATCTCATTATGGGGCCAAATTCAAACTATTAAAATGATGGTCCTTCCATATTTGATCTTGTTAAACAATCTTTAATATGGTCTCCAGGACAAAAATGGTTTGCTGATATTAAGAGAATATTTTCAAACTTTCTGTGGAGAGGAGGCAAACCATGACTTGCTGATGTATACTATAGTTACTAAATCTGTTAAGGGGCAAGGTCTTGGCTGTCCAGACCCTTGGGCTTATTCACTGACCCAAGTATTAACGGTAATGTGGGGTTGAGGTGTTTAAAGATCTCACTTGCTAAACATGGTGGCGTTTGTGTGGTGAAGGTGCAGAAAGTGCAATAAGTGCAGGGGAATCTAAGGGAGTGTGGCATGCTCCCCTCAACCCCCCTGGCACTTGAAAAGCTCAGTGGACCATGTAGAATATCTGGTCATTATGACAGGAAGAGCCCTATATTCTACATTTCCATCTGGAAGGCTTCTGTATTCCTGGGAGATCTGAGCTGTGTGGAAGTGGGTCTTTGGAGATACTACAGGAGCTGTAACTATTATCGCTGCACTGTGTTCCATTTTATTCAGAGACTGTGTGAGCTCATGTTGCTAGAGTGTGATGCTGCTAAACCCCTGATTGGCTTTGGGAATTAACTAAGCCTGCTGGTGTATTACTTGTCACAATATTGGGGTGAATTTTAATGCCATGGAGATTTTATTATTTAGCACTGCTGTCGAGTCCCTGCTGAACTGCTGTTTACAAAGTGATTACTTGTGTGCTGCTGAAAAAGGGACCTAAAGTGTACTGTTCAGGGTGTTTGTGCTGTCCTTCAAAGAGTGGAGCCGATTAATTAAGTACAGCTCTGCCACTTCAGTAATTGCACCCTGCTCATAGCCCTGTTCCTAGATACTGACTAGCCTCTTCTACCTGTGTCTGATTGTAATACTGGCGGTGCTATAAGTATGTTATGTTAATAATGTGGGATGCTAAGTGTTTAGCTATTTGGGTGTGTATTCTTTGGTGGGAGGTTGGTATATGTGAATCATATTGAATTATATAGGTTTGGTGCCAGGAACACTGCCTCATATGAGACAAGTGATTTTTGCTTTTAAAATTGCTTAGTTGTTGATGTTGTTGTTACTGATTCATGGCAATTGTTGTTGAGTAGCCCTATGCCCATAAGACAATAGGGGTTTCTTTACTTGTTTGCACTATGCCCATAAGACAATACGGCTTACTCTACTTGTTTGCACTATGGCATGTTACTTTGTTCTAAATTGGGCAACTGTGTTTCAACCTCCTTTCTGTTGTTAGTTTCTGGTGATGTTGAACCAAATCCAGGGCCTTGCTCTTTGGATTCTATGTCTCCCTCTCAAGCATCGTCTTTGAATAATTGTCTGAAATCCAGTCATGGATTTAAAATGATCCATTTGAATGTTTGTAGTTTGATCCCTAAGATTGCTGAAATTGAACAGCTTATTGCTCTATATCTTCCTGATATTGTTGCTTTATCAGAAACATGGTTGAAGCTGGGGTTGCCTGATAATGTGTGTCATACTGGGGGTTATAACATTTTTAGGGTAGACTGTAAAGTTCAAAAAAAGGGTGGTGGGGTCTTGATTTATTATAGGGATCATTTAAAAATTAATTTTGTAAGGTCTAGTGAAGATTTGGATTGCGATACTGATTGGTCGGTTTTGCAATTTGTTCTTAGAGGAAAGAAGAAGTTAAATGTAGGCTGTTTGTATAATCCCCCTCAATGTGGTCTTCAAGGGCTTAAACATTTCTTGGATGTTTGTGAAGTTTATTTAAAGCAGAGTGATTCTGTTATTGTTGGAGATATGAATTTGAATTGGAGGGCTAATGACACCACAGGGCTCGAATCTCTTCTTCTCTCTTATAGACTGACTCAGTGTATAAATGTGCATACCTGTCTTAATCCCAGCTCACAGAATCATTCTCTGTTGGATTGGGTCTTGACTAATAGAGTGGGGAGGGTAGGAACCTCTGGTGTCTTGGCAGATTCTGTAAGCGACCACATGGCCACCTTTTGTGTCTTAAATTTTTGTTGTCTTAAACCCCCTCCTTCTGTGTTTTAGACTAGATAATTTAAAAGGATAGATTATTCCCTGTTATATTCTTCTTTGAGGTTAATTGATTGGTCATTTCTTGAATGTATTCCAGATGTGGACAAGGCACTAGATTGTTTTTGCAGCCAACTTCTTCCCATTCAGGAATCTCTTTTCCCTTAATGGCCCATTCAGTGTAGAGCTTCTCCTACTGGATGGTTTGGTCCCAGCATTAAGAAATTAAGGAGTGGGATAGTGCATGGAATAAATTTAAATTATCTCCCAGTATGGTTTCAATGGATCTCTACCATGGACTTTGGAATTTAGTCTCTCAAACTATTAGAAATGCTAAAAAAGCTTATTTCAGGGATCGCTTTGAGGATAGCTAGGAAGATCCAAGGAAGTATTGGAATAAAGTAAATTCTTTACTTTCTCCTACATCAAAATCTGACATCCAGAAATTAAATGTTGACAACATAGAAATTGGTGACTTGTTTGAAATTGTTAAATTGTTGAATTCTAAATTTTCAGATCTTTCTAAGTTTAGGTCTTTTTTTCCTCAGGCTGGTAATACTAAATCCTTTTCCTCTGTTCCTTTGGTAGATGGACCCAGGTTTTTGTTTAAGGAAGTAACAGCAAATGAAGTTTTTCATCTTCTGCAGTCTCTCCTAAATAAAGGGACAGATTGTGGGGAAGGGTTGGATGCCTGCTTCTTAAAATTGGCTATCCCCATTATTACAGGTCCCCTTTGTTACATTTTTAATATGTCATTGGCTACAGGTGTTTTCCCCCTGTCCTGGAAGAAAGCTAAGGTGGTTCCAATTCCAAAAAAAGAGCTGTACTACTTCCATGGATGATTATAGGCCAATATCAATACTGAATCCCCTTAGCAAACTACTTGAGCATTTAGTGGCTAAGCACATCGATGCCTATTTGGTTACCCATGATTTGTTGTCAAGGCAACAACATGGGTTCTGTAAGCACTTTGGTACATGCACAGCCTTGGTTGGGTTTGCGAACACCGTCCTATTTAGGTTTGAGAAGGGTTTGATGACCGGGGTGGTGTTCATGGACCTAACCAAGGCTTTTGATTTGATTGATCACGGTTTGGCCTGTACAAAATTGAAAGCTCTGGGTTTTCTGATGCTGCTGTTTCTTGGTTCTATGATTATCTGAGTAACAGGTGTCAATTTGTTCAAGTAGGTTCTGTGGTTTCTGATGTCTTGCCAATTAGTTGTGGTGTGCCTCAGGGGTCCATTTTGGGACCCCTGTTATTTTCAATTTTTATTAATCAGCTTCCTGGAGTTTGTAAGTTTAGTGAATCACTGCTTTATGCAGATGATCTTGTAATTTGTGCTCAGTCAGAATCTGTGTCTGCAATTTCTTGTTCCCTAGAAAAGGATTTTGATGCCATCTGTTCTTGGCTTCCTTTAAATGCTGTGGTTTTGAACTCAGCTAAAACAGAAGTTACGTTATTTGGTACACAATTTATGTTGGTGGACACCCCGGAACTGAGGATATCTGATTTGCAGGCTGGTCTGCTTTAACAAGTGTCTCAATTAAAGTATTTGGGCACACTATTGGATTCCAGTTTGACCTTTTCACCTCAGATTCAGTCAATGGTTAAGAAAGTAAATCAAAGAATAGGGGTGTTATACAAATTCAAGTCATTCTTCTCACAAGCAGCTAGATCAACAATTGCTATTGGTTCTCTTCTTCCATATTTTGATTACAGTTCTTGTTCATATTATAACATAGGCACAAAAGAAATGCAAGCACTAACTGTGGCCTATAATAATATTTGTAGATTTATTTTAGGAGCCCCCAATAGGACACAGCAGTGTAATCTTTATTCTCAGTTGGGGTGGTTTTCCCCTAGTTGCAGAACAGAATAATTTGTTGGCTGTCTGACATATAAATGTTTTTACTTTGGCTCCCTTTTTCTTCTTTCTGACCTTGTTGTAATGAGTGAATTGCTTTCCAGCCTGAGGTCAGCTGACAGCCCCCTATATTTTGTCCCCAGGTCTTGACTTAGATTAAGCTCTAGAGCTTTTTCAATGGCAGCACCACTGTATTGGAATTCACTACCACTTGATGTTAGGATTGCTCCTCTGTTTTAAATTTTAAACAAAGGTTAAAAAGTTATTCATTACATAAATCTGTTTGCAACTGCAATTTGTAATTTGTATTTTTTGGTTCTGTATTGCTGCTGATTGTATTTGTGCATTTTCGTATGTTTTTTTTTTTTGTCCAGGTTGGGCCTGAAAAGGGACCTTTGGTCCAGTGCCTTTACCTGGTTACCAAAGAATAAATGAAATGTGGGAATGGCCTTTGTTCCACAGAATGATGCTCCAGTTTTACAGGAGCTTATTAAGAAACGTAATATCAACCTTAGTATTAGGAACATATTATGTATGACTAACTATAGACCTTTCAGGAATAAAGGCCCTTTATATCATTTATTTCTCTTTGCAGCAGCTGCAAAAAACAGACTGACTATCGATTGGCTACCCTGGCTACACACCCCCTGTAGCTACAGGTATATAAACACTTCTACTCACACTAGAACAATTAAAAGATCTCCTAACTTACCAGAAGAAGGGTTTAAAAAGTGGGCCCATTTTGTTACACAAGGTAAATTTATTTCATATTTACAATATAGGAATATGGTTAAGAATTATAAATATCATAATTATTTGTATTATCACTCTTTATTTCAATCTTTTCAAGCTTTCTGTGCAATGCACAACTATTCTATGTAGCAATTTTTAGGTATTATGGAAGAAGAAGAAGAAAAGAGATAAATCTTTTTAAGAAAACAAGACTCTCCCTTTTTTATGAGATAGTTCAATATATTGGCTCTTATATAAAAACTAAACAGGACACATCTTGGGAAAAAGAGTTCAATGGTGTATTGCAAATAAATTAATGGCGGTCAATTGAAATCTCTGCCAATAAAAGGATTATTACTGCAAAAAACAAAAGTTTTCAGCACACAATCCTAAATAGAGCATATATTACTCCTTACCTACTTTCCAAAATCAATCCTTCCTACTCGGACAAATGTTGGCATAACTGTAATATGATTGGATCACTCTTCCATAATTTAATGGATTATCCTTTTGTTTAAAAATGGTGGGTGGACCTAACAACGGAATTATCTAATATATTAGGTTTATCTATTCCATGTTCATTTCAAGTCTTAATCCCTAATCTATTTGACTCGGTTAAATTAAACCACACTCAACAAAAAGTGATTATTTTGGGTTCCCTAGCTCTGAAGTGAATGATTTGAATTAATGGAACATCTCAAGCCTCCATCCAGTGGTGGCACATGAATGGAAATTTGTATTTAAAGAAATGTTATTGTTTGAAAAGCTTGCTTACATAATTGACACTGTTGATAAATTAACCTCTATCCACTGGAACCAGTTAGTATTAGTGTTAATGTTGCCTCCACTACTGAAAATCTAAATGGGGTGGGGGAAGGGGGGACTTAAAATGAATCTTTTTTTTTCTTTTTTTATTACTCTTGTTTTATTCTCATATGTCTGTATATTATCCTGTATACTGTTAAAATTCTATAGATGCTAATAAAATTATGATTATAAAAAAATACAATATTGCACTAACCATTATAATCTAGAACCAGTTTCTTTAATTACATTACTGGGGCTTTAGTTTCTGCCTGTTTTTTAAAGTATTGCCAAAAAATATTTAGATAGTCTATCCAGAGCCCAGGTATCAGCTGTATGTATCATGATTATTTTTAAGGTGCTCATGTCAGTTTGATAACTAATATTAATACATGAACCCAACCAATAATTCCTTTCTCTGGAATACCAAGGGCATACCCAAAAAACATGTAACAGGTTTTCTTTTTCACCCTCTAGGCAATCACAAGCTTGAGTAATTCCTACTAGTTTGTTATAGCGGTGTAGAAGATTATTAAAAGGAAATCATTCAAATTCGAACATAGTAAATCTTTGACACAATTCTGTATTTTCTAGAATATCCAGATATTTTTTAAATCCAAAATCCAGATTATTATCTGTGAACCATTCTGAGTAATGCGTAGTTTTAATAATTTCTAGGTTTTCCTTTTTCTAGTCATTAGCTATTTTTTGAGATGTATTTCTCATCAACTGCTTTTTTAAGAGGAAGCCAATTATACTTAGTCATGATTGTGATTATTGATATATACCAGAATTTTGATTTAAATCATAGATTAAACCCGTATTCTTTTCTGATAAGGCATTGTTTCGACAATGAAGAATTCTTTAAATTAGTTAGCCGTGACCAGAAGTTTATTTTACATGTTTCCATTAATGCAGACAAATTAATTAGACCAGTTTCACCCAAATGGAAGCAGCCAGGCAGGAGTTTCCCAGTTTTGTAAACTCCCCAGCATTTTATAGATAGAACTTATTTGTATTGCTAGGATCCCAAATCTCTGTCCTGTACAGTATCTGTGTTTCCAATTTTGCTTTTATCACCATTATCATACTCTTAATTAAGTGACCTCTATATCTATAGTTAAATCTTATTATGTCCCCTAGTGATTTGTTAAGTTTCTCTTTTTATTAGGTCAGCATGTGACTTCAATAAACAATTAGTTAAAATATTTATACCTAAGTATACATATGAGGAAGTTACTTCTCCAAATGCCTTTTGTTTATTTATTTTCAAAGACAAGAATTTTTGTTTTATTGAAATTAATATTTAACTTCAATTCTTGTGATCTTTTGTTGAGAAATTCCATTTATTTTTGAAGACCGGATTTAGACAAAGCAAATAACACAATGTTATCAGCATACGTTAATGCTGGACATACTGTATTTAGAATTTTTGGGGAATCAGAAGGGAATAACATCAGGTCTTTTAGTAAGTTATCAATATATAAACAGAATGAAAGAGGTACTAGCACACATCCTTGATGGACTCCTTTATTAGTGTTAAAGAGATATGACAGTTCACCTCTAGTACTTAGTCTAATAGAGGCTCATGTATTACTGTACAGTCTAACAATTATTGCAACCAGATTTCTATCCTTTCCTCTTGACAAAAGCTGGGTCCATAAGAGGTTTCTTGAGAGAAAATCAAAAGCAGAACTATAATCAACAAAAATCATATAAACTTTTTATTTTCTCAAAAACACATATTTTTTCAAGAATATGGCTTAAAACAAATATATTGTCTAAGGTTGAATATTGTGCTCTAAATCCAGCCTGAAGGATAAATAATCCTCCAGTGATTTCCACCTGTTCTTTAAATGTTTCAATTATGATTTTTGGAAAAACTGTTTGCATTAATATCAATCAGACTTATCAGCCTGTACATCACCAGATCTGTTACTTTACCTTTTTATGAATTGATACAATGTTTGAGTCTAACCAAGAGTGCAGTACATAATTCCAAGCAATACATGTTTTATAACACACCATTAACAGCTTATACCAGAGTCCAGATTCACATAAGTATACCTCCGCTGGTATCTGATCTGGTCCAGGAGCCTTATTGGATTTTAAAGAATTAATTGCTAAATAAACTTCCTCAAATGCTATTGACTTAAATGACTTCCAATCAGCAATGAGATCCACATTAGTTCCCATAATATTAGGATCATAGAAAATCTGTGTAAAGAAATTTACCCATGTATGTACTGTGATGTAAGAATCTATTGACAGTTTGCACATGTTTGTCCCTTTAGCAACTAAATTCCAAAATGCTTTACTATTTTTAGATCTGACTGCATCTAACATACATGACCATTATTTATTATAGTAGTTGTTTTTTTCTGCTTAATCATATCCTTATACTGAAGTTTTTTTTGCTTCAATAAGTTTAGGGTATCTGAGTTATAGCTCTTTTTGACCAGTCTCAACAATTTATTAATCTCAGATTTACATTTTTTACAGTCTTTATCAAACCATTCATTTCCTACTGGTAGCCTGTCAATAGTTTTAGGGGTATACTCTAATTTTACTTTTATGATGGTGAAAAGATTGTTAATTTCAGTATCTAATTGTTTCAATTCCATGGAGACAATCAAATGCAATTTGTGAGTCAAAAAAAGATTCAGTCAATACATGACCAATCAATTCCCCAGAGTTTTGCAGCCAATATAATTTTTTAGATGCTCTTATTTCAGAGAAAGGAACCATTGAACTTACATTATAATGTGTTTTACATTCAGATTTGGCCATTTCTATAGCCACTGGTAAATGATTACTCTCAGTTCTAGTGATAATATACAAGTTTTTCCAGAACTTTAGGTCACCTGTCTAGAAGGGATAATCAATTGTTGATACACCTCTATTAGAGATGTAAGTAAAGTTACCCTCTCTATCTCCATCAATTCTGCCATTAAGTGGGTAAATATTTACTTCCATCAAAAGTTCTATCAATTTTTTCCCAACAGTATTTGTTTTTCTATCCTTGGCCTCCCTGTTTGGCAGATTCCTGGATTGAAATTTTGCATCAGAGAAGGAATTGTTATGTAAACCTTCAAACCCTCCTATGTGGGCATTAAAGTCATCTTGCAATAGTTTGTCACTGTCAGGGTGACATCTCATTAACTCATGTATGATGCATCTTAGATTATCCCATATAGTGGGATTGTAGAACTTAGAATTACTCGGTGGTATATAGAAATTAATTAATATAAATCTCTGCTTTGCCATACCCAGCAGTACAGCCAGAAAATTTTCATTCTTACTTAAACATTGCACTTCATTGCAGCTTCCAATATTAATAAATACCACTAGTCCTCCCAAATATTTACCAATATTATGAATTTTTGTCCCTATTACTTGAAAACATTCAAATTCATCAAGAACTATAATATCCTCCTTGTAATGCCATGTTTCCTGGAAGCACAATAAATCACCCCCCCAAAAAAAAACTTGTTTAACTCTGTATCAGAGCCTATTTTTTTTCCAACCAGCAATATTCCATGATAGGATAAGTAGGCCCTTATCTATTTTGGTCTGAACCCTAAATGAGGAGTCATTTATACCTGATTGCCAATTATTGTACCCTGCAATAGCCAGAAATCTATTTTTAAGTGGAATTGGTTCACTTAATACCAATTCTGCTTGTGGTTGTGTTATAACTTCAAGAATTTTTGAATCAATTAAATTAAGTCCCAAACCATCCAGGAGTGAACTCTTTGATAAACTAGATTCTTCCAATTCTCTGTTTCTTACTTGTATGTCTACTTGACTTGAAAAGCCTGATCTTTTAGCTACAACATCATGTATGTTCTTAATAAGGATTTAAAGAATATTGGCTAGTACATTTTTTTATTGCACAGGTTAATTTATTATCATCCTCATTATTCAAAGGATTCAAACCAAACATAGTGACAGAAAAACTCCTATCTTTTTCTCCCTTCTGTAGTCTACTCTGAGTATTAAATGCATTTCTATTTGGAAAAGCTATCATAAAGTCATTATTCTGCAATGGTAAACAGTTAAGCCAAATGTAATTTGCAACCCTAGCCGAGTAGAAGTAAACATCTATCTTGAATGCAGCTTCAACTGGGATATACTTAATGTCAGCAATTTCTTCTAGATCAAGATCAAAATCAAAATCCAGCATTTGCTTCACATTCTGACATATAGATATACCAACCAATGTCATTATTATTGCTCCCCAGCCAGTAAGGGGGGGCAATAAATCTAACTACTGGCTATTTTGTGCAGTTTTCCTTCTGACTGTCTTTTGGCACTACTTTTGTTGTCTCTATACTTGATGATTTTTGAAATTATTTATTTATTTATTTATTTGTATGTCGGATGATACCTTTGAGTCGAGGGCTCTTTTACAAAGGTTCCACGTCAAGGCAATAAGGACAATAAGGTACAAAACATAACATGATCATTACAATGGAACTTACAAAAAAAAGACAAAGAAGGTTACAATAATAGCAGCCAAAGGCAATGTCAAGGAATTGTATTGAGAGTTAATTATACAGTACAAGTCAAAGGCAGTTCAGTGAAGCTTTGTTAGGAGTGGATTAGTGGAAAAAGAGAAAGAAGAGTGGTGGCGAAGAGGTGGTATGGGAGACAGACAGAGTGAGGATGGGAGAAATGGGGAAGGCATTGTGTTGGGTATGTGGTAGATGGGAAACAGCAAGGGAGGAGGAAAGGGGGATGAAAAAGAAAAGAAGACAGATTCATCCTATACCCAGTAATGGAGGGTAGAAGAGGAGGAGGAGCTGAAGCAGTGAGGAAGGATGCTTGAGGGTAGCATGCCTGGAGGGAATTATAAGAAGCAATCACAGAAGGCACTAGGCATGAGGTGTTGACGCAGTTTACACTTAAAAGTACCAATCGTGGCAGTGTTGGCGATTTCTGTAGGTAGCAAGTTGAATCAGGTGGAGGCTCTGACAAGGTAAGAATGCTGAGCTTGAGAGGTCTGACCATGAGGTATTGTAAAGGTTAGACTGTCTGATCTTCTAGTTAGGCAGTAGACACGCTGAGGGGTCAATATTGATTGGACTCCAGGGGGCATAAGGCCCAGTGATGTCTTCTTAACTAGGATGCAGGTCTGGTACTTTAGCCTGCCGGATAGCTGGAGCCAGTTACTCTGCTCGTAAATGTCACATGTGTGAGAAAGGCGGGCAGCTGAAATAAGGAGTCCACATGCCTTATTAAGGGCTACAGCTATGTGCCGGAGTACAGTATCAGTAGCAGATCCATAGATAACCAAGCTTCTCTTTTTGAAGGGGTACCTTATTTTCACTAAGAATATCATTTAGCTTCTCCTTATTAGGAGCAGCAAGTTGCTCCAAGTATTGGCAGGCCTTCTCATTTTTATTTAACCAATTGCTAGTAGTAGCACACTCTGTCTCAATAGTTTGAATAACCACATCTTGTTCTATTTGTTGAGTAACTAAATTAATTAAATCTGTTCTATCACTAATAATCAGACATTTATCTTGTGCTTTTTTGCATGGGTTACTATCAACTATTTTCCCTTCTTTCTTTGTATTTTTTCTCTTTTTTATACTTTCCAATAGCCTGGCTAATTTGTTCTGGTAGGTTTCAATGCTTATTTTGTTTAGTCTGCTCAGCTTTTTTTCTTTCATTAAAAAAATTATAAAGTTATGGGTCAATAAAAATCAAGATGGAAAAAAACACTAAATCCATGTGCAGTTCATGCTTTTTCAGACTTAGTCCTTTCCAGGCTTTTGCAAGTTCTATAAATGGTTGCCAGCCAAAGTCGAGGGAGGGCTTTGTTGATACCCTGCCAAGGAGCCTTTTGTGCATGGTGAGGAAGGCAGTGGTGCACAAGGGAGTTTTGTGGGAATGGGTTTATTTTTACAATGGAAACAGAGAAAGATGGCCATGCAGTGAATGGATAACAGAAACAGTGGCAGGGATGGAATTCCAACTGCCAGTTACTAAAAACATGCAGATGAATAGGTTTCTGCATGGGATGAGGGGTTGGGATTGTAAGAGACTAGCACCAGTGACAGCACCAGTGGTAGAAATGGGCTTCTGACTGATGGTCATGTGGGTAAAGTAATGGTAGCTTCATATTTAGTTTTAGAGCCCTTATAGAGCAATTCATGTGCCTCAGACTGTTCTGAACATCAGCTGAACAGAGGCATGTGAATTGCCCTTATTGTTGAAAAAGTTGATATTTTTCATGTTTTTTTTGCCCATCTCTACCACAGCAAACAGTGGACAAAATCATTAAAATTGACAGATTAAGAGTTCCTGTGCTAGAATATATGCTTTAAAAAACTTCATGAAAGTAGGCAGGGCAGAGTTGAGACCCCATCCCCCCCAAAAAAGTCATGAAAATCTGTCAAGGGTCATCCAAGACATAAACAGCTAAAATTTGTGATTTAACATTAAAGTGCACACCCAACCCTAACTATAGTGGCATATTAGTGTAGCTTTAATAAAAAAAAGTTTCTGCACGAGCATAAAACAAAATTTAAACTGAGTGCTTTGTCTTAAGTGCTATCAATGTATTTACACATTCACAAATGCTAAAACTGCATTTTAACTACTGCAATGTAGTGTAATACCTTAGTTATAGTAATATAGGATTAAACCTATATTTATCAATGATTACAATCATTTTGGATAACTTCTTCCACTAAACAAGAACAAATTAGGATCAATTATTTTATAGCAACAATCTTACTGAAGTAACGTGATATTATGTAGAGTGGCATTTTACTGAGCAAGATTTTAAAATATCGTGCTACTAAATGGTCTGAAATATACTGTCCTACATACCTAGTCAAACAACTTTATTCAAATTTTTGTCTTAAAGAAGAACAATATTCTTTATCAAACTGCAAATAGATAAATTTTCTCAGGAAATGATATTATCCATTTACATAGAAACGTAGACTTTGACAGCAGATAACGACTGCTTGGCCCACCTAGTCTGCCCATTTCCCTACCTACTGGATAAGCTGCAGATTTGACTTAAGGAACACCATACTTCCTTTTACCCCCCACTAGGATTGCCTTAGGTCTCTCCCATTCATTCTTGAATTCCCCCACTATTTTTGACCCCACAACCCCCTCAGGAAGACTGTTCCATGTGTCCACCACCCTTTCCGTGCAAAAATACTTCCTCATGTTGCCCCTGAGCCATTCCCCCTTTATCTTCAAATAGTGCCCCTTTGTTTTTGCACATCTCTTTTTCTGAAAGATGCTACCCTCTTGGATGTTGCTGATTCCCTTGAGGTACTTGAAAGTTTCTATCCTTTCCCCTCTCTCCCTCCTTTCCTCGAGGGTATACAGTACACATTAAGCTCCTTTAATCTCTCTTCATATGGCTTCTGGTGCAGACCTTGCATCATTTTTGTTGCCCTCCAGTGGACTGCCTCCATCCTGTCTATGTCCTTGTGGAGATGGGATCTCCAAAACTGTATGCAATGCTTCAGATGGGGTTGCACCAGCTGTCTGTACAGAGAGATAACTACTTCTTGTTTTCTACTGGTTATTCAGTACCTCTCCCTATGCAGCCCAGAATCCCCTCAGCCTTCCTTACTGCCTTATCATATTGCTTGCCTACCTTTAGGTCATCTGATATGACTACCCCATTTTTGTTGTTAGTACCCCCCCCCCCACTGTGTACTCTTCCCCTGGGATTTTGTTTCCCAGGTGCATTACTTTGCATTTCTTTGCATTGAATCTAAGTTGCTATACTGTGCCTCCTGCACCCCCCCACTAAGGATTATCAACTCCAAGTTGTAGCTGATTTGGGGGGGCAGAACCCCTGACAGACAGTGCCAGGTTACAGCGCAGACACTACAGTGACATGGCGCTGTAGTCGCTGTAGTGTCGTGCACTGTCAAAATGTCTCGGTCGGGGTGGTATACCAGGCTACCATCCTGGGACCCACTCCCAGGCTGGCTAACTTGTTTATTAATCTTTTGTGTGTGACTGTGTCAAATGTCTTGCTAAAGTCTAGGTAGGCCATGTCCACAGCCCCTCCCTGGTATACTACTTTGGTTACCCAGTCAAAGAAAACTATTAGATTCATCTGACATGACCTTCCTGCACTGAATCCATGCTGCCTTGTGTCCTGCTGGCCTCTAGGCACTCAACAATTCTTTCTTTCAGAAGTGATTCCATCATTTTCCCTACCACTGAGGTCAAACTAACATGTCTGTAGTTTCCGGCCTCTCGCTTGCTCCCACTTTTGTGAAGGGGACTCACATCCACCCTCCTCCAGTCCTCTGGTACCACACTATCCTACCATGATTTGTTAAAAAGGGTAATCAGTGGTGTCACTAGTCCTCCCCTTAGTTCTTTTAGAATTCTGGGGTGAATTCCATCAGGCCCAATTGCTTTGTCCACCTTCAATTTTAGGAGTTCTTTCAGGACCCTTTCTTCTGTTACTGGACTGGTAACGAACCCCATATCCAGAGTGCTTCTATGGTTTGGTTTAGGTACCTCCACCTCCTCTTCTTTTGTGAACACTGAGCAGAAGTACTGTATTCGTGCAGTATCCCTGCTTTTCACTGTCACCCTCTGCCCACCCCCTTCCCTTTGTTAAGCCTCACTTTCCCTCCCTTGGTCTTTCTTCACTCCCTAATGTACCTGTAAAAGGTTTTAGCCCCCTTCTTAACTGAATTGGCTATCTTTTCCTCGGTTTGGGCATTTGCTATTCTGACTGCTTTCCCTGCTTCCTTCTGCTTTAACTGGTATCGTTCTCTGTCCTGTTTCTTCTGTGTTTCCTTATACTTCCTAAATGATCTTTTTCTCCATAACTTTTCCTGCTACCTCTTTTGAGAACCATAGCATTTTTTTTTCTTCATCTGGTTTTATTTGCTTTACACAAAGGCGTGTTGCTTCTGTGATGGCAGTTTTGATTTTTCCTCATTGTTCCTCCACCCCTACTTCTAGCCCATTTGCTAGTGCTTTTCTGAGACACTCTCTCATTTTGCTAAAGTCAGCCCTCATAAAGTCAAATACCATCACTTTTGTATGGTTTGACTGTACTGCTGTGTTTATCATGAACCACACTGTTTGGTGGTTGCTTGTTACCAGATGGCTACGCACTTCTAAATCTGAGATCCTCTCTTCATCCCTGTTTGAGAGTACCAGGTCTAAGATTGTTCCCTTCTGAGAAAGTTTCAACACTAGCTGTCTGAGGCATGCCCCCTGTAGGGCATCAAAAATGATCCTGCTCCTGGATGTGGATGCAGTAATGGTGCTCCAGTTAACATCTGGCATATTCAGGTTCCCCATCAACAATATCTCCCCTTTTTCTGCCATTCTAAGGATGCCTTCTATCATTTCTTTGTCCGTTGATTCATCCAGAGACATGGATCTGTATTCAACCCCTATGTGGATTGTAGTGCAATTTCCTGTCTCCAGGGTGACCCACAGTGCCTCCTCTCCTCTCTGTTTACCCTTTAGTTCCATTGTTTTGATCCCTTCCCTTATGTGGAGAGCTCCTCCTCCTCCTCCTCTTTTACACTCCCTGCCCCTCCTGTAGACTGTGTACCCTGGTATGTTGACATCCCAGTCATGGTTGTCTGTGTACCATGTTTCTGTGACTGCCATGATATCCAGGTGTCCCTCTTCCATTAAGGCCACTAGTTCGGGAAGCTTGTTACCCAGAGTATGGACTTTCATGCTCATTGCCCTCCATTTTTTGATGGCTTACCCCTTTTAGACCATCCCTATCCTTACTGCTTTTTTCTCCATTTACCCTTGCTCTGCTCCCTATTAACTTCTCTACCTTGGTGTAGGTGGAAGTAAAAGAACCCAGGGCACTCTTTGCAAAGATTAGGGAACATTCCCAGTGTCCTGGCCAACATTCCCCTTCCCATAAACCAGTTCATGCAATTATCCAGGCTGTGTGTGGGTGATGATGTGTGATATGGCCACCATCACACATTCAGTCACTTCACTACCAGTCTAGTATTGCTTGTAAAGCGCTTTGGATGTATGAAAAAGCGCTATATAAATGCTGATTCTTCTTCTTCTTCTTCTTCTTGGTGTTTACCTTGCTAACTACCTTGTTTTGTGTGGGAGGGGGCTGGGATTTCCCTGCTCCTTTTCAGATCCTTTCCCCTTGGCTAGTTTAAATGCTTGCCAAAGATGCATTTAAACCTTTAACCTAGGATCCTGGTTCTCCTCCCGGACAGATGTTGAGCATCGTGCTAGTATAGGCCTGCATCCCTCCAGGTGGATTCTTAATCCCTAATGAAGCCAAAACCCTGATCTCTGCACCAGTTTTTCAACCATTCATTGAATCCCATGGTGTGGAGTGCCCTAGCCTCACCCATGCCATAGACAGGCAGCATCTCCAAGAAGGTTACAGTGCATGCTACATGTTCAAGGCCCCTCCCCAACACCAGAAACTCCTCCTGCACTGCTATGAACCCATTGTCAGGCAGGTCACTTGTTCCTAGCTAGACAATGACATCCAGTTCCTTCTCATGTGCAGCTGCTACTGTGATCCTGAGTATTCGCTCTCTGTTCCTCCAAGCCATGGTGCCAGGCAGGCACTTTACCTTCCTCTCCCCTTCCTCTATCAGCTCTACTCCCCTAATAATTGAGTCCCCAATCAGGAGTGGTTTCCTTCCCCTGTGGGGTCCTGTGCCACACTCCTATGGGTCTCTTGTTGAGGTTCCCAGTATCCTCCTTGGTCTCCACTGTGGGTGCCATCATAGAAGAACCATACTCTGCCAAAATGGAGCATGAATTGTGGAGAGGTACAACTGGAGGGATGCACCTCTGTTCCACCACCCTCACCCTCCCTAAGCCCACTGTGGTCCAACTGCTCTGCTTTCTTGGCAACTCTGAGGCACTGGTGGTGGCCCTGGTGGTCCCTGGATGGGGGAAGAGGTTTTCTGAATCCTCGCCAGGTCAGCCTGGAGACGGGCAACCTCCTCCTTCAGACCAGAGATGTGCCTGCAAATAGGGCAGCATCACAGCCTCCAGAACATCTTCCAGAAGACTACCACCCACAGCCAGTGCATTGCACCACTCCCTACATGTTTCTGCCTCCCTTCCTGTTTTAATTTTTTTGGGGGGTTAGTGTATGTGAGCATGTGCATGTGTTTACCCCCTACAGAGCATGCTGGACTGTTAAGGATGTGACTGCTGTATATTCTTGGCCCTTTTGGGGAAGTGATGTCAGAATCCCTGGCATAAGGGAAATAATGCACTAGGGTGGGTGGGGTGAGGGGCAGGGTGGGTGGGACCAATTAAGTGCTCTCCAGAAATGATCAGCTACAGCTCTGAATCACCACTCCATGAGTGATTTCTTTCCATTCAGGCACCTCTTTTTCAGAGTTTCAGTAACAGCTCCAGTCAGAAATGACTGCAGATATTCTCCCAGCTAAGTTACCTCCTTGGCAAATTAAAGTTACACTAAGTAAAGACAACCCCAACAACTGAGAACCAAAACACTGACTTCTACTTACTTATACAGGCTCCTGAATTAAGAATTAAATTCAATGTACTCAATTAAATCACCTCCTTGCTGTAGGGTAGCTGGTAGCTGCTCTACCTCTCAGCTCCTGAAGCCTTTGCATTTGCAATAATATCCAGAGTCACCAAAATTTCCTCTGGCTAAATCGAAGAGCACTTCAGGTCATCATGGAGAGAAGAGTTTCTTTCCCATACCCACCTGTAGTCCCTATGGGTAATTCAGCTAGCTTTCATATGATGGACATGGGCTGTAGATTGTCCTTTCTAAGATGAAAACTTTTTGTGCTTTAGTTAACCAGAATAGATCAGCTTAGACAAAGCATTGCTTTTATGGGAGATGGGTTGAACTCCTACTCAGTTTTACTGAGTTCAGTTTCACAGGTTCTTATATGCTGTCACATTCTATGTTTCTATAGTGATAGGTAGGAGAAGGTAAACTGTAGATCAGATAGGATCTGGAGTTTATAAAATAGGCAGGGAAATGGGCAGATTGGGTGGGCCTTGTGGTCCTTGTCTGCCATCACATTCCATGTTTCTGTGTTTTCTGCTTGAAGAAGCTGAAGGACAGGAAGGTAAAATGACTTGCTCAATGTCATAATGGTAAGTGGACATAGTAGGATTTAAACTTGGCCTTCTATTACCCAAGCCTCTACTTTGAAAAACTTGATCACATTATTTTACTTTAACCTTTTCAATTCCCCAAAACATGAAGGGTGAAGAGATTCTATGGTTAGTGTCCTTACAGTTTTTTGTAATATCATGTTCTTATTATTACATTTTCTAATATTATGTTTTCAGGGAGGGGGCACACACCCCTGAGGAAGCATTCAGATAGAGAGGTGATATGTAGGTGTGTTAGCTCCATAATCGTTATGTTTGAAAAAAATGATCATTTAGTCTCATATCTGGCACGTGCACCACTTCTTTGCCTTCCGGACTACATTAATTCACTGGAGAATGAGGCCACTGATCAGCCACTGAGGATCAGTCATACAGATCCTGCCCTATGACTGACAGAGGGTCTGAACCAGTGCGATGGACTGATCAACCAGTGAACAGAAAAAGCTGTTCCAGAACTGTTCAGTCTGCATCAGAGTCAACTTGTTTGCAGAGTTAGTACTGAGCTTGCTTATGTTGGAGGCCCAACTGGGGTTTAAGCAACCAATAACCAGATGACACCCACTGGACTTAAACAGCCACATGTCAGGAGAAAGCTGCTATAGAAATAGGGAAGGAAGGAAGGAAGGAAGGAAGGAAGGAAGGAAGGAAGGAAGGAAGGAAGGAAGGAAGGAAGGAGACTCAAATCTGCAGCTTAATAAATCAACCTGTAAGGTACGCCACCCCACAGCTTAGCATTTATGTGCACCCAGAGTGATTTTTAATACAGAGACAGAGTGAAAGGTTTGGGTGATGATGGAGGCAGTTAGGGCCTAAAGCCACCATTCTGATCACCCTTGCCGGGTGTCAGCATGTGGCCATGATGTATTGCCAGGAGAGCTGTAGAGGCCTGGGATCCACATAACATCCATTGATTGATGGAGTGACAGCCCAGCTGAACCTGTATGAGAAGCCAGTTAAGGGGACCAGAGGATTAGAACTGAGACAGTTGTTAAAGGCAACAGAGGACTGTGGAATGGAATAAGACAGGACTGCAAATGGAGACAGAGGTCTGTCAGTCTCTGAGTAACCATGAATAATGAAACATGGCTCTTGGTTCCTTCAACACCCATTGTGTATTGCTTGAAGTGGAAGAATTTGTTAGGGGAAAAATAATCATTGTATAGATTATTTTTAATAATGTATTTTTGGCAAAAAAAATCCATTTTATTTATTTTTTCATTTAAACATTTGGTGACTGGAAAAGGCACACTGAGCCAAGGCTCAATTCCATGTGCGATCCGGGGAAGGGGAACAAAAGGAAAAAAAATTACAAGATACAATACAAACAGAGTAGCAGACAAGCAATATAAAGCTATACAGCAATATACAGCATATGAGCAATATATAGCAATGTACATAATGTAATACATACAGAAATATACATATAACATGGTGCAAGTAAGCAGAATAACAGTACAAATGACAAAATTTAAAGTGAAGAACAAGTGGCAGTAGAGAAACAATGGTATAAGTAGTTGTAATGCACAGATAGGCTCAGAGGAGATAATGCGTGCTATACAGCTGCAACAGAGAATCAATGAAATGGTGACAGAGGCATGAAACTAGTGACTGGGGATAGAAAGGGGTGGAGGAGAGACCACAGGAGAAATACAGTGGAGGGAGGAAAGGGTGAAATAGGAGAAATATGGAGGGTAAGAGAAGTGTAAGACAGAGTCTTGAGCAGGAATAAGAGCTCTGCTGAGGATTAGGAGAGGATATGGGTTCATGTAGGAAAGGGTAAGCGGTGCAGTTGGGATTTGATGTTGGAGTGAGAGGGGCATTTTTCAGTAGCAGAGATTGACAGTTCCAAAGTGAGGGAAGCCTAGAGGAGTATACAGATTTACCTGCATTAGAGGAAGGTTTGAGAAGGGAGAAGGAGCAAGAGTCCCTGGAATGTAGGGAGTAGGGAGAGAGTAGAGCAGGGCAGAGGTTGTGGAGATATCCATTTATCTTTTCAGTGTACAGTATTTCACTCCTGAAATGAAACATCAGGTTTTTAAAGTTTTAAAAAGCTCCTGCTCTCTGACCATGTCCATCATAAATAAATTAAACATTTTGGTGTGGTACTGTGCTGCTCACAATCAGAAATATGTGCTAGTACCATCCTAATATGGTCACAGTATGAATCCAGTAGGTAAAGACAAACATTAACCTCAAGGGAAAGGATTTTTTTTAATTCCTAGAGGTAGCCATCTTTAATGACTTGAGTCATTATTTATTAAATTTGTAATAAAAGCAGTTTTAAAAACATCTTAGAAAAATAACATTACACTGATGATGAATGTAATTATGTCAGAAATGTATTAATGCTAAAAAACTATATAATCATTTCATAAACGTCCATCCTAAAGTGGAAATCTTCTTAATAGTCTTGGGTGTTCTCCAGCTGACAGTTCTACACTAATATAGGAATTAGGGGTGTCACACTAGTGAATCAGTATTATTTCTGTTTCTTCATTATTTATATATAGCACATTCAGGAAAGAGCGATGTTTCATAACCTACATGTTACTTTGTCAGGCCAAAAGAAATGCTATGGTTTTATCTGCTGTTCATTGTTTTAACTATTGCCTCCATGTTCTCTGTAAAATATTGATCATATAAAAAAGTGCTTTCTAGGGCATACTGGAATGTCTCAGAGAACTATATACAGCACAATATAATTTTATTAATACAATGAGTTCAGAATACCAGAAAAGGAATTAAATACAATAGTGTTATGTGTGGTCATTTATTGATACATTTGTTTGCTAGAAAATAGGTGCTATGACAAATGAAGTTGCAAACAAATATTAGTTATCTCAACTTTTTATTTTATTTATTTAAAATAAATTGTGCACTTGTAAGGCAACTAAATCCATACAAGTGGATGAGCCAAGAGTGCTCTGTGGCACGTGTGGAACAGGATAGTAGCCTATTTAGTAGCACAAATATATTCAACAACGAATAGTGTGATGGTGGTGCCTTGGCATTTTTGTAAATATATATTTGATATACAAGCCATAATTTGACCTGTGTTTTTATAGGCAGCCATTTGTTATCATAAGAAACAAACAAGATCACAAGAATATATGAATAATGGTAAGGTATATACATATCCACAAGTTGTGACTATAAGCATATATAAGGACTATATATTTTCTAATACTAACTTGCTCTTTATTTATTTTTGCAAATTTCTAAATAGTCTCTTGAAGAAGTCTTTACAACAAAACATTAGGACACTAAAGATGAATAAACCAGATTTCATCAAGATGTCTGTTCTTTACATTTCTTTCACCATTTTTGGGAACACTTGTTTAAGGGTCTTGGCTAGCTGGCCAGGTTTACAGCTTTGGGTTGCTTTGTGTGGCTATATGTTCCAAATCTTCTGGCAGCCTAAGGGTTAAAATTTTAAACCAAGATAATGCAGGGTAACCATGTGCAATGTCATTTGACTTGCCACAGTTCCGAAGATTAGTACCCAGGATTCCCTGGGAGGTTCCTGAAAAGACCTAGGGGTAATTAACTGGTAGAAATGGGGACTAGGGTAGAGGCCCAACAGTATGGTTGGGCCAAGCACAGTGAGGATTGGGGAGGGCTTTGCTAAGACCACACAGGGCATAATAGATAAGCTGCTGCTCTTTTTTATGGCTGTGGGCAGAGCCTATAGCCATTTTGCTATCTGTAGCTTGAAAATGGAGTTTTGTGGAACACGTGTTTTGGACATTTCAATGTATCCTTCCATGTCAACTGAAATAAAATATTCCCTTCTTTCTGTTAAGAATGTTGGAGACATAACTCTAAGCTGCTTATCAAATGCCATTAGGAAACTGAAACAGCTTGTTAAATTTTAGTTGCCTATGAAACTGGAGATTTGCTCATTTAAATACTAAGCTTTTAAACAACTTCTTGATATTAGCTCAACTTGGGAATGTATTGTCTTTCAAGAAAGAGTCATACCTCATAAATGTCAGCCTTTCCCCAGCAAATCTATGATTTACACTATTTTTTTTTTTTAACCTCTGGAGCCTACAGCCGTTTTGCTATCAGTTGCTGGAAAATGGAGTATCGTGGAACACATGTTTTACACTTTTCAATGTATCCTTCCATGCTAACTGAAATAAAATATTTTCTTCTTTCTGTTAAGAATGATGGACAAATAACTCCAGGCTGTTTATTAGATGCCATTAGAAAACTGAAACAGTTTGTTAAATATTTGTTAAATATTGGTTGCCTATGAAACTGGTGATTTGCACATTTAAATACTAGGGGCCGGATTCTAGAAGGGTGGTGCAAGTTGCCACCTAATGCAACTTGCGGCACCCGCACCTGCGACATTGACCCTGTGCCCTATTCTAGTAAGGGCAGGGTCATCACAGCTAAGTCCTGCGACTTGTGACATGCGGCCAGGTACGCCAAACTGCAGGAGCACCTGGTGAGCATGTCACAAGCCGCAACAGCAGGGAAGTGTGGTCAACCCCCCCACTCATGCCCCGACCCCTAGTCATCAGCCTCAAATACAGCAGATACCCAAGTAGCCCTGGTAGTCTAGTGCCCTCCCATCACTGTCATACAGAAGCATACCTATTCCCTGGTTGTCTAGTGGCCCCCCAAAGTGTATAATATTAATAATAGTATTCCCCATATCCCTGGTAGTCTAGCAGCCCCCCCCGAACTGTACAATAATAATTACAGTGATCCCTGTATCCCTGGTAATCTAGCATCCCCTCAATCAACATTAAATATGTACAGTACACCCATTCCCTGGTAGTCAATTGGCCCCCCACCCAGCCGTGCCAGCCCACCAAGCACCCCCCCACCTGTCCCCAGCCGGTGACTGGCACAGCCCACCTCTCACCACCATGGCCAGTCACTTACTGAGTTCAATATCAGCACGTACTGTAAAGATGCGCTCAGATATTAATATCTGAGCGCATCTTTTCAGTGTGCTGTAAACCTGCTTGTTAACACTTTCTTTCTCTTAGGACCTTGTTCCTGATCCCCAAATAACATCCTTTGCCATCTGTTTGAATCCATGTGTTGGGCATGCTATTAAATACAGCATTAAAATTTATATTTTGCCAATGGTTAATTGTATTGTGTTGGAACTGTGTGGGTTGTGCCAATGGGGGACCATAGTGGGTTGGTATTGCTTCCCAGGGGAAGCACTGGTGCATTACCTGATCCATTAAATCTTTCCATGGGTGGAGGCATTGTAGAATTTACATCTGATCTTTAACTCACCATCAGTAAGACCCCACCCCAACCAGAGTTACTGACCAATGACCCACAAGCTTATTTGAGTCTATTAAGCAGGGGAAATGTACTGATATCAGTGATGACCCAGTACATATTTTGGAGGCACCACAGGGATCTCCTGTTTACCACCTGCACACCTCACCCCCCACCGTACAAGTCAGGAACTGTTAGGGAGCCCCCTCACCAAGATTTTGTTTTGTGAAAACTAAGAGTGAATTCTTGAACAGTTGACATTGTTCTGAGGAAATGGAAGCTGTGACGATGTTGGTGGCAGCAGAATTCTCTAAGGGGACCAGACAGAGTGTTCTTCCAGTAGCATTAGAGACTGGGCATGAAGGAGTGTGGGTAAAATTGATGTCTACAGAAAGCAAGAAGGAGGGAGGCTCTCACAGTTCTTGATGAGGCTGGAATCATTGGTGCAGAGGGCATACCAAAAAGGAAAACTATCTGCAGTGGACATTTTCTTTATGAAAACTGTTTATTAGGAAGTAAATCATACATATATACTGTACCTAGATACATACACACATACATACATGTGTAATAGAGACAAATTGCTTCATCGTGGAATAAAAGCAGAGACCATACATAAGAGCAGACAGGATCATACATACATGCATACATGAATAGTAGAAAAGTCCATGAGCAAGTGTCCTTACATGGTGTTGTCATTGAGACCCAAAGCAGCAGCTGTGCCATGCTTCAGTGTAAACATCATAAACAAATGCACAAAATATTAATTTAACAATTCTCTTGTTATGATTAGTAAGTGATGCTCCCCATCTGCCCTCCTAAATGTTCAGAAATCTGGAAGTACCCAGTGCAGACTCCAAGAGGGCCCATATCTTCTCATATTTGTGTGTGTTATGTGTGACTGAGTACTGGGTCCTCTCGAGTCTCATGCACTCCAGGATCAAGGATGCCTAGTGGGGAATAGTTGGGAGTTGTGTTTATTTCCAGTAGTGGGCAATTGATTTCTTTCCCACTACCATCCCTAGTCTCCCCAGGTTTGCTTGCATATCTTATCCTGCACCCCTCCAGGCACCACCCCTAGGAGCAGACCATCTAGTGTGGGTTGAAAAGGGAGTTGAAGGGGTTGTGTTAGTAGGGTTGTGACTTCCTTGCAGAAATCTTGCATGTAGGGGCATGTTCAAACCATGTGTAGAAAGGTAACCTTTCCCAACCTACATTTTAGGAATTATCAGGAGGTATTAGATGGGCTGGATGGGTTGTAAAACATACTATCTGTAGGAAGCTGAAGTAGGTTTGTCAGAGCCTACAGTTGATGGAGCATCTGCTCTCTTCCCTCACTGTGTAGTTCCAATCCCCTTCTTTCCAGTGTTGCCCACAAAAATCTTTCTCCTATTTGGTAACTGTTGTAGGAGATCCCATTTGCTCACCAGGAGCAGCAAGTATACTTGTTATACAGGCTTGGCCTGTGGCCTCTGATCCAATAGTATCTCCTCCCCTGAGGAGGGAGTGGAGACTCCCATAGAGAGAGCCCCAGATGTGTACCAAGCCATGCTCTCACCTGCAGATATACAAAAATATTTTGGCTGCAGTGAGAACAGAGTGGAGAGGTCTCTATATAAGATTTCAGTATGCCTCCCTCAAATAGGTCACCAACCTTTGCTTTTTTTAATAAATATGTATTTTATTAGTTGCACCAGGGACACACAATTAAGAGCAGGTTAAATATGTGTCATGAAACAGTAATACATGTATTTTCTTTATATAGCATGCAATTTCATGTATATATATATATATATATATAAAAGTTTCATGAAAATATATTTGAATTACTTCAATGTGCCTTTTTTCTTTTCATGAGAATTATTTCTATACTGAAATAATATATTACTGTAACAGCTAGGAACTAACAAAATGTCTGTTCATTCCATTGATCTGTATCCACATTGTACAGACTCCAAAACTGTGCATCATTCCCCAAAAAACTTTGTGGTATATAAATATGTAATAAATAATTGTTTCCATTCCATTTTGGAGAAGGGCTGTAATTCATTTTGTATTTTCCAGTTTTCATTTGTTTTTTACTATTATTTTAGCTTTACTTTGCTTCTTAAAAGATTATTTTGCTCTTATGTTATTTCTATAAAATTTGCATTTCTGTACTTATTTCCAATTTGTTAATTCATTTAATGGATCTTTCCCACCACTTCTGAACAGTCTCACATCCACAAAATGTATGGAATGCTTATGCAGCTTCATAATTGCACTTCCAGCATTCTGAATCTGACTTTACTTTCATCTTGCACAATCTTGCTGGCATGTAATATACATTATTAATTATTATAAAAAGGGTCTCAGAAGTGCTGCAATCTGATTGGCTGTTAGGATTTCAACAGTCTTATATTAATCCCTGTTACACTGTCATGTACAGCCTGATAACCATGGCACATGGATTCTCCCCTTACAGAAATAATCATATGACATGTTTTCATGCTGCACACATAAAACTACCCAAGTGATATGCGTGCTGCAAGTATGATTTAAATGTTAAATTGGAACTGATTGCATGCACGCAGCAAGCAAGTGTGGAAACCATGATTTTTATGTTAAAGTGGGAAAGACTGCATGCATAGGGCTTGCTTGCAAAAAAGCAAGTGGTCACTGATAACTGCACACATAAATGTTGAGTGAATTGCTCAAGATCACACCATACACAAGGGGGGTTGATGAGATTCAAACCCAGGTCTTCATGCTGCCAAGTCTCCTGACTTGCAGTTCAGTGCCTTTAACCACTAAGCCATACTGTCTGCACACATATGGCTCACTTGTACTTCAGTACATACTGTATCTGAATACATCTGCATGCATGCAGCATGCTTGTGGCCACTGTTATGCTTTTCAGTTTTCTTCTCTCCCTCATCTCATTTTCACAGTTGAACAGTAGCACACAAACCAATGGAAACACATGTTTTTCCCACCCCAATACACAAACATACCCACAAAACCACTTAATTACTTCTGTTTGGCCTGTACTCCTACTATTTTCTCTTCATAGTTTTGAATGCTTCCATGCAAGCAGACTTTAAGGTGCAAACACAAAAGTAGCAATAACTCGACTCACACACATCCACATGGCCAGTCCCCCCCCATGCACACACACTGTAGATGGTATGACCATGCTGCTACAGACAACCCACCAAGTGTAGATATAAGTAAACATCTCTTACTTGAGTACTAGGGAGCCAGAGGCAGGAGTCTTTAAGAGATGATGTCCATGGGTCAGAGTGCTGGGGTGTACCCACTTGAATTGAATGGAATTATTTTCTATTATTATTTTATAAATTATGATGGTGAGTTGGAGAATAATGAAGACCAATGTTCTACTAATAAGTCCCTTGTTAGTCAAGTGGTGGCCTTCATTAATTTCCAACTCTCCATCAATAATGTATAAGATAGTAATTAAAAAATACCCCCATTCATTTCAATGGTGAACACCCCTGCAGTCTTCTTTGCCCTTTGTCATAATGTGCCTGAGCATGGGGATGTGAAGGCTAGCTTCACTGGGGGAGGGAAGACCCTAAACCTGACTACAGTGGGGCTCAAATAGTCTGTGCATACCATACTGCTCAACTGTCCATGAATGCAAGGAATAGTTCTAGAATATCTGTAACATCTCTAAAAGGTACAGCTTATTTGGTTTGACTGAAATGTGATATGCAAATCAGGAAAAATTTAAATGTATAAGATTCATCTGTATATACCCCAGAGCAGTGCATCAGATTTGGGCTTAAACCCATCCAGATACTAACCAGTGTTTTTCCTGGCTGAAGTTCTGTCCCCCACCCCCCAAAGAACTTTGTCCCAATTTTTCTCCCTGACTCCATTCCATGCACTAACCATCCCCTATGGGTCATGAAGCCACCCAAAGGCGAAGAAACATGAAAAAAAAATCAATATTTTAGTCCTTCCTCCTTCCCCAATCCCCCTGTAAAAAAAATGGTTTACTTTTATTTACCCAGCCATATGGCCAGAACCTGCAGCCTGGCATAGTGTACCACCAGTCCAGTTTCCAGTCTGCTCCCCCTCTGTCCTTCACTAGAAGCTGGATGCTAGAACCAACCATCACAGATCCCCAACGTGATCTGTAACCAAGTCACCTCACCATCCAAACCCACCCAACCTGGGTTGCTTGCTTCTTGCTTGGTTGCTGCTGTGGTTGCTGCTGCATTGCGCTGATCAAGGTCTATGAAGGCCACTCACACCACTGTCACCACAGCTGCTAAGTCTAGCTTGCTGCCATGGGGGGTCTGTGCTGTTTGTTTTTTGCAAGGCGAGCCTAGTAGAGTAAGTAGGTAGCCAAGTATTGAGTTAGCTTCTAGCTCACCCTCTGCACCTTCAGCCACCAAGGGAGACAGAGACTCATTAAGAGTAGAACAACAAAAATATGCTGCCACAACACTGCTATTGAGAGTTCAGTGCTCACTGACTCCTCCAAGCTGTAGTGCGCAGTCTGTCTACTCTGTGGTGGGAAAAACAGTGTCACACTTGCAAGGCTCATGCACTGTTTCTTGGCTGGAGCTCATTCACATCACATGTAATTGTGCCGTCACTAATAGTTGGAGAGAGTGGAAAACACAATACAAACACAGTTGAGTCTGGAGAGTACCTGCAGCATGACTACACACACAGGCCAAGTGGGCACTTATTGTGCAAAAGATTAAATCCAAATTTAAAGCCATTATTGCTACACCATAAGAACAACCTAGGCACAAATACGGGGGAGGGGGCAACTCCCCCCCACCCAACCTAAATGGCACCCCTGCTTAATGGTAGAAATTAATTCTCAAGTGCTAATGCAATGGTTTCACTGTGTTCTGAGGTACTGTATCTCCATGTTTCATGATGTGTCCTGATCATCATGTGGGTTAGTGTCATCCATTATCCTTCATTTTCAATGTCAATGTCCCTCATTTCAGTGACAAAATATGAGGAATGATGCATGCTTCTAAGACCCTACTCAGCACAAAGAGTGTTCAGCATGGCCATAGTGTATATGCTCAATACAGAATGACAACGGGAAAGTAAGTGAGATAAAACAGTCATGGAGAAACACATTTGTAGCACTAAATATGCATAAGGTATTTGCATGGTCCAAAACAAAAAGAATAGGCTTCACAACACAGAGGCCCCTCTTTGTACATCTGGAACGGGAGATGTTGACTTTCTATATCCTAGGCATTTAATGCAGTAAGCAAACAATACTTACAAATTAATGGAGCTTGCAAAAGGATCAGAATTAATGAGTTTACCTATTTTTTATGTGAAATCAAATAGAAATTTATTTTAATAACCAATTGTTAGCAGTAGTATAAGAAATAGAAACTAATGTATTTTTTTAGATGAGATTTGCACCAGCTTACCTGCTGCACACATGGCAAGCATGCAGCATGTGAACCTGATGTGATGTTTAAATGATATTCACACCAGCTTAACTGCTGCACTCATGTCAAGTGTGCAACACGCGAACCTAATGTAATTTTTAAAAGTTCACACCAGCTTACCTGCTGCACACATGTCAAGCTTGCAGCACGCGAACTTGATAAGCTTTTTAGATCTGGTTCACATAGGTTCACTTTGTTTATATGAACCACATGCAAACAGTGCACAATTAAACATGTGACATGCATTCTGCATGTGCACAGCTCACCTATCTTTCTGTAAGGTTCCTGTCAGCATTCCATCCTCTAGCACTGCTGAATGACTGGAATGATGTATTCTGATTTTGCACCAGCATTCTTAAACTGTTGGTGGAAGAACTATTTTATTAAAAATCTCCCTCTAAATGAGGAAAACATTCAAAAAGTATACTTTTAACACTTTTATTTAGCAATATATTTTTATAACAGCAATAAGACACTCCCAGGAGTTAGATTAACAGTCAGTTAATCACCTCTAGTGCAATATGTCACTCAATTGCACCTTGTGCCACATTATACACCTCGGGGTGATTAACAGACTGTTAATCTAACCCCTGGTCATGCCGTTTTTGCTTAATTATGTATTGGATGGTTCTGTCTCTGGTAGTTTTATAATCTGATATAGTGGAGTGAATGTTGGCACATTGTTTTTCAGTTAAATACAAGTTAAGCTCTTCCCCCACTGTTTTTTATGCTTTTTTTGCTTGTATGGTTTATACAGTATCTGCTATATCCATGCAGTCAGCCTTTTTTTTTCTTTTCTGCTACCAATATTCTATTGTTCGTATCTGTTTTGTCTGTATCTGGTGCTCTCTCCCATCTCTTAAAACCTTGATGTGCATACTTTGTAGTTGTCTGCATTTAAAATATTCATTATTTTTAAACCAAAATTATGTTTTACTATGGACCATGGTAGCATTTTTCCATTGTGTAGCAAGTCTCCCCATCTTTTGATTCCTTTCCTTTCCCAACTGACACAATGGCATGGTTTCCCCATTATTTCATTACTTGGACTTTTCCATAACCTGCTTGAAATATATTGGCTTGCGTTGTGTCTGGTCTTATTTTGATACCACTGTGTTAGGAAACCCAGATTTCTTGTAATGCTGTAATACTATTATATTTTATATATTTAGATGTGGGAATACATGCTATTAACTATTGAACATGAATTTGTTTTGATTATGTTTGAAACCCAGTTTTCTATGTTGCAATCATAATGTTCACTATATGTCCATGATAGCACATAATTTATCTGAAATGCAAGATAAACATTGTATGGCTCTGGGCATGCCATCCCACCTTATTCCTCTGCTAAACATTTAATCCCATGAAATTCTAGGGATTTTGTTGTTCACAATAAATGATCTCATGATTTTGTATATTTTGCTGAACCCTTTTTTGGGGAGAATAGCACTAGTATTTCCTGAAAGGTATATGATATATAAGGTATGAATAACATTTTAGTGCTAATACTAATTTCCCCCATAAAGATCATTTTTAATTTTTGCCACAGATGTATTTTAATTTTTAATCTGTCCAGTAGTAGATTAAAATTTACTTCATACATTCTATGATTGTTATTGTTTTGTTTTATTCCTAGGTAGTCCCTGGAACCATACATTACCTCTGCCCTAAAAATATTTATTGTATCTTGGATACTAGCATGATTCAATAACAATATTTCTAATTGACTTTAATTTTATACCCAGAGCAGGTGGAGTATCTACCTATCTCTTCTTTTACATCTATTAGACTTTTAGCTGGATCTTTCAAAAATGACATGATGTCATCTGAGTACGCTTTGATTTTATAAGTCTCCTTCCATACTTGTACTCCTTTAATCTTGTCATTTTCTCTAATTTCATTTAATAACACCTCAAGTGTAAGTACATGAGGGCAGATGATAAGGGACATTGTTTTCTTATGCTTGTATTGAGAATTAATTAATTGGAGAGTGAATTATTTACTTTTATTTACACTTTAATATTCTTAAGAGATCTATTAATTCCAATGAAAAACCCCAGTGCTACAGAGTAAAAAAAAAACATATATTGCCATTCAGCCATATCAAAGGCTTTGGTCGCATCCAGTGATATGAAAATTGTCCTCTTTATGGTCAATTAGATATTGTATTTTATGAGTGGCTAAAAAATATTACTCTCCCTAGGATGAAGCCTCCCTGATCAGGGTATATTAGTCCATCTAAATAAGGTACAATTCTGCTATTTATAATTGTTGCCCAAAATTTGTTTTCATAGTACAGAAACTGGCCTATACTTTTCAACTTTCTGGTGGTCCTTACCTGCCTTAGATATTAAGGAGATGTATGCTTGTTTGATTGAGGGGGATGCTTTTTCATTGTTGCATTTTTTTCCTAATAGTGTTTTCAAAAGTGGGACCATTATATCTTGAAAATTAGTGCAGAATTCTAGGGTAAACCTATTTTCTCCTGGACACTTTCCTTCCTTCATCTGGTGAATGGTGTCTTTTATTTCTTGATCTTGAAAAGGGGCTTTTAGTGTATATAATTCATTACCTGTAAATGATTTTTTAAATATATTTAAAAAAATATTCTAAGTCCACCTTTTGTGGGAAGCATTCAGAACTGTATAAAATGTATAATAATTAAGAAAACACTACATTATACTGTCATCAGAGCATACTGTACCAACTGCACCTCGAATTGAAGTCATTTCTCTTTTTTCTTCCTTATTTTTTAGTCCTTTCACTAGTAATCTACCCTGTATTTCACTTTGTAAAAGTCAAGCTTGGTTTGACATTACCAGTTTGATTTAATTTGAAATATTTGTGTATTAGTAATCAGTTTCTTTAAATGTTCATATTATTCTTGCTTGCTAGTTTTCCCTGTTCTCACTTCTATTCTAAGTTTTCAAAATTGGTCTCTACTTCTTTTGCTTTAATTTTCCTTTCTTTGTTCTTTCAGAAAGCAAACTTTATAGCCCCCCTCACCCCTTAATGTTGCCTTTGATGCATCCCATTGCATACTGCATCACCTTACAGCATCCCCTATACATTACCATATAATAGATGGGAGATGCTATAAGGTGATGCTCATGCAATCACCTTTACCAGGTGAGTAAACTACTAGTACATCCCTATGTGTTCTTTGATGGGGTCCTTATTTTCATCGAAATGCTGGTATTGCAAGCCTGATTTTGTCACGAAATGTTTTATCTCTTTGGTCACCAACTGTTGTTAGCCATTAGCCAGACCATTGTCTGAGTGTTTAATAAACTGCAGGGGTGGATATGTGCTGCTCCAAAGAGACTTTTGGATATCTGCTACCAGGGAAAGGCCTCAGGGATGTTTTGTGATTCTGTGAACTGTCAGGCACACCCAGTGGTAGTTTTAGTGAATAGAGTTTGAAACCAATTCAATCACCCCGTCCACCAATGCAGGGGACAGTGTTGAATGAAGGAGTCCCATGATATCTTCTTTCAACACCACCCAAGCTGGTCTAGTGATCAAGGGCATATGGGTATCATTAAGAAATGCCATCTGGGCTGCAAAATAGTAGAAGAGCAAACTGGAGAGGCTCAGGTCCCCAGGGGTTATCAGCTGCAACAGAGTGCTTTGCTTGATCCAGACATTCCTATCCTGCCATAAGACATTAGTTATGTAACCTCTGAGGGAGGCAAACAAGTGCTGGGGCAGACGGACTAGTAAGACTTGAAACAAGTAAAGGCACTGATGAAGTATGTATATTTTTATAGTGTTTACCTGCCCTAAAAGAGACAGTGGGAGAAATTCCTACCTACTTTATCACAATTCTTTTATTTTCTGGAGGAGGGGCTGGAAGTTCAGTCTTCAACTTGTATAGAATTTTTTTGGGCAGGTGCACTCCCAAGTATTTCAGGGATTGGATGGTGTCCTCTTTGTCCCCATCTCCTGGACTGATGTTCCCCCACCACAACTCATTGCCAGCCATTTAAATTTGGCCCAATTAATTTCATGGCCCAAAAATAGCCCATAAATTTTAAACAGGTTGGTCAGGGCTGAGATGACTGTGTGAGGATTTGCTAGGAGCAACAGAATATCACCTGCAAGCAGTGACATCTTATGTTTTTTACCCTGAAGATGGAGGCCCTGAATATCTGGATGGCTCCTTATGGCCATGAGCAGTGGTTCAATGGAGAGGACATACAGGAGGGATGAAAGGGTGGTAACAGGGATGAAAAATAGAGTAGACTACATGGGCCTATTGGTCCTTGTCTGCTGACACATTGTATGCTTCTTATACATTGTTCCCCTGGTTAGAGGGAAGGGGTTAGATAAGCACCCATTCATAAGGACCTGGACTTCGTGAGATCAGTAAAGTGCCACTACCCAAGATTGAATTTTGGATCCAAAGCCAAACCTTTCCAGAGTGATAAACATAAATATCTACTCAACCCATTCAAGTGCCTTTTTGGCATAGAGGGTCAGTAGACCTGGTCGAGCTGCTTACCCCTGAACCAGCATCACATGACATTCAGGTTGTGATGAATATTGTGCTCGGCCTGCTGACCTTGATGAAACCTCCCTGATCAGGGTGTATAAGAAACATACAATGTGTCAGCAGAAAAGGACCAATAGGCCCATGCAGTCTGCTCTATTTTCCCTCCCTGTTACTACACCCTGGACTCAGTTTGGTCACAGGTGTCCCTCCCTCCTCCCTTGCCTCCATTTATTATACCAATGTGTCTATTCCATGCATATTTGAAGTTCCCCACTATTTTTAATCTGACATCTCTTCTGGTAAGCTGCTTTAGGCATCCATCACCCTTTCTATTAAAAGTATTTTCCCACATCTCTCTTAAACTTCCTCCCCTGAAGATTCATAGGAAACCCTGTGTTCTGTTGCTTTTCCTCATCTAAAAAAGACTCTCCTCCTGCACCTTGTTCACACCAGTGAGGTACTTACAGGTCTCAGTCATGTCTCCTCTCACTCTCTTCTCCTTCAGGGAGTACATGTTGAGTTCCTGCAGCCTCTCCTCATATGTTTTCTTGTGCAACCCCAGCACCATTTTAGTAGCCCTCCTCAAGATCACTTCCACCCTGTCAATTTCCTTGCAGAGGTGTGACCTTCAGAAGTAAACATAGTACTCTAGGTGGGGTCTCATAAGTGAATGATATACAGAGGCAACACCACCTCTCTTCTCCTGCTAGAGATCTACCTCCCTATGAACCCCATCATCCTGCTCACCTTGCCTATTGCCCTGTTGCACTGCACTGCCCAGCCACCTTGAGATCATCAAATAAGATGATCCCAACATACCTCTCTACCATGGTAACTGTAAGTCCCCCCCATCTTATACATCTTCTATTCAGCCCCCAGGTATCCCCTCCCTGGGTACATGACTGCACTTTTTGGCATTGAACTCAACTGCCACACACTAGACAATTTCTCTACTTTCCCCAGATCCCTTGTCATTCTCTTTACCCCCTCCTGGTTGGCCACTCTGTTGCAGATTTTCATGTCATTTGCAAAGAGACACACATTCTCCAACAATCCCTCAGAAATGTAATTTATGAAGACATTGAAGAAGACAGGGCCCAGTACCGATCCTTGTGGTATTCCACTGGTCACGCTCCTGTCCTCTGACTGACTGCCATTTACCACCACTGTCTGACTCCTATCTTTCTACAAGTTGGCTACCCAGCTCACCATCTTCTTCCCCACTGCCAGGCTGCTAAGTTTCTTTATCAGCATCCTGTGTGATATAGTGTCAAAGGGCTTACTGAAGTCCAGATAGGCCACATCCACTGCCCTCTTCCCATCCAGAGTCTGGCAATACCTCTTCCAGGTGCCCACAACACTTTTTTTTTATCGCATCTATCTTTCTCCTGTCCAGTACGGCCCCCATCTGACCGACTCCTCCAGCTCCGTCCCCCGGAATTACCGGGGATTACCTTACACCCGGTCCAGGGGCGGTGCCTGTGGAGAGTCGGTTGCCATCCTGCCACCAGTGTTTTTTCCACTTTTCTTCCCATTTTAGCCCAATGACCCCAGGAGAAGTAGGCATGCATGCATGCATGTGGAGGCACACATGCACTGTACAGCCCCGGTAACAGCCCTCTTCCACCCACCCTATTGGCCTATCACCAGCACCCTTGCTTGCGCAGCCCCACGGCCTCCACCAGGGGGTAGCCGTGAGTGAGGGATGCCACCCATCTCTCCAGAGAGGAGATCTGCCTTGACAGCTGCTCCATCCAGCTCTGCCCAACCCCCATGCCGACCTCCAATGACCCAGGCTCACTCCTGAAACTGGGTCACCGGCATGCCACAAGGTGAGATGTCTAGCACCAGCCCATAACACTTTTGCCAGGATTTTTTAGTTTGCATAAAGCAGTGAGACTGGTTGATAGAAGTTGCACTCAGGGGTGTTCTTACCTGACTTTGGTAGCACTGTTATTATGGCCAGGATTTGGGTTGAGGGAGCATCTCTCTTTCCAAGGACCCATATATCATTTTTTACATAAGGTTCTGTAGGACAGATCACAGCTCCTTATAAAATTCCATGGGGAGGCTATCCAGGCCTGGGTCCTTCCCTGCCACAAAGGTCCTAATTGCCTCGTATATCTCTTCTCTTAAAATGGTGTGGTCAAGGTCCTCACATGATTGAGCAACAAGGGTATGGAAATCAAGTGAGTGTAGGAAGGGAAATAGTGAGAGTCTGGGGTCAGCCTCTGAGGTATAAAGGCAAGCGTGGAACCCTTGGAAGGTGCTACTAATGTCTTGCTGATTTGGGGAGATGCTGCTATCTGGCATGGCCACTAATAAAATGATACAGTTAGCCTCTTGTTTTTTTTCAGTTGCCAAGCCAGCCAATTACCAACTCCATTCCTTTCAAAATATGCACCCACTCGAGCTAATAAGATGATGTTCTTCAGCTGAGCCAAGACTGTATTTATTTACTGTATTTATTTATTTATTTATTGAAAACTTCAGAGATTACATTTGAGTACAAGTGCCACTTACAAAGGTTGCATGTCATATGCTGTACATAGTCACAAAGAACATTACAAGTACAATAAGCAATTCCAGAGGAAATTTTGTTGAGTCAAGCTCAAAGCACTTAAGGCAGAACAATTAAATACAGTTTTGAGAAAAATCCATGCATATTATTGCATAAAAAGTCACATGTTTTGTACAGAAAGAAACCAACTAAAACTGTTTAATGATTACTATTGCATTGGATTGCAAAGGCAGACAGCAAAGATCTCTTAAGCTATATGGTACTATCAGAAAGAATGGGTTAAACTGATTAAACTTGGGGAGATTCAGGAGTGTATCATGCAATTCGTTTAACCAGTTAGCGGCCCTGACAGCACATTACCTCTTGACCAGCTGAAAACACCAGAAAGGAGGCTTAAGGGCATTCCTGGCCATGTTCTTGGCATGGTATTGGTTGGAGACAGTGCAGAAGCAATTTGTTAAAACAGGGGATGTTAGGCCCAAGAGCACTTTTTTTGCTAGCAAACAAGTCTGGAGCTTTATTCTGCTGGGTAAAGGTAACCAGTTACTGAATGTGTAAAGGGTACAAAGATGAGTGTGGTTGTCTGCACCAAGTACAAATCAGTGCACTTTCGAACATATGAACATACAAAATTGCCAGCAGATACAGGCCTTACAGTCTATCTAGGCTGCTCGAGTGTGCAGCACTTCAGCCATTTAGTCTGCAGCTGCCTCCCGTCCCCTTGCCTTCTCCCCACACTCTTTTTCCTCCTGTTTCCCTCACACCCACCCCCATCCACTCCCAGTTTGAACTCTCCATTTGATCCTGTCCTACCCCCTCTTGAAGCTGCTCACTGTCTGCAGTGATGCCACTTCCTCCGACAGTGTGTTCCTCCCAGTGACCATCTTTTTGGTGAAATAGTGTCTCCTCATTTCCCTCCTGAATCTGCCTCCTTCCAATTTCAGACTGTGTTCCCTAGTTTCCCTACCACCTTTTAGTTTGAAAATACTCTTGGTATTTACTCTGTTCCTTTCCTTCAGGTACTTGAAGGTCTCAAGTCATATCTCTCTCCTCTATCTTCTGTCCTCCTTGGAATATATATTGAGCTCTCCCAATCTCTCCTCATAAGGTTTATCTCCCAAACCCTGGATAATTTTTGTTGCCCTGCACTGCACCCTCTCCAGTAGCTTGATATCATTCTTCAAGTAGGGGCACCAGTAATGCATGCAGTACTCCAAGTACAACCTCACCAGGAAACTGTACAGGTGCAGGATTACTTCCCCTCTCCTAGAAGTAAGTCCCCTTTTGATACAACCCTACATTCTGCTGCCCTTTGCCGCTGCCTTCCTGCATTGGGCTGAGTGGTTCATTTCCCATTACTAGTACACCCAGATCCTTCTCCTCCATTGACATGGTTGTGATAATGTTATATGTACATAATTTGAACTGTTGTTGTAACATATGTATGTATTTATGCAACAGGACATCTTTGAAAATAGGTCTTTGGATCTAAAGTTTTATCCTGCCTAAAAATAAAGTTTTAACTAACTAAGTAACTAACATGGACAACTGCACTCCTCCCAACCAATAACTATTTCTGGGGTTCCTCGCTCCCAAGTGCATGACTTTGCACTTCTTGGCACTGAACCCAAGTTGCCATGAGTTTCACCAACCCTCCAGTCTTGCCAAGTCCTCCTGGAGTGCTTTTCCACCCCTCCCCCATCCAGTTCTACACAGATCTTAGTGTCATCAGCGAAGAGGCTGCTTTTACTTTTTATCCCATCTGAAATGTCAGCTATGAAAATGTCAAACAGCACAGGTCCCAGCACTGAGCTCTGTGGGACTCCACTTGTTACCACTCTGGGCCCTGATAATTCACCCCTCACTACTATATTCTGCTGCCTATCCGGTAACCAACTCTTGAGCCATGTAACCGGTTTCCTGCCTGATCCCAGGTTGCTCAATTTGCTGGTCAGTCTACCATGAGGCACCAAGTCAAAGGCCTTTCTGAAGTCCTGGTAAAGGTTGTCCACTGCATGACCTTTGTCCGGTGCCTGCATCACCCAATCAAAAAAGTCCACCAGGTTCATCTGGCATTATCTGCCTAAGATGAACCCATGCTCTTTGCCATCCTGGAGACCATTGCCCTCCAGAAATATTACCAGCCTTTCCTTGAGGATAGCCTCCATTAGCTTTCCTACAAATACAGTAAGGCTCACTGGTTGACAGTTCACTGGTTTGTCCCGGGGCCCACTTTTATGGAGGGGTAGCACATGAGCCACCATCCCAATCCTTGGGCATGCACCTGTATCCAGAAATGTGTTGAACAGGTCTGCCAGCTGCCCTGTCAGGACCTCTGCCAGCTCTCTCAGGACTCTAGAATGAGCTCCATCAGACCCAGGTGCCTTATCTACCTTCAGAGACTTAAGGCCCACTAACACCCTTTTCTTCTGCGATTACTCCATCCATGACCACCTTATTACAGATCAGCTTTACTCTGTTTAGTACTGTGTTACAGGCAGCTGCATAGACAGGGGTCCCATAATCAATAAGAGAGAGGAATGAAGCTGGCCACAATAACACATCTTGCTTTCCCAGTGAGATTGTTCTGGTTATGATACAGGTTGTCCAGTCTTCTGTAAACTATGGGCACCAGATTGTCAGCATGGGGTGCAAATGATAAGGTGTCATCCAGAGTTACTCCAAGGTATCTAAATGTCTCTACCTGTTCAAGGTTTTGTCATTGGCCATTTCAGATGACAAAGGGTGGAATGTTCCTCTTTTGTGGAAGGCTAGAGAAGAACATAGTATTTGTTTTCTTGTAATTGAGGATCAGTTTGTTGTTACAGGACCAGCTTTCAAATTACCTCATGTAACTTTTGAGAGTGGCAGTAAGGTTGACAAAGTCAGGGGTTTTAGAATAGATGACTGAATCATTGACACAGAGGAGTATGTTGGCTGTCTGACAAGCACTAGACAGTGGATTTATGAAGAAGTTTTGTTGACCTTTTAGTTGTTCAAGTACTCCAGGTGATGCATGGGGTTTTGGAACATGATCTCTCCTTAGAGACTTTTCACTCATTCCTCCAGATGCTTTTCTTAGGCCAGCTCAGATTTATTTTTCCATGGGTCTCTCTTCCCACTATCCCGGATGCTCAATCAGTATGTGAATACTTGCATGCTACCCTTGCGTTGGGAGCCAAGAAACTGCATGTTATCTGTGCATATAACCCCCCAGCGGGAGGGATTGTGGGTCTAGAGTACCTGTTGGAAAATATCTCTCAGAATTTTAGTCATAATGAGGTTGTCATTTTAGAGGACCTAAACTTAAACTGGCTTGGGGCAGCTCATAGTTCACTTCAATCTCTGACTCATAGCTACAACCTGAATCAGATGGTGACAGTGCAGACTAGAGTCTGTCTTCATCACCACTAGGCACACTATTGGATTGGCTGCTGGTAAACCAGATCTAACGCATCTCAGCTGCTGGTACTGTTGCTGATGCCTTAACTGACCACTCTCCTACTTTCTGTATCCTGTCCTTGGGGGCATCTCCATCTCCTCCACTACATCTCATCACTCTCACAAACTTTGCTCACCTAGACCAAGAGGTGTTTCTGTATGACATCTCCAGAATTGATTGGTTGGAGATCTATCTATCAATCACACTGTTCTCAGGATGCTCTTAACCTCTTCATTACTAAATTCCTTATGGTTCAATGTAAACATGCCCCAAAGATCACCCAGAGAGTGAGGGGTAAACAATCAAGATGGCTAAACAAAGACTTGCTTAAATGTTTGCACCTCAGAGATAAACTCTGGAAGCACTACAAAACATCAGGCCAGCAAACAGATTTCAACGCTTACCGTACGCTACAGAATTCATGTAAAAGACAAGTCAGAGCTGCTAAGAGCAAGTACTGTAAAGACCTGCTGATTAACTCAGCCAATGATCCCAGAAAATTCTGGTCACACATCAAATCCTTCCTAGGATCCTCACAGTCAACTACCCCGGTGATATGCTGATAAATGATGTGCATTGCAATGACTCACAAACCATAGCTAATTCTTTCAACCTGCATTTCTCTGATCTCTCCCAATATACCTCTTGCTTCGATCTCACTGCAGAGTCCTCCCACTCCTCATCAGGAACCTGTCAGGATAAGTTGGAAGTGTTGTCCCCTGTGCCTCCTTATACTCCTCCATTCTATTTTAAGGCTGAGACTAGAAAGGAAGTCCTGAAGCTCCTGAGGTCCATCTCTGATCATACCATCTCTGGCTCAGACTCCCTTGAACCCCGCCTATTGAAACTTGCAGCTCCCCTTATTGCATTACTGCTGGCCAAAATTTATACGTTATCACTTTCAGGTGGAGTGGTCCCTGACCATTGGAAAGCTGCTTAGATCACACCTGTGCTTAAAAAAGGGGATCCTAAAGTTGTCATGAACTACAGACCAATTGCCATACTCGCGGTACTGAGCAAACTCCTGGAGAAAATTAACATAGAACATAGAAACATAGAAGTTGATGGCAGATAAGGACCGCAATGCCCATCCAGTCTGCCCATTTCTTTTTCTACCTTATAAATGTGCCATCGGCCTTTGCTCTGTCAGTGACCTATCTATTCATAGTCATTTGTATTGCTCCCTTATGCCTATCCCATGCCTGTTTGAAGCCCTGCACTGTATTCATAGCCACCACTTCTTGTGGTAAGCCATTCCATGCATCTACCACCCTTTCTGTGAAAAAGAATTTCCTCACATTCCCCTTAATCGGCCTCCTCTAATCTCATGCTGTGTCCTCTTGTCCTGCTATTTTTCTTATATTTAAACATGTTAGACTCTTTCACCTTGTTTATGCCCTTAAGGTGTTTAAATGTCTCGATCATATCACCCTCTCCCTCCTTTGCTCAAGGGTATACATATTGAGCTCCGTTAATCTGTCCTCATATGTCTTCTGATGCAGTCTCTGCACCATTTTGGTTGCCCTTCTCTGGACTGCCTCAATTTGGTTAATGTCCTTGTGAGGTGTGGCCTCCAATACTGCGCAGTACTCAGATGGGGCCTAACCAATGTCTTGTACAGAGGATTTTACCTCCTCTTATGACTTGTGATACCCCTACTAATACACCTAACACCCCTAGCCTTACCTACTGCTTTAGAGATCTGCTTGGATGATTTTAGGTCATCAGTGATGGTGATGCCCAAGTCTTTCTTCCTTTGTGACTGCTAGCAACTCCCCTCCCAGCCTATAAGTGGCTTCAGGGTTTCTCTTCCCTATGTGCATGATTTTGCATTTCTTTGCATTAAATCCCAGTTGCCACTCTTCTGACCATTCTGCTAGTTTATCCAGATCTCTTCTCATTCTGCCCACCCCATCTGGATCATCTACTCTGTTGCAGATCTTGGTGTCATCTGCAAACAGACAAGCCTTACCCTCTAGTCCATCTGCGAGGTCACTAATGAAGATGTTGAATAGGACTGGCCCAGGACTGATCCTGAGGTACCCCACTTGTGACTTGCATCTCTTCTGACTGTATACCATTTACCACCACTCTCTGTTTTCTGCCAGTCAACCAGTTTGCCACCCAGTTGATCAACTTCTGACCCACCTGAGCCTACCTAGCTTATTTATCAATCTTCTATGTGGAACAGTGTCAAAGCTTTGCTGAAGTCAAGGTAGGCGACATCAACTGCTCCCCTTGGTCCACCACTCTGGTTACCCAGTCAAAGAAATCTATGAGATTAGTTTGACAGGACCTTCCTTTGTAAACCCATGCTGTCTTGGATCCTGTGCCCCTATGGATTCCAGGTGTTGCACTATCCTTTCCTTAAGGAGTGCCTCCATAATCTTGCCCACTACTGAGGTAAGACTGACCGGTCTGTAGTTCCCCGCCTCCTCCCTGATACCACTCTTGTGGAGTGGGATCACATGAGCCCTTCTCCAGTCTTCTGGGACCTCTCATGTGCTCAGAGACTCACTAAACAATTCTGCTAATGGCTCTGCTAGTTCCTCCTTTAGCTCCTTAAGTACCCTGGGATGTATGCCATCAGGTCCCATTGCCTTATCCACCCTGAGCTTAGCAAGCTCTTGTAGGACCCTTTCTTTTGTGAAGGGAGTAGTGCTCACCTCCCTCCCCCCTGTGTCCATGATGCTGAGCTGTGGGCCCTGCCCTACCTTCTCTTCAGTAAATACTGAGCAAAGTATCTATTTAGGATAGATGCCTTTACAGGGTCCTCCTCCTCACATGCTCCCTTTTCTCCATTAAGCTTAGCAATACCCCTCTGGACTTTCTCCTTTCACTAATGTATCTATAGAAAGTCTTGTCACCTTCTTTTACTGTTTGTGCTAGTGTTTCCTCAGTTTGGGACTTTGCCTGCCTTACTGCCTTACCTGCTTCCCTTAGGGCAGTTTGGTATGCCTCTATCTTCATCCCGCTGTGTTCCTTATATTTTCTGAAGGCCAGCCTTTTGGCTCTGACCTTTTCTGCTACTGTATTTGAGAACCAAAGTGGTTTCCTTCTTCTTTTGCACTTCCTTTTCTGTCTAACACAATGGGATGTTGCTTCAATATTGTATCCTTAATGCTTCCCACTTTGCCTGTACCTCCTCACCTGTGTTTCTTTTTGCCAGGGCTAGCTTAACTCTGTTGGCCATCTTATCAAAGTCAGCTCCTCTGAAGTCCCATATTTTTGCCTTGGAATGGGATGATTTAGATGTAGTAACCAAATTGAACCATACCATGTGATGGTCACTAGCCCCCAGGTGACCTTCTACCTGGAGATCTGTGATCCCTTCTTTGTTAGTCAGTACTAGATCTAGGATAGCCCTGTCTCTTGTGGGTTGCTGTACAAGTTGTTTGAGGCCCTCCCCCTGCAGGGAATCCACTATGAGTCTAGTTCTGGCAGATGTTCCTGCTGGTATTGACCAATCTGTATCTGGCATGTTGAAGTCTCCCATTATCAGAACCTCCCCTTTAGCTGTCATGTTTTGTATATCTTCTAACAGTAATGTGTCTATGTCCTCCCTCTGGTCTGGGGGCCTGTAGACAACCCCAGTTCTTATGGCTGTCCCATTTCCTGTTTCAGGGTGACCCACAGTTCTTCTGGCTCCTTATGTGTATTCTGAATTTCTGTAGCTTTGATATTTTCATTAACATACAGGGCCCTCCTCCCCCTCACACTCGGTCTCTTCTGAACAATACATAGCCAGGTACTGAAGTCTCCCAAGTGTGGTTACTGGTAAACCATGTCTCACTAATTGCTACTATGTCCAGTTTAGCCTCTGACATTATTGCCTGCAGGTCTGGGATCTTATTTCCCAGGCTGTGAGCATTGTGTACATGATTTTCCATTGGCCAGATTTTGGTGTGTTAGTTGTTGGGTGAGTTTGGCATTACCCTGGTGCATCGTATGGGGATACAAACCTTTTTCTTACCTGGTGATGCAAATGAGCGGCAAACGCTGAATTCCTGTTTGACCACTAGCTGAGGGGAGGGTGTTCTTCCCATTCGACGCATGGGGTACTGCACCCCTCTCCCCATTTGCTAGTTTAAATATTCTGCAAAGGCGTCAAACTTCTGCCCCAATGCACTGACTCCTCTTTAGTCAGATGCAGTCCATCAAATTTAAAGAACTTTCGCTCCCAGAACTGTTGCCAGTTCCTACAAATCCGTGTCCTTTTCCTGGCACCAGTCCTTGAGCCACGTGTTTAGCTCCCTATCTCCCCTTCTCTGACCTTCCTTCCATCTGCTCCCTTCTCCCAGACTGGCAGGATCTCAGAGAGGAGATGCCTGATGAAATAGATGATAGTTTGTCACCCAGCCTAGTCAGGTGTTCCTTGGTCTCCACAACTGACCGGCTGGCGAGATCGATAGTCCTATGTTTACTAGGACATCAATGTTTTCTCCTGCTTTGTGAACAATTTTAGCAATGCGGTCAGTGTCTCTCCATGCTGATGTACCTGGGAGACATCTGACCATCACCCTGCTGGAGATGGTATCAACTCCCGAATCATGGAGTCTCCTATGATCAGTAGTTTTTGGATTTCCTTTGTGCTTGTTTAGTTTGGTTCCTGATTTGGGTGAGTATTGTTGTGCTAGCTCCTGTGCCGCAGTGTCCTGCTCTGCAGTGTCTTCTGCCTCTTTATTTGATTTCAGAGATAGAGGCAGATACCTGTTTGTAGTGTTTATATGGTTTCGGGTAATGTGTTGGAGAGCAGAGGTGATGGGGCACCTGATTTGCTCCTCCTAACCACCTGCCAACCTCCTGGACCAACTACCCTCTGCGGTCGAGGTTTTTCTGTTGGATGCTGGGGAAATGGCAGGTGGTTCTTATAATGTATTTCCTCTTCAATATGAAATTTGAGGCGTGCAATCTCTGCCCATGCTGCCCGGAGCTGAGACCTAAGATCTCCAAAGGCCCAGCATGTAGGACAGTGTCCTAAATCCTGTAAGACTGTCCTTCTGAAAATTGTTCCACAGTACCTGCAGTTAATGAAATCCATTACAAATAAGTTGCTGGGTTTGTAACCTAGTCAGAGTAATTAGAAGGAAAAAAAAAAATGCAAGTAATGGTTTAATTGTGCTTTGTTTAACTTGTTATAACAAGTTAAATTACTAGTGCCCTGTAAATGAGATCACCTTGTGGAGGCCCCACTGATCCGCCCCTTCCTGCTCTGCCACAGGAAATGTCACAACTGTGGTACCCTATAAAAGGAGTGTGGCGTGGGGTGGTTGGGGATGGGGGTGGGTGGCTGGGCCCTTCCCTGCCTAAAAGAAGAACCACGGACAAAAGAACAAGGAGGTAGAGCAGAAACAATCAGTCAACAACAAATGCAGTAACCCTGAAAGCTTATCCTAATGTTAGATAAAACTGTAAAACCTGTAAAGCACCACCTGTAATAATTTCAGAAGAAGATATACCCTGTAAAAACACTTTGCTCCAGAGAAAAATAAAGCAGTAACAGAAGATATACCTTGCAAAAGACAATTTGAATCAGAAGATTACAGTAATCTGTTAGCTATCACACCTGTAGGCACACCTTGTAATAATGCAGAAGAAGGTATACCAGCAACAACAATTTGAATCAGAGAAAAAATAAAGCAATGAAATGTTAGCAACAAACAGTAGCAATCCCTGTGAGTAAAAAATTAAAACACCACCACACAGTAAATCTGCTTAGCCAAACTAAGTCTTAATCCTTCTCCCTTGCTCTGGTAAGTTTCTCTACTCTGCCTTTCAAGCAGTCTTAGAAGGAAAGAGCTCAGGTGAAGCTAGGTGCCTTGGCCAACAAACCAAGTCTTTGTTGCAACTCAGACAACTGACTATCTACTTAAGCACAGCCTGCTCTCAGATACCCAACATGGCTTCAGGAAAGGACACAGCACAACGACTGCACTCCTTAAATTCACCACAGACACTCTTTCAAAAATGGATACTGGCAATCTGACTGGGGCGACCTCACGAAGACTTTTGACCTTGTTGATCACACTTTGCTTCTCTCTTCACTTCGACACCTGCATTTCTCCTCCTCTGTTGTTGACTGGTATGAAAGCTACTTGACAAATAGAACTCAAGTGGTGAAATTTAATTCCTTTCTATTGAACAGTACCATCATTAACACTGGCGTACCTCAGGACTCCATCCTAGGGCCCCTCCTATTCTCTCTTTATATAAATAACATTGGAGCTGCTCTAAAATCCTGCTCTGTTATTCTATATGCTGATGATCTTGTCATCTATACAAATTCTACTAATATAGACACTATCAACATAACCCTTTCCTCTGACTTTAACAATATCCAAAACTGGCTATACAACCACAAACTGGCTGTCAACACTAGCAAAACTAAAGCCATGCTGCTTGGATCAGCCCCAAAGCTCTGGGCTTGCACAACAGCACTGATGGTGCAGGACTTAAAAGGTCAATTAGTGGAATGTGTGACCTCTTTAAAGTAGCTGGGCATCCTGTTAGATCAATCTCTTGATCTTAATCTTCATGTACAGTGCAGAGCTGTCAACTCCAACTGGGTGTTGCATATAAGACTAGTTATATGCTCGTGCCATGGGCTAAAATGGCCATTGCGAGGGGGATTCTGCTCCCCACCCTAACCTATGGGGCTCCCTTATTTGGGGCTGCTCATGAAACTGACCTACTCAGATGGGATATTACGTATAACAGCATATGTTGCTATGCCTCTTCTGCTTCTTGGCTTAAACACCACTGTCAGCTTTATAATGATCTTGGTTGGTTCTCTCTGTTAGCTAGTAGGGAATACTACCTTGGCTCTCTTATTGATTCGGTAATTCAAAATCAAACCCGTAGGTGTCTTGCAGCTAAGCTTGTTCCTCAGGACACACTCCATGGTCTACGATCAGCTGATAAATCCTTTCTGAATTTGCCGAGGTGTCACACTAGGAAAGGAACTGTTGCATTTGAGCATGCAGCTCCACAGCTGTGGAATTCCCTTCCCCTCGATATTAGACTTTCTAGCTCCCACACATGCTTTAAGAGAAAACGGCGCTCGAATCTGCTGATTGCTGATACCTGTTCCTGCTTTCACCCTACCTAATGACTGATGTCTCTGGCCATACAATAGTATTTCCTCACCTCTATATAACCCTCTTACTGCCTCAGCCTGTCCCAGCTCCCTTTCCCTGCCCTATACAATCATGCACTGCAGGCATCTCCCTTACACTTACATACACTCATGTAATCTAATTTCATGGCGTGCTCCCCTCTTCCTCACTTACCGACCTTTTCCTTAATGACACCCCCTGCTCTCAATGGTTATTTCTTTTTTTGTATTACCTGTTTTTGTGTACCTTGTTCTGTTCATACAATTTGTCACCTTATAATTTATTGTCCAAGGTCCTCTCTATTCATTGCATAGGTAGGCACCTATGAACTTATGAATGGTCTACTCTGTATGTCTCTGATATATTGTATCCACTTTAACTCATTGTATGTAAAGCACTTATAATTTGTTATTCTGTTAAGTTTCTGCATGTCTGTACTCTCCCGGATCATGCCTGAAAATAGTCATTTTATGGCTAGTGCACCTACCCGATTAACAAAAGCTAAATAAATAAATAACGGCCACACACCCCGGCCCCTTTACAAAGACCTTCATGGTTTCCTATCATGTGGTGGCTGAAGTTGCCTCTCTATTGTTCAACTGAAAGAAATTCTGTAAGGGTGGGAGTCATTTTGCTTTTAAAAGTTGGGTCTAGCAAGAGTCTCAGTTCTGGCCTCCAATGTCTATGTGGTGGCAGAAGGCACCCCCCCCCCAAATTTTTACTTGCAGAGGTGCATGCTTTGCATGCCGTATTGGACCAAAGGTCACTGTTGTCAGTCTGTGATGAAGATCTGAGTGTATAAGGACCATTTCTGTCTGGGTGTATAGCTGGTGACTATGAGAAAAAAAAGAAAATCCTTTGCCAGGGGGCAGGTCTCTCCAGGCATTCAACATACCACATTATGTTGCTATTTCTCTAAGGGTTTCAGAGCTCTTGGGGGACGTGATTTATCTAGCACAGGGTCATATGGGGTGTTGAAGTGACCTCGCATAATCGCTTTATCTGGGTATGCTGCAAGTTTCAGGGACATGGTGTGAAAATATTCTGGGTGTTTGTAGTTTGGCCCATACATGGCCACCAGGGTGAGGAGCTGTCCCAAAACCTACACATTTGCTATGATATATGTACCCTAGTGATCTGCTTCTTGCTCTAGTATCATGATCTGCAGATGCAGCCTAAACCAAAGGGCCACCTTCTTGCCTTTGATGTAAAGGGGGCTTGCAGGAGAGTCCCACTCCATGATTTACCAAGACATTCCATCTCTTCAGTGGGCATTTGTTTTGCTTATAGTATGGTGATATCTTCCTAAAGCTTTTTGAAATGTGACAAGATTCATTTTCTTATAATTATTTTCATCTAAGAGAACAGCCCAGGTGGTGATGAAGGGGGACAAGACATTTTTAGGTATGTAAGTGAAAGGAGGAAGAGCAGGTGTGGGATTGTAAGCTTAAAATGGGAATGGTAACTTTGCGGGGGGGGGCCAGGAAAAGGCTGACATCCTGTATGAATACTTTTGTTCAGTGTTCATAGCGGAAGAAGTGGAAGGGCCACAAAAAAGACACAGGGGCATTAGAGAGAGGCAGGTGGACACTAGTCCATTTTCAATAGAAAGTGTCCTTAAGGAACTCGCTAATCTGAAAGTGGACAAAGCAATGGGGGCAGAAAGAGTGCATCCAGTGGTATTGAGGGAGCTCAGGGAGGGACTAACTACACCTCTGACAGTCCTACTTAACAGCTTATTGGAAACAGGAGTAGTTCTGGGGCACTGGAGGAGAGCAGATGTAGTAAAACTTCATAAAAGTGGTAGCAGGGAAGAGGCTAGCAATTATAGGGCAGACAGCATGACAGCGGTGGTGGAAAAGTTAATGCAGTCACTGCTGAAGGAAAGGATTGTGGAATATCTTGAATCCAATGGGTTACAAGACCTGAGCAGCATGGATTCGTGAGGGGGAGGTCATGTGAAATGAATCTGATAGACTTTTTGACTGGCTGACCAAGGAATTAGATCTGGGTGAAGCGGTGGACATAGCCTACCTACATGTCAGTAAGGCTTTCAACACCATTCCATATAGGAGGCTAGTTGAAGAGTTGGTCCAAAGATGGCAAACTGGCTAAGAGATTGGTTAAGGAAAAAGCAGCAGATGGTGGTGGTACATGGAGTTCACTCTGAGGAAGGAAGGGTGACCAGTGGTGTGTCTCAGTGAACAGTGCTGGGACTTGTCCTCTTTAATGTCTTTCTAAGTGACATTGCAGAGGATCTGGAAGGGAAGGTCTGCCTCTTTGTGGATGGGACCAAAATCTGCTATAGTGTGGACATTCCGTGGGGGTGGAAAGGATGAGCATAGACCTGAGAAACCTCGAGGAGTGGTCAAGGGTATGACATCTAGGTTTCAATTCAAAAAGTGCAAAGTAATGCACTTTGGGCACAGAAACCCAGGGGCAGAGTACAGAATGGGAGGAGCTGCACTAACGACCACCATGCAGGAAAGAAACTTGGGGGATAATCATATTGGATGACGTAAAGGTGGCCAGAGAGTGCTACAAGGGAGTTGGGAGGGCCAGTGGGATACTGGTGTGTATAGGGAGTAGTATCACCAGCAGAAAGAGGGAGGTGGTTTTGCCTCTGTATAGATCACTAGTAGGACCCCACCTAGAGTACGATGTCCAGTTCAGGAAACCACATCTCTCAAAAGGCAAAGAGTGGAGGCAGTCCAGAGAAGGGCATCAGGAGGGAAGTATTTTTCACATAAAAAGGTGTTCAAGGACAAGAGGGCATAATAAGAATCTGGAGAGGGTAGATTCAGGAGAGATGTGAAGAAGTACTTCTTCACAGAAAGAGTGGTAGATTGCTGAAGCAGGCTTCCAGCAGAGATGTTGGGGTGAAAACAGTGGTGGGCTTCTAGAATCTATGGGTCAGGCATAAGAGAATCTTAGGAAAAGAGATGGGGATGGGTGAAGTGGCCAGAGAGCAAGTAGAATCTGTGGTGATACTATAGGCAGAGAAAAATGGGAAGTCTAGGTGGGCAAAGCAGTCCTTATCTGCTGGCAAATTCTACGGTTCTATGATCCCAGTCTTAAGTCCATTGACATTCCATGTCACTATTTTGTGACTACTCATGGTTGGTTGGAGATGACATGTATTTGTTCTCCACACATAATCCCCCACCACCCTCCATTCCACATGATATGTACAATCAGCCTGCTAGTATTCCATATTTTAAAAATAAACAGAAGTAACCCAACATACCCCAACTGTGATCCCCACCTCCCTCACCTCCCTGGCAAGCAAGCAGCTTACCACTTTCCCCAACATGAAACTTCTGAACATCCCCTCTACCCCCTCCCCCTCCCTCTAGTATTCCTATGACAATGTGGGCAACAGGCACCAAACTGCTATAGAAAAACTCATGCTCCCTCCCACCTCTGCTCTCCTCAAGTGAGGTGCAGTCCTTTTGTTTGAGTGTTGTGTATGATTGGGATGGTGGGTGGAGGGATGGAAATTTGTTGGGTTTGGGTTAGCGTTGCTCAGATAGTATCCTAGAAAATAGGATACCAACAAATATCTCCCATTTGGCCTAATAGTTGCTGTAGTAGGCTAGCAGTGCTATCTGACCATTGATCCTACCCTCTAGGATCCATTGCATGGATCCTACAAATGTTGTGGATCCTGTGGATCCTGGCAACAGATTCAGCTTGGATCCTAACTATCTGATGTAGGATCCCTGGATCTGACTGAGGATCCATCACTATCTGACACCCTGATCCTAACTATCTGACCTAGGATCCCCGGATCCTAACTAGGACTCCTGGATCCTAACTAGGATCCATTACTATCTGACACCAGATCCTAACTATCTGACATAGGATCCCTGGATCCTATCTAGGATCTCTGGATCCTAACTTGGATCAATTGCTATTGGGCCCTGGATCCTACATCTGTCTTTGGTAGGATCCTAGGTACAGTAGGATACCAGCACTATCTGATAGATAGTGGTAGGATCCACAAATCACCATCTGAGCAACACTAGTTTGGTGGAATTGTATTGCACATTTAGTGGGTTGGGAGGGTGGGTAAATAGGTTTTAACTGAGTTTTAATAAGTAGTGAATTTGACCTTGAGTGTTAGGTTTATTGGTTTATGTTCCTGTGATGTTTTTTTTAGTGCAATCCCCTGGGATTTCTTACTCTTCTTCCTTCCTTAAGATCCTGCATCCCTTCCATGACCCACCCCTGCTGGCTACTGTTTACCAGTGATTCAGGGAGCTGGTAATCAGAAAGAAGGGAGGAAGGAGGAGAGAAATTAATGAGTGCTGTAATTGACAGAGAGACCGATTGGGGTTGTGGGGACCAGGAGATGTGCTGGGATGAGGAGAAAGATGGAATGTGGACCTCCGTGTCTTGTCTCTCTTCCCGGGGAACCTACCAGATCAAGAGAGCAGGTAGCTGAGGGACCTACCTCTGCCTTTCATCCCCCTTGGGTGGTATTGTTCAACACCAGGCTGATGGCAAATAAGACCAACATAAAGGTGGATCTTGTAGCGTCAGTTGACCTGTTATGCATCACGGAGACCTGGCTGAGGGATGACCTGCTGGGTTTCTCCATAATCCACTGCCCGAGGAAGGATTGTGGGTGGGGTTGGGGGTGAGGTGGTGGCCATTTGGTTTTGGTCAGAGCAGGATCTGGTGGCGCACTCACTGGTCTTTTGAATGTGTGACTGTATGTGGGAGTCCCAGGGTAGACCTTAGGGTTCTCCTTGTCAATCATCCACCTGGGCAGGACAGGGACTTCCCACAAGAGGTGACATCCTTCATTGCTGAGAGGGTGTTGGAGTTGCAAAGATGACTTATTCCTGGCAATTTCAATGCCAAGATGGATGATGGAGGTTTGCTATATGCCAGTGACTCCCTGTCTAACATGAAGGCCCTTATCTTATGTCTTGTGGCCACAACTGGGACCCACCAGTCTGGACATACCCTCAACCTAGTGTTCTCTCTGGGGCTCAAGACTGACACCCTCAAGACTGATCCAGTTGCTTGATCAGATCATTGCACCATCAGGTTCAGTTTCAAAACCACCCCTTTTGTCCCTTCACCTGTGGAAATGGTACAGTTCCGCACTTTTAAAGAGTTACAACCAGAGGGACTGCTGGCAGAACTGGACATTTCATCTGTGCTGGTGGTGTGCGGGGAGGGTCCTGATGAGGCCATGGCAGGCTATAATATGGCTGTGATGAGGGCCTTGGACCTTCTGGTGCCGATCTGTGTATGCCAGCTGGTGTCACGTCAAGACTTGCCTTGGTTTGATGGTGAGTTGAGAGCATTGAAAGCCAGGGGGTAGAGGCTGGAGAGGTGTTAGAGAAAGACCAGAACCCAGGAGAACAAACTGGTTCTGATGGCTCATTATGATGAGTATCAGAATGCAATCACCTGGAAAAGGCAGCTTTTATGTCTAGGGTGATTGCAGCTGGGAAGAACCGACCAGCTCAGCTCTTTTGGGTTGTGGACAGACTTTTGCATCCAGCCTGTCTGGAACCTGTTAGGGCATTTTCAGAGCAAAATTGCGAGGAGTTTGCTTGGTTCTTCTCATACAGGGTGTCCTCCATTAGGGCAGAGATTTCTCCAGGTGGATTGTTATAATCTGACTGGACTGGGCCTTGTGGGGACATCCGCGCTCAGTCTTCCTGGGGAAAGTTCCGACCTGTACTAACAGAGGAGGTCTGTGGGGTGATCACAGGGCTGAGACCAACTTTTTGCAGCCTGGACCCCGGCCCAACGTGATTACTTGTTGATTGTGTTGGGGCTTTGGGCCCAGTTTTTGTTGAGATTGTAAGGAGTTCCTTAGCGATGGAGGTTTTCCCTAAGTCACTTACTGTATAAAGGCTCTGGAGAAGCCCCAGTTGAAGAAACCATCTTTGTACCTTTTTAGGGAATATTATTGAAAAGGTGGTTGCAAAGCAGCTTGAGATTCACATTAAAGCCTTCCAGATTTATAAGCCTCTCCAGTCCGGATGTAGGCCTATGCACAGCAGGGGAGACTGCACTAGTATGGGTGCTGAATGACCTGCTCAGGGTGAGGGATAGGGGAGAATGATCTATTCTTCTCCTCCTCGATCTCTTGTCAGTATTTGACACTGTGGATCATAAGGTGTTGTTGGACAGGCTGAGGGAGTATGTTGGACTCACTGGCAAGGTCATCAGCTGGCTTGAGTCCTTCATCCAGGGTAAGACCCAGAGGAAGGTGTTGGGGAATTATTCCTCAAGCCCAGTGGCCCTGTCCCATGGAGTGCCCCAAGGTTTTGTCCTCTCTCCCATTTTATTTGCAGTATATATGCTGCCCCTCGGTGAGGTCATAAGATGGTTTGAGCTTGGGTTTCATTGTTACGATGATGATACCCAGCTCTACCTGTCTTTCACACTGGGAGGAACAGATGCTGTTGACCTGCTGAATAAGTACTTATCTGAGATCTGGTCTTGGATGTCATCAAATAAGCTGGGCCTCAACCCAGGGAAGACTGAAGTTTTGGTGACTGAGCCAGGCCAGAAGCGGGCAGTGGAGGCCACTGGGGAGGATTTGAGGCTTTATGTTGGCATGCCCAAACTGGAGACCTTCATCAAGGTGAAAAGTCTGGGCATCCTTCTGAACAGCGAGCTGACACTGGATGCCCAGGTGTCAGTGGTAGGCCGGAATGGATTTTATTTTACCATCTTCGTAATACTGCCCAAATAAAATCTCTTGTCCCGCCTAATGATCTGGCCACACTGATACACGTGTTTGTTACCTCAATGCTTGACTACTGTAATGCGCTCTACCTCGGTCAAGGGGAGTGTGCTGCAATGTCTGCAGATGCTGCAAAATGCTGTGGCACAGCTATTGACGGGCCTCCCAAGATCATATCATATTTCACCAGTGCTGTACAAACTGCACTGGCTGCCAGTGCACTGGTGAATTTGCTTTAAAATAGGTCTGCTGGCCTATAAGGCCCTGCATGGGCTTGGTCCAGGTTACTTGGGTGAACTCCTGCATCCCCAAGACTCAAGACACTCTCTCTCCAGTCAGCAGGGGAGGGCCTCCTGGAGGTGCCCAGGGTTAGACTGAAATCTTTGGGGGATTGATCTTTTGAGGTGGCAGCATTGGTCCTCTGGAAATCTTTACCTAGGTACATGAGGGAGGCCCCCTCTGTAGAATGTTTTAAAAGAAAATTGAAGACATTTCTATTTCAACAAGCCTTTGGGTATTAGTAGAGTTAATCATTGTTACTGTTTTTTAGAATATAGGGTACATAGTATATATTAGATTATTTTTTGGATATCAGATGTTTGATTTGATTGCAGTATGATGTTCATGATGTTATATGTTGTAAGGGTTCCCCCAAGCCTCTGGGGAAGGGTGCCTTAAATAAATAAAATGTACTACTACTACTATTACTACTTATGCTCCTGGTGGTAGCAGATGGCTTACCTAGCCACCATATATCAAATAATGCATTTAATTTAGTGTGACATAATGCTGTGCCACATAGATACTGACTCATAGCTCAATGTATGTCAGGCAGGAGTTATTCTAGCTTGTCAGTAGAGACAGGTGGGCCCACAGCCACCAAACACTGGGAGGCACCTCCATGCTAGTGACCATTCTCTCGAGGACTGGACAAGTTTCAGAGCACCACCATTTCCTTCCAGTAGCATTGAGGAAAGGAGGTTACCCATTCCCCACCTTACCATGAGGGTCTTGGGGTGAATGATCCCCCCAACCCAGCATTTATGTTATGTGTGCCACAGTTTGCTATAAATTAGCTCAAACGTCCTATGCAATGCTGTTGCCATACAAGTGAGTCTCGACAACCCCCCCCCCAAGAGTCTGCCTTCAATTAATGCTCAGTGTCTCCCTTGTTGGTGCCACAACTCCAGACCCCTAGACCTCTGAATATGGAATCAGCAGAGCAATAACAAGCTTGTTGTCTTTCTCCATGAGAAAGTGATCCAGCACATATGGGTGTCTGAAGGCACCAGTAGAGAATCCCCCACCAGGAGGCATCATAAAGAAATGCAGGAAGAGGAAAATGGTTTAGCAAGTACGAATCCTTTCTCCCCATCCTCTGCTGAAGCTGCAACTGAACAGTATTATATGGCAGTAAAGTCTTAAAACCAAAACCTTTATAACCAGTTCAAGTCCCATGTTAGGTTCCCTACCTCCGCTCGTATACAGAGACCAAAACTGTCTGAACTCATTGAGATAAACTGTCATACAGTCTCTTACAAACTTTTTTGTGATATGGTGAGAAAACCCTGTACTTCATCAATTGAGAACCAGATGTAAGCCTTGTATGTGTTAACAGTAGAAGTTGCCAACCTAAGGACACAGAAACAGTCTAAATAATCATATTAACTTTGCAGTCCGATCAAGAAAGTAAAATTTTCTGATCGAAGAGAACCTTCCAATGCTTGTCTAACCTGCTGGTCAGTCGGTTCAGGTGGCCACGTCATTGTCTGCTCCTCTTCCTGTCTTGAGGGTTCATCATGGCATCTATCCCCATAATGACACAGGAGGTGGATTACCTGAGATTACATGTTCCTCATGATGGGGAACTTTAGGCCTTCACCACAAGTTTGAATATTATGTATTGGTGGTGCCACAATCAGAGCTTGAGTTAGGATCTCCTTCTTCCAATCCCATACATACCTCACTGCTAGTGGTGGAAATGTGTTCAGATGACAGTTTAAATGAAGGACCCTGTTCTTCCCTGCCCCAGGTGTCCCTCAGTTGTAGCAAGCTTGCTGTCAATATAGGACAAGGATGTATTGGGATGTGTGAAGGCTTTTGGTGGATGTCCTGAATGCCTATTGATCAGGTGGGTAGGATTAATGTGCATAAACTGCCATTGCACTCAGTGCAGTCTCTTTTTTAGTGGTCAGACTCTTGCTGTGGGGTACATGTGTGAGCTGTGGACCAGGATGCAAGCTTGACTTTAAGTTCTGTGGCACCCAGCTAAATATTTGTTTATAAATCTGACTTCTTAGTGGTGATTTGGCACAGCATAGCTTCATGCGTTGGGTAAAATCCCTTTCTAATGAATTCCGGTACCCTGAAATGAAAATCTACGCAGTAACTGGGAAATGCATCTGTGATATATGGTGGTGTGTTGGGCTCTGAGGGCGGGAAATGGAGGACAGTGAGCTGGCTCTGGCTCTAACTACAGACACTCAGGAAATCAAAGGGCTTTTACAAGTCCTTAGGGAGATCACTTCATTTAAATCATCTGTAGCAGCACTAGAGGAGAAGGTACAAGTTACAGCAGAAGTCCACGGATACTAAGACCTATCTGTCATATATAGATGACAAGGACATCAGGCATGAGACAAGAATACAGGAGTTGGAGAGGCTAGTGGCACTCCTCTGAGTCAGGGCTGAAGATGCTAAGAATAGGAGTTGCCACAACAACCTATGCTCTGTAGGTTTTCTGGAAGGGCCAAAGAATCATGACCTGGTTGGTACTCTTCAATGGGAGATACCCCAGCTAATCTGCTATACCTGGAAAACTTTCCTAAAGATCGAGCAAGCTTATAGAACTCTTGGTTCAGCTCCCAAATGGGAGAATGTCTGTGACCCATCATTGTTAAATTTCTTCAATACCCAGACAAGAAATGGATACTTGCCCTGGCCAGTGCGAGAGACCCTTTGATGTGGCAGTGGCATAGAATTCATGTCTTTGTAGACTACTCTACAAAGTTGGCCCAGTGATGGAAGGAGTACATCCAGTAAAAAAGGCTCTACTGGCTCGGGGTATACCTTACAAGATGCAGTACCAAGCCAAGCTCTGCATTACTAAGAATAGGGTCTCCCACACCTTTCTCACCCCTGAAGAAACCTCTCAGTATGTTTCCAAACACTGGCCCAATATCCGACCCTCAGCACCACCCAAGCCCTTGTGAACAGTCTGCAACTGCAAGGTAACCTGCAAAGACTGGTGTGGAGTATCCACAATCACTCTAGCTCTTACCCAGGCTCAGAACGCGATGGCATGGAGTGGCAAACTATAAAGGCTAAAAGAACTAGTTGTAGAGGAAGGGACAGACAGAGAGCAGTGTGGCAGGCCCCCACAGCAAGCCCCCGAGACCACAGAAGAGGTTCAGGTCATTCCATAGCAAGCACGGACTCTAATGGTGAGCCTGCGCTGAACAGGGCAGGCACTCAGGTAGTCTCCCATTCCAAGGCACTGCTATCAAAATATTGTAATCAGAGAACAAACATATTACTCTCAGCCCCAATAGTTCAGAACCACTAGACAGAGCTATAGACCACCGAGAAGACCATATTATAATTGTTTCTGAATACCCTCATATTGTAGGGAATATTATGGGGATTTTTAGACAGAAGGCATGGCAAGGCGAGGAGTAGGGAACATGTCTTCAGACAGTGGAGAGGACATGCCATCAACGTCCAGTCAAGGCAATATGAAAGAGGCAGGCAATATCCTTTCAAAGATTCATATAACATGACAACAAGGGGAAAAGAATCCATAATTTTTAATTTATCTGATTGTAATTTTACCCCAGCTGAGGAAAAGGTATTGAATAAGGGTCTCGGTTCTGTTTAAATCAAAAAAGGAATGTATTTGAACTAAAGCTGGATATTGAAAGATTTCTGAGAAAAACAAGGGTGAATTTTTTTTTGATCATAATGATATTTGTTCTGATATAACATCAGTTACAGAGAAAGCAAACAGCAGATGTCTACATGAATCTTTAAAGATAAAATCAACTTTCCTACCCTTGGGTCCAATACCAGCAAATATACAAACTTACAGTGACATGGTGAGAAAAGAAATTGAATCAATCATTAAAAATAGTGAGAAAGAAAGAATATGTTATAACCTGTCTAAAGATGAATATGATGTCTTATGAAGTTTAGAGCAGGATGACAGCATCATTATAGTAATGATAAAGGTGGTGGCACAGTTATAATGAATACAAGAGACTATCAAGAGGAGCGTTACTTACAATTGAATGATGAAACCAATTATGAAAAACATCCTGGAATTCCTTTTGATCGCCTAAGAGAAACAATCAAATATACAGTTGAAGAAGCCACTGACAGAAAATAGGTTGATGAATGGGTTGGTGAGGCCCTCTAATGTTAATTTCCAAAAATTCCACTGTTTTACATTCTCCCAAATATTCATAAAAACCCATCTAAACCATCAGGGAGACCTATAATTTCAGGAAAGACTCCATTACTAAACTCATCAATCTTCATTAATTTTTATTGTAAACCTTCAGTTGAGAAATCTTACTCTCATTTAAAGGGCTCCAGATACCTCATTCAAATCCTAGAAGATTTTAACAAAACACATTCTAACCTTAGTGATATGATATTGGTAACAAGTGATGTAAGAAATTTATACACTTCCATTCCACACAGAGAAGGTCCAGAGGCTCTTCAAGAAGCATTACATAAAATAGTAGTATTGAGCCCATCAAATGAATTAATTTTTTTTTTTTGTTACATATTTTTTCTGCCTTATCTCTTCGGCAGGGGTAATCCTATGGTTTCCTTTTTCTGGTTTTCCTCTGTTGGCCCCTGCACCAGGTGCCATGCCCGAGCTCACCTCCTCACCCTCTCACCCATTCAGGCCACATTGTGCACCCCACAGCGTGGAAGACCTTCGGAGAGTCAGGGTCAGAGGGAGCACACTGGAAGCATCTGGTGCTGCGCTGAGGGGGCCGTCCATCATAAGTGCCAGAGGACTGTGGCTTTATTTTGTCTCTTTTTTCCAGTCCCTCCCCACAGCGCGGGCATGCAGGGATGTCAATGATGCTGCAGTACATGCTTCCGTGCACCACACATCTGACGTCAGCCCGTGCTGATCCCTCCAATTCACCATGGCTTGTACCAACTACCAGCCACTGCCAGGAGCCAGCACATACACAGTTGTCCCTCTACACCCTCCTCAGGGGAGAACAATCCTGGGGATGCTCAATCTTCCTCCCCCTGGCTGACCCTCTGACAGCCAAGGCCGCTCCCGATCCCGAGTCATCAGCGTGGTGCGAGGTGTGGTGTCCAGCGCCTCAACCCTCAGTGCCACTGGGCCAGAAAGATGAATTAATTTTAAAACTAGCAGAGGTGATACTATATAATAATTATTTCAAATCTAAAAACAAAACATATTTGCAAAGGAAAGGGACAGTCATGGGAGCAAGCATGGCCTCCATGATTGCAAATATCTATATGATAAAATTTGAGAAAAAAAACACATTTGTTAAGAGACCGCCAATAAACACAAACACCACATAATTATGTGGAAACACTTTATTATCAATATCTTCATGTTGTGGAATGGGAATGCATCAGAACTACAAGAATTCTTCAATTATCTCAGTGAATGTCAGTCACAGTTAAAATTTACTATAGAACAAAATCTAATTGTATTCCATATCTGGATCTTTTGATAATCAGTGAGGGAAACAGATTTACCACAGATCGAAACACCAAAGATATAGATAGAAATACATTATCACATGCAACAAATTACCACCCAAAAATAGAGAGTATACCTAATAGCCATTTCTTGAGATGTAAAATAAATAGTGATGATACCATCAAATATGAACATAACAAATGTAAGTTAGTTAAAAAGGTCAAAGAAGGAGGCTATACTGACAAGATATTAAGGCAAACAATATTAAAGGCAGATGAAAAGCTAAAAAATCAACTCTTGAAAAGTGATAATATTCAGGCAGATGCACAAAATAGATTGTTTATGATCACAACATATTGAGATCAGTTCTGTAAAATCAAAAACACCATTCTAAAGCATTATTTTATTCTACAAAGCACTAACCAATGAAAAATGAGCTTCACTGCAAAACCATCAATGACAGATGAAAAAAACAATAATATTAAACAAAAAATATTGAGAACTCAGCATTGGAAACCACCTGCACCCACAAGCATTAGACAAGGACCAAAGATTAGGGGCTTTTTTAATTGTGGTAAATGTGTGCATTTCTCTGGAGCAATAAAGGTTAAGGAATTGTTCAATACCAGCTGTGATGCAACTCCCTCACCAGGGACTTCAAGTTCACTGCCACCACGGTGGGTTTTTACCAACAGGACCCAGGGAACCTGTTTTTGCATTCTCCTTTGCACAAGGTCAAGAAGGTCAACACAATAACTATGGGTAGAGTGCCTCTTCAGAGATTGACTACAAATAGAGTCCAGCAGAAATAGTAGAATTACCCTTTTAAATAACACAAGCAGTCACTGATTCTATAAAAATATGATTCTTTACAAAATGGCTACACATATTTACAACAAGATGTATTTACAGGAAAACAAAACAGTTACAGTTTACTAGAAATTAAAATAAATGGAAGTTATTCAAGACAGGTTACAAATAGAAGAATCTGAGCTATTCTCACTTTAAAACCTACTGTATGTCTTTACCTGCTGCTGCTGTCTGAAGAAAACGATGTTCCTTAAGTTGTCTTTCTTACGACTACTAGCTGCAGGGCTCTGCCATTTTCAGATGTTCCAAGTCCATGAGAAAGAGCCTTCTTACAGCTCCTTAATATATTTCTCACTCCCTGTGGGGAGGAGTCTCACTCACTTTGAATGACAGTTTCATGTTGTCTCAGCTGTGTGTGTGTGTGTGTGTGTGTGTGTGTGTGTGTGTGTGTGTGTGCTCACCCTTCAGCACCTCCTTGATGACATTATGACATGCACCTGGGTCCTTTGTCTAACATGGGAACATCTCCACGAAGGACTCCTCATTGGGGTTATTGCTTTATTGCCTCCTCCCTAGCCTTCCTGTTAACTTTCCCATGAGAACACCAGTCCCTCCACACTGGCTGACATAAGCTGGCATATACTGCTTGAGCATGTGATCTGGTAGCCATCTTGGACCTGAAGCAGATGCATATTTAGAAAAGAATAAATGAATCAAAGCAATGCATGGCTTTGGTCCCCTTTTCTCTCACATCTCCAGCCCCCCTCAGGAAATGAAGGTGTCACTCTTTTGGGCAACCCCCAAGAGACACTGCCATTCATGTAGGGCCTTGGGAATGCCTAAAGAAATATGCCATACACTTAGCCTTGCCTCGACAGTCCATCTGCATTGGCATTCTGTGCCCCACTTCGGTGCTGAATGGTCATATTGTATGACAGTAGTACCAAATTCCAGTGCAATAACTTTGTGTTTTGCCCACTAGTGCTATGAAGCCATGTCAAGGGGTTATGATCTGTGACTACAGTGAACTCCCTCCCATACAGATATGGCTGCAGCTTCTGAAGGGCCCACACTATCCCCAGACATTCCTTCTCCACTGTGGCATATGACTGTTCCCTGGGCAGAAGCATCCACCTTTAGACAGTATGGAGTGCTCCTCCCACTGCAGTGTAACCTAGCTCAGGTTGGCACCCAGCCCATGGTCTGAGACATCCACATGTACTATGAACTTTAAGTCATAATTGGGGCTAGCAAGCACAGGTGACCCACATAATGCCTCCTTTAACCATTGGAAGGCAGATTCACAGTCCTCTGTCCAGAAAACTTTTTCAGGTGTTCTCTTTTTTGTCAGATCTGTCAGGGGCTTGGCCACATCACTGTTGTGAAGGACAAACCTCCTGTAGTACCTTGCTGTTCTCAGAAATACCCTTATTTGTTTCTTTGTGGCAGGGGTGGGCCAGGCCTGGATGGCATCAACTTTGCTGGCTCTGGATGGATGCATTCACTGCCCACCTGATGCCCAAGGTAGGAAATTTTTGCCATGCCTACTTCGCGCTTTCCACCTTAACTGTCAGCCCTGTGGCCTTCAGTCTGTGGAACACCTCACTCTTGTGCCTGATGTAATCTGCCCATGTCTGGTTGTAAATGGTTATATTATCCATGTAAGCAAGTGCATATTCATCTGTCCTAGCCAGGATGTGATCCACAAGCCTCTGGATAGTTGTGGGTAAGTTCTTTATCCCAAATGGCATTACTCTGAATTCAAATAAGTCATATGGGGTAATGAAAGCAGACCTCCCCCTGGCTGCAGGGGTTAATGGCAACTGCTAGTGGCTCTTGGTCAGGTTTATTGTGGTCAGGAACCAGGCTCCCCTCAGTCATTCCAAGGTCTCATTCATTCTGGGCATGGGGTAGGCATCAGACTCTGTACAGCTGTTGAGCCTCCGATAGTTAACACAGAATCATGTGGAACTGTCCTTCTTGGGGATCAGAACCACAGGCAAAGCCCAGGGGCTACTGGACTCCTGGATCACTCCAAGGGTCAGCATCTCCCTGAGTTCCTCCAGCATGATCTTCTTAACCCCCTTGGGTACCCTGTAGGGGGACTACCTCAGCAGAACTTGGGCTCCAATGTCCACGTAGAGTTCAGCCATTGTGGTGTACCCTGGATTCCCCATGAACATGTCCCCAGATTCTAGCAGCACCTCACTAATCTTCTTGGCCTGGGCCAATGTCAGCTGCCCTGAGAGGGTGAGGTTATTCACTGAGGATCTCCCTCCAAGGCTTCCCCAAGGAGGTCCACCAGGGAATCAGACTTGTTCCCCTCCTCTGGCACACTGCATACAGCGAGGATAATTTCCTCCGTATCATAGTAGGGCTTCGTCATGTTCACATGATATACCCTCTGCCTGTGCCTTCTGTCAATCAGTCCTACTACATAGTTAACATCACTCATTTTCCAGATTACGGAGAATGGGCCCTCCCATGCTGCCCACAGTTTATTGTGTTGGACTGTGACAAGTACCATCACTCGCTGTCTGACTTCGTACTCTTGGGCTCTGGCCCCACGGTTGTACCAGGCATTCTGTTGTTGTTGTGCAGTGGCTAAGTGCTTCTGGGCAGTTCCCATGAGCTCCTTAAGCCTGGCCAAGAAATTTAGGATGTACTCCACAACAGACTTCCTTTGGGAGGCATAGTTACTGTCCCATTAATCCCTGAATAAATCTAGGGGCCCACTCACCCTGTGACCAAACAGGAGCTTGAAAGATGAGAACCCTGTGGACTCCTGTGGGACTTCCCTGTATGCAAACAGGAGGTGGGGCAAATATTTGTCCCACTCCTTTTTGTACTGGTCAGCAAATGCCCTGATCATAGTTTTAAGGGTTTCATTGAACCGCTCGACCAGGCGATTTGTCTCAGGGTGATATGGTGAAGCACAGAGCAGTACCACCCGCACTTCTCCCACAAACTGGTAATTAATGATGACATGAAATTTGCCCCATGGTCTGACAAAATCTCCTGGGGAAATCCAACTCAGCTAAAGATTCCCAGGAGCTCATCAGCCACCTTTTCTGCCTCAATGAAGGACATTGCCACTGTCTCAGGGTGCCTGGGTGCATAATCCATCACAACCAGTATGTATCATTTGCCTGTGCCCATGCGACTTGGGGTATTTAGAGGCCCCACTATGTCCACAGCTACCCTCTTAAAGAATTCATCAATAATAGGCAGGGACACCAAAGCTGCCTTAGCCTTATCCCTGACCTTTCCAACCCGATGACACTGTGGACAAATCTGACAGTAATTTGCCACATCTGTGTACATGCTCGGCCAAAAGAAGTTGTTGGTGAGCCAGTTTTTTGTGCTGTTAAAACCCAGGTGGCCTGAAAAAGGAATGTCATGGGTCTGGGCCAGAGGCTGCTTTTGGTTTTCCCAGGTGACTACCAGCTGCTGGAGTACCTCTCCTTCTAGCTCCCTCTATGGTGCACACTCCCCGTACAACAGCCCATTCTCCCAATAAACTGACCTCTTACTCTTTTGAGAGGCCTCACCACTATCTTCTATCTCTCTCAGTTTTTGGATGGTAGAATTAGCTCGCTGTGCCCTGCCCAGCTCCTCCAGTCTGACCCTCCCCAGTTCCCTTTCAGGAGGAAAGCTGCTACTGGTGGAGACCTGCTCTGCTTGCAGCTGGGACTCAGGGCTGCTACTCATAACTAGCCCCTCATCCACACTAGCCACTTCCTCAGCTGCTGAGGAATGGTCTGCACAGGCTGAATCACCCCATCATCACCCTTAGAAGCTTGTCATTTTGCCTGGCTGCAGGTAGTAACATATACTAGGTTTTCCCTGTGGTCAAAATTATTCCCCATGATGACATCCACAGGGAGATCAGGTACAACTCCCACCTCCTGTGCCCCATGGCCCCCCTGCCAGCTCAGGAAGACCAGAGCCATTGGCACTTGGACCACAGGACCTGTGACTCCCTAAATCTTGGAGAATTGTCCCAGAAGAATCTGTTCTGCCTGGATCAGATCCTACCTCACCATGGAGATGGAGGTACTCGTGTCCCTCAATCCCTGTGTTTCTGTCCCATTGACTAGAATAGGGTGCATATGCTTGCAGGAGTTTGGTGGCACTACAGCATGTGTGCAGTTTACCAACTGTGGTGTTCTGTCTTGGTCAACCCCCCCCGGCTTTGGCCCTTTACTTCTGTTTTTAGGGCAGTCATAGCATAGTGCCCCACTTTCTGGCAAATCCAGCATTTCTTTTGCCCCTGGCTCCATGATCTCCTTAGAACTGGTGGGTTCTGTTTTGGGCTTGGGTGCAGGCTGGCTTCCTTTAGGCTGTCCTCCCTGGGCCCCCTTAAAACCATCTGATGCCCCATCCCCATAGTTCTTATGCTGCTAATGTGGTCTGCTCTCCACATACAAATAAGCACTTTCTGCTGCCTCCTTTGTGGAGTTCCATGCCTGCTCCAGTAGCCAAATGCACAGGTCATCAGGTACAATTTTAAGAAACTGTTCCATTACAATTAAATCTTTAATTTGCTCTACAGTCCTTGCCTTAGTCCATCTACCCAATGATCTAAACAAGCACACATTTGGACATGCAGTTCTATATAGCTGTCTCCTGGGCCTTTTCTTAACTCTCTAAATTTCCACCTATAAGCCTCAAGAGTCAGTTCAAAATGTTTTAATAACATTCTTTGGACTTTATAATAGTCCATGCAATCATTATCATCCATTCGAGCAACTGCATGCAAAGCACAGCCGGTAAACAATGGGGTCAGGTGGATCATCCAAGATGCCTTGTCTAGTTTAAATTGACCATAAACCCTCTCAAATGATTTTAAAAACAAATCCAGATCATCCCACTCTTGTGGGAACATTTTAGAATTAATTGTGGCTTCATGGGTTGAACCCCCTTTGCCATTACTTATAGTTTGCCATGGTGTTTGCTGTTGCAGTTTTTCCATCTTGATCTCGTGCTGTTGTTCTCTCTCTCGGTCTGCTCATCCTCTCTCTCGGTCTGCCCATTCTCTCTATCACATCAGGATCTCATGCTGGCAAATCTTTTCCCTTTCCTCTACCTCCAGCTTTATTTTCACCCTTTCAGCCTCCAGCCTTGCCCTCTGCAGTTCAGCATCCTGCAATGCAATCTCTTCCTTTAGGATCCCAAGCTGAGGTTGATTGGGCTGCACAGCTTTACCAGCTTGTGCCACAAGGTACCCCCCTTGCTCAGCTGCTGTGACATCAGTTTCACTACCTGGGTCACTGTCCTCAGTGACCACCTGCTGATTAGGTATTGTGTCATGCCCATTTGAGAATATCTGTTCCTCCTGCATCACTTCATGTGCCAACAGGGATTCCATGAGTGCACTCTTTGTCATGCCCTCATGAACAATCCCCCTCTCCATGCACAACTCACTAAGCTGCTGCACATGAAATTTGACATAGCCTGAGGAGTTCATATTCTCTAACTACACTGCACTAAACTGTCGAGAAATTATTAAAAAAAAAAACAGTAGTAAACAATGCAACCTTTTGAAATCCTGTTTTGTGACCGTTAACGTATATTTCTGCTGGTGCTCCACCAGCAGTGTGCTGCCCCTCACTCAGAGTTCCTGTCTCACAGGAAAGCACACTGTGCACTGCTCTGTACTGCAATGGTAGCAGTTGCCACACAGATCCCACCACTCTGCCACCAATGTGATGCAAATCTCTCACCAGGGACTTCAGGTTCACCACCAACACCATGGATTTTTACCACTAGGACCTAGGGAAGCTGTTTTTTTTATCTCCTCCTTTGCACAAGGTCAAGAAGGTCAACACAATAACTGTGGGTAGAGCGCCCCTTCAGAGATGGACTACAAACAGAATCCAGCAGAAATAGCAGAATTATCCATTTAAATAAAACAAGCAGTCTTTGATTCTATAAAAAATATGATTCTTTACTAAAAGACTGCAAGTATTTACAGCAGGATGTATTTACAGGAAAACTAGAGGGTTACAGTTTACTAGAAATTAAAATAAATGGAAGTTATACAAGAAAGGTTACAAATAGAATAATCTCAGTTATTCTCACTTTAAAACCTATGTCTTTACCTGCTGCTGTCTGCAGAAAACATTGTTCCCTAAGCTATCTTTCTTACCAGACTTCTAATTGCAGGGCTGTGGCATTTTCAAATGTTCCAATTCCAAGACAAAGAGCCTTCTTACAGCCCCTCATTAAATTTCTCACTCCTTGTGGGGAGGGGGCTCACTCACTTTGAGTGACAGTTTCATGTTATCCTAGACTTCTGTGTGTGTGTGTGTGTGTGTGTGTGTGTGTGTGTGTGCATGTGTGTTTCCTCACCCTTCAGCACCTCCTTATTAACATTATGACATGCACCTGGGTCCTTTGTCTAACATAGGAGCATCTCCAGGAAGGACTCCCAACTGGGGTTATTGCTTTATTGCCTCGTCTCCAGCCTTTCTGTTAACTTTCCCATGAGAATATCAGTCCCTCCAACCTGGCTGACATAAGTTGTCGTATGCTACTTAATCATGTCATCTGGTAGCCATCTTGGACCTGAAGCAGATGCATATTTAGAAAAGAAAATGAATCAAAGAAATACATGGCTTTGGTCCTCTTTTTTGTTACACCAGTAAAGATGAAAAATTAATTATTAGAAACCTAATAACATATGACACAGATCACATAGTTTATATGTTGCAATGTCTCTGTGGACTTATATACGTAGGAAAAAACACAAGACCCCTGAAAATACACATAAGTGAACATAAGAGCTCCATTAGAAATAATGATGAGAAATCTAATGTACCTAGGCATTTTAATCCAGCCAGGCATCACATGAGCATGCTTAGAGTTATGGGATGTAAGAACGTTTTAAAGCCAGAAAGGGGAGGTAATTGGGAAAAACTTCCATTAAAATTGTGTCAGTCCAAGACATAGCCTTTATAAAGAGATTGCATGGACAGGATTAATGTACTGTTTTCACATTATACATTTGATTCATTGAATTGGTGATATAAAGTAAATAATAGACACTGTGTGTTATTTTGTCTGACATCCCACATACATCATGGATCCCTCATTTCCACAGAGTATTTATTTAAAAAATATCAGTGCCTGTATTAACCCCACAAATCCCCCCAACCTAATACCCAGTATCTGTATCCCATACTGTTTTTGTATCCCAATAAAAACTAAACAATCACCAACATGAATATATTTGAAAAAAATGTGTATCCTGGTTCACACAGAACAAATACAGCTGGACTGTAGAATAAAAATGTTTTCTGTTTGTAAACAGAAATAGACACTGAATCCTTCTATCACCCAATGGTGTGATCACTGAATGAGTTTCCAAAAATTCGGACTGGGCAGAAAAGAGTGTCAGCCTTGAGTGATGTCACGGCGATGCTCCCTCCACCTGACCTGTCCAAGGTGTCTTTCTCCACTAAGGTAGGAGAAGGAGACATTCTCAGAAATGGTAATGATGATTTGAGAATGCCAAGAAGCAAAGTGTTCCAGCATACTCTCACAAGGTATGAGCACATTTACTATCACAAAGTTTGAGAAAAAGAAGGTTGAAACATAAAAAAACTCATAGAAGCTTTATGTTTCTTTTAGCCAGCAAAATAAAAGATTCTAGTGGTGGCCAAATAGTTGAAACATATATAAGGGATATGCATCTGAAAACCAAAACCAAATGATGCCTAATATTAATGAAAAAGGATACGTTTTGATTTTCGGTCTTCATTTTACACAGAACGCTGCATTTAACACAAAGAGCATACAATGATCTCTTTTTAGAATGCCAGCATAAATAAATAAGAGAAGTGGTAAGAACCAAACATTTTCGTGAAACTTCAAATCATTTAAAGTTTTAATAAGAATTTTCTGAGTTATAAGCAGGCATTATTAATTTAATAAATTCAAATAATGCTCAAAATAACTTAATATCATGTTTCCATTAAAACTACAATGAGATTTTTGAAAAAGTGATTTACAAAGCTTTACACTGAGGCCCAGATATTCAAACTGCACCCAAAAAGTGCACAACAGCAGGAGCAAGCACAAGTCCACTGCGCCCATACTTAAGAAGGCATAATATTCAAAACTACGCAGGCCAAGATGTACCCTACGGCAGGCGACTGAATATCTACACCACCTGCACCATAACGCAACAAGGGATGCTCAGTGGAGCAGTCCAGATGTGCCATAGTGCAACCAGAGATGCCCCCTGGAGCAGGGCAGCAATGCAACAGCACAACCAGGGATGCAGGGGCCCACCACCCATGCCCCAGATGGGCAGAGGAGCACACAGCAGAACAGACATCGTCCCTCACACCCCATGCACTGCACAACTGGGGGAGAGCTGGAATAACCACCAGCCCATGGATACCATCAACCAACCCACAGCCGGGCCATGGTGCCCCAGCACACCCGCTGGCAAGCTGTGACTGGCACACAAGGAAGGCCTACCACCCCATGCCACACCATCCCACCAATGCAGAGCACACCCTGCACCACGATCACCATACACCCTTCCCAGGAGTAGAGCCCAACAGTGCAGGACATCCTATGCATGCCACCATCCCCACTGTGACAATGCAACCCTCACCATGTGCACCCTGCCACAGGTGGCAGCAGATAGCAATGCAACAACAACAGCATACACAGTGCCACCCTGCACGTCCCCCCTGAGATGCAGCTGAGAGACCGATCATGCGTTGCCACACAAGGTACCCCACATGCAACAGGGCATGCCCCTGACCCCACCACCAGTGGTACAGCACCCTGCACACCCTCCCAAGGACACATTCCATCCCAGCACTGGCCACAACAGCCAGCACAGACACACACAGTGTTGCATGGAAGCATGCACCACACAGGATGCAACACAGTGCATGGACAAACACCCACCCATACCCAAGGGCACACCTTCACAGGGACACAGTAGCAGGTCAACCAAGTCACTGGCGTGTGGCCACGGCTGATGTGTACACATGGCCAGCACCCTTACATTGCACAGGTGTGCCAGCCATCCAGCGCAGGCACCATGAAGCTGTATGCCACCAGCATGCTGCCGGAGCACAATTGACAGACACTGGAGCACATCCCCTGCAACAGACACAAGTGACAGCATGGATGGGGGACAACAACAGCAGAGGCCACAGTGCCACCAGAGGCAGACGTGCACCATACTGGTGATGGCAGGCAACCTGAAATTGTGCCGGGTACAGTTGTTATCCAGCATGGACAGCCACCATTGGCACACTAGCATACCGTGCATATCACAGACATGCAAGGGTGTCAGCTGCACAGGCCATGGGCAGTCTGACAGGGGTGCCACGCACACAGTGCAGGCACCGTGGACCACTATACACAGGCATCCAGTGCACAGAGTACAACACACAAACCACAGACAGTGAATGATCCCTCTGCCCACACCATAAGCGGTTCACCTCTGCACACACACACACACACGCCCATGCGTGCACCACCCCTGATGCCATGCACACCGCTGCAGTTGAGCACCTGTAGCCTGCTGCAAATCAGAGACCACCACAGTTGTCATAACAAAATGTATGTATTCAAAAGAGGCAGCAAAAAACTATGTACAAGTATTTACAAGGAGGAGGGCCACATACCAGGTGGGGCGGGTAAGGAAGGGTGAACATATGGGAGAGGAAGAAGGGTGTGAGGGTGGGTCTGGGGAGGTGTCATTAGGGGCATGGAGTGCTCAACGTGTGCCCCGGTCCTCCTCCTGTGGCGCCTATGTCGTCTCCTCCTTCTCCTCACCCTGTGGCAGTCCATCCTCTCCAATAGCTCCAGGGTCACCCTCGCCACCTGGAGCAGCTCCTGCACAACTCTTTCCAGCACCTGAGTCGCCGTCCACCTAGGACAAGGGATCAGAGTCAATAAGTGTGACAGTCCAGCCCCCACAGCACACCCATTGTGCATGGCATACAGCCATGTGCCACGTCCCGTGATGGTGTGCGACCACCCACAGTGACCGTGTCCACAAGACCTGCCTACCCAGGCAGCCACAGCCATGTGGACCACTGCACACACCCAACGCCCATGTCCTGCACAGCACCACCGTGGCTGTACAGTGACTTAGCTATGTGGTGTGAAGGCAGTGGCACAGCCATGTGCCCGGTGCATGCATGGACCACCATTGATGCACTCTGAGACATGCAGTACTACTGGACAGTGCTGACTGTAACAAGTTGCGTGCATGGCAGTGGTGTCAATGGATGTTGGCCATGCCCTGCTGCCTGCCCAGTTAAACAGCATGCAATAGTAATTATGGATGTAAGGCACTCACCATCATCAGGCGGGTCCACGTGCCACTGCAGGCCTTCAGCTCTCCTGTCCTGCTGGTCCTCCAGGTGGCACCTCCGCTCCCTCATCTGCCTGCGTTCTTCTGGGCCTAAGGTGCAAACATGGAGAGAGGAACATCAGTACAATCTGGTAGCAAAGTCCCCCCCGCCCCCACGTGTGTACAATCCCACACAGCCATGCCCATTCACCCCACACCCTGACACACCACCACGGCAAACACTGGACGGTCCCCCCATGTGCTGGACACATGCAACTATGATACCCGTATGGACGATAACAGTGTATCGATGGGGCACCTACCTGGCTGTGGCATTGTGCCCCTCCTGGCATGTGCCCGCAGGCGGGCAAGCAGGTCCAGGTCCCTGTGCCTGAGGACCCCATAATGATGGTGACACTGCTCCGCGCTGTGCACCCCATACCAGTGGCCTCCTCAAGAGCATAGGCCACCTCCTGCCACACTGCACTCCTGGCCCTGTCCAGGGGTGCATCACCATATAGAGCCCCAGCATGGGGCTCTACAATTGCCACCAGGTTGGCAAGCTCCACCTGGTTCCACATCACTGCCCTTCTCCGCACCATCTGAGCAAAATGGTGGAGTCAAATGGCCTCGGCGGCGGTCCTGCCACATGCAGATGCTGCGTGGTACAAGCTGCTTATTCCCTGATCGCACTGTCACCCGAACAGCGTGATAGTGGTGCACCATGCCTGACATGGCGCCTAGTGGGCAAGGTCGGGCACAGGGTCAAGGGTCTCTCGAGCATGGACAGCCACAGCACGATTGGAACCCAATGCGTGTAGCATGATTGGGTGCCTGTGTGCCACCTCCTGTAGCGGCCTACAGCGCTGTTGCCCCAGTGCACCTACGATGCCCCAGTGCCAGAGTGCCATATACATGAACAGTACAGTAGCGCCACTGACACAATGGTGGCCGTGCCCTGCATTGCCTCCCATGCACAGCACATCAGCAGCGTGGCAGGCACCTGCGTCATCAACCCGAGCATGTGCAGTTAGGTGTGTAGTGCGCATGTCACAGAACTGCGCCCCTGGCTCAGCACGTTCAACTCAATTGCGCGAAGTGCAACAGCGCGATATTCAGCCGGCACATGCAGATCAGCTAATCAGCCATTCAATGGCACAGTCACTGCATTTGCATCCACTTAAAAATGTGCCTCGCCTCATTTACATGCATTGCGCTATAAAAATGTGATATTGGGCTGCACTGGCCATAGTCGGTTACTGCAGTCTATTGCGATGAGTTGCGTGCTGTTTGGGAGTGTGGACTGTGGTGTTTGGGATAGGCATGGGACTGCACAGTCACAGGTAACACCTGTCATTCTCACAGGAGGAATTATGACCGATCGTGAGGTGGAGGAAGAGGAACAGAGATGTGGAAGGAAGAGGAGGCCGAACTTCACAAAGGTAGAAACAGATGCCCTGTTTGAGGCCTACCTCAACCAGGAGCCACTGCTCAGCGGTTGCCAGGGAACACCACAGGCCTGTGCTGCTGCATGGGAAGAGGTGGCGCATGCTGTCAACCTGCATGGCAGCCACCAGCGCTCCATGCAGGAGTGCAAAAAGAAGATTGGGCATGGACAGGCAGAGAATTAAGGAGAAGGTGGCTGCCATCGGGCAGCATGGTTTACGACTGGTGGGGAACAGCCAGAGGTGCAACGCCTGACCCCACAATAAGAGCAGGTTGCTGGCAGCATGCAGCGTTGCGCCATCAAGGGTGTTCCTGGTGGTGGATTCCAGATGGGTGGTAGCCTATCACTGCATGGTAGGTCCTGGTCTGTCAATTGGGGGGGGCAGGGTAGGTCACATACATTAATGCTACTGTTTTTCCCTTACAGCTCCTGAGTGTCTACATGGGTCAGTGGTGGTGGACTTCTCCACTGAGGGCAGTAGCATGGAGATGGAGGAGGGCCCGTCCACCTCCACAGGCATACAGGGGTCAGGGCAATGGTGGGCCAGCCTGGATGTCCGGACTGATGTTGGTGGAGCAGGTCTGGAGGAGGCCCTGCCTGTGTCCCAGTGTGCCAGTGTCCATGGATGCCAGCATGCTGAGACTTGGGCTGGTGCCAGATCCGTCACCGATGATGATGGAGCTAATGTCATGGGCAGTGAGATGTGTGGCCACAGGATGGCCACACAGCAGGTGACATCGTGGGCATGGCTGTGGGTGGTGCCACCGTGGAGGCCTGCATGACATCACAGTCCCAGCCTGTGCCTGTCTGCACCAGTGGGGCAGCACTGCTGTGTGTCCAGGATAGTGAGGCTGTTGCAGCCACTGCGGCAGCACCATTGAGCCCTGGAGAGCGGCAGCCGGAGGGGCAGTATCAGCAGTCGGCCAATGGCCATGGGGGTACAGTGTCAGGGGGTGGCATCAGTGCACCACCTGTGGACATGCCCAGGCCTGGCCCTGATGTGCAGTGCCCACCCTCAAGGGGTGATGACCATCAGGGCCGCGAACACCATGAGGGACAGCATGCCGATCAGGCAGATGACCTCTTAGATGAGCACACCCGCATACTCCAAGCATCAGTCAATCAGCAGATGCAGCTTGTGACGGCGGTGGATGCACTGAGTGTGACTCTGCACCAGGCAGAGGAGCGGAGCAGCAGAGACACCGCTCTGCTCCTGGCAGGGATGGACCGGTTGCGGGAGGACGTGACCACTGTCATTGACAGGCAGACACAGGCATTCACAGCTGTCATGGCCACAATGCGCACACAGTTATTTGCCCATGCGTCGCAGACACCGTGCAGTGCACTGTCCACCCCTCCGTTCCCGGCGTCGTGCTACACCCTCCTTTTTGGCACTGGTTTCAGCTGTGGGCATCCCGAGCACGCCTGGCGCAGGCATGTTTGGTGTGCTGCAGACCCCTGCATGAGCACGGTCGCGTTCACGCAGTGGAACCCCTGGGGGACTGTTGGTGCCACTCCATGGGGCCATTGATCAGCCTGTCACTACTGGCGGGTCTCAGCGGGGCCGCCCATGTATCCGTGGCAGCCATGGCACTGTGGCGCGTGAGTGACCTGTCTTACAGCACAGCTACTGTCTGATGCTGCCCTGTGTGCATTGTGTTGTTCAGCGTGCAATGCATGGGTGGGGTACCCGGCCCTGCTCGCACATACACATTCCATCTGCACACCCTCCCAGCTGCTGTCCACTGTGGTGTGTGCATGATGATGCCTGCATTGTGCTGTCCGCCACTGTGCAATGGTGCCCAGTGTCTGACATACGCACAATGACAGGCAGTGGGCGTGGTGGTCTGTGGACCTGTGTGTGGCTGGGGTGGTGGTCTGGGTCGGCGTGCCTCCTACCTTTTGTGCATGTCTTGTGAGGTGTGTGTGTGTTTATGACTGCATGCCATGTTAGACCTTGCCCATCCCTGGTGGTGTGTGCGGTTCCATGCTCGGCCACTTCCCTTGACAGCATGCACCCCTGGTGTTTGTCCATGTGTGTTTGTGGGTTGTGCCTTTGCCACTGGTGGTTGCACATGGCCCCATGACTTACCTGGGTTGGCTGAAGTGCTCCTCTGTGATGGTGTCCCAGTGCAGCTGTGCCAGCCGGATCAGTCAGGGGTCCCGTTTCCCAAGGGGGGGCTACCCATCACCATCTTCACCAGCGTCCTCATTGTCCCCATCACTGTCCCCCTCTTCAACCTATAAGGCTAGCCCACAGTCATTGGCCATGTCGTGCAGGATGCAACAGGCCAGGAATAGCCCACAGACCTTTGAAGGGCTGTACTGTAGGGCACTGCCAGATGTGTCCAGGCAACGGAAACATGCCTTCAGCATCCTAAACACCCGCTCGATGATATTGCATGTGGTGGCATGTACCTCATTGTAGCGTTGCTGCGATAGGGTCGCCTGCCGCCGGTATGGTGTGAGCAGCCAGGGATGGAATGGGTATCTACTGTCACCTGTGTGTAGAGGGTGGAGGTTAGTTTAGTGATCAGCATCGCCCTACCTTGGGCCATCTAGGCCAATACCCATGTCACCACTGACTATGCCCCTCCCAAGCTCTATGTTTTTCCATGTGGTTTGCATACTCACCCACTAAGTGGCCAGTGGGGAAGTCCCCACTCTCAAATCTGTGGCACATTGCTGACTGGTGCCAGATGAAGGCATCATGTGCTCCCCCAAGGTGCGTGGCACAGACATTGATTATGCACCCCCTGGCATCACACACCACCTGGCAGTTGATGCTTGCATAGCCCTTCTAATTGATATACGTGGCCCCTTCAGGGCCAGGTGGTGTGTGGATGGCCACATAGGTGCAGTCTATTGCCCCTGGCACGCCAGGCATATGTGCTACCCCTGTGGAACTCCTATATGTTTGCTGTGCGCTCCGCCGGTGTGCTGGGGAAATGGATGTACTCTGCAGCATGTGGCAGCAGTGTGCTGAGGAATTGGGTGAGATGGCATGATGCAGCCGACTGGGTTATGCCTGTGGTGTCCCCTGTTGGTCTCTGGAAGGTACCCGTGGTGAGCAGGCTCATGCAAGCCGTCACTTCTGTCTCGAATGACAGAACATGGCTCCGTCGTGTGGGTGCCTGCATCACATCACTGCATAGCTCACAGAGCCGCCTCAGAATTGCCCGGTTCAGGCGGTACCAGCCCACGATCTCAGTATCCATGTACAGCTCGAAGCTGGTGTGGGCTCGGTACTGCCTGTTGGGGGCATACCACCGACGGGCCCTTCCACGGCCGTGCTCCCCTGCTGCCTGCCTTCTCACCCCCCTCATAACTGCCTCCATCTGGATGGTGGCACTGGCCATGTCCCTGACTTGTGTTCCCCCGCAGCTGTTTCTGTTGTTCCCCGCTGTCCTGGCTGCTACTTCCCTGCACCGGGAACACCTTCCTCTGGTGGCCTCAGTGCTGTGTGGCACTACCCCCTTCTGCACTGTGGCTGTGGCTATGGCTCCCCACACCTTCTCTGTGCCTGTGGGTTTCAGGTGCCCTTTCTCTGTCCTGCCCTGTGTGTCTGTGTTGCCTGTGTGGCTGGCTAAAGTTCAGCAACATGTGCCTTCCCTGTAGCGTTCTTGTGCCTCTCTCTTGTTCCTTTTTAATTTGCCTCATTTCCACTATCGCGCAACTTCTGTTTGCTCCCCTATTGCGCATGGCGCATGTTGTTGAATATCGCCACCATTTGCATGGTTCCTTCCCTTCAGTTGCGCATGCATTCATTATCTTTCGCTCTTGCACAGTGTGATTTGGGGGGCGCATCTGCCTCCCTCTGAATATCGCAGAATGGCGCATTTTCGGACTTGTGCTGGAGCAACCCTATTGCGCATGGCACAACCCTTTTGAATATCTGGGCCAGTATGTTTTGATCACTGCAGGCTGTATAATATAAATGTTTGGAAGCTTGATCTTAAAAATCTTTTTCTTTTGAAAAATATGTTATTTTTATTTCCTCAGTGAAAGCAACAGAAATTAAATGCTAAATATACTTGTGTGCATAACCTTGTGACTATTAAATACAGTAACCTGGAGATTTATCCACTCCATGTTTTTAACCTTTATAAGAATTTATAACTAATAATACTAATAAGTGCAATTTATTTTCAATGTTCATAGTCTATTCTCCCTGACGAAGAGAAAATATATGAATCTTGAAACGTTGGATTTATAAATATTCAAAGACCATAAGAAAAAGAAATAATGCACATGGTGTGAACTTTGGAATTGGCCCTGATTTGTTTATTATACTGCTATCAAAATCCCTGGTCAAAGCACTGAAGGATAAGTATCCAGCACAGCAGCCTGAAGACAATAGCTCTTGAGCAAACAAAGTCACTCGTGCTGAGGCAGTCACTGCTGAATTGGGACCAGAGTTGAAAGGAGACTCATTCATTGCTGGCTGACAGCTTGCACCAAACTACCAGTAAGTCTGCAGAGACACCTTCAGCCACCACCTTTTCATCTGCAGTGCCATAATTGGACTATGTATTCTAGACATTGTTTCTTTTTTTCTTTTCTTTCTGACAGGAGCTAAGTATATCTAGTCTTGCTTTGGGAGGACAGTCTAATGGATAATATGAGATTTGGCTCCTTAGCTGGTTGTTTCCATACTGGGCTGGATCAGCCCCTTGTAGTTCAATATCCTTTCACCCTTAGCTCCCCACTTCAATCCCAGCCTAAGAGACCCAGGGAGTTCCTCATTCTGATGCACCCCCACCCCTACTGGAGATCGGGGCTTAACATATGGTAAATGTGTGCTGGCACAGGGAGTGGATGTTCTAGATTATGCTGCATGATGAGATGCTATTTAGGTGCCAGAGAACAACTTACTTTCAAGGTGAGTCATTCCAGCGATGGGCCTTCTCTCCCCTCCCAGGGTCCATGTCTTCCGTGGGGCATCTCTCCCTGCACAGCAGGGGTGATGGAACATTTGAGCAAGCAAGCTGCATGAATATGTGGCTCATGCCACTCCTTTGTAACACTGTGATTTATTCTTCAGGACATAATTGTTATCCTCTACTATGGGAAATCTGCGCTGGGAATGCAAGCCCTCTCATAAGCCTTCTCCCTTCAGGCCTGTTACTCCTCTGGTGGCATTGTAGACTAAGATGGGCCGTGCTGGTATGGAGATGTTCCCCCACCCTGTGGTGTTACTGGCTTCAGCATTTCCCAATAGATCTGGTCTTGATCCTTGATGCTCTCCACCGGCAATCACAGGTGATCATGGGGAAAGTACACCACCCAGGCATCTCTGAATGGACATGCCTTTAGATCCTCCGGCCCACTTTCAGTTAATTGACCAGTGACAAGCCTCATGGCGGTGGATCAAATGGACTACTGCCCTACTCAAGCACTGGTTTCTGGTGTTACAAGCTTTTTCTTAGAGCATCCCATTTGGTTTAATAATGTGTCTCTTATCCCAGGCCGTCCCTTTACCCAGACACTGTGCACAGCTTACTGACCACTTAGCCAGCTTTGCCCTTCCCTTATAGTCTATGAATGACTTCATGCCAATTAGTAGAGGGTGGGTGGTAGAGCAAGGGCATTGCATCTCCTCAACTGAAGTCAGCCATCCTGGCCATTTTGAGTCAGGATACCTGTACATGGGATTGACTCATACTCCCCATTTCATTCTTCTTTGTTGCTGCTACTGATGCTATTTTACTGGGTAAGACTGGCACAGTTTCAGCATGCAAGTTACCCTTCCCTATGGAAAGCAGTGCAGGGAGATGGAAATGATCATTTTGGGGGTATCCACCCCAACCTGGGCTATGTTCTCACTCTCTCAAGAGAATTACCTACACATGAGACTACATGGCACATAGGATGTTTCATTGTTGTCCTTCTGCTGTTACTATTTGGCTTTGATCATTGTTCGCTTTTATGTTGTTCCATCTGTTGGTTTATTGCATAGGCTCACAGGTTGGGACACTGTTTGTACATTCAAATTGGCTCAGAACACTGGCCATAAGGGAAGGGGGGTAGTTTTGCCAAGCCCCTTCCTACTGCATTTCAGCACAGTATACCAGTAGGTCAATACCCATTCTTTCCTACTTGGAGGAGCCTTTCACAGGCACTACATCCTCAGATATGCACTCTCTGCTACCTGATTACATTAAGATGGCAACTGGCCCTATAAAATTGGTGTCTTGGAATGTTAAGGGTATTAACTACCCAGTTAAATGACAGAAAATCCTAGATCATATCTGAAGGGAGGGAGCTGGGGTTGCCTTCCTGCAGGAGACATACCTCACACAGGCAGAGACTAACAAACTTAGAATGGGATGGGTTTCACACGCTTTTCGCAGTACATACAATACAAGAAGCAGAGGTGTTGTGATTCTCATTCATAAAAATATTGCCTTCCCAAGTCTCCTCAACTATCAACAAACTGAAGTGTCGATACATCATAGTCCAGGGTATCCTGAGCAATCAAGAAGTTACTATGTCTAACATGTACAGGCTGAACTCCACTGAAGCCAAGTTTTTCACCTGCTTGACCCAGAAGCTATTGATATACTGCAAAGGATCCCCTCATCCTAGAAGGTGATGCAAATGTCACATTAGATGACTTTCTGGACAGGAATGTGGCGCTGAAAGGTCTGAGTTTACCAGCTTCACAAGCTCTTTGGGACAAGGGTGATAAACTGGGCCTCACAGACATTTGACATTTGGTGCACCCTTGAGAGAGGGAGTATACCTTCTTGGTTCCATGTCATAATAGCAATCACAAAATAGTGATCGCTATTATGGCGAGTGTACAGTATATCGCAGAAAAGCAAATCGATAATATATACTCCCAGGCGACCTGACATCCGGAAGAAGAAAAAGTGTTTTTGCAGGGGGCTGTGCCCCCCCACCCCTTAAGGATTCTCAACTCCGGGGGTGGGGTTCATGTTGGGGAAGGGGCAAAATCCCTGCATTTAAAAAAATTAAGTGCCATAGCCACAGGCAGTGATCAAAGTTTACCCGGTCCAGAGCCCTGTACCTGCCCGCACCTGAGCTAGCCATCCACACCACCATACCACATGGCTAACTCGGCAGCAGCAGGTAAACCAGTCCCCCAAAACCTCTTCCCTGCCCCTCCCCTTCCCCTCATTATCCTCCCCATTCCTATTGCCGTGAAGTACCCTCGCGTTCACGTAGGGTTGCTATCCTTCCAGAATAGCCCTGGAGGAAAGAGCTGAATATGAGTCACTGTTTTGATGGTCACTCATATTCAGTAGCCATCCTCACTGGATACCCACCTTCTTCTCCAAACAACACCATACCTACTCCCATATAGATCTGTGGCTGATACCACACCATTGGGTGCCTGAAGTGCTACAGGCCATTATTGGCTTAATTGTCATATCTGATCATGCCCCAGTATCCTTTATGTGGCTTTCCACAGCCTCAGATCCATTTCCCTCAAAACAATGGAGATATAACACTTCCTTGCTGCAAGACCCCACCTTCTGTGCAATGCTGTGGAAGACATCACAACCTTCCTGGAAATCAGTCACCATGGGAATACCTTTGCAGCTACCAGGTAGGATGCCCTTAAAGTATTTATTAGAAGAAGGTTTATAAGTTATGCCTCACATATTAAAAGGCAACAAGCAAAAGATCTAGAGGAGCAGCTGCAAACTCTCGAGAAGTTGGAGGAAAAGTACAGGGCATCCTTCTGCCAGTCTCCTGAGCTTTTGTCAAAGACAGTAGGCACACAATACAAGATTAACCTACATCTGCACCAATGTGCAGAGCTTGCCCTTTTCAGACTCCAACAATCATTCTGGGAGTCCGGAGGTAGTCCAGGAAAACTACTGGCTTACCAACTTCGGAAAAGGCAAGAAAGGTCTAAAATATCAGGGATTAAGAATGTGATCAGGGTCATCTGAAGAAGGATGAAAGACGTCAATGCTGCCTTCCTCCATTTCTATGGGGATCCGCATGCAAGAGGTGACACCCAACCAAGAGAGAGGACCTGATCTGCTTCACATCCACACTCAATTTACCCAGTGTAACCCCAGAGCTTCAGGAGGTGCTGGATATGCCCTTCATTACCCAAGAGTCAGATGTGATAATATACACAATGCCTGCAGGTAAAGCCCCTGGGAGCTGAGTTCCTTAGGCACTTCAAGCAAGTTCTCGTAGAGCCGCTGGCAGATGACCTTAAAGAGGTCATCCAAACTGGGTAGCTTCTCACCTCTATGAATACAGCAGTAATAACCCTCAATCCTAAGCCTCAGAAAGATCACCTTCTGTGTAGTAGCTATTGAGCTATATCACTGCTCATGGCAGATTGTAAGTTATTAACACCCGATGCTGTAACTGCCACTAGTCAAAGCCATACTCAATACTTATGACAAAGCTTATTACTAAGCTGCTAAGGACGACATAACTCTGGTATTGTTTGCATCCATCCTACCTGTACCAGCTTGTTTGTATCTATGTCTTAATTTTACTGTTATACTTATGTGTTGTACTGCTATACTGTGTATTTTGGTTTGTCTTACTGTGACAAGGTACCTTTGTAAATGAGCCTATGGCTCAAAGGTTTTCCAAACTGCTGTTTAAATAAAATAAAAAATAAAAAAATAAGGCATATGCCAAGAAGATAGCCATCAGGCTACAGGGTGTAATCCCAGACTTAATTAATAGAGAAGAAGTCAGCTTTATTCCACTTACGCTCAGTACGGACAACACCTGATGCCTAATAAAACATATATGGCATGCATCTCGACTTCACCCTTTGGCGGTACTACTCTCCCTCAGTGCCAAAAAGACATTTGATAGGGTTAAGTGGCCATACTTATTTCATGTATTGAAGGTGTTTGGCTTCAGGCAGCCTTTCAACAATCATATTTGCACCCTCTACCATGGAGCACCCACCTCAGTATTCACCAATGCCTTAGCCTCATCCTCCTTTTCACTGGGGAAAGGGATGCAACATGGATACCCACTCTATCCCTTATTACTCATTCTCACACTGGAACCTCTGTTGCTATCCATCCGGTGCCACACAGGTATCCACAGCTTGATGCTGTGAGACAAGCATAAGGTATTACCCTATGCTGATGATTTTCTGCTGATGCTAAAGCAGCCAAAGGAATCTGTCCCAGCTTTGCTGACCCTCCCGTAGCATTTCAACACTCTTTCAGGCTATAAAGCCAATGTGGCCAAATCACTAAATTTAGTGACTCCTGAGGTTCAGCGCCAGCTAGGCTTCCACTGGGGACTGCAGGAGGCCAAGGATTCCCTGGAATACCTTAGAATACATTTTGTATGGGACCTCAGAGCCTTAGGTGGGATTAACCTGCTCCCCTTACTGTCTTGGCTGGACAAGGACCTCACCAGATAGGGCTGTCTCCCTTTGTCACATTGGGGCAGAGCCCAGGTTTTTAAGATGATAGCGGCTCCCAAAATTCAGTATATAGACTAGACAACCTCCCTTTCAGATAAAACCTGAGCTGCTGAGGCAGGCCCATCAGAAGATGCTCAGTTTCTTCTGGGGGAAAAGACCACAGTGAATTAACCACAGGAAGCTTATTCTACCCCCAGAGAAAGGGGGACTGGGTATTCCAAACTTCACTTTGAGACATATGACACATGTGCTCCTGCAACTGTTGCAGGTCTCATCCTTTTGGGTGCCACAGCTGTGGCCCAAACTGGCAGAATGCAAGGCTTACCTTTTGGGTGGGGACTTCCGGAGAACAGTGCTGTATGATAAAATCCACCCTGGCCTATGTGCACACCCCACAATAGGTTTTATGGGTAAGACATGGGTTCATATACTAAAAAACTCAGGCTAGTGCCCTGGCAGCTTGCTCTGTTTCCTGCTGTGGAGAAATAAAATCTTCACCATTGAGGGGAAACCTATAAAATGCCCTTCTTGGGCCTCCAAGGGCATGCAATATTTATCCCATTTAATTGATGACAAGACAAGGCACCTAAAAACGTTTGGTCAACTGCAGTTGGAGTTTGACCTTGAGAAAGTTGGCATTGGCAATACCTTCAGCTCTGTCATACACTTATTCTGATATTGGGGGGGGGGCAACTACAGGTATGAGAGCTCAAATTATACAGATGACATTCTGTTTCAGGATGCTGGGAACCCCCAGGGGCAAATCGTATATACAAGAAATTATGTGATATGTGGCTGTCCACCATGGAGAAGCTCCAAGTGATGTAGAGTATGGAGCTGGGTATTGAACTCTCTCAGCACGAGTAGACTCCTGCTGGAGAGGTTTAAAAGCAGCTCTGAAAGATACATATAGTCACTTCATTCAGTTTAAGATTCTGCACAGTTGGCACAGAACCCTGCAGAAGCTCCACAAACGGGGACTGGCACCATCAGATCCCTGCTAGAGATGTACCTCTGGAGGAAATATCTCCCATACTGTATCTTATGGTCCTGCCTGGAGCTACAACAGTTTTAGTTTGAAGCCCACCAGATTTGTAGAACCCTCACCTGCCCGATATGACCCTTACCCCTCCTTAGTTATGTTGGGCCTCACTGAAGGTGCAAGCATAAGCTCAGGAACTCCTGCTCCAACTATACTGGAAAAAGAATCATATTCAGACACTGAAGCGGGAACTCTCCCCCAATGCTCATGGAATGGCTACTCAAACTGGGAAAAGTAGCCAGTTATGAGAGGGTCCACTATGCCATAAGCCGCAAACTGGACTCATATACTGAGGTGGGCCTCCTTCTAGCCTCTCAATATTGTGTAATCCCACATGGCTGTTATATGCCTTTACATACCTGCCCAGGAAGCCCTGGTACTCATGGGATCTTCACATAGACTACATTCTTCATAGCACCCCGGGTTGCTGATAGGCAATCCTGACTAATTGTCCTCTACCCCCTGATGAGTTTGTTTTCACACAGGAGTCATTGTCGGATGCTAAATTAGCACAGATGGTTCCTTATCACATAGATAGTTCTTTATTTCATTGTGTTTGTTGAAATTATTGTTATTGTAAATTTAATGTACTGTTTTCTGACCATGTTTAGTGTTGTACCTCCAAGGGGTATTATCGGGCCAGGCGCTTCCTTACTCATCCAGTGGTCAGTGTTGTATTGTTTTCTCATTACTTACAATAAAATTTAAATAGAAAACTCTTGTTGTTTGGCATGCAGTCTCTGGCAGTAGTCATGGCATATGCTTATGATCTGGTTCTGAATCCAAAGAGTCCCTTTCTACCTTGCTGCCTGGAGAACAATCACCTGGTCAGGATACCAGAAGAATTTAATTAAAATGTGTCTTGATTTTTCACCCAGGCCTGGTTTCTAGCCCAGCAATTGATGGTCTCTTTGGATTTCAATCTGGGTGTGTTGAAGAGCTGTGGGAGCCAGGTGGCTGAGAATGCTGTCAGGGTGGTGCCGTTTATGTCCTCAGGTAAACCAATTACCCACACATTGGTGTGGCAGTCTCAGTTTTCATGGTCGTCCAATCTGTCTGCCAACTCAGCAATCAGTTTATGGGCTGCTGAGATTCCATGCCTCTGTTATCCTGCTACCGGACCTTTGTCTCCAAATCGTCCAGCTGCTTATTGTGTCTCTGACAGCTTGCCCAACACATTGAGAGTTTGCTGTATGCAGATTATTGGATGGTCATGTTTTTAAAACCTACCTGGATCTCCATTTGGAGTTCATACAGGATGGATTCTAAAGTTGATTTTGAGGTTACAGAAGTATTCTGAGTAGTCGGCTAGGGAGTTCTCTTTGGTGTTACTTCAGGCTGCTCCTCCACTGCCACTCATGATGTTTTACAATGCAGTGTCTCTGTAGGCCCATCACTAGTGCTGAGATTCTCTGACTTTTTAAAGTGAATGGGTTTGCCTCCTCACAGATTTTGGTAGCTGCAACTTCACAAAACTATTTTCCTCCAATAGAGCACCAGAGCAAGCTATAAATATGCAGGATGCTGGAGTTATTTTGCAGATATTTACGGTGCTTTGGGCATAGATATCCATCTTCATCCCTGGCTAGGCCATGCTCCATCTGTATGGACATTGATGGGGTCTGAGTGGAGCAGGTGATGCTAGGTGCATTGTACTCTGACAAGACATTAGCTGATCTGGTTCTAAGAGATCATATGGAATACTTACCATTCTACTGAGAGGTCATATGTGAGGTACATGAGCTGGAAGCTACTGTGTCCTGTGTGTGGACACCCTGGGCACCATTGAGAGTGCCTTGTTTGTTGACACCCTTATATGCATCCAGCATGGATGAGCTACTCCCCCATATCAATGAATAGAGGGAACTGGTGATGGAACTCCAAGACCGCACCTGCAAATCATGGTTGGTGAGGTGCACATGAAGGGACCTATAGAGCAATGATCTCCTGTGATGAGGTGCATCAGAAAAGTGCATGGGGGAGGGGGAACAGTCGCAATCAAAGAGATATAAGTCAGATGACAGCCAAGATAATTAGCAGCTTCGGGAATGGCTGAGCTCCAGAATAAACTTAACCAATCTCAAAAAAATCTGAGCTCACAGCCACACTACAAACACCCTCAACACCGCTAAGAAAAATGCATTTAAAATACTTTATTAAATATTTGCTCCAACAAATTATTCTGTCAACAACTTACAGGCAGCAGCACACAATGACTTAGAAAAATGCTTTTAAAATACTTTGTTAAGTATTTGCTCTGGCATACTATTCTGTTAAAAAGTTACAGATGCCTGTAAGTTTTTGTTTTTTTTCCAACTCTGCTTATGCACCATTCCTTGGGGAACTCTCTCCGGCAGCCTTCACCACTTCCAGGCTCTAACTCCCACCCACCTGAGATACCTCCTGTCCTCGGGCCAGGCCGGCGGCCCTGGCTCTGAACCCCTTAGGAGGGGCTACTCCTATATGCCCAGGGCACTTATCTACAACGAGTGTGCCTGGCTGGGTGATTGGCCTTTGGAGGAGAGTGCCCGGTATCGGGAGTGTGGCCCAGGGGCAGAGGTGCCTTCTCCTATCCCTGAGGACAGGGATTTTCTCTTGTAGGTTCCCCCCCGGATAGCAGACATGCAACGGTGTCTGCGCAAGCTTGGTCACTGACGTCCTGCTGTCACTCCAACCCTTTTTATGGCTCAGCGCTAATGATACCTCTGGTCTCCACCAGAGGTCTCTGCTGCACCAAGCATGCCCCTGGATCCCACCCCAGGAGAGGAGAGCAGTCCATTGGATGCTCGATCCTCTCCCTTCCCTGCCAACCCCCAACTGCCCAGGCTCGTTCCTGAGCCCAGGTTGCTGGTGTGGCGTGAGGTGTGGAGTCCATCGCCTCAGCCATCAGCACCACTGGGCCGGCCGACCAGATGCCTGTAAGTTTTTAACAGAATAGTATGCCGGAGCAAATATTTAATAAAGTATTTTAAATCCATTTTTATAAGTGGTGTTGAGGGTGTTTGTAGTGTGGCTGTGAGTCCATATTTTTTTTTGAGATTTGTACAGGTCAGAGGCTCTTCTATAGCCAGTTATGTCATCCAACTATGAAGGAACCTGCCAAGGTAGGAAGCACAGTAATGAGGTGGCCTGGTAATGTGCCATGTGGGGCCCTTCCTGAGAAGGACAACGGCTGGGTGCCCCTCAATGAGCCATTAAATCTTAGAGTGAGACATTGGAAGGAGGCTTTCTGCTACAGATGTGGAGAGTTAGGACATATAAGGAAAATGTTCATTGCTGTAGAGATCTTTACTGTTGTTATGTAATTGCATTTTAACTAGCACTTTTGAATAGTGATAACCTTATTTTGAGCTTTGAAAAGGCTTTGTGGTCATGCGATGAATTTAGGCATGGTTTCTTTAAATGGTAACTACAAATGGTGTTCATGTCCTCCATGAGCGTGCCCTCTTGTGAAGACTCAGTACAAGTTGAAGTGCTGGGGCAGTGGTGAGAGGTTCTACCAGGTACTGACGCCTTGATGTTGGAATATACAGCATATGTACTTTTTGTGCCTAATTGCTGGATTACTTGGTTGTTTGCTCATGAACTATACATTTCAGCTTGAAATAAATCAAGCTTTAGATGTTGCAGATTTTGCTTCCAGAAAATTATTACTCCAGGGTCGAGTGCTGCTATTTCATGTTGTTTGTACCAAAGATGACCCAAGACAAAGAAATATGGTAGAGGCTTTTAAAGAGCATAGGCAACCTGAACTACCATTTCTCTTGAGTTTGTGCCATGTCCCACGTTACCCTTTACTCTGTTCAATCCCAGTAAATCACCATGTCACCATTTGAATTGCATAGCTTTATAGGAACATAGAAAACTGCCAGCAAGGGAAGGTAACGTGGTCTATTCAATATGTTATGTGAGGCTGTACATGCCCCCTTGGAGATCAATACTAACAACTCCCCCCCTCTGCCCCTGATCCCTTGACCAGCCCTTTGTGCCTATCCCACCCTCTTAACGTTTTCTACCATTTTTTTTCACTAATCAGTGCTTCAAGTAACTTGTTCCATCCTACACCACACTCTGTGAAATTGTATTACCCTGTACTTCTTAACCCCCCCCCCACTAGTTTCTTACTATTCCCCCTTGTATCTGAATTGCCCCTGGTTGTGCTTGATGATGTCATTTTTTAGGTGTGGGATCCAGAATCATATGCAGTAGTGCAGGTACGATTGCACCTCAGTTCTGTACAGGGGCACTATGACCTCCTTTATTTATGTTGCTGGACCCCGTACCAATATATTAATACTGGTTTCCTGTTTGCCTTCACCGTCACCTTATGAATTTTTTATTTTATTGTATTTTATTTCATTCTTTGTTTTTTTTTTTATTTATTTTATTTTATTTCAGGTTTGGAGAATACCTTTGAGTCACAGACTCATTTACAAAGGTTCCACGTCACCTAGATTATATACAGACAAACATTACAACGATTGAGCTCAGAGAAAGATTCAGATTGTTTACAAGGAACAGCCAGGCTAACATTCAAATACTAAGGTTACTTAGTAGAGTAATTACACTGTACATATCAGATGTAGATATATTAACTGGGTGAGGCCCACTAGGCACATGTACCTATTTTCAGGGGCAACCTGGGAGCACTGGGGAGTTTAAGTGACTTGCTCAGAGTCACACAATATGCAAGTGGATGTTGTGGGAATCAAACCCAGTTCTGTCTGCTGAATGTACCATGCTCATTCATGGCTCATTACTCTAACCTCTAGGCTATAATGCCAGCTAATGATTTGAGGCTGTTGGAGATTACCACTCCAGATCCCTTTCCTCCTCAGTCACAGCAACTTTCATCACAGCAACCTATATTTTGCTCCTGGGTTTTGGCTTCTCATTTGCATGACCTTGCACTTTTTGGAATTGAAGCCCAGCTGCCAGATTTTTGACCACCTCTTCAGCCTCTCCAGGTCCTTATTTAACTCATGGATACCTTCTTTGGTGCCAACCCTGCCACAGAGCTAGTTAGGCAGATTTTCCTCTGATAACTATTACCAGAGATGCTGGAGTCTGATATTAAATGGGGCCCCCATGGAAGGAATGTTTGCAGATGGGAATCCACAAGTCGACTGGTTACAAAACAGTATTGGGACAGTTCTTTTACAGTGCGATGGACCACATGAACATTAAGCAGTCCAATCAGGAAGATAAGACTGCTGCCAAGTTTTCTTATAAACTCTCTGGCTTCCCTAAATAACTGATAACTATATTGCTAAAAAAATGTTTAAAGAATGTCAGGCCTAGCAATGACAACTGTGGTACACCACTGGTGATTTCCTTCATACCTGAGAATTCCCATTTGATCACAACCCTCTGTGTCCTTCTCCCAGCCATGTTAATTTACCCCCACCTCCACAGCACTGCTATTAATTAGGGGACAGGTAGTGTATATTGCAAATACTTAAAAGCATTTAGGCTTCAATATGAATATGACCTGTGCAAAGCAGAAATTTATCTAGAAAGCCTTCTAATACCATTACAAGATGGCTATTGTTGCCTTATTGAGAGTTGCTCAGAAAGTTACCAGTTGTCTAGGAAGCATGACACTGTGTACTACTGCTTGCTTTGCAGATGGTCCAGATGAACCAGATATGATGCAAACATCAAGTAATAAACCGAAGGAGTGTGTAACCCTCAAAGAGTGGTGGGTTACCTTAGTGGCTTCCCTTAGCTACCCATGCAATGGTACTACTCTATCCAGAACCCCAGACTGCCATCAGGGACAGGAACACTGAAGAGAAGTGTAGAGTTATCTGTACCTGCTGTGCCATTTCCAAAATCTTACTTCACATCTGCACAGACACCTGCCACTGATGGAGTAGTGATCCTCGTTGCAGTGAAAGGGGGATTCTCCCAATCACAAACCTTATACAACTAGACAAGCACAACTATGCACAACTTTTCTAGGGCACACAGTAATTGTCTTCAGGGCAGGAGCCCTTTGAAATCTGACTTTGGGACAGAATACCTTATCAGACTACCAAGCAGATGGCAAACCTGAGGAACATCTGACCCCTTTCTCCATGTCAACAGGATCAGAGGACATCAGCAAAGCCAGTCAGGCATCAAAAGCCTGATAAAGGATCAACAATGAGCTCTTAGTACACAGAAAAGTTATATTAATTCTCTGTGGACTGAGGTAACCAATCAGCCACTGAGGACTGGCCAGACAGACATTCTCCTGTTGCTGACAGAGGATCTCAACCAATTAGAAGGATAGTTCCACCAATGCACAGCAGAAGTTGTTCAAGAACTTTTTTAATTTTCTTCACAGACAACTTGAAGGCAGAGCTGTTACTTACCTTGCCAGTGTAGGAGGCCTGCTTGGGAATTCTACACCCAGAAACCATTAGGCACCCACTGGACTTAAACAGTCACACATTAGAAGGAGGCTGCTACATGCACAGAGAGAGTGAGAGAGAAAGATAGAAATCTGTAACTGAAGGCATCAGCCTGTAAGGGTAATAAGCCCTGCAACTGAGCCTGTGCATGCTCTCAGAAAGATTTTTTTCACAGACAGACCTGCATAGTCTGAGCAGTGATGGAAACATCTAGGACCTAAGGTTCCTATACTCGTACATTTCCCAAGTGAGCTGCAGAGGTCTTGGTCCACAAGACACACCAAAAGATCTATGGAATGACAGCTCAGCTGTACCTGTGTGAGATGCTAGACAGATAACTAGAAGAGGCAACACAGGGTTGTGGGAAGGACCAGTTATATCCTGCCAAGACTGAAGCCAGAGTCTGAGGCCTACCATCCTCAGGGTAAGTGTTAGTAATGACACACATCCCACCCCAGGTCCTCCAACATCCATCATTTATTGATTACATATGAACATTCGAAAGATGCAGCAGAAGAGGGCTATTTGAACTAACAAGTCTGCTCGTATTGAAAGGTCCCCAGCTTATGCTACTGACCCTGCCCCCCCATACCCCCTTCCACCCTATTTCCCCCCAGACTCCATAGTTTCCCCTTTTGCCTATCCCAAGCCCTCTTAAAGCTGCTCACTGACTTCACTGTGACCACTTCCTTTGGCAACACATTCCAGTTGGCCACCACCCTCTTTGTGAAGAAATGCTTCTTAATATCCCTCCTAAACCTCCCTCCGTCCAGCTTTAGACTGTGTCCCCTCATGATCTGCCTGCCTCATAGCTCGAAGAGACCCTCCCTATCCACCCTATTTATCCCCTTCTAGTGTTTGAAGGTCTCTATCATGTCCCCCCTCTTCTTCCTCTCCTCTAGGGGAGTACATCCTCAGGGCCCCAAACCTCTCCTTGTAAGACATACCCTGCTGACCCATGATCATCTTAGTTGCCTTCCTCTGGACCTTCTCCAGCAGGTTGATATTCTTCTTAAGATATGGATACCAGTATCTTACTCCGTACTCTAGATGCGGTCTCACCAGTGACCTGTACAAGGGCAGTATAACTTCTTCTAATGCTGATTCCTGTGGCTGTACACCCCATCATCCTGTTTGCATTTGCTGCTGCTGCCTTTTTGCACTGCAAGAAGTGCTTGATGTCACTAGTTATCATCACTCCCTGATCCTTTTCCTCCTCCATTGCTGCTACCTGCCCCCCCCCCCGTAGTACTCTGTCCTTGGGGTTTCTGACTCCCAATGTACATAACTTTGCATTTCTTGGCATTGAAGCAAAGTTGCTAGACCTTTCAAGTTTTCTGAGGTTGTCCCTTAGATCTTGTATCCTTCCACTGTGTCCACCCTTCCACAGAGTTTAGTGTCATCAGCAGCTAGGCACATTTTGCCCTTAATGCCCTCCCCAAATGTCACTGATGAAGACATTGAAGAACACCAGCCCCAGCATCAAGCCCTGCAGGACCCTGCTGGTGACTTCTCTTGTGCTGGATAACTCTCCCCGTGCCACCACCCTCTGAGTCCTGTCCATCAGCCAGCTTTCTACCCACCTGGTCGTTTTCTCCCCATATCCATGATCTACCAGTTTCCTGATCAACCTCTTGTAGGATACAGAGTTGAAGGCCTTGCAGAAGTCCAGGTAAAGGATGTCCACCACCAGGCCCCTGTCTACTGCCCTTGTGACTCAGTCACAGAAGTCAATTAGATTCATTTGGTATGATCTTCCACTCACAAACCCATGCTGCCTCTCATCCTGGAGACCATTCTCCTCCATATACCTTACCAACCTCTCCTAAATATGGTCTCCATGATCTTGCACATGATTGATGTGAGACTGACCGGCCTGTAGTTATCTGGGACATCCCTTGAACCACTATTGTGAAGAGGCACCGCATGCATCATTCTCCAGTCCTGTGGCACCATGCCTGACTCCAGGGAACTATTGAAGAGGCCTGCCACTGGCTCCACATGCTCCCCTTCCAGCTCCCTTATTACCCTTGGTTGTGTGCTGTCCGGTCATGGTGACTTGTCTACCTTTAGTGCTAGCAGCCCCTCCCTTACTCTGTCCTCCTCTATCACCACATCTGTGCCCCTTTCCTTCCCTTACCCCTTTCTCTCCCTGATGGCACTGGTCCGTCTTTCTCCCTAGTAAAGATGGAGCAGAAGTATTAATTCAATACCTCTGCCTTACCCCCATTCTCCTCCAACCATCCATCCACTTTCCTAAGCCTAATTATCCTGTTCTTCATGACCCTTTTCTCACTTAGGTAAAGAAAAAAGGCCATCTTCCCCTCTTGATCCTTCTTTTTGTGCCTTAGCTTACTGCACTACCTTGCATGCCACTTTGGTCAGTTTCAGGTAGTCTCTTTATCCACCTTACTTATGATTTTCCTCCTGTAGGCCGACCTCTTGTCCCATCACTGCCCAGGCAACCACAGAGTTGAACTAGCTGAGTGATTTATCCCCTGATTTCTTCCTCCTGAGACTAACACGCTCTGCTGTGGCAGACAGAAGTGCCTCTATGAATGCAGTCCATTTTAGGTCCACCCTCATATCCACTCTGATGTCCTTTAGGCACGTCTTGAGCACTTGCCCATCTTCCTGAAGTCCCCCCTCCTGAAATCCAGGATTTTGGTCTTAGTGGGGGTGCTTTCCCTGCCCAGTTCCAATCTGAACCATACTGCCACTCAGGGGTTCCTTGACCATTACCTCTTGCACATGCTGCCCATTTGTAGGCACTAGATCAAGGATTTCCCCCTCCCTGCTGGCACAATGAAACCCTGAGTCATTAACCCACTCTGTATCGAATCCAGGAACACTTGACTCCTGGCACAGGATTTGGCCAGTATACTCCAGTCCACCCTGGGCAGATTAAAGTCCCCCACCACTACTACTTCTCCCTTCCTTGCAGCTGCCAGCAATTGTGAACTCAGCTCCTTGTCTCTTTCCTCCTCCTGGTTGGGCAGTCTGTAGACCTCCCCAACCTCACCATCCTCCCTCTATTGGACTGTGCTGAATCCATAGTGATTCCATTCCCCCTCTTCTGTCTCCTCTCTGATATAAGCCACCACCCCCCCTTTTGCCTATCACCCTGTCTCTTCTATGTAGCTTGTATCCCGGGATTGAGATGTCCCAGTCATGGTGTGGTGTGGCCCAGGTCTCAGTAATTGCTGCTAAATCTACCTTTCCCTCTGCTAAGAGCACCTGCATGTCTGTTTTCTTGTTACTGAGACTACAAGCACTGAGTGACATCACCCTCCACCTCGACTCTGTGACTCCTTCCCTTCCTTCTGTTGTCTTCCTGACCTGCCTTCCTCCTTTACTCTCCCCCGTACCTCCCATACTTAATTGCTCCCCTTCTCCTCCACACCCACTCTCCCAAGTTTTATTGCCAGTATGAGAAGGGGGTCTATTGACCTCCTTATCCTGGATTCTCTGGACCTGCTGGCCTATCCCCTCAACAGTTTAAACTCATGTTGTTGGCTATGTACTCCCCTAGTTTGTCTAAGAGTACTTTTGAGCCCTCTCTATTAAAGTGTAGCTATCTGCCGAATACAGCAACTTCAAGTTCAAGTTCAAGTTCAAGTTCAAGTTTATTGCAGGAAAACTCCATTGAGCAAGCTCATTCACAAGGAGGTCCTGTGACATAAACATTTAAAGTACAAACACAGATAGGTAATAACAGTATATACATGAAATGCACGTTACATGATACAGGCTGGATATACATACAAGGGTACCACATAGGGTGACCGCAGGTGGTAAACATTGGTATGAGACAGGGAAGCGACTTACAGGTTGCATACTGATAAATGAAACATGATGACTGGTGTGTGCAATACATATACAGTATTTTGGCAGCTAGAACAAACAACAGTCTACAACTGATATGGGGGAGGAGTGATTTGATAGAGTAGCAGTGGAGCGTAAGCAAAGATAAAGCCAGGAGTAGAAGGGGAAGGAAAGCAGTTAATATGACAAATCAATTATACCTTACCAGTGGATAAATATGGCACACATGGGAAGGAAGATACTAATGACAATTACAGGTGTCTTTTATTTTGGCTGAACTTAGCGATTTGTAGAAGTTTATTGAAACTGTGCTAGTTAGTTTCAGTATGGTTTGTAATTGGTTCCAAATGGAGGGAAGGGCATATGCAATAGCACGTTTACCAAAGGAAGTCCTCGTCCTTGGTATGTCAAGCATAATAAAGTCAGATTTTCTTAAAGAGTATGCACTATGTGAGATACTAATAAGGGAAGAGAAATAGCTTGGCAATTTCTGCAAGAGCAGTTTAAGAGTCCATAGCCCAGCATGGAGCAGGTGTCTAGTAGTAAGGGATGTCCAACCAACAGCTACATATAAGTCACAGTGGTGCGAACAGTAAGGGAGTTAGTAATGAACCGTAGCATGCGGTGATAAAGGATGTCAGTTTACTTAGATTTGCAAGAGTGGTGGAATGGAATTACATCGCCATAGTCGAGTGGGGAAAAAAGTGGCCTGTACAAGCTTGTTTCGAGTTTCAAGGGGAAAAGGGGCCTATTTCTGTAGAAGAAACCTAACCTTGCTTTTAACCTTCTAGAGACATCTTACGTGGTCACTGAAAGATAATTTATTGTCGATCAGATACCTAGATATTTAAATTTGGTTACAACTTCCAGAGGCTTGTTTAGCGTGGTGACAATGAAGTCTTGGGCACGGGTATTGGGGGGGCCTGTGACAGCACTGCGGGAGAATATCATCGCTTTAGTCTTCTTAGCATTGAGCAGAAGCTTTGCCTTTATTAGATTATGCTCAAGTTGTGCTAAGTCAGCTTGAAACACTCCCTTGACTTCAGATAACGATGAGCCAGAAGTATACAACACAGTATCATCTGCAAAAAAGTGCAGATTGGACTTAGATATGTTAGCATCTAAGTCATTAATGTACAGAGAAAACAAGATAGGGCCTAAGATGGATCCTTGGGGGACTCCTCTTGCAACAGGCAAGGCAGCAGAAAAAAAGCTTTCCGCCTTTACTTTTTGGAATCTTCCAGTTAGGTAGCTAGAGAACCACTGGGTGGTATGGTATGTGGCACCCAACTTTGCAAGGCAATTGACTAATAGTTTGTGATCAACAGTATCAAAAGCTTTGCTGAGGTCCAAAAAGACTGCACCAGTTACCTTCTTAGCATCTATAGCAGAGATCCAATCATTGGTTACTTTTGCTAGTGCAGTGATTGTGCTATGATTAGCCCGGAAGCCAGATTGAGCTGGGTTAATGAGAGAGAATGTTTCAAGTGAGATTTTAACTGAATATGGATCAGTTTTTCGAGAACTTTAGAAAGGATAGGCAATATGGAGATAGGCCTATAGTTGTTTACATCGCATGGGTCACCAGATTTAAATAGAGAGATATGTGCTGATTTCCAGCAGGACGGCACAGTAGCAGATGTAATGGAAAGATTGAAGATGTGGAGAATTGGGGCAGTGAGATGGGCGTAGCCTGACCTTAGGAAAAAGGGTTCCAAGCCATACGTCCCCTGCACTTTTTGGTGTCTAAGTTAAGAAGATCTTCTACTTCTTTATAAGTTATCTTGTGCAGTTAGAAGGGCTGGGTGCAGGACTAGATGTGGTGGGAGGGGTATGCTGGCTCACGCAGCACCAGCATAAGGTGTGAGTCAAAGCTAATCCAGCTGTGGCAAAGTGGGAGTTAAGTTCCTCCAGGATTAGGGACTTGTTTCTCCACAATCTTGCCACTGGAAACTATCTTTGTTGGGACAGAGGGGCCGTGGGCCGTCCTTCTATAGGTTTGATAGTCTTCCATATTTTATGAGGTTACCTTTAGCTTGTTCGAGAGTAGAAATATAATAGTTAGCTTTAGCAGGCCAAGTTTTCACACAGTTATTCCTGGCTGTTCTAAAGGCCTGCCAATCCGAAGATTCTTTGGAATGTCTAGCTTTAGCCCAGAGCTTATCTCGAGCTATAAGGGCTGCCTTGAGATACGAGGTGAACCAGGGTTGGAATTGTTCTGCACTTACTTTGATGAAAGGGGCATGCTTATTTATTATTGTAGTGAGTTTGTCATTAAGGATGCAAGCTGCCTTGTTGACATCTTTGGCTAGGTAAAGATCTTGCCATCTGATCATGCTCAGGTCAGATAGGAAGTTTACTGCACTGAATTTTGAAAGGATCTTTTGTTATAAAAGATGGGTTGCGGCCGGGCCTTAATTTGAGATCTTATGCAAGCAACAATTCCATGATCGCTCATGTCATTGTGAAACACTGCCAAATGAGATATTTTGTGTGGATGGGTGGTTAGTACCACATCTACAATGGAACTGTTGGCAGTATTTAGAGTGTTGTTCCTAGTAGGTTCACTGACTAATGCCCAAGACCTAGCTTCGTCACAAAGGGTTTGAGGCTGTGTGATTTAGGTGACAGCCAGTCCATATTTAGATCTCCTAGAAATATTGTTTCCAGTTTTGCATCTGAACTTGGATTTCAAAAGATTAAGGACTTCATCACCACCAGATGGGGGTCTATAGCCACCTAGGATAGTGATACATTCCAAGGAGGGAGATGAAGGCTCAGTGAAACTAACTCAAATTCCTTTGGCTAGAGATTTTCAACTAATATTGGTGACCAAGTACTTAGATTTATGTAGATAACCACACCCCACCTCTAGACTCTCTATCTGCTCTAAATAAATTGTAGCCCTGCAGTGATATTTGTGTGATCAGTGTCGTCTTTTTAACCATGACTCAGTAATTATGATAAGGTCTGGGTTAACGTGTGCAGCCCAGGCTTGCAGCTGTACAAGTTTTTAGGCAGGCTTAAAATGTTGACCATCATCATTTTGAGACCCGTAGCCTCAACAAAATCGATAGGCGAGGTAAGTTGTAGGGGCCAGGGTTGAGCTCCACATTTCCTGAGCAGAGAAGAAGCAAGTATAACTTTCTTTAAGGAGCTTATAAGAATGGAGACTGCTTTTTATTTCTTCGGAACCCATATACGTGCTGCTCAAGAGGCGGCACCACTGTAATGACAGTTGATCGTGATCAATGTAAGTGCTTGGGTAGACATAGGTGAGGACAGTAACAAGGGGGTGTAGGCTAACCGAGGGGAATAGGCTAAAAGGGGAGAGGAGAATGACATAGTGTCTGCACAGTAGACTGTTATAACATTAGGTATTGATAAGGTACATTGGAGAACTGAATTGCATTGAGGTACTTCGAATTGCACTGTATCTGAAAACTCTGCACTTAGACAATAAAAACACAATAAGGAGAGCCATGGTCCCAGATTGAGTGGTCTCGTGATTTGTATTAGTGCAATATTTTCTAGGCAAGTAATTTGCCCCACCTAGGTACTCACTTAAAACCTAGATGAGAAATACAGCAGAAAGGGGAACAAGGAGAGCATGAGCAGCTTAGTTAGTGGCCATCCACCCTTCAGACTCAAGTCCCCTTGTAGCAGCACCGGGAAAGAAGTAGAATGATAATGCAGGCCATATTGCCCACAAATGAATACAGTGATTTATTAGAAGACCAAGAATTCCTTTAGTGGCAGGTCTGTATAACCTGCTAATGGAAAACTAGCCAAAAAAAAAAAAGGTAGTTAGACTTATCGGCACCAAGGCAGAGTGCTTGGCTGGGGGGGGGCGCTACAGGAAGAGCAGTCAGACAGAAGAGGTGTAAGCACTTTAAAACAGTAGTAGAAATTACAATCCCACTAATACAGTTGAAAAACTCCTAATAACACAGTTGAAATGTGCTTAGTTCTATCGAAAATCTAACAAAGTGCCAGGTGTCTATAGCAGGGGAAAACTTGTTCTTGTTCGACTACGTGCCCCTCCCAGCCCCTGATACATTTGAACCCTTCCTCCCTGCACCAGCTCCTCAGCCAGTCATTGAACTCATCTGTCCTCTTCTTCCTGACTGTGTTGAGTGCTAGGATCCCTAGACTAATTGCTCGAAACCCAGAGTCTCAACACTCGGAAATTGCCTGCGGCAGAGGTTCTTTCCATGTTTCACCCCCCGCACCTTCTCCCCACTTAAGATAACAAAGGGAGCCTGTCATGATTCCACACCTAGATACCCAGGCTTCCCTAAGAGCTCCATGAAAAGACTTAGGGGAATCATGACAGGCCCAATCAAGTACCCCTAGGTCTTTTCATGGAGCTCTTAAGGAAGTCTGGTTAGCCAGGTGTGGAATCATGAGAGGCCCATCAAGGCTGCTCCTTTTGTTCCTTATCCCTTCCATCTCTTCCCTCCAAAGATTCTTTTGTTCCCCCACCCTCCCGTACACGAAGCCTACCCAGGCTGATTTCACATCACCTGACAAAGCCACCTCTGGTTGCCTCTCCTGCCTGTTTCACCCTCTAATAACCCAACAGTCTTCTGGTATATGTACTAACTGGCAACTGTATTGTTATAAATACCTGTATTAACCTCAGACAGTCTCTGAATCATGCTTGCTATTGCAACCACCTCCTTGTTATCTGTATATGTATCATTAGTCTTATTTTTATGTTTGCTTGCATGCATGTGCAAGAAACATAGTGCCATCATCCGAGATTTTGGAGGTGTGTCACCTCCTCCTCCAATTCAGTCAGTGTGTTGGCAGGCGCGGCCCCTGTAAGCCAATGCATGCTGGAGCTGTCTATGACAAGCTCCAAAATGCAGTGGCATACAGTTCAAAGGGGGAGCTACGCTTGAGTGAGCAGCAATAAGATATCGCTGCTCTGCGCGGCTCCCCCCCTACCTACACACCACGCAGGCGCAAGGCGCGCCCCGGACGACGCACACACACGCTGGTATAGCAGACGGGGTGCCCAATCCCGTTGGCTGTGCTATGCCCCCGCCCCCAAAGCCTTCAAAGTTTTCCAAATGCCACGCTGGTAACCCACCCCAGCGTGGTAATCGACGCTCTGGCCGATGGGGTGCCTAATCCCCGTCAGCTGAACGCCTCCCCCCAACTATTTTGTGCCATGCTGGGAGACCACCCCAGCATGGCAAATGTCCTCATGTCACATTTAAACTAAAATAACACCTGTAAAGAAAAACAGTCCCACGTAGTCTCCTGGCCCCCTCCCACAACCTGCACCCACCCACACTGCGCACCCTTTCCTCACTTCCCCACACCCCCCATACTTACCTCCGGAGCTCAACGCCGATGATCTTCGTGGACCGGAACATGTCTGCACTCTTCAAAGCCGACGCATGAACTGAGGAAATGCCGGTAAGCTGTATAATGGGCTAGATAGGGGGTTTCAACTTTATTGCATATCTCAGGCATTTTTTGGAATTTTTGCACCAAATTTTCAACATGGGGTTTTTAGGACCCCTTCTCATGAATGATGTCACTGTCATGGTGTTATTCATGCCCGAAGGGTGATTTCGCAGTCACTGTGCAGTGGGCATGTGTGTGTGGGGGGGAGCTGCGCATGAGCAGGCGATATCTCATCGCTGCTCACTCAAGCATAGCTCCCCCTTTGAACTGTGTGCCACTGCATTTTGGAGCTTGTCATAGAATTCCGAGCGTGCATTGCACAGTTCCTATGCACACTCATAAGGTCGCGAATTTTCAATATTTTCACTCCAGATTTTCAACATTGCCATTTTACCACACCTTCTTATGAGTAGTACAGCTGTCATTTTTCACATCTCACCCAAAACGTGTTTCCGCCCATGTAGCGCACAATGGCACAGTCGGTGTGCGAGATCAAGTTATGGGACACATTAAGAAAATCACAGTGACACTGTTCATGAGCAGAGGTCTTAAAATGGCTATGCTGAAAATTTGGTGAAAAAATTCAAAAATGACTGTTTTACAAGCGTGCGTTGTACAGTTCCTACGCATGCTCATAAGTTCGCGAATTTTCAATATTTTCACTCCAGATTTTTGACATTGCCATTTTACCACACCTCCTTATGAGCAGTACAGCTGTCATTTTTCACATCTTGCCCAAAATGTGTTTCCACCTATGTAGCGCACAATGGCGCAGTTGATGTGCAAAATCAATGTATGGGACACATTAAGAAAATCACAGTGACACTGTTCATGAGCAGAGGTCTTAAAATGGCTATGTTGGAAATTTGGTGAAAAAATTCCTAAAAATGACTGTTTTACGAGCGTGTGTTGCACAGTTCCTATGCGTGCTTGTAAGTTTGTGAATTTACTATTTTCACTCCAGATTTTCAACATTGCCATTTTATTACACTTCCTTATGAACAGTACAGCTGCAATTTTTCATGTGTCACCCAAATGTGTTTTCGAGACATGTAGCGCACAATGGTGCTGTTGGTGTCTGAAAGCAATGTTTAGGACAGATTAAGAAAATCACAGTTACACTGTTCATGAGTAGAGGTCTTAAATGGCTATGTTGAAAATTTGGTGACAAAAGTCCATAAAATGTCTGTGTTACAGTGAGCATTGCGCAGTTTCCACGCACCCTTTGTAAGTTCATGACTTTGTAATATTTTCAGTCCAGATTTTCACCAGTGGCATTTTCCACCCTTCCTTATGAACAGTACAGCTGTCATTTTTCACAACATGGCTGAAGTGTGTTTCCACACTTTCAAGCGCAGAGATGCTTGGTCGCCGTGGGAAATCATTGTTCGGCACAGATAAAGAAAATCACAGTGACACTGTTCATGATCGGAGGCACCAAAATGCCTGAGTTGACAATCTGCTGTAAAAAATCCCCAACCTAATTATATTACGGGTGTGCATTGCACAGTTTCTATGTACGCTCATAATTTCACCATTTTTTTAAATATTTTCACTACAGATTTGCAACATTGCCATTTTTTACACCTCCCCATGAACAGTACAGCTGTCATTTTTTACATCCTGTTCGGAATGTTTTTGCACCTGTGGTGCTAAATGCCATAGTCACTGTGCATAAGCAGCTTTCGGCTAACAAACTGATATTCCCCCTGTTCATGAGGTGGGGTCACAAAAAAAAACATGTTGAAAATTTGGAGTGAAAATACCAACGAATGCCTGAGGTATTAGGGTTTCCAACCATAACACCCAACCCTGTAGAGAATGACAGGCATCAGGAGTGTGACTTGGGATTCTTGCCTGTGATGCTCATACCATTCCACACCCAGCAGTCAGTGAGAGGCATCGAAGTATGCCTTGGACTCTTCAGCCCCCAAAGTTCACCCCATTCTCCTATATCGCACCCATCTCACCGTATTTCCTAATGAAATGGGGTGTGCATAAGGGCCAAAGATCCCAAGGAACACTGTGACACTTGTCAGTGTCTACAGGGTGGGGTTGTGGTGAAATGGTGTGCCCGTTATGCCTGATGACCCAAACACACACCCCAATGCCTGTCACTCTCTGCAGGGCGGTGGTGGGGTTGGCTTCAGTTCAATACTTCACTGCCATTCCTATTACGCAGCTCTGTAACTTCTACACTACCACTGCCAATGCCAGCAAGCAAACATTCGGCATTGACAAAATACTTGTTTATGATATGAATGTCTTGTCTTGTTTACACACAACTTGCTATACTCTTGGTGAAATGTGGGTTTTGCATACCTGTATTAACCTAACCTTGTCTCTGACTCTTGTAAACTCATTACAACTGCTTCCTGATGCTTTTTGTTTATATAATATATTTATGTCTTCTCTTTTGTTTTATTGATGTGGAACCTATGTAAAAGAGTCTCTGACTCATAGATATTTGTAATTTGAGATCTGAATTAAATAAAATAAAATAAACTGGTAGTTGCGAGGACTGGGATATCAGTCTAACAGTACAGTTGGACTGGGCACTGTGTAGTTTGGGGAGGGTTGTGTTAGGGCCAAATAGAGCCTAACGAATAAACCACTGCTATTCTTGTTAATTATTGCATAGAAACATAGAATGTGTCGGTAGAAAAGGATCGCCAGGCCCACCCAGTCTGCCTAGTATACCTAGCTTGCTGCTAGGACTTTGCTATTTGTTGTTGTTACCTATTGTTGTTATTGCATTAACCCTCTCCAGTAGGACTTTAGTATTGCTCCCCAATATATTCCTTTGTAATACATTTAAATCCTTTAGTTGAGCATATTATTAGAACATTAAGTAAACAATAATACCCTCCAGGGTGGGTGGTATTGGGCTATACCAAAGGGATGTAATGAGGCCTGAATCCTCAGGCAGAGGGTCTTATAGCCCCTGAAAGGTATGGTATAGCCCAATACCAACTATCCTGGAGGGTATTATTTTGCCTTGAAATGGGTATATGTGCTGTAAATAAAATAAAAATCTATATATATATATATATATATATATATATATATGTACATAAAACATTTAAGAAAATTTAGAAAATCATTTCAACTGACACTGTTTTTGCAAAATAGTCCCTCCACTGGTAGAACTGACAGAAGACAGCATGGCTGCTAAAGGGTACTGATGCTAGCAGTAGTATCTGTGTGAGAAATTTTGTCTAGGTTAATTTCATGTTTCTTTTTGATCTGGTCTGTTGTAAGGTTTTGGACTGTAATACCTGTCAGGAAGGCAATGAGAAACATCATCCCATCAGTAATGGAGTCTGCTCTTTTGAGTGCCATTTCAAACTTTGTGTGTTCATTCAGGAGTGATTGTGCCTCCCCCTCAAGTGCCACTGCCTGACAATTGTCAGTCCTGATCGGGAAGCTCAGAAGAGACTGCCCATCCATTGGCCTGTAAAATGGTGCTGTGTTGCCATTTACAAGACATGAATGAGAGGTGCATCAGTGAAAGCAGCCAATGGTTGTGAAGTTAGCACAAGTATCACTCTAGCACTAATGTAACTATGCAACCTCAGTGTGTTCTTAAAAGAGAAAAGTTAAATAATGACTTACATGCCACTACCAACATAAATTTGCAAGAGAGACATTGTACTTTTCTCTGCCAACTTTACTATACAGTTGGGTTGGGGTTATGTTTATGGTCAGGGGGCTGCTTGTTGCTATGATAGGGGCTATAATTCAGAAAAAGAAGTTATATGCATCTCATGAAATACCAAATAGAATGGAGCACTTGAATGCTGATAGCGGAGTGGGCTAATGTAAAATCAAATTACGGGAAGGGAGTGTTTCATGTATCACTAAGCATAATAACACAATGGTGGCAATTTCAAACTTTAAATTCTAAATAAAATGATGAAAGGATTTCAGGACGGAATCAGGCAGCAGAGATTGGGACTCATTATTTCCCGGACTCTGTTGCCTGATACCGGATCAGCTGATTGGTGGCCTTAGCCAATCAAAATGAAGATTTCTCCCTACCCATTTTCTAAGACTTGTATTTTGCCCACTGTTGATTAAACTGTGTAGGAGCTGGGTTGGTTGTGCCAGTGGTGACCTTAGTGGGTTGGTATTGTTTCCCAGGTGGCAGTACCAGCTCATTATCTAGCCCACTTAATGTTTCCCACAGAGTTTTAGATCTAACCTTTACCTTACAATTATTGGGTAACAAAACCCCATAGGATTTACTGACCCAGGCCCCTCAAGCTTTTCTGAACTTATAAGACAGGAGTAGTATACACATCAATCGCAAACCAGTACAAGTATGTTCAACGTTTCTAAGCATTAATATTCTGTTAAGAGGTATTACAGAGCTTAAGTCACATGGGCCAAGGTCTCCAGAAAAATTCTAGGAAAGAATAATCACTTGACATTCTATAGACCATGCTACCACAAAGGGACTCATACTGGATTAATTGACAGAAGACCTTAAGGCACATGATTTGAATTAGGAACCACAGTTAAAGAGCCCCTAATTTTGTTGGGACAACTTTGAAAAAATATATAACATTTAGACACAATTACACAGTAACACAGTAATTTAAGGTCGGAAAGGACTCTAGGTCCATCTTGTCCTCTCCTCCAGCTTAATAAACAGGAGTGAAATGAATATGCTATGCAAACACATACCAGTTGATAAGGATTCCCTACCCTCTGTACTCCCCAGGGTACTGTACTACTACCCAGTGATTCTCTTGGTAAGCAGAAACCTGTCCAGATTTATCTTAAATGCCTGTACTGCTTTCATGTCCACTGTCTCCACTGGTAAGGCCATTCCAAAGGTTCACAATCTGCAGATAGAAAAAAGTGCCTTCTTACATTACCCCAAAATATACCACCCCTGTGCTTCAGGACATGTCCCTGCATCCTGCAGCAGGACAGCAGATTAAACAGCTCTGTCTAATCTTGTCAGTACCCTTGAGTATGTGAAAGACTGTGATCATGGCTTCTCTTACCCTTCTTTACTCCAGAGTAAACTTGTTTAGGGCCTCTAGCCTCTCCATGAATCTTTTCCCCACACCGCTAATCATTTGTGTGGCCCCTAGTTGCATCCTTTTGATTGTCTGAATGTTCTTTTTGTATTGAGTAAAAAAAAGCTGCACACAGTACTCCAGGTGAGGCATGATCAGGGACTTGTAATGTGGCAGGATTACTTCCCTCGCTCTGCGAGTCACTTCTTTTTGGTGAACCCCTGATTTTGTTAGCCCTCTTGATAGCAGCTGTACACTGCTTCTCCAGCTTCTACTCCTTGTCTAGTATGTCCCCCAGGTATGTTTTTACCTTAACTGCAGCAAGAGAAGCTCCACATGGGGTCTAGGTACCACCTCTTTTCCTACAAAAGTGCAACACCTTGCATTTGGCTAAATTGAATCTGAGACTACAGAGCCAGATCAGTCACCAAACTTGTTCAGGTCCTCCTGAAGTTTGATTCCATCATCAAGGGACTTCAATACCCTGGCTAACTTACCATCATCTGGAGCTTAAGCTGCCTTCTGGAGATCCCAGATTCCAGATCATTGATGAAGATGTTGAAGTACAGAAGCCCTAGCACCAGTCCCTGAGGGACACCACTGAGTTTACCTCTTTATTTAGTGTAGTACCCATCCACCATCACCACCACTCTCTGTTTCCTGCCCTCAGACCAGTTAGCAATCCAACGTGTGTATGTCTTGTGTATAACACCCTTGTTTACCATGCCCACAGTATCAAATATTTTGCTGAAGACCAGATAAACTATGTCCATGGCTCTGCCTCCCTGGCCACACACTTAAAGAATGTGATCAGGTGGTTAGTATGATCTGACCCTCATAAAGCCATGCTGAGAGTGGAAAAACCTTGTCCTCAATTATGCACTCCATTATTCTGTCCTTCATATTTATCTCCAGGACCTTGTCCAGCACTGATGCCTGGCTGACCTGCATGTAGTTGTCTAGGTCTGATCTTTTCTCCTTCTGGAAGATGGGCAGCACACTGTCTATGTTCCAGTTCTCTAGCATCATACCTGGCTGGACCGACTCCTAATGACTCTTGCAAATACCACCTTCAGCAGCACTGTGATCCTGTTGTGTATTTTGTTCACCCCTTTGGGGCTTATATGGCTATAAGGCTTCAGCTTTGCTATGTAGTCAGGTACCAGGGCAGATGATGCCTAATGGCTTCATCATGGCTAGCCTTGATGTTATGTGCCCTGCCAAATTCACCACTCCCCCACTAAAAAGAATTTTGGTGAACACAGAAGCAAAATATTCATTAAGCATCTCAACTATCACCTCTGGAACTCTCTCAATGTCCTCCTTCCCTACTTCTGTTTCCAAGGTCCTGCTTCCCTCCTTCATCGTCTCCTTTTCACTGATGTCCTAGAAGAGGCTTTTGGTGCTGTCTGCAGCTCCTGCTGCTGTCCTGGCTTCCAGTTCTTCTTTGATTGCCTTAGCACTTGTTTTGCAGTCTCTCAGTGATTTGTTTTGCAGTCTTTCAGTACTGCTTTGTACACCTCTATGGCCTGAAAGCAACTCACCCCTTTCCAATAGTCATAGACCATTTTTTTTTTAGTTTAAAATTAGTTGCCTTAGGTCCCTGTTGAACCGGGGCTGGGGGGGGGGTGCATTTGGCACCATTTTCTTTAGTGCTTACAGGAATTCTGAACTCTGCAGCTGTTTTGAGTGATTTCATCAGTAAATGCAACATGTGCTCTGCATCACCAGGCTCAATGAACCAATCCAGACATTGGCCAACAGTTCCTTCATCATGGCAAAAGTCTGAATTCCTAATGTTTCTGATCCTTTAGACTGAGGTCTCGCTAGTTTTCCATCACCAGGGAGTAGATTACCCAGTTGATAATCACTGCATCTCAGCAGTTCCTTAGCTTTCACACCCCCATCCCCCTTGATGAGAACAAGGTCTTTAAACCTGTTGGGCATGATACTGAAGGAAGCAGTCCTTGAAGGTGGACAGGAACTTGATCTTTGCCCTGCTGTTAGCCCTCTCAACAAGCTAGTCTATGCCAGCAGGACTGAAGTCACCCAGAATCACCAAAGAATCTAATCTGGCTGCTCTTGTAATTTCACCAACCAATTGGTCATTGTGCTCCACTGAGCTGTTTGGAAGCCTGTAGCAAACCCTTAAGGTGATTCTTTTTCCCCTTTTTTTCCCTTTGCTTCACCTAGATGTACTGTGTGACAATGTCCCCCCTCCCCGATGTCCTCCTTGTCCTTTACAGTGACTCCTTTTTTATGAATAGCACAACCCCAACCTTCTTCCTGTCAGGCCTATATGTCTGAAATGGTCTGTATCCCTCTATCCTGGTGTCCTACAGATTTTCTTCTCCTAACCATGTCTCCATCAAAGCCACTAAATCATGGCCTTTGAAGTGCATGATGTCATTGATCTCGTCCATTTTCTGTGAGCGCTCCTCATGTTGGCCTGTATGCATTTGAGCACAGTTGATCTTCCATGATCCCTTGATCCACCCCAAGGGTCTCTGTTTGTTATGTTCAACTGCTCAGTTGCCCTTCCTTTATCTGTCTTCTGCCTATGGTTATCTTCTATACCAGCACACATCCTGTAGTTTAAATACCCCCAAATGTCTCTGTCTTTCTCCTGGCCACTGCTCTCCACTTCCTTTTGGAGCAGATGCAATGCACCGTTCAGTTATCCTGAGCAGCAGCTAAAGGTGCCAGTTTTTGTTGTGTGGATGCAGATACAGTCATTTCTGGGTGCAATGGACACCCCTTGTGACAGAGGGCCCTCCAGTTGGTGACAAAAACAAAATCCTCCCTCTTGCAAAAGGTACATAGCCGTGCATTAGCTTGATTAATATTCAGTTTCCATTCCATAATAGCCCAAATGACTGGAAGAATCTAGTAAATGATCAGCCTGAATACTTTTTCATTCAATGACTTCAACAGGTCCAAAAAATTACCTCCTTGTGTGCAAAGAACTTGATTCCACCAAGAACAACATCAGGCATATCCTACCCACAACTGCATTGTTACCCTTGGACAGCTCTCTCCCTCAGCCTATGTTCTAGGCAGGCAAACCAGCCAAACTGTCATCCTGGTATTGCAATACCCACCCACCTCGCCCACTGCCCTAATAATAGAGTCCCCAGTGACTTTAACTGCATTTTCCTGCATTTTCCCCAGTCTTTTCTTTCCTCCTCTTTGACAGGTAGGGTGCCTTGGTTTCAGGTCTTCCCCCAAAAAGCCCAGTCACCTGTTGCCCCCCCACCCAAGCTGGCAGTCCAGAAGCTGATACCTGTTGCTGGTGTCCATTAGCAATGGTGGTCCCCTGCAGCCATGCCCTGCTACATCTCTTCTCCACTTTAAACCATCTCCGTCCTTATGACTTGAGATCATCAGATGCCTGTTCATCTCTATTTGCCCCTGTGGTGCCTCCAACTGCGACTCCAACCAGGCAATACACCTCTTCAGAGTATCAACCACCCCACAGTGACTTTAAATGTATTCCACTGCCCTCCATAGGCAGGATGTTTTACATTGCACAGCCCTGTTAGCATACCAGATTGGTTTTATTCCCAGTGTCCTGGATAGTAGACTCTGCTTTCCACTCTACTATCTCAGAGTCCACCTTTGCTGCTATCCCCCCCATGATCCCACTGCACAGTTTCCATACCAGACTAGTAATATGCTTCTCCAGAGCAGCAACCAATTTGTAGCAGCTGCAAATTATCCTTCTTATCCACTTCAAGCATGATGGCATACACCTTGCAAGTCTGGCAGAACTATGGGTGTAATTCCATCCTACCTGGTAACCACTACTGTACGAAACCACTGTTGTTCCCATAGTCCACTCCCCATCAGTCCAACTTCCACTTCAGCCAACATTGTTTGCATTGTGACTGCTAGAGTCACATTCTGCTAGCTCACACAGTGTCTGACTTATGATAAGACAGTGAGCCTCACCTCCCAGGTAACACCTTGTTGGAAAAAGTTGCCTCAGCACAATAACCCTGGCTTCAGCCAACCAGTACAACTCATTCTCTAGCTGTTTTATACTCACTTGACCTTAAATTTAAAAATGAATCACCCATCCCCTAAAATTAAATCAGAACCCCTTGCACTCTTAAATTAATTTACTATCTAGCTCATAAGGTTTATTATCCCTCATCCCCTCCTTTTGTTGGCCCAGTTTTAACTGCCTGCCTACTATTTACAAACCTGTCCCTCCAGAAATTTGGGTGAATTATGTACATATTCTTCTTTGCAGAAAAACTTATAGCATATGCACTGGCTGATACTAAAGTCTTCCCATGTAGACCATCAGCGAATTTGGCCTATAGCTCATCTTATGACCATATTTATAACCCTATTTCTTTAATAATAAAGACATGTACTGTACATTAAAACTGTATCTCTGCCCTATAAGCTCATTCTGCCTATCTACACATGACAACACAATTCTGTTTAGGACATCTCCAATGTGATGTTGTGCTTATAATTATGATGTCATAAACTAGGGATTATGACGTCACATATAGGCAAGCAGCCAGAATAGATGATGTTAATGGGGCAATGATCTTTTTCAAGTAACTGCCACAACAATAAACAAACAATGGGAAATAATTATACTGGTGCGGTAGCTCCAGTATAGTTAGGGTGGGCCGACAGGTTCTATGTTAAACCCCAACTTTTGCACGTTAATAGCTTTGGCAGCATTCAACAAAATTGCCTAAAATTTGGCATGCATTGTCTAGGAAGCAAGGTCTAAATATGAGGAAACTTTTGTGACAGCCACTTACGCAATTTATGAGATACGCACATGTTGTTTTCCTGTAATGGGCTTTGTTTCCCCTATACTTAACATCGTTTTTTGTTTGCTGTCACCTGCAGCCTAAATGGAATATAGTTTTTTTTTCTGAACCTCTCAGGGCTCTTTTGATGGTTTGGTGAAAAATTAGTAAATAGTTCTAGAATTAAAAGGATATAATTTTTTTTTAGATAACACTCCATTAGGACATGAAAAAAATCCATGTCGTAAGACATTTTTCATTTCACAAAAAGTAATTCTCATGACACACAAAAGAAAATTCTGTGTCATGATAGCTGACATCTTGTTTTTTTTTCATAAACTGAAACACATGGAAAGTACTTAAAATAGCATATTTCTAAAAAAGCAAATGCATGAACCTAACTAAACAGGACCCATTTATCTAGATTCTGGTAATTTTTTTTAAACTCCAGAAATACCATTTCCAGGCACATCAAAATCTAGATGCTCAGCTTATTGAGAGGAGCTGCTCCCCTGCATTCTCTGTATGGGAAAACAAAACTTTGATACCAGCAGCTGCAGAAGAAAGGATGCTACTGACTTGAGTACCAGCACTGAGCCAATGACCATTCCGCCTCTTTCTCGATCTCCATATACCATATTTACCTACAGTTTGTCTGTCTGTCTGTCTATCAATCAATTGATCGATCGATCTGTCTGTCTTTGTATCTATCTATCTATCTATCTATCTCTCTCTCTCTCTCTCTCTCTCTCTCTCTCTATCTACATAGAAACATAGATAGTGTTGGCAGATAGGGGCTTCAGCCTGCCTAGTCTGCCCATGAATGCTAATAGCTGTGCTTCTTAAAAGCTTTTCTGTTATTAGGTTGTACCTTTCCCTCCAACTCCCAGGATCCCTCTATGCCTATCCCATGCTTTATTAAATCCCATAATCATTTCTCCCCCACCACCTCTTGTGGCAGGCTGTTCCATTTTTCCAATACCCTCTCTATGAAGAAGCACTTTCTCACATTCCCTCTGAACCTCCCTCCCTCCAGTTTCATCCCATGTCCCCTGGTCCTGGGGTGTCTTTTTCTTTGAAAACTGGTGTTTCTTGTACTCTGTTTTTCCCTGTGAGGTACCAGTACTTAAATATCTCAATCATATCCCCCTTCTTCCTCCTCTCCTCCAGTGAGTACATATTCAAGTTCTTCAGCCTATCCTTGTAGGACTTGTGATGTAATCCTTGCACCATCTTAGCTACTCTCCTCTTAACAGCCTCCACCCTATCTATGTACTTCCATAGATAAGGCCTCCAGAACTGGACACTGTACTTAAGATGCAGCCTCACTAATGTACTGTTTAGTGTAATTATGACCTCCCTTTTCCTGTTGGTGCTACCCCTGATTATGCTTCCCTGATTGTTTTTCCTGCTGCTTTGTCACACTGACTTTCTACCTTGAGATCATCAGAGATCATAACTCCTAGGTCCCTTTCCTGCTTGGAGAACTCTAACTCCTCCCCCCAGCTGATATGTTGTTTCTAGGTTTTTGTGCCTCATGTGCATTATCTTTTTTGCATTGAATTTCAACTGCCAATCCCTTGACCAGTCCTTGAATTTCCATAGATCTCTCCTCACTCTAACCACACCCTCTGGTGTGTCCACCCTGTTGCAGAGCTTAGTGTCATCAGTGAATAGGCACATTTTCCCTTTTAGGTCCTCTGCAATGTCACTGATAAAGATATTGAATAGGACTGGACCCAGTACTGATCCTTGTGGTACCCCACTGGTCACCTTTCCCTCTGTGGAGGGATTGACATTTATCACCACACTCTGTGTCCTGTTGTCCAGCATATTTTCAACCCACTTTACCACCATATTACCCACTCCTGTGTTCCCCAGCTTGTTTAATAGCTTTCTATATGGCACAGTGTCAAAAGCCTTGCTGAAGTCCAGGTAGGCCGTATCCACTGTCCCCCCGATCCACCTGTCTGGTTACACAGTTGAAGACCTCTGGCATGACCTCCCACCAGTAAACCCATGTTGCCTTGGGCCCTGTAGACCATTAGCAACCAGGTGTTCCACTAGTATTTCCTTCAGTAGTGTTTCCATGATTTTTCCCACTACTGAGGTCAGGCTGACTGGTCTGTAGTTTCCCACTTCCTCCCTGTTTCCACTTTTGTATAGTGGGACTACATTAGCTCTTTTCCAGTCTTTGGGTACCGCCCCTGCTTTCAATGAAAGGCTGAACAGGGTTGTCAGAGGTTCTGCCACAACCACTCTTAGCACTCTCAGCACCCTGGGGTGTATCCCATCTGGACCCATAGCCTTATTGACTGTTATTGCTTCTAGCTCTCTTAGGACCTTTTCCCTTGGAAATGGGGTTGTATCCCTTTCAATCTATCTATCTATCTATCTATCTATCTATCTATCTATCTATCTATCTATCTATCTATCTATCTATCTCTCTGTCCCTGATACTCCAGTATCCAGTGGGTGACCCCAACATTCTTATTTAAAAGTAGGATTTTTTTTTTAACCTGGCTGCCACCTGAAAATATATCTCTTTATTCATTTAAACATACAAAAGTCTTCACGTCCACTTATTTCAAACAATGTTTACATTTTAGGGCTGCAGTGGGCATAGCCCTGCAGACCTCTTGCTATGAAAAAAGGACTCTCGCATTTATTGAGACCAAAACACATGTTGAAGTTCCAACACAGTTGCCTCTGCATCTGTGAAGCACTCAGCACTGCACTATTTTACTCTCAGCAGTCAATTTATTTTTTTATTATACATTTCCACCCACCTGACCATCCCTCTCACCACCCACCCCCCCAGAAAAGTAATAGTGACACTGGGGTGCTCAATCCCCCAGTGTCCCAATCACAAAATCCTGTTACTGACCCCCCTCATCTACTACCACATGCACAGTTATTTGTGTATTTCTTTTATTTATTTATTTATTTATTGTTCCCCACCTGACCCTCCCTCTCAGCACTCACCATGCCCCCCCCAGAAACGTAACAGTGGCACTGGGGGTGCCAAATCCCCCAGTGCAGGAATCTGCATTTGTTTGTGTTCCTCCCACCAACCCTCCCTCTCCGCACTCACCACCCTACTCTCCCCTCATAAACATAATCATTGCACTGGGAGTGGGTGCCCAATCCCCCAGTGCAGGATTCCTTGTGTGTTTGGTTTTGTTATTTTTACCTGAAAAAAAGTCTGATTTCTTTTACAACCATTATACTTTTTTTAACCTGTAAAAAGAAACATCCATCAATGTCTTTTGCAGCCATTGAACTCCCCCCACCTGACCCGCTCACTCAGCACCCACCACCCCGGACCGCCAAAGCCCTTACTTATCTGCTGGGGGTCCAATCCTGTAATCCTCTCTAGACTGCAGACACATCTTCACTCTTCAAAGCTGGACTGCGAACTGTAGAAACTGGCATGCAGTTCAAGTATTTAAAAGGGGTTTTGAACTTAGTGTCATAACTTGGCATAACTTGACCATTTTATATTATATTTTTGGCCCACATTTTCAACATACCTTGTTTAGGACCCTGCCTCATGAACAACTGCACTGTCACTAGGCACATCTGTCCTGAAAGGTGCTTTAGTGGTTCCCTGCATGAAATCGCCTTTTCAGGCAGGAGTTGAACATTTTCTCTGCCCTTGTTGAAAATTTGGTTTAAAAATATTAAAAAAACAACAAAGTCATGAGCCTACATTGAATTTTGTAAATGCAGGCTCATAACTCTGGTAATTTTCAATATTTTGACCCCAAATTTACAACACAGGCATATCCTTACAACACCTCATGAATGTGACAGCTGTCATTTTTTAAAATCCTGGCCAAAATGTTTTTTTAACATCCCAAAAAGTGATTTTATGTCCCTGCATGAAATCACCTTTCGGGCAGGAGTTGAAAATGTTCTCCACCCTCATTCATGAGGTGGACTCATAAGAAGGCTATGTTGAAAACTGGTGTAAAAATATTAAAAAACAACAATGTTATGAGTCTACATTTAATTTTGCAAACACAGGCTTGTAACTTTGATAATTTTATTTATTTATTTAAGAGTTTCACCAGGAAGTGCACACTGAACAATAAATTGTATATCTCATGTTGTGTCCAGGGGGGTTGGGGAGTTGGAAGGCATACAATAAAACATAATCAACACAACAGTATACATTGCCAATATATGGGAATTGGAAGACATGCAAATAAGTCATAGGCAAACAACAAAACAGTATATAGTGCCAATAAGGCATAGGGTACATCACCATATAGAAAACAATTAACAAGCAGTACCAGGCATCAAGAAATTACAGTTGGTATGTATATACCATTACATCATAGTGAACAGAAGATCTGCAAGTGCAGTAATAGGATAACTATTACAGCCCATTTAGATGCAACATGATCTGCTCAGTTGCATTTGCAGTTCACAGACAGGTAATTGTGCAAGGCTGAGAAGATTGAGAAAGGGGAAGAAGAAAGGCTAATATGGGGTGAAGTGAATTCAGCTGTTTAGGGGAGTGGTACAAGAAGGCTGCCTGGCTGACAGTAGTCCTATGACACAGGACACCTAAAGTACGGGAAACTTAGGACCTAAATGAATGGGTGGATGGTGGAAGGATTGTTAGGGAAGAGTTGAGACAGGTTCATAGTTACTTACGGGCTTGGGAGGCAGTTGTGCCTTTAATATGCTCACCACCAATCATTGGTGGAAAAACAATTTTATTACTCATGTGAGCATCCAAACTATTTTTAAAAGCGTCCATTTATTTACTCACAATGACACTTTTTGGAAGGTCATTCCAAGCTGTAACTACTCTTTGGGTGAACCAATGATTTCTTTTGTTTGTATTACTTTTGGTACCCATTAATTTTTTGTCGTGTGATCTAGTGTTTACTTTTGAGAAATTTCTTATCAAACCAATAATTACAAAAGTTGTTTAATCATTTATTGCTTTATATACCATACGTAGGTCACCCCTTAGTCTTCTGTGGTGCATAGAGTAAAGATTCAGTTTTCTCAGCCTAGTACCATAATCAAGGTCCCTTATAGTATTAATTGTTCTAGTAGCTTTAAGCTGTATATTTTCAATTAATTTGTTACTTCTTATTAGTAAAGGATTACATACAGCAGAGCAGTATTCTAGGTGAGGTCAGACCAGGTTAGAGTAAAGGGGGACAATCACTTTCTCGTGCATGCACTTGTTGTTTCTTACGCTACATCCCAATATTTGATTCCCCTTTTTGATGATATTTCTAATGTGTGCATCAAAGGAGAAGTTATTAGAAACTGTTACCCCCAAATCCTTTTCATCTTCAGTTTTTTGTAGGTTCATGTTGTTCAGTTTCTAAGGATAATGGGTTATTTTTGCCTAGATGCATAACTTTGCATTTCTGCACATTAAAATATAGCTCATTTTTAATGGACCAGGTCTCAAGGTGAGAAAGATTGTTTGGAATCTTAACTGCAGAAGCCCTGTTTGCCACTATACCTCCAAGTTTACAGTTGTCAGCATACTTGGTCATCCAGCAATGTTTGTTTAGGGGAAGCATGGATGTAATCAGTATGTTGAAAAGGACTGGTCCCAAGACAGACCCTTGAGGGATGCTGCTGGTAACAGAGCCCCATGTGGGCAAGTAGTCTTTTACTGAAACTCATTGTGTGTGATCAGAGAGCCCTGAAGTAATCCATCTTATTATTGAGGTTGTAAATCTAGCATTTCTAATAATCCAATTAGGACATTGTGGGACACAGAGTCGAAAGTGTTTGAAAAATCAAGAAATATTATAGCGACTGACAGGTCTTTATCAAGTACCTCGCTTACAGGTTTGAAAAAATTTAGTAGATTCATTTGGCATGACCTGCCACTGACAAATGCATGCTGAGTAATGTCAGTATACCCAATATTGTTTAGGTGCTCAAAAATTATTCCTTTCAATAGTTTCTCCATAAGCTTACAAAAAACAGCTGTTAAGCTTATTGGCTGATAGTTTAACACAGAGGCTTTGTTACCTATTTTATGCAGAGGGATTATAGTGGCCTGCCTCCATATTGGAAGTGTAGTTCCTTTCTTAAGAGAGACATTAAAAAGGTAGATCGAGGTGCCACAATAAAGGAAGCAGTGTTTTTAATAAAAAATAGGTGGAATTTCATCTGGACCTATGAATCCATCTGGTTTGAGTGACAAAATAGCATCCATTACCTCTTCCTCACCAAAGAGCTGACAAGCATCATTTGGCTCCAAGACTGATGGTTGAAACTGAGCCTTTGGACTGAACATACTAATTCAATGTCTATTGAATTTGCTGGTCATTTCCTTTTTGTTAGCAATGACTCTTTCAGGGGTGGTCAAAGGTCCTATTTTGGGAATCAAATTTTTGATGGACCCAATATAATTGAAGACGCTTTTTTTGTTGTCTTTGTGGAAAGTGCTATTTTTTCTCCAAGATGTTTCTTATCTTTTTTTAATCAAATTCCTATTTTTGTTTACTGACACTTTATATTTGGCCCAATTTATGGAGGTGGACTGTTTTTTGTATAATCTAAATTTTCTGTTTAAGTTTAACATTATACTTTTATTCCACCAAGGGGGAATTCTCTTTTTGTTGCTGTATTTTTTCCTAATTGGGATCCACAGATTAATACAATACTGTATTTTACTATGAAAAACTGACCAAACATTATTTAGGTTTTGTCCTTTTAGATCCTTTTCCCACTTCCACTCCATCAATGATTTGTTTATTAATTTGTAATCTGCAGAGTAGAAGTTTTTTTATTGATGTACAGCCACAAGTTATGACATGTTGTTGTACATTAACAACAGCTTTTACCATATTATGGTAGCTGTTTGACAGAGGATGCAACTCGATTAACATTGAGATCTTTATATACATAAATCTGCTTTCTGTTGAAGAGTTACATTTACCCGATTCCCAATTAATATGAAAGAAGTTGAAATCACCAATGAGTGTGTAGATTGTGTCCAATCCCATTTTTTCTTGATTTTCTAAAAATATGTCATTTTCATGACTGGTCAAATTTAGGGCTCTGTATCCCAGCCCTATGGTAATGCTGTGATTATTTGACAGAGAAACTTTAGTCCATATTAGTTCTGATGAGCACTCTTTATTTAAACTGCTATCAATTATGGTGCTTTTAAATATATCAGAAATGTACAGGGCCAGACCACCACCTCTGGACCCCATTCGATTTTGAACTATTTTGATATACCCTATTATTTCTGTGCCCAGTCTGAATCTTTAAGCCACATTTCCGTGATCCCACATATGTTGATGTAATTTGTTAACATAGAGTCTTTTAATTCATCAATCTCATTTAAGAGGCTATGAGCATTCAGCAATACGATTTTCATGTGAGATTTCTAATGCATAATAGAAATATCTGCTGTTAGCTTGGAATTTTTGTCATTTTTATTGTTTTTATAGTTCTTCAAAATCTCCTGACCAGGAGGTGTCCCTACCCCCCCCCCCCAATTTTTAGTTTAACATTTTTGGTATATGGCAATGATCATTTTGCCAAAAGCACTATTTCAATGTTGACTGAGATGAAGTCCATCCCATGAGAAGAGATGATATCTCCTGTGAAATTCTTCCCTGTGAGTTATGTAGTCTATGTTTTGAGATGTGTAGGGAGGGAGCCAAACCAGAATTTAGAGATGAATTTAACACAATGAAGGAGACGTCTGTTATCAAAAGATGGTAAAGCCAAAGTGTGGTAACGTTGACAGTGATGAGTGAAGGTAGGAGTGTCAAGTGTGAAGCTTCAGAAGGAGTTAAAGAGGGTGTCCAGCCTGGCTAGGGAGGGCTTAGGCATGGCACTGTAGACTACATCACAGTAGTCAAAGATAGGAAGGATCATCTTCTGGACAAGTTCATGCCTAGCCAGGAGAGGGAAGCAGTTCCAATTCCTAAATAGTGTGCCTAATTTGGGGTGCAGCTTTTTAAGGATGGCATCCATGTGACCAGAGAAGATGAGGTGTTGGTAAAGCCAAACCCCCAGATATCTAAATGAAGAGGTGTCTTCGAGGACCATCCCGTTGAGGATGTGGAAAGTGGGTAGGGAAGGGAGCCTTGAAAGTCTCTGCCTAGTACTGAAGGTCATAGAGACAGTCTTCTTGGCATTTAGGAAAAGCTGATGTGAGCAATACAAGCACTGAACATTGTTGAAATTGTTCTGAAGTCTGGTTGCAACATCGGTGACGGTGTAGCCGGAAGTGTAAAGGACCGTGTTGTCTGCATACATATGAATAGAGGTAGATGCGCAGACAGATGGCAAGTCATTGAGAAAGATGGAAAAGAGCATGGGGCCCAAAACTGATCCCTGTGGGACCCCATGTTGATAAGGAGGGGTGAGGATAAGGAATCCGCTATTCTAACTGACTGGGACCAACCTACCAGGTAGGCACAGAACCAGTTTGTGGTGACAGCCAACAAGCCTGCAGCAGAGAGAGATTGTAACAGGACAGAGTGGGAGACAGTGTCAAAAGCCATGGCTAGGTTGACAAAGATGGTGGATGTGATTTGACCACGGTCCTTCCCAGTAAGGATGGAGTCAGTGAGCCTAATCAGGGAGATGTTGGTGGTGTGGTTTTTATGAAAGCCAGATTGGAAGGGGGTGAAAAAGTTAGAGTGAGAGGGATAGTCAGAGAGTTGGGTAAGAACTAGATGTTCTTGCAGCTTAGAGAGAGTGGGAAGTAGGGATATGGGGTGATAGTTCCCAGAGAAGGATGGGTCACTTCCCTTAGTAAGGGGAAGAACAATGGTTATTTCCAGACAAAGGGGATAGCTTCCAATGTGAATGAGAGGTTGAGTAGCTCCATGAGTGGGCAGAGATAGCCATAGCAGAAAGGTAAAGCAGCTTGGGGTCCAGCCCATCAGGTGAGCTGCCTTTAGAAGGGTTTAGGGTAAGCAAGGCATCCAAGGTGTCAGAGGGTGTTATGTTAGTGAATGAGAAAGGAAGAGGCTGGAGATAGGTGTGTGGTGAGTTAGGGGGAAGATCAGACTGAGTAGATGGTGAGGAGAATAGAAGGGCAGAGGCACAGGGGCTGAAAAAATAATTAAATTCAGAGGTGACACTCAAGTGGTCAGAGGTAATAGTGTTGTTTGTAGTGAGAAGGGGGGGTAGTAGTAGAAGGAGAAGAGGGGAGGAGAAGAGAGAGTGAATGACTTTCCAAAATTTTGAGGGGCTGTTTATGTTCGATTGAAAGGTTGAGGTAAAGTAGCCAACTTTAGCCAAATGAGTGGCTTTGGTGCATTTGTTGTGAAACTGACGATAGTTGTTGTAGTCTTTCTGGATCTTGGAGATTTTGTGTTGCTTTCAGGCTTGGTCCCTTGTTTTTTGGCATGCTATGAGTTCTGGTGTGACCCGAGGAAGGTGGTTCCCAACGGACTCTAACTTTGCGTAGAGGGGTGTGCTGGTTCCAAACTTTGAGAAATTTACCTTTGAAAAATTCTGTGGCTGCGTCGATTGTGTTTGCTGAGGTTATAGGGGACCAGTTTGTGCATGATAGGTCATGTAGGAGCGGTCCAAGGTGCATGGATTTGTATGAGTGACTCACTAAGTGTCAGTGGCTCAGTAGGTCGCGCACTCGCCTCTGAGGCTGGGAGATCAGAGGGCTGTGGGTTCAGTTCCCACTTCTGGCACTTGGGTTAATATTCCAGTACTGACACTGTAGTGCAGCATGAGAGGGGTGCTGCACTTCTGAGGTGCCGTCTTTCGGATGAGACGTTAAACCGAGGTCCCATCTGCCTGGATTGGTGGTAGTTCAGGTGGATTTTAATGATCCCATGGCATTTATTGAAAAGAGTAGGGAAATTTTCCCAGTGTCCAGGCCAAATTCACTAAAAATACCACCAACAGCTTAATCTCGTTCAAGGTCAGTTGGCATTCATCTGTATCCCCCTTCCCCAGGTCGTGCCTGAAAATAGGCAGGATTTGTCTAGTGCACTTACCCGGTCAAAAAAAAAAAACTAAACTAAAACTAAGGTTTTGTGGAGGACTTTGGTATGGAGGATTCTGTGTACTAGGAAGGTCATGTGATGGTTGCTAAGAGCATCTGATAACACCCCAGATTTGATGACTCTGTGTGGGTGGGAAGTGAGAACCCAGTCAATTAACGAATGGGTGCTTGTTTTCAGGTTTATCCTAGTAGGTTCAAGGATGAGTTGAGTTAAATCATGGGCAGCAATATTGTTTTTTACTTTGAGTAGGGAAGGAGATAACCAGTTTAGGTTAAAATCGACCATGATATAGAATTCACCCGAGGAGGTGTGGGAAACTATATTAGAGATGAGGTCAGTAACCAGGGAGGGACTGAGGCCTGGGCAGCAGTAGGCCCCTGCAATTAAAATAGGGATTGAGAATGGGAGAGATAATTGAAAGATGAGTACTTCTTATGCTTTTGGGACAGAGGCAGAATAAATGGTAGTAAATTGGATACTCGAGGAGACATATATTTCCACACCTCTGCCCCTCCCAGACCAGTCTTGTTGTGAAATTGAAAAGCCCAGGATGGCAAGTGGGGGGTTGCCTGTTTTATTATTTAGCCATGTTTCAGTCAGAATAATTATGTCAGGGCCTAGCAAAGCAACAAGAGGCAGGAGTAAGTTGATTTTAGTGAGAAGGCTACGTTTGTTTAGGTGCAGTTTTCAAACCTTGGGGCAAGGCAGAGGAGTGAAGTAGCAGGGCTACAGGGGTGGCAGATGGAGGCATTGTGCCATTTAGGGAGTAAGGCCCAGGGTTAGAATTTATGTCTCCAGATGATAGGAGCAGGAGAGCAATGATTAAATAATGGAGTTTAGCACTCTTATACCAGGATATCTTAGAGGCTCACCTACTAGGAAGGGAGGGGGTTGTCAGTAGGAAGGAGAAAACTAATAGTGTGTACAAGTGTACAGTAGAGAGGGATGAACATGAGAGAGGCACTAGGGCAAAAAGAGAAGTGATTCCAAGGGAGAAAAGGGGACGAGAGGGAAACAGCATTGTTAGGGACCAAGTGGAGAAGTGTGGGAAGATGGGGGGGAGTGCTGGTGTGGGAGAGGGGGTGGGAGTTGTTATGAGGAGGGAAAGAGTTAGGGAAATGAGGAGGTTTAGAAGAAAACTGAGCATGAGTGCATGATGAGGGAGGGCACAGAATACAGAAATGCAGAACGGAGTCTAACAGGAAACCAGAGAAATAAAATAATATTGGGTGGGTTGATAGTAGTACTGCACCTAGAATGTACTGGTAGCATAAGACAAGTGGGAATTGCTGATGACTACATGACAGTGATCCCTCTCCCAGAAGAAGCATACAATGGACAAGCTGCAACATATAGTAGAACACAACCAAATCACACAACCCTAAGCTCCCCCCAGTAGACCAGTGAAACAGATCAGCCACAAGCAGTGTACATGCCAATCCCACCCACAGAGCATTTAATAAATGGTGGAGGAGGGGGTTGGGGGGGCCAAACATTTAAAGGCAGAAGGGAGCTGAAAGTGTCTCTGGAAAACCTTGATATACACAGGTTAATTATCTTACTTTTTCAATATTTTGACCCCAGATTTGCAACAAAGCTATTTCTTCACAGCACCTCATGAAAGTGATAGCTGTCATTTTTCATCTCCAGACCAAAATGTGACTTCTGATGGTGAGTTACCACCAAACCCCCAACCGTGTTCAAATCAACCAAATAGCTATAGGATATTGCTAAAACTGTTCACAAAGCAGGAGAAAATATTAAAGTCCTGGTACACATAGGGACTAATGATCTCACTAGCCGGTCAATTGTGGAGACCAAGGAACACCTGACCAGGCTGGGTGACAACCTATCATCCATTTCATCCAACATCTCCTTCTCTGAGATCCTGCCAGTCTGGGAGAGGGGGCAGATGGACGGAAGGTCAGAGAAGGGGAGATAGGGGAACTAAACATGTGGCTCAAGGGCTGGTGCCAGGAAAAAGGACACAGATTTGTAGGGAACTAGCAACAGTTCTGGGAGCAACGTTCTTTAAATTTGATTGACTGCATCGAACTAAGGAGGGAGTCAGTGCATTGGGGCAGACGTTTGACATCTTTGCAGAATATTTAAACTAGCAAATGAGGAGAGGGGTGCAGCACCCCATATGTCAAATGGGAAGAACACCCCCCCCCCCAGCAAGTGGTCAAACAGGGATTCAGCATGTTTGCAGTTCATGTGCATCACCAGGTAAGAAAAAAGGTCCATCTCCCCATATGACGTACAGGAGAAATGCCAAACCTCACCCAACAACTAGCACACCAAAATCAGGCCAATGGAAAATCGTGTACACAAATGCTCACAGCCTGGGAAGTAAGACCCCAGACCTGCAGGCAATAATGCCAGAGGCTAAACTGGACATAGTAGCAATTAATGAGACATGGTGTACCAGTAACCACACTTGGGAGACTTCAGTACCTGGCTATATACTGTTCAGAAGAGACTGAGGTGCCAAGGGGGGGGGGTAGAGTGGCCCTGTATGTCAATGAAAATATTAAAGCTACAGAAATTCAGAATACACATAAGAAGCCAGAAGAACTGTGGGTCACCCTGGAAACTGGAAATGGGACAGCCATAAGAACTGGTGTTGTCTGTAGGCCCCCAGACCAGGGGGAAGACATAGACACATTACTGTTAGAAGATATACAAAACATGACAGCTAAAGGGGAGGTTCTGATAATGGGAGACTTCAACATGCCAGATACAGATTGGTCAATACCAGCAGGAACATCTGCCAGAACTAAACACATGGCGGATTCCCTGCAGGGGGAGGGCCTCAAACAACTGGCACAAAAACCCACAAGAGACAGGGCTATTCTAGATCTGGTACTGACTAACAGGGAAGGGATCACAGATCTCCAGGTAGAAGGTCACCTGGAGGCCAGTGACCATCACATGGTATGGTTCAATTTGGCCACTACATCTAAATCATCCAATTCCAATGCAAAAATATGGGACTTCAGAGGAGCTGACTTTGATAAAATGACCAACAGAGTTAAGCTAGCCCTGGCAAAAAGAAACACAGGGGAGGGGGGTACAGGCAAAGTGGGCAAGCATTAAGGATGCAATACTTGAAGCAACATCCCATTGTGTTAGACAGAAAAGGAAGTGCAAAAGAAGAAGGAAGACACTTTGGTTCTCAAATACAGTAGCAGAAAAGTTCAGAGCCAAAAGGCTGGCCTTCAGGAAATATAAGGGAACACAGTGGGATGAAGATTGGGAGGCATACCAAACTGCCCTAAGGGAAGCAGGGAAGGCAGTAAGGCAGGCAAAGTCCCAAACTGAGGAAACACGAGCATGAACAGTAAAAGAAGGTGACAGGACTTTCTATGCGCACAGAGGTTCTTTGTCTTTTAAATAGTTTTTTTATTTTAATAGGTTCACCACAACATATCCAAGACACACTGTCTTAGGGTAGCTGGTCCATTCCACTGGGGTGCCAAACAGACGAGGCATACTGATGAGTCCTGGTAGGATGAAACACGTGTCTATGTCATCTGTTAGCACCCTTTGCAAACTGTGTGAGAGGCCTTTTGGCACCATGCAATTCTGCTTAAAGTTGAACCAGCATAACATTCTGTGGTGATTTGTATATGCAGCCCATGATGCTTTACATTGTGTGGGCATGTGTGATTTTATATTTTCTTAGGACTTTCTATAGATACATTAGTGAAAGGAGAAAGTCCAGAGGGGGTATTGCTAAGCTCAAAGGAGAAAAGGGGGCATGTGAGGAGGAGGAGGACCCTGTGAAAGCATCTATCCTAAATAGATAATTTTGCTCAGTATTTACTGAAGAGAAGGTAGGGCGGGGCCCACAGCTCAGCACCATGGACATAGGGAGGGAGGTGAGCACTACTCCCTTCACAAAGAAAAAGAGTCCTCAAGTGCTCACTAAGCTCAGGTGGACAATGGGACCTAATGGCATACATCCCAGGGTACTTAAGGAGCTAAGGGTGGAACTAGCAGAGCCATTAGCAGAACTGTTTAGTGAGTCTCTGAGAACAGAAGGGTCCCAGAAGACTGGAGAAGGGCTCATGTGATCCCACTCCACAAGAGTGGTAGCAGGGAGGAGGCAGGGAACTACAGACCAGTCAGTCTTACTTCAGTAGTGGGCAAGATTATGGAGGCACTCCTTTAGGAAAGGATAGTGCAACACCTGGAATCCATAGGGGCACAGGATCCAAGACAGCATGGGTTTACAAAAGGAAGGTCCTGTCAAATTAATCTTATAGATTTCTTTGACTGGGTAACCAGAGTGGTGGACCAAGATGGAGCAGTTGATGTCGCCTACCTTGACTTCAGCAAAGCTTTCCACACTGTTCTACATAGAAGATTGATAAATAAGCTGGGTAGGCTCAGGATTGGTCAGAAGTTGGTCAGCTGGGTGGCAAAGTGGTTGACAGACAGAAAACAGAGAGTGGTGGTAAATGGTATACAGTCAGAAGAGATGCAAGTCACAAGTGGGGTACCTCAGGGATCAATCTTGTGGCCAGTCTCTTCAATATCTTCGTTAGTGACATTGCAGATGGAGTAGAGGGTAAGGCTTATCTGTTTGCAGATGACACCAAGATCTGCAACAGAGTAGATGATCCAGATGGGGTGGGCAGAATGAGAAGAGATCTGGATAACTAGCAAAATGGTCAGGAGAGTGGCAACTGGGATTTAATGCAAAGAAGTGCAAGATCATGCACATAGGGAAGAGAAACCCTGAAGCCACCTAAAGGCTGGGAGGGGAGTTGCTGGCAGTCACAAAGGAAGAAAGAGACTTGGGCATCATCATCACCGATGACCTGAAATCATCCAAGCAGACCTCTAAAGCAGTAGGTAAGGCTAGGGGGATGTTAGGGTGTATTAGTAGGGTTATCACAAGTTGTAAGAGGAGGTAATAATCCCTCTTTACAAGACACTGGTTAGGCCCCATCTGGAGTTTTGCATGCAGTACTGGAGGCCACACCTTCACAAGGACATTAACCAAATTGAGGAGGTCCAGAGAAAGGCAACCAAAATGGTGCAGGGACTGCATCAGAAGACATATGAGGACAGATTAATGGAGCTCAATATGTATACCCTTGAGCAAAGGAGGGAGAGAGGTGATATGATCAAAACAGTCAAACACTTTAAGGGCATTAACAAGGTGAAAGAGTCTAACATGTTTAAATATAAGAAAATAGCAGGACAAGAGGACACAGCATGAGACTAGAGGAGGCCGATTAAGGGGAATGTGAGGAAATTCTTTTCACAGAAAAGTGGTTGATGCATGGAATGGCCTACCTCAGGAAGTGGTGGCTATGAATACAGTGCAGGGCTTCAAACAGGCATGGGATAGGCATAAGGGAGCAATACAGATGAGTATGAATAGATAGGCCACTGACAGAGCAAAGGCCGATAGCACATTTATAAGGTAGAAAAAGAAATGGGCAGACTGAATGGGCCTTGTGGTCTTTATCTGCCATCAACTTCTATGTTTCTGTGTTTATCACCATAAGGTCTGCTCTAAGAAGAACGTTACTGAGGATACATCCGTTGAGTACAATGGCTGTCCTGGCAAGCAGGTCTAGTGCTGTGCTATTGAACATTTTGAGCAATGCAAAGGTTTTGAGCATGCTATTTGGTTGTTTTTAGAGTTTTGGGAGTTGTGGTACTCCCCTTAGCATGCTCCCTGCCACCACTTTTGGAAATTCCTGGGTGGAATCAATTTAAGGATGTGATTTAAGCCAATTTAGGCAGCACTCTATATTTATGAGTAGCCACTGCAGGCATTTCAGAGCTGAGAAGCTACTGTAGGGACTATACCGAAAGGGTCCCACCGTGGAGGGATGGTATAGCTTGCTCACTTTGGAATTCCAATCTGAAAACTAAGAGGACTCCCTTTTTACATGGAGTTTAAAGCAAGAAAAGCCATTAGGCAGTTAAAATGTTTGAATGTTGAATATATGCCATGTTTCTTTTGGGGGTGGGGGTGCACTGGATGCCACACACCAGCAGCACCCTTCTCCAGAAATGTGAATTGCATTTTGAGCAATGCAAAGGTTTTGAGCGTGCTGTTTGCTTGTTTCTACTGAACGTGTAAACAGGTCATCTGACTCTGCACTTTGCCTTTGCCGTGAATGTGAACACATTTCATTTCACCTCATCTGCAATCTTGTCAGCAGCTGCACTTGAACAAATTCTCATCCTTCTAGTGTAGCAGCAGAGAGTTTTTGGCAAATCATTCTTCTCATTGCCAACCCCCTAAGACTCTGGCAGGACTTCAGACTCTCTCCAATCATCTGCCGACCGTCCCACAGCCTGGGAAAATGCTGTGCATCTCTACGACGTGATATGACGTGGACTTTTCTCTAATTCCATTGAAACCCGAGTTGGCCTTCAGTTCATAATTTACTGGACAGCAGGAGATGGAGCTTGGTACAGTGGCTCCCAGAGCTGCCTCAAAAAGTGCTGAGGACTTCTATAAAACATTGAAATTAATATGTTATCTTGGACTGCATGAACATCATTGCTCAGACAAGATTTCAATAGCTCAGCATTAGCCTTTGGCATGTTCAGTATATGCCTCTGTCTTAGTGCCTCTGTCCCTCAGATGACAGTGGAGGTTACACCTTCAACACTTCATCCTCTCACTACTTTGCATCAGTGCCATAATTTCATGTTTTGAGTGTTTTGGTGTTGTTTCTATGTACCAGAAAAGTGCTCCTAATTAGGCAAAAGAAAGATTAATGTAATACTTCAGTACCAAGTAGCATACAGGTGGCTAAAGAAGCAACAGTCCCAGGGCCAAAGCAGAGGCTTACTCATGAAATGATGAAACATCTTGGCTCCTCAGGCACCAAATCACTCAACCGAAACACCTACATTGTGTTGCAGAATAACACACTTTTATTAAAAATAAAAACAGCAGGGTTCACTGATGCACCCTCCCACTGAGGCCAAATGTATTTTCTCCAACTAATGCTTTCTCAAGGCTCTTATCAGCAGAAATGGCCTGTCCTTAAAAGCCCAATATTTAAAATGACAAAACATATTACCATAGTTAGTGCAAGGTTCACAATTTATAAAATCAGTCCAAAATAATGCCATATAAATTATTAAACATCCCCAAATCTGTTCAAATTTGTGAAGTACATGATATATAAATTTGATTTAATTGCATTTGAAAAAAGGAGGAGGAGGTGGAGGGAAGGAGAAAGAGGGAAGGGGAGATGGTGTAAAGGGGATAAGGGATGGGGGAAAGGTAGGCCAAATAAACACATATTGTAAGATAAACTCACTCCCAGACACCATCACCAACCTCCCCAAAATTGGACCCTTCAAAATTGCTTTCAGGAATCACTTATTCACCTCGCGGTGCTGTAGGTGTGTATAACCATGCCTGATTACCATCCCAGTCCAGCCCTCATGATGGGCTGTTCACAATCTACTAGTCTGCAACCTTCTTGACAATGTCCCCTGGACTGCTTATTTCCACTGAAAACCAGATAACCTATTTCAGGCCACACTATTGCTTATCTACCTCACTGTAAAGGCCAATGATATTGTCTCATGTAATATACACTGTTGAAACAACCTATCTTCACAAGCATACAGCACTGCATAAGCCAGTGGTTTCAGTAACTGTGCAACAATGTAATCACTGAAAGTTTGTAACTATGTGTTTTGTCTTTGGAACTAAGTAACTGTTATGTCTCTGTACTCTTGATGAGGAGCCTTTGGAAATGAGTTTTTGACACAAAGGATTGTAATTCCGATATGTACAAATAAATAAATAAAATAAGTAAATAAATACAACACCACAAACAGGTAAATGTCTACCTAATTAAATGATGTTTTGTCATTATTTACCATATAATATTCTCAAAGGCAGTATATTCATTTCACAGTACTAGTGGAATTTCAAGTGCAAGATGCAAAAAATGTACCAACTGTAGCCAATATACAGTATGCTCTTCACATGAGTTCCTTGTGTTTTAAAAATAGGGCCAGTTGAAATTTATCATTCAGCCCAGGTGGGCTATTTGAATTCATTTTAAATTGCCCAAAAGATTCCCTTTGTAATAGTTAGTTAGTTAAAACCTTTATTTTTAGACAGGAGTTTAGGTGGAATATCACATCATTAGGACATAGTCCTATTTTCAAGATGGTCCTGTTAAAGATATAAACAAAATCAAAACATATAATTCACAAAATATAAAATAATCCTATACAATAACAAAATAAATTTACCAAAATATCATACATTTCACAATCTAATGCAACATATAATTATTAATACAAACACATTAATTATGTAAAAATTCTCATCCCTAACATTCACATCAAACTTTTAGTTCTATCTTCAAACTAGTTGAAAGTGCTTTCACATCGTTAATTTGATTACAAATTACAGGTTTCAAGACCCTCCATAACCTATTAACAATTACAGAAAATCTTAAATTACTATATGGCCCAGATATTCAAAAGGGTTGCGCATGCGTAAGTCCTACATTGCGCCATTCTGCGATATTCAGCAGGAGGCAGTTGCGCCACTGAAAACAGGTTGAGCAACAGCGCAATGCAAATGAATGCATGCTCAACAGGAGGGGAGGAACTATGATAAACCGCGCAACCCGATATTCGGTCGGTTAGCAGAGTTGTGCATGCGCAACCCCCAACCCGCGCCTGCACAACTTTGAGCCCAAAAAAGGATCAGTTGAGGGCCACCCACAGGTGAGCTGCTGCTGTATTGCAGGCGCAACACAGCAGCTGCCATGGCTATTTAACTCAGTCCCTGTGCCCCCCACCAGCCCGATCGCGGGAGTATATCTAGACCCCCAAACAGCTCACAATGCCCGATCACGTGAGTATGTATGACTACAGTCCCCCACAATCTCCGATGCCCCATCGTGGCCAGTATGTATAGAATACACTCCCCCACAATCTCCAATGCCCGATCGTGGGCAGAATGTGAAACAACCCCCAGTGCCCGATCGTGGGCAGAATGTAAAAGCCCCCAACCTGAATATCTCCCTGGTGGTCCAGTGGACCCGTAATGCCGATCGTGGGCAGAATGTCAAGTTACAACCCCCAAACATCTCCCTGGTGTCTAGTGTCCCCATCCCACCCACCACTAAGCCCCTCCACCTGCTCCCTAAAATAAAATTTATTTTAATGGGTTCACCACAATATATCCAAGGCACACTGCCTCTAGGGTAGCTGGTCCATTCCACTGGGGTGTCAAACAGACTAGGCATACTGATGAGTCCTGTAGGATGAAACACGTGTTCATGTCTTCTGTTAGCACCCTTTGCAAACTGTGTGAGAGGCCTTTGGCACCATGCAATTCTGCTTTGGGTTGACCAGCATAACATCTCTGTGGTGATTTGTATATGCAGCCCATGATGCTTTGCATTGTGGGGGCAGGTGTGATTTTGTATTTTTAAACTTGGCTTCCCAGCCAAATGCCCTTAGGGTAACCCTTGCCTCAGTGTTTGCGCACAGAGGTTCTTTGTCTTTAAATAGTTTTTTGTTTTAATGGGTTCACCACAATATCCAAGGCACACTGCCTCTAGGGTAGCTGGTCCATTCCACTGGGGTGTCAAACAGACGAGGCATACTGATGAGTCCTGGTAGGATGAAACACGTGTCTATGTCTTCTGTTAGCACCCTTTGCAAACTGTGTGAGAGGCCTTTCGGCACCATGCAATTCTGCTTTAAGTTGGACCAGCATAACATTCTGTGGTGATTTGCATATGCAGCCCATGATGCTTTGCATTGTGGGGGCAGGTGTGATTTTGTATGTTTGATAAAGTATTCTTTCCTTCAATTGAAGCCAGAGCAATCATGCATAAAGCTCACAGGTGTGGGTGAGTTTTAGGGCATTAGTGAGCAGTCAGCAGGCTTTGATTAAGGCTGTTGAGAGGCGTTGGAGCACTGTGTCAATAGCAGAGCCATAGACAGCTAGGCCATAGTCAATCAAAGTGATGAGTGAACTGTTAGTTGCCAAGTTCAGAGCTTCATAGGTCAGGCAATGTCTGTGCCTGTAGAGGATACCGATTCTGGTGTTAAAGGCTTTGGCCATGATGTCAATGTGCTGTGTATAACTCAGGGCAGTGTCCAGTGTGATTCCCAGGTACTTGAAATGGGGAACTACTTCCAGGGTATTACCGGAGTCATTCTCACTTGCTAGGGCAAAGCCTTTTAACTTGTTTTGGGCAATGTCAAAGTGCATGGTCTTGGTCTTTTTATAGTTCATGACCTGTTTTTGCTCTTTGAACCATTTTTCAGCTGCTGCAAAGCTGCTCTGGAGGTCATATTCCAGAAGTGTGGGGTCAAGGTTGCTAGTAAAGATCACCACATCATCTGCGTAGAGGAGCACCTTCAAATATCTTAGGGTTTATTTAGATGACACCCTAATGTTTGGTACTCATATTGACCATGTTGTTAAGACTGCTAATACAAAGCTTGGTGTCCTCTATCGTCACTGGCATTCTATAACCCTGGAAGTCCTGAAACTGGTTACAAGTTGCTTGGTCTTATCCACATAGACTACTGCCTTGTTATCTATGGTGCCGGCACTGACACTGCCCTCAGAAGGGTAAAAACATACTTAACAAAGCCTGTCACCTGGTTTTGGGGGTGGGTCACTGAACGCATTCTTGTGCCCTCTATCAAGAGACAGGATGTCTCCCTCTTCACCACATGATTATATACCAAACATGCCTACTTGCTAAGAAGCCCTTGCTGGGGTTTACCCCTAGATCAACCTCCTGCCTATTCCAAACTGCCCAACCTTCTATTAGGATCCCAAAATGCAGTTAAGGGGGGCTTGTAGCTTGTGGTGCTGTTCAAAAGAATAGCACATACCCAGGGTCCCTCTCTTTCCGTGGTCCCAAATGGCTCAATGAACTCCCCAAGGACCTGATCAAGTGTAGTAAGGTTAGCCAATTCAAATTGGACCTCCAAGCCCACTTAGCCCAAGAGAATGTCTGTAAATGTTTCCATAAACCCTAACAATAGCTAGTCCTTTCCAAAGCAGAGATCCCTGGGCTCCTTTCATACCACCCCTTTGGACACCAGTGTAAACTGTTAAAATGATCCCCCTTCCCCCCAGTTATTGTTACTCTCACCTCACATCTCTACCCCTCCCCTTAATCTCCCCATGCTACCCCCCTCCTTCTTCATTTCAGCTTCCCCCCTTGCCATGCCTCTCCTCACTCCCCTGGTTCACCTCCTGGTACTTCCCTCCTCCTCCTCTTCCTCCTCCTCCACCTACTCCCCTTCCCCTCTGTTTACCCCTACTACGATTCTCCTCCCCACCACACTCCTTCCTCTATGCCAGTGCACTGACAAAACCTTCTCTAGCTGCTTTACTTATTCAAGCAAGTTCTGGATTCTAGTCCTCTTGCTGTACTCTGCACTTACCCTAGCATAGCTTTACACTACAATCTGCTTCTGAAATCTGTCTATTTCACACTGAACTCAAATCTCGTCATGTTGTGTCCTGGACAACCATGTTCACTAAGTTTCTTTTCAACCAATGTACCCATATGGACCTTTTTGTAACTTGTAACGTAACTTACTATTGAATCTGTGTAACTTTATATAATCTACGTGTTGTTTGATTGTCTTATGTATCTGTGTGACCTGAAACCTATGTAAATGAGTCCCTGACTCAAAGGTATTAATCTCAATCTGAAATAAATAAATAAATAAATAAAAGACACTGAAGAGTAACAGATCGAGTATGAATCCTTGTGGTACCCCTGATCTGACCGGTTGACATTCTGATAGGATTTTCCTGAGCTTTACTTGCTGTCATCACAGGCTAAGGTAGCTACAAAACCATGCTATGGTTTCTAGGGCTAGCCCTATGTCTGACAGCTGTTCAAGGAGGAGGGCATGATGGACTGTGTCAGATGCCTTTGCTAGGTCAACAAAGGCCACCCCTACAATGTGCCTTTTGTCAAGAGCACTATGTATGAATCTAGTAAATTCCAGGAGAGCCATAATGGTGCTATAGCCGGCTTGGAAACCATGCTGTTATGGGCATAGGAGCTGATATTGATTGAAGTACTCCAGCTGGTCAGCCACAATCATTTCAAGGGCCTTGGAGAGCGGGGCGAGTATAGAGATTGGCCTGTAATTGTTTTGAAGAGACCGGTCACCACTTTTGTGTGACTGTGACTGTGGCAGCCTTCCAGATTTGGGGGAATTTGGAGCGGCAGAGGGATAGATTAATTATCTTTGTTAGTGGACCAAGTACTTCATCTAGTGTTAGTCAAACAAATTTTAGGTCCAGAGAGTCCCCACTATGCCTTGATTTGCTGAGGCCTTTTTCAAGGTATTTTCTAGTAGCAGCTTCAGAGACCAGTTAGAAATGGAAGAGTTACCGATTTGATCATGCTGGGGTCTTCTCGCTGACCACAGCAGGAAGGTCATGTCAGACAAATCTAATTGATTTCTTTGACTGGGTGACCAGAGCAGTAGACCAGGGAGGGGCTATGGACATGGCCTACCTAGACTTTAACAAGGCATTTGATACAGTCCCGCACAAAAGATTAATAAACAAATTAGCAGCCTGGGAGTGGGTCCCAGGGTGGTAGCCTGGTTAAAATACTGGTTGGACACAGCGAGTAATAGTAAATGGAGTCCACAGTGAAGAAAGGAGGGTTACTAGTGGTGTACCGCAGGGTTCAGTACTGGGTCTGGTCCTTTTTAATGTCTTTATAAGTGACATTGCAGAGGGACTGGAAGGGAAAGTATGTCACTTTGCAGATGACACAAAGAGCTGCAATAGGGTTGAGACACAAGGTGGGGTGGAAAGGATGAAAAGGGACTTGGCAAGGTTGGAGGAATGGTCAAATGTATGGCAGCTTAGATTCAATGCAAAGAAGTGCAAAGTAATGCAACTGGGAAACAAAAACCCAGGGGAAGAGTACACAATGGGGGGTGAGATACTGACAACAACAAAAATGGAAAGGGACCTGGGTGTAGTCATATCAGATGACCTAAAGGTGGGCCAGCAATGTGAGAAGGCAGTAAGGAGGGCTGGGGGGATACTGGGATGCACGTCACTTTGGGAGATGGTAAACAGGACAGACAAGGGGAGACAGGATTAATTTATGGTGCACAGCAATAAGTCATATACATAGTTGTTCACAGACTGTAAGAAAGTAATGTTGACAAGTCAGAACGCTAAGATGAGGAGAGAGGAGCGGTAGGAGAGGAGGATGTCAGGAGAGGGGGAACTATGCAACCCGGAGGCATTGTCAAGGTGAATATTGAGTAATGAAGTGAATGTGGGTATATTGGGAGTGCAGGGAAGGGGAGGTGGGGGAGATAGGAGAGGGGGGAAGGTACCAAGGGTGAGGGGTAACCAGGGCTAAGGAAGGGAAAGAAAATGATTGGGGCAATGGTAGTGCAAAGAAAGGGGTAAGCTAAAAAGGGGGTGCGGAGGAGGAGGATGGGTCAGATAGAGGCCCAGACTTAGCTGCAGGGATCAACTGTGTTCAAAGATGATCAAGGGATGAGATTATTTGTGGCGTCTAAGTGCTTTCATTCAAATGTGCGGAAGAGGAGACCTTTGAAGTGAGCAAGATGAGGTAAGTTAGTAAGTTCACTGCCCAGGCCATTTATCCAGTTTGGAGCTCTGTAGAGGAAAGATCTTTGGCACTGGCTGATTTGGAACCTTGGTACAAGGAAGTGCTCAGTGGCAGAGGTCCGAGTATGATGAGACATGTGGGATCTGGGCAAGAGACAGGTGATACCAGTTGTCATGGCTCCAAGTAGCACCTTTTTGGCCATTATGCAAGATTGGTATTTGATCTGGCCTTGTAGATTAAGCCATTAAGTTAGTTTCAGAGAGATCTTTTGTTGTTTGCCAGTAATGTCTTTAATGTTAGACCAGAATTTCCTTCTGTCACCTCAGGTGTTTGACAGCAGCTCTGTGGTGCTTTCTTTTGGCCTGTCGAATTGCTCTTGCACAGGCATTTCTAGCAGCTTTATATGACTGAAAATCACACTGTTTCCTGGAGGATTTAGCAAGTTGCCATAGATGGTCACATTGTTTTATACTGTTTACTAGTTCCAGCGTAATCCAAGAGTTAATTGTCCCACGAATCTTCATTTTTTTTGAAAAGGGCATGGATATCGCAGGCCAAGTTGAAGACCATGATGAAGTGTTCTAGGGCAGCATCGATATCATCAGCAGTGTCAAGGAAGGACCAGTCCTGTGAAAATAGTTGATGCTTTAGGAGATCCAGGTGTCCACGCTTTAACATTCGGTTATAGATTGTTAGAGGTGGGGGGAGTGGAATTTATTTGACCAACAGCAAGTGATAGGGGAGAGTGGTCACTGACTGAGTCAGGGTGAATTTTTACATTAGAGATGCAAGCTGGGTGATTTGAATCCAGTCATTAGTGGTGCTAGTTCCTGTTTTATAGTTTAATCTGGTTGGTGAGTTGATGAGTTGAGTGAGGTGTAAGGATGATAAGGAGTCCTTTATAGCCCCGATAGTTCCTGACTAACAGTTAATGTTGAAGTCACCCATTAAAATCATCTCAGAGAGGTGCTTTTTCACCCGTAAAAAGTCCAGGATGCCTTGAAGGCCAACGGTTGGGTCCTTGGGTGGTATGTATACAGATAGTATGGTGAGGGATTTGTTGTGCACTCCCAGGAGCACTTGTACAGATAGAGCTTGGTCAGGGCATACAAAGTCCAACTGTGGCAAGACCAGCCCACTAATGGAATTTTTTATGTAAATAGCACACCCGCCACCCCTCTTTGTGGATCTATCTAGCCTAAAAATTGTGTATCCTGGCAGGGCTATTGCAGAGTCCAGAATTTTCGGCGATAGCCAGGTTTCAACAATTGATAGTATGTCTGGGTTGTGTATAGACACCCAGACTTTCAGGATGTCAATTTTATTTAGAAGGCTACATACATTAATTGTGGCAAGCATAATGGACCCCGGATTAACAGATACGTTGTTAGAGGTTTTGCCGTTTAGGCCCAGGTTTGGGTGATTATTTCCTGATAGCATCAGTAGCATGAGGGCAATTCTCAGGAGGTGGATCCTTAGCAGTTTAGAAGAGCGCCAGTATTATCTTCTGTTGTTAGGGCATTGTATCTTTTTTTTATTCATTGCACAGAACATATGAATATCCAGGAAAAAACAGTGTTAGACATATGTTGCTGCAGGTCTTCAAGTCGATGGGCCAAGGGCGTGTAAAAAAGGGGACCATGGTGAATGAATCACTTCTTGAATCACTTCATCAGTCACCTCCCCCCCATCCCCTTCCCTCCAGTCTATGGAGGTAGTGGTCCTCCTACCTCCCTCGTGAACACAGAGCAGAAATATTTGATCAGTACCTCTGCCTATTTCCCCCTCCTTCTCCACCCACCCCGCCCTTCCTAATCTGAATTATCCAGTCCTTATGGTTCCTTCTTTCACTCATGTACTTAAATAATTCCTTCTCCCCTTCCCTTATGCCCTCTGAGCCAGCCTCAGCTCCTTGGTGGCCTTAGCTTCTCTTACTACCTTGGTTACCTCCCTGGCCCTCTTTGCGTACAACTCCCTGTCCTCCCCCCTCACAGTTCTCTTCATTCACCTAAATGCAGCTGTCTTGGCTCTCATCCCCTCCAGCACCCTCCTGGTCATCCAGCACAGCACCTTAGCCCTGGATTTCTTGCTCAGTGTCCTGGTGCACTCCTTAGTAGCCTCCCTCAGTCCAGATTTTATGATCTCCCACTTCTGGTGCATGTCTATCGCTGACCTAATTCCATCAAGGCTCCCCCTCAGCATTTCCCTCAACCTTCCAAAGTCTGCCTGTCTGAAGTCCACTACCTTTGTTGCTGTCCAGTCCTTTTTAATGTCTTTATAAGTGACATTGCAGAGGGACTGGAAGGAAAAGTATGCCTCTTTGCAGATGACACAAAGATCTACAACAGGATTGATACACAAGGTGGGGTGGGAAGGATGAAAAGGGACTTGGCAAGGTTGGAGGAATGGTCAAATGTATGGCAGCTTAGATTCAATGCAAAGAAGTGCAAAGTAATGCACCTGGGAAACAAAATCCGGGGAAGAGTACACAATGGGGGGTGAGATACTGACAACAAAAATGGAAAGGGACCCGGGGGTAGTCATGTCAGATGACCTAAAGGTGGGCCAGCAATGTGAGAAGGCAGTGAGGAGGGCTGGGGGAATACTGGGATGCATAGGGAGAGGCATCACCAGTAGAAAACAGGAAGTTGTTGGCCATCTGTACAGACAGTCCTCCATGACTGTCCAAAGCTTTAAGGGAGCATTAAAAACATTTTTTAGCCATGCATACAATGATTTTTAATATGGCTGCCATGGAATTTTATTTATGGTTTTAATTATTTATTGAATTGTGTTATGTACAGGTGCCTTGGTTTTGGAAAGGCGCCTTTTATAAATAAAGATTGATGATGATGATGATGATGATGATGATGACAGTCAGTAAGACCACATCTGGAGTACGGTATACAGTTCTGGAGACCCCATCTCAGCAAAGACAAAGACTGGGTAGAGGCTGTCCAGAGAAGGGCAACCAAAATGATGCAGGGTCTGCATCAGAAGACATATGAAGAAAGACTAAAGGAACTAAAGATACATAGCCTTGAGAAAAGGAGGAGGGGGGACATGATAGAAATGTTTAAGTACCTCAGTGGACTCAACAAAGTCCAAGAGGGTAGCATCTTTCAGAAAAAGAGATGTGCAAGAACAAGGGGACACAATTTGAAGATAGAGGGGGGACAGCTCAGGGGCAATGTGAGGAAGTATTTTTTCACAGAGAGGGTGGTGGACACATGGAACAGCCTTCCTGAGGAGGTTGTGGGGTTTAAAACTGTGGGAGAATTCAAGAATGCATGGGACAGACATAAGGCAATTTTTGTGGGGGCTAGGAAGAAATAGGCTATTGGTTAAATAGGATCTTCAGCTTATCCTCTAGGTAGGGAAATGGGCAGACTAGGTGGGCCAAGCGGTCCTTATCTGCTGTCAGAGTCTATGTTTCTATGTCCCCACTGCCTCCTTGCTCGTGCTCAGCCTGAACCACACTGACAGGTGGTCAAATTATGATTAATATTTGTGCTAATTAAAAAGTGGGCCTACTGAGCCACTGACACTGCCACTGACATATAATAATTTTAAATATTTTTTTAATTAGCACAAATATTAATCATAATTTTGTAAACATTAACAAAATTGTTTTAGAAAACTTAACAAACTAATAATAAACAAATTTTAGCAAATAAGTATTGCAAATGATAATCCATATGCATTATGATAAATGGTAATAATTAAACTAAACTTTTGTTATACTTGGGCCAGGATATTCAGAAATGCACCAAAGGGAGGTGCAAAAAGTTTTGCAGCACAAGTACAGTGCGCCATGGCACAACAGGTGTGATATTCAAAGGATGAGCATGACAGGATGCGCCTGCACAACATGGCTGAATATCATATGGATGCGCCATTGCGCACCCAGGGATGTGCAGGTGAGCAAGTCAAGGAGCAACACACAGGCATCCAGCACAGGCACAAACCACACAGCCTGACAGGACAGACCACAGCCACCCCACCCATACCAAGACGGAACACCACCAGGTACAAACCCCCATCCACCCCAGACGGAACACACATTAGGCATGCACACCACTGCAGCATGGCTCCTCACTCCAGCTGCAGAGCAGACATGGACACAGATGGTTAACCAACAATAATATAATGTAACATTCAAAATAAAACTATGTACAGATATATACAATGGATAGGGAAGGAGGGACCACTCACACACAGGGAGGTCAGGGAAGGGAGGCAGGGTGCAGGGACAAAGGCAAGAGAAGGAGACAAGGGAGGGCAAGGGAGGGTACACAGGGAAGGGAAAACAGTCCTGTGCAAGGGCACTGTGGGTGTCCCCGCCCCACAGTCGGGCATCACCAGCGTTGGCACCTCTGGCCATGTAGTGTCTGCACCAGCCACTGCACCACCTGTAGTGTGGTTGTTGTTACATGGAGGATCCACCTCAGGAGCCGTGTATGTACATCACTGGGCCCGACACCTAGGACAAAGGAGGGAACACTGTATGAGTGCATGACCAGAACGTGGCAGCCCACCCACCATGTGCAGCGGGCATCAGTGACATGCACCCCTTGGCTGGCAAACCGCCACCTGCTCTGAGAGCTCCCACATGAGCCGCCTACCCGGGGAACCACAGCCATGCATAACACTGCACACTAATTCCACCCACGTGCAGTACACCACTGCTATGGTGGGCAGGTGACGTGGCCATGCAGGCAGTTGGCAGTGACACAGCCTTGTCCCAGGTGCACTTACAGCCCACATGCAGCAGCCACCCACATGTGCAAAAGCCATGGTGTGGTGCAATGGGCACCACAGGCAGTGCACAGCTGGACCATGCCACGGTTACAGAGGGCCATGTCCCACCCCAACCACCACTGCCCACCCAACACAACATGAAGACAAGTACATGATCCTACCTGCACGCTGAGGCACACTCTGTGGCTGTCTAGCCACCATGCCAACAAGTCCTGCGACCGGTACACCACTCCCTGCAGTGGCCTGACTTGGCCCAGCCACAGCGCCAGTAAGGCGAGCCCACCTCCGACATTTTGGGCCTTGGAGGAATGAATGGAGAAGGAAACATCAGCACCAGGAGAAACCACAGGGCACCCCCCCAGGTACAGTGTGACACCCTGCACAACGTGCCAGTAGCACAGTGGCACAGGGCTGCCAAAATGTACCACCACACCCACTGGGGCATGCAGCCCCAGTCCCCACCCCCAGCAAGGCGAGCCAACAGCACCGCCCCCCTGGAACACAGGATGAGAATGGGCACTGAGCACTTACCTGGCCGTGGCATGGCGCCCCTCCAGATGCATGCCTGTAGTGTCCGTAGATGGTCTGGGTCCCTACGCTGCAGGTCCCCGTACTGGTGCCTGCACTGCTGTCCAGTGTGCTGCCCACCTGTGGCCTCCTCCAGGGCATCTGCCATCTCCTGCCACACCTCAGACCTAGGCCTATTGAGTGGCATCTGGCTGAACAGTGAGTCCACATGTGGCACCACCAGAGCCACCAGGCTAACCATCTCAACTTGAGTCCAGTTCTGCGCCCCTGCTGCTGTTCTGTGCGGCATGCTCACAGTTCAACAGGCAATCCAAAATGGCACCCAGCAACACTCGTACCACACGTGCTGGGGATGCGCTGCCACCGCCAAGTGTGCAGTCAGGGCATGCGTGATCTGAGTAATGCAGTGCTGCCACATGTCACAATGCATCTACAAGGGCAAAGGGCACCCATGGGGTCCAAGGGTCACGCTGTGCACCCTGCACCGCAGTGCTATTGGGCATGGCAGACATACTGCAGAGTAGGGCCATGTGGCTGCCGTAGTACATGGCCCCATTGCACATGGGTGCCATAGTACCTGTGGTGCAGGGGTGCCATCGAAGGCATGGTGCCTGGAGCGCTATTAGCTGAGTGGTGCATGCGTCCAGAGCCAAACAGCACAGCGCCATATGTGCACATGTGCAATAGCGGACGGGCACTGTACTGCCTATCACGCACAATGTGAATGAAATGCCATTGGTATACGTGATGTCTGCATGCTCATGCACGCAGCACAGGTGTTTGCACACATCACATTGTTGCACCATGACTTGTGCATGCATAACTCCATTGTGCAATGTGCAACAATGTGATATTCAACAGATGTATGCAAATCAGCTGATTACAATATCCACAGCGCATCGGCTGCATTTCCACGTCATTACTGTACAGTTGCGCAAGCCCTCATTTGCACGTGTTGCGCTATAAAGGCTCCATGGGGATTGCACAGGATAGGAATGGTTGCATCCCTTAGAGGTAAGGTACACGCTGCAGGATGGTGGAATGGGAGGGTGGATGGGGAGCTAGCAGCACATGCCAACACATGTCACCCTCCACAGGAAGAAGTATGACCGGCCATGAGGAAAGTGAGGAGTATGGGCCTGCATGCAAGCACAGGGCCAACTTCACCAGGGTGGAGTTAGACACCCTATTCCAGGCATACCTGGACCAGGACCTGCTCCTGAGCGGCTCCACAGGCACCCCACATGCCCATGCAACAGCATGGGAGGGTGTGGCCTGTGTTGTGAACCAGCAGGGCAGCCATCAACGGTCTGTGCAGGAATGCAAAAAGAAGGTTGGCACAGACCGGAGCCAGATCAAGGAGAATGTGGCAGCCATCAGGGAAGCGCATGCCACCACAGGCGGGGGTAAGTCAGCCCTGCCCACCCTTATGCCACAGGAGGAGTTGATGGCAGCCACCATGTGGTGCAGCGCAGTTGAGGGCGTGCCCGGTGGAGGGTTCCAGACAGGTGGAAGCCATCACTGTATAGTCAGCATGGCAGGGACAGGAGCAGGGGGATGGGGGCAGGGGTGGGTAACAGCAACACTAATGCCACTTTGTTCCCTTCCAACTCCTGAACACCTGCAAGTGGTGTCAGTGGTGGTAGTGTCCACTGTGGGGGCAGTTCTGGCCCCGGAGGACCATCCAAGCACCTGCAGCAAGCACTGTGGCATGGATCGACTGCAGGTCAGTACCTCTGCCCATTCTGATGCTGGCAGCATGGATATGGACGAGACCCTAGCTGCGTTCCAGCAGGACACCAGGCATGGTGTCCTGTGCGCTGAGACGCAGGTTGTGGCGGGGTCTGGATCTGATGACGATGACAACAGCCACATCACAGACAACTCTGTTGTGGCTGCAGGAGAGACACCCATACCACAGGCAAGACACGTCAGCGCAGCTGGTGGCCCAGTGGTGGTTGCCCGCACACCGGCCACTGTAGCAGGCATAGCTGAGACTGCTACAGGTACAGCAATGGATGGCTGTGGTGGCAGTGGTGGCTGTGGTGATGCAGCCACACTGGTGTTACCCTGCACACAGTGGCTGGAGGGGCAGCAGCAGCAGCTGGACGGTGTTGAGGGGGGCCTGGGGCAGTGCCCGCTGCCAGTGCAGGGCATGGCACCCAGCCCCAGGAGGGACCCACTGTACAGTGCCCACCATTGTGGGGTGCTGGGCTGCAAGGTTGGGATGCACACTTGGGTTGGCACAGTGACCCTGTGGCCCAGGGTGCTGACCCCTTGGACAAGCACACCCATCTGCTCCAGGCCTCTGTTGAGCAGCAAGTGCAGCTCGCAGCATGAGGCGTGCGCTCCGTGAGGAGCTGCGCCAGGTGGCAGAGTGGTGGGACAGGGACTTCACCCTACTCCTGATGGAGAACCGACAAATGTGGGTGGACATGGCCAAAGCCATGGATCAGCTGACCACTGCGGTCACAGCCGGACTAGCACCTCTGGCCACCCTGGTGCGTGGCCATCCGCCGCTCACACTACGGAGCGCATCCTCCACTCCTCAGGCCTGGTGGCATGCGAACCCCTCGGAGTCACAGCCAGGGTCTGCTGTGGGCATTCCCAGCACGCCCGGTGCACGCATGGTGTGGAGTCTGTAGACACCTGCACAGACATGGTTGCGGTCCTGCAGTGTCACCCCTGGGGGACCGTCTGTGACACCCCCTGTGGCTGAGACACAGGCAGCAACTGCTGTGCTTTCCCAGCATGGCCATCCACATGTCTGTGGTGGCAGTACTACCGTGCGGCGATCCTGAACCGCCCACCTCTGAGTACACTGTTTGCTGCTGCCCTGTGTGCACATTTGTGCATCATGTGTGTCCCATGGCTGTGGCAACCATGGTTGACCCCGCACATGGCCCATGTGCCCATCCACCCAGCTGCTGGACACTGTGACATGTGCACGATGATGCCGGCACAGTGCTGACTGACACTGTGCAGTGCCGCTCAATGCCTGACACATGCTCGGTGTCCATCTCTGGTCGTGGGCATGATGGGTCCTATGTGCATGTGGGTGTGTGGGGGTGTGTGTGTGCGCATGTGGTGTGCAGGCCTGTGCTGTGTTCTGCTTCAGTGCCTGTGCCCAACCCCTTTCCAGGCCCCTCTCTGCCAACCCAGGCACAGGGAGCACCCATGCCTGCCTGTCCACTGTGCCCTGGTCCTTGGCCCTTACATGTGGCCGTGTACACCTACCTGTGCATTCCATAATGCTCCTCAGTGATTGTGTCTCTGTGCTGCTCTACTGTCCGTATCAGCTGGGGATCCCTTCGCCCAGGGGGGGCTGCCCACCACCAGATCCGGCAGCCTCTTCATCCCCACTGCTGTCCCCCTCTTCGACCTCGACAGCTATCCCACAGTCGGTGGCCATGTTGTGGAGTACACAGCAGGCCATGAATAGGCCACAGGCTTTTGAGGGGCTGTACTGTAGGGCACCACCAGACCTGTCCAGGCAACAGAACCAGGCCTTCAGCAGCCCGAACGCCCACTTGATGATGTTCCATTTGCTGGTGTGTGCCTCATTGTATTGCTCCTGTGCAGGGGTGAGCAGCCAAGGCCGGAGTGGGTAGCCACTGTCACCTGTGTGGAGAGATGTCTGGTTAGCTTGGTGGCCTGTGTCAGTGCACCCCCCCACCATCCCAGCCATGACCCCTGGCGCCCATGCCCTGGCATCCCACACACACTGCCCTGCTGTTCCCATCATGTGGCATACACAGCATACTCACCGACTAGGTAGCCGGTGGGGAAGTCCCCACTCTTGAACCTCTGGCACAGTGTCAACTGGTGCCAGATGAAGGCATCATGTGCTCCCCCAGGGTGAGTGACACAGACATTGATTACGTGCCCCCTGGCATCGCACAACACCTGGCAGTTGATGCTGGGGTAGCCCTTCCTGTTTATGTAGGCCATCCCCTCCGGGCCTGATGGTGCATGGATATCAAGTAACATGGGTGCAGTCGATGGCCCCTAGCATGCCAGGCAACTGTGGCACCCTGTGGAACTCCTGCATGTTTGCTGTACGCTCTGCCTGTGTGCTGGGGAAACGGATGTACTCCGCAGCATGTGGCAGCAGTGTGCTGAGGAATTGTGTGAGGAGACATGATGCAGCCAACTGGGTTATGCCTGTGGTGTCTCCTGTTGGTCTCTGGAAGGTGCCTGTGATGAGCAGGCACATGACGGCCATGACCTTTGTCTCCACAGACAGGGCGTGGTTCTGTCTTGTGGGTGCCTGCATCTCCTCACTGCACAGCTCACACAGCCACCTCAGAATGGCCTGATTCATGCGGTAACAGCCTACGATCTCTGTGTCACTATACTGTTCAAAGGTGATGCGGGCATGGTACCAGCTGTTCCGGGCATACTGCTGAAGGGCCCTTCCATGGCCATGCTGGTCTGTGTGCTGCCTCCTAACTTTCCTCATTACTTTCTCCATCTAGAATGTTGCACTGGCCATGGCCTGGGCTGTAAGTCCTCCCCCTGGGCGGCCCTCTCCACTGGCCCCCTGACTGTTGGCTGCTGTCTGTGCCTCTGCATCATGCACACTCCTGTTCGGGGCTGCCTGGCCTGCTGTCTGTGGCCTCTGCCTTCCACCTCTCCACTCACCTGTGCTGCTCCTCCTGTGCTGGGTGTCACAGACACCGACTATGAATTGTCCTACACCCTGTCTCATGCCCACTCACGGCGGCACACACACACACACACACACACTCCCACTCACTCACATGCTGACATGCCCAGTGTCTGGCACTTTCAGGCTCCCAGGTCACCACTCTGTGCCTCTCTCAGCCTGCCACACTTCTCTGTGGCTCCTCTTTGGCCTCTCGGGTTGCCCCCTTGCTCCCTCTCAGTCTGGCTCCCCTGTGGCACAAGCTTCCTTCCCTTACTTGCTCCCTCTTTTAACATGCTCAAGGCTGCTCCATGCATGTCCTAGTTGCTCCTCTCTTGTGCCATTCACCTGCCATTGAATATCACACTGTGCCACGTATGCATGGCTACGCCCCCTGCATTTGCACATGCATTCATTATCCTTGCACATTAGTGCATTGGTACTTTCGCTGCGCATTTTCTGCCACTGAATATCGCTCTCCGGCTCATTGCCACACTTGCGCTGGCACATCTCTGTTGTGCATTGCACAACAGCTCTGAATATCCAGACCTTAGTATTTAACATAACCTTTATGCATAAAACATGCAAACTTGTAAGATTAATGTTTTAGATTATTTTTGTATAAAACTTGTTTTAAAACTTCATTGCATGTAAAATGTATTTTTTATTAGAACTGGCAACAATTTATTACATTAGTGATTTGTACTATACTTTTGTAAAACTCAGTTCTAACTTTTTAAATTATGCACATTTTTTAGTTTAAAGCTTTTAAGGTATATATTAAGATTCTATAGTTAAAAGCAAGTTTTTTTTACCTTTTTAGATAAGCTAATTTAAATTACCAAGACTATTAATTAAAATTAGTGAAAGTTATAAAAAAGGAATAGTTATATTTTTGGTTGTAGACGTGTTTTTTTTGTTTGTTTGTTTTTTTACTTAGAACTCTGGCTGAGTCTGTCTTTTGATTAAAAGGTTTTTTTTTGTTTTTTTTTATCAGCTAACCTTGACCCTGGAACTTTTTTTATCATGGATACACTCTGCAAGTTAAACATTTGCTGAAAAGTAGTTTTTCTATTTGTGGAACACAGTTTTAATCTGCACAATCCATAGCAATACTGGATTTTAAGAACTTTTTGTGGATAGCAAAGTTGTTTTAACAACTAGAACTTAATGACTGTTTTTGTTTTATTTGCTTTTAAAACTTGAGGACACTAGAAGCTTGTGTGAGTTTAAAAAAAAGTCTGTGTCTGGTTAACAACAGGCAACATTACTGTAGTTAAGGTTTAGCAAACAAAACACAGACCTTGCTTTATACACAATAAGAATGTCCTTGGGTTTTTTTCTTGCAGCTAGACATCTTTTGGCAGCACGGCATATGTTTTTGGTTATTTTTAGGCTGGTATCTGTATTTTAAACAGGCGTGGCCCAAGGTTTTTTGGCCTAGCTACAGCATAAAGCCATTAAAATTTTTAGTTAAACTAACATAGATTTTTTTTTTCCATTTTTATCTTAGTCCAGAATGAGGTGTGACCAGACAAATTGTTTAATGTAAAACTGCCCTGGTGATGACATCACCAGATTTTGATTGGCCTGAGTCACTAGGAAGGTAGAACATTTTAGAAGATAAATGATGATGTACAGACATGCCTTTTAAGACACTCTCCTTTTTTCAAACTTGTTTTTGGTTAAAATTATTTTTTTAAATAACATTTTAATTTAACCTCATTTAAACATTAAACTTACATATTTAGATGTTTTACCTTAAGTCAATTATTTTGGTGTAATTTTGATGTTTTTGACATGGATATTTTTTAAGTTACACTATTAAGGTTATAACTTTATATTTTTAATACAACTTTTTAAAATAAAATGATAGCCTTGCTCTAATTATTTTAAGCTATAGAATGATATACAATTGGGAAGAAAATTCAATTTTTAAAGTCTTTTTAGCATTACTTTTTTGTATAAACACATGAGTTCTTTGTTTTTTAAGAAAAACAATAAATCACTGTTGGAACAGTTAATTTACTATAAACTTTTAGACAGTATTTTTTTATAGCAACAAACTACAGATTTAAGATTTATATTGTTAGACTTTCTGAGATGTGAGCTATTATGAGATACTAGATTTGTTTAATTTTGAATAAGAAAATTATATTAAAATAAGTTACAATTATAACTCTTGAACTCTTCAGTCTGCAATCATGAAATTTGGTAAGCTTATTTATTATACTATTGTCCAATAACTGCTGTTTTTTTTTGTGGCATTACGTTGCATCTTTAAACTATAAATACAATGTTTTATTTGTATACAAAGTAATGCGACTCTTACTCACTTTTTTATTACACAAGTTTATCCTTAGTGCTAGCCTGTATTAGTCACATCACCTCCTATCTAATTGTAGTCATGAATACCTAACCAAGACTTTTTTTGTACAAACACATAGGGTGGGATATTCAAAAAGGTTGCACCATGCGCAATAGGGTTGCGCCTGCGCAAGTCCAAAATTGTGCCATTCTGCCATATTCAGCAGGAGGCAGTTGCACCCCCCAAGGCAAGCTGAACAACAGCGCCATGCAAATGAATGCATGCTGAACTGGAGAGGGAGGAGCCATGCATAAACTGCACAGCCTGATATTCAGCGGGCTGTGCAGAGTTGTCTGGCACAACCCCCAACCTGTGCCTGCACAACTATGAGACAAAAAAAAAGGAGTACGTCGAGGGCCACCCACAGGTGAGCTGCCACATTGCAGGGTGCAACACAGCAGCTGCCACCTGTGGCTGGCCCTCAACCTACCCTGTGCCCCCTGCAGCCCAATTGTGGGCAAAGTGTAAAAATCCCCTCCCCGACTGGCCTGATCATGGGCAAAAGCAAATAACCCCCCACCAGCCCAATCATGGGGCAAAGTGCCCCAGAACATATCCCTGGTGGCCCAGTGGACCACTAAGCCCGATCGCGGGCTGCATACTGTGGCGACACCCCAAGACCATATCCCTGGTGAACTGAGTGTCCCCCACCCACCCACCCACGAGCCCCACCACCCGCTCCCCGGCGGTCAGCGGGCGGCAGCATCCACCATCTGCCACCGCCACCTGCCAGCTGACTGCCAGTGAGGGCTGCATGCCAGTAGTGCAGAGCAAGAGCCAATGGGTGTGCAGCCCATACCCATTAAGGCAGTACAGATATGTAATTAATTAATTCATTCACATATCTGGGTTGCCTTAGTATAGACTGCATGCCCACATTAGTCTTCTCCCTGTGGCGTGCAGCCCTACTGGGCAGTCAGTCAGCGGTGGCGGGTGGCAGGTGGTGGGTTGCTGCCACCCACCGCTGCCCAGGGGAGCGGGTGGTGGGGCTTCTTGGGTGGGTGGGGTGGGGACACTAGATCACCAGGGATATGGTCTTGTGGGGGGTGTCACCACATTATGCAGCCTGCGATCAGGCTTAGCGTCCACTGGACCACCAGGGATATGTTTTATGGGGTGGGGTTTAAACTTTGCAGCCCACGATCGGGCTTAGCAGTCCACTGGACCACCAGGAATATGTTCTGGGGGACACTTTTGCCCTACGATCAGGCTGGTGGGGGGTTATTTATGCTTTGCCCGTGATCGGAGCCAGTCAGGGAGAGGGATTTTTATGCTTTGCCCACGATCAGGCCAGTCAGGGGTGGGGTCTTTACACTTTTTGCACAATCGGGCTGCAGGGGCGTTGGTCCCCAAGGGCTGCTGCTTGGGAGGGCGCCAGGTGCAAGTCCTCAGGGATCGGCGCACCTGCATGCTAATGGCATGCAAATGGGGCCATAACTAGATGCAAATGGCCCCCCATGCACCTTGCATGAATTATGGCCCCATTTGCATGTCACCTTTTGAATGTTGGAAATTTGTGCATGGCACAATGGTACTTGTGCCACCGCAACTTGAATGCTCTACTCTGACCACTTGCGGTGGCGCAAGTTCCACTGCGCCATGCACAGTGGCTGTGGCCCAGGGGTGGTATTCAAAGGAGTTGCTCAATAGTGCAACTCCTTTGAATATCAACCTGGCCACACCCCTGCGCAACTATTTTGTGAGGCGCAAGGGCTTGCACCACAAAATAGCGCAGTTTGAATATCCAGCCCATAAATTCTAATAAAAGTGTCTTCCTTGGAATGTGGAACATGTAAGCTAGGCTCCATTTTATCTCTGTTTTACAGCCAGAGCACAGAGCCCTGAAATTTAAAGCAGTCTCTTTAAAACCATTTTTTTCTGAACTCTAAAGCTGGCTTCATTTTAAATGGCATCATTTAATGTTTTTTTAAGACTTAATCCACTTTAATCTTAACCAAAAATTAAACTAAACATTTTTTTATCTTACTACCATATAAAATCACATAATAATAATACAAATAATAATTACAAATACATTTTTAATAATAAAAATAAAATAATTGTTCCATTAAGGGTTTTGTCCCTACAGCATGGGTTCCCCAGTCCACCCCAGGAAGATTGAGGTCCCCGACAATGACCACACTCCCCTTGCTACACACCTGTTGAATCTGATCCATCAACTCCCTGTCCATCACCTTGCACTGTGCTGGTGGTCTGTACACCACCCCTAAGCTCAGTTTCCTACCTTTGGTTCCAGGAACTGCATCCTCAACGTCTCCGTCCTCCCCTCCTTCCCCTCATCCCTTGTGCACTTGATCCCATCCTTTACATAAATCATCACCCCTCCTCCCTTCCCCACTTCCCTGTCCTTTCTGCACACCCTGTACCCAGGAATCATCAGATCCCAATCCTGGTGTTGGTTGGCCCACTTCTCCATGATGGCCATGACATCCACCTTTCCTATGCTTAAGACAGCCTATAGCTCAGCTACTTTATTACCCAGGCTCCTTGCATTTAGGGAGACTACCCTCCACCCAGCCCCTACCTTCTCCTTGCCCTGCACCCAGTCCACCTGATTCCCCCCATGGCATCCCTTCCTTACAAACCCTACTGTATTGGGGGTTAGCTCAGACTGCTCCCCTACATGGTGGCCCTGCATATTAGCTGCACACTTGCCACTACCCTTTCTAGTTTAAAATCCCCCTGGAAGCTATGTACTCCTTCAATTTCTGTTTCAAGGCCCCCTGCCCAGCCATACCTATATGTAATAGTGAAGATAATAAAACAAAAATAAACTATTTGAACATGTGAAGGATTCAGAAAAGTGATAGTTGCACCCCCCAGGATATATGGGAAATCACATCAATCCCATGCTAATTAACAGTTCTTGGTTCAAAGGTGCAACCCCTGGTTAAGATAAAACACCTTTGTGTCCCATGATACCCAGTTACACCATCAGGAGCCCCGAGGATGTGTGGCAGGCAAAGAGGCAGAGTTCAGTTCAATCATGGATCAGCATTACATCGTGGTGGAAAACATAACCCAGAGATAAAACAAGCATCCAATCTCACGTAGCACTGGATACATGCCGAGGCAGTCACTGTTAGCTTTAAGAGAGGTGCATGGCAAAGGTGCTGGATGCTGGATACCATAGTCTTATAACACAAGCAATACTGCAACTATGGAGTTAAACAGAAACTTCAAACAGGGTAATCTGAGGCAACCAGACAGCTTGCTGTTAAAAGTGTCCTACTAGTTGCACAGCAAGAAGGTTGCAGGGAAGTTACTTACACAAGTTCACCTTGTTGCAGACTGTTCCTCCAAGGTGACTTCTTATATGTCCATCAAGATGAGGGTGGCAGTAAGTGTGCTACTTGAGGGGAGCACAATGCTTGTTGGAATTGGTGTAAGCTTCTGCTGGTGAGGAAAACAGCAGCATTTGTCCCTGACATGTCACAGAGAGGGTAGCAGGATATAAAAATGAGTAGGTAATTTCCCAGTTTCAGAGGCCTGCCTTCACTTTGTTGAATGTCTGGCAATGTTCAAGAATGTTTCTAGGATAATCAGGGTAAAGTAACACTCTAGTCCCATTTAATAAACTCCTAGTTCTCTCGCTCGACATAGAATCAGTTCCTTGTCTTGGAGTCATAAGAGCTGCTTGGCTGCTGATGTTCTCCATCTTAATCCTGTGAGCTCTGACAATTTCAAAGTCAAAGCCTATGGGTTCTAGTTGTAGCCATTTTTGTAACTTTTGTCTTACAAAAGTGACTGAATCCTATCCCTCTGCAGCTTCTTTCAGTCCCAGGAGCTGTAGGTTTTTCCTATAGCCTCACTCCTCTAAATCTTTGACCTTCCTGCTCAATCACTCCATGTGCTTTTCAGCAGTTTGAAAGTGGGTTGCAATGGTGGTGTGTGCTGCATCAAGGTCCTCTATCTTACCATTGGCCATGGACACTCAGCCAATGAGGGAGGAGATCACCATCTGGGTGTCAGTTACTGTGTGCCTAATAGACTCCATGTTCACTGCAATTTGCTGCAAGAGCACTCTATGTTTATCTGTGTCAGAAGCCAGAGGAGTGCTGGATGAAGCAGCAGTGGCAATCTTAGGTGGAGAATGGTCCAGCCTGGGAGGTGAGGTAAGACAGTCTTTTATTCTCATCTGAGGGATTGTTGGCTGTCCAAAAAGCTGATCTCCAGTTGCCATGTTCCAAAGAAGCTTGCTTTACTATGCTGTTTCTCTGGATGTTGTAAAAGGTCACTGGATGGTAGTGAATTGGCGGAGGGATCACACAGAACTAGAGGGTTAAGTGGCCATCTTGGTTAGGCACACACGTGACCATCATGAAATTGTCAATGTGATTGGTTTATCATGACCTTCCCTTTGTAAACCTGTGCTAATTCTGTCCATTAGCTTATTTTCTCCTGAGAAGTCCGTTATCTACTCTGTAATTACTGGTAACCCCCTTTAATGCACGGAGTTGATATGTGTTTAAAATGCCATAATAACTAGTAGAACCAGTTATTACGGCGTTTAGTGCCATTCATTTAAAATATGCCACCTCATTGGCCTAAGTCTGTGTGGGGGTGGGCCAAATACCTAAAAAAACGCTGCTCCATTTTTTCCGTTATGGAACACCCACACTGATTCTTCATCTCTCATCACCATGGTAGGTAACTTTTTACTGTATATGAATATTTATCTAGTTAATACTGCCTTTACTAGTTTGAAATTATGTCTGGTTGATCCTGCAGTTTGTACTCTTCGTGTGGGTCTTGACAGCAGCTGCATCGCAAACAGAGCATGTTATTGAGGTTCACTGCAATGTAAAAAAAAAAGAGAAGAAACAGGTAGAGAGAGAGTGTTTGTGTGTGTGTCTGTGTGTGTGTGGATGTCTGTGTAGGTCTGTGTGTGGAGCTGCTCTAGTAACTTTGGCATTCATTCCCTTGTATCTTTTGGTTTACTTGGTTTACTTGGTTTATGGGACAAAAGAAGGCAATTGCCTATAAGTGTTGTCCTCCACATAAGTGGATTATTGTAGATGACCTTGTTCGGTCAACCATTTATCCAGTTTAGATTTAAAAATCGAAAATGAGGGAGAGACTACAATGTCCTGGGGAAGAGTATTCCATAGTCTCGGAGTTCTTATTGAAAAAAAATTTTGTCTATTATTAGTTTTACATTTAGCAATATTAAGCTGTCTATTATTAAGTCTAGAACCAGTTTTCCTATTTGCGAAGGAAATACCACCTTGTTTCATTAAAATAGGATTTTGGATAATCTTGAAAAGTTGAAGTAGGTCGCCCCGTGTTCTTCTTAATTTAAGCGAGTGCAGACCTGTTTTTATGAAGTCTAGTATTATAATCTTCATGAGCTAAGTGTGGAATAGATTTTGTAACTTTTCTTTGAATCTTCTCCAACCTATCCACATCTCCACGAAGATATGGACTCCAAAATGGAGAACCATAGTCCATATAGGGTCTAATGTGTGATCTATAAAGTGGGAGAATACATTGCTCAGTTCTAGAAATGAAAATATTTTGTATTCTACGAAAAAGTGAATTTGCTTGATTTGCAATTTTATTACAGTGAGACACTTGAGTCAACTTGTTATTTACTAGAATCCCCAAATCTTTTTCAAAACAAGAGGTTTTAATAACAGAATTATTCAACGAATATTCTTGTTGGAGTTGTTTTACCAAAGTGCAGAACAGCACATTTGGATGTGTTAAACTCCATTTATTTGTGCGTGCCACTGCTCAATTTTGAAAGGTCATTGAGTAATGTTTGTCTGTTTTCACATTATTTACTGCTCCACCAAGTTTGGTATCATCGGCAAATTTCATCAGTAGATTAGTCGACTGGATTTCCATATCGCTGATAAAAATACCAAACAAAGTCGGACCCAAAACCGAGCCCTGTGGCACCCCACTCGTCACATAGCCACAGTCAGACAAAGAGCCATTAACCCGCACCCTCTGCGACCTGCCAGTCAGCCAGTTTTTTATCCATAACACAATATTTGTTGAAAAACCTAATTTGAGTAGTTTAGAAATGAGTGTATTATGAGACACTTTGTCAAAAGCCTTGCTGAAGTCTAACAGAATAACATCAGAAGGGATATTTAAATCAAGGTTAAGACTAATAAAGTTGTAAAATGATAATAAATTAGTAGTGCATGAGAAACCTGTTCTAAATCCGTGTTGTGTAACATCTGTAAGATTAAGGGATATTATTTCCTTCTCCAATAATGATTTGATTACTCTTTCAAGCAATTTACAGGAATGGAAGTTAAACTTATGGGGCGATAATTGTTAACTAAGGAATAGGAACCTTGTTTATGAATAGGAGTCACTATGGCCTTACGCCAATCAGCAGGAACTTCAGATACACATAGAGATTTATTGAAAATAATTGATAAGGGAAAGTAATTTTATCTATAGTACCTAAGAGGAATTTTGGGTGAATTCCATCCGTCCCGGACTGGTAGTTTTCTTAAGAGATAACAATAGGTTATAGATGTCCTTTTGTTGGACAAATTTCTCATTACCAAATAGAGGTGAAATGATTGTTGTGGATTTTGAGGGATCTTGGGTAAATACTGAAATGAAATAGTTGTTTAATGTAGAGGCTATAACAGAATCAAATTTATTATTTTATTTTGAACATAAGGGGCCAATTTTTTATGGTTTCCTTTCTTACTATTTAAATAGGCATATAAGATTTATCTTATCCTTTGTATGTGCTATATGAAATTCTAAGTTTCTTTTGCTGTTACTATTAATTTTTGAGTAATCTCACTGATTCTCTGTATTGTAGAAGTAACTCATTATTATTACTCGAGAGTAAGTTACTATTTTTCAGGCGTGCAAACAATGTATGCTTCGTCGTATTTGTTTTAATAAATTAAACCATAAAGGTATTTTCCTTTATGGTTATAAATACATTATTAGGAACATATTTCTGCTCAACTGTGAGTATCTGTGTCATTAAAATCCCATGCCTCAAAGGTATTGAGGGTGCTAAGACGTTTCCAGTCAATATTATCTAAGTAGGTATTTATTTTATCGAAATTGGCCATATCATAATGTTTAATTGTTTTATTTATGGGTGGCGTATGACAAGAAACAGATATGGAAAGGAATATAGATTTATGATCACTGTTACCCAAGGGATCAGATAAATATAGATTACTAACCGGAATATCATGACTGGTTAAGACTAGGTCTAAAATGTTATTGCCCCTCGTGGGTTCTTTAACTAGTTGAAACAAACCCAAATCGATTATAGTAGTAAGGAAACTTTTTTCGTTGTTATTGGAGCCCATTAATGTATTCCAGTTAATATTTGGAAAATTAAAGTCTCCTAAAAGGAGAACTGACCCCTTACTGGTGAACTGAGTTATGTCTTCTAGTAATTTTGCATTCTGTAAACTATCAAGTGAGGGGGCACGGTAACAAGTACCTACCAAAATTTGGGGGATGCCTATGGGTTGGATATAAACCCAAACGCTCTCAGTATTATATTCAATAGGAGATTGAAATGATGGAATATTGTCTTTAACATAGATACTGACTCCACCTCCAGACTTAGTGTCTGGTCTATTTTTAAAATAGTGTTTGAACCCTGGAATCTCAGCAGAATAGTTTTTGTAGGAATTTCCCCAGGTTTCAGTAACTGCAATAATTGACAGGTCCAAGAGATGTGCTTTAAGTTCCAATTCAGCTTTTTTAACTGCATTCAAAGATCGTGCATTAAGGGATAGGATGTATAAAAAATAATGCCTGTGCAAGGTGTGTGTTACCAGGATTTTTCACACGTGCTCGGTGTGTGATGATCTCATAAACCCTGACAGTGTTTGTCTATTATCACACACTCCTCAGGTGCGTGAAGAATCCTCATAATACACACCTGTACAGGATTTATTCTCTGTTTAATGATTGACCCCTGCAACTTTCACAATCTCAATATCAAACTCAGTTGCATGTAATTATCTAAGTTATTCCAGCCCCTCTCTGATGTAAGGAGACCACAAGTAAGTGAAGACTGGTATGGTCTCAATATCCCATATTAGTATGAGAAACTAGATGGAACTATACAAAAAGGTTGTGGTAAAATTAATGACATTGTGTTTGATTCACAACTTGCATGTATGGGTAAAGCTAATTCCTGTGCAAAAGGTCATTTTCTAACATGTGTAGGCAGTAGAATGACATATGGTTGCATATTGTGATAACATTTATAATTAACTAATTTATTGGCAAGTCATTTCTCAAAACCAGACTGGTATCCCCATTACCAAATTTATTCTTAATTCTTTGTGGGTTTTATTGCAGGAATGCTAGCAGAAGGATATCTCTACACAATCTCCTTTTGTAATGAGGAACACTATGATGCCACCTTCTTAAGCACTCCAAGTGAAGAAAAGAGTTTACAAGAAATGTCTGCAGTAGCTGATGTCTCTTATTCTTCTACAGGTGACTTTCACAGCAGGTCTCTCTTTCAAAGGTGCAGAACTCTAGGCAGGTTCATTACAAGATCCAAAGATAGAAGAGAAAGTAAAAGACAACATTTAGACACCATTTCAGAAGTCAACCAGAATATGGCAATTGAAAGGAAAATGTCATGTGTTGTTGACATTCCAGGAGGCACTAGTGTATGCAAAGACACATACCTAGTTCCATCATCTTGTAAAAGTATTTGCAAAAACTACAATGACCTTCATATTGCAGGAGACCAGGTGATGGCAATTGATTTAGCAACAACAGATTTTACCTGCGACAGTAGTGTTGAGTTTTGTGATGGCCCCTTTTTGCAGTCATCAGAAATCCCTTCACCAACTGAATCTTTAAGGCTCTTAAATGAGTTCCCACGGAAGGTGACTGGTGGGGACTCTTCTTGCTGGCGGGTGGGTAGCATAAAAGATAAAAGCATCATGCATCACTCTCAGCCATTGTCCAATTCCATGCTGAATGAGTACCTGGAGCAGAAAGTGATGGAGCTGTATAAGCAGTACATGATGGACAATATGCTCAACAGTGCATCACCCACAAAAGTATTGGCATCTGAACTTATAATGAACAACGTGGACCAGATCTGTATGCAGATCTCACGAGAGCAAAATATGGAAACCACCAAGGCTAAAGACATGGTCCTTACCTGCTTATTACAAGTTGCTAGTGGAAAGCAATCCACAGAAATTAGCACTCCTAATTTACTGATTTCTGCAGAGAGTAATGCAAACTAGCATGGTAATTTCAGCAAGGAAATGTTTATCCAGATTATGTTGACTTGTTTCTCTTACTGTGTATTTCACATTTGCTGCCTTGTATCATACTGCCTTATTTGCTGCTTTGTATCGCCATACTTGAACAACCTAGACTCTGATGATGTGACTATTACTTTTATGCTAGGAAATTATAGTTCCATTTTGTGATGTGTGATTGTTACAGTAAAGTACTGTGGGTATTTTTCAGTGTCTGATTTGCTACTGGTAAATTTTTGCTTTATTTTAATGCACTATATTGTTGTATTGCACCTTCCTGTGTATTTGCACTATCTAATTCCCTTTAACTCCTTCTCCTGGCCACAGCTGGAAATGCACTCTGGCTCAACGTTCCTTTCCCAAACAACAATTTTAAATAAATGAATAAATTAGGACTGTTAGTTCTGGTCAATGTGTGAAACATAAAAAAGTGTGTCTATTGTTATAGTACTGTGCATTCTATTTTTTTATCCTTCCTTTCTTATTGATGTGACATGACTCTCTTTTGGACTGTATATAGGTTCTAAATCTTTTGCTGCTGGAACCCATGTTGCTGGCTGCAAGACCAGTACCTTCTGCTTGACCCAACCATGTACTGTCCCTGAGTTATGCCTTCTGGGTAGACTTGCCAGCCAAGTATGTGGAACAGCAGAAAACCTTGGCCCAAAAAGGGGAAGGGGCAAGGGATCCAGAGGTCTGTTTGCAATAACTTGCTAGGATGGTTGCAATGGAAATGAGAAGCATGGTGGCCTCATCTGCCTGTGTTCCATCTCTTCTTTTTCCACCATTTTTTTTTATCCTCTAACTGTGCAGGACTGTCATATATACAATCCTTAATCACAACAGTGACAGCAGGTAATCTTGGTCCTCCCACACAGCCCCTTCCAACTGCACCACTGTCTGTAAATATATGGGAAGTCACACAGTGAAATTCATTACTCCTTCCTAGGAGAGCATCTTCTGGGATGATCAGTCCTTCTTCTAATGACCCATCACTGCAAACTCATGTTGCTTATTTTCCAGCATAACAAGGGGTACCCACGGATGCTATTCTATTGGGTCCACCTTCTGCATTCTTTTTTTAAACATAACTGCCTTATCTTATGAGTTAGGAGTATGCATCAGCTACTCACTGTATGCATATCTGAGCTGAAAAACCATAGAAGACCTGGCAGCTTACATTAACACAGAGTGATTAGTGGATGCATGATGTTAGCCTGTGACATGGTGGCAAGCAATACTTTACAGGATAAGGTATGGAGAAGCACGGTGAAGATATATAACAGACTAAGAAGGTACTAAAACATTTTTTAACACACCTGAAGACTAATTGCCAGGATAGTTTCTGGGGAATTTTAGTTTATGGTGTTTTCTTTTAAGAATTTCTGTCCTGCTAAAAGCAAATTTGGTAGATTTAGTGGAAATATAACAGTATTGTTTTTATGAAATTCCATGTTCTATTTGAATGCAGCAATGTCGTTGTTTGAAGTTATAAATTGGTAAAAATAGGTTACTCACCTGTACCTGTAGTTCCAGGAGTGGTGTATATAGTCCACATCCACACAATAGCAGTTCCACCAGAAGTGCTGATTTGTTGGAACGTCTTTAAGCTCTCTATATGTTCCCCCTATCACCCGGGTAGTATATCCTCTGGCTCCACCTCATGATGTCAGATCTTGCATGCTGGAAGTATGAATCCATGTGCTATTTGCCAGGGTAGATCTGGTGAGTGGTATGGATGTAAACTATATGCCACTCCTAGAGCTACGGTTACAGGTGAGTAACCTATTTTCCAAGGCGCATGGATATATAGCAGTTCACTTATCCACATGATGGCAGATTTCCATCAATTTTCTGGAAGATGCAACAAGGCATGTACCCCCTTTTAGCCAGTAGTTATTGCTGATCGTAGTATTTATTAATTTTATAATAATGAGTCATAGTGTTGAATATTTATTTATTATACTGTGGTGCTATTTTGTATATACAATTAATTGATTGTGTTTTGTATGTAATTTTAATATGTTCAGTGCCCAGAGCCTCAGGGATAGGCTTCTTTTCTTTAAATAAAATTTGCCTTGCCTTGCTCACTTGGTGCACAGAGACTGGAGAAACAAGGTGTAAAAAGCAGCATCCTGACAAGACTCCAGGTCAATGCTGTAATGGGAGATGAAGGAGTGTGCTGACTTCCAGGTAGTAGTCCTGCAGATCTCCTGTATAGGGATGTCCTTGGAAGCAGCTACAAAGTTGGAATGAGCACTAAGCCAAATAGGAGGCTCCCCTACCAGCCAGCTTATAGCAGAGATCAATGCAGGATGTAATCCACCTGGCAATCATCCACTTAGCAGGTGTGGCTTCAGTGTATGGGAGAAACAGCTGGTGAGACCCACCCTGAACTCCAGCCATGGACTCTGTATAGTAGAAGAGCACCCACTACAAGTCTAGCATATGGAGCCTGCAGTCGGCCTCTGAAGATGGGTTAGTAAAATATATTGGAATGTTCATCACCTGGTTAAGGTGGAACTCTGACACAACCTTTGGGAGGAACTTCAGGTGAGAGCGAAGAACTACTTTGTCCCTGTGGAAGACCCGGTATGGAGACTCCACTGACCCTGGAGTTTACTAATCCTTTTAACTGATGTGATATCCATGAAAAAGGGAGATCACATGACAGCTGTGACAACATGCACTTGTACATAGGCTCAAAAGGCTTGTCTGCGAGCATAGCCAGTACCAGCAATAAGTTCTAAGGTGGAGGTGGTTCACATACCATAGGGGTCAGGTGGTCCTGGCCTTTAAAAAAACACCTGACCACCTTTTTTAGGGCCACCATCAACATACCAGCCCATACCTGATATGCAAAAATGGTTTCCAGGTGCCCCTTGAGGGCCATTACTTCAGCCTCAGCTGGGAGAGGGACCAGGGGTACCTAAGGATACTAACCACAGGGCAGGCAAGGGGATCAAGCTCCTTGCCTTGCTCCAAATGGAAAAGCTTGTACATATAAAGGCATAGCACAACTGAGTTGATTCTTTTGGGAGGCCTCCACAACATGGAGCACATTTTTTGAAGGACCTCAAATCTGGAACTCTAGCCACTCAGGAGCCAGGTTGTGAAGTGCAGGGACTGAAGTTCTGATTGTAGGACCTTCCCCTGTTGTTTTTGCAGCAGATCCAGCTAAAAAGGCTACCACTAAGAAGGTCTGCTCCTGAGGCTGAGGAGATCTGGGTACCAGAACTGCTGTGTCCAGTTCAGAGCTATCAGGATCATTTGTGCCTTGTCCTTCTGGGCCTTGACCACCACCTTGTGGATCAGGGAAAAGGAAGAAATGCGTACATGAGGCCTAGGGTCCAGCATTTCATGAAGGTATCCCCCACTAGTGTTCTGAACTGTGGGGGCAGGCTCAAAACAGCCTCAGTGTTGTGTTCTCAAAGGAGGCAAACAGGTCCACCAGAGGTGTGCCCCACGGAGAGAACAGGGGATTCATCCCCTCCTAATGCAAAAAAATATTCATCTGACATCTCTGTTATCTGACTGCAAGCATCTGCCAGTTGATTGTCCACTCCATTGACATGGATTGCCAAGAGATCTGCACCCAGGCTATAAACGAGGGTCCAGGTGCTGAGGTCCTCCCAACACAAGGGAAGGTGTGTTGCCCTGCCTGTTCAGGTAGAACTTGGTCGTGGTGTTGTCAGTCTGGACTTGCACAAACTGACCCCTGACTAGATAAGTGAATTCTGTCAGATCTGGCTGCACTGCACAGAGCTCCAGCAGGTTGATGTGGTGACAGGACTCCTTGCATGACCAGAACCCATAGGATCTGTTGTCTCCCAACCCCACCAGAGATGTGTCCATCATAAGAGAGATGGTCATATCTGGGTCAACAAATGGCACCACTTCCTCCAGATGTTCTGGTAGCAGATACCACTGGATGGCATCCCACATTGGTGGAGTTGCTGTGATTGGCTGGCCCAAGTGTCGTAGGTGCTGGGACCACTGATGGCCCAATGCATCTGCCAGTGGGCCCACCTGGTCATGCTAGTGCAGGATGCCATGTACCCCAGCAGCTGCAGGAAGTCCAGGGCAGGGCACAAGCACCCAACTGAAAATGATCAGGCAAAGCATGTAAGGTCCAGCACCCAGTATGAAAGGAGGCAGGCCTTGGCCTGTACAGAGTTTTGCTCTGCCATGATGAGGTGAATCACCTGCGAGTGGAGCAGTTCAGACTTGGCCAGGTTGACCAAGAGGCTCAAGTTTCTGCAGGTCTGAAGGGTCAGATCCCTGGACTGCTCCATGGCCACCTTGGACAGCCCAGCTATCAACCAGTCATTGAGATAAAGGTAAAACCCAATGCCTTTGTACTGCAGGAAGGCTTACCACCACCATGTACTTGGTGAGGACCCTGTGTGCAGATGAGATGCTGAAGGGCATGACCTGGAACTGATTAAGAACCCCTCCTGCATGGAACTGAGAGGTATCTCCAGTGGGATGGATGGACTGGGATGTGGAAGAAGGTGTCCTGGTGGTCCAGGGAGCAGAACCACATGCCCTGCTCCAGAGATGGTATAATCTGGCTCAGAGTGACCAGGCTAAGATTGTGCCACTTCAGTATGGGGTCCCAGCCCTCCATCTAGTTCAGAACCAGGAACACGTACCCATAACTATGCAGGACTTCTGGGACATGGGCTATAGCTCCTTTGGCAAGGAGCTGAGCAACATCTTCCCTAAAGGTGAACAATTTGTCCTAGGACACCAAAGACTCCCTCAGAGCATGGGATCGGTAAGGTAGTAGAGCCTTGAAATTAAGAGGTTGCCTTTTGCCATCCAGCTCAAGAACCCACTTGTCTACAGAAATGATGGGCCAGAATCAGTGTGGCCAGAAGTGGCAAAGCTAACTCCCTACAGAGAGCTGGGTCAGGGATTGGACAGGCAGGAGGTAGACACCCCCTGACCTGTAACTGGGCAGCTTTGAAGAGGGGAACAGGCAGCTGGGGCCAAAGGGACACCACTTCCCCTACCCCCACCTCTTTTTCACCATTGACCAGAGAACTTGGCCTCGGGGTGCCAGGCTTGATATCACCTCAGTTGGGGCTACTGTTGTGGAGGCTGATGTGGCAGAAAAGACTGAAACTGAAAGGTCTTTTTTTTTTGGTTTCTGGGCCTTTGGGTCCATCTGGGATGCAGCCACAGAGTCTTGAGTGCCACTGGACTTTTCAATCTGAGTGAGATGACTGTCCCTCCCTGAGTCAAAGAGGTCAGTGTCCAAGAAGAGGACACTGGCCAGCTTGTGCTAAGTGTTTACGGTAAAGGTACAGAGCCTCAGCCAAGCCCTGCAATGCATCATGATGACCACTGCCATGGCATTGGCACAGGAGTCAGCCATGTTCAAGGCCATCTGGAGTTGGTGTTTAGCCAGCACTTGATTCTGGTCTCTGACCACTTTCACTGACAACTGCTTATCTGCAGGGAGGTGAGAGAAGACATAACCATCACTCCCAGAAGGGAGTGACCAAAGTAGGTCATTATCAAGGTGTGGCTCACCTAACAGAGATCTAGTGAAGAAGCAGCATGGACCTTCTTGGCCAAATAGTAAACTTTCTTCAACTCCTTGTCATGGGGCTTGTACACATCTCCAGTGTTTCCAGATTTCAGGAAGACCATGTCTGAGACAAGACCCTTGACTCAGGGGTGTTCCAAGAAACTGGACAGAGAGCCAGTAGGGAGTGCATACTTGTGTACCATATGGGCTGAGGGTGCTGGGCAGGATGCTGGATGATGTCAGAGCTCCAGGGCCAGTCACGAAATAGCCTCAGTCATGGCAAAATACAACCCTGGGGATTTGTCCCTATCCAGGATGTCTGTGAAAGGGTACTTGGCCCTTTCTTGAAGAGGCTTCAGAGGGATGTTCATGGACTTGGACATAAGTTGGAGAAGAGCCCCAAACAATACAGATCCATGGTCAGTGATCAACTCCTTGACCAATTCATGGTTGAAGGAATGCATCCTTGATGACTGCATGGAGATACCATCTGAGTAATCTGAAGACTTATCAAAAATGGCCCTTGACTGTTTGCTGCCGTGAACCACCCTAGAGTTGTCTGACTGGATGATTTCCACCGAGAACTGGTCTGGAAAGCTGGTTGAGCATGGGGGTCCTTGGTTGGGGCTCCATGCAAAAGCTGTGGTTGAGGTGGTTCCACCATTGGGGGTGGAGAGACAGGTGTCGGTAACAACTGTCTTTTGAGCACTGGTGTGGACTTGACTGGCACTGGCTTGTGAACCACTAGGGTTAGGTGTAGAAAGCTACCCTGCCACACCAAGGCCCACTGCTGCCAGAGGAGTTCCTCATAGTGCCTGTACACGTGCTGGAGGAACCTTTCATTATCCAAAGATGAGAAGGATGAGGAACTTTGATGGTGAAGTCTCCCAGTCGAGCATTGCCAAGAGCACAAAGAATACCTTGACCATAACCATTGACTAGGGCGCCAACATCAAGGAGAAGCCACTTGGGGGTGCAGTATAGATAATATACTTCAGCAAAATGACCTCTGGTGGAGGCTGTTCCTATGTGGCAGTGGCTGGGGACACTGACAGATCCACATCCTTCTGGGTGAGGACTGGGAACAGTTGGATCTTGGAGACTGTCTCCTCATTGACCTCCCCCAACAAGTGGTTGACCGGATTGAGGAAGATCTGACCACCTAGTTGGCCAATGTCATGGTTGACAAGCCCAACAGGGTCACTGTGGAGCTAGTAACCTGGCCTTCAACCAAGTTTAGCTCAACCAAAGCCAGGAGCTAAACGAGTGTTGAGTGGTTGGAGGAGTCAATGGAGTGGGAAGAGCATGATCTCTTCTGGTGTTATGACCAATAGCAGTGCTTCTTGTGCTTCCTACCTTAACAGGCAGGGTTCTCCCCAAAGGTCTGGTGGGCCCAATGAATCTCCTGGAATTCACCGGGTTAAAGATGCACCATCACTGGCCCCAGCTGGGAGCAGTGCCGAGGCTTACAAGATGCCTGCTGGAGCCTTTGCCATCACTTCTTACATGGCCGTGAGTTGAACCTCAGATGCCACTGCACTGTTGTGACCCTTATGCCACAACTTCAGCTCTCAACTGACTGTTTGACCAAGGAGAAGCCACGTCTTGTGATCTTTCAGAGAGGAAGGGAGCATCATCTGACATAGGCCACAGGCCACAGTGACATTATGTGCCATCCTGAGGTAGTACAGGCATGACACGTGTGGGTCCTTCTGCAACATCTTACATCCTTACATGACACATAACTTGAAGCTGGGAGCTGGCTTACTGTAGCTTATTGAGGTCCCATCTTCCATCACAGAGGCTGGAGAAGAACCGAGAAATATAGAGAAAGATTGATTTTCTGAGAAAAAATAACTACGTTCTCCAGTGCTGCACTTTAGGCCCCACAACACACAGAGCTGCAAAAGAGGAAACTAACTCTTCCAGTGAAAAGGAAGATCTGCTATTATGTGGCAGAGCTGGAGGATATACTGCCCGGGTGGTGGGAGGAGCTTAGCTTAAAGATGTTCCGACAAATCAGCACTTCTGGTGCAACTGCCATCATGTGGATAAGGAAATCATATCCATGTACCCAAGAAGTGTTCTTCATTACTGTGGTACTCCCATGTAGTGTTACAGTTTTATTCTTAATTTATTTTAGGTATAGTACCATTTCTATGTCATAATGGAGATTGCTGTTAGGGCGAGTGGACATCACCAAAAATAAAAATGGCAGTGTACACTCTCAGCGATGACAAATGTCTGAAAACAAATCTGCACATTATGCAGGGGGGCTGTGCCCTCCCACACCCCCCTAACTAAAGGTTAACAACTCCAGGGGGGTGCATGTCAGGGAAAGGGTGAAACTATGAAAAAAAATTCTCCCCACCATACCAAAGCATAGTGTGCACCTCCCCAGCCCTGAACCTTGCATCCTCTCCACTGTGGCTGGCCATCCTCACCACCACCACACCACATGATCAGTCCAACAGCCTGATGCTGCACTACCTCCCACATACCTACTACCCTCTCCCATTCCCCTGCCATCCTGTTCCATTCCCCATCTTCCTCTTCCACTCACCTTCTTCTTTGCCTATAGCTAGCTCATATTCCAGGCACTGGGACTGAGTTGCTCATATTTGAGTCACCCTTTCAATGGTATACCTATAGTACCTGTACCTTAGCAATTACAGCACACAGCGGTCAATTTTTTTTTTTTTTTTTAATGGCACCACAGTATGAGTATTATTATAAAATAGATAAAATCCCAAAAGCTGATTGACTGAAACAGTCTTTGTGCTGTGACAGTCTCTCAGTGTATAATCATTGGTGAGAACTGGATTCCAGGATCAGCCATATCACAGAAGTTTGGAAACATTGCAAAAATGCACCTTAGAGTGTGATATATCATAAGTTATTGTTACTTCTTGGGTGACTGAAGACACTGTGTTTTGCCTCATTCCTCACAATACACCTAAGACGTGGTGATATCTCATGATATATCACACACTAATGTTAAGCATATTTTGCAGATGATACAATGATCTGCAACAGGGTTGATACAATGGCGGGGGTGGAAAGGATGAGAAGGGACTTGGCAAGGTCAAAAAGAATGGCCAAAAGTATGGCAGCTTAGAGTCAATGCAAAGAAGTGCAAAGTAATACACCTGGGAAACAAAAACCCAGGGGAACAGCACACAGTTGGGGGGGGGTAGGGATGTACTAACAACAACAAAAATGGAAAGTGACCCCGGGGGTAGTCATATCAGATGACCCAAAGGTAGGCAAGCAATGTGAGAAGGCAGTAAGGTGGGTTGTTGGGCTACTAGGATACATAGGGAGAGGCATCACCAGTAAAAAACAAGAAGTTGTTATCCCTCTGTATGAACAGTTGCTGGGACCCCATCTGGAGTACTGCATGCAGTTCTGGAGACCCTATCTCTGCAAGGACATAGACAAGATGGAGGCAGTCCAGAGGAGGGCAACCAAAATGGTGCAGGGTCTGCACCAGAAGCCATACAATGAGAAACTCAAGGAGCTTAATAGGTATAGCCTCAAGGAAAGGAGGGCGAGGGGGTACATGATAGAACTTTCAAGTACCTCAAAGGAATCAACAAAGTCCAAAAGGGTAGCATCTTTCAGAAACAGAGAAGTGCAAGAACAAGGGGGCATAATTTGAAGATAGAGGGGGGATGGTTCAGGGGCAGCGTGAGGAAGTATTTTTTCACAGACAGGGTGGTGAACGCATGGATCGGCCTTCCTAAGGGGGTCGTGGGATCACAAACGGTGGGGAAATTCAAGAATGCATGGGACAAACATAAGGCAGTTCTAGAGGGGGGTAGTAGGAAGTAGGCTGTTGGTTAATTAGGATCTGCAGCTTATCCAGTAGGTAGGGAAATGGGCTGAGCAGTCCCTATCTGCCATCAAAGTCTATGTTTCTATGCAAAAAAGCATTACAAAAAGGGATCTAATGTACAATATATACTTATACAGTTGCCATGTTTTTAAAAAGAATACTATTCATGCACAGATACACAGGAGTCACAATGGCAGACTTGTGTTTAGTCAAACAAATGAGTTAGTCAAACAAATTAATTTAATCAAAAAATGTAAAAACTTATTTCTAATTAACAGTAAGAAACAATTATTAACAAGAATGAATAACTCCATGGCACAAAGAGTAGGGAGGGGTATTCACGCCACATGCTGGCAACCTGGGTTCTTGTCCTGAGCCCAGCAAGGAGAGTGACAATGATTGAAAGGACACATTCCTCACAGTGGAGGATTGGTAGTTGCACCACTCTGGACCAGCTCCTGCTGTCAGCTAGTAGGAGGTTCACTTGGCAAAGTGGTTGACCACATGTCAGCACACACCCCCAGGATGCTGTAGCATGTACCCTCAATAGAGATGGGTGAGTGGGTGGGTGGATGGATGGGAGTGATGGAGGGGTGAACAGGGAAACCTCCAGCCCATCCTGATGTGCTGTATGATGGCCCTCACACTTCTTATACCACCTAACCACTCAGCATGCTGACCCTGCCCCCTTGCCCATTGTTTCACTATCCCAAGGAACTTCCTCTCCGGTGGCAGCATGAGGCTCCCAAAAGGGATCAGCTAGAAACAGAGGCACCTGGAAGTGAGAGATTGGAATGCAAGAGGTGCATTTTGCAGACAGCAGAGGCATTGATGGAGACAAAGAAAGAATTGGCAGAGGGGCCATGGGGAGAAAAAGAACAAAACATGGAAAGACTAATTAGTTTAGTTAAAATAGTTAACAGAGCTATAAAGTTACACAGGCATATTTTAACCTAGGTATTACTTGCAGTAACATTATCAACATATGATGACAACATGCAATGCTGACATACTTGCCTACATAAAATTTCAATAATGACAAGCAGTACCACTGTTGGAAAATATCAGGGACTCTAATATCAGATGCAAAGTGTGATGGTGTGCAACCTGCAGCAAACTGTCACTTCATTATATCACCATCCTTTTACATTACAGTCACAGGGTGAATCTGCCACTATGTAAAGGAATTTTCCAGCTACCATGAGGTACAAATAAGGTTTGTATCTGTTAACATACTGGTTAGTGACACACATCAAATTGTTGCATAGCATAACACAAGACTAATGCCATTATGTCATTTATTAAAATGGTACCTACAGGGTAGGCCACCCAGAAAGATGCATCTTCCTAGTTCCCCTTACCTGGATGTCCCTTACTGTCCAGTAGCCCTTCATCATCCTCTGCCAAATAAGGCACACCCTTGTAGTCAAGTGACACATCCCTCCCTATCCCCAGTCCATGTAGTAACCTGTACATGTTCAGTGTGTCCCATCTCCACAAGTCTGTATATTAGTAGGTGGTATTCCCAGATGCAGGACTGAAAATGTCCCTTGTTGATGTCCTGCTTTAGTTCTGCAGATGGGGGCTGGAGCTGTCAGAGAGGCTCTGATTGGCTTCACAGGGAGACCAGCATTTTTAGATAGACTTGTGGGCCATTGCAAGACAACCTCCACAATCTTTCACTCATGGTTACAAATATTTATTTTCTATTTAGCTGTTTTTCTTCTGTTACTGGCCATCCAGTCCTCAGGCCTGGAGTGCACACCACCTTTGTGCCATAGAAACAACAGGAAACAGTGCACTACAGAAAGCTGCGCTGATGCTGATCCCAGACTGTCATGTCCAAGTATTAATATAGGAAATCCACAGGAACATTTAATCTGGAGAAAAGACCCCAGTAGTCGAAGCACTGGGGTTTTTGTTTCAGTGTCCATTCATTTTGCATGGACTCACAATAAAGCTTTAAATATACTAGCTAATTAACTGATTTTCTGTAACACCCCCTTGGTGGCATCCCCAGCACTGTCACCTGCAAGCTCTACTGCTCCATCTGGTGAAGATCCATGCAGTGTAGGGACTGAGGACACCATCTGCTAGTTGACATTCCAGCAACATAAGGATTTTTTTTTATCAGCTACAGCCTTTTGTTGACATTACACAATACATTGTAGTGTGCATATGTGCAATCCCCTCAGAAAGGAGCAGTCATACTGACCCATCATGAGGGGTCACTGCATTAGCATACACCCATGTCTCCCTGCCTGATCTTGCCCCTACTTTGGATGTTAATGTTCCCCAACCCCGGCTGCTCCAATCTTGACTCCCTGAGGCCATTCTTAGATGTGGGTTGCTGGCAAAGAAGCACAGTGCGCGTCCACTCTGCCTTCAGGTGGCCCCTGTTGCAAACACTTTTGTGACCATGCAGAAAAGCCTTGCAATTCTCACTGAGTTTGCTTGATGGGGTTACAAAGTCACAGTTGATGCTTTGTGAATGCAGTGACTACTTCACATCAAGAACTGAGACTAAGAATACCGTCCCTAGAATTTTAGACACAGCTCTTCCTTTCTTCCAGTCGGAGCATCAGTGCTGGGGGAAAACCTCACATTTATCTGAAAGTTTTCTATTCCATGCAGTAAAGAATGTTACAGCTTCTGTAATGTAAAGGATCTACCTTTTCCACTTGAAGTCTGACTGTGGAAGCATATGGATGCTCATCTATATTTAAAGGACTGGTATAGAACACCCATGCAGTGAACAGGGTCTGTGATATTATTTGAGTAATTGAGTTAGTGGAGCTGATCTTTTAGCTCACATGTCACAGCCATATGATCCTTTAGTTCATATGGCAGAGATGCTGTCTTGTCAACATAGTTGTTATTTAGTATTAAAATGTGAAATCATTACACAGCCAGTATTAAACACTGAATACATTTACAGTCTTAAATGGTTTTATCTTCCATAGTTTTCTTTTTTTTTTAATCTTCCAGTGATCTCAACATTAGCAACCATTAAGTTTTAAAACAAAAATGATCACTGCTGCTGTCCAGTGATTCAGACTTATTGGAATGATAAAAATGATGAAAATAATGACAGTCAGGGCTTACACGATCCTGTTACCAGCAGAAATATACTCCCTGAGTAGCACCCTTTTCAAACAGAAGAGCTCCCTACTTCACAGGCCGAATTTGAGCTGCAGAGAATTTATGTCAGTGTGAATGACCTCATTATGTAGCATGACATAACGCGGCTTAGATTTGTACTTACTACAGGATTGGCCTCCCACGTGAAACCGGTCATGTAGTGAGCATGACTTCAAAGTGCAGTTACCACACTTTAAATTGAAGAAAGTCAACTATGTGTAAACAATATTTACTGATACCTTTTAAGAATGTTTGTAACATCATCAGCTACATAAATGCTCTGGTTAAAACTCACTTCTTCATCCTAACAAAGACAGTACCATACATAGTCTAGGAGGACAGAAATTATTACAGCTCAGCTAAGCCTACATTCTAGAAAATGCAGGGTCTGGATGTCAAGATCTGAACCGCCTGTAGTAGAGACAGCTGCACTTTCTGCTTAATGGGCTTTAGTTTAATTTGGAACAAGTGCACATGTGTGTGTCTGTGTGTGGGGGGGAGGGGTTCTGCAGAAGGGATCAATACAGCTGGACATATTATGATTTACACATGGTAGTCAAGATGAACTGAAACATCATTCAAATGGGTTGGAAAGAGAGATGCATGTTGAGGAATGGCTGACCCTTCTATAAGGATGATGGAGCCTGGGACAGGGGGTAAGTACTTCTGATAGAAAACAGATACCATCAACCCAAGATTAAGATTGGTGGATCATGTTCTAAGAGGATTGTGTTAGCCAGCCTGAAGCACTCCGGTGTGACACCATCTTGTGGAATGCACTAAACAGCTTTTATGGAATATAACAAATAATACTTGTAACAATGGTATCAACTGTTTTGTTTGATAATAGCAATAAGGCAATACAGGGGTCTGATTACCTGATTGTCACCCTCCTGGGGCAACAACTCTCAAATTCCATTGTTCATCATCCCAGGAGGAGGAGGAGGAGGAGTCCATCACAGTAACATAAACTTTAATTGTGCCTGAGTAAATATATTTGGTAGTTTTATTCCTCTGTTTTTCTGCTCATAACATTACAATGCCTGGACAAAATATGACAAATACAATCACACATATGCTACTGTATGTATGTTTTTGTATGTTATATGTAGATGCAATACTCTATGTATGATAAAGTAATTAAACCAGAAATAGGTATCACAGGTTTTTCGAAGCTAACCAGACTTTCGTCCATAATGCTCACTAGTTATCTAGAAGGAAAATGTCCCTGTTTATGGAGTTTATTCAATTTTATTTTAAAGGAAAAAAAAAAGCTTTCAATAGACATACTCCCTACTGTCTTGAGTGGTAGGCCATTCCAGGAAGATATAACTCTCTGAGTAAACCAGTTCTTCCTCCTACTGGTTCTGCACTGTTCCCCTTGAAGTTGTAATGGATGAGCTCTAGTGCTGTACATCTTCACTCTTAAGCTTAATCCTAACCTCTCCCATAGGTCATCATCAGTAAATGCCCTAAAAAGCATACACACGTCTCCTCTGTCTCTTCTGTACTCCAGCAAGAATAAGTCCAAGTCAATTAATCTAGCCTGGTTGTCCTTTCCCCTCTGCCCCTCTATGACATGAGTAGCCTTCCTCTGCACTCTCTTCAACACATCCTTCTCCATCATTTTATATGGTGACCAAATCTGCACTCCATACTCCAGTAATGGTCTAACCAAAGACATGTACAAGGCATAACTACCTCAAGTTTCTGACTAGAAATATGCTTTAATATACAATTTAATATCCGGCTTGCTTTTTGCCCAGTGTTTATGCAGTGTACTTTAAACCGTATATCCTGTGTTACTGTAATTCCTAAGTCCTTTTCCTCAGTCACTTGTTTAAGAATATTATTACCCAAATAGTAGTTGTGCCTTAAGTTTTTCTTTCCTAAATGCATTATTGCACATTTATCAGTATTCAGGTATAATTTAGATGTATTACACCACCCATAAATGTTGTTAAAAATAATTATTTACTATATTCACATTATTTGTGTTCATAAAATTTGTGGAATTCTCTATTTTGGGACTCTGGATTCTTAGTTATTCATTTAAAGATAAACATTTTTTAATCCAGACACAAATGATTGCACCATTCAAATAAGTACAGCAGCTCTCACTTAGAGGAAATATAGCAAACATTATATATAAATATGCAAGGCAGTACATCCTACAGGTTAGAGTAACAAACTGTGAATGAGCGTGTTACATACAGAAGACCTGTGTTTCATTCCCACAACCTCTACTTGCATACTGTGTGACCCTGAACAAGTCACATAACCTCCCCAGGGCTCCTGGGATGCCCCTGAAAACAGGCATTGTGCCTAGTGGTTGTTATCCAGTTACCAAAGCATAAAAAAAGAAAGTAGTCATAATTACTTCTTCACCTTTTTAGTGCAAAGAATAAAAATAGCAGATAGGACTGTAATGAAGATTTTCAACATTTATTGTTCAGGTTAAAAAAAAAAAGGTCTATGAAGAGTAGTTGTCTGAATATATTGTGGCTTTGCAAGGCAAGAAATTGTCTGACTTCCTTAAAAAATGCATTGTGCTGCAAAAGGAAACTGCAAATTATTGCCAGTGCAAAGCGAGTCAGAGAAAGGTCTCTTAATTCAATCAAAACATAATGTTTTCATGCTTTCCAATGGCCACAAACTGGTGCAACCAGAAAAACTAATATTTCAGTATCATTAGTTGTCAGTGCCTTCACCAGAATTATATCTTACAGGCATTACACCCTTTAAAAACATTAAATTTAAAGAGACAGTACTGAAAGGTGTAAAAACATGTTAACTGATAACTCTAAGGGAACAAACAGTGAATGATAGCCAAACCAAGTTTAGAGTATAAGATATTAAAAATTTGTTACGTACAATATTTTAAACTGATAGTAAGATATATTATACAAGCATTTGTCAATGTCGAATGTTTACTTGCTGGTATTATCATTGGAAATGCAGGAGTTAGACAGATAAAGAATAGTAATGGCAGTGAAGTACTGAAGTTCATGCCAACCCTACCTCCATCCTGTAGAGATAGACAGGCATTGGGGTAAGTGTTTGGGTCATCGGCCATAACGGGCATGCCATGTCAGGTCACCCTATTCTGCAGACAGCGACATGTGTTGAGGTGTGCCTTAGGGTGTTTGGCTTCACATTCACCGCATTCCATAAGGACATATGCTGAAATGGGTGCAGCATAGGAGAATGGGGTGAAGTCTGGGGCCTAAGACTCCAAGGTACACCTCAATGTCTGTCAGTGGCTGGAGGGGGGTGGGTGGGATGGCATGAGCAGTACAGTCAGCAATGCAAAGGCACACCGCGATGACTGTCAGTCTGTACAGGGTAGGACGTTATGGTTAGAAACCATAATGCCTCAGGCGTTTGTTGGTATTTATACTACAAATTTTGAACATGGCTTTTTTGTGACCCTACCTGTGAAGAGTAGCAGTGTGATTATGTGTATGTGTCTTGAACATTGATTTCCAACAGCGACAGTGCGATTCTGTGCCACATAAACAAAAACAAAGATCAGGCAGGATGTGAAGAATGACAGCTATACCATCCACAGGGAGGTGTGAAGAGATGGCAATGTTGAACCGCTGTACTGGGAATATAAAGAGTGCTCGCATGTCCGAGCATACAGTATGTGGAAACTGCACAACGCATGCGCATTACACAGTCATTTAATGGACGTTCATCACCAGAGTTTCAAAATAGGCATTGTAGGACCTCTGCTCATGAACAGTGTCAGTGTGATTTTCTTGATGTGTCCTGAACACTGATTTCCCACAGCAATCATGCTATTCTGCGCCAGAAGTGCAAAAACATATTTCGGCTAGGGTGTGAAAAACGACAGCTGTACTGTTCATAAGGAGGTGCAGTAAAAGGGCAATGTTGAAAAGCTGGAGTGAACATATTACAAATGTGCGAAGTTATTAGCATGACTGGGAACTGTGCAACACACGCTTGTAACACAGTCATTTTATGGAGTTTTATCACCAGATTTTCAATATAGGCATTTTTATGGCCTCTGCTAATGAACAGTGTCACTGTGATTTTCTTAATGAGCCCCCAACACTGATTTCCCACAGCAACTGCACTGCTCTGCGCTGCAGGCGCAGAAATACATTTCGGCCAGGATGTCAAAAATGACAATTGTACTGTTCATAAGGAGGGCTGCAAAAATGGCAATGTTGAAAATCTGGAATGAACATATTACGAATGTGTGAAGTTATGAGCTTGAATGAAAAACTGTGCAATGTACACTTGTAACACAGTCATTTTATGGACGTTCATCACCAAATTTTCAACATAGGCATTTTAGGGCCTCTGCTAATGAACAGTGTGACTGTGAGTTTCATAATGTGTCCAGAACACTGATTTCTCACAGTGACCACGCTATTCTGTGCCAGAAGTGCAAACACACATTTTGGCAGGATGTGAAAAATGACAGCTGTACTGTTCATAAGGAGGTGTGGAAATATGGCAAATTTGAAAATCTGGAGTGAAAATATTGTAAATGTTCGAAGTTATGAGCGTGCTTACACACTGCTCAATGCACGCTTGTTACACAGTCATTTTATAGACTTTTGTCACCAAATTTTCAACATAGGCATTTTAGGACCTCTGCTAATGAACAGTGTCACTGTGGTTTTCTTCATGCATCCTGAACACTGATTTCCCACAGCGACCGCGCAATTCTGCGCCAGAAGTGTGAAAACTAATTTTGGCCAGGATGTGAAAAATGACAGCTGTACTGTTCATAAGGAGGTGTGGAAAAATGGCAATGCTACAACTCTGGAGTGAAAATATTACAAATGTGCAAAGTTACGAGTGTGTGTGGAAACTGCGCAATGCACGCTTGTAACACAGTCATTTTATAGACTTTTGTCACCAAATTTTCAACATAGACATTTTAGGACCTCTGCTAATGAACAGCGTCACTGTCATTTTCATAATGTGTCCCAAACACAGATTTCCCACAGCGGCCATGCTATTCTGTGCTGCAAGTGCAAAAACACATTTCACCCAGGATGTGAAAAATGGCAGTGCTACTGTTCATAAGGAGGTGCGGGAAAATGGCAATATTGAAAATCTGGACTGAAAATATTGCAAATTCGCGAATTTACGAGTGTGCGTAGCAACTGTGTGATGGACGCTCGTAAAACAGTCATTTTTTTGATTTTTCCCACCAAATTTGCAAAATACACTTCTTGAGAGCCCACCTCATGAACACTGGCACTGTCATTTCATTAATCAGTCCCAAAAGGTGATTCCACTCAGTGACTGTGAAATCACCTTTTGGGGCTGATTAATGCCATGATAGTGACTGAATTCATGAGGAGGGGTCCCAAAAACCCCATGTTGAAAATTTGGTGCAAAAATTCCAAAAAATGCCTGAGATATGCTAAAAAGTTGGAAACCCCCTATCTATTCCATTATACAGCTTACTGGCATTTTCTCAGTTTGCGGTCAGGCTTTGAAAGTGCAGACATGTTCCCGGTCCACGGAGATCATCATGCTTGGCTCCGGAGATAAGTATGGGGTGAGGGGGGTGTGGGGAGGCAGGGTGCGCAGTGGGTGGGCGCGGGTTGTGGGGGTGGGGGTCCAGGGAGACTGCGATGGACCGTTTTTGTTTTACAGGTTCAAGAAAAAGGAAAAAAACAACACCGGGATGGGTTTTTCTTTGCAGGGGCATTGGGCATGTTGGGGTGGGCTCCCAGTGTGCCACCTGACTACTTCTTGGGGATGGGGTGTAGCCGACAGGGGATTGGGCACCCCCATCGGTACAAAAGCTGGGTGAGAAGCGCAAGAGCTGAGGGGGATTGGGCTCCCCCTTGGACTCTCCCGTTAGTCTTTTTTTGGGGGGGCCTCATGCTGACAGGGAGTGGGCTCCCCTGACAGTGCATCAAACAGGGAAGAAGCCATACTGCCGATGGGGAGTGGGCTCCCCTGTCTGCAACTCAGATTGCACGGGGATGCATGCCGACAGGGATTGGGGCTCCTGTCGGCAAAAACACACTTTAGTGGGGAGGGACACATGCTGCCGAGGGGGATTGGGCACCCTCTTTGCACTGACGGCTGCTTTGATATTGTTTGCGAACACAGCGGCACAGCGCCGCCATGTTCACAAACAATATTACGCCAGCAACATTCCACCAAGCAATGACGGGTCGCTCCCTCATTGCAGCGAATCGCTGATGCTGCAATGACGTGGCAGCCCATGATTGCTGCGGCAAAACATTACAACTTGGAGCAACTTCTGGAAGCCAGTGTCAACAGCACACTGTGCCTCCACTGGTGCACCACGACCAAGTCCCCAAATGCACTGCTTGTGTTGGCTGCCACACTGCCGCGCCTCCCAAACCAGCTTCTCTCCTAAGCTGCCAGATAATGTTTCTTGTGCATGTGTGCAAGCAAACATAAAAATTACTATGTACAATATTTCAAACTGATATAAAGAGAGGAGCAGGGATACACATGGTTAGCAGGGGAAAGGAAAATGGAAAATAAGGGGAAGGAGAGGGAGATGCTGTGGGAAAGAAAGTGTCAAGGATTCTATCCCTTGATATTACAAAAAATGTCAGTAAAGAAAAATCCTCTTTCAGTTCAGTTGGTTACATCACATTCAAATCAAATCAAATCAAATTTTATTTATAAGATGCCCTTCCAAAGCTCAGGGCAACCTTACAATATACATTAAAACACACAATTTATAATAAAACAAGTAAAACTATATTAAAACAAATCCATATACATTCATTACATTCCTGAGAATGCCTGGTTAAATAAATATGTCTTTAACAGTTTTTTAAAGTCTTCTATGGTCTGGCTTTCTCGTATCTGGCGAGGTAGAGAATTCCACAGGGTAGGTGCCATAAAGGCAAAAGATCTTCCTCCAGATGTTTTAAGGAATACCCTGGGAATCTCTAGCAATCCCTCACCAGAGGACTGGAGTGAGCAGATGGGGCATTAAGGACACAGGAGCTCTTTTAGGTAGTGAGGTCTCTGTTTATGTAGGGCCTTATAGGTCAGCAACATGACCTTGAAGGTAATCCGCCACTGTATTGGCAACCAGTGCAGTTCACGCAGCACAGGTGTTATATGACTGGATCTAGAAGCTCCAGTCAACAACCTGGCTGTTGCATTCTGCACTACCTGTAAACAGCAGATATCTACCCCCAGTAGCCCTAAGTAGAGGGTGTTGCAATAATCAAAATGACTGGTGACAGAGGCGTGGACCAGGTGCTTCACCTGGGCTATGTTCCTTAGATCGTAATAAAAAGATTTGACTACAGCCGAAACCTGCACCCTCAGAGTCAGGCCTTCATCAAATATCATGCCCAGGTGTCATGCCTGGACAGAGGCAATAAATGGGATTCCACCAAGATTTAATCCTGAGGGTTTTCCTGCCCATGCCCCTATCATCCTATAACCAGGGTCCACAACCAATACCTTGTTTTTTCAGCTGAAGTCAACTGGCACTCATCCAGTTCTGAATCTCCAGTAGGCAGTTATTAAACACTGTAACAGAGTCTAATTCCCGTTCGGGTACAAAAGACATGTACAGTTGAGAATCATCAGCATAGCAATGAAAACTCAATCTGTACCACCTTATAATGTCCCCTAATGGAGGCAGATACACTGCAAAGAACATGGGGGACAGCACCGATCCCTGTGGAACCCCACAATGCAGTCCATGAGGGGTCGAGGAATAAATTCCCAACACCACTCTCTGGGATCTACCCTTAAGGAAAGATTGAAACCAACTGTGGACCACCCCTCTTAGTCCACAGACAAACCACAGGCGCTCGAGCAGCACCCCATGATCCACGGTGTCAAATGCTGCTGAGAGATCAAGGAGAACCAGGATTGAGATTTTGTATCCAAAATGGCCCCAATTGTTGCAGTCTTTTGATGAGATCACCTCTCCTTGTTCAAAAAGGTTCCATTTTTGCTCTGTAAATATCAAAAACTCTCAACACATGCTGTGCTTCAGTGCAATATTTGACCATAGCATACTTTATGAATATTTTTATTCCAAACCTCTGTCTTGTGTTCATCAGTGAAAATTTTTAGCATGCATTTGCTCAGCCCACATACAGTTTACAAGCATATACCACTCTTGTGCTGGAACAATTTGTAAATTGACAGATCACATATTTATTCTCTGACTGGGGATGGTTGAGGGCCCAGGGAAAGGGGGGGAGTTTTTTAACCAGGAAAGGCACACTAAGCTGGACCTTGTTTAGAGGTGCAACCTGGGAGCACAAGGAAGTTAAATGACTTGCTCAGGTCACACAGTATGCAAGTTGGGCTGATGGGAGTCTAACCCAGGTCTCCATGCTTGCAGCTCAGTGCCCTTAATCACTACACTACACTGCCTCTTTGGGGCCTGATAGTCACTCAATTGGGCACAAAGCACTGTGCAAATGTTTGTGCATAGCTTTTGAATTGCCCAGGAGTCCCAGGAGGGTATATTCAGTTGGGAACTAACTGATTGAATATAGGGCCATGTTGGGACAGTGCCAAGTCTGGGAGGGCTGCCCTGACATGTCTCCAAAAGTTCTCCCCAAGAATTGATAGCACTGGAGCACTATCTGCAGTTTTCAGAGGTACTCATACAAATGAGCCCATTGAGTATGCAAGGTGCAAAGAGGCCATTAGCATGCCCATCATGGGCCCATTTGCATGAGTAGTGGAGGCAGGCACTGCAGTGCTGTTCCCACAGACCAGGAGAGCTGTAGCTAGCCCTGGTGTTAGTGGTCCCCTCTGATTGCCAGCTGCCAAGTAAAAATACTGTAGTAATCCCTGGTGCTAGTGGTTCCTACTCCCTCCATTTGGCCACCTGGCATGAAAAATAGTAGTCCTTCATTATAATGGTCTGCCCCTCCCTTCGATTACCATCCCAGCATGAAAAATAGTAATTCCTGGTGGTAGTGGTCCCCCTCCCACTGATCACTCACCCAGCATGATAATAGTAATCCCTGGTGCTAGCAGTCAACCTCCCTCCAATCACTAGCTCCCAAGTAGAAATAATCTTCTGTGGCGGTAGTGATTTCCCACCTCCCTCCGATCGCCAGCCTGGTTAAAAAAAAAACACCCAGGCATCAAGCGCCCCCCCATAGCACTGGGTACTCCCACTCACTGTAGCATTATCTGCAGTGCTGCATGTGCACATGGTGACTGACACAGCCCTCCACATACCTCCTCAGCCAGCTGCTGTATGTCCAGGCAGTGAGTGCGCCTCTTATTTATAGGACAGGGTGATGTCGCCCTGTCCTATAAATAATAGGCATGGTCCCTGCCTGGATATATAGTGGCCAACTGAGGAGGTGTGAGGAAGGCTGCGCCAGTCGCCTTGTGCACCCGTGGCACAGTGGGTATCGCTATGGTGAGTGGGGGGTGCCTGGTGCCTCAGGGAGCCACTAGATGTCAAGGAGGGTTTCTGTTTAATCCAGGATGGCAATTGGAGGGGGAGACCACTGCCACAAGGGAAGATTATTTCTACTTGTGGGCTTGTGATTGGAGGAAGGGGGGAACACTACCACTATGGAAGATTATTTTTACTTGGGGGCTGGCGATTGGAGGGAGGTGGGACCACTACCAGCAGTGATTATTATTTCTACTTGGGAGCTGGTGATCAGAGGGAGGGGTGACCTCTAACACAGAAGATTCCTTTATTTCATGCTGGATTGGCAACTGGGGGGGGGGCACTAGCACCAGGAATTATTATTTCTACTTGGGGGCTGGCGATTGGAAGGAGGAGGAACACTACCACAAGGGATTATTATTTCTGCTTGGGGGCTGGCAATCAGAGAGAGGAGGGGAGGACCACTAGCATCGGGGATTCCTGTATTTCATGCTGGGCAGGAGGTTGGAGGAATGGGAGACCACTAGCACCAGGGATTATTATTTCTACTTGGGGGCTGGTGATCGGAGGGAGGGAAGGACCATTAGCATCAGGGATTCCTGTATTTCATGCTGGGCAGGCAATCGGGTGCCCAATCCCTGTCGGCTCCACTGTCCCCCCCAACAGACTACTGGGTGCCATGCTGGGAGCCCACCCCAGCATGGCAACAGTCCATATGGCTGATGGGGGTGTCCAATCCCCCATCGGCTCCACTGCCCCCACAAACAGCCTTCCAGCTGCCTTGCTGGGAGCCAACCCCAGCGTGACACAAGTCTCGCGTCATCTACAAGAAAAAATAACCTGCAAGAAAAAACGGTCCCTCGCTAACTGTCCTGACCCCACCCATGGCCACCTTCTGCACACCCTGCCTCCCCACACCCACACCTCACCCCATACTTACCTCCGGAGTCTGGCTCGACGATCTTCGGTTGACTGGGGACACGTCTGCACTCTTCAAAGCCGATTGCGAACTGAGGAAATGCCGGTAAGCTTTATAATGGAATAAATAAGTTTTTCAACTTTGATGCATATCTCAGGCATTTTGGGATTTTTTCACGGAAATTTTCAACATGGGTTTTGGGACCCCCCATAGATTATGCACTGTCATTTTGTTAATCAGCCCGAAAGGTAATTTACGCCGTCACTGCATGGAACCACCTTTTGGGACCGATTTGATGAAATGACAGTGTCACAGTTTATGAGGTAGGCCCCCAACAACCCTATGTTGAAAATTTGGTGAAAAAGTTCCCAAAAATTACTGTTTTATGAGCATGCATTGCGCTGTTCCTACTCACGCTCGTAAGTTCGCAAATTTTCAATATTTTCACTCCAGATTTTCAACATTACAATTTTACCACACCTCCTTATGAGCAGTACAGCTGTCATTTTTCACATCTTGCCCAAAATGCATTTCCACATGTGTAGCGCACAATGGCGCAGTCGGTATGTGAAATCAATGTTCGGGACAGATTATGAAAATCACAGTGACACTGTTCATGAGCACAGGTGTTAAAATGGCTATGTTAAAAATTTAGTGAAAAAAGCCCATAAAATGATTGTGTTACGAGCGACCATTGAGCAGTTTCCACATACCCTTGTGAGTTCATGCATTTATAATATTTTCAGTCCAGATTTTCACCACTGACATTTTTCCACACTTCCTTATGAACAGTACAGCTGTCATTTTTCACACCATGGCTGAAATGTGTTTTCTCACTTCCAGCACAGAAATGCGTGGTTGCTGATGGAGATCACTGTTCGGGACAGATTAAGAAATTTACAGTGACACTGTTCATGAGCGGAGGTTGCAAAATGCCTGTGTTGACAATCTGCTATAAAAAATCCCCAAACTAATTGCATTATGGGTGTGCGTTGCCCAGTTTCTATGCACGCTCATGACTTCACCAGTTTTTTTAATATTTCACTGCAGATTTTCAACATTGCCATTTTTTGCACTGCCCCATGAACAGTACAGCTGTCATTTTTCACATCCTGTTTGAAATGTGTTTTCGCACCTGTGGTGCCAAATGGCATAGTCACTGTGCAAAATCAGCTTTTGGCTAACAAACTGATATTGCCACTATTCATAAGGTGGGGGTCACAAAAAACCCATGTTGAAAATTTGGAGTGAAAATGTCAACGAACGCCTGAGGCGTTAGGGTTTCCAACCATAACGCCCCACCCTGTAGAGATTGACAGGCATCAGGGGTGTGACCTGGGATTCTCACCTGTAATGCTCATACCATTCTACACCCTGCAGCCAGTGAGAAGCATCGAGGTGTGCCTTGGACTCTTTGGCCCCAAAGTTCACCCCATTCTCCTATACAGCACCCATCTCACCGTATTTCCTTATGGAATGGGGTGACCATAAGGGCCAAAGACCCCAAGGCACACTGTGACACTTGCGGTGTCTGCAGGGTAGGGTGTAGTGAAATGGCATGGCCGTTATGCCTGATGACCCAAAGGCACACCCCAATGCCTGTCAGTCTCTGCAGGGTGGTGGTGGGGTTGGCTTCAGTTCACTACTTCACTGCCATTCCTATTATGCAGCTCTTTACTTCCTACACTACCAATACCAATGCCAGCAAGTAAACATTCGGCATTGACAAATGCTTGTTTTTTTTGGCCTTTTCAGTCCTGATGCTGTGGGGTAATATTCAGTGGAAAAAGTGACTACATATTTAATTGATATGAACATACAAACGTGAAAGCAGATAAGGGCCATTATAGTCCATTTAGTCTGCTTGAATGTGCAGTTCCCACTGTGATTACAGAGGGAACTGCCCCTCTTCCATAATCACCGTTGACTCTTGTCAAATGTTCCTTCCCCCTCTCTCTTCTGCAATTGCAACTTTCCCTCTCAGCCTGTCCCAACCTCTCTTGAAGCACTTCACTGTTTTAGGGGTACCACCTCCTCCAGAGACTCGTTCCACTGAACCACCACCCTCATGGTGAAAAAGTGCCTCCTCATCTTCCTTCAGAACCTTCCCCTCCAGCTTTAAGCTGTTACCTCTAGTGGTCTTGTTTCCACTAAGGTTGAAAAGTCAATAATTAATAAATAATGAAATGATTAATGAATGTTAAATAATTAACAAATAATTAATTCAATGAATAATTAAATGGCTGCAGAGGCCCTCAGTGCTCACCCTGTTTATACGTTTAAGATATTTGAAGGTCTCAGTCATGCTCCCCCCCCTCTGTCCTCAAGAGAGTATACATTGAGTCCCCTGAGTTTCTTATCATAGATGTTGACCTGGATCATCTTGGATGCCCTTCTCTGGACCATTTCCAGCAAGTTGATATATCCTTCTTGAGATAAGGGCACCAATACTGCACACTGTATTCTAGGTGTGGTCTCACTAGAGACCTGTACAGCAGCAAAATGACCTCTGCCTTCCAGCTGGTGATTCCTCTGGCTATGCAGCCCAGCTTTCAATTTGTTTTGGCTGCAGCATTCTTGCATTGTGCCAAGTGTTACAGGTCACTCTTGATAATTACAGCTTGGTATTTTTCCTCCTCTGATCTATTTACCTGCACACCACTCAATCAGTAGTTGGTCCCTGTGTTTTTCACTCCCAAGTGCATAACTTTACACTTTTTAGCAAATGCCAGACAACTTTTGCTGCCTAGCCAGGTTTTTCCTGACTTCCTGTCTTCCTTCCTCTGTGTCCACCCTCCCACAGAGCTTTGTGTTATCTGTGAACAGGCATATCTTAGCCATGATCCCATCCCTAACGTCATTAATGAATATGCTAAACACCACTGAACTGAACCCAGAGCCCTGTGAAACCCCACTGTTCACAGGCCTAGCTTCTGAGAATTACCCATCACTACCACCTTTTGGCTTTTGTCCTGTAGCCAACTTTTGAAACACCCAACAAGCTGATCCCCTACTCCTATGTCTTCTATCATCCTGATCAGTCTCCTGTAAAGTACAGAGTCAAAGGCCTTTCTGAAGACAGATACAGGATATCAACTGTTCGGCCCTTGTCTCCTCTCTGGGTGACCCAGTTGAAGAAGTCAATCAGGTTTGTTTGGCAGGACATACCCAAAATAAACTCATGCTACCCCATGCTCTGGAGCCCATTATCCTCCAGAAAGCTCACTAGTTTCTCCTTCGCAGTGGTCTCCATCAGCTTTCCCACTATTGAGGTCAGCCTGACTGGCCTGTAGTTCCATGGTTAATCCTTTGGCCCACTTTTGTGGAGAGGTACTGCATGTGCAGTTTTCCAATCCTGGGGCTCAATCCCTGTTTCCAGAAAGGTGTTTAACAGGGGATCACGTGATGAGCATGGCATGAGAGGACATCTTCTGTGCTGCTTCTAGGCCCTGCTAATTTATATAAGCTTTTAAACTGTCTCAGGGTCCTCATTTTAGTTTAAAATACCTTATTCCAGCCATTGAAGTGCTTCTGAGTAGCTTTCCTCATAGTAACGTTGTGGGTCTGTGCGATTGATTGTGGCTTTTCCTCCTCAGACATAGTGCTTTCAGCATCAGCAACAGGCTGAATTGAAGCATTGGGATGAAGACTGATGGTATGGAGCCCTTGGCAGCGCGAACCCCAGCGGTGAAACAATTGAAACCCTTATTACGGTTCCGGTTGAACAGGCGTGCCAACCAGAAACAGAAGGGGGTACTAATATAACTATGGAGGACATTCTTGAGATAACACAAATGTTGCAGGGGCTGGTGGTTGATTTTGCCACTGTTAAACCGGCACTACACTCCCTGGCTTAGAGAATGGGGAACATGGAAGCTAGAGTCTCCTCTCAGGAAAGGAAGGTATCTACTATGGATCAGGAGTTGGCTACAGTACATAAACAAGTCAAAAAGCTCAAGGATCAGATGAAAGACTAAGAATCCAGGAGTAGGAAGAATAATCTTATCCTAGCAGGGCTCCCAGAGAGTGCTGAAGGGTCTGACTGTGTTTCTTTGGTACAGGATCTTTTGCTTAAACTACTAGACCCCACTCCATTTGGTGAGGCTTACAACTTGGAAAGAGCACATTGAGCATTAAGAGAGATGCCCCCATCAGGAGCAAGGCCTCAGGTGCTAATTATAAGGTTCCTGAACTATAAAGAAAAGTCCCATGTGCTTACCAGTGCTACACAAAATAAAAATCTGCAGTAGAATGGTGCGTCTATATGGTTATTCCAGGATCAAACCCCCTCGGTTCGGGAGAAGCAAAAGGAATATTCAGAAATAAAGAAAAAGCTGTATCTTACTGGAATTAAATTTTGTCTGCAATATCCTGTGACTTTGATGGTTAGATTTCAATCTGGGTAGAAAAGGTACTTGACTGCGCGTGACGCCATGGAGGGTCTGCGGATTAAACTACCAGTGTTGTTTAAGTCCCCGACCTGAGTTTCTGAAGGAAAGAAGAGGGCTGGCATTATTCTAAAAGTTGAGACTTGAGAGATGGAAAAGAGATGCAAAACTTGTCTTTTTTTTCAGATTCTTTTATACGATTTAAACAAAATCAGTTAAAATGTTAAGGCTAATGTCACTAGGTTATATAGGGGTTAGTTTAGGGCTGAAGGTGGATTGATACCCCCAACAGTCTGTGGGGTTCGAAGTAGGAGACCGGTAGTTTATTTGGGGGGGAGGGTGTTTTTGAGAATAAAAGGATGGGGGGTAATTTAGAGATGAATGGAGGAATGAAGCTTAGGGAGTGGCAGATGTCAGGAGTCGAACCCTCCCCTGTGGGGTTGATCTCGACTGGAGTCTAGGATAATCCTGAGTTAATGGATAAAAACATTATGTCAAATGAGGGGGTGCTAACCTTTCACCCTAGAGAGAGATTTATGAGGGGAATAGGGGTGTGATTAGCACTCCACTGTCCGACGAACCTGATAACTCCTCTCGCTGTATTATAGGAAGCCCTTTGGATATGAGGGACTTTGCATCCCTGAAGGGTATTAATAAGAGTGAGGGAAGGGGGTTGGGCAACATCCAGGTAAGAAAAGATGGTAGAGGGAATGGCTTAGAGTGTTTCTTTTTTTATCTTGTAAGTTTGGATTCCCCTACAGACCGGATTTAGGGTGTGGGCATTGCTCCGCTCAGCTAACCCGCTATCAGCTTTAATAAGCTAGAGGACGAAGGAGCTTATTAGATAAATACAATAAATTAATATGGATGGGGCAGACTCTAAATGGGGTGAATTACGGGGATGAGGGAACCTGAGGAGAACCAATTAGCTAGGGGTAACGAGGAGGGGGTGAAAGGTTGAAATTGACATATTACGTTAAGGGCAGGGTCCTGTGAGCTGCTCATTTAGTTTGATGGGTCAGGGGGGCGCACAGAAAATGGCTCATCTATGGATCAATGTTTTAAAGGAGGACGATCCAGGGATTGGGGAACAGGCGGATGGGGGGTTACTGGGATCTGGAAGGAGAGAGAGAGTCCAGTTCTGTGCAACAGAGAGATGTAGACTTTGTGAGGGCAAAGAATGATGGTTTGAATTTTTTTTTTTAAATGACATGTGTTAAAATCATTTCATGGAATGTTATAGGTCTCAGGGGTACAAGCAAAAGACTTGTAATTTTGAGGCATATTGGTCAGATGGGGGCTCACATAGCTGCACTACAAGAGACCCACTTATTGACAGAAGAACTGAGCTTCCTTAAGAGGATGTGGGTGGGCCAGGTTTTTGGGGTAGGAAAGGAAATGGCCTCGGGGTCTGTTGCCTTTTTAATAGGGAAAACCTGTCCATATACCATAGCACAGGTGATAACAAGGGAGGATTGTAGAGGGATTTACCTCTCTGGTAATGTTTTGGGTAAAGAGCTCTCAGTTGCTTCTATTTATGGTCCGACTCCTAATCTGGATTTTCTTGCTTCACTTGAATTGGATATTACTATATTTTCCCAACAGTCTCTTATTTTGGCAGGGGATTGGAACCTATGTTTAAATAACTGGGAGGATAGGATACCACCATCCAGAGGTCCTCTGTCCAGGGCTCAGACGGCCATGAATAGATTATTGGAAGTCATAGCCTTGGTAGATCCACTCCGGACTCATTCTACAGGGGGAAATAATATGACATTCTTTTCAGTGGCCTATAAGAGCCAATCTAGAATTGATTTTTTTTTTGGTTACAAGAGAGGCACTTAGAGAGGTTAAGGATGTGACAACCTGGTGTAGAATTTTATTGGATCATTCCCCAATTCAATTGACTTGGGAGCCAGCAGCTGCTCCTCCTAGGCCGTATAGGTGGAGGCTGAATGAGTCCCTACTGACAGAGATTTCAGCCCAGCGCATATTAGAGGAAGCCCTCCTTGAGATAATCCAGAAGCAATTGCCTACACTTCAGAATAAAAATCTAGCTTGGCCAACATGTAAGGTGTTGTACGCAGGCATAGTGTAGAGATACGCAGCACAGAGAAATAGTATGAGACATACAAAAGAGGAGTTTATCTTGGGGGCTACTGAATCTCTTGCACCTCTGGAAGGGTCCTCTATGGAAATAGATACTGAACTTAAAAGTCTAAGAAGGGAAATGGCAGACATTATGTAAGGTAAGGTAGAATTCTGGTTAGAAAAGATTCAAGCTAAATATTTAATGCGAGGAGACTTACCTGGCCACCTCCTAGCAGCTAGAGTTAAGGAATGGGAAGCAACTCGAACAGTCACCTCTATAAGGTATGCTGGAGAAACTTTAACAGATCCTCAGAAAATGGCGGATGCATTTGCGTCCTATTATAAAGAAATTTACCAAACAGGACAACTCATTGGTGAGAAGGAAATTAGGGCATGTCTAGATGGAATATCATTACTGGTGCTAGACCCAGCACAGGCCAAAGAGTTAGTAGCTCCAATAAAAGAAACTGAGATAATAGAAGTGGTACAGTCTCTGCCCTGTGGTAAAACTTTCGGGGCCGGACAGCCTTACGGCTAAGTTCTACCAGGCATATCTCCATACTATACTCCCCCTACTTAAAGAACTTTTCAGTAATATAATGCAAGAGGGGGTGCATCATCCTCCATTACACCAGGCATATATCACTTTGGTTCCAAAACCAGACAAGCCAAAGGATTTACCTGGCAGTTATAGGCCTATAGCCTTGATGAACCAAGATATTAAGATTTTAATGAGGATTCTTGCTACTATAATTCTGAACATTGCTCCAACTTTAATTAGTCATGAACAGGTAGGATTTATGCCAGGTAGGGGGGCACATGATGCCCTTAGAAAACACATGCTTAGTTATGCACCTAATTCCCAAATACCCCTTAGCTTTGATATCTTTAGACACAGAGAAGGTCTTTGACAGGGTTTCTCATCCTTTTGTATTTGCCACAATGTAGAAGGTGGGTTTCCCTGAAGGCCTTCTCAGAGGCATTAAAAATTTATATGCAGCCCTTATAGCCAGAGTATTGTGTAATGGTTATGTCTCACAGGAGATCCAGTTAGAAAATGGGACTAGACAGGGATGCCCCCTTTCACCAATATTATTTAATATATACCTGGAATCCCTGTTAAAAGCTATTAATAAAGATGCTAACATAAAGGGGATTACAATTGCGGGGAGGGACCTAAAACTTTCAGTCTTTGCAGACGATATACTTCTGCACTTAAAAGATCCGGCAGAAAGCTTCAAAAGAACAGTTGACGTTGTAGGGCAATTTTCCACAGTCTCAAACTATAAATTGAATTTGAACAAAACACAAATTCTCCCTTTGACACCACATGTATGCAGAGCAGGTTTTGTACCACTGCAGATACACTGGGCACCGGAAAGGATTAAATACCTGGGTACATAGATCACAGCAAGTATAGAGGATGGTGCAGTAACTAATATAGAAAAGATTCTGTTAGCAATTAGAGGGGATGTACTTAGATGGAATAAGCTCCCTTTGAACTTTGCAGCTAGATTGGGACTAGTTAAAATGAATCTATTGCCTAGGTTATTATATCCAATATACTTAGCCCCATATAGCATTCCCAAATTATGGTTCATAAAAATTAGTAAACTCTTATCCAAATTTCTTTGGAGTGTCAAGCCCCTCAGAAAAAAAACATAGTATCTTGTGCTTACCACATAGCATGGGGGGGATTAAACTGCTTGACCTCCATCTATACTATGTGGTGGGTCAACTGGGTCTTATGTGTTGATGGGTTAGAAATTTGGAGGGAGAGACATATATTCCACTATGGCTACAAATAGAGAGGCAAATATTAAAAGATTCAGGCCTTTCTCCGGAGGCATTGCTTTTTGCTAATCCATTTTGCTAATCCAGAGAAATGCCTTAAAAAAGCAACATTGACTCCAATTGATAAATCAGCAATGGCCTGGTGGTTGTTTCTCACTCCTGCCCAGAGAAGAGACCAAATGAAGACCCGAGTCCAACCTATGCTGGGTAACCCCAACTTACTGACTGGGGTCAGGTAATTACTAAACGTTGGGCGGATCAGTTGGTGGGCCTAAAACTAATGGATGTTATAAAGAACAATAGGATGACTCTCCCGGCTAGGTATGATACAATGCATTTTTACAGAAGGTTACAGCTTACCAAAATGTTAGAGGGGGCATGGAGAAGACTTGGGGACCCACCAGAAAACCCGTTCACCTGGGATAACTTAAAGGAGGTAGACCCTACATCTAACTCTCTGTCAAAGTATATAAGGTGCCATTGGACTATATTGGCCTGAATTCTCCAACACGAGTATTATACTGGGACAAAACCCTGGCCTCCCAGAGGCTTGCTTGGGAAGACATCTGGAGGAGTAACAAGTATATACCTATACCCAAGTATAAGCTTATGCATTTCTTTATTGCTTCTAATATGTATTTTACCCCTGTAAAACTATGTGACAGACACCTTAGACAGACAGACCTGTGTTTTAGATGTGGAGTGGGATCAGAAGATATCCTGCATGTGTTGTGGGACTGTAGTAAAATATGGCCTCTATGGGTTGAAATTAAACAACATATGGACCCTTTGTTGGATTATTCAGAATTTATACTGCCTGAGATTTGCATATTAGGGGGCATGTCACAAGTATCAGGAGCCATACCTAAATACCCCTTATCCCTGATGACAACAATAGTCAAATCCTTTATATAGAAACATTGGAAAGATGAACATATCTACACCTATGAACAATGGGTGAGAAACCTTATTTGGGCTTTGGGAAGAATAATGAGGAATATGTATTTGGAGGGAAGGAAAGGGTTATATAATAAAATATAGTCAACATTAGAGGCAATCTACTCATTGCAGGTTAATAATACCCAAACACAGGCCTGTCTGTCGGATTGTGATTAGCGAGAGATTATTATCTTGAGGAAATGTACAGTCTTAAATGGATTTATTTCAGTTCTAAATGGCAGTACTACTCACAACTGTTCTTGAGTCAAGCTGGTATTAGAAAAATGGTATTAGGGTAAGGGCTTTGGTCTGCTTTGGTTCAAGGGTGGGTGGGGACTCTCTCTCTCTCTCTCTTTCCAGGGGACACAGCTGGGGGTCACCTCCTTGGTGCAATGCTACTTAGGTAATGGTTTTGGTTTAATTAATTTAATGCATAACAAAACTTTTGTTTTAGAGGTTCTCCCCTTTGTGGGTTAAGTTTAGTCAATGATAGTGTTACCCCATGATCTAGCTAAAATAAGAATTGGTAATTGTAATGGAGGCATATCCAATCAGCTGTGTATGTACATATTTGCTATTGTATATAGTTCCCACAACCAGTTTTGGGATTGTGGATCCTGGGTCTGCTCTGGAAGAATGTGTGTTTGTCTAAAATCTGAAATAAATCAATAAAGATGTTTTTAAAAAAAAAAACAGAAAGGTGTTTAACAGATCTACCAGGGGATCCACCAGAGTGTCTGTCAGTTCCCTTGGGACCTTTGGGTGCATGCCATTTGTCTCTGGGGAGTTATTTACCTTCAGGGTCCTTAGGCCCTTAAGTACCCCGTTAGCATGAATGATGTAATTTGTGACCTCTCCCCTCTCTATCCCTTCCCCCCATTCCCTTGTGGTACTGGCTCATCCTTTTCTCTACTGAAGACTGAATGGAAGTGCTTGTTAAGTACCTCTGCTTTCTCTTCATTACCTTCCACCAAACCACGATCATTTTTTAATCTATTTCATCCTAGATGCTCCTTTTCTCCCTTATATATTAAATAAAATGCCTTCTCCTCTGTTTTTACCCCCATGTGCTAGCTGCACTTCCTTTTTAGCCTTTGCCACCCTAACTGCTCTGCTCACCTCTCTTGACTTGACAGATTAATCCACCCTATCCTCTTCCTTTTGAGTGAGCTTGTACTTACAGAAAGCTGGTCATTTGTCAACTACAGCTTTTGCTACTGCCTTTCTGAATCAGTTGGTCTTTCTGGCTTTAGTTTTCTTATTTTTGATTTTGGCACACTCACCAATGGAATTCATCAGTCCATCCTTTATTATTGCTCATTTCTGTTCTGCATCCATTTCCCTTCTGATCCCAGCCAAGTGATCTACCATAATTTTTCCCATCCTACCAAAGTAAGACCTCTTAAAGTCCAAAACTCTTGTCCTGTTTCTGCCCATGTCCCATGGCACCACACTACATGGCGGTCATTACCTGAAAGAGACTCTTCCACTGTCACATGCTGAACATGCCCACAGTGAATAGGACCAGATCCAAGTGGTCATGATATGAGGCTAGAGGGGGGTAGACATAGGGGTAATATGAGGAAGTATTTTGTTCACAGAAATGGTGGTGGATACATGGAACAGCCTCTCAGCAGAGGTGGTGGGGGCAAAACCAGTAGGGGAGTTCAAGAATGCATTGGATAGACACAAGGGAACCCTAGCAATAGGAGAGGGTAAAAGCTGGAGATCAAGTAGGGTCTACGGTATTGAAGTAGGTAGGGAAAATGGGCAGACTAGGTGGGCCAAGCAGGAAAAATCCTATTGCCTGGCAGCCTGGGAATATAGGAACCCCCCCTGCTCAGACAACAAGTTTTTGCACTTTAAATGCCCACCGGGCAATAGAGTTATTTTTCAGCAGTTTCACGCAAGTGCCAGATTTTATAGCATTGCATATGTGTGTTTGCCAAAACAGGGGTTGCACCACAGATGAATGGAGGAGCAGAATGGATTGCACAGTTCACAGGATTCTCAGGGGAACAAACATCATGTGACCTGACATTGGCAAGATCAGGTGATCTGGGGCTATATTGTGGAAGCTGTGGTGCCATTCAGCGAGTTTCCTCTCCTGTACATCTCTCTGCCCCTTCACAAGGAATACAGACATCCTAGGCATCCAATAGGACAGGAGTAAGGGGTGGAGTAGGCAATTGGGAACCAGTGGAGCCAGTATTAGCTCTGAGCAGACCACCTTCAGAGCAGTGGGACAAGCTAGGAGCAATGATCTTGCACCATTTACTCAAAGCAGTGATTGGAGCTGGAGCAAGTCCTAGTGATCACTGAGCTGCAGTGTTTTTTCTCAGGAAGAGAAAGGGCAAATGATAAAAAGCACAGAGAAATATAAAAAGCTCTTTCAAGAGCTGAGCTAAGTGTTGACATTTCTCATTGATGCTTCCTTGTGGGAACAGTACAGAAGAGTTAGAGATATATTGGGGGCAGATTCTGATGCTCATGTCTGTTTGCTGCCAGGAGAGATCAGGAGAGTGGTGGACATCAGGTCAGACTGCAGAGGAGGCAGGAGCTAAAATGAGAGTGCTCTATGGTGGGAAAACTTACTGAAAACAATTAAAAACAATGAAAAAGCTCTGAGTTACTTCACTGAAGCTTGCCTGTTGCAGGCTAAGGGGATAAGACACAAGAGAATGAGTCAGAATAGAGGTTGAAGTCAAATGGCAGAGCAGTAAGGGAGGATTGTGTGATTGACTGGTATCTACTGGGGCAGGCTGAGGCTTAAGGGCAAGAAGGACACCACAGTAGTATACATTTGATAAAAAGACCCTTCAACAGTTTAACAACATACAGACCACTTCACAGTACACAGTTGAAAAGGAAGAAAAACACACACGGCCAGGCAGGCAGCACTTCTGCTGATCTGAGTGCTGCTGTGCTGAAGAAGAAGAAGAAGAGAGAGAGAGATTTGAGGATCTAGTCTCCTCAACAACATTTACTGAAGCTGTGAGTGAATGTAAATAAAGTCTTTAAAACAAACTCTGGCCAGAACCGATAGGGCTGCATGGAAATTTGGAGTAAAAATATTGAAAATTAACAAAGTTACAAGCCTACGTTAGGAAAATGTAATGTAGGCTCATAAATATGTATTTTTTTTATATTCATACACCAAATTTTCAACATAACCTTGTTATGACCGTGCTTCATGAAGAAGTGCAGAGAAAATGTTCAACTCCTGCCTGAAAGGAGATTTCTCAAAGGTACTGCAAAATCGACTTTCGGAACACAAAAACACATTTTGGGCAAGAGCTGAAAAATGACAGTTGTTACATTCATGAGGTACTGTAAAGAAATGGCTATGTTGTAAATTTGGGGTCAAAATATTGAAAATTGCCAAAGTTATGAGCCTGCATTCACAAACTTAAATGTAGGCCCACAACTTTGTTGCTTTTTAATATTTTTATTCCAAATTTTCGACACAGCCATCTTATGACCCCACCTGATGAACAAGGCCAGAGAAAATGTTCAACTCCTGCCTAAAAGGTGGTTTCACACAGGAAACACAAAATCCCCTTTTTGGATGTGAAAAAGCATTTTGCTCAGGATTTGAAAAATTACAGCTGTCACATTCATGAGGTGCTGTAAAGATATGGCAGTGTTGTAAATTTGGGGTCAAAATATTGAAAATTACCAAAGTTACGAGTGTGCATTCACAAAATTCAATGTAGGCTCATAACTTTGTTGTTTTTTAATATTTTTACACCACATTTTCAATATAGTCTTCTTATGATCCCACCTCATGAACAAGGGCAGAGATATTTTTCAACACCTGCCTAAAGGTGATTTTGTACAGGGGCTGCAAAATCACCTTTTGGGATATAAAAAAACATTTGGCCAGGATCTGAAAAATGACAGCTATCACATTCATGAGGTGCTGTAAAGATATGGCTATGTTGTAAATTGAGGTAAAAATATTGAAAATTACCAAAGTTACAAGCCTGCGTTCACAAAATTCAATGTAAACTCATAACTTTGTTGTTTTTTTAATATTTTATACCAAATTTTCAATGAGCCTTCTTATGACCCCACCTCATAAACAAGGGCAGAGAAAATGTTCAAGTCCCATCTGAAAGGTAATTTTGTGCAGGGCCCACGAATCACCTTCCAGGACAGATTTGCCTAATGACAGCTCAATTGTTCATGAGGCTGGGTCCTAAAACAGGCATGTTAAAAATATGGGCCAAAAATATGAAAAAATGGCCAAGCTATGCCAGTAAGTTCAAAACATCATTGAAATACATTGAAGCACATTCCTGTTTCTTCAGTTCACAGTCTGGCTTTGAAAAGTGAACACGTGTCTAATTTGCCTATAGTGTGGCGACACCAAAGTCACCAACATCCCCCACAGCGATGGAATGCTGCCAACATCCCCGACCATGCTGTCTCCTGATACTGATGGGGAACACAGCAACACTGGTTGGGAAGCAATGCAGGGGGGCTGTGCCCCCCTCCACTCCCCAGACTTAATGATTGTCAACTCCAGGAGGTGCGGATCATGGGGGAGTGTGGCTTACAGTGGCATCACTGCAAACATCCATCACTGCAAGAACCCATTGGACACTGTGGGTATCAAACAGGTTGTTGTCGCTGTGATGGAGTTGCTGTGGGGGGCTTGTTGTACGAACGGCATACCAATGTGTCTGCGGTGCACAAAGAATTGCGGTGTTGGACTCTGATGGGTAAATAAAGGCTTGGGGTGGGGGGTGCTGAGTGGGAAGGTCGGGTGAGAGGAGTGCAATGGCCGCTATAGATATCAATGAACTTTTTTTTACAGGATTAAAAAAAAAATGAGGATTCCTGCACTGGGGACTGGGCACCCACCAATGCCTCTGATATGTTTCTGGGGATGGGGGTGAGTGGTGGGTGCTGAGGGAAGTATAATAAATAAATAAATAAATAAATTAAATAAATAAATTAAGAATAAATAAATAACCAGTCATGCTCGGTGGTGTATGGGAGACAAGGATTCCTGCAGTGGAGGTTAGGCACCCCAGTGCCACTGTTATGTTTCTGGGAAGGGGGGAGTGGGGTGGTGGGTGCTGAGAGAGAAGGTCGTGTGGGAGGAAACTATAAAAATATATTTAAAACAAAAAACACACTCATAACAAAACACAGAAATAACCATGCATGTGCGGTAGTGGATGGAGGGGTGTCAGTAACAGGATTTCGTGATCAGATTTGGGACACTGGGGGATTGGCAAACCCAATATCACTATTAAGTTTTGGGAGGAGGGTACTGAGAGGAAAGGTCAGGTGGGGGGATATGTATAATTAAAAAAAATAAATAAACACTGACAGTAAACTAGTGCAGTGCGAAGTGCTTCACAGACGTGGAGGCAACTGTGTTGACATGCCAACATGTTGTTCGGTTGCAAGGAATGTGGAAGTCCTTTTCTCATAGCAAGAGGTCTGCAGGGCTCCACACACTGCAGCCCTAAAAAAGAAAAGTAAATGCAGCCACTGCTGCCGTCCAGCACCAATCTAAGATGGAAGGAGCAGAGGGGAGAGGAGACTAACAGTAGGACACACACGACAACAGCTAGCATTTAGAGTCTGTGGCTGAGTGACTGTGATATATAAGTACAGTAGTAAAACAAAAATAGACTGTAAAACAGAAAGAAAAAAATACAGTCAGCACTGCTGTGTTGCTCTGAAACAGGAAGGAGCAGAGAGGAGAGGATGCACTAACATATGGCAGGAGGGAGAGAGATTTGAATTCCATTCTCCACAACAGCTACATTTACTGGAGTCAGTGGCTGCTGTATGAGTGTGATAAGAAATTAGGCTTAGTCATTTCAAAAAGCTGAGAAAATAAATATAGCCAGAAACAGGAGAGCGGACTGGAGAATTATAAAAGGGAGACAGCAAGCATTTGCTGAGTGGGTGCGTGTGTGGAAAATTAAAAATAAATTATAACTTTTCTATTAATATTAGCATTGAGAAATTGTACAGCTAAGCTACAGAACCCTAAGACAGAGAGAGCGGGAGATAAGTTGGACTGGAGGGAGGGCTGGAGACTTGTATAGCATAGCAGCAGCTGCAAACTGACTTGGTGCATTGGAAAATAAATCATAAAACGAAATTAAAGACACCACACAAGAGCTTATGTTGAAAACATTATAGGAAGAAGGTGAGGAGGATTACAGCTGAGTACTTCAAAAAAATAACCACTGAAAAGTCAGAGGAAGACATCTCAGAGAAAGAGAAAGTTGAGATATGACAATTTCAAATGATTGAGTGTTGTGTGTGCGTGAGTGGACTAGGTGTGTGTGTGTGGGAGGGCTGGGGATGCAACTGAGACATAATCTCCCACCTAGGCCAGCGGAGCATTAGAGTGCAAGTGAGCACACATTGACTGCAGTCAGTGCATTGGGAAATTAAAAAAAATAAAATGATGTCAGCCTGGGAAAAATATAAACACAATTGCATACTGGTGTAGTCAGTGTATTTTTTTACCATACCTTATTGTCTGAAGTTTAGAATAAAAAAAATCAAATACAACATTTACTGTACTTTTCCCTGTCCCTGATCATCATGGTGGGGTAGTGTGTGTGTGTGTGTGTGTGTGTGTGTGTGTGTGTGTGTGTGTGTATGATATCCCTGTCTGACTGTCTTCCTTGGCTAACCTGGTCCCTGTCCCTGCACCGCCCCATCTCTTTACTCGGTATTACTCAGTGTTGTTAAGGTGAAAGTAGGCACGGATCCCATTGTGACCACCTTTCCCACATTAGCGGGGCAAATTTTTAGTGTATCCCTAATAGGAGTTTGTCCAATTCCTTTTTAAATTTATTAAAACTATTACTGTCTACAATATGCTGTAGGAGTGAGTTCCAAAGAGACGAAGCTCTTACTGTAAAGTAGTATTTTCATTTATTAGTTCAAACTTTTGGGATATGAATTTGCCTATTATGGCATCTTAAATTCTTAGGTCTGTCCACTAATACAATATTACAGTCCTTCATGAGGTCAAAGTCATTCATTATAGTGAACAGAAGTAACAAGTCCCCTCTGTCCCTTCTTAATTGTAGGTCATAAAGACTGAGTGCCCGATTCTCAAAGATGACCTTGAAGCGGCGCATGGTGCGTCAGACGCACCGTGTGTCAAAGCCCCCTGCATCACTGGCAATGCACCCTATTCTATAAGGAATGCACCATGCACCAGACACTGTGCACATGGTGTAAGAATGCATAGTGCATCAAATAAATAGCGTAGGCAACACGCAAGGTGCAGGCAGCGTCTAAACGCAAGGGGTGGAGGAATGGCTGAACCAGGGAGGATGCAGCAAGAGGAGAGGGGGCAGCCAACCCCAGGAAAAAGGAGACTAGGCACACCAGGAAGAAGAACTCCACAGACCAGGAGACAGACATCCTCTTGGATGCAATAGAGGCTCAGGTAGGTGTGACGTGTGGCAGGAGGACAAGAGCATGTGGAGCAATGGTGCAAGGCCCTGACCAGTGTGTGCCACCCAACAGGTGGACCTGCTACTGTCCCAGGGAGGGAACCAGAAGATATGGCCAAAGCGGCATGAGGCATGGGATGAGGTAGCTAGACTAGTGAATACAGTGGCACCCAGCAAGCACAGTGTCAGGGAGCTACAGAAGCAGCACTGTGACATCAAGCGCCATGCCAAGGAGAAGGCAGCCCACAACAGATGCTGTACAATGGCAATGGGAGTAGGACCCACACAACCACAGCCCCTCAGCAGACCACGAGGAATGTGTTGAGGCACAGATCAGCACCTGCAGCATACAGGGTGACACAGAGCTAGACCTGTATCGGCAACAACATGCACAAGGAAAGCACTGGGCATGCATGTGGCGGTGGCACCACTATGCAGACAGCCAATGTGGCACCACCAGTGGAGGCTGACACTGCAGGGGTACCAGGGTCCCACAATGGACAGGGACCTGGGGCAGGCGTAGAGACATAGTGCAGCCTGGGCCCCATGCAGACGCAGGGATGCAGGAGGTGACCCTCCACTGGTCACCACAGGCTGGACATGCACCGTGGACTGGTCACATACCAGCACGTGGGCAACCGAGGTAATGCACTGTGCACATCTGTCTGTATACCCAGCAGGTGCCAGGACCACATCGACCAGACAACAAGCCACAGCCAGTCAGGCAACACCACCACAATGCCATGCAGTGACCCACAGTGACAGTGAAGCACCGGAGCACAGCGGACTTGGCAGCAGCGAAGAGGAACAGCAGCAGGCAACCACCGTGACAGCACAATGATCCAGGCCCATGGGAGGGTGACAGAGAGTGAGTCAGAGGTCCAGCAGGGAAGTGACACTGACAGCTCCAGCACGTCATCCAGCAGCAGCAGCAGCAGCATCATTGGGCAGAGCCCACCTGTGGCCAGACCTGCTGAGCAGCACCAGACCTCGGTGGACCCACAGCGGCTGGGGGACAGAGGGTAAGGCCCTGTGGTGGGACAGGCGGGCAAGGCACCCACCACTGTAGGCCAAGGTGGCCAGGCATACCATGCCACCACACCAGACCATGGAGGTGTAGGTGGGACAGGTGAAGATGGTGCAACTCCACTGCCACTGGAGGATGACCTTGGAGAAGACCTATCGCGATACTGTCAGGACGTCCTGCTCACCCAGGAGGCAGCACAGCGGGAGCTGGCAGGGATACGGGACAGCATCTGGAAACACACCACTACCAAGGTTGCACACGTGGGACAGCTGCAGCTGACAGTTGCAGATATCCACGCAGCCATCAGACATGGGATCCAGGAAGGGGCATGCCAAACAACACAGACAACACAGCTACTCCAGGACATATGGCTGTGCGTCACACACCAAACGGACACCATAGAATGGCAGACATTGATCACAGAATGCAGCATGGGACAGCAGATTGCCCAGACAGAGGCAACATCGGCAATGGTAACTGCACTGCAGGAGATTGCAAGATGCATGCAGCAGCAGGCAGCTGGTGTTGCACCTGTCCCACAGGTGTGCCTGGACTGCAATGAGTGGTGGCGAGACAGAGGGGCAGTGGATGACCACCATGGCATGGGGAACACGGACAGCAGACAGGAAGTGGGATAGAGCCATGAGGGTGCACAGGGCATAGGGCAGACGTTGATGCCCATGGGACAACAGCCAGACACAGTGCTGACACCGCCCATGTCAAGCACCACTGTGCCCGAGGACAGGGCTGTGGGTGACACGGCAGGCACACACACAGCCAATGGGGTACAACAGCTGGATGCAGAGGCCACTGACGACAGACACGTGGGCTCAACAGACAGCAGGGATGGGCCAGAGCTATGCAGTGATGCTGGTGTGGAGGTTTGGCATGGTGTAGTGGGGCACACACTGCAGGGAGCCACAGCCACACAGGGCATGGATGACAACTGTGGCGAAACACCCAGTAACATGGAGGAGGGTGTGCACCCGCACACAGGGGTACTGGACCATGACGGACACAGGGGACGGACACCCACTCATGTGTCAGTGACCTGGAGCTGCCTGGACAGACACAGGATGGTACAGTGACAGCCAACAGCATGGTCATGCCACCACCCAGTGCAGCACGGAGGCCGGGACAACATATGCCAGCCCATTCCCGAGGCTGCAAGAAGGCCCACCCTGAGGAGGTGGCATGGCCTGTGGAGGGCAGATGGCCAGGCAAAGAGCACCAGCAGCAGCAGCACCAGTTGCACAGTTGGCAGCAGCCGGCAGCAGGACTGGAGGTAGGGGGGATGACAGCAGCAGGCTGCCAGGGAACACTGCAGCACAACAGATACACCTGGTGACACGATGGCGGTTACAGAGGCACAGGGTGCACATGGTGCCATCTGTGGTGGAGGTGCAGCAGGGCGTGCCACACTGCTGGAAGCTACACAGGCAGCAGCACGGTGGTAAAACCACCACGCACTGCACAGAGTGAGCCACTGGACACCGTAGGCCAGAAGGGGAGGCCAGCACACAAACACCAGTAGGATGCACACAGCATGCCAGGCATGCGCATTGGAGGGAGGTCGCCCTGCGGTGCTGCCCACCACATTGCAATGGTCCAATGTGCCCACCCGACCATGGGCAGGGACCACATCACAACACACACCACAAATGGATGTGCAGGTGTCTGTGCCATGCATACCCATGCCGCATGCACCTTTAACCCATATCCCCTGTACATTGTCTATGGCCATGGTGCTCCCCACATGGCACTGCAGCATGGGACATGCACACAAGCCCTGACAGTGGCACCCCCCCCCCACATGCTAGTGAGCAGAATCCCGCCATCCTGCAGGCACATACCAGACATCTGCATGGCCCCAATGCCAGCCCTGGGACCTGTTGCATGCTCCTAGTGCATACACCATGGCATACCACAGACCACCACTCACTGCACACCCACACCGTGCACCCCATCCACTGCCAACCAAACAAGCCCCCCATGTGATCAGTGTGGGCAGTGGGTGCACACATCATGGCGTGGAGCACCAGCACAGGTGTGGCCCCTGGCACACACGGCACTATACCTGTCCATGATGCCATGCATGCTTCTGCACCAAGGTGCATGGCCGCCGCAGGACTGTTGCCTCCACACCACACAAAGATCACTACAGACCACCCAGCACCAACCCGCACACACAGTTCCCACCGTGGGGCATTCCACCACGGCAGCCATACAGAGCGGAGCACAGCAGTCCACTGGGTGGTCCCTGTGGTATGCCACACCACCTGGCCCCACTCAGCTGGGACCAACACATGCATGACACATGCAGGCCCAAACCGCGTGGTCCCACCTTGTCGACTGGTGGTTTGGCTTACCCACTGTGGCATGCCACTGTGGAACTAAGAGAACCCCTACACTGGGTGGCACAGGCCCACAAGGGTACAGTGTCCTGACACCGTGCCCAGCGTGTGGCAGCATCACACCCTGTGGCACACTGCGGTGCTGCCCACATGTTGCTGGACAGCAGTCCCTGTCGACCACATGGCACCCTACAGAGGCCCTGTGGGCTGCTACCCACACAATGGTTGTCCCCAACCAGTGTACAGCATAGACAGGTATATAGCATGCACAGAACAGAGAGACAAAAGGACACAGCTTGCACATTGAACAACATTGTATTGGGGACACATAAGAAACACACAATAGCAACAGTCATGATGACCCAAGAGGTACACAGTGCAATGGGCACAGCCCCACATTCTGCAATAAGCTTACATCAGTGATGTACTTAACTGCAGTGCTTGCACAGCTACATTATCCCTGGTGTCCTGGTGACCTGTGTTCATACTACCCAGTGAGCCCTGTCCTGGGCATGTCAGCTATTGCATGGGGGGGGGGGGCAAGTCTTTGATGCACGCACATGTCCGCCACTCATTGTCCACCAGTACGGTCCAGGTAGCCCCAGCAGGGCTTGCACTGCTACTTGTAGGTCAGTCAGCACCCTTGCCATGGGTCTGATGTGCAGGTTGAGTCCCTGGGCAAAGTCACAGAGGGCGTGCAGCTGGGGCTGCATGTCGACGGCACCCCTCTTGTCCCTGTCCAGTGATGTGTCTCTCTCACTCCCAGGCTGCCCTGGACCATGGTTGGGGGTTGCATCACCACCACCATGCATGGGGGCATCTTCATTCTCGGTCGGGTCGGCGACTGCCCAGCCAGCTGTGCCATGGCATCCCCGCCTGTCGCCATGTCAGCCGTGTCACCTGCCACATGCAGTCCCACAGCACTGTCACTTGACTCTGCATTCTGACAACGCTCCTGTCGGGCATCTGGGACATCCCCCTCTGCCTCCTGCACATCCTCCTCATCTGTTGCATCCTCTGCGCCCTGCTGTGGGGCCACCTGTTGCCACCCTGGGCCATCATCTGGATCCTGGCTGTATGCGCCCGTGTGTTGCTCCACTTCAGGCATCGCATCACCTGCTCCAGGGTAGACCACCATGCATCCTGGCCCTGCTGCTCACTCCTCGCATCACCATGGACATCTGGAACACAAAGTGACAGCCAGCGAGTGCACCACATGCCCATGCACTGCCTCCCTGCATGTTGCCCACACCACCGACGTAGGCCTGGCAGGCCACCACCATGCCTTGCCACGTGTTGCATGGGCTGTGACATGCACCGATTGTCTGGGGCACACATCCACACATGTGTCTATGGTGCCTGTGCCCTACCAGCACCCCCCAGCCACGGCAACCTGTGTCGGCCTGCTGGTGCATGTGTGTGCGTGTGCGTGTGCGTGTGTGTGTGTGTGTGTGTGTGTGTATGTAGTCCCCCTGCCTGCTGGTCCCCGCACAGTAGCCTACACAGCTGCATACATGTCATGACCGTTGTACACCTACCTTGGTGATGTTACTCTCTGTTGGGTCCGCTGCCATGTCCGTCCTGTCCAGCTTCCCTGGGCCTGCCCTGGCCTGCGGCGTCACTGCCCTCACCTGCGGGGACATAATGGTGTGTGACATCATCAGTTCCCTTCTGTGCAGTCGAGGTCACTGTAGTGTGCTGTGTATTGGACATGTTACTGGTGCCTCATACCTGACCGCCACACATCTGGACATCTGCCTCTCATGCAATCCTTCTCAGGTGGGTAAGGAGCCACCCCTCCCTCCAGCTAGATTTTTGATGCTTGGGATCAGTTTAGTTGTTCTCCTTTGCATACTCGCTATTAGTTTTCTATCTTTACAGAGATAGGGGTCCCAAAGGAAACAGCATAGTCTGTATGTGGCGCACATATGACTTATAAAGGGGGGTGATGCAGTTATAATTCCTAGTGATAAATGATCACTTGATGGAGGTTATTATGTGGTTACCTATTTGTGCCACTTTTCTGCAAAGTTCTCCCTGTGTAAGTGATTAGTAACCGATATCCCCAGGTCTTTCTCTGTTTTAACTGATTTTATCTTTTTCCCATATAATAAGTAACTTACACATGGGTTTTTTGCTCCCAAGTATATTATTGAGCATTTGTTTACATTAAATGTCATCTTGTTATTGGTAGCCCATAATTCAATATGTGCTAGGTCTTGTTTTAGTATTTTTATTTTTTCATCTTAGTCTACCACTGATGGAATTTTGATTCTTCTGTCACAGAATCAGATAAGACTGTCCACTAGTGGACTTGATACATGATTATCTTTGCCATCTGAATCTTTCTGAATGTGTGTGTTGTAACTTGTTCAGACAGTAGTAACATAATTTCATAAAAAATAAAACACAAGACACAGTAAAATTGAATGTGTGAACAACAGTTTTATTTAAAGCTGTCTGGAACCCAAGGAGGTTGTCAAACCACCATTTTTGCTTTCCTGAAAGCCATTAATCAGTCTGCACCAAGCACAAGTACAAAGAGTCCTGGTCCTGCTGCTGCATCTTCTGTTCCTCCCATGGCAGCTAGCAACAAATGGCTACATAGAGCTCATGGAAATGAAGAGAATGCAAAACATTATGACAAATTCAAATGTAAGGGCACTTTCCAGCAGTCAAGAGAAATACCCATGGGTTACTCTTAAGAATGATAAAATGTTTTGTGGCATTTGCCAAAAGCATGAGAAACTTACAGATAGGGATAGTCCTTTTCTGCTTGGGTGTTCCACATTTAGAATTGATTCTCTGCATGTCCATAACCATTCAACTGCTCAAATTAAATGTGTTGAAGCAGAGAAAGTGTCAATGTGCCCCAGAGAAGCTCCCCTAACTAAAGTGTTTAGGAAAATGCAACATGATGAGTTTCAGAAATGTGGTGGTCTGTTTAGCACTGCTTACACAATGGCAAAGCATGATTATAGTTTCACTGATTTTGAAATTATTGTCAAACTGCAGGCAAAAATGGCTTAATCTGAGATCAAATTATCTCAACACCCATGGTGTAAAAGATGTTGTGCAGGCAACTGTGAAATTCCTTAAACAGAGCTACCTTAAGGACATTCAGTGAGCCAGATTTCTATGTGTGCTAGCCAATGGCTCTACTGACAGATCAGTAGCTGAGCAAGAAACTATATATGTTAGGTTTGTTCATTGTGGAAAACCTAAAACCATTTTTGTGGATCTTGTGCGCCTGGAGTCCACCATATGTGATGGCATTACTGCAGCAATATTGTCCACAGTACAAAGTGTGGGGTTTGGCCCAGAGGAAATAAAAGCTAAATTGGTGGGCCTGAATTTATATGGAGCATCAGTAAATATAGGGTGCACGAATGGTGTGCAGGCTAAATGTTGGCATGACTCTCCTCACATCATCATTGCCCACTGCATAAATCACAATCTAGAACTTCCGATTCTTGAAATGGAAAATGATAACACCTATCTTCAAAAATTTGAGTCGGTCTTAAAAGACATTTTCAAATTCTATCACCTTAGTCCTAAAAGACACCGTCAGATGCAATGTGTGACAGATGCTTTTCAATCCACAGCAGCTTATTTTGGTGGCATACACAAGTGCGATGGGTTGCTAGTCAGGCATGAGCATTAAATGCACTGATAAAAAATTACAAGATAACAGCAATCAGTCACATGGTGAATGAGGTGGCCACTGAGTCAGGAATTGATGCAGCCAGGGTCAAGGATGTTCTAAAAGAGATTAAGACTGCCACATTTGTGGGTACTTTACATTTAGTGATGGATTTAATCATTGTTGTGACTGAACTGTCTCACTCTTTCTAAAGGGGTGACCTGCTTTTATCTGAAGTGATAAAAAACTGGAAGGTGCAGTTCTGGAACTTTCATCTATGAAAGAAACTATTTGGACATATGTCTGAAAGCTTGTACTGAATGAAAGGGAGAATTTCAAGGGGTGAATCTTGTTGGGTCCTTAGAGCCACAACTTCTGGACCACTAGAAACAAATGATTGATGCTGTTATTTAGCACATAGATGCTAGATTCAGCACACTGTAGCAACCACCATTTTCCTGGTTTCTGTGCCTTGACCCCACTGAATGGCTTGCTGATAAAAAGCAACTGGCCCAATATGGAAATAACTGTTTTGAATGTCTCTTCAATTATTTTACAGCAGTAAATGCAGAAGATGAAAAATAGAGTGCCATACACCAGTGGTTGCCTCTCAGATTACACCTTCATACCATCATGCAGTCAGATACCCCCTCAAAACCGTCTAACAAAACATTTGGCAAGTAGACCACCAGCATTTAAAGATGCATTATTTATGGTGGAGTTACGTTACACATTGTCATGTAGCACTGCTATTATTGAACACAGTTTTTCAGCAATGAACTTAAGTCTAGTCCCAGAACAAACCTGCAGCAGGACACTCTGCAGGATTTACTTTCAATACACGTGAATGGTCCTAGCATTGATGATTTTCAACCACATGAGAATATTTTGTGTTGGCTTGAGGAAGGGTCTGGGACAAGGTACAGTCATGGCCACTCTCTCACTCACCACCAACTCCAGTGCTATGGCTTCTTCTTCACATTCAACTGAAGAATTGTAGAGTAGTATTATAGGTGTTGTTGGCTGAGTTTGTTGCACCATTTGTTCCTCCAAAAGTACACACCATCACTAAAAGTTACTTATAACCAATCATGATATGCACGCACCATCCATTTTCTACCTCAGAAAAGCAAGATCACTATCTGTGGGTTCTGCAACTCTTGTCTTTTTTTTTTCATAAAACAGTTACAAGAATTTATTACATTAATGGGTGAGCCAGCAACCAGAATCTGATCAACCACATTAAACTTGACAATTTGTCGATTATGTTTGCATCAGAATTCTAGGACAACAGAAAACTTGCACCAGGCAACCAAATTTAGGGCCAGGGTTGTCAGTGGGCAACTAAATTTCAAAAAACATTTCTGAGTCCTTATCTACCATCAATTTGTATGTTTCTGTTCCAGTACAGCTCTCTTCCTAGTGGGTTCCAAGACATTCTAGGCCAGGAAACCACTCTGAAAGGCATCCAGCAGTACTTGCTCCCTAGTGCAAGAGGTAACTAGGATTTTCCAGTCCACCACTGGTAGACTGATGTTGTTTTTTATTTGCTTTGCAAAAGGTTTTCCCTAATGCTGCTGTTTGAATAATGCATTATAATTTGCATTGGTAATATTTTGGACTTTGTAGCCTCTTGTTTAACTCTTTTGTCATTCTTATTATGTTCTCCCTTATGCTTGCACAAAGTGAACATGCTGTTATGAGAGTCTGTTTTAAGAGGTATGTCACTGTCAGTCCAATGTAGAGCAGTCTGCAAGTGGCTCGTCAGTGTCACACCAATCATCAGCCATACTGATCATGATACACTGCTCTGGTCTTGTTGGGCATAACCTTTGCGTAGTTCAAAGGAGACAGCCATCCCAATCATATGGCAGCTTTTTCCTTTAAGCTGCATGACGCTGCTCAACAAGCACAGCTGATCTGTCATGATCAGCCTGCTGTGGTCCTCCCCTTCCCAACAAACCTGAAATGAAGAAAACCATACCTCAATTCTTTCCACCACTTCCTTCTTAATTTTGTGACACCAGGGCACCAATCCCCACTGCCAGCTACTACCACCCACCTGTTTTTAGCCAAACATTTTACCAACATTGGGGTACCCAATCCCCAATGTCAGCACATGAAATAAAGAAGGGCACTGACAATATTGACTTTAGAGTTTTCTGTCTTGTCTGTGACTCCTGGTCATCCCTTTTACTAACATCCTCAACCACTCCCTCTGCATGGGGTCCTTCCCAAAAGTTTGGAAGTGCACCATTATTAAACCTCTTCACAAATCTGGTTCCAAGGATCTAGTATCTAACTACCATCCCATCTCCCTCCTTGCCCCTCTCTCCAAAATTTTAGAGAAAGTGGTCCACAGGCAAACCTCAGAATTCCTCTCCAAATACAACTTGCTCTCAGAGGCCCAGCATGGGTTCCATGCTCGACACAATATCAAAACTGCCCTCATCAAGTTCACCCACTCTAGAGACAAAGCTAACAACAAAGGCCTCTACACCAGTGCTGCATTCATAGACCTCACCAAAGCCTTGACCTAGTTGATCATGGGTCCTCCTCCATATCCTGGCTGACCTCCATTTCTCACCTGAGGTCTGCTTCTGGTTCAGGATTACCTAATGGGCAGATGCCATCGCACCATTATTGGTGGTGTCCTCTCTGAATCCTCCTCCATCAAACACAGTGTCCCCCAAGGGTCCATCCCGGGCTCTCTTCTCTTCTCTTCTCTTCTCTTCTCTTCTCTTCTCTTCTCTTCTCTTCTCTTCTCTTCTCTTCTCTCTGGCTGTTCACTCCCTGCCTGACATTTGTACCACCCCAGAACTCATTCTCTATTCTGATGATACAGCCCTTTTCTATCAGGACAAACCCCCAATGCTCTCATTAACAAACTCCAGTTTGATTTCAGCAGATTTCACACCTGATTCATGTCCAAAAGCCTTGTTCTCAACTCCAAAAAAACTAAGTTCATGGTTTTCTCCAGCCCCCTCAAACCCCTTGGCTTTGACCTCTCCCTCTTTGACAACCTTGGTAACACCATTGAAAGAGTCAATGAATTTAAATACCTTTGCTTACTCCTGGATAGTCATCTCAATTTTGATGCTCACACTAGCCTCACAATCAAAAAAGCTCACCAATACCTTGGTATCCTCCACAGAACCAAGCATTACCTTAACAGGGAATCCAAATCTCTCTTAGTCTCCAGCTTCCTCCTTCCTATCTTTGACTATGGTTCACTTGTCTCCCTCTCCCACCTCTCCATCAAAATTTTCTCCAGACTTCAAAGCTCCTACCACAACACTATTCACTTTGCCTCTGGTCTCCCTAAACTCACATACCACTGTGACCTTTATAAGCTTACCAGTCAGCCCTTCCTTTGGGCCCGCCTCAACTGCAAGATGGCCACCTTCTTCTTCAAACTCTCCAGTGGACTGCTCCCTGATTGCCTTACTTCCTTCTTCCAGACAACCTCCACCACCAGGACCACAAGACTGTCTGCCACTCTCTCTTTCATTGTTCCTTTCTGCTAGACCACTCAAGGCCAGAAAACACTTTCTATTATGGGACCCAAGCCCTTCAACTCTCTCCCTCTGGAACTAAAACTCTGTCCCTCCACAAATGCCTTCAAACACAATATCAGGAGACATGTCTCTCCTACCTGCACCTGCTTGCAGCCCTAATCTGGCTCACCCTTCTGCACTTTTTTCCCCTCATTCTCTGTTTAGACCTCAGGCACATACCATCTCTTTCTAGCACTTGTAATATTGTTAATCCATCTAGGCTAGTTTTTAGATTGCACTTTCATTTTTGTCTCCACTGTTATATTATATTATTGTTAAACCCTCACTGAATGCTTAATGTCACCTTGTATTTGTTAATTCACCAAGGCTAGTTCATGGTTTGCCCTTTAGTCTATATTATCCTAAGTGTATGTACCATTTTATTAGCCCTCTCTGTTAGTTAAATGTTTAAGCCTATGTCATGTCTCATGATTGTTATGCGTAACTGGACACTTGTGTAAGCGGACAGCAATGCTCACATGCTTTTCCAGTATAACCAATAAAATGAAAATGAAAAACAATATTCTTCATAGTCTTTTTAATTGTTATACTCCTATAAAAATAACTTTTTGTTATACACTTTGTAAAAAGAAAACTGTCCATTGATGTCCTTACTACCACCCTTACCCTCTCCACTGCTGACCCTACCTGTTCTTGCTGCTAGCCCCACCCTGCCCATTTTCATTGTGTGACATTGGGGAGCCTACCCCCCAGTGCCTTGAAACATAATATCAACACTGGGGTGCCCAAGCTCCACTGTCAGTATCTAAAATAAAGAAAACAGTCTCTTGTAGACTTTTTATGTTCATTGTGCATACATGTGCAGTGAACATTTTGTTAGGAGAGTGGCTTTTGAGGAGTGTGACACTGTCAGTTCAATGCAGAGTGATCTGCAAGGGGCTCATCATTGTCACACCAATCATCAGCAAGGCTGATCAAGACAGTATTCTGGTTTACTTGGGGGAAACTTCATGAATTTCAAAGGAAAGCACTGACCCAATCATAGGTCATCTGTTTCCTTTGATCTCGCTTCTCAGCAAGCAAAGCTGATCTGTCATAATTGGCCCACTGAGGAATTGCACCCTGTACCAAAGAAAACCATCCATCAATGCCTGTTGCTAGTGCCGCTGTAACTAGTCAGTCTTTTGCAGTATCACATGATTCATTATCACATTTCTTATGTCAAATAAGAAACAGCAATTTACAAAAAAATATACATATTTCTATAAGCCAGCCAGCATGTGAAGCTGAAAGCTGATGTATGAATATAAAACAGCTATCACTGGACCATCAATGAGTAAATTAAACTCTACATACCTGCAGCAACAGTACATCCCATTCTTCTTGGGAGGATGATGGAGCCTGAGCTGTTACCATAGCATCCATAATAATACACCCAGTAACAAAGGTAACTCTTCAGGGCTGGATTCTCAAAGAGAGACAAAAATTCCACAGTTGCGGAAAAATGGCTTGCAGTACTGCAGAAATTCACTTGTGGCATATTCACAATGAAAAAGTCTGCACGTGCAGAAAATCACAAATAAGGTGAGTTATGGAATTCTGCTGCCACAGAAAATGCTCAAGTGCAGATCTACCACTGAGGAAAAGGCTCAGCAGCCAGAACAACAGGTGACCCATATTAACTGGAGCAGCAGACATTGATTGTCTTGTCATAGATGCCATAGAAAGTACTCACAGTGAGACCAGCAGCTAGTTCCACAACTGCGACCACAGCAGTGCCACCATTACCAGCAGGACTGTGCACCACAGTGGCATACTGTAACCATTGATTGTGTTTCTCCCTGGGGTGTTTTTATTGCCTGCTTCAGTAACACTCACTTGTGAATGTTACCAGCTGTATCTCTACTGCCTGGGGGGCTCTTTTATGGGCTGCACTGGGTCAGGTGGTTGTGGTTTGTTGCCTTTGAATGGAAATGTGTGCTATTTTTGTTGTAATACTATAATACAGCTTACAGGTTTGCAGTTGCTGGTGACTGAGCCCCCACTATAATTGCATCCCAACTGTTAGTACACTGCTTTTTGCTCAGTGTGAGTTACGCCTCACTCTCTGTGGTGCAGCATGTGCACAACATTTTTTCCATAACTGTGAAAAAAACAGTGGCTGAGAATATCCTTTAAAGGGATATGCCACACTTTTCAATGGCTTTTGTTGCTCAGGAACTTCCGCAGCTGCACTTTTTTCCACAGTCCGCAGTGTATTTTTCCCACAGCTGTGGAAGTTTTGTGTATACCACTGCAATTACCCCTTTTTTCCCGCAACTGTGCATATTTTTGGGATTTGTGCATTTTGCTTTGCACCATCCAAGTGTTTTGAGAATCCAGCCCTCAGTCTTTTGCAGTATCACATGATTCATTATCACATATCTTACATCAAATAGGAACCAGCAGTTTACAAAAATATATACATATTTCTGTAAATCAGCTGGCATGTGACGCTGAAAGCTTGTGTATGAATATAAAACAGCTATCACTGGACCATTAATGAGTAAATTAAACTCTACCTAACTGCAACAACAGAACATCCCCATCTTTTTGGGAGGATGATGGAGCCTGAGCTGTTACCATAGCAACCACAATAAAGAAAATTGTTATTATTTTGCAACAATGGTTTGTTTCCAAACAAGAAGACCCAAAATAGTGTTTTTCATTCACGCCAAGATATCTGTAAAATACTAAAGCAATCCTACCACGTTTAATGCATGTGCAAATCTGTCTTTTGTTTCAGGTTTTGGCCCTGCAGCACCCAAACATCCCCTTACATCCCTCTGCTGTCCTGACAATGGACACATATCCAGCTGTGTATGGCACAAAATGATTTATCCATATGCTTTAAAAATAAATCATTATAATATTGCCACGAGCATGACAAGTGCATAGAATTGAGCCTTCCACAGAAAACCAACGTCCATCTACTGAAGCATGCATGCCTGCTACTCCTTGCTCCAGGCTGTGCTGAATCCTATCCTCTGGAAAACATCTGCATGCCTGATCAGTCATATCCACACCTATGAATGCATATGAGTTATAGAACTACTCAAAAAGAATCACTGGTGGTGATAAATAACCTGTCAGCTGTACGTTAAGCCAGCTGCTTTTTCATGAACATCCCCACCAAAAAACAGTTGGTGTTAACTTGGCTATGGTTGTATGCTGAAAATCTTTTTCTTTAATCTAAATAATGTCCTTAAAAGACAGGATTTCGATAAAGGCGAGTAGTGTGATGATTTGGTGCAAGCATTATTTGTATGTTGTATTCTTATTTTATGAACTTTTTTGAAGGGTGTGGGGGCCCTCAGATGTCTTGTAAAGAGTCCTGACCCCTGAACCAACCTGCCTCCCATCCCATACCACCCATCCTGCACCTTCCACATCCACCCAGGACCAGGACCAGCCTCCAGCACCAAGCAGATGACCAACTCTGCAGTTGACTGCACCACCAGCAGCTACCATTCCTTCAGCTGGATCACCTTTTTTATGTTCACCATGTGCAGTGAACATTTTGAGGGGTGTGATACTGTCAGTCCAATGAAGAGTGGTCTGCAAGGGGCTCATCAGTGTTACACCAATCATCAGCCAGACTAATCATGACAGTATTCTGGCTTGCTGGGTGGAAAGTTTGTGTATTTCAGAGGAAAGAGCCAACCCAATCATAAGTCAGCTCTTTCCTTTGATCTGTGCTACCCAGCAAGCACAGCTGATTTGCCATGATCAGTCTGCTGAGGAATTACACCCTATAACAAAGAAAACCATTCATCAATGTCTGTTGCTGGCTCTGCTGTAACTGTCCCCCCACCAGACCCTCCCTCACAGCACCACCATCCTACACCCACCCACCCACCCACAAACATAACATTGACACTGGGGATGCCTAATCCCCAGTGAACCACCAGAAATAAAGAAAACCATCCCTCATAGTTTTTTTTCTGTAAAAAATAAAAAAAAATATCAGTTTCTCTTTCTGCCACTGACTTTATTGTCCTCCCATCTAATTTTCCCACTCAGCACCCACCATCTCACTCCCCCCCCAAACACAACACTGACACTGGGGGTGCCTAGTCCCCAGTGTTGCTACCTGAAATAAAGAAAACTGTCCCTCCTTATTTTGTTTTAACCCAGTAGAAAAGAACTGTCCATCAATGTCTGTTGCTGCCATTACTGTCCCCCACCAACCCTTCCACTCAGCACCCACCCCCACCCCCAAGCCTTTACTTACCTCTGGTTGTCAAATGCCATAATCCTCTGTGGACCACAGACATGTCTTCACTCTTCAAAGCCAGACCATGAACTTAGAAATCTGATATGCATTTCAATGTATTTCAATGGTGTTTTGAACTTAGTGCCATAACTTAGCCATTTTAATATTTTGCCACACATTTTCAACATGCCTTTTTGGGACCCATCATGAACAATGGCAGTGAAATTAAGCAAATCTGTCCTGAAAGGTGATTTTGTGGTCACTGTGTGAAATCATGTTTAGGGCAGGAGCTGAACATTTCTACCCTCTTATTCATGAGGTGTGGCCATAAAAGGCTATGTTGAAAGTTTGGCATAAAAATACTAAACACAACAAAGTTATGAACCTACATTGAAATTTATGAATGTAGACTCATAACTTTGGTAATTTTCAATATTTTTTTTACCCCAAATTGTCAGCATAACCATTTCTTCATAGTACCTCATGAAAGTGACAGCTGTCATTTTTCAAATCCTGGCCAAAATATGTTTTCACACTTGTGACACAAAATCACCTTTTGGGCAGGATCTAAAAATGTTCTCCACCCTTGTTCATGAGGTGAACTCATAAGAAGGCTTTGTGGGGTCATAAGAAGGCTATGTTGAAAATTTGGGGTGAAAAGCTGAGAAAACAGCACAGTTATGAGTCTACATTGCAATTTATCAACACAGACCTGTAACTGTCGTAATCTTTCAATATCATGACCCAATGTTTTCAACATAGCCATTTTCATACCACCTCATGAATGTGACAGCTGTCATTTCTCAAATTCTACCAAAATGTGTTGCAACACTTGTGATGTGAAATGTCGTTTCAGCCATTGTTTTATAAATTATACCTGTCATGGTCAGAAAGAGTGGTCATGAAAAGATTATATTGAAAATTTGGGTAAAATGTGAAACCCAACTAAGTTATGAGAAACAAATTGTGCCAACATCTACTCATAACTTTATTTTTTGCAGATTTTGGCCCCTTATGTTGAACATATCTCTTGTGTTATCCCACTCCCTGTATATGGCAGGTGTCATTTTTCAAATCCCCTCCAAAACTTGTTGCCACGGTCACACAGTGAAATCACCTTTCAGATGGGATTTTAAGAATCCCACCTATCTTGATCATAACATCAGGTCATATAAAAACTGTTGGACATTTGGTGTCAAAATGTGGGAGCCCATCTCTTCAAGTGGTATAACAGGCTGTGCTTTGAAACAACTGAGAAGCTGCATGGGATATACTATATTGGACTAGAAATCTGCAACTGATCTCTCTTACTTACATCTGAGGGAAGTTTTTCTTACTTTACAGTCTTACATTGGGATTGCTTTGTGTTTAATCTCGTTTTTAAATCAGGAAGGGGGTTTTCAAAACTACTTATCTTGTGAGCAACTTCAGAAGGGTTGAAATAACTGCATATTTGATTTTCCTTTGTGGCTAACTGGACTGTCTACTAGTATTCTGTAGCAATTTGCATCACATTACTTTTAAATAGTCGACAAATCAGTTACTGGAGATTAGCTGAATTACTATAAAGGGTAGTACTCACCAGGGTGGTGGAGCAGTGGTGTATTTGATTGTTTCTAACAGTCACCAGTGGTTGTGGACTACCCACCCTACCCACCCCACCCCCCCTCAGGCGTGACATTTCCTTTATAGCCAAGGTTCTGACATCACTTCCTCAATAGGTCTTGGGGCAGAACTGTCATATTCTTAATAACTCAGCACAGTGCATAAAGGGTAAGAACACACCACACAAAGGAAGAAAAAAATATATATATATTACATATTGTATATTATAAGGGAGATGGACATGTGGGGAGTGGTGCAATGCACTGGCTGTGGGGCAGCAGTTTTCAGGGAGACTTTCTGGAAACTGCATTGCTGTCCTATTTGCAGGCAACTGTCAGCTCTGAGGGAGGAGGTAGCCCACCTCCAGGCTGAACTGGCAAGGACTAAGGAGGCCTCCCCCACCCAAAGAGCACCACTGCCACAGAGGCTGCCAAGTATGAAGAGCAGGTGGACCACAGTGGGTTCTGGGAGGATACGGGTGGTGGAACAGAAGAAGCCCCTAATTGTACCTCTACACAAACCATATGCCAGTCTGGTAGAGCAAGGTTCCTCTATGATGGCACCCTCAGTGGAGACCAAGAAGAATGCTGAGGACACCCACAAGGGAGACCTACAGAAGGGTGGCAAGGACATCACAGGGAAGAAACAGCTTCTGATAGGGGACTCAATTGTTAGAGGGTAGACCTGGGGAAGGGAGAGGAGAGGGAAGTAAGGTGCCTGCCTGGTGCTATGGCTTGGAAGGACAAGAAGCGAATCCTCAGGATTGCAGAAGCAGCATCACAGGAGAGGGAACTAGATATCATTGTCCACCTTGGGACAAATGACCTAGCTAGGCATGGGATCAGTGCAGTGCAGGATGAAATTGTGGGGTTGGGGAGGGGCCTCAGAGAGGTAGCAAGCATAGTTACCTTCTCAGTGGTGATGCCAGTCCATGGCAGGGGTGAGGCTAGGGTACTACACACCATGCAGTTTAATGAATGGTTGCAAAACTGGTGCACCGCACAGGGCTTTGGCTTCATTGGGGACTGGGGGTATACCTGGAGAGATGAAGGTTTATACTGGCACGATGGTCTGCATCTGTCCATGAAGGAACCAAGATCTAATGACAGGTTTAAATGCTTTGGCAAGCTTTTAAACTAGCTATGGGGGAGGTGCTAATAAGAGGCAGGAAATTTCAAGCCTCCCCCCACAAAACATGACGGGTAGTAAGGTAAACATGGATGTACTGTGCTCAACAGAGGGCAGGACAGGGGTAAATGGAAAAATAGACATGGGTAAAAAGAGCAGGCATGGGGAAAAAAGGATAAAGCCAACATTAAATGGAGGGCAATGAGTACAAATTCTCGTAGTCTGGGAAACAAGCTTCCTGAGCTAGTAGCCTTGATGAAAGATGAGCACTTGGATATTGTGGCAGTCACAGAAACATGGTACGTGGGGAACCATGACTGGGATGTCAACATACGAGGTACACAGTCTACAGAAGGGACAGGGAGGGAAAGAGGAGGTGGAGTAGCTCTATACATAAGTGAAGGGATCAAAGCTACAGAACTAAAAAAAAAAAGGAGGACAAGAGGCGCTCTGTGTCACCTTGGAGACAGGAATGGCATTACAATCTGCACAGGGGTTGTATACAGACCCCCATATCAAAGGAGGAAATGGACAAGAAAATGATAGAGACATTCTCAAAATGGCTGAAAAAGGGAGATACTGTTAATGGGGACCTGAATATGCCAGATGTTAACTGGATGACATGTACTGCAGCCACATCCAAGAGCAGGGTCATTCTTGATGCCCTGCAGGGGCAGGCCTAGACAGCTAGTGTTGAACCCACTCAGGAGGAAGCACATTAGACCTGGTACCTCAAATGGAGAGAGGATCACAAATTTAGAAGTTGGTAGACATCTGGGGAACAAGCGACCACTGCACAGTGTGCTTCACAATAAGCACAACCATGGAGACAAGTCATACAAAAACAAGCATACTGGACTTTAGAAGGGATGACTTTGGCAAAATGGGTGAATATCTGAGGAATACACTAGCAAATGGGCAAAAAGGAGGGGTGGAAGAACAATGGAGAAAAATCAAAACTGCCATCATAGAGGCAACAAGCCTTTGTGTGAAACAGATAAAGAAAACAAAGCGGAGTAAAAAACCACTATGGTTCTCAAAAGAGGTGGCAGGGAAGGTTAAGGAGAAAAAGGCTGCATTCAAAAATTATAAGGCATCACAGAAGGAGCATGACAGGAAACTGTATCAATTAAAGCAGAAAGAAGTGGGGAAGGCAGTCAGAATAGGAAAAGCTAAAACTAAGGAAAAAATAGCCAAGTCAGTTAAGAAGGGGGATAAAACCTTTCATAAGTACATTAGGGAGCATAGAAAGGTTAAGGGAGGAATAGTGAAGATTAATAAGGGAGAAGAGAGGTGGGCAGAGGGAGACAGTGAAAAGACAGAGATACTGAATGAATACTTTTGCTCAGTATTCACAAACAAAGATGAGGAGGAGTTACCTAAACCAGACAACAGAAGCACTCTGGGTAGGGGGGTTGACACCAGTCCATTTACAGAAGAAAGACTCTGAAAGAACTCCTAAAACTCAAGGTGGACAAAGCAATGGGACCTGATGGGATTCACCCCAGAATCCTAAAAGAACTAAGGAGGCCTAGTGACACCACTGACCACACTTTTTAACAAATCATGGGAGGATGGGTGGTACCTGAGGACTGGAGGAGGGCAGATGTGATTCCCCTTCACAAAAGTGGGAGCAAGGCAGAAGCAGGAAACTACAGACCTGTAAGTTTGACCTCAGTGGTAGGGAAAATGATGGAATCACTTCTGAAAGAAAGAATTGTTGAGTACCTAGAGGCCAGAGGGGCACAGGACCCAAAGCAGCATGGATTTACAGCAGGAAGGTCATGTCAGATGAATCTAATAGATTTCTTTGACTGGGTGACCAAAATAATAGACCAGGGAGGGGCTGTGGATATGGCCTTCCTAGATTTAGCAAGGCATTTGACACAGTCCTGCACAAGATTAATAATCAAGTTAGCCAGCTTGGGAGTGGGTCCCAGGGTGGTAGCCTGGCTGCAAACTGGCTGCACAACAGGACACAGAAGGTACTAGTGAGTGGCACTCATTCCAAGAAAGGGGGTCACTAGTGGAGTATCTCAGGGCTCAGTACTGGGTCCAGTCCTCTTTAACATCTTTACAGGTGACATTGCAGAGGGTCTGGAGGGAAGGTGTGCCTCTTTGCAGATGATACAAAGATCTGTAGCAGAGTTGATACACAAGGTGGGGTAGAAAGGATGAACAGGGACTTGGCAAGGTTAGAGGAATGGTCAGACATATGGCAACTTAGATTCAATGCAAAGAAGTGCAAAGTAATGCACCTGGGAAACAAAAACCCAGGAGAAGAGTACACAATAGCAAAGTAGGTACTAACAACAACAAAAATGGAACGGGACTTGAGGGTAGTCATATCGGATGATCTAAAGGTGGGTAAGCAATGTGAGAAGTCAGTGAGGAGAGCCAGGGATACTGGGATGCATAGGAAGGGCATCAGAAGTAGAAAAGGGAAGTGGTTATCCTCTGTACAGACAGTTGGTGAAACCCCATCTGGAGTACTGTGTACAGTTTGGAGACCTCATCTCACAAAGACATAGACAGGATGGAAGCAGTCCAGAGGAGGGCAACTAAAATGGTGCAGGGTCTGCATCAGAAATCATATGAAGAGAGACTGAGAGAGCTTAATATGTATACCCTTGATGAAAGGAGGACAGGGGACATGATAGAAATGTTCAAGTACCTCAAGGAATCAACAAAGTCCAGGAGGATAGCATATTTCAGAAAAGAGAGATGTAAGAACAAGGGGACACAATTTAAAGATGGGGGGACGGCTCAGGGGTAATGTGAGGAAATCTTTTTTCATGGAGAGAGTGGTGGATGCATGGAACTGCCTTCCTGGGGAGGTTGTTGGGTCTAAAACAGTGGGGGAATTCAAACATGCATGGGACAGACACAAGGCAATTGTAGTGGGGGGTGGCAGGAAGTAGGCTGTTGGTTAACTAGAATCTGCAGCTTATCCAGTAGGTAGGGAAATGGGCAGACTGGGTGTGCCAAGTGGTCCTTATCTGCCGTCAAAGTCTATGTTTCTATGAATATCACCACTCAGCTGCCCTATCCTGGGTAATTATGATTTAACAATGTGTCAAAGCAGGATGCCACTGAACATTAGATATTGCATCTCATCTGCTCTATCCTGGGTAAATATGTAGTAAAAATGTGTACAAGCAAGACCCGGTACAACAGCAATGCCAGCAGCAAACATCTGGCATTGCCAAATGCTTGTTTTTATTGTTATATACCCTGTAAAAAGAAAACCATCCCTCTGTGACTGTTGCTATTGCTGTCATTACCCTTCCCCCACCCAACACCTCCTACCCCTTACTTACCTGCCAGAGGTCCAGCACTGTAATCCTCTCTGGACCACAGACATGATTTCAGTTTTCAATGCTGGACTGAGAACTGAAGAAATCAGGTATGCGGTTCAAGGTATTTCAAAGGGGTTTGAACTTGTTTTTATAACTTAGTCATTTTCTCAAATTTTCCCTCCAAATTTTCAACATGTCCTTTTTGGGACCCCACCTCATGAACAGTGATGGGAACATTGTGCACCTCCATCCTGAAAGGTGATTGGTCACTGTGCAAAATCACTTTTGGGCAGGATTTGAAAGTATTCTCCACCCATTGTTCATGAGGTGGGGTCATAAGAAGGCTATGTTGAACATTTGGGGTAACAAATAAAAAAAAAATTATGAGCGTTCATTAAAATGTTTCAATACATACTCAAAGTGTTGGTAATTTGCAATATTTTTACCACAAATTTTCAACATGACCATTTTTTCACACACTTCATGAATGTGACTGCTGGCATTTCTTGGCTAAAATGCGTTTTTGGCATAAAATTATCTTGGCCAAAATGTGTTTTCACATTTGTGGCACAAAATCATCTTTTGGGCAGGATTTGAAAATGTTCTTTGCCCTTGTTCATAAGGTGGGGTCAGAAGAATTCTGTGTGGGTCATAAGAAGGCTAGGCTGAAAATTTGTTATTAAAAAAAACAACAGCTATGAGCATACATTGACGTTTTTCAGTGCAGGTTCATAACTGGTCATTCTCAATATTCTGACCCCCAGTTCTCAACACAGGCATTTTTGTATTGCACCTCATAAATGGGACAGCTGTTATTTTTCAAATCCTGGCCAAAATGCATTTTTGAATTTGTGGTATGAAATTATGTTTTGGGCAGGATTTGAAAATCTTCATTCTTGTTCATGAAGTGGGGTCGTAAGATGGTCATGTGGGGTCATAAAAATGTTATGTTGAAAATTTTGGGTAAAATTATTAAGAAACAACAAAGTTATGAGTATATGTTGAAGTTTTTTAACACACATTTGTAACTTTGATAACTTTCAGTATTTTGGCCCCAGATTTTCAACATAGCCAATGACTGAACTGAATACCTGCAACTGCCAGCCCTAACTTACCCCCAACTCCCTTGCCACTCACACTCCCCTCACCCTGCTATATATCACCTTGTTCCTCACGCTCTCTGTCCCTCACCACTGATAGGTAACTCTCCTCTTCCTCCTCCTCCCCTCTACCACTGTCCCCACCCCTTCCCCAATTTCTGCCCCACCCCTTCTCTTTTTGCTACCTCCACCTCTAGTCCTTCTTTACCACCTACCTCAACCTGACAAAGTCAACCTTTGATTGCTCTGTTAATTTCTATGCATATATTTATTTTACACTGATGTTCTATTGTACATATATAATGTATTTGCCATGATGTGGAACCTTTGTAAACAAGCTCTTAGCTCAAAGGTTGTAACTCTGAGATGAATAATAAATACATAAATAAATAAATAAACAACCAGTTATTGTCACCACCTTGTAAACATGACAGCTGTCATTTTTCAAATTCTAGCCAAGTGTGTTTTCACACTTGTGGGGCAAAATGATGTTTCGTCATGTTCAGAAGGCATGGTCATTAAAAGACTGTTGAAAATTTGGGTTCAGCAGTTGAAAAAACAACTAAGTTATAAGGAAACATTGAATTGTTTCAATGTTTACTCATAACTGTATTTTTGCCCCTAACGAACAACATATCCCTTGTGTTACTTCACATCCTGAACATGATGGGTGCCATTTTTTAAATCACCTCCAAAACTTGTTCTCACAGTCACACTGCAAAATTACTTTTTGGATGGGATTTTAAAAATATCACCTGTCTTGATCATAAAAAGACTGTTGGAAATTTTGGGGTCAAAATGTGGGAGCTCACTGAAAATTAGATATTGCTTCTCAACTGTCCTATCCATTCTAAAAATGTATAAAAGCAGGACAACACTGAAAATTAGATATTGCATCTCATCTTGTCTATCATGGATAAATATGTAGTAAAAATATGTACAAGACCTGGTACAACAGCAATGGGCGTAAACATTCAGCATCTTTCTAACAAACAATTCCGTCTAACACACAGCATCAGTCTTATTAGTATATTGTGCAATAGATGTAGTGGATGCTGGGTAACTGTCATTCCTAGGACAGTATTTTGATCAGTTAACTTGCAAACCAACTTCATTTTGTATAACAGGGAGGCATTCTCCTTTGCTATTTTGTTATTTAAACTGAAAGTTGAAGAGAAATTATAACTAAACTTCTATTTGGTAAGTCTATAATATAAACTATATTTCCGCTAAGTGAGTGCCACCATACTTGGTTGCTAGCTGCAATCATTTGTTTCTTGGTTGGGCTTGTTCCCACTTTCAGAGAGGTACCACATGGTTACTCCTGTAAATGCTGCTGTGTAAACTTTTTTGTCTTTCAGATAAGGTTTTTCACAACAGGACATATACAGTACTGTACCTACAGTATATAATAAAGGACTATTTCCTGCCCAGCCAGTAAGACAGTGTTGTCCAGTTGCTAGAGCTCAGACATGACCCAGATGTTCCTGAGCTGAGATCACCTAGAGTTACATACACTGCTGACTAGTGCATGGCACTGAGCAGCAAGTTGCCGGGGCCCAACACACAGTCACAATTACTGGAGCAGATTTGGTGCAAAGTTTTATTAATGCAACTGAAACTGCATGCAAATACTATATACAGAAGAAGTCAACCCATATGTGCTACTGTGAGCATTCACAAAAGAGACTGGATAGTGGACCTAAAGGCACTTGAATAGTTGCAAATATGCACAAAGTTGATTTGCAGAATAGCAACTGATAAAGTACACCCCAACACTTTAAGTAAAAGGAAAGCAGTTCTAATGTCACTCCAAACCCAAGTGTAAACAGTTGGAGGGCAAAAAATCTAAAAGCGCACAGGTGCCATAGCATAGCAAACACATAGCCCAGTCTGCAGAGCAACTTTGGTGGTGGGGAACGGGGACTGTGTGTGGCAGTCTGCAATGTCCCTATGTACTTAGTCAGGCTGGTTTGGGGTTAATGTTTGCAGCATAGTGACTTCCAGCACTGGTGGTCATCTTACAACTACATTGTAAAATTTTAAAGTGCACAGTTAAGAGTGGCTTCTCATTTGCAATTGTGACCATGAAATAAACAATGAACCAGTTCCTATAAAACATTATAGCACAATAAAGCATGGACTAATACAATGGCTTGTATGCACTGTGTGTTCAGATACCCAAGTTAATACTGTTAAGCATCTTCAGCAGAAAAGTAAGATTAGCTGCTCCACCATGAGAGATGCGGCAGTGCTTCCTACAACTGAAAAGCTTAACTACTGTAGTACAACTGTGGAGCACCCACCTTCTCCGGCAGTAGGTCAGAGCAGTGACTGTATGGACAGAGCTGTCAAAAACAGTGCCATCCAAACAACGCTGATCATAAAAGCAGCAGGAACAAATGCCGCAGACAAACACAGCGCCACTAGTAGCGATTGCAAGTCTGGTTTGCAATCGTTACCACCAAAAACTGCATTTTTGTGGGGGACTCTGCACCTCACATCCCCTCCCTACTTAAAATAACCAACTCCAAGTTGGGAGTTGGATTTCAGGGGCAAAATAACATTTTGTAGACCAGGATTAGAACGCTGATTTTTACTGCCATTCTGGCTGAACTGCTCATGCTTTAGTGCTCCATGCCACAGGAGCAGCTCAACTAGCCTCCTGATTTCCCATCCCCTTGTGCCCTCCTGTAGCACCACGGACAGCGACCTGGGGAGTGCTTACTACATAGTACTGTTATTCCCCCGTTGCTGTCCATGGAAGTCCTGTGTTGGCAGCACTCTTCTGAGCAGTGCTATTATTGTAGCACTGTTCTGACCGGGTAGACTTCAAGGTAACATGCCAATGTGCACCTATGTGCACTGCTTCAGTAGAGTACTGCTGAAACAGTGCACATAGGTGTACTTGAGAATATTAAGAGGGAGTTGGTGCTCCACAGCTGTCCTTGCTAAGCATCTTCATAGTCAAACCTTCCTATTACTCTAATAGGAAGGATATCACTCTAATTAAAACAGTTGCAAACACTGGTAGACAATTGGTTAAGTAAAATTTGAAACAAAACTTTGTTATACAAAGTGGATTTGCACCATTATAATGGTAAAATACATTCCAGCTGTTTAGACAAAAGAAAAGCAGTTCTAGAACTACCCCACGCACCAGTGGAAATAGTTAAAAGGGCCATTAGCCCACAGTTAGCATTTGTTGCTCAGCAAATATCTTCACCAAACAGATTTTTAGCAGTAGTGAAGTCCAGTCACCTTTAGATTCATCAGCAGTTATTTTATTTCCTGCAGATACTGTTAAAACCAATGTAGTACTAGTTTTATAATGAATGACTGAGGTCAATAAATGGTAATACTGCCAGCAGCACCTTTCATGCATGTGTCTATTCCCTGAGGCTTCTCTTTATTGTACACACTAGATTTATTTTGAAATGTAACATCTTTATTGTTTTGTAATGTAATACATCAGTAAACAAAGTATGAAGTACAGAAGAAAGACTATCCAATACAAGCAACAGACAATGAATAGTCCATATAGAAGGAAATACATGACAGTGAAAGAATAACAAAACACCTCCTCCCACCCCCATAAACCCCATGGATTGTGCTATAAAATATTATACAGATTTTGTATGTATAGCTAGGAAATGAATACATTATGTTGACTTTGGGAGACTATCAATTAACAAATATCAATGTAGGTATAAGGCATATAATTTACTCCATTTTTATTGAAACCTGACAGATTATTGAGAGCCAGCAATCAGATGCTCAGTCTAAAGTAGGCTGAGAGGTCACTCAGCCATTCAGTATAAGTTCTAGTTAGCTGGTCCAGCCAGTGTTTAAGCACTAGTTTCTTGACTACCACTGAGATTAAGGCTATAGGTATTTACACTTCTTAACCGGATATTAGAGTAGATTCCTAGAATGCAAATCTCACAGTAAAAGGTCTTCTAGGCCAAGTAAGGGATCTAAGTCTGATTGGATTGAGCACCATAGAGGAGCAATTTTTTCACACAACCAAAGAATGTGAAGCAGGTTCCCATGAGCTTTGCCACATCTAGAACAGTTAGAAGTAGCTAGATGTCAAATTTTAGCTAGTTTTGCTGATGTATATTATAGGCTGTGTAGTATGTGGTATGGGTAATTCTGAGTTTGTCCTGAGTGATGTATCTATACAAGTCTAGCCAGATTCTAGGCTAATCAATGTTTGTACCTAGCAACAGAGAAGACCAGATTTTAGAGCTGGGAAGAACATCTGGGCGGCCTATAGTTAGAAGAGATTATATAAGAGGATAAACAATGTGGTATAGAGGCTAGGTCATGGAAGCTATCTAAAATAGGTTGTATTTTGGATTCTTGTGGGATGTACCAAATGTTTGCCTATTAAATGTCTTAATTGAAAGATCTTGAAGGTGCAAGTTGTGAGAAGGTTATATTTGTTCCTTATTTCGAGGAGGGAGAGAAGGGAATGGTGGGAATACAGGTCCGCTACTTTAGCATTCTGCAACTGAGGCAGCCAGTTGTGAGTGAGGTGTGTATTACCTATCTTGATGTTAGGGTTGAAAATAAGAGGTTGTGTAAAGTCTTGACATGGGGAGAGTTTCTTGGAGAAGTGAATTGGGAAAATACTCTAAGGGACGTCCCAATTGCGGATTGACATACTGAGTCCGGTAGCCTGTTTGTGGGAATCTAAAAGATGACTGGGGAGAGGAGATGATGTTGTAGGAGCATCTGTGATTGCAGTTGTAGCCAGAGGGGAATATAATCACTCGAGAGGTTAGTATTCCATGTACTGATCTTAGAAATGGCTCACAGTAATAAAGAAGAAAAATTAGGGAGGCAGAGACCACCTGATGATCTGGGGAGGCTCAATTTGAGATATGATTTCCTGGGTCATTTATGTAGCCATATGAAGTCAGAAATGAGAGAGTGGACCTTCTGAAAGAAAGAAGAGAGAGCCAGATGTTCAGCATATTCAAAGGGTAAAAAGCAGAGAGAAATGTTCATTTTGATTTTATTAATACGTCCCCAGAGAGTCAGTGAAAGAGCCTCTCATCTATGAAGATCTGACTGAAGAGTCGCCACTAGATCATCCAGGTTTAGATTCCTGGTGAGAGATTGATCTGTGGTTAGGTGTATTCCCAGGTATTTAAGTGAATGAGGGACCATTTAATATCAAGATCGTTGAAATCCGCTTTATGAGTGAGATGATTGAGGTGAAAAATTTCAGTTTTGTTAAGGTTAGTTTATAGTTAGAGAGAGAGCTGTATTGGGATACTACTTGCAGTACGTGCTTGAGAGAAGAAGCAGGGTTCTCCAAATGAAGGAGAATATCATCTACATAGGCAGAGAGGGCAAGAGTGTGGTTTAAGATTGAGATTCCTTTTATTTGTGGGGAATGTTTAATGTGGCGCTGAAGAGGCTCCAGGTAGAGATTGAATAGGAAGGGTGAGAGGGGCAGCCCTGTCTTGTACCAGAATAAATGTAAAACTTTGAGGAAAAACTCTGTTACAGTATATTTTTGCTGTAGGGGATGAATATACAGCTTGGATCCATTGAGTGAATGGAAGCCCATTTTGCCCAAAGTTAACCAGAGAAATACCAGTCCATGCTGTCAAAGGCTTTCTTAGCATCTATCGAGATTAGGGCCATGGGGAGTCGGGATAGATATGTTGCCTGGAAAATATGAGTAATTTTCCTAAGGCAATCTGCTGAAGACCTACCTGGGACAAAACCTACTTGTTCCTGGCTGAGAAACTGGGACCAATCCCTACATATACAATTAGTGAGTAGTTTCGTCAAGATTTTAATAACACAATTTAAGAGGGAGATTGGTTGGTAGCTTCCAGGGAGCAGGTGAGGTTTATCAGGTTTCAAGAGAAGATATTGATGCTTCTAATAAAGTGGGTATAAAGGTTTAACTTAACATATACTGGTATAATGTAAGCAGCAGAGGTGCCAGTTCTTTGACAAAAGTTTTATAGAAGTTGGTGGGAAACCATCAGGGCCTGGAGCTTTATCTAGAGTTAAACCTCGAATAACTGCCACTATCTCTTCCAGGGCAATAGGTTCCACCAAAGAGATCTGGGTTTGTTCTGACAGGGAGGAAGGGCAAAAGAGTCTATGTACTGTTCTATATTTTGATAAGATGTCTCTGAGGGTTTTCCCATAGAGAGACCGATAGAAATAAGGTAAAGCTACATCTCTAGGAGCTGTTTTTATCATACCATCTGGAGCCTGTATGGAGGGTATGAGTCTTGAGTTTTCTAGTTTACGTAGCTGGAGAGCTAGAAGTTTCCTGGCCTTTTCCCCTTGGTCTATATATGTAGAGTTAGTTTTCAAAATTGCATATTCTGCCTTTTCTTTTAAAAGGTCAGCATATTCATTAATAAGATCTAGAAGCTCTGATGCTGAAACAGGAGTAGTTGAAGAAGTTAGGGATAGCTCCGCCATTCTAATTTGAGCTAGTAGAGATAAGGCTTCTTTTTCTCTCAGTTTCTTTCTTCTAGATGCTATTTTAATAAGTTTGCCACGATGCATTTGAGGTACACCAGAGAAGGTCCTTTGAATTGAACTGATATTTGTATCTGTGAAAGTTTGAATAGAAGACTGAATTCTAGAGATAGTGATTTTATCCTTTAATAATTGTGTATTCAGCTTCCACGACCTATCTCTCGGACTAGTAGGGAGGGACTAAGGTCCATCCAGACCAGCGAATGATCTGATAATACTATTGGCTCAATGCTTGTTTGGCACAGACCAGGTAAGAGAGGAATACTAATAAGGATATAGTCCAATCTAGACCATGATTTTGGACGTTAGAGTAAAAGGTGAATAGCTGGTGGGATGGATTAGAACGAAGCACAGATCACAGAGTCCTAGCATGTCTGTAAAATCATTTAGGCTCTCTGGGATGCAGAGGAGATTTTAAGGTTTGGTGTGTCCTGTCTAGGTCTTGGGTGGGGAGAATGTTCCAGTCGCCTCCTAATATCAAGGAAATGGGGAGGAGTGGAGCAATCTTACTGGCAAGCTCCATAAAAAAGGAGGGTTCTCCACCCGGTGGGACATATATGGAGCCTACTAACACTATATCCCCCTTAAGGATGCCTTTAACAAGAACGTATCTGCCATTAGGATCTACTGTATTACTGTGAAGTCTGTTTGAAAGGAAATTGTGTTCTTAATTAGAATAACTACCCCTTTACTTGCTGAGGAGTCTCCTGCTGCAGAAAATTGTGAGAACCCAAGTCTCCATAGCAAAATAGCCTCTCTTGCCAGCAGGTGAGTTTCTTGTAGCAGAATAATATCTGCATTGAGCAAGGTGCGGTGCTTAAGGATCTGGTATCTTTTTGTAGGCGCCCAAACTCCCCTAACATTCCAGGACACTATTTTACAGTGATTGATAGCCATAACTAACAATAAACCAGTTAATCTTTCCAGAGGAGAAAATGGTAAACAACTATAACTGAGCTTGAGATACACTCCAAACCTTCCCCTCCCCCATCCCCAGAGACCCAAGCAACCTTACCCAGGTAGTGACCCTGTAGTAACATAAGCAGGCTGCTTGGAAAAAAGAAAAACAATTCCAGAACTTGAAGCTGGTAAGGTTGCCCCCTTCCCCATCCTTCCCTAAGATGTAATTTAAGTCTAGTCTGAGCTTTGTGAGTAGTAAACGCTGGAAATCTAACTGGTCCAGATCGAGGTATCAGTAGTACAGAGATCGGTAGGTGCTCTTCCTCCTCCCTTAACAAACCCCAGCAACTATTTACACAAGCCTCCCTTGAAATAAAACCCATCAGATTAATTGTAAATAATCTCATATAAGGGAGATCCTCCCAAGCAGCTCAAGCAGCTCCTGAATACAACCCCACTAAAAGTGAGATATAAATAAAAATTGGAATGCTGGTTTTGTACAAGCTTAGAAGTTACTGGTCTTCTTTAACCAGCACCAACTTAGGACTACTATAAGGGATGTAAAGGAGCCAAACCCCCCTACATTTGGCGCATTGTGCAGTGAATCCTGGGCTTATTCGATCCAGGGCAACCCCTCCCTCCCACCACATCTTCGATTCTGGATGCCAACATTGGGGAGGCTCTAAACTCTATCTGTATAAACATAACATGGGTCCATATGATACTTGAAGACCCAGAGGAAATAAAACATAGAAACATAGACTTTGATGGCAGATAAGGATCACTTGGCCCACCTAGTCTGCCCATTTCCCCTACCTAGAGGATAAGCTGCAGATCCTACTGTATTTAACCAACAGTCTATTTCTTCCTACTCCCCCCATAAAAATTGCCTTATATCTGTCCCACGCATTCTTGAATTCTCCCAATTTTAGACCCCACAACCTCCTCAGAAAGGCTGTTCCATGCATCCACCACCCCTCTGTGAAAAATACTTCCTCACATTGCCCCTGAACTGTCCTTCCCTCTATCTTCAAATTGTGTCCTCTTGTTCTTGCATCTCTTTTCTGAAAGATGCTATCCTCTTGGACTTTGTTGATTCCACTGAGGTACTTAAATGTTTCTATCATGTCCCCCCTCTCCCTCCTTTCCTCAAGGGTATACATATTAAACTCCTTTAGTCTATCCTCGTATGGCTTCTCTTGCAGACCCTGCGCCATTGTAGTTGCCCTCCTCTGAACTGCCTCCATCCTGTCTATGTCCTTGCGGAGATGAGGTCTCCAGAACTGGATGCAGTACTCTAGATGGGGTCTCACCAATAGTCTGTACAAGGGGATAACAACTTCCTGTTTTCTGCTGGTGATGCCTCTCCCTATACATCCCAGTATCCCTCCAGCCCTCCCTACCACCTTCTCACATTGCTTGCCAACCTTAAGGTAATATAATATGATTACCCCTAGGTCCCTTTCCATTTCTGTTGTTGTTACTACCTCCCCCCCATTGTGTAATCTTCCCCTGGGTTTTTGTTTCCCAGGTGCATTATTTTGTACTTCTTTGCATTGAATCCAAGCTGCCATACTTCTGACCATTCCTCCAACCTTGCCAAGTCCCTTCTCATCCTTTTTATGCCACCTTGTGTATCAACCTTGTTGCAGATCTTTGTGTCATCTGGAAAGAGGCATACTTTTCCTTCCAGTCCCTCTGCAATATCACTTATAAAGACATTAAAAAGGACTGGACCCAGTACTGAACCCTGCGGTACCCCACTAGTAACCCCTCTTTCTTCAGAGTGGACTCCATTTACAATTGCCTTCTGTGTCCAGTTGTCCTGCCAATGTTTTACCCAGGCTACCACCCTGGGACCCACTCCCAGGCTGGTTAATTTGACAATTAATCTTTTGTGTGGGACTTTGTCAAATGTCTTGGCATATGTTCCTGCCTTCCAACAGTTAACTTTTAGCATCTTTGGTTTCTTTAGGCCTTATATCCTGCCAGACCTGTTTCCAGTTCTTTATCCTCACCTAAAAAAGAAAGAAAAAAATGGAAAAAGCAAATAGTACTCCTGACCTTGCTCCCAGCGGAGGTATCACACAGTCTCTCCAGCATGGACTTTACAATTAAAAGTCTATATGGGGCAAGAAGTAAAGGGAAAAAAAGGAAATCCAAGAGTCTGTACTTGCAGTGAAGTAGTCCTTGGATGTTGTCTCCTTAGAGAGAGAGGAGTGAATGGGGGGGGAAACAAATAAGCTAACGGATCATTTTCGGTCCTACATGATAAAGATCCCCCTCTCCTTTATGTCTCATGGAAACAGTACCTGCTTAATTAACCAGCCCTTTTAGAGGCCTGCTCTCTGGTTTAGAAGACAGGAATTGAAGATGAGGAGATCAAGCCCATCCAAGAAGAACAAACAAGGCCAAGGTGTGGGTTCAGATCTGCAGTGGGTAGGCGAAATTCCAGTTCCCTCAGATGCTTAATGTAAAGCAGAGAAATTCTTCTCTCTCACAGGGTCATGATCCTATGAAAAGAGCTCTACCCCTTTGAACAGGTCTGGTAGTCGATTCTTCAGGTCAGCCATAGCTAGAATCGGCATGTCATAAGAGATCCAGGAGTCAGCCACTGACACTTGAAGTTTAGCAGGGTACAACATTTTGAATGGGGTTCTTGCTGCCTTGAGTTTAGTAACTGTGGGGTGAAAGGCAGTGCAATTTTGGTGTATCTCAAAAGGTAGATCCTGGGTGAATCGCAGTTTGGAGCTCTCCCATGTAATTGACTGAAGTTCTTTGACTTTATTTAGCACATGTTGTCGTTCCATACACTGTAGCTCAAAAATGTTAAGATTAGAGGTTTTGGTAAGGAACTCTGTGGGGGTCGTGGTCTAAATGATCTGTGGGCTCATTCAGTTTTGTAGTTACCCCCGAGAGGAGATGGCCCCATGATTTTTTATAGTAATTTCTGGACAAAAAGACCGGCATTGGGGTTTTCTTCTGTTTCAGAAAGACCCATTATTAAGATGTTGTTCATTCGGCTCCTGTCTTCAAGGTCTTCAGTTTTTAGTTGTAGTTTAGTAATTTGCTCTCGGAGCTGGATTATCTCTGGATCCACTCTGTCTCTCAATTTTTCCATGGAGGTGGTTCTAGCTTCATTGTCACTAACCTTTCTAGCTAGATCTGACATGTCACTTCTAATTGATTTAATTTTAGTGGATATGTCAAGCAAAGTCTCTTTACAAGGCAGTAGCTCTTGGAAAAATCGATCCTCTGTGAGTGGAACTGAAGGTCCTGTTGCTGGATTTTTGAACTTGTAAACTCCTCCTTGAGGTCTGGCTTTTTTAGGCAGCTTTTCAGGTGAGGGAAGAGGCGTATGTCTGAGGTGGGCTATCTTCATATCTGCATCCATCGCAGAAAAAAAATCTCCCAATAGTGATGTAAAAGTTATTGATATCGAATGCTGAAGATGTCCTCTCCTCTTTGTTGTGGTTATTAGGCAGTTTGCAGTTGAAATTAAGTTGTAAAAGACAAAGATGTGATGTTAAGGATAAGAGCCCTGTATCTCTACTGCCACTAGGCTGCCTGCATCACATGACCCACACACTAGATTTATGGTTCTAGCACAGTTTCTCACTAGTGCGTACATCTACAGTTTATAGTGAAGTAATACCTGCTTGAGAACATTCTACATTTTGGGGGAAAACTATTATCTTCTTGACAAACCTGCTTCCTACAAAACACTTTGGATCTGTTCCTGCATTTTCTTTTTTTTTTTTCATTTTTTTTACTGATTTTGAGTTACTTGATTACAAAATTATTTACTAATTAATCATAAAACAGTATCACCCATTACATTATGGGGTATGAAAGATTATAAATGTAACATACTGTAGATGCAACTAAATTCAATGGAGAGAGGACAAGTAAATCTTACCAACTATATAACATTTTCTACATGCTTTGACATGCAGTAGTAAATCATTATTTCAGTCCATTGTTTTAAACCATTACCTATTACCTCTGGGGATAGTTAGAACATGTTCTATGGTAAAAGACCAAGTCACATCACCCCCCAAAAAACTTACATCTTGATCTAATATTGTTTTATAAGTTCAATAAGATATATATTTCATTTTGTCAATGTTTTCTGCTATACTCAATGGTGGGGAATCTTCTGTGTCATCAGGATCATTAGTACAAAAGTATTGCTCTTTGATATGATGCCAATTGATCAACCGAAGATGCACACACACATATATATATATATATATATATATATATATATATATATTAGAGGCAAAAAACTCCATTTAATGCATCAGTTATGGTGGTTCAACAGCGACAAAAGCGAGAAATTTGATGTTAGGGTTGAAAATACCCCCTTGCACTCCCACTTCCACCCTGCCCCAGCCGGCATCAGGGTGTGCATGGAGTCATCGGCCCTAACTCTCACCCCATCACATGTGTAAAGAAGCTGAGGTGGTGAACTATAGAGAATAGGGTGAGAGTTAGACTAATGACCCCAACGCACACCAAAATGCCGCTGTGGGGCAGGTGGGGATGGGTGCAAGGAGGGTTCAACCCAACATCAAATTTCTCACTTTGTCACTGTGGAACAACCTTAACTGATGCATTAAACAGAGTTTTTTGCCTCTAATTACCCTTCTTTTTGAGAATGTGTAGTAGAAGTAGTGAATGGAATGTGGTGGTGGTGGCCCTGCGCTCCCACCACATGATGTTTTCTGACATAGTAATGGTAAGTGCAAGGGAAATGCAAGTGCTAATGGTTGCACACATGGTGATAGAAACATAAATGATAAAGCAAACATTAATATAAACACAAGCGCAAAGTGACGCCAAATCAAACAGTGACGCAAAGGAGACTCAACGCAAGGAAGCATAAACTATGACTCATGACGGTCATGGTACAGCAATTGAAAATACAAATGGTAATGTTAAGAGCATAAATAATGCCAAAGGGAACTGAAATGGAAATGCGAATGCAAGAGCACACAGAAATGCAAACCGTAACACGTATGGTCACAGTACCGTAATTGTAAATGCAAATGGTAATGATAGCAGCAACAATAATGCCAAAGGAAACAGAAATGCAAATGCAAATGGAAGCGCATACGGAAACGCAAACCGTAATGTGCACAGGCAGTAACGCAATTGAAATGCAAATGGTAACAGTAACAGCAACAAAGACACAAACCAAAAGAGAAACGCAAATACAAATGAAAGGGGTGCAGGAAATGCAAACTGAGACACAAACAGAAACAGTAGTGGAAACACAAATGGCAACAGTAATGCAACCACAAGTGCAAATGAGAATGCAGAGGGTAATACACACTGAGGTGTACATCGGAATGGTAATGCAAACAGGTATGGAAACGCAAGGAAATGCCAACTGTTACAGTAACAGAAACACGCACCTGTTTTTTGCCCAACAGCTGCATGAGAAACACAATGTATACAAAGAATGTATGCATAATAATGGGCCTCAGAACAGAAAATTAGCTGTTGAATACTAAATTGCTTATATCTCAGGAACCATGCGTTAGAAAAAAATGTTAATCTCACATGATTCATGAGTTTCCTGGCTGAGTTTTCACTGAATGCATAGCCCATAGGGCTAGGTATTGTTGCAATGAAAATTCTGTATCTTGCACCGTTTCCGAGACATGAGTCCAAATAATGCGGTGAATGCCACCATGTTAGTCTATGGGAAAAATGTAAACTTTGGAGTACCATAACTTGGCATCCATGCAATATTTTGTCACCAAACTACTAAAAGGCACACATCTGAGAGATGTTGGGTGCCTTCCTCCAAATGTCAGCTCAAAAGACCAAACCGTTCTTTTGCAGCAGGGTGGCAAAGAACTCCTCTCATTTTGGCCATAGTCTGGAAAAGTAGTGTTGCAATTTGTGAATGCTTTTGCAAAATTTTGTGAAAGTGTTGCAAGTGCGACACTACTTTGCAACACTACTTTTTCCAGAAATTTGAAAAACATATTTCTGGGAGTTTAACCCCAAACTAAAGACATGGCTAGTACCCTGAGGGTCCAACTAGGTGACACGAAAAGAATTGTGTTCTTTGAAGGTCCCAATTTTAAATGCCAAGAATTTTTCTGATCAGTAGCTGAAAAAAAATGGCACATCTGTGACACTACTAGTGCCATTTGCAACACTAAAAAGTGCTTTTGCGACTGTTGAACTTTTTGTTAACTTTTCCCATTGACTTATAATGTGAACTTGTTTTTTGAATAACTTTTGAACTGTTCAATATGTTTTCATGAAAACTTCAAAAGGCACATTGGGAACCCTGGCCGCATGTTCTCTGAAGTTTTCGGACTGGTCACACAAACCGTACGACCTGTAAGCGTGAGCAAAGAATGTGCAAAAAAGCGTAATTGCGCATTCGGATGTCGCTTAATAACTCTGCAGCTGTATATCCAACTGGTACGAAAGTTTGCAGATCCAAAGATTTACCATGCCCAACTGTGCACACCAACTTTCAGGCAAATCCATTGAATGGTGGAAAAGTTATTAAGGTGCAAAATTTCACCTTTTAACCTTAAAAGTGCTACTCAACCCTAACTATGGTAGCACTACCATGCTACCATAATATATATATATATATATATCTGTTTCAATGTGTGGAAAACAGCTTGGTGCTTGCGTTTACTTATAAGCTGACAAGTACTGTATATGCTTGGTGTTTATAACATGAGCTTTGGCGCTTCTCCGCATCCCTCTCTGTGTAGGATAGTGGGAAAATGTAGACTTAAGACCCAGTGGAGAGAGTGAGATAGGAGTGCTGGAGAAGGAGGAGGAGGCAGGGGAGGATGGTGGGTGCCACCGAGATGCTCTAAACAGAGTGGGAGGTGGCCTACTGCTTAAGTAGGGAATGGGGGAGGAGCTATTTTCCCCCCATTGAACAGCAGGCTAAAGCCTTTCAATTCAATGTGTGGCAAATATCTTGCTGCTTGTGTATACTTATGAACTGACAAGTATATGCTTGGTGTTTATAACATGAGCTTTAGTGCTTCTCCACATCCCACTCTATGTAGGATAGTGGGAAAGTGTAGACTTAAGGCCCAGTGGAGAGAGTGAGACAGGAGTGCTGGAGAAGGAGGAGGAGGCAGGGGAGGATGATGGGTGCTGCCGAGATGCTCTAAGCAGAGCGGGAGGTGACCCACTGCTTAAGTAGTGAATGGGGAAGGAGCTGTTTCTCCCCCATTGAACAACAGGCTAAAGCTTTTCCATTCAATGTGTGTCAAATAGCTTGGTGCTTGTGTATACTTATGAGCTGACAAGTATATGCTTGGTGTTTATAACATGAGATTTGACACTTCTTTGCATCCCACCCTGTGTAGGATAGTGGGAAAGCGTAGACTTAAGATCTAAAAAGAAACAGCGAGGTGACTACCGCCTCCAGCTCTGGAGAGTGTGATGTGTAGCATGCAGGAGAGGAAAACCCCCCTTAGGGGGAACCTCTGAGGACCCATGGCTACTGACGTGCCCATCTTCTGGGCATACTAAGAGGAGAATAATCCTAAATGCGCTTAGGTTTAGGTATGGTTATGTCCAGAAGTATGGTCTGATATTGCTGATGAAAGTGTCCAGTTCATGGTCGATGAGCAAGCAGTCACTGTTGCAGATGAAGGTTCAAGCAGATGGAATATCCAGCTGGAGTGCTGACCGGATGCTGTGACATGGTTCATCTGATTCTGAAATAGATGACTGCTGTAGATCCATAGCATGGCCGTTGAATACTAGAAGCTACATAATGGGACTGTTTGTTGGGATGGCTGGAACTTGAAGCAGGGTCATCTTCGTTGTATTATGAGCTACTCTGAGATAGAAAGACAAAGCCTTTATAGGAAAAGTGGAGCCAATGTGGTTGACCAGTGTAGAGTATGGAATAATGCAAGACATAAAAGACAAAAGTCAATGAGGCTGATTGAAATGTAATAAAAGTACCAGATAAGGCCCATTGTGTGGCGTGAGTAAATGGGATGGTGAGAATCCCATGTGGTTTGCCATCACCATGGAGATATTAGGCATTGACCTGTGATAATGATAGTAGGCTCAGAGGCAGGCTAGCTGGGGAATTATATTCCCATGGGATCATGATGAATGAAGAAGTCATGTTTGAGTGACTGAAGTCTCAGGTGGTCAATACTGGGGTGAGGAAGCAAAATTCTGCTGAAACTGGCACTGTGAGATGCTGATAGAGGAAGGAGGGTCCAATTAGGGGATGTGGGGAGAGATAGCAGAAGATATGACTTGAATACTGATAAAACATGGTCTGATAAGTCCAACGACATTGTCCTTTGGTTAATTGATGGTAAAGTGAGGATCACAGAAGTTGGATTGGAAGATAAGGAATAAGGGGAAGGCTGTCGAAGGGCATTCAGAAGAAGGACAGCGGGACATAGGTATCATAGGTATCATAGGTCATACAGAGCTAGAAGACCATAGTCCATAATGCTCGCCTAAATTAATTATATCCTACTATACAATTTTGTTTCAAGTAAATGTCCAAGTATCTTTTGAAGGTATCAACATTATCACATGACACTATTTCCCCAGGTAAGCTATTCCAAATTTTACAAACTTTTATTGTAAGCCAATTGCTTCTTTTTATTGATTTGCACTGTTCTATTTTTAATTGCAATGGAAGTGCCCATGTTGAATAAATTTTGTTCCTTACTTCTAACCCCAATAACTTGCACAGCTCATTATCATGCATTGCTTTGAAAACCAGACACAAATCACCTCTTAATCTATGATATCCCAAGGTAAACAAACCCAATTGGTCTATTCTAGCATGATAATCAAGACTTCTAACTTCAAGGATCTTTTTAGTTGCTCTATGTGGATTTTTCCATGGATTTTATGGTACCTTTATCCTGGTGCCCAGAACTGGGCACAATACTCAATGAGGCCTCACCAATGAGGAATACAATGAGCATAACATCACAACTTCTGCTGCTGATATGTTTATTAATACAATGTAGCACTCCGGCTGCTTTTTAATGACAGCCTGGCAATGGAGTTTAGAGGCTGAGATGCGTTAGAAATTCTAATACCCAAATCTAGCTCGTTACTGATAGTTTTAAGGTCATTCCCCAGATGATATTTAGATTGTATATTTTCATTCCAAAGTGCATACCACACATTTATCTATATTGAAGGGCAATTTTTTAAGATAGCCCACTCATATAGCTCATTTAGGGCAAACTGGAGGGTATTACTATTCTCAGTATTAATAATTTGGTAACCTATACGTGTATCATCGGCAAACTTTGTTATCCAAACATCTGTCCTACTTTTAATGATGCTATGTATAGGTTAAACAGACACGGCCCCAGAACCGAACCCTGTGGCTCACCACTAGTCACTTCATCCCAGACTGAAAAGGAACCCTTGATGCACACTCTGAGAGCCCTTTAACCATGATTCCACCATCTCGTTATATTGTCACCTATACCAAGGTTTATCATATCCTCAATAATTTGACCATGAGGGACCTTATAAAAGCCTTGGAAAAATCCAGAAAAACGACATCCACAGCCTTGCCCCTATCCAATGCCATGCTCACTCTATTATAAAAATTTAACAGGTTTGTTTGGCATGATCTAGCCATAACAAATCCATGTTGGGTAGGATCAGGTTCTGTCAAGCTACATAGATGTTCTTTATAAGTCCTTCTAATAATTTTCTCAAAATAGATGTCAAACTGACGGTTCTATAATTTGACACCTCCTGCCTAGAACCTTTTTTATAGATCGGAACCACAGTTGCCTGTCTCCAGGCATCAATAGCCTGGCCTTCCTGTATGGATTTATTAAATAGAACAGTCACAGGTCCTGATAAAGGAATTGATAATTCTTTAAGGATACGGGGATGTAGGCCATCTGGCCCTGGAGACTTATAGGGGTCCAAATTTTGGAGTAATTTAAGTACAGTGCTGACATCTATTGTAAAATACCCACTGATGATATGATCATTATGCTTCTTTGTAGACTCAGTTTTAAGATTAAATACTGATGAAAATTGATTATTACACATAATAGCCATACATGTCTTATCTACTACTAAGTCACCAGAGATATTTTGAGCGGGCCAATAGTCGGAGTACCGCCCTTTTATTATTAATATATTTATAGAAGGATTTATAATTATTTCCACATTTCTAATCAGTCGTTCTTCAAAATTCTTTTAGCCTTTTAATACTATGTTTAGTCACCCTTAACTGGAATTTAAAGATATCCCAACTTTTCTTGGATCCACAAGACTTAGCTCTTTTATAGGCCCTATTTTATGTTTGATATGTTTTTGACAGATTTATTTATCCACGGCCTTTTCAAATTAGTTTTATCCTTTTATTAATAACAGGAATATATTTGTTAGTCAAAGAAGTTAGCTTACAAATCAGCATTTGCCAAATATCAGAAAGTGAATGATCTAAAGGTGAATTCCTTAGAGTAGATGGTGAGTGGGAATGCTGACCCTACATGGTTCATCACTGCATAGCAGAAGTTGGACAGGAAATGAAAGGTGGACCCCGTACCCCATAGGGTAGTGTGGGATAGGGATAGCAGGACCCCACATGGTCTGCTATCACTGTATCACTTGATTAGTGCATAAATGGGAAGGTGAGACCCCACGTGGTTCACCTTCACCATGAAAAGCAATAGTGCATGATAGGGATGGTGGGACCCCATGTGGTCTGCCATCGCCATGCCACAAGACTGGGAAGGTGAGACCCCACGTGGTTCACCTTCACCAGTTAAGCAATCGTGCATGACAGGGACGGTGGGTCCCCACATGGTCTGCCATCGTTGTGTCTGAGTAATGTGATTCCTTCCATCGAGCAGTGTGTGATAGAGATGGCAGGACCCCATGTGGTCCACCATCACCATATCATGAACAGTACAAGATTGGGAAGATAAGACGCCATGTGGTTCAGCTTCACCATGGAAGGGGTGTGATTTGAGGAATCCATCTGGACTTAAGATTGGGAGATCGAGTGAGATCAAGCCTTAAGCAAATGCCTCTTCATAGCCAGTGATGAATGATCCAAGGAAAGGAAGGGAAACCTGGGACTGAGTTTGAGGGTTAAAGCAGATGGTATGAGAGGGCCCCCTAGAGGGAGATGGCAGCAATGGGAAGGGGATCCACTAGGTCAGGCACAGCTAAAGTTATCCAAGCACGTAGAGCTGCTGATGTGAGGGACATGGAATATTTAGTGAAAGTATGGCCGTATGATTCTGGAGAAGTAATATCTCATAAAGTTGGTAACAGGTTAAACAAATTCCTGAAAAGAACGCATTACTCACAACTTTGCCAAGCCTAACAAGGTCTGGCTGGACTGCAATGAAACCTCTGAATTCAATGGGCTGTAGCTGCAAGCAGGAGACACGATAATGATCCCAAATGCAGCTCTGCATGTTAAGGAAGTAGTACATTAGGTAACCAGAAAGTCATGGAGGGGAAGGCGCATAATAAGTACAGGACTAGTCATCAAATCAATGCAAAGGAATAATAGAAATAGAGCATAGGGACTTCAGTGGACTGCAGGAGATAGACTGCATGGTAAATTTGGCAAATGGCTCCTATAGCTAACAGTTTGATACTGTTCCAGGGAACAGAGGGATACACACAGAAACAGATGTTCAATTACAGTATTATTTCCTTGGATTTTAGGCATGTTGTATAAGTTGCCAGGTTCATTAGTACACATAACAAAAGATTGTTTTAAGTTCAAACTGGCACCAAGCATCAATGGGCAAGTGAAAAGGAGGCGGGGCAATGCCCTCTAAGCATGTGTTCAATGTGTAGAGACCATACCTCCAACAGGATAGCAGTGAATAGCTAATGGAAGGAGCAGCCTTCATGACCTGGCCAGTCGGAATGCAATGCAGCAGGAGGGTGTAGAATGGGGTGCCCAGGTGATGCAATGGGAAAATAGAGAGAGAGAGTCAGTGATGGCTGATCTGCAGAACATTGCACCTGATTTTTTTTGACAGGTGAAGGAGCTGGAGAAGGCAGATTGGCTGCAGCGGTAGGTGGCTGCACTCTGGCATGGAGTGCAATGGTTCCCACAGGCTCCTAAAAGAAACATCTGGAGAGTACAAGGCATCTCGTGACAGAAACTGCTTGGCAGCTGCTGAAAGATAACAGGTAAAGCAGGAAGAAAGAAGGCACTGGGTATAGTAAGGGACAGAAGTTGCAAGACAGGAAGGAGAGCAAAAGGGGCCACATGAGCAGCTGAAGTAAGCTTGCGAGCCCCAACTAAATATAGCAGGAAGCCCCAAAAGAACAGAGAGGAATGGGAAGAGACACTAGGGACAGTGGGAGCAGCATGGGAGGAAATAAGAAAGAAGATGAGAAGGAAAGAGGAGACAAACCAAAGCAAAGTGGGGGAGGCAGGGAGACGGAGGAACAAAGAGAGCAGCCGTGGACACCAACCAACCACATGCTGCAGCTAAGATGCTCTAAGCAGAGCGGGAGGTGGCCTACTGCTTAAGTAGGGAATGGGGGAGGAGCTATTTCCCCATTGAACAACAGGCTAAAGCCTTTCAAATATATATATATATAAGAGACAAAGAACCTCTGTGCATAAACACTGAGGCAAGGGTTACCCCAAAGGGCACGGCTGGAGGCCAAGTTTCAATAGGGTCATCGATCATGCCCTCACACGTAAAGACGATGTAGCGCATATGTAACACAGGTCGTTGCGCGGTCCGGTCTTTGCTAGCACTGGCTGCGTCGAAGTTTCATTACGCCTGCGTGCAAAGCGTGTTAGCACCCTTGCAAACTGTGAGAGGCCTCTTCGCACCATGCAATTCTGCTTAAAGTTGGACCAGCATAACATTCTGTGGTGATTTGCATATGCAGCCCATGGTGCTTTGCATTGTGGGGCATGTGATTTTATATATATATATATATATATATATATATATACATATATATATATTCACTGCTGTTTTAACAATTTTAACCTAAGCAGGAGTAAGGAGAGAGCTCTGGTTTCAAGAATGTCCGCTAGTATGTAAGAAATGTTTTTCTCCTCTGTTGGGTCTAATAGCTGTACTCAGGAAAGATGAAATAGTAAGTATTCTTTCTTTCTTTCTTTCTTTCTTTCTTTCTTTCTTTCTTTCTTTCTTTCTTTCTTTCCTGGGAAAGAGCACTGGACCTATGGTCCTTTTTCAGTCTCCTCCAGGAAAGAACAGCAAAAACATACATACGAATAAACATGAAACAATAATTCAATGAAAACAAAATACATTAACCAAAATTACAATCACAATTACACTGACTATACAAATTCTGTAAACATTATTTTTAAATATATAAAATGTAAATACACAAGGAGGAAGCAGACTGCAATTAATCAGGAAGAACATTCCAAAATGGATGAGCTGCTATAGAAAAAGCATGAGCACCAACCTTAGATTTACTGTACACAACCTTTTAAGTAAAACAACCCCTTTTGCTAATGTCAAGCTAGAAAGAATTAACCTTTTACTAAATCTGAAAGAACCCCAGAACAAACAACCACTACTAAATATTAAACAACCAAAAAAAAAAAAAACACGTAATAAGTAAGAAGGAAGAAAGCTAACCAAGCCGAGAATATAAAATGCAATGATGAGTATGAATTGGTGTTAACAAAACAAAACGGAAACATTATTGTATACAACAGAAATACTGTAGTTTGGAATTCCTTGACTCCCAACCCAAAGAAAAGACTGGCAGCGTAGTCAAAATGGAATAAAAGAGATCCATTAGCAATAATTTTCTGTGTTGCCAAAAAAAAAATAAGCTTAGGAAGGAAGGGAACATTGTTTAACCAGGAGTAGCACACTGAGCTGAAGCTTGTTTCCAGATGCAACCTGGAGCGCAAGGGAGTTAAGTGACTTGCTCAGGATCACACAGTATGCATCTAGGCAGCTGTGGGATTCAAACCCGGTCTCCAGATTTAAATATATAAAATATAAGGAGGAAGCAGACTGCTTTCTTCTTGTATATTTATATTTTATATATTTAAATCTGGAGACCTGGGTTTGAATCCCATGTCAGTTTATATAATATATTCCATTTTTTTTAATTTATTGTCCTACAAATCATTTAACGTGTTCAGAAAAGGACAACCCTGGGTCCAATAGTACCGCCAAATACTTAAACTGTGACACCTCTTCAATTAGCTTGCCAAAGTTATCCCTTAAATATAAGGGCTGAGAATAACTGATCATCCCACGAGAATCAAAAAGCATGGACATTGTTTCTTAAGTTGAGGATCAATGAATTATTCAAAAAACAGGTACAAGCAGAAAGAAAATCAAACTTCAAATATTTAGTGACAGTAACTGACATTTTTATCAGAACGTAAATAATCAAATCATCAGCATACAACAACGAATCACAATATTTAAAATGAGAAGGCAATGAATTAATAAACAAATTAATTATTAAGTGGCCAAGAATTGACCCCTGCAGAATCTTTTTGTTTATAGGTCAGTGATCAGAAGAAACAGAACCAATACCCACAAACTGAGACCTATTAGTAAAATAGTCAAGTATGCAAAAAACTACATTAGAAGAAAAGCCGAGACACACTAGTTTGTCACAAAGCATATTATGATCAATTAGATCAAATGCATTGGTCAGGTCCACAAAGGCAGCCCCAAGCCACCAACAACTCTTATACTCCAAAACTTTTTTTTATTTTTGCCAGCTTAAAAATAACTCACACTCTGATATGAATGCCAGTGTAACCAGTTTTGTATATCTGTCTGGTGTTTCTTTAGCCTTTTCTACTCAAAATGCCTTTCAAATCAATATTGGATTATCAGCTTGAATGTCAAATGTAGTAATTAGGGCAACGTTAACCAAGTCCCGAGTTGAAAGAAAATACAAATCCAAACTCTCTGGCAATTCTACTAATCAAATATTATGAATCCTCAGATAATTCTCCGTTTGTTCTAATTTTCTGTTGATACTGAAACTGTCCTTAATGAGTGCCATTAGAGTTGCTTCTTGGGAGGAGATTTTAGGTTTGTGCTGATTAAGTTTTGTAGCATTTTCTTTAATTAACTTTTCTGTCACAGTACGGTTTTATCTGATTGATTTGAGGTCATTTTGTAAAAAAGTCAACTTTGGCACTGACAGCCTCAAACCAGCAGTCATAGGTGCTCCATCCACAATATAATTTGGTCCATTGCTCTGAAAAAAGGATTCCAGTGTATACTGTTTATGCTGCTCATCTCCCTTTACACTGCCAGATATGAAAGCCCTGCACTTCTGATAGACATCTGATGGAAAACAACAGTACGGTATTACACCCAAATACTAAGATTTATCATGTGGCCAGGTAAATGGAGTATAAGATTTTAAGAACATCAAAATTATGCATTTTGCTTTAGGAATAAAACAAACTGCAAAAAATAATGGTCATAGTGGGGTCTATGTAGTAAGCCTACATGTCGTATATACATGGTGTGTAAGCTTCCATAAGGTGAACAGCCACGCATTGGATGTCCAATCGGACCCCTGCCACATTCACCAAAGGGGCACAGACTCCTTCTGCACCTGATCACCCTGTCCATGCATAGCTCTCTGTTCACTCCTGGACCAGTGGAATGGCTGGAGGCAGTGGAACACTTCATGTCATGCACTGAGGTGCAACAGCCCAGAGAAGCGAAGTGCAGACTATGCTGGCAAGGACCCTGCTGTAGCTGCTATACACCCTAATCCCACCACAGCAGGCCACGACAGACTGAGAGACCCCCCTTCAAGTTCCCCCAGCCTTCTGGACCTGCGGTCAGGGCTGGGAACAATCATCAGGGCACTGGCTCAGGATCCTGTTTCTTTATGAAACTATGGATGCACTGTGTCTCACAATCCCCTGCTCAGTGCGGAGCAGTAGATCCAGTTTGGCAATAGGGTGGACATCTGATTGGATGCCCACTGGTGTCTTCCACCCTGCCCCCTATCCCTGCTGCATTCCTACACATCAGCAGGGGTGGGACTATGGACAGGAAGATGGCAATTGTGAATGGTGCACAGTGTACACCTGTCAGGTGGTGCAGGTGGGTGGGCTGGGTACATGCCTGTCACGTGTACCCAGTCCACAATAGTGCATAGGTCCCATTGTTTTGTGGTAGCTGCTGACAGTATCATCTAAACATCCTCTTGGTGGCTGGCCCAGTGGCATGGAGGGCTGAGGCATCACTGCTTTACCTTCTGCCATGCTGGCGACCTGTGTTCGTGGTGCGAGCAGGTTGCCAGGGGTTGGCTTGTGAGGAGAGGATCGAGTGTCCGGAGAACAGCTCTCCTGTCCCTAGGGAGGTGGACCAGAGACTGGTACATGCCTTGCCCCTAGTGGCAGCTGGAGGCTGGCACACCAGCTTCAAAAGACAGGGAGGAGATGGAGCAGATGCCCGCATGCCACGTGTGGAAGTGTGAACGGCCCGCTAGCATCATTGCACACTGTGGCCCCCACACCGGAGATGGGAGAAAATGAAGGCTGAAAATACCACTGACTGGTGAGATGATGCTGGCCTCATAGGCACCGCAGCCAGCCAGCTGGTACCTCAGTGCCAAGTAAGTCTTGAGTGGACGCAGAGTGACAGGGCCAGTGGAAGGGGCCAGTCAGTGGTGTAGAGAAAGAAACTAACAAAAAATCCTCTTCAACATATTGCTGTTTTGCTATACCATCTGAGCTGTGACTGCAAGTGATCATAACACCGATCACTCTAAGAGGAGAACAACTAAAATGGTGCAGAGGCTGCATCAAAAAAACTCTATCAGAAGAGACTGAAGGATCTCAATATGTACACCCTGAAAGAGAGAAGGGAGAAAGGGGACATGACAAAAACCTATAAATACCTCGCGGAAGTGAATAAGGTATAGGAAGGGAGTATTTTTCAGAGAAGAAGGTGCATGAGAACAAGAGGACATGCAATGAAACTGAAAGGGGAATATAAGAGGGATGTGAGGAAGTACTTCTTCACTGAAAGGGTGGCAGATGCCTGGAACAGTTTTCCAGAGGTAGTGGGGGTGAAAACAGTGGTGAGCTTCACATGCATAGGATAAGAACAACTAAATCTTGGTAGGGAAGTGGGGAGGTAGCCAGAGATCAGGTAGGGTCTATGGTGGCAGTATAAGTAGGGACAAATGGGCAGACTAGGTAGGCCAAGTAGTCCTTTCCTGCCAACAAATTCTATGTTTCTATATTTATATCACAGTCTCAAAACCAGAGCATTTAATAATTGTGCCAGTTGTCATCATAGTCTGCCTATTGTCCTGCTCAAACTATGTATTACACTGTGCTACAGTATACATTTCACAACCAAATTTCCCTTTCACCATGAAGATATATAGATACTTCATGAAATTTTTTAGATATTTCTGGACATATGAGCCATTATAAAGTTTAAATAACCTGATAGAAAATTAATCTAAGATTAAACATATGATACTATTTGTAGCCTTATTACTGCAATGTAAACAAGCATTTGTCAATACCGAATGTTTGCTTGCTGGTATTGGCATTGGTAGTGCAGGAGTTAGAGAGATGCATAATAAGACTGCCAATGAAGTACTGCAGTGGCTGACAGATGTTGGGGGTGTGCCTTTGGGTCATCGGCCATAACACTCACACCATTCTACCTCACCCCACCCTGCAGACACCTACAGATGTCGCAGTGTGCCTTGAAGGATTCAGTCTCTTATGCTCACCTCATTCCTTAAGGAAATAAGCTGAGATGGGTGCAGTATAGGAGAATGGGTGAACGTTAGGCCAAAGACCCCAAGGCACACCTCAATGCCTGTCGTGGCCCGGGAGGTGAAATGGGTGAAGACAGGACGCCCATTGACCTCAAGTCACACCCTGACACCTGTCAGTCTGTACAAAGTGGGCATTACAGTTGGAAACCCTAATGCCCCAGGCATTTGTTGGTATTTTTGCCACATTTTCAACATGGGCTTTTGGGACTCCCCATGAACAGTGGCAGTATCATTTCATTACTCAGTCCCAGAAGGTGATTTTGCACAGTGAGTGTGCCATTCGACGCCACAGGTGTGAAAACACATTTCGACAGGATGAAAAATGACAGCTGTACTGCTCATGAGGAAGTGTGAAGAATGGCAATGTTGAAAATCTGGAGTGAAAATATGAAAAAGTGTTACAAGTGTGTGTAGAAACTGCAATGCACGCCAGAATACGTCATTTTTTGGAATGTTTTCACCAAATTTTCAATATGTTCTTTGGGACCTCCCTCATAAACAGTGGCACTGGGATTTTGTTACTGTACCAAAAGTTGATTTTGCACAGCGACCACGCCATTCTGCGCCACAGATGCAAAAGCACACTTGGGAAGGATGCAAAAATGACAGTTGTACTGTTCATAAGTGTAACAAAATGGTAATGTTGAAAATTCGGAGTGAAAATTTAAAATTGATGAAGTTATGATGCGTGAAACTGCATAATGGACACTTTCATCTTGCCAGACATTTTGGAGTTTTCACCAGATTTGCAAGAAGGATTTTGGGACCCACCTCATGAACAGTGGCACTGTCATTTCGTTAATTGGTCCCAAAAGGTGATTCCATGCAGTGACTGCAAAATCACCTTCCGGGACCAAGAAACAACGACAGTGACAGTGCATGAGGTGGGGTCCCAAGACCCCATGTTGAAATGTAAGACCAAACCCAAACATTGGCTGAGATATCAACCTAAATTGAAAACCTATTGATTGAAATTATAGGGCTTACCATCATTTCTTCAGTTCCCGGTTGGCTTTTTAAGGGTGCAGACATGTTCCTGGTCCATAGAAGACCACTGCTTCTGACCTCTGGAGGTAAGTATGGTGGGGGGGTGGGGAGGTGGGGTTCACAGAGGAGGGAGAGGGTGGCTGGTGGGAACGATGAGGTACTGTTTTATTTTTTTCAGATTTTTCTTTTTACTTTTACAGGCAAAATATTACAAAATGGATTTTGGCACACTCTAGTGGGCTCCCAGTGTTGCCCAGAGTACTGGAGGGAGAGTGATCAATATAGGCCTGGGATTGGGCACTCAAGGTAAGCTGAGAACATAGGGGCTGGGGGTATTCATCCGACAGCAGGAGGGCATCCTGGTACCAGAAACATCACATAAGTATTTTATGGCACACTGCAGTGGGCCCCAGTGTGCTACATTAATAGGGAGTTTAGGATACATGCTGACATGGGGATTGAGCACCTAATGTCAGCAGAGGATGGAGAATAGAAAGTGCAGGGTGGGCAGCAGCAGCAATTGGAGAGCTAATTTGTTGTCCTGCTGTGTGACTGGTTGGGAGGAGGAGGACTGCAGCTGCAATGATGAAACTGCCCCTGATTGCAGCGGCAGATTTCATGGAGGGTGCGGGTGGGCAGCAGCAGTGGGAGTGAGCTAATTTGTTGTCCTGCTGTGTGACTGGTTGGGAGAGAGGGTGACTGCTGCTGCAATGACAAAACCGACCCTTGTTGCAGTGGCAGATTTCTTTCAAATCGTGTCACTCTGAAACTACCATCATCATGCAACCTTCAGCATTAATTGGTGCGCTGGCACTGATGGATGCACCATCAAAGCAATCACTGGACTAGCCACACCACTGCCACACCTCTGCAATGCTCTGCTACCTAAATATGTTTCTTGTGCACTGTGTGCGCAAGCACATAAAATACAATGAATTCTGGCCACTTGCTCCACATTTTAAATATCAGTGCTCTGCATTTTAATGCCAACAGGTTGAGAGGTGTGGTCCTGCTACAATTAGCTATGTGTAACCCTAGGCAGCGCTATTCAAGGGCTACTACCACTGCCTGTATGGCTGTACACAGGTTAAGGGGCCTGAGTTTGCTAATAAAGTGCCTTCACCCAGAGAAATGGTATTGGGATTGCTTATCTGCTCTTGTATAGCCCTCTGGGAAGCTATAACCACCCACCAACCCTCCTAGTGGCCTAGTATAGAACACAATGGTAAATTCACAATCAATAGGAAGCAGTAATAATGTGCTCCACCCTTCTCACTTACCACCAGGGCTGGACCTGCAGCAACTACCCTGATCCCCTGTAAAACAAGGTTAGCAATACATCAATACACTCTTAGCACTGTATCCCAAATAATAATAGGCACACTAGCAAGGCTAAACATGGAAAAAGGCAATCAGGTTTATTTAGGGGTAGTGAACAAGGGAGGGGCGTGAATCTAGTCAAATGATTACTAGTCTGATTTGAATCAGGCTTTTCTGCCATGCACTTTAAGTCCCAAATATACAACTCAACAACACTGGGTATCCAGATTGTAATATAGGCTAGCCTGAAGCATTGCTCGGGAGTAACTGGTGCTGCAGCTGATGTTGGGGCCCTTGGTGGAAACAAAGGCAGTTAGACATGCAAACAACCCAATTATTTGTAATCCAAGCTGGTTGGCTCAGTCTCTTATAAACCCAAGAAAAAGTGAAACAATTAGATAGTAACACAGATGATTTAAACCCTTGTTTCAGGGTGCTACCTTGATTGTACTCATGCTACCAGAAATCTAATGCAAGATTGGTGATATGTATACCTCGTGGTGGTGATCGATGAGCAGGGGGAAGTTGGGCTGACATGACACACCTCCAGATGGTCACAACCTGCGTGATGTTGTGGTGCAGGGGCCGAATCCCTGAGCTGGTCTCTCACCGAAATGATCTCTGGTGCAGGAGTAGTGGCTTAGGACAAAATGGCAGGCCCAGGCAGGTGAACAGTTCTGGGAAAGTTCATTCTCTTCTGCTGGTGAAGCCTCCAGCTGGCATAACAGATTCGATTGTGGGGAACTAAATCATGACCCATGAAACACATTGAGCACATTTAAATTAATCACTACTTCTGTAAACAGTTTGGATTCAGTCCGGTTGCAAATTAACAGCTTCACTGTGCAAACCTTTTGATCCGAGTATACTCTACAAGCTGGGCTGATTGCTTCAGGAGCAAGTCTTCATTCCAAATCACAAGTCACCCTGACAAACTTCTTCTTCTCTCTGCCACAGTTCCAGGCTGGAATCAGACAAGCCTAACTTTTGCAATAGGGTAGTTCAATGCAGGAGAAAGTGGCAGGAAGGCAAGTTAGCCTCTTCCTGCCGATTCTCCTATCTCCTTCTTGGAGCAGCTGCTCAGACTTGAGCTGTTCACACTTCAACCTCCAGCTCTAACTGATTCCCTGTCCTTGGCACACTGGGCATTTCCTTATAAATCAAAGGTTCAGTTGGCTAAAGGAACTGTCAGTCACAGTAAGGCTCCCTTCCATGTCCATTTGGGTGCCAACTAGATAAAACTACCGACTACAGAATTTACTTCCTACAAGACCCTTGGGGATAGGATCCATTTAGGTTCCCAGTGGTTCGATTGGTCCAATTACTGAAGTCCAGGACCCAACATGGTGGCTTCCATCCAAATGTTCGAGCTGTATATCAAAGCAGGTTAGACAAACTTCTCTACTATAACGGCAGATAAAACAGTAAATAATCACAGTTCTATATAGGCTCCCTTTGCACAAGTAGCGACTGCAAGAATGGAGAAATTAGATCACTATCTGGCCTGTCACAAGTCCTAAATCACTTGAACCCAGCGCAGACCATTTTCTAAACACAGACTAGCTATTCTCTTAAAGGGACAGGCACGGAGGCTTAACATGGCACTCTCACACAAATACACAGAATCATAATAGGATGGGACACCAGCCTGACAGTGGGTATCAGGGGCCCAGGAAGACATTATAGTAAACCCCAGTTTGTAGGGGGGGGGTTACATATGTGTAAAGTACTGTATTTCCTAATGAAAGCACATCACAAGACTTCTCATTGAATGTGTGAGTATGTGAACTTCATCTACCTACTTGAGGCAGACAGTGGCAGGCCATATATTAGGCCAGCCCACAGTCTGCCAGAAAGAGTGGGGACTTAAGCTTAGAAGGCAGACTGTAGTGGGGACTCTATTATTAGAGTCACACATAGGAGTCTATACAGCTAGCATCATAACAAGTGGCTTGCCTGTTTTCTCCAGGGTGCAAGGGTCAAGGTCTTATGTCCCAAATGGATAGAATGGGGTGAAGAGGAATCAGTGGTTGCTGTTCTGCTGTTCTTAGTAGTATGAACAACATAGAGAAGTACAGACTAGACATCCTCCAATCAAAATGTAGAGAATTTGGGAGAACACTAAGGAGCAGGATCTCTTGAGTTGTATTCATAGAAATGCTACCTGCACCATGTACAACTCAATAAATGCAGACAGTCATTAGACAAACTCATGCATAGCTACGGATATGGTATTAGAAGTCATGGTTTACATGCCTATACCACTGTGGAATCCCTATCTAGATTCTTAGTGAAAAACTTTGTTAATGCACCCATTAGGGTACCTTAATGTCACAAAAATAGAGAAATGTGGCATTAGGGTTTCCAACCCTAACTCCCCATCCCCACCCCCCCAAGCAGCAAATGGAAAAATAAATTATGGTTTTGACTGTCCTGAGTATTGATGAATTAGGAGAGGGTCTTCCTTGGGGTTTTCAACTCTTAACACTCATCCTAGTCTGATATAATGTTTAAACATATAGAACTGTGTCTCCCACATGTTGCCAACAACCTGTGGGCCCTGCCTGAAAAACAGATCACATCTGACCTTATTTGTTCACTGAATGGGGTAAGCATTAGGGTTGAAACTCCAAGTAAGACCTCACCGCTGATTCACCAAGACTCAGGACAGCCAAAAATGTCCCTAATGCTACATTTGTTACTTTTGTGGCCTTAAGTTACCCTAACTGGTATATAAACAACGTTTTTTGCAAAGAATTGCCTTTCTTTTTGAGGTAGTGGAATTGTATCATCATTCATACAGGTCCCTTCAGGACCTATGTGAACATATGCAGATCTGCAGGGCCCTTCTGTCCCTGCACCATGGAAAGAATCTTTTTGCCTACAGAATTGTGGGGTCTGGCACATTCATGCTTTACTCATTCACTCTACACATTCACATCCACTCTTCACACACATTCTTGTTTTTAAATTTTGACCTAAATATTCAAGATAGTCATTTTATGACTACCCTTAAAACATGATATGTCACATTTATAGTATATTGGTAGAAATTTCATTTGCACCAGAAGTGTAGAAGGACATCTCTTCCAGGATTTAAAAAATAACACCTGTCACATGTAGATGTGGTGTGGAAAATGGCTATGTTGAAATTTTGGAGTCAAAACATTAACAATTAGCAAAGTTATGAAGGAATGTTGAAATACTGCAATATTCAGTCATAACCTAGGCATTTTACTGTACTTGTACACCAGAATTTCAGCATAGTTTTGTTACCCCACCTCATGAACCTGGTAGGTGAAATATTCAAATCCCACCAAAATGTGATTCTGCACCACTGAAACATCATTCCACTCCACAGGTGCGAAAACACATTTTGGTCAGGATTTGAAAATGACAGCTGTCACATTCTTGAGGTGGTGTGAAAAATGGCTATGTTGAAAATGTGGGATCTAAATATTTAAGCAATAAAGTTGTGACAGGGTGTGTATTATTGTGGGATAATGGCACACCGGGAGTGAAGCCGGAGGCAAAACCAAAGGGCTTTATGCACCTGAGAAGTGTTGTTGTCCCTCAATTACGCACACCCTGGAATGCCTTATTGCGATTACAAAATAGCTTCTCTAATTTTTTTATTTTAGGATCAAGTAATGAGGCTCAGAAAGTCAAGCATTTCTGATCTGTGCTGTTGTGTTGGGATAATAGCACAGTCATGGACTGGATTCCACCCTACAAACATACGTAAAATTTGCCAGCAGATAAAGGCCTAGAAGTCTATCAAGTCTGCTCGAATGTGCAGCTAGCACCCCTTATTCTGAAGCTGCGCCTCCCTTCCACCCTTCCCCTTCATTAACCCTCCCCCTTGTCCTATCCCATCTTCGTTTGAAGCAATCACTGCTCTAGTGCATACCACTTCTGCAGGTAACACATTCGGCCCAGCCACCACCCTCTCTGTAAAAAAGTGTCTCCTCATCTCCCTCCTGAACCTTCCTCGCTCCAGTCTCATATCATTGCCCTGGTGGCCTCCTCCCTTACTTTGAACAGCCCCTCTGTACCCGTCTTGTTTATTCCTTTCATGTATTTAAAGGTTTCAATCATGTCACCCTTCTCTCTCCTCTCCTCCAGTGAGTACATGTTCAACTCTACAACCTCCTCTCTGATGATAAGTCCCCAGCCCCTTGATCATCTTTGTCGCCTGCACCCCTCAGTAACTTAATGTCCTCTTCAGATACAGACGCCAGTACTGCACGCAGTACTCCAGGTGTGGTCCTAACTAATGACCTATACAGTGGTAGAATCACCTCCTCCCTCCTCGAGGATATACCCCTTGCAATACAACCCAGCATTTTGTTGGCCTTTGCAGCTGCCTTCCTACATTGTGCTGAGTTGTTCATTGACCCTGTAATGAGCACCCAGATCCTTCTCCTCCTCTGTCTGGGCTAGCTGCACTCCCCTAGCTGGTAACTCCTCCTTGGGTTCTTCATCCCAAAATGCAGCACCTTGCACTTTTTGGCATTAAAGCCCAGTTGCCAGGTGTCTGACCAGGTTTCAAGCTTTGCCAGAACATCCTGCAACCCCTGCCATCCCCTAGGTCATCCACCACCGCACCAACCTTGGTATCATCAGCAAACAGACTGATCTTGCTCTTGATGTCCCATGATATGTCTGCAATGAATATCCCAAACAACACTGGTCCCAACACTGAGCCCTGAGGGACACTGCTCATCACTGCCTTGGGTATGAGAGTTCTCACCCACCACCACCACCCTCTGTTGCCTTCCTGCAGCCAGTTTCCTATCCATCTCACCAGCTTTGCACCCACCCCTGTGCCTACTAACTTCCTTCCCAGCCTTACATGTGGCACGAGTGAATGTCTTACTGAAGTCCAGATACAGGACATCCACTGCATGGCCCCTGTCCAGTTGCCTAGTTACCCAGTCATAGAACTCGACCACTTTGGTTTGGCAGGATCTGCCACGTATGAAGCCATGCTGTCTGCTGTCCTGTAGTCCTTTGGCCTCTAGGAGGCCACCAGCCTCTCCTTCAGGATGGTCTCCATTAGCTTACCCACGATGGATGTGAGGCTCACTGGTCTGTAGTTTCCCGGTTCATCCTTGGGGCCACTCTTGTGGAGGGGCACCACATAAGCCATCCTCCAGTCCTGAGGTACACACCCCGAATGTAGTGAGGCATTAAATAGGTCTGCCAAAGGTCCTGCAAGGACCTCTGCCAGCTCCTTCAGGACCCTGGGGTGGATGCCATCTGGGCCTGGCGCCTTGTCCACCCTCAGTGCCTTCAAACCCTCTTGAACTCTGCCCTCCATGATTTCCCCATCTGTCACCACTCCCTCCTGCTTCTGCCATTTCTCCCACCTTGGGTGTCACCCCCTCTTCTCTTTAGTAAATACTGAGCAGAAGTACTCATTTAGTGCTTCCGCCTTATCGTACCCTGCTTCCACCCAACCCCCCTCCTTCCTAATCCTTACTATGTGGTCCTTACAGCTCCTTTTCTCCCTGATGTACTTAAAGAAGTCCTTCTCCCCCTTCTTAATGCCTTGTGCCAGCCTGAGTTCCGTAGATGCTTTGGCTCCCCTTACTGCCCTTGTCACCTCCTTCGATTCTGTCAAGTACTCCTCTCTGTCTTCCCCCCTCCCTGTTTTCTTGTACTTCCTAAAGGCAGCTCTTTTCCTCCTTACCTTTTCCATGACCTCCTTGCTCAGCCAGCTCAGTTTCTTAGCCCTAGCCTTCTTGCTCTGGGCTTTGCAGCAGGTTTTGGTTGCCTCCACTATCCCCAGCTTTATGAGCTCCCATCTCTGGTTAGTATCCATACTAGATTGAATTCTGGCCAGGTACCCTTTTACCACTTCCCCCATCCTCCCAAAGTCGGCCCTCCTGAAGTCCAGCACTCTTGTGCCATTCACAGTACAGTATTTCCCTTACCTATTTTACAATTAAAATTACTGAAGTTATGAGGGTGCATAGACAAATTTCAATGTACGCTCACAACTTTGCCATTTTTACATATTTTTACCTCAAATTTTCAACATGGCCTTCTTGTGACCCCACCTCATGAACAATGGCAGTGAAAATGTTCAAACCCCACCCAAAGGTGATTTCACCAAACAACCACACAATCACCTTTTGGGCCTGATTGACATAATTCCACTGCTACTGGTCATAAGGTGAGTTCCCAAACACATCATGTTGAAAATTTTGGGTGCAAATATGCAAAAATGACAAAATTATGCATGAGTGTTCAAAACCCCATTGAAATGCATTGAACTGCACTTACCTTAGTTTCTCATGTAACAGTCACTGGTTCCAGCAGCAATGGGAGAGTGGATCTATGCCATGGGACCTGTTCAGGTGAGAGAAGGAGTGTGGGGGTGCAGTGAGAGTGTGGGGTGGTGCGTGCTGAGTGGGAGGTTGGGGTGGCAGGGTCAGATTGGCAAGCTAGCATTTTCTTTTTTTATAGGTTAAAAAAAGCATTACAGGATAGTTTTCTTTATTAGAGCTGACATTCCCAGCATTAATGCAGGGACCATGATCGGAGTGTGGGGTGCCACTAGATACAAGGGAAACATAACGTACATAAAGGGGACAGTGATTGGAGGGTGCCACTAGACACCAGGAAACATAACATACATAAGGAGATGGCAATCAGGCGGTGGGGGTTGCCACTTGACACCATGGAAATATAATATACATAAGGGATGCTGATGGGAGGGTTGGGAGTGCCACTAAACACCAGGAAATTGTGGCTTACTGCACTCAGAGGGTTCCATGTCTTTTCTGTATAAAACATTTCGCCATGATCAATTGCCGTGTGGTAATTACATCCAATACCTTTCAGTGCACTGACTCTGTGACACATGACTGTTGAGCGCATATTAAGTCGATGTTCAGTGCGCACTCACCTACAGTGCATTCAGAGCTGCTACAGCCATTTAAGTACTCTTAGACCTCACATCACCTATTTACTCAGACATTTGCTTCAAAGGATGTCCTTTTCTGGTATATCCTTCTTGCTTTATGGATACTTTTTTTCCAAACTGCTTGAACACACTACATATATCTGATGCTGCCATCTTCAATTGGGGTCCCTATATCAAGGTCTGGGTCATACATACTGCATGAAAGCATTGCTATCCCCATTTGAAAATGCTGCTGCAGCAAAAGAGCTGCTGGCATCCCTCACACTGGAACCATCTGAACCAGAGGACATGACCATACCTGAAAGCTTTCAGAATCAGAAAGGGAGAGGGCAACTGCACAGTAAATGGTGTGTTGTGAGCGAAATAAAAAGCTATGAACAGCAAATGCTGATCCATAACCTGCTATGCAGCAGAAAACAACCTGACCAACCTATATGACTCCATGTGATCAAATAGTACCACCAGTCAAACTGCAACTGCTCAAGGGCTAAATTTAAATTGAAAGACAGGTAAACTTACTAACTTCAACATGGTTAGTTGAAAAATACAAATGACATGGTCATCAAATTAAGGTAGGAATAATAAGCATTTTTGTGTTTTGCGACTTAATGTCGACAAAATTGCGACAAAATGTGTAATGCACTGATATTCATTGCGATTAAATTTTTTCGACAAAATGATTGCGATGAAATGTTTGCACAGAGTTGACGTGATACCCTCTCAGAGCAGACCACAGCACAAGTCAGAAATCAATAAAGTCCTGCTGTTCTCATGCAGTGAACATGGGTCAATGGCTCATCTCGCTAAGCTGGGCACCCAGGATTTTGGGGTGCCCAGAAAAAGTATTTCTTTCCATTAATTAGAAGAAAACATCAGAACCTAATTAAATGTGTCCCATCTAGCTAGGTTCTGTTTTTATATTTTGTTTAAAGGACAGCATTTTATGCATTTTCTATGCTTATTAGTTTGAGGAGAAAGAAACATGACAGTGACTCTCATGGCACAAAAATGCATTGTACTGTGAGAAGCAAGTGGTGAGAAACCAAAATGGTCTTGCAACTCTGATTTTTGGTGTCATAGCAGAACGTTATTCCAAGAACCCTACTAAGCATGCTCAGAACAGAAAAACAAAAAACTTTAAAAGCCTTATAACTCTGGAACCATTTAATATTTTTCACAAAACATTTCAAAAGGCGATCTTAGGACTCATTAAATGGGTCTAAAAATCAAATAACTTTAATTGGTTAAAATCAGTCAGGTGACCATGCATTATCAGAACATAATACACAGTCATCCTGGTCCTAAGTCACATCACACAATGAGCAAATCAGCCCTCCTACCACCAGAACTATCTTCCAGCAGTCTCCCAACAACCAGAACTGATCTTCCATCACAAACATGGCTGCTACTTTTACACTGTAAAAACCTTCATCTGGGCTCTTAAAATAAAACTACCTTAAATAAAAAATGAAACAAATTAATTAAATGTTGTTTCCTTGATCATCACACTCTCTTTACACACATACACAAATTAGAAACATTAAGTAATGTTCATAATTTCATTACAACTGTTCTTTTTGTTGACAATGAACAATCCTCATTCTATCTTTACCTGCTCATCAGGGAAATCCCTTCTGCTTGCCCCAACAGTGAGATAATTGAGTCTCAGGCTGTATAAGAGGCCTTTGTTGAGTGTGTGTACAGTATGTTAGGAAAGGAACATTCTGCCAGTGGAACTGAGCAGAACTTTGAATCCTTGTATTTCTTGGTAAACATTCCATATCTTGAATGTGGGGAAAAGGCAGAGAAAACAAAGGATGAAGAAAGTAGGCAACAATACTTCGTAAACAAAGGGCAAAGGTGGGAAAACACAATTACATAGGCAGGAGCAGACCCAAACTGCTCAAACACATTCCTGAAGTTTATAAAAGCACATACATTTAAATCATATATGGGTGTTTTCAGGTGAAAGCTATCACACTCCCCCACACCAAACAAGGTGAACTGGCAGATTTAAAGTTTTGAACACATTTCCATTAAGAAACAGTACGTGTCTTGATTTGAAGTGCAAAGTAATATGTTTTTTCTTATGAAAATGTTTGCTACACCAGTTTTCATTATGTTTTCATTATGTTTTATTTGTTTAGCTAATCCCCAGTTACCAGAATAGGGACTATTTTTTGTATTCAGAGTTAAGATATAAAATTGCATTGAGGTTGTCCAGTCCAGGAGATGCCCTGGGTGTAAATGGAGCAGAGGAAGGCCAGATGTATTTGGTGTCTGTACTCAGGATTCCCACTGGACTGAGTGGGCAGGCAGATAGAGGTCCATCCACATCTTCTCATCTTCTTCAGGCAGTGCTTTGCAATGCCAGGTCGATAAGGAACAAGGCAGCTATTTTTGTGGACTTGATTTCTGCTTTCAACCTGGCTTACATAACAGAGTCCTGGCTTGGTGATGATGCTGGCCCAGTTCTTGCGGCCTCCATCCCTACTGGGTACTCTGTAGAGCACTGCCCAAGGAAGGATCACAGGATGGGGGTTTCTCCAGTTCATGTACTCACTGGGCCTGTCACAAGTGGTTGCTTCTACAACCCACCAGCATGGCCACACACTTAATCTGGTGTTCCAGCTGGATCGAGGTTGACAATCTCAAGATTGGTCAGGTCATTTGGTCTGATCACTGTACTGTGGAGTTCATGTTTGGGGGCCCCCCCAGTAGTTCCCCCCCCATGGAGATAGTTAGCTTAAACCCCTTAGGGGCGTTCACCCTGAAGGACTGTTGGCACTAGCTGACCTAACTTGGGTTGACACGGCATGTGCGATGGGTGCTGGAGAGGTGGTGGCCACTTATAACAGGGTGGTTTCTGGAGCTCTGGATGCTCTCACACCAGTTCGTATATGACCCAAATCTTCTCACTTGAGGTCTTCCTGGTTTGATGGGGACCTCAAGGAGATAAGATTAAGGTTGGAACATTGCTGGCGGAAAACACGGCTAGAGGCCAATAGGCTGGCCCTATGTACCTACTACGTGGAGTACCAGGGGGGCAACTTCCCATAAGAAGGCAGAATTCATGTCCAGGGAAATTGCCACAGGGAGAAACAGACCATCTCAGCTATTTCAAACTGTAGACAGGCTTCTGCACCCTGCCTGTCTGCAGCTGAGAAAAGCGTTGTCATCCACCTTGTGTGAGGAGTTTGCTCTGTTTTTCTCTGACAGAGTGTCAGCCATCCAGTCGGGGATTCCACCAGGGAGACATTTGCCTCGCAGTGGTCAGGCTGAGGGTCTCAGAGGCACTCTGCCTATCTGGGAAGAGTTTAGGCCAGTGGAGGTGTCTGAAGTGACTATGGCGATTTTAGAGCTGAGGCATACTTGTTGTGAACTGGACCCAGCCCAACGCATTTCTTAATGGGATGTGTCAAGGCATCTATAATTGACTCTTCTCTCTCTCTTTTTCTACCCCATATCTTTCCCTTCCACATTCCTTTGACCCTGGTTCCAGCTCAAAATTTTCCATACCATATCACTCTATATCTTTTATATTAGGTTTTATTTGTGTTCAGTACACCTGATATGTATATTTCTTCACTTTTATGAAAAATTGTGTCCTACCCAAAACTAGCTGCATCTTCTATTCCAAACATATACTACTGTCAATGCTACCTGCTGATACTTTGTATCTACTGTACTATTTTATCTCACTTTATTTGTATTATTACTATTTTCTCGTGTGTTGCATCCCATGTATATTGTCCCTTGTTCCTTGTTAACAAACCCAGGTCCATCTCGAAAATGAGCTTGCTCAACGGTGATCACCTGGTTAAATAAATAAAGACTTTGATTGAAGACTGTTGGCCCGGTGTTCACCAGGATTGCCAGGTGTTCAATGGTGGAGGGTCCTCCTGTGGCTTAGGAAGAAGTGCTGGTGAGGCTCCTCCTTAAGAAATCTTCTTTGAGCCTGGCGTCCTGGTGAATTACCTCCTATCTCCAACCTGCCCTTTTGGGCAAGGTTGTTGAGAAATTAGTGGCACATCAGCTTGAGGATTGCCTGGTGTCCTCAGACATCTATCAGCCATTTCAGTCAGGTTTCCAGGCTAGACGCAGCACAGAAACAGCTCTAGTGAGAGTGCATAATGATCTGCTCAGGGCTAGAGATAGAGGAGATAAGTCAGTTCTTGTTCTCCTTGATTTCTTCTCAGCATTTGACACTGTGGACTACATTATGCTTCTTGATCGGCTCTATGAGTTTTGTGGTCTCACCGGTACTGTCATCAGGTGGTTTGAGTCCTACAGTATCTCTCAAGCAGGGTGCAGCAGGTGGTGATGGGGAATTTCTCTTCCTCCTCCCCAATGCCCCTGTCTTGTGGAGTGCCACAGGGCTCAGATTTGTCACTGATGCTGTTTGTAGTGTACATGCTGCCCCTGGGTGTGATCATTCGACAGTACAGAATGGAGTTTCACTGTCATGCAGATGATACCCAGCTGTACTTGTCCTTTGCCCCAAGAACATCAGGAGCAGTTGATGTGCTTAACAACTGTCTGGCTAAAATCAATGACTGGATGGCTTCCAGCTGGCTGAGATGTAACCCGGCCAAGTTGAAGGTACTGGTGATCGAGCCTGGTCGTGGACATGATGGGCTGCCACCTGGGCCTGACTCAAGGCTTTTCCTGGATTCTGCTTCTTTGGTGGCTGCCCACAGGGTGTGAAATCTGGGCTTGATCCTTGATAACAGATTGACTTTTGAAGATCAGGTGTCGTCTGTTGTCAGTAGTAGTTTCTATCATCTGCAGATCATTGCCCAGATTAAGCCCCTCATTCCGTCCAAGGACCTGCCAATGCTAGTGTAAGCTTTTGTGACCTCCAGACTTGACTACTGTAACTCTCTATATGTCTGGTAATGGGAGGGACCCTCTGCAGACTTCGCTAGTGGAGAACACAGTGGCCCAGTTGCTGATGGGCCTTTCGAGGTCCATTCATGTGACTCTGGTCCTGCAGGCCTGCACTGGTTGCCAGTCCGGTGGAGGGTCCTTTTCAAGGTGAGTCTTCTCACCTTCAAGGCCCTATAAGAATTGGGTTTGTGTTACCTGACAGAACTCCTGACACTGGTGAAATCTGCTCGCTCACTCTGCTCCTCCTCGAGGGGCCTTCTTGACATTCCAAGGATTGTGCTCAAGACCTCAGGAGATCATGCATGTAGTGTCTCTGGGCTGACCATGTGGTATTTGTTAGCACCTTCTGTCCAGGAGGCTCCCTCAGTTGAGGTGTACAAGCAGAGGCTGAAGGCCCACCTCTTTGTGCAGGCTTTTCCAGTTTCTTGAGTACACCCTGTACTAGTCCCTGCTGTGATAGTTTGAACCCCTTTTTAATCCATTTTAAATTGTTATATGTTTATGTAAGTATTGCTGCTGTATTATTTATTTATGCAGTTTCTTATTATGTCTTGTTTTAAATATTGTTAAGTGCCCAGAGCCTCTGGGATTGGGTGCCCAATAAATAAAATTGCCTTGCCTTGCCTAAAATGGAGGCATATTTCAAGGAAAGGTCCATTTTTATTTTTAAAAATACTTCCTTCTTATTTTCATTCATTTTAAGTCATGTATTTAAATGCCAGTTTATAAGAGCAATAAGACACTCCAGGGTGTGCATTATGCTGAAATAATTGCACTTCCCAGGTGCATTTGATCTTGTCCCGCATGGAGCTCTGTCAGAGAGACTATGTGAACTGGGTATTCAGGATGGACCAGTAAGGTGGATGAAATCATATCTATCTGATCGGAGACAATGTGTGGTTTTGGGTGACATTATTTCAGGTCAGGGAGAAGTTTTGAGGGTCCCACAAGGATCTATTTTGGGCCCCCTTATGTTCAATATTTACGTGAACAATCTCCCAAAGCAAATAAAAACTGTGATGTTAAAATGCATGCTGATGACACAGTAATTGTGGCATCAGCAGAATATATGGAACAACTGACTTAAAAATTGTAACACGATATAAGTTCATTAGAGATTTGGTTTAATAATTTAGGTTTATTATTAAATTCAAAAAAGACACAAAGTATGTTTTCAGAGGAACTAGAGAAAGGGAATCAAAATTACAAATAAAACTTGGTGGAATATTAAGATTGAAACTGTTAACACTTATAGATAGTAAGGTGTACAAGTTGATTTTGGTTTATTGTATATAGAACATGTTCTCATACAAGTTAAGGTAACTCAAAGATAAGGGATGTTAAGAAGGGTAGCAGGAAGTTTGTCTAGGAAAGTAAGGAAAAAGTGGCAGAACAGTTGTTAGTTCCAGTTTTGGAATATGGATTGATCTGTACATGCATGCTAACATCATAGTGCTAAATAAAGTAAATCAGGTTTATTATAAAATGAGCAAATTCATAACAAGAAGTAAGCATGAGGTGCATCACTGTGATTTGCACAATAAGTTAGATTGGTTAAATCCCAAAGAGAAAAGGGTGTATAGTTGGTATACATATTGTTATCAAATAATAAAAGGTGAATCAAAGCACTGTTTATTTGATCATATTAAAATTAAAGGTGATAAGAGTATTAACTATCCATACTAGATCTTTTGGTTATGAGTTCCCATATTCAGATCATTATAACAAATATGGTGATACCATGTTTCAGAATACCATTGCTCATTATTGGACTAAAATACTTCAAAGACTGAAGATTATCCAAAACTTATCAACTTTCAAGTATAAAATAAGAAAGTATATGAAATCAACATGTACCTGTTTTAAGTAACTGTGATTATGTATTGTAAATGTTTTGTATTTTGCATTGTTTTATATTTTTTTTTTTATGACAGGACTTTGTTGAAAATGGGACTGTTGTCCCAACAAATGTATTTTTCCTGTATAAAAATGCATCTTTTAATGAATGAATGAAATTTAAAGGCACCTGAGACATGCAATTATTTCACCATAATGCACATCCTGTCATGTCTTATTGCTTACATCATGCATGTACTCTTAAAGTTTTGGGAAAAATTCAATTCCTTGTAAGCTGTAGGTGACAGCCTACATGGAATGGAATTGTTTTCAGGGTAGAAGGATGCTGTGCCAAGGTAGTGCCTTTGCAAGGTTTCATGAAAAAATATTAAATGATTCTAGAGTTCTAAGGATTTAAAGTTTTGTTTTTGTCCTGTTCCGAACATACTGTACTTAGTAGAGTTTCTGGGATAATGTTCTGATATGACAAATTATATCAACAGTCAATGCCCCTTTGCAATGTCTTCTCTCAGGGAGCATAGCAATTTGAATACTTCATCACTCTTTAGGGATCTAAAATAAAGCGTAGGTTTCAAGAGAGAACACTGCAAGAGGATCATGATGTGTTCCAACGGTATCAAATAAAATTTAATTAATGACATAGCATGATCATCATCATCAATGACATCAGTGTTGGGAAAGGTCCTGGAAGCCCTGCTCTAGGCTAGAATGATGGCACACTTGGTTTTAGACAATGTACCTGCCCTCAATCAACATGGCTTTATGAAAGGCAGATTTTTCCAAACCAACCCATTCTCTTTCTTTGAGGTGGTGGCTAGTGAGGTGGACAGGAGCAGGACTACAGATGTAGTGTATCTGGGCTTCAACAAGCGTTTTAAACACTGTGGTACATGACAAGCTTCTGGGCAAAGTACAGTATGCTAGCAATAATACCCAATACATTGGGCAGTACTGGGCTGTATTGTACCACCCTGGGGCATAATGAGGCCTCATGGTGCAGGCAACAGGCCTTATAGCTATTGAGCAGTCAGTATAGCCCATACCATCCACCCATGAAGGTATTAATGTACATAGAAAATGGGCTATATGTGCCATTTTCTAAGATAAAACAATAATCCATAAAAGAACTAAAACATCAACTTTACTCACTTTTGGTATAGTCCTCTACTGGTATGCCTGCCAGTAGAGGCATTAATGATCGATAGCTGTTTTTTAATTTAAGCTGTTAATCATGCCCTCTCCTGTGTTCATTTTCACTTTTCTTCAGAACCTGTTTTTCTAATGTATGCTTTTCCCAATGTCCATTTGCACATTTGTTCAGTGCAAGCACAGTATGTCAGTCTTCTGCTTCTTCCTCAGTGCTCCTGTTAGTTTACTGCATGTTCGTGTCAGTTGGTGTATGCTATCTAGAGCATGAGACCAATGGTACATTCTCAGTTTCCTCTGCAGTAGATGGAGGCACGCTGCTGGCTTGCTGCAGCAGGAAGAGCAGGTGAATGGCTGTCAATTCTTGACTGATCTACCAGCATGGGCTACTGGATGGAGCTGACAGAAAATACACTTTAAATCAGGTACATGATGTTATTTTTAAACTGTTTTTAAAAATGCCCAAGAACATGCGAAGTCAAGTGGGGGTACTCTGGAAAATCCCATCAAGACAGAAAAAAAAATGATAGCTACAATTAATTTGGATGGGCACATTGATGTATTTCTGGAAGTGCAGGCTGGTGCAGGGAGTCATTATTTCCTGGTCCTGTTGGCACATAAATGTACCCCTTCCGGGGGTCTCAACCAGTTAGAGGCTGGGAAATCTTTTGCCCATTTTCTAATAGAGTATACACAAGATGTAGACCAGATGGCAGGAAACAGAGGGTTGCAGTGTCTCTTGAGAACTGGTACTGACAGAAACTATGGCTGTCCAACATTTCCATCAACAATCTGGTAGCTGGGATCTCCAGCAGGCTGATGCCTGCTGATTACATTAAGCTGGCCAAGATCTTGGACTCTCTGGAGGATGGACACAAACATCTGAAGGACCTGAACAAGTTGGGTGATTTATAGCATCTCTGGAGTCTCTGACTCAGTACAGTCAAATGCAAGGTGCTACATGGTAGAGAAAATAATGGAGGCAGGACCTGTGCACTGTGTGGGTCTCCTTTTGCTGCAGTGGAAGAAAATGAACTGGTCCCATAATAGACAAGGAGAAGAAATATGACAAGCAGTGTGCAACCATTGTTAACAGGTCTGGCAGAATACTAGAATGCAAAATGGTGGTGACCAGCATAGACGGTTTAGGATTGAAAGGACTATGAATCCATTTGGTCTGCTAGATGTTCTCATGACATTTACTCTGCCAGAAGAACAGGAGAAGTTATACTGTCAAATTAAAAGTCCCTTATTAGGGTCTTAACCTGCGGTACTACACACAGTTCTGGGTTCTTCAAAACAAAAGGACACTGAGGCTGTTGTGTGGGTGCAACACAGGATCAATAAACAGATCAGCGGTATGGGGGAGAAAAGCTATGAGCCTTTAAGATATTCATCTTGGTGGGCCTTAAGATACTCATCTTTATGAAAAGAAAGCTAAGAGGGGACATGATCTCAGTCTTCTGCATATTCAATGGCATTGGCAACACTGAACAGATAAAGATGTTTGACCTGGTCTTCTCCTAAGAGATGTGGTGACACACACACTGACTGAAGCACAGAGGTGGTAAATTTAGGGATAATGTTAAGAGGGTGGTGAACCAATGGAACAGCCTACCAATGAATATGCTGGATTTGAAGAAAGTATGGTACAGGCCTTCAAGGTAAGCCTGGACAAATTATTGCCAAAGAGATTCACAGGGCTCTCTGGGGACAGGCTGGGTGGGGATTCCCTAGATATTAGTACATCAGCATACCATACTTATTCATCCCTGCTTGTGAATGTGAGCAGGATGGACCTAGCCCTCAGCAAAGTCTGAACACTATATTTTTGTCTTTTTTGCTAGTATTGCAATGGTAATTTTATGATACTTTTGGATAGTATTCAGTAGTAGCAAAGCAGTCTGCCCATGTGCTGAAAAATTTAAATGAGCTATCTATTTGAAGACTAACTTAGTAATAATTAAGTATGGTTAGCAGTTAGGTAGTCTTATATGCATATTTATGCAAATTAAGGCATTGCTGTGAAGATTAGATGGTTACTTAAATGATTACTTTTGAATTGTATAACAATACCAATGAAGACTAATGAAGACCAGTTGAATACTTCTTAATAGTGGTAAAGCAGTAGTATTGTAGTACTCAATTAGTATTTATATAGTGCCATATATGTAATTTGTACAACATAGGCTGCTTACTGTGCTCTAGCTGTGCTTGCAGCTAACCCAGCTGAATGTGTTGCTCACAGGGACTGGTTTTGAGCAGCAGCATGCATATGGCCTGTATACAGAGCCAGTACATGAGGCAGGCTAGCTAGCCTGCCCCCACGCACTGGCACTGTATACAGGCCATATGCATGCTGGTCCTTACCCAAAACCCATCCCTGTGAGCTGCACCTACAGCTGGGCTAGCTAGCAAGCACAGCTGCTGTACAGCACGCAGCCTATATGCCTGCAGCCCATCCTGCCGTATATGCCCCTCAAAGCATAGGATGTATCATGGTTTGAGTGTATCCCAGTCCTGTTATCCTCACCACTTCACTAGTGTAAAAGAAACAAATTTAAAGTGTGCGTCTGTGAACACTGCAGGTGTGACTGTACTCCATCCCTGTGTGGCATGCAGAGTCTGTATGCTGCTGTTGTAATCTTCATGTCTGCCTACCTGCCTGCTCACCTTTCTCCTCTCACACTCTCCCTGACAAACCTTCACCCTCTGACCTCCTTACACCATCCACCTTTGAGCCTACTGTCATCCCCCTCCTCTGATTCATCTTCTCCTACCTAATCCTGATTGGTTCCCTCTACCCTTTCTGACTACTATGCCTAGGCTGACTCCTCTGGCTATAGCCTAGTAACCTTTAGGTATCAGTTTTGGTGAACATCTCTGTCTCCTGTTTCCTCTCAATACAAGATCCTGCCTAGCTTCCACCTTTGATTTTTTCTCAAAGTAGCACCTAACTCTGACTTAAACAAAAAGAACCTCAGTGCGCAATCACTGAGGCAATGGATTACCCAAAGGGCACTGGCCAAGAAAGCCAAGGTTCAGAGAAATGCAAAATCACACATACCCCATAATGCAAAGTACCATGAACTGTATATGCAAATTACCACTGTATATTATGCTAGTTCAGCTTTAAGCAGAAATGCATGGTACCAGTAGGTCTCTCACACAATCAGCAAAGCGTGCCAGCAGAAGACACATACACATGTTTCATCCTACCAGGACTCATCACTGTGCCTCGTCTGTGTGACACCTCAGTGGAATGAGACCAACTACCCTAAGATGGTCTATCGGACTTAAGCACTTAATTGTATGGCATGACGTGTGAACCCAACCCCATTAACTATGTACCCTTGTTTTGGTTATTTGTTGTTATTTGCCTATGTTATCCTACATTGTTATGCTATTGCCAATGTTTACTGATGTCTCCTGTTCACATTTGTCTTACTATAAGGTGTTCTTGACAATGCCTATTAGGCTGCTATTGACTCCAAATGTATGTACCTTCCCCTACCCTTCTGACAATGATCCTTTGTAAATGAGCTTTTAGCTCAAAGGTTGTAAGTCTGATAAATAAATAAATAAAATAAAATAAAAACAAATGTGGCCAGGGTTTCATGTTGAGTGACAGCTCTGGGCTGTAACATTTTCCAAGTGTTGCTCTATATGCACCCATGAGCACATTGGCAGTGTAAAGCAATACAGAAATGCTGTTGCCTACACCCTTATTGTTCTGATGTATCTACCTCTGTTAGTGCTCCAATATGTATTGCCACTTTAACACGCATTACTGTAAAATGTACTGTCACTTTTACACACACATCTCCTTAATGTAATGGTATACCAGTACCCACGATCCCCTACTCTGCATGGTTCAGGAGATCCAGTCTGCTGGCAGAATTGGAATCCAACTGGATGCCCGCTGGCATCTTCTACTCCATTTGCATCTGGCTTCCTGTCCCCACTCCAATTCTATATGCACAAGTGGGGAGGGGCAAGATAAGCAAGATTTTATGGCACACAAAAATATGTTTGCCCAGCTTCTTTAACTCCCAAAATAAAAGTATCAATAAAAATAAACTTATCTTTGCTGACATTCGAAAAGTTTGAAGAAGATTACACCAAATGGATGGTCCAGATCTTCTGCTGTGCAGAACCACCTAAAATAAAAAAAAATATTATTGAAGCTACATAGGCATGTTACTTTATGACCAAAATGAGTGATGAATAAACTTGAACATTAAAACACAGTTGTATACTACATTTTATCTTCATTTTGAAGAAAACTGCAATAAATGTACACTTTTTCTAAGTCCAATCTAAATCATGCTTATAGGCCTAACAATATTTGAGTACATTTAATGTTACATGTCTACACTGACACCTTAAAGCTGACAACTATGATGCTCTCCACCCACTACAGTTACAGATAAGTAAGCAAGTTATTACTGGATGCACACAGATACAAAGATGCTGTTAGCAGATAAGGGCCTTGTGGCCCATCCAGTCTGCCCTATCCCTCTTTCTAATGTTTAAGGTACCCTAGATGCTACAAGGCCCTCCTTCACCCTAGCTTGATAATTCCCATGTGTCTAACACACACATTCTTGAATTCTTGAACCGTGATGACCCCCATCTCTTCCTGTGGGAGACGGTTCCATCTCTCCACCACCCTTTCAGTGAAGTAGAATTTCCTCAAGTTCCGTCTAGGTTTCCCCCTTTAGTCTCATGCTGTGCCCCCTTGTTTTGCTATTTCTCTTCATGTGAAAAATGCTCCCCTCTGGTATCCTGTTGATCCCTTTAGATATTTGAAAGTCTCTATCATGCCCCCTCTTTCCTCCAGGGAGTGCATACTTAGAGCTCTGAGTCTCTCCTCATTTGACTTATGGTTTCATAGGTTTCATAGGTACGTCAAGCTATGTAGACATTGTGTCCTTGAAGCTTGCCGAAACATTAATAATTTTGAAATTTAATCTTGTCTCCAAATGCCAAATCCAGATTTATTTTAAATTATTCCATGTTAGGACTATCAACAACTTTGACTGGGAGCTGATTCCATATGGGAATGACCCTATGGCTAAACCAGTGTCTTCTTCGTAACAATTTCCTTTTGGGTAAATATTGTTGTTTAGCATGACTTCCAGTGGTAACTTTCTTATCAATAAGAATTATTTTAGTTCATTAATAAGGGTGGGGTCATTTATTGCTCTGTATAGTAGGTACATATCTCCCCTTAGTCTTCTGTACTGGAGTATATAAATTAATTAATTTCAGTCTAGTCTTGTACATCATGTTTGACATTCCATAAGAACCTTAGCAAATCTGTGTTGTACCCTCTTGATTTTTAAGATATCCTCCCTATAATAGGGACCAGACTTGAGCACAATATTGGAGATGTGGTCTCACCAGGGCAATATATAAAGGAGTAAGTACTACTTCAATCCTTCAACTAGAAATATGCCAGAGTATACAATTAAGATTTTGACTAGCTCTGTTAATTTGTGTCTTGCAGTGGGTTCTGAATTTTAAGTTGGTGTTAACAATTATACCCAAATCTGTTTCCTGATCTGTTTCCAATAGGACTACATTCCCAAGTTTATATTTTTGATGTTTGTCATGCATGCCTAGGTGCATAACTTTGCATTTTGTGGGGTTTAGCATTAATTTGTTAATACCGGACCAAGTCAAGATTTTATCCAAGGCTAAATGGAGAATTGTACTACTTTCTGAGTTATTTAACACAGCACCTACTCGACAGTCATCTGTGAATTTAAGTAACCCTATATTGGGGTCACTGATAGTTCGGGTAGAGACATAAATATTGAAAAGACATGATCCCAACACAAACCCGTGAGGGACACCGGTGGTGACAGGAGCCCAGTTAGAATACTCTCCATTTACAGTAACCCTCTGTATTCTTCCTTTTAACCAATTTGTTACCCAGTTGACTATGTATGTGTTTAGATTAAATGCTCTCAAGGTATTGATAAGTTCATAATGTGGCAATTTATTGAATGCCTTGGCAAAATCCAAGAAGACAAGGTCAACAGATTTATTCTGATCAATTTCTTTAGTTACTAACTTATAAAAGTTAACCCTTTGAGAGCTGAATATGAATATGTGTGAGCGTATATAGATTCTGGGCGTATATCGTCCACAGTCTTCTAAGGGTTAACCTTACTCATTACATTAGTTTGACAAGATCTAGTTTTGGTAAATCCATGCTGGAGTGGGTCTACCAACCCAGATTTATTAAGATACTCCTGTATATATTCTTCGATGATGCTTTTGAGTATTTTGCCCAATAGAGAGTTAAACTAATAGGCCTGTAATTCTCGAATTAGTTTAGGTTCTTTTTATGGATGGGTACCACAGTAGCTACCGCCAATCCTGAGGAACTTCCCCAGTATTAAGTGAATGTTGCAGAATATTAGTAAGGGAAGATATATATTTTGGCAAGCTCTTTTAATACCCTAAATTGGATTTCATCAGGGCCTGGTGATTTATTTTCATCAATTTACTAACTTGTCCAGGACTACACTGGGTAATATAGTAAGTTCCCCTACAGAAGATAGATCAACTGTATTCTCTATCCCATCATTGCTTTTATCAAACACAGTACAGAAGTATTGGTTCTGGATATTGGTGGTTTCTTGATTTGTAGCCAGTGTCCCGTCCCTATTTAAGAAGGGTCTTATAGTGTTTACCTTCCCCTAGTTCTAGTGACATGATCAAAAAATGCTTTTTAATTATCTTTAACTCTGTCAACAAGTACAATTCATACTTGGATTTTGCAGACTTAATCATAGTTTTAATGTTTTTAACTATTAACCTGTGTTAGGAACAAGGTGCGTGAACCCTTTTCTTATTTTCCAGAAAAGTCTTTTTTTTTTGTTAATCATACGTTTGATTGAGGAATAAACCATAGAGGGTTATTTTATGACTATTACTATATTTTTTTTGTTTGGGGATATTGTTGGTAATGAGGTATTTAAGTTTTCCAATCATTAGCCCCATATACCTCAACTGACTGGTTAACTGAACTTTTGGGCTAATCCCAGTGATTAAGGCTAGTTTTATAGATTCAAAATCAGCTTTGTGAAAATTCAAGGTTTCAGTTAACACAGTGGCTGTTTGTTTGGATTCCCAGTGACCTGAAAGTAAACAATTTTGTGATCGCTATTGCCCAGGGGCCCACCTATATTAATATTAGAAATACAATGCTCAGTATTAGTTAATATGATGTCTAATATTTTGTCATTTCTTGTAGGGTATTGTACTTTTTGTTCTAAACCCAGTTCCTGAATCAAGTCCATATAACTGCCTTTGGTTTTGTTTGCTGTTGTGGCCATAGAAAATCGATATTTGGTAAATTAAAGTCACCAAATATCATAAGGTTATTGGATGGGTCCAAGTTCCTATATAATTTAATAGTGCACTGTCATTTCAGGAGCTATGGAGGGGTCTATATACAAACCTAAAATAAAGGGGGACCAATCTGGGGAGAATGTTTGATCCACAATGATTCCAGGTTAGGAGAATCTACTAGGATTTCTTTGCTCATTATATTATTTTGTAGATAGATGGCACTCCACCTTTCCTATGGACCCTACTTTTAGAGTATACATTATATCCCTGGATGTCTTTATCCCAAGGATCATTTTCTTCCCATCAAGTTTCAGTGACCAATGCAATTTGAATATTGTTTGTTTCAAGAAGATATTTGAATTCTTTAGATTTATTATTGACTTTTGGCATTGATTAGAAAACCTTTCCAGCCTGTATTATTAAAGCTAGGTAGATTAAATGATTGGCTTGGTCTCATATGGTCGCTAGGGCCCTCTCACCATGATCCAGTTTAAATGGAATTTAATAACTCTATTGATTTTTTTCCCCAGAATCCTGGACCGAGGTGGTTGAGATGCACGCCATCCCCTTTAAAATAAGCTGGATTTATGACAGAAGTGGAATTGTCCATGAAACCTATATTATTTGACAGACAATATTGTCTTAGCTAGTTATTTACTTTGTGGATCATGTGATTTTTATACAAAAATTTTCCAGTGGTAGGCAATAACCCAGAAATAATTATTTCACCCCCTCTATTTCTAATCTGATCAAATATATTTTTAAAATTTGACTGTATATCTGAAAAATCACACGTGTACAGATAATTTATTCCAACGTGATTAATAACTAAGAGCTTAGTGGTATTTTCAAGTAATCCTTCTAGTAAGCCAATAATATCCTGAGTCATAACACCTGGGAGCATGCTCACTGTAGTAGATTCCTTACGCCCTTCACATACCATTGTATCAACCCCCTTAGTATAGAATCACCTATTACCACAATATCCCTGATATTAGGTAAGCTAGTTTCTACTGGTTGTGATTTTTTGGGAGCAACATTAGGTGGTGGAGTAAATACTGGGGTGAAGTTTTCATCTGAAACTTCTGTGTCTACTGGCAGTTTTTCATATCTGTTGGATAGGCTAATTTGCTGGGAATCCTGGTTGGGAGGAAGGCATGAGGGAGCCATACTGATATTGTTTGTTAAACTGGGGGGACAAACACCTCAGTTGCATCTAAACTAGTATGTTGCATGTGATTTATACTGGTTTCTTTCACTGCTTCATCGATAAAGGTTTCTAGCAATGTAATCTCTTTATAAGTTTCCAGTCTCCTACATAACTGACATATTTCTTCTAAAACAGCGATATTTTGGGTACACTTATCACACACACTCCTGATTTTGTGTAATTTCTGGGTACACATTAGCAGACACATTTTTCCTGGTGCTCTTCCCCTTTTTTCCCTTTGCCTGCTCCATTGGAAGTAGCCAAACAGTAAACACAGTAAGTTATCCTGTTTTGTTTCCTACCAGACAAGACATAGATCCTATATCCTCCTGGTCCCCTGTGTCCACAGCAGACACAGCAGACACTGCGGACATGCATGTCTCTGCAATGTCTCAGCGCGCAATGCTGTGCACAAGGTGTGCCCGCTTTGCTCACCCTGCTTGCTGTGGGGCTCACTAATATAGTGAGATTGTCCCAGAAGTAGGTTACAGTGAGACTCGTAAAACATGTTTTAAAACACACAACTGCAACCCAAAGTCTTAACTCCTGTACTGGTGAACAGTTACATTTACGGTATAGGGTAACACTGCCTTAGAAACACAAAACAAGGGTTTTTAAAATAAGTACTTTGATAGACTGAGTGTTAGTCTCTTCCTGGTTACTGGGTAGCAACAGGGCTCCCTCACAAACATGAAAGTATATTAAACAAAATAAAAGTATATTGCACTAGTTGTAGCACTCCCAAAGGTGCCCCACACTTCAGCAGCAGCCAACTTGATTAATTTGCACTTTCTGATGGGCGCTTGCAGTGAGGATCGCTAATATAGCAAGACTGCCCTGGAAGTGGAGCGTAGGGTTATGAGTGAGACTCATAAAACATAAGTTATAAAAATACACAACTGCAGCCCAAAAGTCTTAACTCCTGTACTGGTGAACAGTTACATTTATGGTATATTGTAACACTGCCTTAGAAACACAAAACAAGGTTCCTTAAAATAAGTGCTTTGATAAATTGAGTGTCAGTCTCTCTTCCTGGTTACCGGGCAGCAACTAGGACTCCCTAACAAACACAAAGGTATATTAAACAAAATAAAAGTATATTGCACTAGTTATAGCACTCCCAAAGGTGTCCCACACTTCAGCAGCAACCAACTTGATTAATTTTGCACTTTCTGGACCAGAAGAGGCTGTAGACATGGCCTACCTAGACTTTATGCTGCATCCCCAACACCATTTTTATTGCCCTCCTCTGTACAGTGGAGAGACAGAGGCAGGAAACTACAGACCGGTCAGTTTGACCTTAGTGGTAGGGAAAATGATGGAATCACTTCTGTAGGAAAGAACTGTTGAGTACCTAGAGGCCATTGGGGCACAGGACCCAAGGCAGCATGGATTCACAGTGGAAATGTCATGTCAGACTAATCTAATTGATTTCTTTTACTGGGTGACCAAAGTAGTAGACCAGGAAGGGGCTGTGCACATGATCTACCTAGACTTTAACAAGGCATTTGACACAGTCCCACACAAAAGATTAATAAACAAATTAGCCAGCCTGGGAGTGGGTCCCAGGGTGGTAGCCTGGATAAAACACTGGCTGGACAACAGGACACAGCGGATAATAGTAAATGGAGTCCACAGTGAAGAAAGGAAGGTTACTAGTGGGGTACCACAGGGTTCAGTAATGGGGCAAGTCCTTTTTAATGTCTTTATAAGTGACATTGCTAACTGGAAGGGAAAGTATGTCTCTTTGCAGATGACACAAAGATCTGCAACAGGGTTGATATGCAGGGTGGGGTGGAAATGATGAAAAGGGACTTGGCAAGGTTGGAGGAATGGTCAAATGTATGGTAGCTTAGATTCAATGCAAAAAAGTGCAAAATAATGCACCTGGGAAACAAAAACCCAGGGGAAGAGTACACAATTGGGGGTGAGATACTGACAACAACAAAAATGGAAAGGGACCTGGGGATAGTCATGTCAGATGACATAAAGGTGGGCCAGCAATGTGAGAAGGCAGTAAGGAGGGTTGGGGGGATACTGGGGTGCATAGGGAGAGACATCACCTGTAGAAAACAAGAAGTTGTTGGTCCTCTGTACAGACAGTTGGTAAGACCACATCTGGAGTACTATGTACAGTTCTGGAGACCCCATTTCTGCAAAGACATAGACAGGGTAGAGGCTGTCCAGAGGAGGGCAACCAAATGATGCAGGGTCTGCACCAGAAGACATATGAAGAAAGACTAAAGGAGCTTAAGATGTATAGCCTCGAGGAAGAGGGGGACATGACTGAAACTTTCAAATGCTTCAAGGAATCAACAAAGTCCAAGAGGGTAGCATCTTTCAGAAAAGAGATGTGCATGAACAAGGGGAACAGTTTGAAGATAGAAGGGGATGGCTCAGAGGTAATGTGAGGAAGTATTTCACAGAGAGGGTTGTGGATGCATGGAACAGCCTTCCTAAGGAAATCATAAAATCAAAAACTGTGGGAGAATTCAAGAATGCATGGGACAGCCATAAGGTGATTCTAGTGGGTGGTAGGAGGATAGGCTGTTGGTTAACTAGGATCTGCAGCTTATCTGTTAGGTAGAGAAATGGGCAGACTAGGTGGGCCAAGCAGTCCTTATCTGCCATCAAATTCTATTATTTCTATGTAGTCTCCATCCTGTCTGTCTCTTTGGAGATGGGGCCTCCAGAATTGATCACAGTACTCCAGATGAGGCCTTAGTTGGGAGTAGTACATTGGTACCACCATGTCACTCCTACTTGTCATACCCCTCTCTATGCACCCTAGCATTCTGTCACTCTTTCCAACTGCTTTATCACATTGTTTAGCCACATTGTCTCCTATGACTACCCCTAGATCCCTTTCCTCTGTGGTGACCTCCAGTGTTATCCCGTCTAGTTCATACTCAGCCCTAGGATTCCCTCCTAACTACATAATCTTGCACTTTTTGCATTGAAGCCCAACTGCCATTCCTTGACCAGTTTTCTAGCCTCTTCAGATCTATCCTCATTTTTCTATACCTTCCTGCAAATCTACCCTGTTACATAGCTGTGTATCATCTGCAAACAGGCTAACCCTCCTTCTAGACCCTTCTAGACCCTCTACAACATCACTTATGAAGACATTGAAGAGCACTGGTCCCAGCACTGATTCCTGAGTACACTATTTGTTACCGGTCTCTCCTGTGACCTAACCCCATTTACCTCCACTGTTTGACTTCTGTTGCTCAACCAGTTTCTAACTCATGTGACCACCTCTGTCCCCACCCCAAGATTGGATAGCGTGTGGATTAGTCTCCTGTGTGGAAATGTGTTGAAGGCCTTCCTGAAGTCTAAATAGGTCACATCTACCTCTCTGCCCTGGTCTATTTCCTTTGTCATCCACTCAAAGAAATCAAGTTGGTCTGGCATGACCTCCCTGCCTTGGGTCCAGCAGCCCCTTGTCTCTAGATAATCCATCAATCTTTTCTTAAATAGGGTTTCTATCATTTTTCTATTATCAAAGACAAACTGACCAGGCAGTAGTTTTCTGCCTCCTCCTTGCTACCACTTTTTGCAGGGTTACAACTTGTGCCCTCCTCAAGTCCTCCAGAACCATGTCTGTCCAGAACCATGACTCTTTCAAGTAATCCACTGAACAGCTTAGCCAGAGGTTTAGCCAGTTCCCCCCAGAGCTCCTTTAGGATCCTTGGGAGTATCCCATTGGGCTCCATAGCTTTATCCACCCTAAGCTGTTCTGGTGCTTTTTTCACTGCATCCTCTGAAAAAGGTCTAATGTCCACCCCTCCTTCCCATTTGCCCTTCTCAGTTAATGGGGGACCATCCCCATTGTCTTCTTCTGTGAATACAGAGCAGTATTTGTTGAGAACGGTCACATTATAGGAACATACAAATGTGCTAGCAGAAACAGATCACCTGGTCTATCTAAGTCTGCTCGAGTGTACAGCTAGCACTTCTAGTTTGTAGCTGCCCCTTCCCTTTATCATCCCACAGCTGCCACCCACCTCCCCCACCCCACTGTCCCCATTCCCTGTCCCATGCCCTTTAAAGCTGTTCACAGATTTACATGATACCACCCATTCTGGTAGATGTTCCATTTTGCTATTACCTCTCCTTGAAATAGTGTCTCCTCATTTCCCTCCTAAATCTTCCCCTCTATTCTTAGCCCATGCCCCTTGGTGTTCCTTGTTGGCTTAAAGACCCCATCTGCCCCATCCTTATTGATTCCCTCAGATACTAGAATTTCTTTTATCATGACACCCCGTCCCTTCTATCCTGTACATATTCAGGTCTCCCAGTCTACTCTCATAGTCTCTCCCTTCATTCCACATATCTTCATTGTTCCTCTCTGCACCCTCCAGTAGCCTAATATCACGCTTCAGGTATGGCCTCTAAACTACACACAATACTCCAAATGCGGCCTTACCAGTGACCTGTAGATGGGAAAGATCACTCTCTTCGCCTGGACAAAACACCCTCGCTATACACCTCAGCATTTAGTTTGCTTTTGCAGCCACTCTCCTGCACTGGGAAGTGTTGTTCATGGTCCCCTAGGTCTTTCTCCCCTCCTCAGTGATCCCCAGTTTAACCCCTCTAAGCCAGTATTCTCTTTTGGGTTCTTCACCCTGAAGTGCATAATCTCACACTTCTTTGCATTGAACTGCAGCTACCATCTCTGACCACTCCTCTAGTTTACTTAGGTCCCCTGCATCTTCTTCCATCTCTCTCTCCATCCACCACAGCTCTCATTTTGTGTGTTGTCTGCGAACAGACTTACCTTTGCTCACCACCCATGCACAATGTCTGATATGAAGAGCCCAAATTATACTGGTCCCAGCCCAGAGCCCTGCGGTACTGACGCTTATCGCTGGCTTTGGAGTTGAGAGCCTCCTGCCACCACCACCTGTTGCAGCCTCCCACCCAGCCAGCATGTAATCCAGTTCATCATTTTGGCCCCTACCCCTACAGAAGTTAGCTTCCCCCCAAGCCACCCATAAGGCACCAAATCAAAGGCCTTGCTGAAGTCCAAGTAAAGAACATCCACCGTATGACCCTTATTCAGCTCACCTGTCACCTAGTTATAATATTGTATCGGGTTGGTTTGACAAGACTTCCCCAAAATGAACCCATGCTGCCTCACATCCTGGAGGCCTGTTGTTTATCCTTTACTGTCCACTCCCCACCCTTTTTTATCCTCTCTATTGTCTCCTTGCACTTCCTTTTCTCCCTGATGTAGCTGAAAAGTCTCCCCCACCCCATTAATTCCTTGACTAATCTCAGCTCCTCTGGCCTTGGCTTCTCTCACTTTTCTGATCACCTCCCTGGACCATCTTGTATACTCCTCCCTGCCCCCTTCCTTCCCCATCCTCCTATCATCTCTCATTTTGCCCTCACCACCTCCACTACCTCACCATTCAACCAGCATGGTTTCCTTGCTCTGCTCCTCTTACTCTGTGTCCTGGTGCAGACTTCCGTAGCATCTGTAACCCCTCATTTAATAATATCTCATTTCTGCTCCGTGTCCATGTCTAGCCTTTGGCCCTCCAGTTTCCCTTTCAGTACTATCCACATTCTCACAAAGTCCACCCCTCCTGAAGTTTACCACCCGGGTTACTGATTTCTCTGCCTTTATGCACACATGATATTAAATTACACGTTAGGTGATACGCTGTCTGCTAGTGGGTCCTCCACCCTTATTTTCCTTACTGCCTCCCCATTAGTCAATACCAAATCTAAAAAGTGTTCTTTAGCCTAGTAGGTACACTGACCAACTGCATCAGGAGACCCTCCTGGATTGCATCCAGGAGCACTTGCTCCCTAGCACTGGAGATGACCAGAATGCTCCAGTCAACCCCCGGCAAGTTGAAATCCCCCAAGATGACCACCTTCCTTTTTTCTATATATCTTTCTGATTTGTCCCTCTAATTCCTGGTCAAGGTCCTCAGACTGGGACAGTGGCTTGTATACCACCCTAATCCTCAGTTTCCTACCCCTTGAGTCTAGAAGCTGCAGCCAGATTGCCTCTGTTCTCCTTTCTTCCCCCTTGTCCCTTGTACATTTGATCCCGTCCCTCATATAGACTGCTACCCCCCTCCCCCTCCCCTCCTTATGGTCCTTCCTGTATAATTTGTATCCTGGGATTGCCAGATCCCAGTCCTGGTGCTCACTTGCCCACACTTCCTTGACAGCTGCAATATACACCCTTCACACTGCCAAGAGTGCTTATAGCTCAGCTGATTTGTTGCCTAAGCTTCTCGTGTTCAGCAAGACCACCCTACATTGTGCCTCTTTCTCTTCATCACCCTCTTTCTCTTCCCTTCTACTACCTCCCTCCCTTTTCGGGTCCCCGGGTCCTTCCTTGCTATCTTGGGGAGTAGGCTGTGACTCCACTCTATCGGATCCCTACCTACCTGCTGCCCACTCACACCCCTCCAGTTTAAATCCACCTTTGTCACAATATACCTCCAGTCTTTGCTTTAATAATCCTTCCCTCCTCACTCAGGTGCAGTCTATCCTTGCAAACAGATTGTTATCTTCCCAGGTACCACCCTGCCACCCATGACCCTATAACCCTTAGTTTGACACCATTCCACCAACCATGCATTCAGCTCCTAATCCTTTCCTTTCCTTTCTCACTGTGCTTGTGCAGAGTACTGGGAGCACCTCTGAGAAGACCACAGACTCCCCAGTCTCATCGGACAACCTCCCACTTCCTAAACCTCTCCTTGTTACCTCAGTTGTTTCCCACTAGGTCATTTGTCCCACATGTACTACAATGTGTGGTTTCCTCCTACCTCTTCTTGCACACCTTAGGATTGCCTGTCCTGCCTTGTTTGCCTTTAATCCAGGTATGGACTCCACCCATATCCAACTGTGCTTCTCCCCCCTTACTGCCCTATTTGATCCCTTGAGTATGGGTCCCCCAACACCAGTACATGCCTCTCCTCTTTCCTTGCGCCCATCACCACCTCCCCACCTAGGTTCTCATTCCTAGGGCCACTCAAGATGGTGCTTTACCATTTGCCCAATGTCTTCCCATGACCCTCTCAATTGAGACCCCTCCCTCCTCCTGTTTGACTGCCAACCACCCTCTCCCTTCTCTCCCATATTCCCCCCCACCACACCATGCTCAATCTCCACTAGCAATGCCCCTCACCCTCCTATTCGTGAGTACTATTCCTTGTGCAATCTCCTCCTCGTCCTCTTCTTCCTATGTGTCGGTAGTACAGCAAACATGTTCCCTACTCTCTTTGCCTTACTATGTGTTTTCTTCTCCCTCTTGCCTACTGCTGCTCCTCTTTTGCTAGGCCCTACTAGAGTGCATCCTTCATCAACTGGCTTCCTGTCTAGTTTGCCCCCTCCCTTGACCCACTGTTCCTTCTCTGTGGTGCCCCCCCGATACTCTCAGATGTCAGCCCTTCTACCAATGCAACCTTCCCCTCACCCCTTAACCTCCCCAGCTCCCTGCCAAGCCACTAAACCTCTTCCTTGAGCCTCCTTATCCTGTGGCATATTGGACACCCTTCTAGCCACCACAGTATATTCATCCACACTGCTGCCCCACAGGAGTGTAGCCAGAAATTTCCATTTTGTACACAGTCTCCAACAGTTACACCCCCCCAATTAAAAAATGTACACATCCTTTCCAAATGGCACCCACTTCCAAACAAGTCAGATTGTTGTCAGATGACTCCTGTACTCTCTAAAGAGGTTATACATGTATTGGACACTCCTCAGTGGCCTACAGTAACCCAAATGCTACAGATTAGAATGATAATATTAACAGAGTGGTTTGTGGTTTGTGACAGGCACTCAACAAAACTGTACACAAATGTGTACAGTGAGTATGCCTGTCTACACCTCACAACCCTACCCATGGTTTACACTACCTATACAGGACAGTGGAATGCAGTCTCTCTACACTGATTGCAGTTATTTACAAACCCAATCACAAACCCACCAACAGCATTCCCAAGTCTCACAAACACATATAATCCAGTGTGTGTCCAGTCCAGCTAACAGCGTGTGTATGCAGACATCAGGTACCGTACGATGTCACAAGCTACCAGTATAAAGGATGTAATGCACTAGGGGTGGATGGGTGAGGTTGTGTTCCTCCTGAGTACTAGAGACAGACAATCAGCTACCCCAGCTGACCCTCACTAAGACACTCAGCTGCACCAGCAAAATCCCCTTAACAGGTACCTTTCCAACTTAAGTCACAAAGCCCCTGGTACCACATTGTCAATGTCTTTCTCCACTACCCTTCCTCCCTCTGCCTCAAGTATCACAATCCACCCCCTGTCTTCCTTCTCTAACTAATATAACTAAAGAATGCTTTCCCTCCTTCCTTTACCAATTTAGTTAGTTTTTCTTCAGTTTTGGCCTTCGCTGTCCTTAATGCCTTGTTCACCTCCTTTCATTTTTCCAAGTATTCTTGCCAGTCCTCCTTGCTTTGTGTTGCCTTGTACCTCAGAAATGCCATCTTTCTTCCTTGTACTAGCTCTACTACTCACCTTGAGAACCACAGTGGTTTCCTTTTCCTTTTGCTCTTGCTGCAGGGCCTGGCATGTTCCACTACTCCCCTTATGTCATCGTATCCCTGCATAGCCTTCCTGAATTAGTCCTTCATCTTAACAAAGTCTGTCCTGCTGAAATCCAGGAGACAGAGATACAGAGAGATATATTTGAAATGTGTTTTCTCAAAGTAGACTTTACAACAAAGAAACATGACCAATGTGTGCCTTAATTTCTCAGAAACTAGAAAGTATGGAAGAAGACTAGGTGGTACTGTATACTAAATCTGCCAGCAGAAACAGGCATTATGGTCTATTAAGTTAGTCTGCTCAAATGTGCAGCTAGCACCCTTATATTGCAGCTACCCACCCTCCTCTTCCCTCCCTCGCCCCCATTACCATTAAAAGAATCTGTAAATATATACAACCATTATGTGGGTGGATAGTAGTCCACCACCCCACCTCCAATCCCCGCCAAAGATATCAGCTACAGCCCCTGCTTCAGGCAACCCAGGCCAGCCTGTCTCACTTCCAGCTCCCATAGCCTGCCCAGGACAACACAAGCTTCCCCTGCCTTAGCACTAGGCTACCATAGCTCACCTTGTCACTCTGTGTTCAATAGACCTTCATCTGGACCACCAGCTCCCCTTGACCCAGGCTTACCTGTCCCCTCCAGGCTTGCATGGCCCTGCCCCATTCCAGCACCAGTCTCCCCTGGCCCATGCTTTCCTCTTGGGTCACCCCAGTTCCCTCGATCCTGCCTGTGGACCACCCCAGCTCCTCTGCTATGCCCGAGCCACCACCCTTCCTCCAGCAGCCCTAGCCCACCCATTGGCCCCCAGTGCCTATCCCAGCTCCACCCTGCACCACCCTAGGATGTCCTGATTGTCCCCCAGTTCCCATAGCCTTAGCCCTAGCCCTATACCACTACATTCCATCTTGCACTAGCCACCATCTGCTCTGGTTCTATCCATAGTCCACCCCTGCTCATTCTGTCTCCAACTTTCCTGTTCTACTTTGCTCCCTAGCTCCAATAGCCCTGCCCCGGACAACCACAGAAATGGGCTGCTCTGGCCCACCCAGTTCTGTTACCATGGCCCATACCCTTAACTACTCAGACCTCCCTGCCTTGGATGAATGTGGCTCACTAGCTTTCATGGCCTTACCTCTGTTCCACTGCAGCTTACCCCCATCCCAAGCAATGTTCTGCAATCCTCCCTGGGAGGAGAGCAGTACATTGGATGTTCAAACCTCCTCTATCCCAAATGACCGTCCAATAAACAGAGTTTGTCACCAACAGAATGCTACCACTGTAATGGGGAGAGGCAGAGTGGTATGTACGTATAATACCTGACAGGGTGGGCATTATTAGGATATAATGGACTGCCCAGGGGTGTCATGCCCGACACAGCAGGGCGAGGCCTTATAACCCCTGGAAGGGCTGTTATATCCCATAACACCCACCCTGGAGGGTATTATTACACTTAGAAAATGGACATGTGTGTAAATTTTAAGTAATCAAATATTAGAGGAACTGCCTCTGAAAACTCAAAAGGTGTGAACACATTTTTTTTTATAAAGTAGTCCCTGCGTTTGTGTGCTGTTCCATTTACTGTTGCTCTCTCCCCCCCAGGTAGCTGAGTCATTCTGTCTAGTGTCCGCCTCCAGCAGTAAAACAAAAGCATGAGTGTTGTATCGTGAACTGTATGTTAATCTGTTTGTACTAAGTCCCAAAGAAGAGAAAACCAAGTCCATTTACTTCTGTGGTGATGCTGCGTGGCTTCTTTTCATGTGGAACTGGACAGGCACGCAAGTGTGCATGACTTGGAAGGATGGTCGGGAACATTACTTGGATGAAGATCAAGGGAGCCAGCAACATTACAGGAAAGTAAACTGTAAAGAGAAACAATGTGCTTTATTAGTTGAGGCGTGTACAAGGTTAATTTATTGTAGTGCTGTGCTGGCGATAAAAATGTAACGTGAGCAGGCCTGGAAGGAAGGTCAGGTGCTTTCACTTTCAGTGAGGTCGAGCGAGCTGACATCGGGAAAAAAAGTAGACGTGTAAATCAGGATGTGTTTCTTTTTTTCTGTGAGGAGTCGTGGAGGAACAGAAGCAGCGTCACGCTGTGAGTTAATGACTTTTTTTTAGAGAGTGGTGTGGTGGGGGCTGGTGAGTCAGTAGCGAGCAAAACAATGGCAGCTGCTGGGTCCTGACAATTCAGGGTACCCAATAATATTGTAGTAATGGGACACCCGAATTGAGACTTGTTTTTATCAGGCATTGTTAAAAAATAACACCTGTGGCAGGGGACCTTAGTCAATCAGCGTGCAGATTTTATGAGACCCATTTTCTAAATGTCATTCATGAAATGCAGAAATTAATCTTTCCTAACACTATCAATGAGACTTGTCACTTTAGACACTCCCTCTCACTCTGTGCTTTCCTGCTGTATTGTGCAACTGACAGATCGAGCAGGTGGCCATGCTCTGGGTTGTGGGGGTTGCAATTGGGCCATCCTGAATATCAGTACAAAGCCAGCTTCTGCAGTGGTTTCTAAACCCAGTAATCCACCTTTTAGAATGCTCAGAGAAATGGCTAACCATTTAGAACATGAATTATTTCTCTGAACAGCTGCACAGTCACATTCACGCTCCAGCAAACCAGATGCAGGGCCTGGAGCACAATCTGATTAGGATGGGAAAACCCTTCACAAGCACCAGTTTCAAAATAGTGCCTAGTAAAAACAGTACCAGGTGCTGTTTTAAACTCACACTTATGAGAGGGTTTGCCTGTCGCTTGTATGTTTTGGAAACTCCCTGCTCATATCATTATATATAATAAACCCACCTCATTGTAGAATGCTCTGGTAACCTCAAAATTTGTGAGGGTTTATGACATCTTGAGGGCACTCGAGCCCATTATGTCACTAACCTCAGTCAATGTGGCTTGTTCTGCATTGTAGGTGGTTCATTATTCTCTGTATGTGCCTGCAGTCTTCTATCAAATCTCATAAGCAAAGTCGGGTCTGGTCAGGAGACGTCCAACAAATGGTAGGTAGGTTTGAGTCTGAAAATACATCTCATTACCAGGCCAAAAATAAATAAATATCCTCTATATCCTTTAACTGTTGCTCAGGTTAAACAGTTCCTCATAGTTCACCTTGTGTATTCCTTTCAAGGGATCCCCTAGTGAGGGGCACAGGAAGGGAAGTGAGTCCAACACCACATGACCAAGAGGTGGTACGTTGCATCCCAGGGGTGGAGGCTTTTAAGCAGGGTCTGAAAACTTTATTCATTCATGCCTTTGATGTTTAATAATCCCCATGGTGTTATGTACCCAACATGAGCCCACTCCCTCCAAAGCACCCCGAAACTATGCCACCTGCCTCCACAGTATCCAATACTAGCCTCCTCCCTCCTCTATGACTCCAGACAATAGCCTCCCACAGCACCCAACACCAGCACACCTGACCTCAGTACCCACACCCAGCTTATCTTCATTGACAGTACCAAACACCAGCCACCTGTGTACACAGCACCCAACACCTGCCACCTCCCTCCGCAGCCTCCATGATACTAGCCCCTCTCTCCACAGCACCTGACACTAGCATGTTTTACTTACAGCCCCCGTGACAGGTAGCCCCCTTGACTGTACACCTTCCACAGCCCCAACACTACCCTGGCTCCCTCCATCACCCCAGTCACCAACCTCTGCCTCTACTTCCCAATTCAACCCTGCACACCACCCCTCCTTCCTTTTCACCACAGTCTCTTTGAACACCCTTCCCTCTCTAGGCATTCTACTTTTCTAAACACATGGATATCACCTGCCTCCCTTCCCCCTGGGCTCCCCTGACTCCTAGATACCACACCCCTTCCTCCTCAGCCATTTGAGAATCATATATACACATGTTATCCACCTGCCCTGCAAGACCCCCTCTGGACATCACCTCTTCAGACACCCGAGGCACACATACACCCTCTATTACACTCTCCCTCCACAGGCTCTGAAACTAGCCCCTTCCCTCCTTCCACAACTCCCGACCCTAACTGATCCATCTTCCAAAGCCCAAGACACTAGCATCCCACTTCTCCAGACACTAGCCCCCAGCCCCTGACAATAGCCTCACTTCCTTCCTTGGCACATGACACTAGCCCTATCTCCTTCACTGGCATCAAAATTGTCACTGTCCCACTTGCTAAATGTAGCAGATTTTGTATCTAGCTAGTAAAATTTTCCTTTAGCTAGCCCTGTGGTCTTGTACTGGAGAAAGCAAGACTTCAGTAAGTACACCAACATGGCCAGTGGAGAAGTCTGTGAGGATTTTTACCTGGTTACCAAACAAGAAATCAATTTTCCCAGTCACTAGCCCTGCTGGCTAGTGACTGCAAAACCAAATGTTGACCCCGAAATTAAATATCACTTACCTGCTCTGTTCGAATCACAGTGACCAGGGTTGGATTGGCTTGGATTTTGGGTATTCTGGCAGTATCTAAAAGGAAAGCACAGAGAAGGATGTGGAGACAAAAGTGTCAGAGGTTCTAGAGGAGAGATTAAGGGTTAGAAAAAAACAAGATAAACTAAGATACTTATCTGAAAGGTAGACAGTCAACATCTGACCAGATCTGTTAAAATAAAGGTAAAAATGAGGAATGTATAGTAGCCTGAGTAGAGAGAGCAGCAGAGAGATACAAATGGTAATACAATATAGGAGTAAAGAAAGCAGAGTTCTAGTGGAAAAGATAAGAGTTAAAGAGAAACTACTGTATCATAAGAGTAAAAAAACACTAGATTTTCACCAATTGTATTTTAACTTTATTGTTTCTAGTTATTTTTTTTTTCTTTCCCATGCTGTTGATCTACTAAATATTGTAGGTAATGCAACTCTTATTTCACTAAGTCTTCCAAAACCTAGAGTTTCTTCTAACCGTAAATTAGTGTAATTATGTAATTATATACTCACATAACCCATTACACCCAAATCAAACTATTTATCTAATAGGTAAGGCATTATGGACCCCATATTCAAAGCCAGCCACTGCGTGAGCATATGGGTGCCACATGAAAAATGGGGACAACTGGCTCCGGCACCATATTCAAAACAATAGCACGATCTGAACTGACTGCACTATTCATTTGAATATCAGCCATGGCAGCGAGGCATCCAGCCAGTGTTCAACATGCTTTGTGCTGCGCTACAAGGTTATAGGCTAAAGACCAACCATAAAGGTAATGCACAGCACACACTGGTTAGCCCTTAAGTTTGTGTTGCAGAATAGCCAGAATAGACCCCCGCCATGACCCAATAGTAAACCAACCTTACAAAAGCTGTACTGACTCTGTTGTATTTTGCTTTAAAGAACTAGAGTGCAGTCTTGTCAGTAACAGGATAGAGAAGGTTCTGCAACCCCATTGGCAAATATTCAAACAAAGATGCAGATGAACCCACTGCACTACAAGGTCATTTGTATGTCCATTATGGACTCCACTCAATGCTACCACAGTGGCTCAATGTGCTGGACCCTAGTCTTAAGGGAGAGAAACTGGCTAGACTTGGCTGAAGGGGGGCCCATTGGACTGGTCATGAGTACTAGAAGGATCCACCGGGCAGGGCTTGGGTGCAAAAGAGGGCCTACTGGGTTGTGTGTGGGTGCAGGTGAGGACACACTGTGCTGGCTTGGGTGCATGAGAGGGACTCAGTGGGCCAGGCATGTGTGCAGTTGAGGAACCCAGCAGGCTGGGCTTGGGTGCAGTAGGAATTTAGTGGGCTGTGATGGGGGAAAGATAAGGATTCTCCACCAACACCAACAATGAGCTGCTAGGTATGGAGAGTTTTACTGGGACTGTTGCAAAACAGATAAAAACGGTTAAGTGCCTCTTTTGTTATCAAGAAATAATTGTTTATTGTGAATTTTTCTAACTTAGCTGCTGCATGAATGTCAAGCATGCTACATGTGAACCTAATAAGCTCTATCAGGTTCGTTTAGGTTCACTTGGTGTGTGCAATCCACCTGCAGTTACTGAACAATTTTGTGTGTGGCATATATTCTGTACGCATACTGCACACTTGTATCTCTGTAAGGGACTAGAGAAATCAGGAGCCTGCCAACATGGCTATGTGGGCTGAGATGTCTGAGGCTGGGGATGGGACTCGAAAGCTTTCTGCCAGGGCTAGGAAAGGCCGGAAAATAAAGCATGCCACCATGGGGGCTGTGTGGTTTGTGTGTGCCAAATGCAATTTTTGGTGGCAGTGCATACCTGGAGTAGATTTACCATAAATAAGTTATACGCATGAAGCTAAGATCACAGCAACATTAACTGTGAGATGGTGAAAAGGTAAAAAAACTAACAAAAAATGAGTTTAAATTGAACTAATCTAAAGAAGTATGGATAAGGGAAATTAACTCTCAAGCTCTGTTAGTAAAACCAGAACAGCAAAAGCAATTTGAACATTTACAAGGCATTTCCATTATGTTACCAATAACTATTAACTATAATGTGGGGAAACAGTGTATGAGAATGATCTAAAAATTTGCACTAAGTGTGCGCAGTGTTACTACAGTGTGCATCTAAAAATAACAAAAGTATTGCAGCCATAAAAGAAGTGTACAAGAAAACTTAAATGTGTGCAGTGGTTCTACAGTGTGCATCTAAAATAACAAAAATAATGCAGTGGTAAAGAAGAGTAACAGAAAGTCAATGCAGTGTAATTACAGTGAAGTTAACAGCAGTGATAAGTGTTAACACTGAAATGGGACCCTAGATTGTAATGTGCACTCAACTTCTCTCTGGGTCTCTTTAGTTTTATGCTTCCCATGCCTTATACTCTTGCTTCAGCCCGTCAGCTCTTCTTAGTCCCACCCTGGATTTTTCTTCACCCAACCATTGATTTTACCTAATATTAATTGAGAAAAAGCAGTAAACTGAAGCAACCACAATAAAAAAAAGAAAACACATGTAATGGTTGAAATAATTTAACTGCCACAAGATGGGTCATTTCAAGGGTATTTGAATGGATACTGGGTGTAATTTTGACAATGAAAGATAAAAAATGGAAAATGAATGGCTCAGAATAATACAAAATGGAAAATGAATTGTTCAGAATAAACTGCTCAAAATATTGGTCATTTGAAGGGTATTTGAAGGGATATTGGGAGCAAACTATGAAGGTTAAAGATAAATAATGGAAAATGAATGGTTGAGTAGTACAAATACTGAGAAATGAAGGGACTTTGAGAATAAAACAACTGTAAATTCACCCTTTTTTTTCTGTATGGGCTCCTTCTTTCTAGGGATGATCCCTCTGACAATGCACCCCAGTATCCTGTTTTCCCCTTGCTGCAGCCCCCCTACATTGTGCTGATATCTTCATGTCACCTGTGACTATTACCCACAGATCCTTTCTGTAACTGATATCTGAATTCCCCTAGTCAGTTGATGGTTCTTGGATTTCTGGTTCCGAGGTGCATGGTCTTGCACTTCTTTACGTTAAACCCCATCTGCCACTTCTTAGACCAGTGTTCAAGTTTAGCTAGATACTCCCTGCATGCCTGACTCCCTTTTCACTGTCCACTTTGCACAAATCTTAGTGTCATCAGCAAACAGGCTGATCTTATTTTCAGTGAAGACATGGAACAAAACAAGGCCCTGCACGAACCCTGCGGCACCCGCTAGCTACTGGCCTTGGCTTGGATGACCCCTGCATACAACCACCCTCTGTTGTCTGCCCTGTAGCCAGCTCTCAACCAAAACCACCAGTTTTTGTCATGCACCCAGGTCCCTCAGCTTTCTCAGTAACCTCCTGTGTGGCACCAAGTCAAAGGCCTTGCTGAAATCCAGATGCAGGACATCTACAGCTTGACCTTTGTCAGTCACCCTAGGGACCCAGTCAAAGAAGTCAATTAAATTAGTTTGGCAAGATCTTCTCAAGACAAACCCATGCTTTTCTCATCTTGTAGACCATTACTAACAAGAAAAGTTATCAACCCTCCTTCAGAATGTTCTCCATTAACTTCCCCACTACAGAGGTCTAGCTCACTGGTCTGCAATTGTTCAGTTCATCCTTGGGTCCACTCTTGTGGAGGGGCACTACATGAGCCATCCTCCAGTAACTAGGTACATTCTCTGTCTCCAAAGAGGTGTTAAACAGGTCTGTCAGACGGCCTGCCAGCTCCTCTGCCAGTTCCTTCAGGACCTTTGGGTGTATACCATCAGGTCCTTGTGCTTTTTCCACCAAAGGTTTTAAGGCCCTTCAGGATGCTATCCTCCTGGATTAACCGACCTGTTATCTCTGTGCCCCCTGCACCCCTGTTCCCTTTACCATGTGGTATTGGGCTATCCCTTTCTTTCATGAACACTGAGCAGAAGTAGTCACTGAGTTCCTCTGCCTTGTCTTCCCCTTTTTCTGCCCATCCACCCTCCCTTTTGATTCTAACAATGTCATTATATGACGCAGCCATTATGAAAATAGGGCCCATACTCCGTTAGAGTAACTGGTTGTTTGCCTGACACAGTACAGGGACAGGTTTTGTAATTTTCTCTTTAAGATTCTTTGTAACCATGGGAGATACTCTTATCACTCCTACTGAGGGAATGACTCCTGAATAGCTAAATTATATGAGAAGTTAAAAGCACATAAAGGGCTCAAGAAGTAACTGTATAAAACTCTTCAACTGAGATTGTATGCATGCAAGTGTGTATCTATGTATTTGACAGAGCAGTAATAATGTCTTTCTTAACATTCTTGATAGAGCAAATCTTACTGTAAAAGAAGTGATCAGAATGAAAATTAACAAGCTTGTATATAACACAAACAGAAGTATTGAAAAGTCTTCATTTACCATTCGAAAGTATTCAGAAATGTGTACTATTGAAATATGTGTATAATATTCATTTAGTAATAATTCATCTTAAAAAACAATCACAGTGGCATACTTCTTAGAGTTAGTATTCTTACAGGCAATATTCTTCTGATGATTACAGAAGATTAAAGATGACTAAACTTAGTCTTAAAAGATGAATTAGTTACTGCTTAAAGACTAAATTTACTATTCCACTTTGGAGAGGAAGGGTTCTCTCTAATCTTAATTTATTATATTACATGTTACTATGTTTGCCTGTCTGGTTAATATTATATACATTTACCAGATTCTTCCCAGTTTTGACAACCAGTTTTGCAAAATGTATGAACACAAAAAGAACAAATAGTAGATTACAAAGGCTTGATTTTCAAAAGGTCCTTAGATCAACAGAAGCTGCTGGCAAATGGCAGCTTGCAATGAAACCTGGTGTGCCAGGGACCCAGCACCTCATTTTGGTATAGGAGGGATCCTGGCTCCAAACTACCAAAGTTGTTGCAACTGCTCCCATGCGTCAAAGAAATGGCACATGGGAGGGTTTGATGGAGGCGTGTGCTCCCCAGCAGCACTGCCCCAGGAAACCTACAGCCAGCAGCAGTCACAGGACCCTCCAGCAGGTAGTACAGTGGTGTCCCTGTACTGCATCTCATGGCATTCTACTACACCCCTACTGGAGACTGTGGGGATACGGACTGGACCAGCAAGACTGCAGGACATGGGAGGTGTGTGTCTCCAGGGAGCTCAGATGGGAAGCTGAACCCTGCACAGGCTCCTCACACACCAGTGGGATACTGGTATGCAGCTGTCATGAAGGAGAATGACTACTCCATTGGACAGTCAGAGACTGGCAAAACCTCAGTGGGTCACTGGATATGCATTGTGCTGCACAATATCCAGGGAATGGAAAAGAACAATCTATTATAGCTGCAGGACCACAGAGAGCAGAGGATGCAGGAGGCAGGGAAACATCCGACTGGGCCACCTGGTCCAAGGGATGAAAGACTGAAACTAGTACAGTGACAGGTTGTGAGGTATAGCAGAATGATGTGTACATGTGGAGGTGGCTGTGGCTAGTCCTAGACAGTTACTGAATAGAACATCCAGTGCTGACTATGCATGGGTCCCCTCTCAGCAGTCCCTGGTACACAGGGCACTATGATCAAGGCCCCTAGAATCTTATATGTCATGATTTTGCACAGAACTTGCAATCTACTGCAGAACTTCTGCAGTGCCACAAATTCACTCTTCTTGGTGATTTTTTATTAATATTTCTGTTTATAGATAGAATCTGGTTCCTTCCCTCTTTTATATCCAAACCCCTATATATTCAGAATGTGATGTTATCATTGTTATAACATCATACATTAGCTAATGAAATGGCTGCATTCTGCAACAAAATGAATAGTCACTTATCTACCACAGCTCCCACTGCCAGAGACTGTGGCACAGCACATCATGCATGGTGATATTTGCTCAACCTGCACTACAGCCTAGTACAAATTTCAGTCTTACATTGTTGCACTAGGGCCAACTTAAACAAAACCTTGTCAATAGCACAGACCTGTTAAGTCCATATCTCATTTTGTACAAACCTATTTGTGCCTTGAAGGTATAGAGACGCTATCTGAAATGAATAACTGGTAAAATGAATTTAACTGTCTAAATTTTTAAGAAAAATAATTATGCCCAGAAAAGTGAAATATAATAATGTAGACCTGTTGAAAGAATAGACCTGTTAAATAAATAATTGCACTTGTACACATTTTTGCTAGGGTTATTGATTACATATTGTCATTGGTTGATAGAATCACCTAAAAGTTATTGAGAAATGTTGTGTGCAGGGACAGCTGTTGGGCCAGACGGTAGCATGCTGTGTTTCCGTGCTGGCAACTCAAGTTCAGAGATTAGCTCTGGGAGCTGGCTGGGCAGCACAAGGATTGGTGGAACACATCACTGCTCAGAGCCTGGGAAGGTATGGTGCAGTGTTCTGTCACAAATTGTGATGGGCTGGAGAGCTGTATCTCACAATTGGTTCACATGCATGTCATGGCCTGATGGTGTTACACAGCGTGTCAGGGAAAGCAGGTTGACATGAAAAATGAGTTTTGCAATAAATCCTCTATTCCATTTCCAATGGGACCTGTATGAATGAGGATGCAAGTTCATGGAAATTAAAAAAAAAAATATATATATATATATACACACACAAACACACACACACATACAGTATCTCTGTCTCTATCACCACACACGATATCTGTATGTATGTTACAGATTGCATATAAATATATAAGTGATCACAGTGGGAACCTCATGACTGGTGTAGAAAGCACGCACAAATATATAAGTGATAGACAGTGGAAACCTCATTAGTGGGATAGATAGCATGCATATAGAAATACCTTATTTATCACATAAGATCCCTCTGCATATGTCATTTATGTAACAGGCTAGGACCTTAAGGGAGAGACATTTGCTTTGCTTTTTTAGGCATAACATTATTTTTATAAGTCTGTTATTTTTTGAACTAGTGTTACTGTGCTTTCCACCATCCTGATTGCTATAACCACTGCCATGAAAGTAAAGTCAGGATGACAAGCAGACACTGTGATGTGCTAGTTTGTTAGTGCGGCAGAACTTCCGCAGAAATTACAAACCACTGCCGCAGAAGTCCTGCGGCAAATGGTAGTCTTGCCACAGAATTTGGTCCTACTGTGCCGCAGAAAAGTAGGGGCCCTGACTATGATCCATGTTGCCCTCAAGGTGCAGCCCAAAAAAGAGTACAATATCCTGGGCATGACTCGAGGTACCACAGCATGGCAGCACACAGCCATCGAGCACACTCACCCAGGGTCCAAGCACAACAGTGCCCTGCCAGCTTGTCACAACACTGAGTGGCCCATTTGGCAGCAAATGCAGATAAGCAGCAGGACAACAAGAACTAATGAGACTCTCACCCATTTAATCACCAACATCTCTGCTGCTACACTTTGCTGCACCTTCCCACCAGACAGTCGCACAGCTGGACCCCCCCCATGTGCTCTATCACAGCATCTGATAGGTGGCACACACCTGAGTGACCTGAGTCTGGTATAGACCCATGGTAGATTGGACTACAGGACTGATAAGGGTATGCACTGCTCACAACACAGTATACCCACATCACCGGAGAAGAACCCATGTAATGTTAACTGGTCAGACATGCACGCTGGAGTGGGATACAACTCACAGGCTAATAGTGGAGCTGCAATCCAGACCTGCCATCTACCTGTGTGCCTCCTATCTGTTTGTGCACTGCATGCCACTGCCACTGCTCTCTGCATGTGTGGTTGTGAGGCATGGATCTCTACCACAAGTTCTAGGTTCCATCCTGCCATGGCCACTGTGGATGTCTGGCACTGGGTCATCGTCACCTGCCCACCACCTCAGACAGCAGTGAGGATATGACACACTTCCCTTTGCTGTATTCTGACACAGCTGAACCCTTGTGCAGGTGACAGTAGGGTCCCTACCTCTGTGTAACCCACACTCAACACACTGCACACTATGTTCAAGCACTATCATTATGGTTGCAGTACCCAGCCCAATCACAGTCAAGGTCTCTGCTCCCACGACTATGGCAACTGTGAGGCTGCAGGCATGGAGGGGATATGACTGGCACTCCACGGGTGTTCTGAGAAACAAGGTGCCCATAGGGTTCTAGCTGCTGGTCATGTACCATCCATTGATGCTGCAATGTGCAACTGTGGGGTGACAAGGTGACTGGCTACTGATCTCACACTTACATCCTGAGCATGGCCATTGCTACACTCATGTATCATGCCAATGTCATCTACTTATGTACCATGCTGGTGACACACAGTTACAGTTGCAAATGACTGTTGCATACTCTTACTATGAGCCACATATATCAAATGGGAGAGTGATTGAAGTGTAGGTGCACAGGACAGTGGTACACACCACCTACTTTTACAGGCATATGCTCTGTTACCATGGGCAAGGGACAAGGGCACTAGTGACATGCAGCACTGCACCATGGGCCAGATGACAGGGAGTGTGAGGTACGCTACTGTGTCTTGTATGCATCCTTCCATTATCTACACCACAGCTGGTTCTGCTAATATCTTTATCCGCAGCAACCAGATGCGCTGGCATGGGATCAATAGTGCCCCAACCTTGTATGTTGCCATACAGTTGGTGCTACTGCTACATTACAAGAGATTTTGCCTCCAGGCCATCCATCAGCTATGGACGGAGATAATGCATGGGGCTGTTAGATCAGTTCTGACTGGTCTAACTATGGCTGAGGCTTGCAGTGAGTGCGGGGCTTTGAGAATCCTGCTGTTGGGATATGGTATACACGTTGTGGTGCAAACCCCCTCAGTGTCATGGTACAACCTGCAACTTGCTGCAAACCTGGCACAAGGCAATTAGGCAAAAGGAGTCCCACTGGTGCCACAACCACTGTCTGAAAATTGGGAATGATGCAAGGTGCAGTGCAGTGTGCGCTTTGCATCATGTCTGTTTTATGTAAGCACCTTGTGTCATTCCTGACCATTTGACAATCGAGCCCTAAATGTTTACTTGTAACTTGATCTTATTTATTCACTAAACACACTGCTTCACTAAAATACCACCAACAGCTTAATCTGATTCAATTTCAGTTGGTTACCATCCCCCACCACAGTCGTCCCTGAAAAGGACTTGTAGTCTCAGTAGGCCTACTGGGTCAACAAAACTCAATAAAATAAAAATAAATAAATATTGTATCCTTAAAACACCTGTAGAATATCCCTATTTCACATCTTTATTTGAATTGGCAGGATCACTATGGTGTAAAGTTGTGACTCTAGATTGCAGTACATTTTGTTAAGTTTAAACATGTTACACCTATAATTTTTCAACCTGAATTTAACAAAACATTTTTGAGACATTTGAATATTTTAGGATCTTAACTTATCTGGTCATTAGTAGTTCAAGCTTTTTATGGGTTGAGTAAGCAGTAAGACATGACAGGGTGTGTATTGGAGAGTCCTGCTGCACTGCTAGGGGGGTGTATTGAGGCACAAGGCTGCAGATCAAGTGTATCCACCCCCTAGCTGTGTGGTAGAGCTGTTTAACACATACTCCAGAGTGGCTTATCGCACTAATGAAATGGAAAACTAATGTTAGAAAGAAGGAGAACAGACTACAACTTTAAATATTCATTATACAATGACAAGAAAGAATGCCCGATCTTGATTGGTCAGACTGGGACTGGAACCGAAATGTTATCCCATCATAACATCATGGCTGTAGTCCCAGTACACTCAGGACTGCAGCAAATAAAATAAAAAAAAAACATTCTGCAGTCGTCGCTAGGAGCAGCTTCAACGATCCCTGCTCTGCTCCTAAATGAGCTCCACAAACTGCTCAGACTAGGCGCCATGTCTTCCCCCCTGTCAATACACAGGCCATGGATTACTGTTATCTCCCAGTACAAATCACACAAGAACTGTACCAGGAGAAGCATTAACACAACTCATTGCCACTGTGAACAGTGTATAGGCTTCGTGGGCAGCTGACCGCAACTCGTGAACTGTAAAACCGAAGTGTCAAAAACTAGCAGAACAGACAGCTGCTCTGGAAACAAATAAAAATGTCACCTGCCACTTTATTAATCATCTCTGCAGCTATTTTTCTCCCCAAAACACATATCCACACTAGTGATATCACCGAAGTTGTGGTGTGACAGGAGGGTGGGGTCAGCGGGCACACAACTTACAGTTTCATAGACATTCAGAAATATAAAAGAAGACACAAAAAGAGAAACACAACTAAATACAGGACAACAAACTGCCTTAATAAATTCAAAAAAGAAAATAAAAACACACAAAACAACAGTCTCTCTTCCGATTTTGCTAACTGTAACAGAAGAACAGAGTGAGGGTGGGTCATAGACATCTACTGAACAACATACACAATAAGCTCTATTTTAGTACTGTGTATGCCTAACCCCTTCAAAAATGATGCTAAAATATACTTTTAATTAACCTATTACTGTTTTCTCAGTTTATTATATGTGAGCCATTGTTTAATAGGAATAATGCAATGCCCTCCAGGGTGGGAATTATGCTGGGATAACATCCCTCTCCAGATGCGCCTCGGCCCAACCTCCCAAGATGGGATGTTATCTCAGCATAACTCCCAGCCTGTTGGGCCTCATTCCTTTAATAAATATTGATTTATTTAGTTAAGTACTACAATGTAGACTAAAGTAGTCCCCTTTTTGGGAGGGCAAAACAAACAGCAACACATTTTAACCTGAGATGCACGACTGAAGAGGGTGTCTGCTGACCTCAAGCCCAACTGCTCACTAAGCACAGCTCCATTATGGGTTTATCTTAATTTTTTGCAGCAAACTTTTTTTTTGTCTTTGATCTTTTCTGTGAGTGCATAATATTTTTTTCTTTATGAGACTGCTCATTGCACGTGCACAGCTCTGTACTTGCAGTTTTTGAATTAAAATGCTGCACTTCTCAGTGGGTCACCCATGATACCCTGATGTGGGAGTGTTGTGTGTCATCTGGTTCCTGGTTTGGTTCCACATGTGACTGAGGAGATGGTCATCTGCTTCTCACATGTCTGCCTGATGCAGACCCCAAGCTTCTTTCTTTAGTTGTCACTGTACACATCCTCCCCATATACCCTTTCCCTGTACTTAACTTTATCCCTCCCCCTCTTAAGCCATTCAGTTTTCTTGCTTACCAGCTCTTCTGGAAGCCTGTTCCAGTGATCCACTACTTTCCCTTTGAATACACGCCTCCTGGTCTCCTTCTGGAACCTGTCTCCAGCCACCAGTTTGCAACTGTGTTCCCTTGTTTTTTTGCTCTTTCTGGTCCTAAAATGTTAAGGTGTTTAAAGGTCTTTATCATGTCCACTCATCCCCTCCTGTCCTCTAGCATGTACATGTTCAGATTCTCCAGGCTTTGCTTGTATGAGAACCCCTGCCACCGTTGAATTATCTTTACGGCCCTTGTCTGTACTGACTCTAACTGATTGATATCCATTTTACAGCTGCAGTGGGCAGAGCCCTGCAGTCATTCTGCTATTTCAGTGAAAAGGGAGCTCTCCAGTTTCCTAACGGACTAGATAATATTGGAGGTTTGTGTTATAGGTATGCTAATTAATTGCAGCAGTCTCCTGAGGAGAGTTTCAAAGAACTATTTCTTATGTGCTAAGCTTCAGTCTGGGAAGAATTATCTTTGAAGAAAGATTCATAGATCATAAATATGTCAAGTTACTCAGGTGTTTCCAAGCATAAAGTGTCATTGAGAGTGAGAAAGGAGGTTTCAAATTTCAGATGCTACATTGAAAGGCTCCAGACAGGACAGACAAAAACTGAAGCATACAGTAAAGGAGAAATCAGACCAGAAACCTACTTTCACATGAAGTGCATAATTTTATTTTTCATCAGACAATATTCTTTATTCCAAATCAGCCAACATTTTGAGATCATAAAGTCTTCTTCATCAGGGAATTGGCTGAAATTCACATAATAATCATAAAATTAGTATGCAATGTTTCACTGCTAACATACCTCACAAAATAATTCAGATAATCATTTTTTTTATTATTTTGGTAACTGGGTGTTGCCCACTAGGCACAAATTCCTGTTTTCAAGGGAAACCTGGGAGCACTGCGGTGGTTAAGTGACTTGCTCATAGTCACACAGCATGCAAGCAGAGGTTGTAGGAATTAAATCCAGGTCTGCTGGATATACCAAGCTCATTCAGAGCTCATTAACCTGTTGGCTATACTGCCAGTCTCAGTTGTAATATGGAGTGGAATAGACTCCACATTATCTTATTAGTTCTACAATGTATGTACTTCCTTCTCTGCTTTATTTAAACATTTTTTCAAAAAATCTGTGTACATAAACATATATTAAATTATGTTCCTAAATATCAATATGGACACTGCAAAATCACTAAAACATTTTATTAAAATGTGTTAATGCTACATAATTGTCTACAAAATGAATTTGGTAATTCATTCTTTTGTAACCAGGTAAGGTCCACTGGGCGTAAGTGCCTGTTTTCAGGGCAACCCAGGAGCACTGAGGTGGTTAAGTGACTTGCTCAGAGTCAAACAGTATGCAAGTAGAGGTTGTGAGAATCAAACCCAGGCCTACTGCATGTTTTGAGCTCATTCAAGAGCTTGTTACTCTAACATCTAGGCTATACTGCCAGCCCACAAAATGAGTTCATTTTAAATGCTATATCAAAACCATCACCGGAAACAAATACAAATAATTACTTGCCCAAAGTTTGTTAGGAAGTCACTGTGTTACTATGATACATGCTATCACAAAAGAAACACATATAGTTCATCATACCACTCTTTAAATATGAAAAAAAAAATGTTTTCAATATAGGCAGTTAACCTCATTCACGCCACTTCTTCTTAAATTATGTGACCATTTTAGCCCCAACCACTCCTCTGGTAGGCTGTTCCAGGTGTCCACCACTATCTCCATGAGAAAATATTTTCTCACATTTTCCCTGAGCCTTCCCCCTCTAACTTCATTTTGTGTCCCCTTGACTTGGAGTATCTCTTACTTTAGATGGTGCTTCCTTCCTGTACTCTGTTTATACCAGTGATGTATTTGTATGGCTCAGTCATGATGTCCCCCCTTTTCCTCCAGGGAATACATATTTAACTCCTTTAGTCTTTAGTCATAGGTCTTATCCCACAGGCCCTGCACTGCCTCCACTCTATCTATGTTCTTTCTCAGATGGGCCTCCAGAACTTGATGCAGTATTCCAGGTGCAGTCTCTCATGAGTGTCTTATACATGGGCAAGATTACCTCCCTCTTTATACTCCTGATACCCCTCCCTATGCATCCAAGCATCTGGCTAGCCTTTCCAGCCACCTTATCTCACTACCTAGTTTCTTTTTGGTCCTCTGAGATGATAACTTCCAGGTCCCTTTCCTGTGTCAGTACCACCTCACCTAGTTTGTACCTTGGTCCTGGGTTCTTGTGCCTTATGTGCATGATCCTGGACTTCTTTACACTGAATCCCAGCTGCCATTCTTCAGACCATTTCTCCAGTTTTTTTTAAAGTTTTCCCTTATTGTTTCAACACCCCATGGCATGTCCACCCTATTGTCTGTGAAGAGGCATACCTTCCCCTCCAGTCCCTCTACAATGTCCCCAATAAAGACATTGAAAAGGACTGGCCCCAACATCAACCCCTGTGCTTCCCTGCTCATCACCTATCCATCTCCAGAGTACTCCCTGTTTACAACAACCCTCTGACATCTGCTGGCCCACCAGAGCAATGGTAGCACTACCACTTGCAGCACCAAGAAGCTGGGGTCAGGACTGACCTCAAGAGTCAGAGGGTTGGCAGGGATGGAGGAGGATTGAGCATCCTGTCTGCTGCTTTTCTCCTCCGGGGGAGGGTGAGAATGAGCTCAGTGCTATACTGGACCCTGGTGGAAGCCAGGGGAAAGACAGTCTGAGCACAAGGAGGTGGGGGGATGTGGCAGATGTTGGTGTATGCATCTTGACATCAGTGCACACCATGTCCCTAAACTGGGAAAACTGGAAAAAGATCCTGGTCACATTGGATGACAGCAGGCCTCAGGTGCCTCCGGACTCTGGAACTGAAGTCCTGGCTAGATGGGACTCCCACCACTCCCACCATTGAAGGGCACAGTGGAGACTCCGGGAGAGGTAAGTCCTGGGGGAAGTCGGGGTGATGGGCTGGGAAGACTGGAATGTGGGCAGACTGGGACAGGGGAGAAAAAGAGTAAGTGGAAAAATACAGCACTCAGACTCCTGTCATTCAGCCAGTCCTCCACCCACAGACCTATTTTAGGATCTACCCTAGGCTGCACAGTTTTTTAAACAGCCTTCTATGGGGGACGGTGTTGAATGCCATTCTGAAGTCCAGATAGGCCACATCTACCACACCTCCCTGATCCTGTACCTTAGTTACCCAGTCATGCTGTAGATAAGTACAATGAGTTTGTGCAAAACACAGTGCTTATCCTAAATAAAGTAAGGTTTATGGTTAGATGTATAAGTAAATGAATGCCATATAAGGCAGTGTATGTGTGTAGTATTTGTATGTGGCAATGCTCTGTGTATGTAGACAGTGCACTGCTATGTTATACTGCAATATATACATATATGTGTATATGTATTAGTCAGTGTGTTTATATCACAAGAGTTAGAAAGTGCAGTTAGGTGATTCAGTGGTTAGTGCAAAATTGCTAGTCTACATTCCCTACTATCTTGATCAGTTTCAGCCTTATGCATATCATTGCAGATTTGAGTGAGGTGTCTAGTGGCAACTCCTCAGCATCTGATGTCACTCAGAGCCTGAAAAGAAGAAAATGACCCTCTATATCTTTTTTTATCTGTAAAACTGTGTAGACGGTGCACTGCTATGTTACACTGGAATACATATGCATATATGTGTATATGTATTAGTCAGTGTGTTGTATCACAACAATTAGAAGGTGCAGTTAGGTGACTCAGTGGTTAGTGCAAAAATTGTTAGATTACACATTTCACAATGCCCACAGCACTGAAAACGAGCAGGGTATTCCCAGCCTCCCCCATGAGGCAGGGTCATTAAAGAGGTAAACACCTAGGTAGAGAGGTTGATAGGGAGCAGGACAGGGTCAATGGAGAAAAAGCAAAGGCAGTAAGGACAGGGTGGGCTGTATGTAAGGCTTAAAAAAATGGAGGGCTTATGAGTACCAATGCCCACAGTCTGGGTAACAAGCTCCTGAACTAGTGGTCTTGATGCAAGAGGGATGCCTTGATATCATGGTAGTCATATAAACATGGTTCACAGAGAACCATGACTGGGATGTTAACATATCAGGGTACACAATCTACAGGAGGGACAGCGAGGGTAAAAGGGGGGAGTAGCTCTCTACGTATGGGAAGGGATTAAAGCAACAGAACTGAAGGGTAAACAGGGAGGAGAGGAGGAAAAGTGGGTCACCTTGGAGACAGGAAATGGCACCACAATCTGCACAGCGGTTGTATACAGACCCTCACTTCAGGGGGAGGAAATGGACAAGGAAAGGATAGTAGGCATCCTTAGAATGGCAGAAAAAGGGGAGATATTGTTGATGGAGGATCTGAATATGCCTAATGTTAGCTGGAACACATTTGCTGCAGCCACATCTAAGAGCAGGGTCATTCTTGATGCACTACAGGGGCATACCTCAGACAGCTAGTGTTGTAACCCACTCAGGAGGGAGAAATCTTAGATCTGGTACTCTCAATGGGGACAGAAAGAGAATCTCAGATAGAGAGTGGGTAGCCATCTGGAAACAAGTGACCACCAGTGTGGTTCATGATAAACACAGCTGTAGAGTCAAGCCACAAAGCGAGGGTACTGGACTTTAGGAGGGCTGACTTTGGCAAAATGGAGAGTGCCTAAGGAATGCACTAGCAAATGGGTAGGAAGGAGAGGTGGAGGAGCAATCAGAACTGCTATCACAAAGGCAACAAGCCATTACGTGAAACAAATAAGCAAAAAAAAACAAATGAAGAAAAAAACACTATGGTTCTCAAAAGAGGTGGCAGGGAAGGTTATGGAGAAAAGACAGCATTCAGGAAGTATAAGGAATCACAGAAGGAGGAGGACAGAGAACTGTACCACTTAAAGCAGAAGGAAACAGGAAGGCAGTCAGAATAGCAAAGGCCCAAACCGAGGAAAGATAGCCTGCTCAGTTAAGAAGGGGATAACAACTTTTATAGGTACATTAGGGAGTGAAGAAAGACGAAGGTAGGAGTAGTGAGACTTAATAAGGAGGGGGAGCAGAGGGTGACATTAAAAGGCAGAGACACTGAATGAATACTTTGCTAAGTATCCCAAAAGAAGAGAAGGTGGAAGTGCCTAAACCAAATAATAGAAGAACTCTGGATGGGGGATCGATACAAGCCCTATTCACAGAAGAAAGTGTTCTGAAAGAACTCTTAAAACTGAAGGTGGACAAAGCAATGAGGCCAGATGGGATTCACCCCAGAATTCTAAAAGAATTAAGGGGAGAACTAGTGACACCACTGACTACCCTTTTTAACAAATCATGGGAGGATGGTGTGGTACCCGAGTACTGGAGGAGGGCAGATATGATTCCCCTTCATAAAAGTGGGAGCAAGGCAGAGGCAGGAAACTACAGACCTGTTAGTTTGACCTCAGTGGTAGGGAACATGATGGAATTACTTCTGAAAGAAAGAATTGTTGACTACCTAGAGGCCAGCATGGCACAGGACCCAAGGCATCATGGATTCACAGTGGGAAGGTCATGTCAGATGAATCAAATAGATTTCTTTGACTGGGTGACCAAAGTAGTAGACCAGGGAGGGGCTGTGTATATGGCCTGCCTAGACTTTAGCAAGGTATTTGACACAGTCTCACAAAAAAGATTAATAAACAAGTTAGCCAGCCTGGGAATGCATCTCAGGGTGGTAGCATGGGTAAAAATTGATGGGACAACAGGATGCAGAGGAAAATAATAAACTGAGTCTGCTCTAAAGAAAGGGAGGTTACTAGGGGGGTACCACAGTGTTCAGTACTGGTACCGATCCTCTTTAATGTCTTTATAAGTGACATTGTGGAGGGGCTGGAAGGAAAAGTATTCCTCTTTGCAGACAACATAAAGATCTGCAACAGGGTTGATACACAAGGGGGGGTAGAAAGGATGAGAAGTGATTTGGCAAGGTTGAAGGAATGGTCAAATGTATGGCAGCTTAGATTCAATGCAAAGAAGTGCAAAGTAATGCTCCTGGGAAACAGACATCCAGGAGAAGAGTACACAGTGTGTGGGGGGGGGGTACTAACAACAACAAAAATGGAAAGGGTCCTGGGGTAGTCATATCAGATGACCTAAGGTTGACAAGCAATGTGAGAAGGTAGTAAGGAGGGCTGGGGGATACTGGGATGCATATGGAGAGGCATCACCAATAGAAAACAGGAAGTTGTTATCCCTCTGTACAGACAGTTGGTGAGACCCCATCTGAAGTATTGTGTGTAGTTCTGGAGACCCCATCTCTGAAAGGAGATAGAAAAGATGGTGGTGGACCAGAGGAGGGCAACTAGAATGGTGCAGGGCCTGCACCAGGAGCCATAAGAAGAGGACTAAATGAGCTTAATATGTATACCCTCGTGGAAAGGAGGGAGGGGGGGGGCATGATAGAAATTTTCAAGTACCTCAAGGGAATCAGCTGAGTTCAGGAGGGCAGCATCTTTCAGAAAAAGAGACATGAAAGAACAAGGGAGCACAATTTGAAGATGGGGAGGGATGGCTCAGGGACAACATGAGGAAATATTTTTTCATAGAGAGGGTGGTGGATGCATGGAGCGACCTTCCGGAGAAGATAGTGGGGGGCAAAAACAGTGGGGGAATTCAAAAAGCACGGGACAGATATAAGGCAATTCTAGTGGGAGGGTAGGAGAAGTAGGCTGTTGGTTAACTAGGATCTACAGCTTATCCAATGGGTAGGAAATGGGCAGACTGGCTGAGCCAAACAGTCCTTATCTGCTGTCAAAGTCTATGTTTCTATGTTCTATGTTTCTATGTTTCAGTACCATTATTTTGCAGCCATATTGGCTCTTGCTAGAGTTTGTTTTGATAGGGATTCCAGAGCTGTGATCACCATGGATCTGTACAGAGGTAGTAAGATCTTTCTTCTAGTAGTGAACCCTCCACTTATACAACTTAGAATGTTGTTTGCCCACAATGCTGCCTTACTACATTGTGTAGAGGGCTTCAAGGTGCTTGTAATTACAATCCCCATGTCTTTCTCCTCTTCTAACATTGGGATGGTCACTTCCACCAGCTTGTACCCCACCCTGGGATTCTTCTCACCATCGTCCTATGCATGAATTTGTGGAGTGGTTTCATGCCAAGTAACCCTGTGCGTAGCCTGCTCTGCACCTGCCCAAGCTCACTCAGCCACTGCCTGGCTTTCCCCAATGTATCTACACCCCCCCAATGCAATGGATCCCGGTGAAGTGTGGACCTATGCGTGGGGGCAGACTAAGGGAGGTGCAGGGGTGTGCCAGCACTCCAGGATGCATGACAACGCAGAATGCTGGGCGTGGTGTTGACACCTCCACCACATTGGGGTAGCTGTAAGGCAGGTGGCCAGTTATGGGTCCCAGGATGTACAGCCGTGGGCTGTGGTGGTGAGGCAGGTGCATGTGCACCCCAACAAGTAAGCCCTGCCATGTGGGGCACACTGGGAGGCCAGTGGGTGGTTGACTGGCACCTGACCCCCTCACCGTATGTGGCGCTTTATGCACCGGCATCCTCAATAGAGCCCACAGGCACAAGTGATCCACTACAGCATCTGGGTTGGGCAGTTGAATGGCCACCTGCCCAGATCCACAGCTCTGCACCAGACCGTCCCATGGGCCCCGCGCTGGGGGCATGGCCGCATACTGGAGTCTCACAATGGCCACTGTTTGTGTGTGACCATCTGTGGATCTCCCATGGATGTGTAGCTCTGTGGCACAGATGCAGCACCTCAGGCATATATTACCCACCCCTTTTGTGCATAGGGGCTATTGTGTGTAACTTTGCACTTCCTTAGGTTTAACACCAGTAGACAGATTTCAGACCATCTCTCCGGTCTTTATAGGTCTTTCCTCAAGCTCCTTACCCCTTCTTCTGTGTCCACCCTTCCTCAAAGCTTGGTGTCATCTGTAAAAAAGCACATTTTGTACTTAATGCCATCCCTGATATTATTTTTAAGCATGTTGAACAGCACTGGCTCATGAACCAACACCTATGGCACCCGCTGGTAACATCCCTCATCCCTAGTGTCCCCAATCTACCACCTTCTGGATTCTTTCCCCTAACCAGTTTGACACTAACATGTTGTACCATACCCTCAGGTCTTCTAACTTCTTGATCAGTGTCTTATGGGGGATCAAGTCAAAGACCTTATTGAAATCCAGGTAAAATATGTCAACTGCCCGACCCTTATCCGTTGCCTTTGTGACCCAAAGAAATTGATCAAGTTTGTTTGACATGATCTCCCTTCCACAAACCAGTGCTATTTGTCATCTTGGAACAAGTTTGCCTTAAGGAACTCAACTAACCTTTCCTTCAGAATGTTTGTCATCAGCTTGCAACAATTGATATCAAGCTGACTGTCCTGTAGTTCCTCAGCTCAGTCCTTGCTCGCTACCATGCAATGGCACTACATTTACAATTCTCCACTCCTGTGATACCATGCCTGTGTCTAGGAAGTCACTGAAAGGTTTGCCTGTGGGGCTGCCAGCACTGCTGCCAGCTCTCTTAGCACCTGTGGTTGCATACAAGCTGGTCAGGAGATTTATCTACCTTAATGGCCATAAGTGCCTTAAAAACCTGTCTACAACGATTGGTTCCTTGCACATCTGCATCCCCTACACTATGGCACTGGTCTATTATTCTCCTTATGAATACTGAGCGAAGTGGTCATTCAATACTTCTGCCTGTCCTCTTCTGTCCTCCATCCTCTTAATCCCATGTCTCAATTTAACAATACCCTTCTTTGTATCCTTTTTTCTTGCATGTACTGAATAAAGGTATTGTCACCATCTGACTCCCCTCCACTATTCTCAACTCTTTCTCTTTGCTTCTGCAACTCCCTGTTGATTTTCCCTGCATACATTCTATTACAGGTACAATTTAGTAAGTATTTGATGTGTGTAGTGCTACATGTAATACATTCTATAATCTTGACTGTTTCCTTTCTGTGGGGGGGAGGGGGTTGAAATCTCCTGAATCCTATGTGTGTTAGAACACCAGGCACACCCACCACAAGGAACATTATCTGGTGGGGCAGGGCCAAAAGTAAAGCTCACAGTGGGTTTCTGCACAGATTAGTCTAAGTGGACCAGTTTGTCCTTTAGTGTGCTTGCTCTTTTGCCACAGTCAGTGTGGGGGGGTGGGGATTACTGATTTCCCTCTACTAGTCAGTCAACCACCACTTAGGGAGATGGCTGCTGGGTATAAAGGAAGTCAAGGGGACATGATTGGATGGTTGGACTCAGACTGTTGTCTAGTACTATTGGACTATCATTATCACCAAGTTACTAGTTGCAATGGCTAACGGAATTGAAACAAATTTTTGGATGAGGACATCTGCTAAGCCACCAGCCAGCTTTATTAAATTGAAGGGGGTGGGGTCACTCATGGACTAGGGGCCAGGTTACTGACTTGTGGGGTGGGGTGCAGCAGCTTGCAGGGAAGGGGCTCCCACCGACTCACTATTAATTTCTGTGAATGGGGAGGTGGGTGAGATGCCATCTTCAATGTCTACCTTATCCAAACCAGGCGCCAGCCTGATCCTACCTGACTCTAGCACTGCACAGGAGTGGGCCACACCAGCCAGCAGCATGGAAGGACACATAAGATACGGGGAGGGAGATTCGGTTGGGTGAGGGGAAGGGATCTTCTCCTTGCTCACTACAGGCTCCTTGGCATTCTACTGTGTATGAGAAGCTTTTTTGAGGTTTGCATTCAGGGTCAGATGCAGAATCAGAACCTCCAATTCTGACTCAGGTTCTGGCTCCAGTGTCTTAGTAGGCATTGGAACAGAATCAGAATTGGAAATAGAAGTTCTGATTATCTGAGAAATACATGATAGAAAGGAATCAGCAGATTCCAAGCAAGACTAGTCAGAGTTGATTTCAGAGCAGAATCAGAACTGGAATCACAAGTTCAATTATCCAACAAATGCATGATGGAATGGAATTAGCAGATTCTGAGCAATCCTAGTCAGGGACATCAAGGACACTGCATACCATGGACCTCAAGAAATTTGGTAGTGAATGATGATGCATGATGATGAAATGCTAAGTCCCAGAGCTCAAAGTAACAGTGAATGTGTACCTAAATGAGCTTCTATGACATCACCCCAGTAAAGATCAGAGATAAACTGCTATGCTGGGTGTTCAGTATTCATTTTTTTTTTTTTTTGCACTTAAGGTTTATGACCTCATCTCACCATGCCTGCCCCTTCCCTCAGGGACTCCAATGGTGACTGCTCAGGCTGCGCTGAAGATTGTGAGGTCTTCCGCTCCTCCATGTGTCCTCCCTTCTTCAAGCCCTCGGATTATCCCCCCCCACCGAGTGGGTTGGGAGGGGGATCCAGAACCCTTCCATCCTTTGTCCAATGTGAGCAAATACTGAGGAGCTTCTTCCCCGATCCCCAGTCACCAGTGCCAGGACCCATCTCCAGGAGCGATGTGTTTTTCTGTTTTCTGGTCCCACCCCTGCAGATGTCGGCCGAAGGGAGGAACCAAGGAGACCAAGACACGCTGAGACATACCTTCACCCCAGATCCTCGCAGACGTCCACCCCTCCCAATATCTTCTGCCTTCCTATCTGCACCTCATCCTGTGGTCACCCAGGTGGCAGTATCATACTACGATTCATACTAAGATGGAGTTAGGAACTAGAGGCCAAAAGCCCATTTGTGTTCCAACCTTACTTGTAATACTTTAAATTAGCACCACTAAGTATGCATTTATATAGTCTAGCTTTAAACACATGTTTAGTTTCACTCAGTATTATATCTAACAGCAATGAGTTCCACAGATTTACCACTCTGACAGTGTATGAATGTTTTCTAGCATTTGTTCAACACCTCTTCCCTTTGATTTGTAATGTATGTCCCCTTGTTTCTATGTTACTGTCTTTAAAAGTTATATCTCGATCACACCTAATTCTAGGGTCTTGTAGAACATCATACAGAAAGAGTATGTCACCATGTGCTCTTTGTGTTTCTAGGGACATGAGTCGTAAGAGTGTAATCTGTTGCCATAAGATGTATTACAATATTCATCCACTATTTTTGTAAAGTGACACTGTACTTGTTCAAGTTTCTTTCTTTCTGAAATTTTATAAGATTCCAAACCTGGGATGAGTATTCCAGATGTGGTCAAACTTATGGCCTATATAGAGGGATGAGAACACTACAGGATCTTGACATAATATTTCTGTTAATGGACCATATTACCCTATTGGCTCTGTTTGTGGCATCACTAACTTGTTGTTGTGTACTTATATTATCTCTTATGTATATACCCAAGTACTTTTCACCATCAGTTTTACAAAGTGGTTCGCCATCCAAATAATAATTATATTTATTGTTGAGTCTTCCCAAGTCCATCATTTTGCACTTATCTTTATTTAGCTACATGTCCCTAGGGCAAGCAACAGCAAGTAACAGAGTGAAATACTGTTTAAATTCTGTTGAAGTCTGGTTACTTCATATACTGTGCTACAAGGGCCCCCATCTTTGTATCATCTGCATATTTTATACTTATACCCTGTAGGTTGGTTGTCATGTCAGAGGTAAACACAGTAAATAGTGTTGGGCCCAGGACAGAGCCCTGGGAAACTCCACTAGTGATAAACCCTTCCTCAGATACATGCCCATTAATTGAGACACATTGTCTCCTTCCAGACAACCAGTCCCCTACCCAGTTAACAGTGGGTGCACTTATACCAACCTTTGTCATTTTGTCTATTACTGCCCAATGTGGCACGCACTCAAAGGCTTTAGAAAAGTCTAAATAAATTGTCACATGGTATATTGCTATCCAGATATGCACCAATTTGTTCAAAGAAAATGAGTAGATTGGATGTGCAGTTGTTACCTTTTACAAAACGATGTTGTTCTTGATCTATGTCTTTTATTTGTGCTGTTATTTTATCCTTAATGATGCTTTCCATCACTTTACTGGTCACACTGGTGAGGCTGATTGGCGGTAGTTTTGCACTAATTCACGTTCCCCTTTTTAAAGATCGGTATGATGTGGCCTCGTCCATTCAATTGGAACTTTGGATTGGTTAAGTGACTGATTAAACAGTAAAATGAGTGGATATAGGATATCTTTTATTTTTTATTTTAGTCTTTTGTAACGGGTAAGGCCCACTAGGCACAAGTGCCTGTTTTTCAGGGTGACCTGGGATCACTGGGCGGTTAAGTGACTTGCTCAGATGCAAGTGGAGGTTGTGAGAATCAAACTCAGATCTGGTCTGCTGGATGTACCAAGCTTGTTCACACCTTGTTCCTCTAACCTCTAGGCTATACTGCCAGCCCATATATTATATATCATATATATTTAGACATAAGTTGTAGAATCCCTGCAGATATCCTGTCTGGTCCCAGAGATGACTCTTTTTACATTTTTAATTTTTTGATCGATTTTCATTTCAGTTATATCCTGAATTTCATTTTCAGGGCTGTAATTTATTTGCGTCGTTCAAGAGCAGCTACAGCCTATGTTATAAATGCCACAATAATATTTATTAAATGCTTCAGCCATTAATTTATTATCAGTTATTATACCATTATCTCCCATTGTTGGACCAGTTTCATTCTGGAAATTGTTTTAATGAATCTATTTATGAATAAATTGTTTTGTAATTGATTTTGTTTGCTTCCATTGCAAGTTTTGTCTCTATATTCTTTGCTTGCCTGATTTTTGTTTCATGTTTTTGCACATACTGTACTTGTAGGCCTAAAAGTGTTCTAATACTTCAATTTTTTAGATACTTCTTGTATAATCTTGACTTCTTCTTGATTAATTTCCTAATATTATGATTTTTTATTTATCATTTAACACTTTACCCTCCTTCATTGCAGAGTGGGCCCCAATGACTGCGGCTGCGGCACCCAAACCCTGGACCAGGTCTGGCATATGGCACAGGTGCCTGACTCACACAGGCCCAATGAAATTAATGGGACCTTCCCCTCTGGGGCCCGTGACCAGGAACTAGGTGGCCATGCCTCTCATGTCCGGGGCTTGGGGGCTTGGCCATGAGCCGCCACAGTTGCCCCACAATTTTCGCTGTTACTTGCCTAGGGAGCCAGACATGCAATGGCGTCTGCTGCACCTATGTGCAGGCGTCCACCATGCTCCCTCCTCAGAATGCACACCACTGGCAGTGCCAGCCTTTACTAGGTGCCACTGCAGCATGCCACATACCCCATACCCACCCCAGAGGAAGGAGAGTGGTCATGGGATGCTCAATCCTTCCTCTCCCATGCCAGCCCCAGGTGCCCCAAGTCCATTTCTGAACCGGGTTGCCTGCATGGTGCAAGGTGTAGAGTCCAACGCCTCAACCCTCAGCACCACCGGACTGGCTCTGATATTCTGATTTAACCAAAGAGGTCATTTGTACTTAATGGATTTTTTAATTTGAGGTATATTATCTTTTGCAACCTTTAGTATTACATTTTTGATAATGGTCCGAGCAGCATCTACTGATTGTTCCTTTAATAGATCTCCCCAATGCACTTCTTTCAGATCTTTTCAATACTTTCTTTGTCTGCTTTGCTTAGCAGAAACATTGAGTACAACTATTTCCAGGGTATATGTGTATAGTCTACAGTGTACTAGATGGTATTATGATAGCTATTCGATATTGATAAGTCTACAGTACAATCTTTAATAACAATGCTAGATGTAGCTAATACAAAGTGAGAATTTCATGCCTTCTGGTCAGTTTCTGAATGTGCTATATCAAATTAAGTTCACTGCATGTATCTCTGAACACAGAGCTTAAATTTGTTTTAGAGGTTACATTTTTCAGTCAATTCCTACAATGTTAAAATTGCCCATGATAATTAGATTGCCCTTATTTCCAGCTCTAGCAATCTGAGACATACTTTGTTGAGATACATCTATTGTGCTGTCAGAGGCGATATATACAGTGAAAGATCACAGATTTGCTAACAACGCCTTGGAGCCTAATCCAGACAGATTTATATGTTGTATCAGTTTTAATTTTAGCTGTAATATTGACAGAGATCAAACTGTCTTTTATATAGAGGGCCACTCCCCCTCTCTTCTACCTATTCTAGCATTTTCAAAAAGAGTGTACCCAGGGATATTTCTTCTCCAGACATTCTCATCATCCTTTCTCCCTGTCTCAGTAACAAAGATTACATTTAGAGATTTTGAAGTAATAGAAGCTAGAATATCATCCATTTTGTTGTTTAGGATTCTTGCATTAAAGTAAAGTACTGTTAATTTATTATTATGTTTCCTACAATGTTTATTATTACAGTTTGCAGTATGTTGTGTTTTCTGTCTGCACTCCCCCCCAACCAGCAGTTTAAAAGTCCATTTCCCATGACTTGATTGATATTTGTGGTCAATCTTTCCCTGTCTGTTCAAGTGTAATCTATCAATAGAAAAAAGTTATTTCTTGTTAAGGAAGACTGGTCAGTTGTCTATCATTAACAAATCCCTCTCTTTATGCATATTGCCCAGCCTGGCGTTAATACATTGAATGGTATGATTTTTCTCTCTATGTGCCCTTGGGAAAGGCAGTATATTCAACACAATGACTGTATGACCTTAGTTGTTTAGGGACTTTGCTAGTTCAACCAGATCAAGGCATATATCTTTCTCAGGAGATCTACCAACATCATTTGTCCCTATATGTAGGGTGATAGTAGAATTATGAGGTATTGTTATTGTGGGTACTTTCCTAGCTGTGTCATGTGGTTTGGCCCCAGGTAGCAAGATGCCATAACCTGTTTCTTTTATCACCACATATATAGTTATCACAGTGTCTAATGATAGAGTCTCCAAATACAAATTTGAAGATTAGTCTTCATTTTCTTGATGTAGATACTGATTGGAAGTATCAGTAACAAAACGTCAGCATTATTGATAGTATCTCCCAGGGACGAGAGGTGGGGGGTCTGTCCTCTGTTTTCTCCACCTCAAGACCAAAAAATCTATTTGACATAGCCAAAATGTGTTTAGCTTTTTGAGACACCTATTTCTCACTGTAACCTGGGGTTTCTGTTTTGTTACTACTTCATATTGTATCTCTTTCAATTTGTTGGGTTTGGGTGCTAGCTCAGAGAGATGTTTAGAGCTATCATTTGAGTTACGTGTCCTATTTCTACTATTTGATAACAGAGCTGTATCTTTATCAGTGCCTTGCACCAACTCTTTATTTTAATAATGTATTTTAATTCTTTAATTTTGCCTTCAATTCATCGTTCTATTTGGAACATTCCCAACAATTCACATTTAGTACAGTGTATTCACTTCCATGTAACTCGTAATCTTTATTTTCTGCAAGCATAACACATAAAGTACAAAAGTAACAATGCTTTTGTTTTGCAAGATTCTCAATGCTATATTCATGCAGCCCTGAGTGTTTATTTATCAGCCATTCTATTTGATCATCTGTGCTGTAGGGGATGTTTTGATGGACCTTTTTCTAGAAAGAGGAGATCGTAATCAAAAACTACAACACCTACAATAATGTTACACTGAGTGAGTATATCACTAGCTGATTAGATGTACAGTAGCAATGCCACCAGGAGATATTGGGAATACAGTCCTAAGACAGTTACTGAACAGAACTAAATGCATTATATTTTCTCACCTGAGGAGTGAAGCTAATATATCTGGGCCTATACCCTTATTCCCCAGCATGACACGCTGGACACAGGCTAAAGATCATGCTTGTCTTACGCATCTCTGCACACAAAGCAACATGCTCACCCTGCTCCTGCTTGCCCCACTCATAGGGGTAATTTTATAGCACCCGACCTGGAAGTAACTTCCGAGGTCAGTCAGCCCCACATACAGTTCAGCACTAAATTCTTATTTAAAAAATGTTGATTTTTGCAACAAAATACTCCAATAAGGCCTAGGGTTGGTATTATTAGAAAAATTTCTGAAGTTAAAACCCAAATGAGCACAAAGTGTAGTATGAGGTATAAAATTCCTCAAGTACACCCCTTCCTGCTTCCTGTTAGTCTCTGGTTGCCATGGAGATATAGCAGGCCCTCAATAGCAGTACTAAATTTATTTTTTTAAATCAATACAAGATACAAATGAGCTGTTGGAGCCTGTCTCATGACCAAAAGGCTGTCCCACAGGTCAGCAGCAAGACATCAATTACAGACAAGTGCAGTGGGTGAGTAATTTTATAGCACCCGACCTGGAAGTACCTTCTGAGGTAAGTCAGCCCCATATACAGTTCAGGACTAAATTCTCATTTTAAAAACATTGTTTTTTGCAATGAAATACTTTACTAAGGTCTAGGGACGGAATTATCATTATAATGCCTGGAGTTAAAACCCAAATGAGCACAAAGTGAATTATTTATTTAGCTATTGTTGACCAGGTAGGTACACTAGGCAAACTGTATGCCTATTTTCAGGTACGACCAGTGAGAGTACAATGAAAGTACAAGTTCAAACAAGGTACATAACAACAAGAGGGGCAATGTACAGAGTATCAAGAGAGTAAGATGAACATAGATAGTCCACAGTGAGCAGTAATAGGTAAAATATACATATACATACAGAATAAATAAAATAAGACATTCAATGGTAATTACATTGTATGAGTGACCCTATTTACCAGGGCCACGAGGTATACCACTCAAGCACACCCTTCTGCTTCCTGTTAGTCTCTGGTTGCCGTAGAGATATAAGCAGCCCTCAATAGCAGTACTAAATAGAGTTTTTTTTTTAAATCAATACAAGATACGAATGAGCTGTTGGAGCCTGTCTCATGATTAAATGGCTGTCCCACAGGTCAGCAGCAAGACAGTCCTCCTCCCTGGAGAAGGACAGCAGTGCTCGGGCACTTGATCCTTCTCTCCCTGTCCAGCCCTCCAGCAGCCTAGGCTTGCTTCTGAACCTGGGTTGCTGGCATTGCAAGCGGTAGCACTACCGCTGTGCTGGTATTCTGGACAATATTTATTTCTAATGTTTGTTTCTCCAGTCTCTGTCTCAGTGAATATCAAAAGAAATGTGGCAGTTGTGCTGTAACTGTTTGCAAGGGAACTCCAGTAAGCTATGCCATCCTTAAACCCCTAGACACAGAAGTCACACTTAGCCATGCCCACCCCCATCATAGATTCAGCTGGCAGGCCTAAGTTCAAGTTCAAATTTATTGGCAGGAATAAGCATATACAAAGTAATATGCATTAAACACATGAATAATCCATGAGAAGAAAATAAGATAATAATATTGACATCATATATACATAGGCACACTAAAGCTAGGAGTTAAATAAATGGTTAGCTCTGGGTTACAAGATAGTACCTCTTGAGGGAAGTAGAAGGCCAGCAAGGAAAGTAAAGATAGTGGCACAGGCAGGGGTGGGATAAGGTCAGAAGGGGGGCAGAGGATGGTGGGACGGAGGTAGGAGGAAGACAACAAGGTGGAGGGATGGGAAAAATTAATATAACAGGGTGGCTATGTTGGCTGGGGCAAGGGCACTATGGAGGTGGTGGGGAGAGGAGGTACAGATAGAAGGTAAAGAAGGGATAGCTGTAGATAAGGGCAGGGACTATTGAGTGACGATAGTGTGGGATACAGACTGGGGTTGATTGTGTGGTGATGGTAGTGTATCATGGAGAGAGGAAGGGGGAGATGAAGAGGGGGAATGGAGGAATAATGGAAAATCACTTAGGGGTGAGCAAGATGATAGGCGGTCACTGCAATAGACCAGGCAGGAGAAGGTGCTTCATCAACTGCAGTCACCAAAGTCCCGTAGGTTGTCATAAACAACTCTTTTGAAGCTATTCAGGGGTCAGGCTTTATAGTTTGAGCCTGGTTTGAGCTTTATTCAGGCAGCCAGGAGGCATGGCTTATAGCCATGTTTCCAAACTGGGAACGGGAGTTTGGAACATCTAGCATAATGAAGGAGTTATTGCGTAAGTGGTAGGGCAGGTATTTCATTGAAAGAGGTTGGAAATATAAGGCGGTAGTTTTGCCAGCAGGGCTTTGTAGAGCCAAGTGACAGAGTGGAAGGAATGCCTGGTTGCTAAGGTGGTCCACCCAGGGGAGGCATACAGGTCACATTGATGATTCCAACTGTGAGCATTGGGAACAAAGCATATCACTCTGTGCTAGAGACTGTCCAGTTGAGGTAGCAGGGTATCAGAGCATCTGCCATATAGAATATCGAGATAGTTGGTAAGTGGTAGAAAGGTTGTTTGGACCAGGTGCAGTCTGGAGTCAGAATCGAATAGAGATTTATTCCTATAAAAGAAGCCAATCCTTTGATGTAATTTCTTTACAAGGGAGTTGATGTGAGCTGAAAAAGTTAGGTGTTGATCTAATTCACTGCCTAGGTATTTAAAATTGTGGACTAACTCAAGATCATTACCATGGAGAGTCTTGTTGGGGGCAAGGAAGCAAGCAAGATAGGGATGAAGGGCAAGTGGCTGGAACATCACTTTTGTCTTTTTAGCATTTAACAGCAGTTTGGAATGTATGAGATTGTGCTGGTGGAGATCGAATTCTGCCTGTAATTCTCTGCAGGCTTCCTCTACAAGGGTGTGTATTTCTTAAACTATTATGTCAATTTCCTTTAATTGACAGGATATTACATAAGATGACACAGTTTCAATCTTGGTTTCTTGAAAGAGCTATGTTTTATTGAACTGGTGTCAGGCATTAGGAAAAATGACACTGCTGTGCGATGTAGTGTACCTGCCATGTTCTGTAGTTTTCTGGGAGACCAAGTAACTTTATTTCAGTGAGTGTGGCTTGTATTCTGTCTCTGCCCAAAACAAAAAAAAAATTATACCATTACTGCATAATGGGAGGTTTTGCATCTCCTTTATTTTTCCTATGGACTGCCATCGAAAGTGGTGCTCAGACCTTGGTGTTCCGATAAAAATTAAGCTGTCTGAAATGACTGAAATTTAGGTAACCAAACTCAGACTAGTGTTTTGACTTCAAAAACAGTTGCCCCACTTCTTATGTATTTAAAAAAAAAATCTTTTGAGAACAGGGTCCAGTGTCTGTACTGTAACAAAAATGACATTGATGTGAAGTGTTCTAATTCTATTTTATGCATCTAGTTTCAGTTAGAGCACTTCCCTTAAACATGTTCTGCTTTAGGACAGTTTAGGGAAGTACAAGAAATATTCTTAAACTACTGTAGTATACAATGGGACATTTTCTGGTACAGCAGAGACCACCTACATGTGCAGTCTCTTTGCACTTAGTCCACTGATTTCTTTGACAAATGTAATTATTTTAATTGACTCTTCCCTAAAGAATGCCTTGACTACAGTACTGGTGAAAATTACTCTGCCCAGTATTGTGCATTTAGGCAGGAATATTCAAATAGTTGGTAACTGTGGCACAAACCTGCATTAGTGAATGCAAACCAGCACCAGTCACTAAACAACGGCATAGTGGAATGATCACAGACTGATGCAGCAGTCACACAAATTGACCCACTATAGCAAGCAATAGCAGAAGTCACAAATGTATCTGCAAACAACTCTGCAAGGCACTCTAGCTCTGACCAAGGAGCTAGATCAGGGTGGATCAGTGGACGTAGCCTACCTAGATTTCAGTAAGGTACTTGACACTATTCCATACAGGAGACTAGTAAGCAAGCTGGGTAGCTTAGGAGTAGGTTCAAAGGTAGTAAACTGGGTAAGAAATTGGTTAAGGGATAGGTGGCAGAGGGTGGTGGCAAACAGAGGTCACTCAGAGGAAGGGAGGGTGACCAGTGGGGTGCCTCAGGATCAGTACTGTGACCAGTCCTATTCAATGTCTTTATACGTGACATTTCAGAGGAGCTGGAAGGGAAAGTCTGCCTCTTTGTGGGTGACAGCAAACTCTGCAATAGGGTGGATGCTCTGGGGGTGTAAAAGATTAGCAGTGACCTGAGAAAACTTGAGAGTGGTCAAGTATATGGCTTCAGTGTGAAAAAGTGCAAAATAATGCACTCAGGGCACACAAATGCATGGATGGAGTACAAAATGGGTGGATAGGTGGATCTGGCAACCACCAAGGAGGAAAGAGACCTGGGGGTGATTAAGTTGGCTAGGCAGTGCAACAAGGCAAGTGGGATGCTGGGGTACATATGGAGGGGTATCAACAGCAGAAAGGGGATGGTGGTGTTGCCTCTGTATAGCTCGCTGGTAAGACCCCACCTAGAGTACTGTGTTCAGTTCTGAAGTCCACATTTCAGAAAGGACATACAATGGAAGCAGTCCAGAGGAGGGCAACTAAAATGGTATAGGCTCTACATCAGAACCTCTATGAGGAGAGATTTAAGGACCTTATTATGTACACACTGGAAGAGAAAAGAGAGAGGGGGGATATGATAGAAACCATTAAATACCTTAGAGGTAAACAAGGTACAAGAGGAAGTATTTTTCAGAAAAAAAGGTGCTCAAGGACAAGGGGGGCATCATAAGAAGCTGAAGGGAGTAGATTCAGGAGAGATGTGAGGAAGTACTTCTTCACAGAAACAATGGTGGATTCCTGGAACAGTCTTCCAGTGGAGGTGGTGTGAGAAAAAACAGTGATGGGGTTTAAGAATGCTGAGTAACTTAGGAGTGGGTCCAAAGGTGGTAAGTGCAGGTAGAGAAACTGGTTAAGGGATACGTGGCAGAGGTAGTGTGTTACATAAGCACAACAGAATCTTAGGGGAAGGGGGGTGAATGGCCTGGAGATCAAGTAGGCTTTGTGGTGATACTATAGGCAGGGAAAAAATGGGAAGACTAGGTGGGCCAAACAGTCCTTATCTGCTGGCAAATTCTGTGTTTCTGTGTTTCTCCAAAAATACTCCTTGCGATCACAGAGGGAATCCACAGAGCAAAAGCACAGCATGAATCTCATAACACAGGCAATAGTACCACCACCACCACCACCCCTCTTTCCCCACAGATGCACGCAGGGCCATGAAGTACAACAGACAGATATATAGTGTAAATATTGTATTATATAGTAAAATAAACAATATAACAGAAACTGGCAAAGACCAGAAACAAAACTAAATGCCCCAGTGCCAGGAACAAAAGTAATGTGGACTTCAGTCATAAAGTAAAAAGAATGTGCCAATCTGCATGAAATAAACACAAATATGACAAATGACCATACACAAAACTAATGGGGCACAGTGCTATAAACAAAACTAAAGTGGCAGACAGCCATAAAATAAACTAAATGTGCCAATGACAGTAAAGTGTATAATAACTATGCTAAAGGCCAGTATAAACCAAATAAGGGCAACCTGTCCATTAAAATAAAAAGGCACATGGCCTGGGACAAAAAATAAAATAATGGCAACTCGCCCATCAAACAAAGGCACACTGCCACCCATCAAACAGGTAAGTAAGACACGCTGCCAGGGGAAGAAAATGTGGGGCATCTCACCCATCAAAAAAACAAACAAGGCACACTACCAGGGTAAAAAAAATGTGGGTCAACCCACCCATATAAAGGTAAACAAAAATACAGGTGGGGGGACTTAAAAACATGCAATCCCCCCATCACAGATCCTCTGGGTCACCTAATGATCAGCATCCAGTGCCAGCTGTGGCTGCTGTCACTGTGGGGTTCCAGGGTGCTGGAGTCTAGTGGCAATGTCTCTTAGCAGGCCTGTTGACTCATGTAGCAGGTCTGTTGGCTCCTACAGCAGGCCTGTTGACTCATGGAGCAGGTCTGTTGGCTCCTACAGCAGGCCTGTTGACTCACTCATCAGAGCAATCGTGCCTCCCATGTGGTGCAGTGTTCTTCATGCCATTGCCTGAATGCTATGGTTGTCTGTCATGCTTCCTGATCTTGTACAAACCCTTGGAACGAAAAAAACCCAAAACAATAAGAATGTGTGCCACACATGGCACATGGATAGACCTGTGGCAAGTGAACTGCAAGGTACAACAACATATATGCTGCAGATATGGCCCTCTGTGAGGCAGCACACAATACATACACTGGACAACCCACCTGTGCAGTGTGTCAGGCATGCACATCACAGGTCATGGTAATGACTGGGCGTAGACTGAGGACGTGGCCACCCACAAGGCTCATAGTATGTCTGTGGTGCTGTGGGCAATGCTCTGTGTGACACCATGATTCTCTGACCCATGTAGGTCTCCCCAAGGCAGCACACACATCTCCAGGGGTCACATTACACAATGTCAAGAGTGTACATGTCAATTGTATTCCATGTAACATAGGTGACAGTGGTGAGGCATGGGATATGTGATAGGTAACTGACCAGAGGTTCTGTGACCACCACAGTTTGCAACTGTAGTGTCCTGTGAACCTCAACGTGCAGGCTGCTGGACATGTACTGGGGCAACAACTGGAGTGTTTGGCTGAGGGGGTGCCATACTGGGATGATACACTTTACAGTAACATACACAAGGCACACACTGTGTACTAACAAACATGCCACCAGACACAGGAGGGCACACAGGCAATGAAAAATGCACAGTGGAGGTCATCTAAGTAGTTACTGTAGCAATGTAACCAGTACAAGAAAGCAGTGCTCACAGTTCTCAATACCAATGTACAAGTACCAATGTATGTCCGATGTACAGTTCAGAAACCAACATACACCGTGCAATGGACAAAATGTGGTCCACCACCAGCATACACTGGAATCAGCAAGGTACCAGTCAGCAGTGTCATGACAAACACAGGATCATACACACCAGTTGGGACAAATAGGACACATTTACAGGCATGGGCAGCAGCAAGTGATACATATGACATACATGTGCAAGACACACCTGCACAGCAGGGGCATGGCTATAAAACACCATGATGAAATGTTTACCAATGCACATGCCACAGATGGCCTCTGGGTGATGTGCAGTGGCATTAGGTACCACTGCACTTATGTAACAAGTGCAGAATTTGCACCATGGTAAGAACAGTACCATCCTGCACACCCACACGTCGATGCAGCCACAAACAACTGACACATGCGCCATACCTCATGACCCACCCATGTTTCCCTACATGACACATGAGGAGTAGGACAGACAGTGGGCATACACATCAGTAGTGGATAGTAGATGGAATACTGTGGGCACAATAGGTATAAGGAAAGCAACCTTGGTGCACTCTGCACCTCATGCCACTCAGACAGCAACACTCAAGGGCCAAAATGCAGCCACCACTAATTGTAGCCTGCATAAATGCAGTATATGTGGACAACAAACATGGAGGGCTGGCACTGATGGTGACGTGTTGGCCCACCCATGTGGATATGATGCATTTGTGTTGGACACAGTGCATCTCAGTGGGGATGTTAGCCTGCTTTGCCTGGGTGCAGAACAGGGACCAGTTGACACAGCCACCAACATGTCTTGCACATGCAACAGGGCTGCAGTACTGAACAATGAACTACACAGTGCAGGAATGCTGAAACAAGGGTTGTATGACATGTGTGTACCTGACATGCGACATTACTATGAGTGGTGCAATGGTTCATGTACGGTTGACACACTGTCTACTGTGATGTGTACAGACACCACAGGTGCATCCCTGAACATTCATTAGCCATCTGTGACACTACCATTTGTTACACAGTTTTCCAGCACCAGCACCAGCCAGGCATACCGCCATATATCTGTGCCAATGCTGACAGAGCTATATTGATTCCCTATATGAACATACACCACTGTGGTATATGGGGATGTGTCCATGCTGTGCCCAACATAGGCAGTTATGTGGCACCTGTGGGAACACTGGTCCCACTGTACATACACAATGACCATACTACAATCTATTGAAAATGTCCGCCCACCAGGACACTGTGCAGATGGGAAAAGAGTATGTGCTGTTCCATGTCATAATAGCGATCGCAGAATAGCTTATCAAGATATATAGTGTATATCACCAAAAGCAAATCGGCAATATACACTTCCAGGTGACCTGACATCCAGAACAGAAAGAATTGTTTTTGTGTGTGTGGGGGGCTTTGCCCGTCACCTGACAATAGATTATCAACTCCGGGGGTGCATGTCAGGGAGGGCAAAATCCCATATCGTAGCATAATTAAGTGCCACAGCTGCAGGCAGCAGCAAAAATTCTATGCACCTGGCCTGGTCCCGAACCCTATACCTGCTGCACCAGAGCTAGCGACCCACACCACCACACTACATGGCTAGCTCAGCAGCAGCAGGCACACCCATCCCTCAAAACCCCTTCCCTGTCCCTCCCCTTCGCCTCGCTATTCCCCCCTTCCCACCGTTGTCCACTACCCTCACGGTCATCTGCAGTCGCTACCTTTGCAGGGAAGCCCAAGAGTATAGTGCCCAGTATGAGTCGCCGTTTTGACATGGTGCCCATGTTCGGTTGCTATACTCACGATATAACATATGGACCATGCCATACACAGGAATGCATTGTGTACCACAGTACAGTCCACAGTCATGTATGCATGGAACACCCTGCAATGCCAGACAACAGAGCACATCACATGAGTAGACAATGCACAATGCATTTAAGGTGGGTCTTCTCATCTATAAGGCCCTACACGGTCAGGGCCCTGGTTATCTGTCTGACCTTCTTGTACCTGCTCTCTCTGTCTGCCCCCTCCGTTACTCTTGTGGAGACCCCTAGCGATTCCAAGGACAAGGTTGAAATCTGCTGGCAGCAGGGCTTTTAGTGTCACCGCTCCCATCCTTTGGAATTAGCTGCCCTTTGGGGTTAAGGGGGCCCCTACTTTAGAAGTATTCAAGGCCCGCCTTAAGGCCCTCCTATTTGCTCAGGCATTTCTGGACTGTATGGTTAATTTACTGATCTGATTAGTTCATTAATTTTTATATGTTGCATTATTATTCTGGGTTTTTAACTATTTTGTATCTAATGATTCTATTTCTGAAGATGTGTTTATTATTTGTACAGTGCCCAGAGCCTCTGGGATTGGGTATTTTTAAATACATTTTGCCTTGCCTTGCCATCACAGTGGCAGTAGAAATGAATAACAGGCATGACGAATGTATGTTAACTAGCATACAAATGGTGCACATGGGTCTGGATTGTGCAATATGTAAACAAATAGCAGCATACCTGTGCATGACACACTATGTTGGCATGCTGGTGGATCCCCTCCTGAGACTGGACCCCTCATGCCTCTGTTCTGGCACCTCTGTCTGGTTGCCTGTTGCACCTCTCTACCTAGACACTGCAGAACCTCCTGGGCTGATGCTGTTGTTTGGCTTCTTCCCCCTCCTTGTCTGGCGAATCCAGACACAGGCGTCTGGGATGTGGCCATGCCCTTGCATGCTTCTCCACGTCCCTGGATGTGGGAAGCCTTACCCCTGCTACTGGAGCTGTGGAGACATGGAACACAGAAAACAGCCTGTAAATGAATGGCAGGGCACTGAGGGGCACAACAGGTATGTGCCATGCACACCCAAGGTGCACAGATGGCATCTAACACAGAGCACTGCACAGATATTCAAGGTACAGGACAATGTCTGCTATGTGGCACGTCAACACAGGCACTGCTATCTACACAGTGGTATGGATATGAACATGATGTGCGTATGAATGGTGACCCACATTGTATCACCTCATCTAAAGGACCCACAAATGGACATCAGGAACAGTGCACACATCATACTAATCGGAAAATGAATACTGTAATGAATATAGGGCACACGCATTTCTACCTGAGTACTTTACAAATTGTGAACCTTGATACATACTGTAGATGTCCAAGGCTGTAGGTGTACGTACACATTCACTGTGTCCTGGGGTATGTCTGATGGTACTTGATCCCGGGCCATGTGCCATGATATGTAGAGCACTACTGTGTACATACCCTATGCCTCTCCCAACTAGGTTCTGACCTGTTGTTCTGCATGGCAGATGTTGTAGTGGTCCGCAGCTATTGGGACACAATACATGCCTGTTCACCACTAATTGATAGTATTATCCACTGACTGGGCTTATCACAGCCAGATGAAGTGTCTGAGACACTTGATGTCCATGTGGTTTGGGATCATCTGTGCAGCTTTTCCACAAATAGCATATAACCTGCCCAGTGTGGAGGGGGTGTGCACTTACATGGAGCACAGGGCTAGTGGTCTGATTAGGCATGCCTAATGGTGGGTCATAATAGGTCCCGAAATCACTCATGTTGTTGTAGTCCAGCAACAGTAATATCCACATGATATGCATGTACAGTCCTTTGGTACAATACAGGATGACAATAAATATATACCTGCAGATAATGCATGACACACAGTGCCAAAAACAATCACAGTAATCAATACGGTATTGCTTTCCAGTAGGCTCAACTATTGTTACACCCCTGATGGTTGTGCACCCGCCGAAGTTTTTGCAGCCACATGACACAGAGACAATCTAACAGATGAGATTGCCTTACCTGGCTGTATCCCTCCAGCTTTATGTTGTGCTTGCAGATGTTGCAGGCATTCACCCTCGCACTGGATCAGGTCGTCCCAGCAGTGTAGCACTGTGCAAGTGTCCATACCATGGCCTGCACCCAGCAGACCCTCCTGACCACTGTCTCCCAAATGTGGGCCTTCTCGGCCCTGGGTTCATCCCTGGCTATGTCCCAAAAACAGGTTGTTCTTTTTAAAGAGGACTTCTCTCACCAGTACATCTTCCTCCTAGCTGTTGAACCACTGCCCCGACCCTCTCCTCAGTCACCCTTCTCCTGCTGCCCGATATTTGTTAGTTGTACTGCACTACTACCTGTCTCTGTGCAAAGCACACTTCTTCCTGTCTTTATGCTGTTTGTGATGTTAACTTCTGCAAACTATGTCCCGTGTGTGCGTAGTATCTGCAAAACATCACCACGTGATGCTACCATGTGTATGCCGCTCCGTGTATGCGATTTGCAGACATTCATTTCCATGTTCTTTGCACTTGCTAGTATTTGCGTGCAATCACAAGCAATACATTTGCAGAAAATGCCTTATGCCATAATCAAAAATAGCCCTGATGTCATCAAGAGGTACAGAGACCAAATGCACGTATTTGAGAATGTGGTGCAAATGGCATTTGTGAATGATAATACATAAGCGACAGGAGCAAACAGCTGCATAATGAAACTGAACATGCAAATTAGCCTACTCTACCATTTAAGGTGCAAAACCTAATCTACATGTCATTATATACTAATTACTGACACATTATAAAATGGTAACTCCCCAAGGGTGCAGATGAACCCCAATAACATAGCTGACTGGAGATGCTAAATTTGGAGTACTTTGAGGGGAAGAGACAGCTATGAAAAAGGTAAGCTGAAACAGAACACTAACATTTATAATCCCCCCCTCCCCACAGGCACTGTGCACATTTCCATTACAATAGTGTTTTATACTTATGTGTTGTGGAATGGCACTTACAAACTGAGGCACACATGTTGTAACAGGATCCATATTCATATCTCTGCTATCTATAAACCTTGTCAGTACTGCCGGTCCATATTGTGTAGTCTATATTGGTATGTGTGACATATGCACTAGTTACGGCCACATACAGAGCGGTCCACTGGTACTGCTTCTCTGACAGATTGCATATTGCATATGGACACAGGAGTGCAGATGTAGTGGGACCTGTGGGCAAACATGCCATGGTATGTGGGCATTGCAGGGATGTTGTGTGCCTCCACCAAACACACAGACACCAGTTGCCTGGAACACATCGAGGGGGGCATACTATGCTGTGTGTGATGTGGTGTGGTGTGCAGTGTAATCAGAACTGTCCTTCCAACACAGATTCTTGTCAGGAAATACCTGGTAAGGTAGGAGCATTTCTGCACAGGTGTTCCCTCCCGAAGTTGGATGGCAGCATGGAAGGAGATAGCAGAGGCAAAAAATGCTGAGTATGGATGTGGATGCATGATGGAGGAGGTTTGAAATTGGTACTATGATCTGAGGAGACAAACAAAGCTGGCTGTGGCCACCCAGGACCACATGCTACAGGTCGTAGCCCACCAACCCAGAGCACCCTCGCACAACAAAAGAAGTTTATTGCTGACCCCCTGTGATACCATCTAGTAGAAGGTGTGGAGGGAGAAATTGACACCATGGCCCCAAGCAGCCACCAGGGTGAGTACATGCACATGGCTCTGTATTAACTACAGTATGTCGTCATTGTTTATAGCATTACTGACTATATTGTTAGCAGCAGTGCTGTGGGCTACTGACATATGGCACAGTATATATTTACCAGCCACTAAGATCACCATGCCATGTGGCACTGGTCAGGGCTGCACATGGGTGGCGTGGGCAGTTGCAGTGCACATGGTGATGCAGGTGTTGTCCATATATGGTGTTCTGTGTGTGCATGAGTTCTGCATGGCATTGGTGCCTGCAGTCTGACTTTAGACTGTAGCATTGATTGGAGTGGGTTGTGGTGTGTAGCATGGCTGTGCTGTTGGCCTGTTTGTGACACATGGCCCTGTGTTTCCTTCTAGATCCACCAAATGGGGATGATGGTGACAACAGCAGCCTGGTTAACTCTTTGGATGGCATGGACTGACAGTCAGAGGAGAAGGACTCATCCGGGGAAGAGAGAGAGGGAGGGCAGGAGGTAGAACAGGGGGAGAAGCACACAATGCACCTCTTCTGTGACACAGAAATGGGACAGATTATTTTCATCCCATGTTCTTATTTGTTTTAAATCTTTGCTGATGGTTTCCCTAGTTTCTGCGGTATCAGCCCTTCCTCCAAATTTAGCATTATCCACAAATTTTACAGTCCACTCTTACATGGGAGTTAAGATTAGAAATAAGGAAAACAAGAGAAAAATGGTGGTCCAAAGATGGATCCCTGCAGCAACCCACTGGCCACTCCTCCCTCCTCTGACATGACACCCTTGATTCTTACTTGCATAGACCTTTCACTTAGCCAACTATGTAGCTAGTTTGTAATTCTTGAATCAAGCCCTGCTCCTTCTAACTTCCTGAATAGAATGTTGTGAGAGACTATATCAAAAGGCCTTTCAAAAGTCAAGATATATAATGTCTACCAAAGATTTGTTTGCCATATATATATTTTTTCATATAGGTGTTTATCCTCCTTGGCCAAGGCAGACTAGGCACCTTCAACCCTGTCCCGTCCGTCTCTTCTTCTACCACCCTCTCTGGGACTTTACAGTCAAGTGTGTCCTTCAGGGTACTGATTATAGAGCAGATGAGGGACGATACACGAGGATTCATGCATGCCCTCCTCGCTGTCATTTTCCTACAGTTTTCTCCCTCAATCCTGGGGCACTCATGTCAGTCACACAATTTGAGCACGCATGTGTTGCAGGGTCCTGTAGCTCCCTCCCTCATTGCTGCTTCTGTCTTATGCTACCTACAGACCTCCACCTGTTAGCAGTCATTTGGTGGAGCTGGCAAGCCACCTTCCTGGGAGAGAAGAGCAGTCCATCGGATACTCAATCATCAACCTTCTCTCCCTGACTAGCCCCTAACAAGCAAAGACCACTCCCAATCCTGTGCGCCAGGCGCTGTGGGAGATAGTGCTACCTTGGTTTCACTGGGCCAGCTTGTTTGCCATATTTTACTGATGTTTTCACAGAATGTTAGACCATTTGTGGAGCAGGATCTAATACTTTTGAAAATATGTTGTGGCCTATCAATGAGTCCTAAGACACAGAAATTACTTCTGAGTTTAGCCTTTAGCGTCCTCCATTATTTAGCTAGTATCGATGTCAGACTTTCTGTTTTATAATTAGCAACACTGGACTTGTCAAGGTTTTTAAAATGGACACCACTATTGTTCTCATTAAGTCTCTGGGTACCATACCTGAGTTATATGATTTATTAGTAGTGCTGTGTGGAATATTCAAATTCCAGCTGAATGAAATTCCACAGAATTTCCAATATTCCACTAAAATTACGCCAAATTTCGCCACAGATGGAATGGTGGAATTCTACAGCAGAAAATAGTTGTGGAATGATTTTCTGTGGAAAAAATGCTGTTCCGCAGAATATTATTCCGCAGATCTCAATATTTTCCACAAAAATTGTTGTGGAATAATTTTTTGCTGAAAAATTTCTTTTGCAAGGAATATTATTCTGTGGATTACAGTAGGCAGAATTCCGCTGAAGAACCAGTGAAATTCCGGCAGAAATTCTGTCAGCAGAATGGCCATTCCCCACTAATTCCACAAACGGAATTCCTCATTCTGCACAGTACTATTTATTAGCCATATCTGTCACAGGTATTGCTTGGAAATCTGTCATTTCGTTTATAAATCTGTGGTGAATGTTATCAGGACCTGCAGATTTATTTATTTTTAAGTTATTTAATAATATCAGTGTTTCTGATTCATCAAATGGGTTAATTTTAGTAGGCCCAGTAGCATGAAGGGCTAAGGTAATGCACACCTTACCTCCTACTGCCCAAGTGACCCGGGTTTGGGAATTAGCTCAGGTTGACGGTGCTCAGCCAAGAAGGGAGAGGATTTAGCATCTGCTGGAAAGCTCTTCTCTCATGGGGTGGGTGGGCATGTAGTCTCAGTCATTAGCTGCCACCTAGTGGTAGCACCAGAATTAAGGAGTCACAGTGGGGAGGGGCCACAGTTCTGTAGCTTGTGTGTGTGCCTCACATACACATGTGTTACAGCCTTGATTCACATTTGATGTTCCGGGGCCCTCGGGTCTCACATGGACACTCCTCTAAGGGGCCAGCCTGGGTTGACTAATGGATAAGATACCTGGATAAGGAAATGGCTTGGTGCCTCCACCTGGGATAGTGATATGGGATACCTGTGGACAAGTAGAGGTTACCACTCTACAGGAAAATGCAATAACTGCCTCCACAGCACCTACCCTCCACACAGTAACAGAACACACTTTGCAATGAACAGTAATACCATGTGTAACAGAAACCAACCTCAAATTTATTTTGGAGGGGAAAATGGGAAAATATCACAACAACAATAATAACTGTGCAAACAATACTGCAGAACACCTTATATTGCTGGCATTTTATTTTGCTATATTCACTATTTGAGACTTGGGTTCTAAAATAAAGTGCTAGCAAATATATGTACTATATATATAATGTATTCACAAAGGCTGGAAAGTGAAATTAAGGAAATGCAAAGTCAGTTTGGGACCACGGATAGTGAAATATAAGCAGCGCACAAATAAAGTGTTCTACAGTATTAACCTACACAGTAGCCCCACCTCCCACCTGTGGGTGCACCAGACTTTTCACCAAATGGCAGTTTGACAGTACAGTCTAGCTGTAATGGTGGGTACCACACCAAGGTTGCAGAGAAGGTAACAGTCTGGTGGACTTGAGCTGGGTACTTGCACTGGGGCCCAATAACCTTTAAACACAGACAACTGTTAACTTTTCTCCATGGGCACAGCTGAAATTTGGCACAGTCCAGCCCAGGACTTAACCCCCTTTGAGACCTGACTAGCTAGCTAGCTAATATAAGAACTCCACTGAGCTGCAGTCCAGGGGTACTTACAGTTTGTGGGTTCAATAGGGGTTGCAGAACTTGATTCAATAGTAACATGTTGGTATCTGAGGTTTGCTGGTGGTGCACTACAGTAGCAGGTAGTTGGAAAGCAGCAGCTGACTGAATGGATGAAGAATGCTGGACTTCACCTGTCAGGCCTTTCCAAACTTTACCCCTGGGGCCTTTGTATGCGGGGTTCACTAGGTAGGCCTCTCAACATCTTCTTCCTAGAGCTGGCCCAGTGGCGCTGTGGGTTGAGGTGCTGGATGCCACACTTTGCACCACACCAGCAACCCAGGTTAGAAAATAAGCCCAGGTCATTGGAAGCCAGTGGGGGAGAGGGTGATGATGTGATTGGCTGCTGACTGGCAGCCCTCTGCCTTGGGAGGGAGTACATGTTCTCCTTGGAGCTTGGCTGCCCTCTGGTGGAGGCCAGGTGTCTGTGTCACTTCTGAGGCATATCGGCTTTAGGCTAAGGGAGGGCAGAAGGGGCTGTGACTGGAGCTGGGTTGCGCATGTGCACCTCCATGCACGTGTCACTGCTTCTGGTGCCTTGGGTAGGAACTAGGGAAGAAAATGGAGGAAAATATGGGAGCCACCTAAGACGAAACCTCAGGGCCGGCTCTGGGGTTCCATGGGATGCACATAGTGCCATAAGTTCCAAACAACCCCGAGTCCGGTGAGCTGGCAGATGGGCTGGTGGCCTGCTGAGGAGGATAAACATACATGGAAGAAGGAAAAAAAACAAACAAATATCTTCTTCTTTTTCCTCAGTGGGATGCTGGGGTCCTGAAGACTGTCAGGCTGGGCTTCCAAGGGCTTCCAATGGCAAACACTTCCTACAGAGCAAACTTGCAGCAGCTAGGCTTTGGAACAGTGTCAAACCCCATGAATGTACTTCTAAAGGGCTAGTAACAGTTCAATCAGTCCCCAAAATATTCTCCCTCTCAGGGGTGTACAGAGTTTCAGACTCTGAAGATGTAGGCTGTGAATTACAGACTCATAAACAGGTTCAAGTCTCAGCAGGGAAACAAGCAGCAGTTCAGTTTATACCTTGGCAAGTCAAACAGCTTTCAGACACTTTGCCTCTTCTCCCAGCAACAAACCTCAAGGGCGCTAGGCAACTGGAACTGGCCTTGGGCTGAGTAGACCTAACACAGTCTGTCCCTGCACAGCTCTCTGTCCATCTTCAGGATCCCAAGGAATCTCCTCTGGTGAGCTTTTTACAGCTTTTTATAACTTTTGCAGAGTCCCCTCCTGATTGGCTGCTTCACTCCTGGGCACACACTGATGCTCTTTTACCTTTCCCAGCAGCCCCCTAGCTGCAGGGATTTACTTGGGGCTGCTATTATTGTTTATACTGCACCCCAGAAAAACATAGCCCCATTGTGATTGGTTGACCATCCATGGCCCTCCAGACATTACCTTATGGGTTTGCCACAGTACTGGCAATAGCGTTGACCAGTCTAAGATTACCCTACTGATCTGACATGTTGACCCAGGGACTGGTACTGCACCAGACCCAGGACCTTAAAGCTCACAGCCTGGCTCCTGAGAGGAAGAAACTGATGAGCGCTGGATATCACAACTCAGTCATCTCCACAATTCTGCAATCCAGGCGTTCCTCGACCACTTCTACCTATGGTAGACAATGGTCGGTGTTCAGAAGGTGGTGCGGGATCAAGGCATGGATCCGGAGCTAGCAGACATGTCATGATCCTCTTATTCCTTCAACAAGGGAGTAGAAAAGTTGGCCCCTCATCCCTTAGAGTACAGCTGTCGGCCATCCGGGCAGCCATTGGCCCTGGGGACACAGCCTGGTGCTCACCCGGATGCATTGCGTTTTCTGAAAGCAGTCGAGATACTACGACCCCGGGTCCGACCATCCATTGCTCCCTGGGACCTCCCACTGGTACTAGACTCCCTCAGTACAGCCCCCTTTGAACCACTACAGGAAGTAGACCTGTTCTGGGTCAGTCTGAAGACCTGCTTCCTTGTCACTCAGCCAGCAGAATTGGGGAATTAGGGGTGCTGTCCTGCAGGGAACCCTACACAGTGTTCACCCCTCGAGGGGTATGCCTATGCACGGTCCCAGCCTTCCAACCAAAGGTCTCCTCTGCCTTTCACAAGGAACAACCCATTGAGTTACCCACCTTCATGTGAGACACTCAAACAGGAGACAAGACCATTCCACAACACCTAGACGTAGGGATCACCCTATCCACGTACATATCTAGGACCCTACCTCTACGTAAGACCGAGAGGTTGTTCATTGTCTCAAGGGGACAAAGACAGGAAAAGCCACATCCAAGACTACCATTGCTGGCTGGCTAAAGAGAACCATTCAGAAGGCTTACAAAGCAAAACAAATGACGCCCCCGCCGGGTAACAAGGCACATTCCACCAGGCAGTAGCTACCTCCTGGGTGGAGAGGGCCAATGTCTCAGAGGAAGACATCTGCAAGGCAGCAACTTGGACTTATTTTTAATTAAAGCCCTTTCAGGGGCTAAGACTTATATGTGCTGGCTCCACTTAGATTGCAGAGGTCAGGAACACTTTTAATTATTTTGGAGGAGCCTCCTATAGCCCACCAGGGCTCCCAATTTAGAAAAGATACCTAAACCATCTTTTTTTTATACATTTTTTTTAAATGACTCCATTGTCTTGTAAAGAAGAGACTGTTGTTTACATTTATTAAAGCAGGATAAATGCAGTTTCATAGCATTTGAAAATTGTTAACACAGCATCTCCTGATTCAAAATCCTGCTCTAAAAATCTGAAAATGGCTGCCTTGATGATGTCATTGAAGAGAGATGCCCAGCTGTACAGATGAATTCTAGCTGTGCTGTTTTCAAATGTGAATAACTTTAAAATGAAAAATTACAGCATTTGTACTGAGAGCACAAAAGTCGTTCAGCACAAAAATATCTACAAAATGATTGATATTTCATTTATAGATACTGTTTAAGTTTTTTAAGAATTAGTAAAAAAAGCAGCAGAAAATTCAATTATTTTTCACTTTTTCAACAAATAAATGAAAATAATACTAAAACAAAAAATGATAGCATGGTACTGAAAGCACGGCATTTGTTCAGCAGAAAAATATCTACAAAATGAGTAGTGTTTCATGTATATGTGCATTTTAGTTTTATAATTAGCAAAACAGCAGAAAGTTCAATTATTTTTCACTTTTGCAACAAACAAATGTAAATAGCTTTGAACTGAAAAATGAGAGCATGGTACTGTACTTTGAGCACAGTTTTCAATTGTTTCTTGCTGTATCTGTATCTGTGGAACATATCTGTATTCTTGTTTGTGTCATACCTGCCGTGGAACCTATGAAAGAGCTTACTGCTCAAAGGTGTGAATCCAAGATCTCAATAAATAAAAATAAATAATCTGAAAAATAATAGTATGGTACTTTGAGCAGAAAAGTTGTTCAACACAAAAATATCTGTCAAATGAGTGGAGTTCATTTATATGTAACTTTTAGTTTTTTTATAATTAGCAAAAACAGCAGAAAGGTCAATTATTTCTCACTTTTTGCAACAAAGAAATGCAAATTCTTATTCAGAGGAGCTGACTTTGATAAGATGGCCAACAGAGTTAAGCTAGCCCTGGCAAAAGAACCACAGGTGAGGGGTGCAGGCAAAGTGGGTAAGCATTAGGATGCAATGTGAGCAACATCTCATTGTGTTAGACAGAAAAGGAAGTGCAAAAGAAGAAGGAAACCACTTTGGCTCTCAAATACAGTAGCAGAAAAGGTCAGAGCCAAAAGGCTGACCTTCAGGAAATATAAGGGAACATAGTGGGATGAAGATAGGGAGGCATGCCAAACTACCCTAAGGGAAGCAGGGAAGACAGTAAGGCAGGCAAAGGCCCAAACCGAGGAAACGCTAACACAAACAGTAAAAGAAGGTGACAAGACTTTCTATAGCTACATTAGTGAAATGAGAAAGTCCAGAGGGGGTATTGCTAAGCTCAAAGGAGAAAAGGGGGCATGTGAGGAGGAGGAGGACCCTGTAAAAGCATCTATCCTAAATAGATACTTTTGCTCAGTATTTACTGAAGAGAAGGTAGGGCATGGCCCACAGCTCAGCACCATGGACACGGGGTGGGGGGGAGGTGAGCACTACTCCCTTCACAAAAGAAAGTGTTCTATAAGAGCTCACTAAGCTCAAGGTGGACAAGGCAATGGGACCTGATGGCATACATCCCAGGGTACTTAAGGAGCTAAGGGAGGAACTAGCAGAGCCATTAGCAGAACTGTTTAGTGAGTCTCTGAGCACAGGAGAGGTCCCAGAAGACTGGAGAAGGGCTCATGTGATCCCGCTCCACAAGAGTGATAGCAGGGAGGAGGCAGGAAACTACAGACCAGTCAGTATTACCTCAGTAGTGGGCAAGATTATGGAGGCACTCCTTAAGGAAAGGATAGTGCAACACCTGGAATCCATAGGGGCACAGGATCCAAGACAGCATGGGTTTACAAAAGGAAGGTCCTGTCAAACTAATCTCATAGATTTCTTTGACTGGGTAACCAGAGTGGTGGACCAAGGGGGAGCAGTTGATGTCGCCTACTTTGACTTCAGCAAAGCTTTCGACACTGTTCCACACAGAAGATTGATAAATAAGCTGGGTAGGCTCGGGGTGGGTCAGAAGTTGGTCAACTGGGTGGCAAACTGGTTGACGGGCAGAAAACAGAGAGTGGTGGTAAATGGTATACAGTCAGAAGAGATGCAAGTCACAAGTAGGGTACCTCAGGGATCAGTCCTGGGGCCAGTCCTCTTCAATATCTTCATTAATACATTGCAGATGGACTAGAGGGTAAAGCTTGTCTGTTTGCAGATGACACCAAGATCTGCAACAGAGTAGATGATCCAGATGGGGTGGGCAGAATGAGAAGAGATCTGGATAAACTAGTAAAATGGTCAAAAGAGTGGCAACTGGGATTTAATGCAAAGAAGTGCAAGATCATGCACATAGTGAAAAGAAACTCTGAAGCCACCTATAGGCTGGGAGGAGTTGCTGGCAGTCACAAAGGAAGAAAGAGACTTGGGCATCATCATCACAGATGACCTGAAATCATCAAGCAGACCTCTAAAATAGTAGGTAAGGCTAGGGGATGTTAGGGTGTATTAGTAGGGGTATCACAAGTCATAAGAGGAGGTAATAATCCCTCTTTACAAAACACTAGTTAGGCCCCATCTGGAATTACTACATGCAGTACTGGAGGCCACATCTTCACAAGGACATTAGCCAAATTGAGGCAGTCCAGAGAAGGGCAACCAAAATGGTGCAGGGACTGCATGAGAAGACATATGAGGACAGATTAATGGAGCTCAATATGTATACCCTTGAGCAAAGGAGGGAGAGAGGTGATATGATCGAGACATTCAAACACCTTAAGGGCATTAACAAGGTGAAAGAGTCTAACATGTTTAAATATAAGAAAAATTGCAGGACAAGAAGACACAGCATGAGATTAGAGGGAGGCCGATTAAGGGGGATTGTGAGGAAATTCTTTTTCACAGAAAGGGTGGTGGATGCATGGAACGGCCTACCTCAGGAAGTGGTGGCTATGAATACAGTGCAGGGCTTCAAACAGGCATGGGATAGGCATAAGGGAGCAATACAGATGAGTATGAATGGATAGGCCACTGACAGAGCAAAGGCCGATGGCACATTTATAAGGCAGAAAAAGAAATGGGCAGACTGGATGGGCCTTGCGGTGCTTATCTGCCATCAACTTCTATGTTTCTATAACTGAAAAATGATAATATGGTACTGTACTTTGAGTACAAAGGTAGTTCAGCACAAAAATATCTACCAAATGAGTGGTGTTTCTTTTATAGATACCTCTTAAATTTTTTATAATCCGCAAAATATGTCTGGAAATTTTGTTTCCACATTTTTGGAGGTACGGCATGTAAGTAATAACACATGGCAAGGTGTGTAGCAGTGCTAAATTACTGCACCCCCAAGGTGGGCTGTGAGGCATGAGGCACAGCTAAATGCCTTCGACCACCTGGGAAGTGTGATAAATGATTCCCATAAGATCACATTGTAAATTGTAAGTAAGCAATAACACATGGCAGGGTGTGTGACAATGCCAAATTGCTGTATGGCCTAGGTGGATTGTGAGGCATTAGATGTAGTCAAGTGCCTTCGACTTCCTGGGAAGTGTGGTGTATGATTCCTGTAGGATTACATTGTAAATTGTAAGTAAGCAATAACACATGGGAGGGTGTGTGGCAAGCCTAAATTGCTGCATGCCCAGATGGGTTATAAGACATGAGGCTCAGCTGAGTGTCTTCAACCACCTGAGAAGTACAATATAAAATTCCCATAGGATCACATTATAAATTGTAAGTAAGCAATAACACAGAACAGGGTGTGTGGTAATGCTAAATTACTGCAGGCCCCAGGTGGGATGTGAGGTGGGTTCTGAGGCATGAGGTGCAGCTGAGCACCATCAACCACCTGAGAAGTGTGGATGTCTTCACTCAGGTGCCAAAGGCGCCTATGCCCGTGAAGTCAGAGCAGAGCCAGGAGTAAGGGAGGAGGGTATTGGTATAGGCCACAGGCACTGGGAGTGTATTCTCTGGGGGGTCCAATGAACTGCGGAGATGTGCGAGGCCGAGATGGGACCAGAGAGAGGCAACCGGGGTGGACTGAGCGGAGGACTCTGAGAACTGAGCAGGGCATCATTTGCAAGGTAGCCAGGGTCACATTTGGCGACCCCTATGGCTTGCAACCCCTATGACAGGACATGACCCTGCAGCCCTTGCCTTGCCATGGCTTTAATGGACTCTTGGGCCGGTTGCCGCTCACTGACCGGCTAAATTTAAAAAAAAAAAAAAGTCTTTTTTTTTTGGCCTCCCTGAATGTCCACCTCCACCCCGCCCGCTGGCCGTAGGCACACTAAATGCACATTGGGACTGGGAAGCAACAAACAACAACAACAACACCATGACTGCCCTTTTTAAAACTCCAAGTCCCAGTGTGCATAGCATTGAGTCGAGGATGTTGGTACTACCACGATTGGCTAGGAGGAAGGCCAGTGGGTGGGACAAGTAGTCACGATGTGGTGTGGTGGGGTAGATGAAGAACGTCACAAAAAGCATGAGAAGTGAGCCTGTCTAGGTGCGAGCAGACAACACAGGCCAAGTATCCCTTCGGAGGCGGGCCGCGGGACAGCCGGGAAAGTAGTGCACTTCTTCGACTTCATTCATGTAACTAACTTGTTGAGGAAATTGAAATCTTAAATTCAGCCAGCTTCAAAAACATAAAGTAGTGGGCCACGCCAGTCACAAGGGTCAGGCAGTCACCAGTAAGTCGGTCGGCCGGACAGTCACAGACGCATCGCCGGTCAGAGGAATCAACGAGTAGAAGGACTGAAGGAGAAGAACAAGACAGTACAAGCAGGTAGGCAAAGAAGGCAACAGTAATTTAGGAGGAGTACGGGGCACATACAGTGTTTCAGGGCCAGGCAGGGAAGGAAGTGCACAGCCACACTGGGCCTATGTAACTGAACTCACAGGTCAGGTCACATAGCTGGAAATGTGCAGAAAAACCAAAGGGCGCTGTAGTCTGTGTTAAGTACTTCCTGATAAGAAGCAGAAGGCTTACCATTTTTGATTTTAGACATTCATGTCTGCCAGACTGCCCCTTCTGCATAACAGCTAATCCTCAAACTGATTGCTAGGTTAATCTAAGCAGGCTAATCAGCACTGCTCTTCTCAGTTCATGATCCACAGAGCAGAGTGGAGCGATTGCACCCCAGTGAAACCATGAGAGTCTGTAAGTTTATCTTCATTATTTTTGCTGTGAACTATTCATTTATGAAGCCTGTGTATTAAAACAGGAAGGACTGCTGTCTGCTCTGCAAGCACTCCAACCATCTGCCTTTGTGGTGATGGTAGTTAAGTAACGTTCACTTCTGAAGTCATGTCTGGTTTGTGTGTGTGTGTGTGTGTGTGTGTGTGTGTGTGTGTGTGTGTGAAGATTAAACTCCATTCAGTTTTAAGTGAAGTGACTCAGCAACTGCTGCAGTTTATTTTCCCAATTATCTTCTCTCTGCAGTCATAATATTTTAAAGGGCTCTTCCTTTTAAAGACAAGTTCAGGATTTAACACTTGTTGAAACACAAAATATGTAGTTTCCCATCTTAGTAAAGCTGCTTCTACAGAGGAATAAATGAAATATGTATCGGGTTGGTGGAATTGGCATGCTGTGGTCAGTTCAGCAGGCAGAGTGGCCTGGTTTTAGTGGACTCCACACTAAAGAGACTGTGGTATCAGTCCAGTTCTAGCTGTAGTTCCTGGATTCTTGTTTATACAGTACATTTCTCTTATTCTTTATTACTTAGGAAATATGTATAGCAACATGAACCTTGTCACTGGGACTTTCATCAGCTCATGCTGCTTGTCTGCATGTGATGTCATAATCTCCTGCCTGTGGCATCATATTTGTCCACGTAACCATTTATGATTCATAAAGAAGATTATGACATTACGTGTAAGACAGGCAGCAGTAGTAGCAGATGAAGTCTGAGGGGACAGGGAATAATATTTTCAAGCAGCTATCCTTAGTAATACAGAACATGTAGAAATAAAGTAATAGATAAAAATATGTAAAAAAAGCAGACTTGTTTAAAAACAGTATGTTTTCAAACTTATCCCGAACATGTCACAGGCTTTTTATTGCTGGATCAATTTACTCTGCAGGTAATGCTGTAATGGTTGTCCAAAATTATAGATGTGTCTGCTGTCAGGTGTGTTATATTTCAAACAAATATTCTACGAATTTAATCAAGCTCAGCTGTATGACCAGTATTTGGTTTTGTGCACGGTTTCTTCATAAGTAAGTCTGGTAAAAGTATAAAAAGCTAAACGTTGCAAGTAAAATGTTGTTTTGTTTACCTTGCCCCCAGTTCTTTATGACTAACCATCAAGACTTGACATGCGTTGCATGGAAACTGTGGTTTTCCATCTGGGGCCTTTTAATCTGATCTTTAAACTAGCTTATATGATAAACTACAACTTATAGCATGCAGTGTGTTAAACGCTTTGCTGTGCTAGTCCTTCTCTCCCCTCTCACAGCTGTATTCTCCATGGTAACAAGAGAGACTGTGAACAATACTTTACTATCCAATTCATACCCATTTTTAAATTACTTAGTAACTAGTGCTATGTCACATTGACAAATGCCACCGTCTCTGGCCCCGCCCACATCTTGGCCCCACCCACATCGTACCCCCCACCTTGCTACCCCTATGATTTTGCTGAAATGACACCCCTGAACTGAAGGTAAGTAATTATTTTGAGTATTTGCTTTAACAGTCTGTGGTGAGGGTGTTTACTTTTGCCCAGCAGGATGGGCTAAAGGGGGGTGCATGCTGGTGATAGTCCATCACTGTCTGGGTGAGGGGGTTTCTTTCATCCAGCAGGGCAAGAGGAAGATACAGGTGATTGACCTGGGAGTGTGCTTATTGTTTAGACTCTTTTTTTAAATTCACTATCGGGGTGAGAGGATTCTTTCATTCAGCAGGGTGAGAGGGAGAAATGAGTATCTGATCGGGAAGAGCAGTGGGAGGGGAATGGAGCTGTGAGGGCTTCTAAAAAGGGGATCTGGTTCATGGACTAGGGTGAGGAGTACAGATCCAACACCAAATTGGTATAGCATTGTGGGAGGTGGCCATGAGAAAGCAGCCCAAGGGCTCTAGTGGTAAGGGCTGGGCTGATAGACTCCCACGAGAATCGGGGGTGGCCTGAAGAACCAACCAGGCAAGTGAAAAGAGTGCAAACATCTAACAAAGGGAAGGGTCCTATATGAGCTGTGGACACACCACAATTAGCCAGTCAGAGTGGAGCCAGGAGTGAAAGGGGGGTATTGGTATAGGTTGCAGGCACTGGGAGGTAGGTTCTCTAAGGGGGATCTGACAAGCTGTGGAGGTGCTGCGAAGGCCAAGAAGGGACTGGAGAAGGCAACTGGGGAGGACCGAAGTGGAGGACTCTGAGATCTGAAGGGAAGTGATTATTTTGTGTATTTGCTTTCACAGTCTGTGGTGAGGGTGTTTACTTTCATCTGGCAGGATGGGCTAAAGGGAGATACATACTGGTGGTGGTTCATCACTGTCTGGGTAAGGGGGTTTCTTTCATCCGGCAGGGTGAGAGGGAAATATGGGTGATTGACTGGGGAGTGTGCTTATTGCTTAGACTCTTTTTTTTATTTCACTATCAGAGGTGAGAGTGTTCTTTCATCTGGCAGAGCAAGCGGGGAGATTAGTATTTGACTGGGGAGAGCAGTGGGAGGGGAACAGAGCTGTGAGAGCTGCTAAAAAGTGGAGTTGGTGCATGGACTAGGGTGAGGAGTGCAGATCCAACACCAAACTGATGTAGCATCATGGGAAGCAGCTGTGAGAGAGTGGCCGAGGGGTTCTGGTGGTAAGAGCTGGGCTGGTAGACTCCCGCGAGAGTCAGGGGTGGCCCTAAACCCACCCTCCCCCAGATGCTGCAAATATATTGGGGTGTTGCTGCTTGGCCATTGGCAGCTGCTACATTACCCTTAGATTACTATTGGTGGACAGCATGGCCAGGTGCAGTCACTAAGGTTCCCAACATATCAAGCAACACGGTGGGTACCTGGGAGTGTATCAATGCAGGGGAATCCTGTTAATCAGAGGAGTGGTACACTGTAGATTAGGAAGAGGTATGCTTGTAGGTCTGTGTAATAAAAGAGGCTCTAAGAACAACATTAATCATCATTGGTATACAAGGGCTATAGCATCACAGAAGTAGGAAATGAAGCAGTACAGGGAGGCATACACTAGGAATGGAACAGCTATAATGGAGCGGGGGTGGTACGGGGCAGCAGGGAACAAGAGGGGGCACCATGGCTTGAATAATGGGCTGCAATGGGTGTGAAGCAGCTATTAGGATGAACATATTATGGAGGCTAGGAGGGTGTTCAAGTCTCCTACAGGCTAAGGAGGCTAGAAGAAAGAGTGCTGTGACTTGGTGGAGAGCTGGAGAGGGTGTGGGCAGAGGAGGTGGGAATGGGGGCAGGTGGGACTCTCCCAGGGGATAATAGAAGAGCACATCAGGGAAAGAATATCAGGTTGGGGGATGGGACAGGGAAGGGGTGCAGGAACACATCTGACAAGGGGTCAAGTGTTAGAAGTGAGTCAAGGGACAGGTGGAAGGAGCAAATACATGGCAATACAGGGGTGGCAAGTAGCAGGTTTGTGGTGCTGGCAAAAATGGGCGAGGAGGAGGAGGTTGGGGAGCTCCAGGAGTAGGATTCAGGGGAAAAGGGAAAGGGAGGTGCAGGGGGTAGGCATTTGGAAGAGGGTAGCAGGGGAAAGGGGAAGGGGCACAGCTGAAAAGGAAGGGGATGGTAGCAGGGGTGAAAGAAAGGGGGCAGTGCTAATAGGTCGAACAAAGGGTGCACAGCTAAAGGGAGTCAGGGGCCGATAGAGGAAGGGGGGAAGGTGGATTCTAACAAGGAATATGAACAACTCAACTCAGTGCAGGAAGGCAGCAGTGAAAGCCAACAAGATGCTGGGCTGTATAGCAAGAGGGATCTCCTCTAGAAGTAGTGAGGTGATCCTTCCTCTGTACAGGTCACTGGTCAGGCCACACCTGGAATACTGTGTGCAGTTCTGGTGCCTATTCCTAATGAAGGACGTCAGATGTTGGAGGGGGTGCAGTGCAGGGCAACTAAGATGATCCAGGGTTTGGATGGGAAATCCTATAAGGAAAGGATGGACATGCTTAACATGTATTCCCTGGAGGAGAGGAGGGATAGGGGAGATATGATCGAGACCTTTAAGTACTGAAAGGGGATAAACAAAGCTAATACAGGAGAGATATTCTGGATCAGAAGAGGGAGGGATACAAGAGGGCATCAGTTGAGGTTGGAGGGAGGAAAATTCAGAAGGGAAATCAGGAGACATTATTTCATGGAGTGGATGGTGGACAAGTGGAACACTCTACCTGAGAAGATAGTTTCCAGTAGGACAGTGAGCTGTTTCAGGAGGGGATTGGACAGATTGATGGGGGAAATTATTGTGAGGAGTGGAGGGAAGCTGCAAGTTGAGGGGCTAGCTGCACAATTGAGCTGACTTGATAAACCATGTGGCCTGTTTCTGCTGGCATTTTGTATGTTTGAATGTTCGTATGAAGCACATGTTAAGGATGTGGGAGAGTAAGCAGGTGGCTGTTCTGAGGAGGACCAGGCCCCTGGCTTCTTTAACTGGAAAAAGAGGTAATATTCCAACTTAAATAGCACACAGCTGAATGACACAAAATGAAACCAAAAAAATGGGAACTGGCATCAGAGCAAGATGTAGCTCTGGGTAGTATGGCAAAGGCAGTTTTCATGTGCCTGGGCTAAATGCAAGGAAGTGTTGATGGGTGGCTGCATGAAAAATGCAGCGTGCCCTAGATCACTTTGCCTGATAACGTAAAGTGGGAATATGAGAATCAGTGGCTCAACCTGTCACAGCGAGGCTGACAGAGGAGGGGGAAAATATAAATGGAAACATTAAGCGTACAACAGTTTTGCACCCCCTATCCCCCATTTGGAAGGCAGGAAGTGGGAGCTATTTTAAAATCAAATTGCAGTTTGCTTAATTGGAGGCAGGCATGAGAACAAAACATTTTAACAATATTTCCAGTAGGGAAGTAGCTTATTTCATTTATGCCATACCTTCAAAAATAGTGAAAAAATAATTGAATTTCCTGCCATTTTTTGCTGATTATAAAAATCTAAAAGGTATCTATAAATGAAGAAAAAAAACACTCATTTGATAGATATTTTTGTGCTGAACAACTGTTGTGCTTAAAGTAAAATGCTATCATTTTCAGTTGAAAGCTATTTGCATTTGTTTGTTGCAAAAAGTGAAAAATACTTGAACTTTCTGCTATTTTTTTGATCATTATAAAAAACTAAAAGGCACATATAAATGAAATATTATTCATTTCATAGATATTTTTATGGGGAACAAATGTCATGCTCACAGTACCATGCTACCTTTTTTGTTTTAATATTATTTTCATTTGTTTGTTGAAAAAGTGAAAAATAATTGAACTTTCTGCTGCTTTTTTTTACTAATTTTTAAAAAACTGAACAGTATCTATAAATGAAACACCAATCATCGTGTAGATATTTTTGTGCTGAACAACTTTTGTGCTCACAGTACCATGCTATCATTTTTCATTTTAAAGTTATTTGCATTTGAATATGATTAGCACAGCTGGAATACATCTGCACAGCTGGGCATCCCTCTTCAATGACATCATCAAGGCAGCATTTTAAGATTCTTAGAGCAGGATTTTTGAGTCAGGAGAGGCTGTGTTTACAATTTTCAAATGTTATGAAACTGTATTTATCCTGCTTTAATAAATGCAGTTTCAGTATAAATGTAAACAACAGACTCTCCTTTACAAGACTATGGCGTCATTAAAAAAAAAAAAAAAATGTATAAAAAGATAGTTTAGGTATCCTTTAAGAGGTGCCTGATTGTGCATTTTTTACTGTGCCACAAATTTGGAGCTGCAGCTCCTTTAAGAGATGTGGCCACACTTGCACGAATGGTGCGTGGTGGCCATCTTTATTGTTTACTTTTGGCTGATCCACTCTTTGCTGCTCCCCAGACTATTAAAGTGCCCCAAAAAGCACCCAGAGATGCAAAACACTTAGCGGACCCCAGAACCCTTCTGGTATGGGGCCAAGGAACAGAAGGTGCATGGTCAAAACCGCGAGAATTGCTATGGGGCGCCAGGGCCTGAATCCCTGTAGGACCACTTAAGGAGGACACCGCAGGGCTAGATCCCTCACCAGGTAAGCCCCAAATGGGGGCGGGGCTTACACATGCATACGTGCCACTGTGACTGGGGAATGTGGGAGAAAATGGAAAAGGGTTGGTGCAGGCTTCATGAAGATCTGCCTGCCTGTCCTAATCTCTGCACTGCCTCCTAGATCACTGATTCAGGTTCTGGATGAGAGACACTGGGTGGGGGGGGTGGCCCTCTCCTTCCTGGACCTGCCATGGTGGGGAATCTGTAGGGGGATTCATTGGCAAGATGAGTTGGGGGGAGGCTGATGCTGAGTGAGAGTGGGGACAGGACTGACTAGCCCATCTGTGTCAAACTGAGGGAGAAAAGACTTTATGGGAAAAAAAAAATTAGGCTTACAATTCTGAACATTGTTTTTTTTTCTGGTCCCATTAAAATCTGAACCAAAATAATTATTGAAGAGATCCGAGATCTTTTTGGGGGTCATCTGTAAGTGAGTCTGATCCACAGTAGGGCCAACAGATCATTTATTTCCCTTGCTATTATTTAGGTATGAGTAGAATTCCCCACTATTACATTTCTGAGTGAGATGATTCTGAATTCCACTTTTGCTCTTCCCTCACATATCTTTTGTTTGGATTCCTTTAATTCTTTTTTATTAAATCTTTTTTATATTTTTTAGTGTTTAACGCTGATGGATAAGTTTTCATTTTGTAGAAACCTCTTTATTTTTTTATTAAGCTGTCTTCTTACATGTCTCATGAACCATAGTGGTATTTTACCTTTACTGTTACATAATCTTTTCTCAGGAATATGTTGTGTCTTCAGTCTGAGTAATTTTCTTTAACAATGTCCAACATTCTTCCACACCAGTTCCATTGAAGCACTCATGTCAGTCCCATTTTTCTAGTGCTTCTTTTATGCTTTGTAAACTGACCCAATTATAGTTCCTAGCTACTGTACTGTTAATCCCGTGCTGGTTATTGTTCTTGTTTTTATTTCAAATTCAGCCATACTATGGTCACTGTTACCCAGACTCTGTCTTGTTTTAATATTTTGAATTCCAGTACTGTATTTAGGTCTGTTATCACAATATCTAAAATACTTATTTCTCTTGTAGGGGTTTTTACTAATTGTGAAAACTCATAGTTCAGAATTAAGCTTGTGAACATTTATTCATGTGACACATTTGAGGATTTGTGTGCCCAATCTATGCCTAGAAGATTTAAGTCTCCCATGATCACCTCATTACCCTTTTCTGGTTTCGTTACTATTTCATTTGTTAATTGTTTATTGTATAAGTGATCAACGTTGGGTTTTCTGTAACATGTACAAAATGTTAGTTTGTTAGTCCTCTTTGGCTATATTTAAACCCATATTGTTTCAAAATGGTCACATTTGTTTGTAATATTTATTTACTCTGTTCAGTGGTGTCCTTTACAATATATACATGGCTACTCCAGTTCCTCTTTTTCATATCCTATCTCTATAGTATACTTTATACCCAGTTATTAGTCTAACCTACAGTAATTCCTCACTCCAGCATGTTTCTGTCATGGTTTGCGCTGTGCTTGCCTCTGCACCCAACCCTGAGGATGCTTTATTCAATCAGATAACACACTGGTGCTATCCAACTGAATACAGGGCCATAGCACAGTACTAAGTCAAGTAGTACTGCCCCGATATGGACGTGAGCTGTATGCATCCCATAAGGAAGTTAAGGGAACTGCACCCCAGACCAGATGGTGCAGAGAGCCCCCAGCATGATATTCAGTTAGCTACATGCAAATGAGCCCATTGGGCATGCAAGGTGCTAAGGGCCATTTGCATGCCCATTATGGTCTCATATGCATGGAAAGCTTAGGCATGTTTGTGCCCATCCTGTGGCCGGCCACCATATCAAGCATGCTGATGAGTACCCCCCACAGCCTGAATGGCTGTCCCATATGCAAATGTCCTCCTGATTTCCAGTGGCACCCTCACCCTCAAATGGCCCATCCCCATAATATTCCCATATTCCCTTGTATCCAGTGGTACCCCCTACCCTCCGATCACTTGTCACTGTCTGCTTAGAGTATGCCCTGGTGGCTAGTGGCACCCCCACATTCCGATCATTCAGCCCATTAAAAACATTGTTTCCCTGGAGTCTAGTGGCACCCTCCACCCTTTGATCCCTGTCCTCATAAAAATGAGTTATTCCCTGGTGTCTAGTGGTGCCTCCCACTCTTCAAACTGCATCCCTTTAATAATGAGGTTTTCTCTGGTGTCTAGTGAAACCCCCTTGCTTTGATCCCTATCCCCATAATAATGAGGTTTTCCCTGGTGTCTAGTTGCACCCCCTGCCCTTTGATCCACCTCCCTATAATAATGATGTGTTCCCTGGTATCTAGTGGCACCCGCTGCCTTCCAATTCCCCATCTAAACATGCTGAGTGACTCTCTGGTGTCTACTGATACCCACCACCCAATGATCACCTGTCCTAGTGCCATCCTGTCACCCCGCTTGCTAGCAGCCCCTCCACACCACCTGCACAGAGCACCCCTCCCAACCAACCACAGCATGTGGAGGGTCCGATACAGCAATTAGCACAACCTTTCTCTTGCCTCCTTGGCCAGCCACCATATGGGATGACAGGGAATGCATGCACAGTATAAACTGTATGCATGTGCCCTGTCATCCCATATGGTGGCCTGCTGAGGAAGGTTGAGCCAGTCACTGTATTAGACTCTCCATACAGCACCATCTACATAGGTAAAGGGGGTGACTAGGTGTGGTGGTCAGTGCATGCAGTCCAGGGTGGTACCAGCCACTGGGGTGTCAGAGCAGCTCTGAGATGGGTGCTTGGCAGGTGGGGGGTATCACTAGATGTGAGGGAGTCACTCAGCATATCAGGCCAGGGGATAAGAGGGCAGGAGGTGCCACTAGACTCTAGGAAAAATATCAGAATTGCAGGGATGGGGATCAAAGGGCAGGGGGTAACACTTGGCAACAGGAAACAACACTTTTATGGGGGTGGGTAATTGGAGGGTGGGGCATGCCACTAGCCACCAGGGCATACTTTAAGCAGACAGGGCTGGACAATCAGGGGGGCACTGGACAACATGGAAACAACACTTTTATAGTGATGGATGGTCAGAGGGAAGGGGTGCCACTAGACATGAGGGAACCTAAAATTGTTACCAGGAATGGGCAATCAGAGGGCGGGGTGCACTGGACACCAGGGATAGCAGTACAAATATGGCAGCAGGCTATCGGAGGGCATTGGTGCCACTGGACACCAGGGCTTACTTTGATTCAATGGATCAGGGTTTTGGGGGAGAGGGGGCAGGCAGCTGCAGCACAGCTCAAGTCCAAACAAGTGAGCACTCACACAAGAATAAATATTAACAGAAGACAGTCGCAAGTAGTGCTCAATAGTAATTTATTTGGCTAGAGCAGAAACTAGCAACCCCAGCGCTTCAGTGTTCAAGCCTTCATCAGGGGGTGTGGCTTAGGGACCCATCATGATAGTTTAAATACAAAAAATAGGTGATGACATCACAAAAGTGCAGTGTGCATTCAATAAAGGTAGAAACACATATATTTACAAATTCACAACAGCGATATTAGAACAACGTCTAACTACATACCGAACCCTAATGCACATCAATCTGAATATCATGATATACATAGGTACAATTCCATTTCAAAAAGTCTCAAATGGGTTCAGAAAAAAGAAAGACATGGTACTAGCTTGTTTCAAGGAACTTGTTCAGCATTACAAAATTAGCTAAGGCTGGGGCAATTCAGGATAAGAAATCCACAAATATAAAAAGGTAACAAGGAAATGGAGCAAAGACAAAGGAAACAAAAATCAGAATAGAAGGATGTGGTGGGGGTGGATTTTTCGAGAGGGGGAAGGAAAGAAGGTAGGGAAAGAACAGAGGAAGGCAGTAAAATAAATATGGGTAGTAGGGTTAAAAAAGAGAATAGCTAATGATGTGATCATCCTATAACCCCAGTGGGTATTTCCTTGCGTTCATAACAGGATCCACAAAATTGCAGATTCTTCTGAAACTCCTAAAAGGAAACAAAAAAAGATGAGGAAATTAATAAACAACCAAAGCGATACAGTACATTCAGTATGATTTACAGCCAGTTTTCACATATAAATCAATAATTTTTTTTTCTCTAAAAGGGCTTAAGATCCCATTGATCATTTAGCCCATCTGGTTTATACTTTGTAGCCTATATATCCATTCACTTTCTTTTTTTAATAACTCATTAACCCTGTCACCCCCATAAAGGAGCAGTGGTTGCCAATCAATCCCCATAAATCTGAGTGTTTTCAGATCAGAGTCATGTACCTGAGAAAAATGCAGGCCTACTGGAGTGCCCAATCTAATATTAATGATGTTCCTAATGTGTTCCTGCATTCTCAATTTCAAGGCCCTTGTGGTATGCCCTACGTACATGACTTGACACTCACACCATAAGGTATATACAACAAACGTATCATAGTTGGTGAACTCTCTAACCTCATATTTGTTTCCAGTACTGGGATGTTGCAGCTCCTTACAGCTGTCTGCCACTAGGGCCTTGTACTCCATTAAGTCAGGGTTTGCAAAGGTGGTAAATTGCACATGTTTGGGTGGCAGTTACCTCCTTTGTAAACCTTTGTATTTGCAACTGCACCTATATTCCAGGGGTGGATCCTCTTATTTGCATGGGCATAGCAGTAAGTAAGTGCTCGGATGCTAATGGGTTTTGCCTGCGCTCAAGGGGGCTCTGAATATAGACCTCACCTACGAATCAGGCACAAAACCTGATTAGTGTGGGCAAGCACCCTTAGCACCCAGGCTAACTACTGAATATCTGGCCCCTAGCATTTAAAACCTATGTCCTTAACCTCTCTTTTGCATACCTTTTTTGTGGCTCAAGAATATTTGTTTTCTTTACTGGGCTTTTTACCACTGTGCCCTGAGCCCCGTCCTACTAGTTGTTTATTATTGAAGGCATCCAGATGAAAATGAACCTTTGTTACTTACAGTTCCCTTACAGATGAGGCGAAAGCCTGGAGCAGACCTGATAATGCTTGTAATATCATAGTCTGTTGCTGTGGACATGAATATAACCAGTAATACTAAACTATGTCTGGTTCATCTTTCCCCTGAGCTGTTACAAACAAAGCGCACTGATGAGTCCTGTGTAGGGTGAAACACATGTCTGTGTTTTCTGTTTTCAGCCTTTGCAGAGTGTGTGAGAGTCCATTTGGCTCCATATAGTCTTGCTTAAAGCAGAAACGGTCAATATTCTTTCATGGTGATTTGCACATACTTCCCACAATGCACTGTGTTAAGGGGATGTGTGTGATTTTACATTTTCTTGAAACCTGGCTTTATTGCCAGTGGCCTTTATGGGTAACCCTTGCCTCAATGCTTTTGTGCTGAGGTTCTTTGTCTTTTCCATTTATATTTTTATATCCCTCAGATATTTAAAAAACAGCTTTTATTACTATTTTGCATTACTAATGACTTAAGTCATTAAAGATAACTTTGCCACTTGCAGTATTTACAAATATTTTTCATTGAGGTTATCTAACTGTAGATACTGTATTGTGTGTACTCATCACAAAGTACACTTTCTGTAAATTCAGCCCTACAAATTACCTGTCAGACCATAACAATCTAAACTGGCAAAGCCTTTACGTAGCAAAGTCAACAGATGAAGCTATTGAGATCCTCAATGACAAGTTAAAATGGTTGGCAAATAAACATGCCTCCTTCATACGATCAAGAGCCCAAAAGTCACCTAACCCCTGGTTCATGCCTGACCTCAAAGCCGCACTTTCCAACTGCGACAAGTTTTGGGCCGATGCAAGGCTCACCAAGTCCACATCTGACTGGCATGCTTTCCGTGCAGCAAGGAATGCATGAGTCAAACTAATACGTACTGCAAAATTTAACTTCTACACCATAACCCTAGAACAAGCTAAAGGAAATTCAACTAAGACCAGGCAGGCCATTAAGTCTATTGAAGGATGGAAATCTGCTCCCTCCATTCCTGCCAAGATCCATGCTAATGGTTTTATAATCGAAGAACCTGCCTGGATACCAGAAGAACTGAATACGCATTTCACCACCGGGGGCTTTGCTTTTAATGCCTCTCCCTATGCCGGACTATGCAGTTCCCTTCTGGACTTCAGTTCCTTCCCAACCCCCTCCTCAGCACACCCACCACACCCCTTTCAACTCAGTTCTGTCTCCTTCAAGGAAGTGGAAGACAACCTCAAATAATTAGACACAAGAAAGGGAGGTGGTGCTTATGGATTAGAGCCATTCTTCCTCAAACTAGGCCACTGCTACCATGCAGCCCCCATACTCCACATTTTCAATGTCTCCATAGCCTCTGACACTGTACCATCCTGCTGGAAATCCACCCATTTTCTTCCTTTATTCAAATCCGGGGACCCCTGCATGTGAACAACTATAGACCCATCTCTATCCTCCCTACTCTTTTCTAAAATCCTCAGAAGCTTAATCTATACCCAGCTGAAAGCGCACATTGAAAAATATTCTTTTCTCAACCCTGATCAATCCGGGTTTAAGAAAAATCACAGCACCATTTCCACACTCACCAAAGTTACTAATGACTGGATTGCTGCTCACGATTCCAAACTGGTCACTGGCACCATCTTCTTTGACCTCAGTAAGGCGTTTAATACTGTGGACCACAACCTCATCCTGCACAGACTCAAAAACTTAGGTGTCTCGGCAACCTCTGTACAATGCTTTGCTAGCTGTCTCTCAGGTCGAGTCCAAAGAGTCAAGGCTGACAGCCTACTCTCTGATGCCTTGCCTATCTCAAGGGGTGTCCCACAGAGATCCATCTTAGGCCCCATCCTTTTTTCCATTTATATCAATACCCTTAATTCCAATATAATCAACTCCAAACTACACTTCTTTGCAGATAGCACAGTCTTGTACATATCAAAGCCGACGCTGCCCAAAGCCTGCAAGGTACTGCAAGCTGATTTCATCAGGCTTGAGCAAAACCTCATTAATGCCAAGCTGCTGCTAAATGAAAAAAAAAAAAAACATGTTCTTCAACCTTAACAACACCCCCCGCCTTTGGCACAATCTAGGCAAGTCGTCCCCATTGTCACCACCCTAGGAAAAGCTCTGGAGATCGTAGATAAACTTAAATACCTTGGCATATGGTTTGATAATAAACTTGCCTTCAATGTTCACGTCGACAATCTCTCCAGCAAACTCAAATCCAGATTAGGGTTCTTTTACAGAAATAAGTCACTTTTTCCATACGATACCAGAGTTAAGCCTGTACAAGTCACGTTCCTACCACTTCTCGATTACGGTGACATAACCTATAACTGCACCTCTGCTACCAATCTGCACAAACTAGATATACTGTACCACAGGGCTTTGCGTTTTATCACAAAGGTCCCTCCTAGAACCCACCACTGTGACTTGTATTCTGCAGTAAGCTGGACCTCTTTAGCAACAAGACGTCTGATTCACCTTGGGACATGGACACTAAATATCCTGCTAAACAAGTTCACAGGATACATATCCTCCCTTATTCACACCTCATATAGCACCTACTCCTTAAGGAAGTCCGACTTCATTCTCCTTGACATACCCAAGACATGTACGAACTATGCCAAAAGGGCTATCTCCTGTGCTGTACTCACCACCTGGAATAGCCTTCAATCAGTTCTCAAGCTTACCAGTGTCGTCATGATTAACTTCTATAAAGCCCTAATGGCTAGCAAATTAAAAGTCATTTGTAACTGCCATTAGTATCATCTCAACTCATGCTCTTCTACCATAGCCTGGCCCCCAGCCCTTCCCCCTCACCACTTTACCCTGCTCTTCCTGTCCCTTAAATTTCATCACCCCCTCACTCCAACCCCACCCACCCTTACCCTCTCCCCTTCCATTTTACTTCTCCAGCCCACTCTCCCCTTTAACCCTACCCTGTATCTGTCCCTCCCTGTACCACATACAGCCTTATCCACCCTTCCTGTCTCATGCTCATCTCCTCCCTCTAGATATCTTTTGCCCTCTTTCTTACTAGCCCTCTATTTTACCTACCCCTTCCCCCTTTCCCCATACCTGAGCTACTGTACTTCCACACACTTATTTCTTCATGATCGCTATGTTTGTATCTTGCCAAGTTTTTTTATTGTTTCCAATTTCCATACTTCTATATTTTTATCTATTTGATCTGTACACCATATGTATTTTGTTCAATGATCTTACCCTTTCAATTTGATGTAGTTGTGTTCCCATAAATTGCTGCTATGTGTTCTGTTCCTCCTACTGAATGACGAATGTTATCTCTTCAACCTGATGTATGTGCCTTTCTACAATTTGCTGTTATGTGTACAGGACCTCCTTGTGAATAAGCCTGCTCAATGGAGTTTTCCTACTATAAACTAACTAACTGTGGACATTTTATTATGATGCTAGCATGTTTCTGTTGGTAAAAGGCACTGTACCACACTAATATGTCTACTTTTTTTCACGGTGGACACAGTAACAGATGAAAAACTTTTAAAACCTTCAAATCTTGTAACTCAGTTCAGCAATAAAAGAAAATGGAAAGAAGAATGTGTTTATTAATAGTTTTGCCAGAAATACATTATTACTTAAAGAAAAATTATACAATTTCTTTATTTACATATTTTTAATAACTGTGTAAGTGTGCCAGACATCAGAAATGCCTATTTTCAGGCACGACCTGGGATGACTAACAAATAATGTTGCTGTATGACCCCTATTGAAAGCAGCAGTGCAACGTAAAAAAAAACCTGTGCTTTTTCAACAGTTTATTTCCTGTGCTATGCTGAACATTTCCCTGTACTCTTTCCCTCCAGCATTGTACTACCACAGAGTAATTTGCTCAGTTTTCCTTTGCTTTTGTTTACATTTCTGCCACACGGCATGTTGCACTGGAACACCCTCTGCTGCCAACTGCACATGTGTATGACTGGCAATACTATACAGGGATACCAAGAATCTTCGGCACATGGTCCCACTGCAATAACCAAAAGACTTGATGTGACGGAATGGGGGAACGCAGCTCAAATTTAGACAGCTGCCGTATTTATTGTAACGTTACAACAAATCAAGTAAATGGTAATTATGTAAAAATGTAAAGATGGCCTAAAAAAATATTTACAGATATGGAAACTGGAACTATGGCCGCATGCTTACAGCCAAAAAGCAGAATTTTGATAAATCACTTCCTGATTATCCAGTACTGCAGCTTTAAAATGACTTGCAGTTCTTGGCAGACACTTTCTGTACAAATCTATGCCTTATGAAAGTATTCACTTAACAAACCAGTTCTCTTACAAGGTATTCATTTAAGTGGGCCACTTACAGTATATTCAATACTTCACATTTTAGTGCGATGTGGGAGATTCAATCTTTAATTACACCATTTGCCACAAGAGGTCGCCACATTACCAAACCAAACTACAGTCACCAGTTACAGAGCAGAATGGTACTAAACACAAAAGGTAACTCCTGATTAGATAAATGTTTAGCCCAGTACAAAGAAGCTGTGTCACATACAGTGTGTAAATGCAACCTCTTCTGTCTGCTGCTGCTGCACCAAAATTATCTAAGCAAAGGCTAACACCATTGTTAAACCTCTCTTGGTGTCAGCAGGGGCTGCATGGCCCAGGGAGACTCTCTGTGTCTAGAAAAGGATATGGACTTCTCAGCAGAGGTTTCCCCTGCATTAATTCAGATTTATGTGATTAGGGCAAAAGCGCAATTGACAGCAGAGCGAGTGTACATCACAGAAAATCAATTTTGGTGATGTACACCCATGATGCACAAGAAAACGGCGCCAGGGACTTAGATTTTATATGTCCATGTGGGGGGGCTTCACCCCCTGCACCCCCTACTAAAGGATTCTTAACTCCAGGGGGTGCATGTCGGGGGGGTTGCAAAATCTGGACAAAAAAATAATTTTGGGCTGGGTGCACAAAAATGTAGGCGTGCCTGGACCCGAACCCGGAACCCTCGCTGCCACCCACCCACCATGCTATGGAGCCAGTTCAGCAGCCCCATGTCAACCATGCCAGGCCAACCCTCCCTCCCTCACTTCCGTCATGCTCGCTAACCCCCAAAGGGCGTATATATATAGCTAAGTCCTGTCGCTATATGCACCCACCTCCCCCATCCAGTTGCCCTTCCTCAGCAGTCACCCCATCGACATGCACCGGGAATGAGTCACTGCTATTGCAAGTGCTCAAGTCGCCGACGCCCATGTCATGGGCTACCATTAATTATACTTGTAACCCCTACACCCCTGCCTTTTTTGCAAATGACAGGTGGTATGCTGTTGAAGCTGACAGCAGTACCAGGTGGGGGAACTGGGTTCGGGGAGGACTAGGTTACTCGACACAAGGGGCCTAGGTTTGGCTACTCTGCACAGGGGCACCCAAGTAAATCTGAACACAGGAAGCAATAACTGTAATGTCCAATACCAGGAATGGGATTCTAAAGTGTGGCTTTTATTCACATCCAAACTGAACAAACAAAGCATAGACGGACCCCAATGGGGCTACATTCCTGGTAAAGCAGATAAGAAATACAGAACACTTCTTCAACACTTCAGCCCTCAGGCTCTGAACCCACCAGGCACACAGCCCGGACTTGCACGCTGCTTTGGGTACACAGCCCAACTTGTACACTATTTGGATTTTCCTTGGCCCGGCTCCCCTGCTGGCCACTCGATACCAGTCCATATGGCAGTGGACCACATTTTCTGTTGGTGGCTCCCAAAACCACCTTAGAGCCTTCAACTCTTTAAGGGAAATTTCCATTCAATCACATGTCTGGGTACTTCCCTCAGCACTGGCCAAGTGCCTGAGGCAAAGTAGAAATCCACAGAGCAAATCCATAGAGGTGAACCTGGTTACTAAAGGTGGGGGGGGGGTCTCCCACCTCCAGCTCCCACAATGCATACCCGGCCATTTCTCTGGACATTAAACAACTCTTGTTGAAAGCTTGGCAATGTAGATTAAAGGGTAAATGTGTAGCACATCTCCTCTACATGTCTTGACTTTCCCCTTGTGCTGGACTTGAACATACTTTTACTTTGGCTAAGCCTATTCCTCTAGGCCTCCCACTGATTCAGTAGTCCAATCTCCACTTTAACACAGTTCAGGTGAAACACAGGCCCTTTGACAAGAGCAGAACTCACCCTTTGGTTGCAGATGCCCCACAGGTGAATCTTGACATCTTGTGCCACAACACACTTGGAAAAATAAGGCAGCTTCTTCTCTAGCAGGAACCAAGGGGTTGTCCCTGGAATAACAGGCAAACCTTCCACCCCCATCCCCTCAGGGATGGGGCACAGAGACCAGTATTAGCGGTCTCCACCACTTCAAGAACAGCTTACTGTGTTTCTCTTTAGGCGGAAACACACACCTTTCCCTAAAAGTAGCTCTATATCAGAGCTTTAGGCTCCAAGAGCCTGTGCACAGACTGCTGTGCTCCTCTCTTCTTCACTGCTCATACACAACTGCTGCTCACTGTTTAAAAACTCCCAACATTCTAATCTAACTCCCTTCTGCAGATTCCAATGTGGCTCATGCAGCTGCAATAGTTCTATGGTGATGTCTTCCCTCAGTCTCAGCTGAGACTGAGAGCAGAGTGAGACAGTGTGAAATCCATTTAACTGGAATTTCACAAGCTGCCTTCCCTGCCTACCACTAGGTCTTACTGGGATTCTAGTAACCCCGAGTAACAGGGGGGGTTACACTTGCCTTGAGCCAGGAAAATGACTGTCCGCAGTCATTATTTACCCGGCTTAGGCCATCCCATCCTATGTGCTACCTGCGGAGAGTGGTGATCAGGCCCACTCCTACCATGTGCGAGCACAGGCAGGCAACACTAAGGGCCTAGAGGCCTTTAGCTGACATATCAGCCTCTACTCTACTCTACCCACTTACTATGGGTGCCTAGTGGCTGTGGTAGAACTGTCCAGAGCATAGCCCTAATAGCTCAGCACTGCAGTCCCTACAGCCGTTCAGGACCACAGCCTGTCTACCCCCCATAGCCCTCTAGGGAAAATCTGTCTGCCTCTAACTTAACACCCCAAAACAAAAACAACCCGGGGGACCTCCCAACCTTGGGCATCCTGCAACCACACACCAAGAAACTAATACCATCTATTACATTACATTACTGCTTCCTACCCTCACAACCACACCTGTAGAAGGAAAGGGTTACTATAGTAGTAACAACAACAATAACAACAACAGTACTTTAAATTACTACACACTAAAGTACTAGTGAGGAACTCCGATGAGCCCCTCCTCCTCTTCTTGTCTTCTCTTCAATCTTCTTCAGGACCACCTGCAAGAAAAAGAAAGACAACACACACTCCTAATCTGCATTCACAGTCTATCTAAACCCCTACCATCAAAACACTGGAGAATCCCAACAAGATTTTTTTTTTTAGAAAAGGTAGAAAAACAGTATATACACTAGAAAACAGTAGAAAAACAATAACATTATTTACAGTACACTTTTGGGGGATGGAGTGCCCTAAAAGTCCCATCTTGTGACAACAGTGCCCGAAGGCTAGTCCATTAAAGAGTCTCTCCTGGGCTGGAGCCCGGTGAAGCACAGTTCTAACAGGCCAAAGTCCCGAAGGGGGGAGTCTTTGAGGACAGTTCACACATTCTGGAGTCTGCTAGTGTAGGGTGTGTCCTGCAATGTCATAAGGATATAAAAGTTTGGACTTACCAGCCCCTTGCAGAATGAAAAATCGGCACCGACCTGCTCCTCGGCCGAAGACTCTCCCTGGAAGCATTCTTCCGATACAGCTGGGCGGACATCTTCCAGGAACTACAGGAGGGCACATCTGGGAACTGCTGGGATGATGTCATCTCTGGAGATGGAACCTTAGAAACAGGAACAAAAATGAAAACAGCTGGTCTGACATCATCCGATTACCAGGCGATGGATCAGGATACAGCTGGGCTGGTGTCCTCTCTGGATCTGAAGTCATCTGGTGGGCCAGTCGATGGATTCTGGAAAGGCCAGTACACTGTAGAACTGATGAATGTGGGGCACCTGAGTCCTGGATGTCCATACTGGCGGATCAGCAAAGGCACTGCAATGGCTGGTGTGGAGTATTGACTACTACTGCTCTGCTTTCCATCTGGTAGGCATGGGCACATTTGCAGGGAGGTCCTTGCATTGAGGCCAATAGTACAGGGGGTCAGGAGCTCGAATTATTACCCCATCTGGGTGCACATAATTCACACTGTGGAAGGTTTCACGTCCCTCTCCATCCACTATTTGAACAGTGTCCATAAACAGTGTCCTGCCTCTTTCCCACTGGGTGTATTTTTCATGAAACAGTCTGTTCCTGACATGTTTGTTTGCACCAGGATGCACACATTTCATTGCTTCGGCCCAGATCCAGGATTTCCTGCTGTTCTCAATCTCCTCCCAGACTCTCCGAGGAAAGGTAGGAAAGGACATCCCGTAGATTTCATTTGCCCTCCTACGAACCAGTCTCTCCTCTTTACTAGCTTTGGTCAACCTGAGACCGCTGGCCTGGCTTGGGGCGCCAGTCCTGGTTCTGCCAGCTACGCATTCTCAACGAGATGAAAAACGGATCCCTGACTTCTTCTTCTTGCACAGCCAGGGCAGTGGCATCACCACTCTCTTCCATGCATTCTTCCGAGGCAAGAGCTTGAGGCTGTGTACACGTTCCTTTTTCACAAGGCCACATAGGTTCCCCCTCATCTTCTTCCTCACTGAGAATCTGTGCTCAGGAGTGAGCAGTCGTCCTCATTCCTGAGGCTATCCACTCATCACTAGGCGTGGAGGTCAACACCTCCCATTCAAAAGCCTCCTCATCTCATTTTCTCCTATGAGACTTGGGCTAGCCCCCCCCCCCTCCAGGGGTCTACTGATGCTCTGTCTGAATTATTCTTCTGCGATCCAGCATCTGAAACATCAGCATACGGTTCTGTCTCTAAATCTGCACCCTCTAGCTTTGTGCCACACTCCCCCTAGGGGCCTTCTCCAACAGGCTCTGCCTGGTGCTGTGTGCTGCCAACTACAGATTCCTGAACCTTTGTCCATATGGGAGCCAAACGAACCTTGGGCGCTTTATACAAGCCATATTTCTCTAGGCACCCAGAACAGTGAGGTACCATGAAGACGTCCCTTCCAGCATTTAAACATATTTGACACACTTGCACTGGATATCCAGGAATTGCCACATGAGAAGGCAGCTGTCCTCCATAATAACACCTTTCAATGTCCCTTAACTTATTTACTTCTGCTGTTACTGCAGCCCGGGCATGATCCGGTTAGCGAGCTGGTCCTGAGGCCATAACTGCAGGAAAACAAACAAATGCTCACTGTTACTAAAAGTCCCACTTCGCTGAACACTTTCTTTACTTTTGAAATAGCTCCTCTGCTGCTGTGTTTACATTACTACCCCATCCTGTAATGGCGGTGGCAGCACTGCTGTGCATCAACATTCAGAAATTGGGTCAAGCCACTGCGCATCCGATTTACACACACTACTGATAACTTTTGCTCAAACTGCACAAACTTGCACTGTTCTTTTCCTAGCACATTTATATGATTTGCCACAGACTTTTCACTTGCTGAAAACATTTTTTTAGCTCACAGTCCCTTAAAGCCTCAAGATTTCAAGCACAGGCTTGCCTGTAACTGGTGCTGCACATTTTGCTACAACTCACAGTCTCTCTCTGGCTTTGAAACTTTAAACTGATGCTGAACTCATAACTATGCTCACAGTCAATGGCTTAACAGACTTGCTTTAGCTGGTAAAACCTGACACAGACTTTATTTGCAAAGCGACTACACTGTTGCACACATATTCAGCTGGCTTTTGGCAAAAAATCACTGCTTGAGCAATCATTACTGTTGGTACTCACTGTTATCAGTAGCTATTTACTGCGATGGAAAAATGGCCTGCAGCCAGTCTTGGAGGCCTCAGAAAGCAAGCGGGTGGGCAGTCCTGCCAATCGTCTCTCCGATCACCACACTCACAATCCAGTCGATCGAGATGCGGGTTGAGCCCGATTTTAAACAGCAAAGTCTATTTTTAATACTTTTACAGCGCTTTTTAGTCACCGCTATGCTCCTCCACTAAGCCAGTACATGCACTCCACTCACACTCCCTCTCAAATGCTGGGCAATCACTGTAGAGCTGGCTGGGGCGGGACTGATTGCAGCCTCACCAATCACACAACGCCATGCAAATGAGCCTCTTTCCCTCACGAGTGCTGTTCTCTTCATGGCGATCATCGAGCAGGCAAATTTAAACTGCAGAAACCACTTTTTTTTTTTTTAACTGACTCCACGGCCGGAGCCCATTTCCGCCATTTAGTATGGCCATTCACACAGCAAGTCTCTCAGTTTACTAAAAAGCATTTCCAACATCCAGGGCACCATTTTCCTGTTGCTACCCCTAGTCTTCCACACTTTTCTTTATCACAACAGTTCTTTAAAAAGCATTTCAAACGTCCAGGGCACCATTTTCCTGTTGCTACCCCTAGTCTTCCACACTTTTCTTTATCACACACAAATTTTAGAAAGCTGGCAGAAACGCTGTAAATATGTTGATGCAGGACAAGGGCATACTCTTTCAGCTTTACTGCTCCTTGGTAAGCAGTTGGCATTTTAACAGCAGCATAAGAACCACAGCACACAGTGACACACTAGTTAAATTGCTTCAGCTTTTTGGGCTGCCCACTGCCAGATAACCAAAACGCTAGCCCCCTGTCGGAGCACCTTTCCTCCCTAATTTAAAATCCAAAGTGGTGCCTCCATATTGTAACTCCTACACCCCTGCCTTTTTTGCAAATGACAGCTGGTATGCTGTTGAAGCTGACAGCAGTACCAGGTGGGGTACTGGGTTCGGGGAGGACTAGGTTACTCAGCACAAGGGGCCTAGGTTTGGCTACTCTGCACAGGGGCACCCAAGTAAATCTGAACACAGGAAGCAATAACTGTAATGTCCAATACCAGGAATGGGATTCTAAAGTGTGGCTTTTATTCACATCCAAACTGAACAAACAAAGCATAGATGGACCCCCACGGGGCTACATTCCTGGTAATGCAGATAAGAAATACAGAACACTTCTTCAACACTTCAGCCTTCAGGCTCCGAACCCACCAGGCACACAGCATGCATGCTGCTTTGGGTACATAGCCTGACTTGTACACTATTTGGGTTTTCCCTGGCCCAGCTCCCCTGCCGGCCACTCAATCCCGGTCCATATGGCAGTGGACCACATTTTCTGTTGGTGGCTCCCCAAACCACCTTAGAGCCTTCGACTCCTAAAGGGAAATTTCCATTCAATCCCACGTCTGGGTACTTCCCTCAGCACTGGCCAAGTGCCTGAGGCAAAGTAGAAATCCACAGAGCAAATCCGTAGAGGTGAATCTGGTTACTAAAGGTGGGGGGTCTCCCACCTCCAGCTCCCACAATCCATACCCAGCCATTTCTCTGGACATTAAACAACTCTTGTTGAAAGCCTGGCAATGTAGATTAAAGGGTAAACGTATAGCACATTTCCTCTACATGTCTTGACTTTCCCCTTGTGCTGGACTTGAACATACTTTTACTTTGGCTAAGCCTATTCCTCTAGGCCTCCCACTAATTCAGCAGTCCAATTCCCACTTTAACAAAGTTCAGGTGAAACATAGGCCCTTTGACAAGAGCAGAACTCACCCTTTGGTTGCAGGTGCCCCACAGGCAAATCTTGACATCTTCTTGTGCCACAACACACTTGGAAAAATAAGGCAGCTTCTTCTCTAGCAGGAACCAGGGGGTTGCCCCTGGAATAACAGGCAAACCTTCCACCCCCATCCCCTCAGGGATGGGGCACAGAGACCAGTATCAGCGGTCTCCACCACTTCAAGAACAGCTTACTGTGTTCCTCTTTAGGCAGAAACACACACCTTTCCCTAAAAGTAGCTCTATATCAGAGCTTTAGGCTCCAAGAGCCTGTGCACAGACTGCTGTGCTCCTCTCCTCTTCACTGCTCACACACAACTGCTGCTCACTGTTTAAAAACTCCCAACATTCTAATCTAACTCCCTTCTGCAGATTCCAATGTGGCTCATGCAGCTGCAATAGTTCTATGGTGAAGTCATCCCTCAGTCTCAGCTGAGACTGAGAACAGAATGAGACAGTGTGAAATCCATTTAACTGGAATTTCACAAGCTGCCTTCCCTGCCTACCACTAGGTCTTACTGGGATTCTAGTAACCCCGAGTAACAGGGGGGTTACATACTTTACAGACATTTTTCCCCCAAAATATTGGATGAACTCAGCGCAGACCACTGTTCTGAAAGAAAATTACACTGCAAGATGTTTAAAGCAGCAGTCAGGCTTTACTGATATATTTTGAGTTACATAAATGGGGTTAGGATTACTGGATTCCCTGGAATCCATCACATTTTGATTTTGTGGATTTTCAGAAATTCTGTTTCAAAATTTGATTCCAGTCAAACTCCAATTATGGCAACGGAAGGGAATCGGTAATTGAATTGGAATTTCTGATTCCACATCCTAATAATTAGCAACCTGCATAAATAAATTGTCATACCTCCCCCACCCCAGTGCACATTCCACAAGTCACACACTGATTAAAAAAAAGCTTGAATCCTCCTCTTCACTTCCATTGTATCCCCCCCATAAGACCCTCTTCCTCTCCTTACTTTGAGTCAGCTTAGGGTTCTCTTTTCATCTGAATGTGGACTGCAGTCAGTGTGGTTTCATAGCAGGCTTCAGCTGTTCATGGTCCTGGCTCCAGTATACTTCCCCCTGATGTCAGCCCACTGTGCTGCCACTCTGCCAGCCCTGCTGCTGCCACTGACCTGTCATCTAATTGACTCAGGGCCATCACTTGACCTGACACATCCCTTCATAATTCAGCCAGAAAAGCATGAGCAGAAACATCATTCATGGTCAGTCCATGTGGTACTGGTCTGGCCATCAATCCACCAACTCTCATTCTCCTTTGCTCCTGACTGAGGTGTCTGCTGGAAAAGGGGTGGTCATCCAGGCAGCATATTACAAAGAGAAGCTAAACAGCAGTTGGGGGGGATGGCAGACGCTTCTGGGACAACATCAAATACCTTCTTGGAAAAGAAGACAGAAGACACCCCACAATGCTCACCATTAATGGGACTCCTACCACTGACCTGCACATCATAGCCCAATCCTTTAACCTGTCATTCTCCGATCTTAGTGCTGTCCTGCAACCAGCCTACGTAAACAGCCCATAACCTCCCCCTCCATGAGACCAACAGAAACCCTCCCATCCATAATTCTATTTTAAACAGGTTGCAATTAGTGAAGTCAGAACCTACATACATAAGGTGCTCAGGAAAACAAGGGTAGGTAGAGATGGTTTAGACATGAAGCTTGTGGTGGTAGCACTTGAAGAACTGCTGAGACCAATTACCAGGCTCTTTAATAAATCCCTTTCCCAGGCAAAGTTCCCTTTGACCTGGAAGTTAGCCTTGGTCACCCCAGTTTTAAAAAGCGGGGTCGGTCCAACACTGCCAACTATAGGCCGATCTCCATCCTATCTCCCCTCTCTAAAGCTCCTAGAGAAGATTGTGGTGGACCAGGTTACTGAGTGCCTCCATGAGTATGGACTGCAATGCCCGCAACACCATGGATTTCACAGGAACCACAGCACGGCTACTGCTCTGGTGGAGTTCTTCACCTACCTGCACAAGGTCATGGACGGGAACCATTTGGTGGGATCTATATTCATAGATCTCACTAAAGCATTTGACACTGTTAATCACTGCATCCTTCATACTGACCTACTAAACCTGGAGCTCTCACCTGAAGTGGTCCACTGGTTCCAAGACTACTTATCCCATAGAAAACAAAGTGTCACAATTGGGACAGCCATAACTCCCCTCAAGGAAATTACACTGGGGTCCCAAAGGGTCAATATTGGAGCCCTCTGTTGATCTATTTATAAATGAAGCTTACAAGAGCAAGATCATCCTGTATGCGGATGACGCCGACGTTCTGTGCAGCAGCAAGCAGCATATGGCCTTGCAGGCAGAGCTTCAGAGCTCGTTCAATGGGCTGGAGGATTGGTTCTGTAAAAAAAAGCTGCTCTTCAATCACAAAAAGACAAAGATGATGGTCATCTTTAGTCCCCAGCACAAGAAAACCCTTCCTGCCCTTACTATCACCAATAGCAAGGCTGACCCACTGGAGCAGGTACACTGTTTCAAGTACCTAGGGGTTATTATCGATGACACCCTCTCCTTCATGCAGCACATTAACTATGTGGTAAAAGCAGCAAATGCAAAGCTCAGTATGCTCTGTAGGCACAGGCAATACCTCACACCATTACCCTCCATCTCTCGGTCTTCTCCTCAGTTCTGTCAGTCATTGACTAAGGACTTGTGGTGTATGGGGCCGCCTCCAATACTGCGCTTGCATGCATTGCAATGGCCCTTAACAAGGCGTGTAGGCTAACACTTTGGGGCAGACAACCTTACGCACACATGTTCCCTCTTTGAGCAGACCAATTGGCTTAACCTACCCAACAGAATAAAATATCAAACCTGCCTGCTGGGCAAGAAATCACTACTGGGCAAAGTGGCTCTGTACCTCAGCGGCTTGCTGCCGGCCTCTTGATCTGGGTACTGGACCAGATGCCACTCCTCGGGCTCCCTAGCTGTCCCCTTCAGAAAGATGACACTGGGACAGTGGTTGTTTGTGTACTGTGCTCCTCTGTGGCTTAACGAGATCCTGTCCCATCTACTGACAAACTTGAGCCTTCCTGCCTTTAAGGCAGAGCTTAAACAGTACGTCTCTGGAAGCATGGTCTGTTGCTGTAGGCAGTAATTGCACTCCCAGCCCTGCAAGTCTTAAGACACAGTTGCCTGGCTAACCAACATGGATCAAGTCACCTCCCACACCCTTTTTTACAAAGCCCCCACAGGGCTGCAGCCCGCATCCCAGATCCCCAACCCCCAGCTCTCTACATCAGTTCCACTACATAGATGGATCTAGCTCTCTGGCTACTGAAGATTTTACCTTTGTGCCTAGCCTTTGGCTGTTGTAAATTATACCTGTGTACCTGACAATGTTTGGCCTTCTCATGTTTCTTTGCACTTATCAGATAGCTTATGTCTCTGTTAGTAATGTTTCACCCTTGTAATTTGCTTACACTGGATCTCCACCCGCCTTTGTTTTCTTGTTCTCAATTGTTCAAACTTTGTTGTACCTGACGTGGAACCTTTGTAAAAGAGCATTTGCTCAAAAGTAATGTCTGAATCTTGAAATAAATAAATAAAAAAACATCATCAAACTCTGTGTAACCAGCAGTTATGGCACCTTGCTGGCTCCCAGGAAAGCATGGACCAATGCAGGAATACTACTTAGTAGTTCACCTCTTCCAGCACTGTCACTGGGAAAAGTGAGGACTCAAGTAAGCCTAGGAGTCTTCCCAGGCAAGCAGTACTGGACTAGTGGAGAGGGTGCTCAAGTTGAGTCAGTGACACTGACAACATCCACATGATTGTTGTCTGATGGGCTGTTCAATATCTCTATACATCAAGGGTTAGATCTCACAGACAGGATGGCACACATAGTCCCACTGCACAAGGGAGGGGACAAGGAGCAGTCGCAAAACTATAGACCCATGAGCCTTGTCTCTGTGGTAGGGAAGCTGATGGAGACACTAGTCAAACAAGATCTAGTGGAATACTTAGAGAAAAATTGGCTTTAGGATAGTAAGCAGCACAGGTTCATGACAGGGAGGTCTTGCCAGACCAACTTGATAGTTTTCTTGGACTGGGTAACAAAGGTAGCTGATAAAAGGCATATAGTAGACTTATTCTACTTCATCTCCAGCAAGTCATTCTACTTGATGCCACACCAAAGGCTGCTGAAGAACATGGGGGATCTGGGAACAGCCAAGGAAATAGTAAGGTTGGTAGGGAGTTTGTTGGGATCTACTATGAAACACTGACAGTCGCTCGCCTGATGCACAATAGCCTGACACCGTTTGGAAGACAATAACTTGCCCAGCAATAGAAATTTTCCCACCATGGAGGTGATTTTATGTTTCGGGGGCTTTGCCCCCTACACCTCTCCCATACTTAAATATGATCACCTCTGCCATGGGCAAATTTCTACTGTCTGGCAAGTGATTGTCGAGAAAATGGTGTTGGGTTTTGTAAGTTGGGTGAGTGACTGTCAGTATTTCATAGGACTTCCATTGGTTAAAGAGGAGTCAGCAGAGGGATTCATGTCATAATGGCAATCGTGGAAAGGCAGTCACCATTATGGTGAGTGTACATCACCGAAAATCAGTTTCGGTGATGTACACTCCCAGTGCACAGCAAAAGGGTGCAGGGGACTTAAGTTTTACTTGTTGATGCACGGCACCCCCCGCACCCCCCTACTAAAGGATTCTTAAATCCAGGTGGCTGCATGTTGAGGAGGGTGCAAAACCTATAAAAATAATTTGGGTCAGGCACAACAAAATGTACTCTTGCCTGGACCCGAACCCAGCACCCTTGGAACACCAGTCTGCCACCCATCCACCATGCCACAGAGGCCAGCTCAGCAGCACACCACTGCACCACACCTCACAAGCCCTCCTTCCTTATCCGCCCGTCACTCATCATGCTTGCTGCTCCCCCCCCCATGGACGTGTACATATAGCAACATCCCTTCGCTATATTCGCGGACCCCCCCATCTGGTCGCCCTACTTCCTTGGTAGCCCTGTTGACAGGTGCCACAATTGAGTTGCCTTTTTTGAAAGTGCCCAATCATGGTCGCCAATGTCTCAGGCTACCCAACAGAGAGTTGTGGTGAATGTGATCAAATGATTGGAAAGAGAGGTCACCAGCAGAGTACCACAGAAATTTGGTCTCGGCTCAGTTCTCTTCAATATGTTCATCAGTGACATAGTGGAAGGAATTCAGGGCAGGTTGTGTGTATTTGCAGATGACACTAAACTCTGTGGTAAGGCTGACAATGTAGAGTAGATAAGGGAACTGTAGAGATACCTGCAAAGGCTGAAAAATTGGTCCAAAGTTTGGCAGCTGAAATTCACTGCCAAGAAGTGCAAAGTAATGCACTTAAGGAACAAAAAACCCAGAACAGTGTATTGGATGGGAGGGTTAAGAGGGACACTACATCAGAGGAAAGGGACCTAAGAACAGGGCTTCAAATAATTTTATTTTGGTGGAAGTCAAATACTTCCATGAGTTGAAATTTGGAAGTCATTTCAGTTTTACTGGAGTCAAAGTACTTCCAGCTGTCAGCTCTTGGAAGTCAAAATAATTCCAGTCAACAAAACTTAGTAGTCGAAATACTCAAAGTCCTATAGTTTCTGAAGTCATAGGCCTTCTGAATACCTCACTGTAACCTCATCCACAGCACATCCGTAGAAGTACATTTGCCAGCGCGTGGCAGGCACGCTTCCACACTCAGAGCATCCTGCCACACCTCTCCCCAACTAAGTGTCTCCTTGGATGCAGAGCCCCCAGTCTCCACTAGGATCCACTAAACTCTCAGAGCCCACAACCCACCATCTTCAGGAAAGGAGAGCAGTCCTCCGGATGCTCAAACCTCTCCTGCCCTGACCGACTCCAGACAACTCATGTCCGCTCCCGAACACAAGTAGTCAGCGTGGAGCATGGTAAGGTGGATGCCTCAACCCTCAGTACCACCGGGTCAGCCACAGTACATGTTTATTTCATGAATTGTTCTTGCAGTTCCAAGTAACCTCCATTAATCTTGTGTTAAGTTGTTTGCAGTCAGATGCCTGCTACATTCAAAGTCTGGTGATCATACACGATCACTAACACACAGATATCACCTTCCTATTAAAGTGGACAGATATTTTGATACCAGATCTCATTTGTTGTATTATTATAGGTTGATGATGGTAAGCAAGATACAATGCATGAATGCGAAAGTGCAACCAACACATCAAGTCAAACAAACTCAGTTTTGTTTGTGTTTGTTGCTCATGCTTAATTAACAGCATGTTGTGGAGTATAACCACCCACTTAAATGGGAAATTCACCACAAAAGGACCTTTCACCACCAGTTTAAGACACTGATATGGTCAGGTATCCATGCCTGACACCATCACCACCAAATGCCATGGCCAGCTCCTGCGACATGCCTGTCCTCACCAACATGGTTAGCTACCCACATATATGCCTGGTCCCTTCCACTGCCAACAAGGCCAGTTTCCCACACATACACCTGGCTTCTCCTACAACAGCCACCATCCCCCACCAAGACACACACAGCCTGCTCCCCAAACCCACACACAGTCCACTCCACCCTCATTCCTCACAGTCAGCTCACCTAAACAGTCAGGTCTTTTGTACCACACACACAGTACACACACACACACACACACATATCCCCATATCCTCTGTAATACAGCACAGTATGTGAAGCCACCTAAGATCATAAGGCCCCCCTGGACACACCAGTCATCTTAAAGTCTTTCAGCCTGTTGCCTCACCCCCCCCACACACACAAATATATAAACATACTTCCCAAAGTGCAGCCAAGTATGGCATGCTTTGATAATATTTTGTAAGCCATAAATAAGCTTTCGCCACCAGTTTAAGGCACCAATATGGTCAGGTCCCCATGTCTGGTACCCTCATCCCTGAATGCCATGACCATCTCCTGCGACATGCCTGTCTCCACCAACATGGTCAGCTCCCCACACATCCTAGTCCTTCACTGCCATCATAGCCAGTCCCCACACATACACCTGGCTTCTCCTATAATAGCCACCACCCCCACCAATATACACACAGCCTGCTCCCCAAACCCACACACCGACCGCTCCACCCTACCATCATAAATACACACACACACACATACTCTCTTTCTTCTCTCTCTCTCTCTCTCTCTCTCTCTCTCTGAAAGAATATCTAATGAGTCCCCATTCCCCAATGAGTCCCCCTCCATCAAAGTATCCCACTCCCCCAGAATGATCACAGCCAGCTCTCTCAGCCACTGCTGCAACATAAATAGCCCTGAACAACAATACAGTTTGTCTAACCCCCCAGCCACCCCACACCCAAGTGATCACAGCCCTAGCACCAACACTGTCAACCCCACCCCACTCAAGTAAACACAGCTAACCCAGGAACCAACACTAATAGTGCAGCACCCCCAATAAATCCAAGTGAACACTGATGAACCTAGCACCTTCACAGCCAGTCACTCCACCCAAGCAAATAGCCCACCTCATACCAACACTGCCAACCCCCTTGCACTACCCAAGTGAACACTGATGCCCTTGGCACCAGCACATCCAGGCACCTCCCAGCACATTCAAGTGAATATATTGGTGTTAGCTTTACACCCATCAAACACAGGCAATATGCGTTGATCCAAGCCCCTGAACAATGTCCTTTTCTTTCTTTCAATAAAGGACTTTGTGTGCAAAGCATGCACACAACCTCCTTAACTCGTGGTCAGTCGAATACTGACCCTCCTCTCTCTATGTCTTTCCTGGTGGACAGTTTATATAGTGCCTGAAGCTATGACATCATGACCATGTGACATACAATTAAGATAAAGGATTAAAATTCTACTCTTTCCTAGAACATTCACTCTGGTCTGTGGATGCTATCAGAACACATATTTGTGGCTATTGCTATAATTCTTGAGATCAGTCACACAGTAGGCTCTATAACTCCTGTAGAGACCTTAATTCACTGGAGAGGGCATTGTTTGAAATTAAGCCCCTCCCTCTTGTGTGGCTCATCCCCTCTGGTTCCTAGAAATTCAGCCATTTCAATGTACTAGGAAAGAGTAGAATTGTAATCCTTTATCATAATTGCAAGTCACATGGTCAAGATGTCATAGCTTCAGGCACTATATAAACTGTCCACCAGGGAGACACAGAGAGAGGTGGGTCCGTTTTGGACTGACCACAAGTTGAGGAGGTTGTGTGCATGCTTTCCACACAAAGTACTTTATTGAAAGAAAGGAACAGACATTGTTCAGGAGCTTGGATCAAGGCTTATTTCCTGTGTTTGATGGATGTGAAGCTAACACCAATATTTTCCTTTCTGTGAACTTTATTTATTTTTATTATTTTCTTTTGCTTTTCTTGAAAATAAAATGACAAATGCATTCCCATGTGTTTTTTATGCATCTTGATTACTGTCTGGACATCTGTCATTTCCCATGCTTCTATAGGCACCAACATGCAAGCCCCTACCCCACCCAAGCAAATCTGCCCTGATCTTGTACCCACAGCCCCAACACAGGCCATCCCTAGACGGGGAGGAAACAAATAAGTTTTTTAATTCTTTGGTAACCAGTAAGGCCTGCTAGGTGCAAGTGCCTGTTTCAGGGGTGAGCTGGGAGCACTGGGAAGATTATGTGACTTGCTTAGAGTCACACAGTATGCAAGTGGAGGTTGTGTGAATCAAACTCAGGTCTACTGGATGTACCAAATTCATTCACAGACCAGCTTGTTACTCTAGCCTCCAGGCTATACAGTGCTAGGACAGCCCAGTTATACAACTGCTGCTCCCCTCTCTTATCCATGCCAGATATAGGCAGCTCTTGTCAACAGGCTTCTCATTAGTTAAGATTGGATTGTAGCGTTGAACTGTTTGAACACTCAGCCAAGTTTGGATATCAGAACGCAGTCTGCTCCAGGTGCCAAAAGTCAGGACCGCCTGTGGAGCACGATCCTTCTCCACCTCCATCCCTTCCCTGTGGAACTCACTCCCTTCTTTTATCCAGTCCTCTGCTGCCCTGAGAGGGTTCAAAAAGGAACTCAAGTGCTTCCTACTGAGTTTGAGCCAATGTTCCTGTTACAAATGATAAGGTATTGATCCTGCTGACATGAACCTGTTTGTACTTAAATCGCAATGTGTTACTTAAATAACAATGTATAGCCTGTCTCTGACTCACTGTAACTGTTGATTGTTAGCTATGTGTAACAACCAACTAATAATTTGATTTATCCTTCTGTATGGCCTGTCTCACGTGCTCTGTAATACGTATAATGTACATATGTAATGCTTTATGTTATCTGTAATAAACTCTGGGTTGCCCCTGAAAAAGGGACCCCTGGTCTCAGTGGACCTACCCGGTTACCAAAATTAAATAAATAAATAAAAGTTTGAATATAATAGAAATGACCCACAACAGTTTATAAAGTGGGTAATTTATTAAAGTTACTAAGTTCTGTAATGAATCTCAATTTTACATGACACCTCAGTTAACAGGATCTGCAGAAGTTAGCTCAAGTTTAAAAGTAACCTACTATTGTTGTTGATTAGTGGATTTAAATCTATTTAAAGGGTGCACTGTGTCTTAAGTTTGATGTTGGATCTCCCCTGCTCTTGGCAGAAATAGTCTATCTTGGTATATATCTTGGCTAAAATACAAGATGTTGATAACCTCCACATGCTGTAACATGATCAGAAGTATGACCAACACTAACTGTAAAAATTATGTGTACACTATGCCTATGTACTTGCCAGCTGAAATGACTTGTATCAATTGAAGTTATAATCAATAAATATAAGTTTAAAAAAACAGGCTTCGCGTTTCTCTTCTTTTGTAGAAATAAACTGATACATACACTGGTCCACCAGCACAGAGCCATGTCAAGGCTAGCTGTAAATCTTTCAGCTCTCTGAATTGGAGACTGCCACAGAACATAGATAAAACAAACTCCTCAATGCTGAAGCTGATTAGCAGGGTTGCAAATAATTTTTGTTCAATTTAACCTCATAACATCACACCTGAATTATATAGAAGTCAATACAAATTGAGTTTCAAAAGTGTGTCTTTGTTAGGTGAGAGGTTAAATTTAAAAAAAAGAAAAATACGTCCACCGACGTAAGCCCTTTACAGGGTTTTTATACAGGGAGGTCAGTTACTCCAAGCTGTCTATTTCTGGATGTTTTTGCACACATTTCTGGACGTAAAATAAGTCTACAATCCACTCATCTGAAGCTCTGCCTAGGAGTCATCATTAATGATTCAATTGAACAAACCAACTAATGTAACAAGGCCTTCAGCAAGGCTAACAGGATTCTAAGGGGCATCAGGAGCGAGTTCTACAGTAGAAAGCAGGAGGTAATGTTACCACTGTATTGGTTGCTGCTGAGGACACACCTAGGATATTGTGCCCAGTCCTGGAGTCCCCACGTAAAAAGGGACAAGGACAGGATAGAGAATATATAATGCAGAATGACCAAGATGATTCAGGGCCAGGATGGCAGATCCTGTGAGAATTGGATAAGGGTACTGAACATGTGTTCACTCAAAATCAGACAAGAGAGGGAGGTTATGACAAAGACCTCGAAAGAATTAACAAGGTGAACTGTGAGGTGCTACATACCAGGAACAGAGAAACTAAGACATGGGGTCACAAGTGGAAGTTAATGGGAAGAAGGTTTAAAAAGGATGTGAGGAAGTATTATTTTACAGAAAGAATGGCAGAGCCATGGAATGAACTGCTGGAAAAGGTGGTGGGTGCCAAAACCAGATGCAGCTTCAAACACAGCTGGGATGAAGTCCAGGGTATAGTAGCTACTTAGCAGAAGAGGGAGGTGGAAATTAAGGGAGAACAAATGGGGGAATAGTGTAAGTGAAGGCCCAACAGAGACAATAGGCCCTGGGATAGGGTAATATGGGAAGACAGGATGGACTATCAGTCTTTTTCTGCTGTCATCATATATGTTTCTGTGACTGTTCTGAGTTCAGACTGGACTAGCATGGCTATCTGGGGCAGTGATGTTGGCAGTAGTAAAGTAAGAGTAAGTGATGTGCTGTGGAGAGATTTTGGGCTACTGGGCTAGATGCCCATAGAAGGCACCATGCCTACCTCTTTGCCATGCAGGTGTGCACCATCCAGTGGTGTCTAGTGGATGAAGAGGAGACAGGGAGTGGAGAAATGAAATGCAGTGCACAAAACAGCTATAGAGAGCATAGGATAAATGCTTCAAAGTTTTAAACTCCATTGGTGCAGGAAAGCCAGAGAGCAAGGAGCAGAATGATATCCTAGTGTTTTGTCTTTACATACACTAGGCTTCTTTAGGAGGGAGGGTTTATAATAGATGCCCACCTAAAATCTGTTTAGTAGCAGGGAGGAGTGTCAAATGGTAAAGAACACCGATCCAGTATTCCATTTAACACTTCAGTACTGTAATCCAATTGGGAAATGGAACATTAGTTAAAAGACCACGCAAATAAAAAGTGAGGGTCTATTCATCTGCTTGCCAAAAGATCTAGACTATCCGTACATTTAACAACTACCACAGTGTGACTCAACAAATAGAACATTACGTCATAGACATATAAATACACGTGGTTGAAAAAACACCTATGACAGAGGCAGGTTAAACTGGGGATCTGAAGTTTGCTACTGAACAAGTGCTTTCCTCCTTATAATAGGATCCACCTAATTCAGAAAAAAATATATAGGGCTTGATTTTCAAAGGGCCAAGAATGATGCAAGGAGCTTGCATCAGAAAGGATGATGCAAGGAGTTAGCTGCATCAAAACTTGCATCAATTCTGATTTTCTAATTTTGCTTGCATTAAAAAAACAGAACTGCCTGTGCCAAAGTGGCTTGCAACAGACTTGTGTCAAAAGAAAAATGGGTGTGCCATGTTGCAATGGGGCTTGCATCAAAAAAATAATACGCCATTCCCCCTATTTGATTTTCTAAGGTGGAAGCTGTCAGGACTGCGTCAAAGATGCATGCCACTGTTAGATCAGCTACAGCTGGTCTAACTTACACTAGAGTATATACAGAGGCCCACAGCTGGTGGGCAGACCTGACTTATGGTACTATGAATAGCATTCTGCTGCAAGAGTCCTGCATTGTAGACATCGTAATGCTTTTGTAGCATATAAAATATTGTTTCCAAAGGCCATTTCATCAGTTGTAATTTTTGACTCAGCTTGCATCATTTTTCACTCCATGCATCATGTTTTGGACTCAGCTTGCATCATTTTTGCTCCATCTTACTCATGCATCATATTTTTAACTCAACATCCGTCATTCTCAACTTGTGCCATTCTCACCCCATGTATCATATTTGTGATGCAAGGGTCCTCTTGCATCATTTTGAAAGACTTGGCTACAGAGAAAGCTTTTCTTGCTAAATATGGTGCATGATATTTGGTGCACATGTATTTGACACAAGGTGGTTGTTTGATGCAGCTTGTATCAATCTAAGGGCCCTGTGAAAATCCAGCCCATATATGCAGTTCAAGATTGACAATTTCAAATTGTTATATGCTGAGTCCTTGATTTACAAAACTCAAGATGTTGACCTAGCCCTTGATTACTTTATTACTACTTTCAACACTGCCTGTGACACCTATGCACCAGTAAAAAAGTGCAAAATCAAAGCACTCACAAATCCCTGGCTCACGGCGAAGCTATTGGCACAACTCAAAAGTAGGGATCACCTCTGGGCGACTGCAAGGAGCTACTGGCACTCTGTCGGACATCCAAAAATATAAACAGGCTCGCAACCACTGTACTAAACAGATCCGCTGATGAAGAGCTCCTACTTCAAGAATACCCTCTCCAACTCCTGGGGTGAAGAAATCCTTCTGGGACAACAAAAGAAATATCATGGGTCAGCAGTCCAAATCCTCTCCTACAATAATGAATGTGGATGGAACACTACATTAGACCCAGAGATCATTGCAAACACCCTAAATGATACCTTCACAGACCTTAGTGGTGTCCTCTCATCTGATTTCTTCACTGATGCTGACCCTCCAATTTCTACTTCTACTACTGCCTCTCCAACCAAACCACCCTTCCATTTCAAACTAGTAAAGGCACATGAAGTCTATAAATATGTAAAGAAGGCCATTTCTAAGTCCCAAGCAAGCAGCAACACTATTGACCTTAAACTTCTGTCCCTCACTCTGGAGGAAGTACTGCTCCCCCTCACAAAAATTTCAATCTCTCCCTCTGCTACAGCCAATTCCCTAGGAAATGGAAGGCTGCAGTTGTCACTCAGTGCACAAAGTGGTGATAAGTCACTGCCTGGTAACTATCGCCTGATATCAATACTACCACCTCTCTCTAAGGCCCTTGAGCGCTTGGTGGCGGACCAACTTTCAGACTTCCTGAAAAGCACAACATCCTATGCACCCAGCAGCATGGATTTAGGAAAGGGCACAGCACATCGACTGCCCTACTTGAATTCTCAGGAGCAATCCACAATGCCATGGACAAAGGAAACCTAACTGGAGCAGTCTACATTGACTTAACCAAGGCATTTGATACAGTACACCATGGCCTACTTATCAAACAACTGCTATCCCTAGGGCTCTACATGGGGTCCTGGTGACTGGGTAAAAATTACCTTGCTCAGCTCTCAATCTGTAAAAGTAGCTGGAGTTCTCTCAGACTCAAAACCGGTTTGCTCAGGAGTTCCCCAGGGATCCATCCTGGGCCCCCTCCTTTCAGCCTTTTCCTAAACTCCCTCCCAAATCCTCCCTGAACAAATAATCCTCTATGCCGACGATGCCATGATTCTTGCCACTCATAAAGATCCGAACCTCTTCGCCTCAACCTTCAGCATGCTTTTCTAAAGTTGAGATGTGGTTCCTTGAACATAAGCTAGTTCTAAACCACAAAAAAACTAAATCCATGCTCTTCTCTAACCTGGAAAACAAGAAACGGCAAGTCCCACTCACCATTAATACATACCTGGGAAATACCCTTGAACAAGTGCCAATATTAAAATATCTTGGAATCAACTTTGATCAAGGCCTAACCTTTGCAACTCACATTGATAGTACAACAAAAACTATTCATCAGCGAATTGGGATTCTGTATCGGAACCAACAGCTCCTTGCCCATTCTGCACTGAGGATTGCCATCCAATCCTCTATCATCTCAGTCATTGACTATGGCTTAGTTATATATGGATCTGCCACTACTACAGCATTTAGTCACATTACAACATCCCTAAATAAGGCCTGTCGGCTGCTCACTGGTGCACATTGACGTACCCACACATGAGAACTCTATGCTGACTCAGGTTGGTTGCAACTCTCAAACCGGATAAAGTACCTTACCTGCCTGATGGTGAAAAAATCCACTCTGGGCCTCACTCCACCTTGTATCCAAGACCTGTTATGCCCGAGCACTAGCACCTGTTTTATCAGAAGATCAGAACACCAGCCTCTCCAAGTCCCCATGCGGACTCCTCAGGACAAAGATCATTTGCCTATCATGCCCCAGCTGGCTAAATGCCCTCAGCACTCATATTACTGCTCCACCTCTCTAGGTATTTTCAAATCAAGGCTGTTCTCTCACCTTGCCACCTCCAGCTCCTGTGACTGCCCTGATTAAACCTCCTATTTTCTCACTACCCACCCTGTTCCGTTATTTGACAAAGACATGTTTGGGAAACCTTTTCTCCTGCTATTGTCTGCTCCCCACACCTTTCACTTACCCTCTCTGTTCTGGACTTTTTCCCTATTTGTTTCTCCTAATCTGGCATGACCTCTTTCTTGTAATAACAATGTGATTATTGATATCTCATGTCCTTTTGCACAAATGATTTGATATGTATTTGTATATGTTTTCTTGCTCTTGACACAGCACAAATTGTTGTGTTATCTATGTAACCTTTTTTTGTACTGTACCTAATTGAAGTGGAACCTTTGTAAAAGAACCTCTGGCTCAAAGGTAGTAATTCCTAGAACAATAAACTAAACTAAACTAAACTGAGAAGGGAGGTTTGATGTTTAGGGCAGGGTGTGTGAAAATGAAGGCTGGGAAAAGAGGGGGACATAAAGAAGGAGAAGGAGGAGGATGGGAGAGAGAAGATGAAGGGTATGAAAAAAGGAACATAAAAAAGGAAGGGGGTTATGGGAAAAGAGAGAATGGAGATTGAAGACAAAAGGAAGAAAGAGAGTTAAAGTGGAGAGTGTGTGCTCAGAAGCAAATGCCCAACAGTTTATCCTGACTAACCTGTAACAAATAAATAAAAATAAACGTGGTAAGTACAATTTATACAACATGTGAGGACACAGATCCAGTGTCATAAAACCACATATGCTTAGAATCCAGAATTTATCACACATATGTTGGATAAACACTGCCTGTCAATCATCCCCCCCATCATAAAAACACCACCCTATAATATAAACAAGGACATGCAATAGGGACCATGTGTGATACATTATTCATCTACATTCAAGCAGTTTTATCTTGGGCACATCACCCATGGCTTACATCACTTGTGAGGTTACCCATGGCCAAACTGCTCTTGTGTAGATAAATAATGTATCACATAGGTCCCCAATGCATAACCCCTATATCACCATCTCAAATTCCAGAATAGTACTACAGAAAAATAATTAAATTGACATGGTCATTCAATTCTAGGAGGTGTAAACCTTTCTAGAAAAAATCCATTTAGACTCCTTTTAGAGGAGTATGTTGGTTTGGTCACCTTTCCTCGTACATAGGGCCACATGCTCCAGACTTGTAAATGTCAGATATCTGGGGACACTTTGGTGATGGAGCTTGAAATGTGGGCCACGGGAGATGTCTGAATTGGCCATCAATGTAGAGTGAACATGCTCCTGGATCCTTTCCAGGAGACAATGGATAGTTCACCCTACACAGATTAGGCAGCAAGTTCACTGTATAACATAGATTGTAAAGGAAGTCCCACAAGAGATGAACTGCATAATCTCTACTGTCAGCTCCACTGATGGATGCACAAAGTGCTTGCTCTTCATACAAAAATGACAGACATTACACTTGCCACAAGTGTGTCAACCTACAGGCAGTTTTCCTGGCCACATAGTCTTAATGGAAGTTGGTGGCTCAACATATAGACTGTGGGTGACTAGAAACCCCAAGCTCCCCCTCCTTCTGTAGACCACTTTTGGTTTGTCCTTCAAGATTTGTCTGGATCCCCCTACACCCCCCAATGCTTAGAAATAATCTTAGCAGTTTTAGGTGCAACATGATTGTATTCTGTGATGGGACAGACTTCTCCTTGATCAAGGGCACTGTTTCTAGGTTTGGGTGGCAACAACTGGTCTCAAGGGATTTTTCTGGCTCTGTGGTAGGCCTCCTCTAAAAGGTCAGCCATATATCCCCTTGCAAGGAATTTTTCTGGGAGGCTCTTTGATTGGACATTGTGTAATGTTCCATGGTATAAAGCAAAAAGACTGGAGGGCTGCAGTATCTGTGAGTCTCCCAATTAAGTGGTGCAAAATAGCTGTCAGATCAGATATCCTGCAAGTATATTAGCTGGCCCAATAACAATAGTGTATAATATTTTATAAGCTCAGAAGAAAAAAATGATGGGCTACAGGAATTCAGTAGAGCCTTCCATGCCTAGTATAAGGGATTGAGTGTTAAGAGGGTTTGTAGATCATGGGGTAGATTCTCAAAGACATACGCATGGTGCAAGGGGCCTGCATCGAACATGAATGATGCAAGTAGCACCTTTCACCAAAATTGGTACCCAGAGCCATTCCCAAAAGCAGCCTGCGGCAAATGCAGGCTGCTTACCTGAAAGGGGACTTGTGCCACCCTTGTGACCTTCATCTGGCTGCGCCAGGTTGCAAGGCGAGTATGCACCAGGGTGGGGCTGCCACATTTCCTTAATCAGGATATTAAAAGCCCCACTGAGGCCACAGGACAGGGTGCAATTTAGACCAGCCAGGAGATGGTCTAAATGGCCTGCTCCACTGGGACTGCATGAGAATGAGGCTGCCAAGGGCATTTTGGCCCTGGGGAGTTGGCAGAGGATGTGTTGTGGGGGACAGACATGTCTGTTCAAATGGGAACTAGAACCCAGCGGGAATTCAGTAGAGCCTTCCATGCCTGGCTGCCACATCCCCTTAATCACCCCCACTGAGGCCACAGGACAGGGTGCAATTTAGACCAGCCAGGAGGTGGTCTAAGTGGCCTGCACCACTGGGACTGCATGAGAATGGGGCTGCCAAGGGCATTTTGGGGAGTTGGCAGAGGATGTGTTGTGGAGGACAGACATGTCTGTTCAAATGGGAACTGGAACCCAGTGGGGTGCATGTACAGCACATTGCAACATTTACAAGTCACTATGTCCACATACTGTACTGTACTGTACCGTACAATACAGTACAGTATGTGCACATAGGGGTATGTGCTACACACACACCCCACTGGGTGCCAGTTCCCATTTGTACAGGCATGTCTGTCCCCCACAACACATCTTCTGCCTCCCCCATCCATTTTGCCCAGAGGGAGACTCTGCACTGTACAAGAGAGGCCTCTGGCTAAGGCCAAGTTGCATGTGACAGGGTGAAATTAAGCCACTGTTAATATAAGTAGTTGGGGCAGGCAGCCAAATTGAATAAAATGGTGCCACCTGTCATAGCATGCAGGGTCTGTTAGCCATTCCCTCATCCTCCATTAAGTCAACGACCAACAGAAGGATATATACTGCAAGAAGGAAATGTTGTTATTGGGTTGTGGCAGAGTCTGCTGGTACTGAGATATCTAATGGCAGCAGCTGCATACGCCATGGGGATTATCCAGTCTGAGAGCCTGGGGAGTGTGGTGGTGCAAGGTTGGTCTGAAAATACAGATTAGCTTCCTTTGGGGACTGGAATTGCAGTTGTTTCTACTGAAAGTGTACAGCCAGGACCACAGGATGTACTGTAGCAGTGAGTATTGTAGCCCCCTATTTCTAAGGCCCTGCTTGACTTTGTCAAATGCCTACCACCTCTGTAGCACCCTGCTTGGCTTGGGTAATCTGATTAGATGACAGGCATTGGTCAGCCATGACAATGTCTTTTATTGCTCTGGCTGCTTGCACTATGATATCTTTATCTTGGTATCGAAGCAGTTTAAAAGTCAAGGGGTGAGGCTTGGCAATGGCTGTAGAGGGCTTTGCTTTGCACACCTGAGGGGCCTGAATAATCTCAGAATCAAAGACGCTGGGGTACAGGACCAGCCAAATTAAGAGATTAGTGCGCAGATGCTGGATTGGGTCTTTTCCTTCCAGCCCTTCTTTAAGACCCAGTATCCTGAGGTTGTTGCATCTCTCAAGTCCTTTTAGGCTCTCAGGTTTTGCAGTCTGCCACACTATCTGGGTCTCAGGAGCTGGCAGCTTGGTATTCTGTTCTGTCTACATGCCTGATAGTGTGGTAAACTGAGTTACAGTGTTGGTCACCTGGTCTATTAAAAATGTAATGCTGTCCACTGTTTCAGTCATGGTGCAGCATATGAAATCCAGACTCTGCAGTATGCTCTGAAAGGACAGTTTGCTGAGCAGCTTGCAGAGGCTCTGCTTGAAATGCGTAGCAGCCTTCCTGTAGAATTGCCATCTAGAGTGCTGGGATGGTCTGTGAGGGAGAAGAGTTTGCTAGACTTTTCTTTGTTTTTTGCAGGATCATAGGTGTCTCAAACATGACGAGTTCAGTAGACATACTCTCCTCTTCACTGTTGATGTGAAAATTGTTGCCCCCTTGTTGATGGGCTACTGGATGGAGAAAGATAACACTGGGGATGACCTGGAGCAAAAAGAAGTTAGGTGGCTATCTTGGCTAGGTACACACATGACCATATCAATACAATTTTTATATATGTTTCAAGCTCCTATAATGCTGTTACTGCAGTATCACCAATGTGACAGTTATTGTTCATACCTTTCACAGCTTAATTATTGTCTTATAGGCATACTTTAACAGCAAATGCAGATTTTACCTACTTATACTAGAACCAGCTATTTTACTAATTCTGAGTCCTGTAGTTTCTTAGATTCATCCCATTTTCCAGTTATGTACCTTCTATCTGTACCACAAATTTTCTCTTTCAGATTCCATGTATTTGAAAGGTATTTAAACAAATATTAGTAAATACTGAAAATATACAGTATATTGTGCGGTGTAGTTCACTGGATAAATGCCTTCTTGCTAAATCCCAATCAGTCTTCTTAATTGTTCTTAATTGTTCCTACTAAATTTAGGCTGCCAGGATAAACCACAAAGAAACAGAACAAAAACAGCACCCTTATAGCATGTTGCCTCAGTATTTCTCCAATAGTTATTAATGCTATTAACAAGATGCCAAAAATGCTGCACACTGAGTTTGAACAACTATGACCCCTTGGTGGTCCTCACTCATTGAAAAAGATGATAAAACTGTTTAACTGTGCCAATGAACAGTCACTTACGTGGTATCACAAGTTTTCTTTCAAGATAAAGTGCTCCCAGTTCATTTCTTTTCTCTGTTATTGTTTTGTAGGATGCTGGCTGCTGTCAGCACATCCTATAAAAAAATATATGTTACAGTAGTAACCTGCAGAGCATGTCAAAAAGCTATGCATGTCATTCTGGCTAAAATCCATAGTTAGATTTTCTTTCTGTTATACTGCAGATATTTTTAGTGAGCAGCATTATTTAGGGCTCACACATCACTTCATGGGCATGTAACCACCTAACCAGTAATTTTCAAAAACTGACAGAAGAACCAACTATTTTAGTGACCACTAACCACTTGGCTACCAGTTGTTTCACACCCTAATCATGAAGTTACTACTGGGGAAGGGGAAGGGGAGGGATTAGGATTGCTATTTACCAATTTTTAATATGCTGACCTTGTATGAAGTACCACACTGCTGATGAATGGTCATTTAAAGGTAGATAGTCCTTTGGTCATGATGGCATGGGACATAGTAGGGTGGGTGGGACTTAGGAGCTACAACCCTAATAGCACATTTCAAAACTCTGCATGCATATGATTGCAACCCTAATAGTTCATTTCCAACATTTGTGGAGTTTGAGTTTTGTGCAGTAACAGACCTGTGATGAGCAGTAACATAGATTTTATTCCAGAAAGAAAGAAAGATAGATATATAGATGGATAGATGGACAGATAGATAGATAGATAGATAGATAGATAGATAGATAGATAGATAGATAGATAGATAGATAGATAGATAGATAGATAGATAGATAGAGATAGGGAGGTAGGTAGATAGATAGATAGATAGATAGATAGATAGATAGATAGATAGATAGATAGATAGACAGACAGACAGACAGACAGACAGACAGACAGACAGACATAGGGGATATGACATAGACTGGCATAAGATATTTTGATCTTCATAAGAGGGCACTGAGCTGTTGATATCCCACGAGTGGCGAAGCCACAAGTGACATACAGTAGCAACAGAACAATACTATGCCCTCAACTGAAGATAAAAATTATATCTTAGGTCAGCTCATGGCATATTTGATTTATAAATCAGGTGTTTTGGTGGTTTGTGATAGAATGGTAAAATGCTACAGAAGTAAAAAAGCGAAACATGTAAGTCACATAAACTATATAGTCAAACAATAAATGGGATCTTACACGAGTTTTATCAGAGAAGGCGTACTGAGTCTTAATAGCTCATTTTCATAGATTTCCCTAGGGAAAAATAAATGAAGCTGGTCACTGAGCATGCCCAGGAATGTATGTCCACTTGAGAGAATACATTTCTGAGCATGCTCAGTGTGACAGAAATGAGGGAGGTTTTCCGATTATGCTCAGTAGTCTACTTCATTTATATTGCTCATGTTGCCCAAGATGACATGTTTACCCTGAAAAATTTATTTAACATTTGTTATACAAAGATAGATAGATAGACAGACAGACAGACAGACAGACATATAGATAGATGGATGAATTGTAATACCTAAATAATTCTGGAGATGCAACAAACATATTTTGTTTAATGTTTTTATGATTAGAGCCCTGAGTTGGTTTTGTCTCCTCCACTGATTATTGCTTTAATATACAAAAGGACTATGTCCCTTAGTATATTGACTCATTACTTCCAATAGCTTCATATGAAGTCAATACTATCTGTCATTAACCTGACACAAAATAGCAGTAAGGAGATAATGAGTTAAGTGATAGTATATTCTTCACACATCTACAGTATTATGCCTAAATCTTCAGTACAATCACTGAATGACTGTCTAATGTTATAGATTGTTCTTCTGTATGCTGGGGATTTATATAAAAATGTGAATGTCATCAGACAGAAGTCATCACCTGCTAACAATATAAACTTATCTATGGTAGCTCTGTATGCATTTTTACTTTGTTGCAGAAATTTGCTTCCACTACATTTGGGGAATAAATACATGGACACTTACATTTCACCAGATCATAAACCTGCAGTGACTATAAATCTTCCTTCTTAGTCCTTAAAAAAATTCATCTTTAAAGGCCAGTCTTCTGCCTATGAAAATTTCATTCCCTCTTTTTCTTGAAGGATAAACAAAACTAAATACAGTATCTTAACCATCCATTCCCATAAGGATGTGTAGCGGTTCAACATGTGAAATAAAATGGAATTTTTCTGGTACATAAATGAGATCTGCCAATTCCAAACTAACCTGATTGGCTTCATTATGGTGGTAACTATGGAAATGAATAGGGCCAAGTTATTAAGTGGAGTCACTCTAGGCATCTGCAGACCTCTTGATGCTGTACCCCATGAGGAAGTCATGGAGAATGGAGCACAATGAAAATCCTCAAAAAGTACTGGAAGTGAACAGTAAATTGGCTGGCAGGGAGGAAGCAGAGAATCGTGGTGGATGGTCAACTTTAAGAGTGGAGAGATGAGGCCACTTGTTGACCTAAAAATAATGCATCACACTGCTGTGCCAGCTTTAATGCTCACCCCATTCCATGAGTAAATAAATTGAGATGAATACAGTGTAGGAGAATGGGATGAGCATTAGGGTTGATGACCCCAAGGCACACCACTGACACCTATTGGTTTGTGCAGCGTGGGGGTGAGATGTTAGGTTTGGAAACGTTAACGTCACATTTCCCTACTTTTGTGGCTTTTACCCTTACTAGAGCATTAACAACATTTTTTATATATATGACAGGGATTTTGACAACTCACAAAAAGGGATTTCTCACGAAAAGGGATTTTGACAGCTCATGAAAAGGGATTATAAAAATTAATACCTTTATGCAAGCTGTCAAAATCCTTTATCTAACTGATCCTTTTCATGAGCTGTCAAACTCCCTTCATAATGAATCCTTTTTGTGAGGTAAGGCCATTTGGTCATCTCCTCACAAAAGGAATATTTAACTCATGAAAAGGGATTATAAAAAGTAATACCTTTTTGAGAGCCGCCAAAATCCTTTTTCACAAGTTGATCCCTTTTCATGAGCTGCCAAAATCCCTTTTCATAAGTGAATCCCTTTTCGTGAGGTAGGGCCATCTGGTTGTCTCCTCACGAAAAGGGATTTTGACAGCTCACAAAAAGGGATCAGCTTGCAAAAAGGGATTTTGTCAGCTTGCAGAAAGGGATCAGAAGTGAGTTGTGAAAAGGGATTTTTAAACTTAAAAACTAGCATTTTTTGACTAAGCTAAACTAAAGCAAAGGCGCAGAAGTGTGCAGGATGTCCCCATGAACAAAATCCACTCTTGGATATCTACAGAAGATATTTTTAATTATTTAATTTATTTTTTGCATATTTGGAAAGTGCCTTTGAGTCAAAGACTCATTTACAAAGGTTCCACATCACATTTAGTAGAACAATACATCAGTAAACACAATTCCAAAGCAGTACTCAAACAGACTTGTTACAGAGAATACAGTAAATGGCTAACAGTCAGATCCAAAGGAGTATTTGGACAGGTCTAAAACAGATTAGTAAAAGGCTCCAGGTAAAGAGGCGAGCAGGCTGCTTGGGGGGGGAGAGGGGGGGTGAGCCGGTCGGAGGCCATTGTCAGCGTAAGGGAGGCAGGGTGATCAATGACAGTTGCAGGGGGTGGAGGACTAGAGATGGTCTCTGAGAAAGGTTTTGAATGGGCCAATTCTGGTTTCATTAGCAAATGCACTGGGCAGACAGTTCCACAAAGAAGGGGCCCTGTGGCTGAACGATCTTTGGAATTGGGAGGCTCGACACCTGGGATCTGAGAGGAGCATCTTGCCAGAGCTACGGGTGTTTCTATGCATCAGGGCCAGTTGGATAATAGGGGTGAGGCTAGCGGGTAAGTGACCCAGGGTGATCTTTTTGGCCATATGACATGTGGAGAACCATATTCTACTGTCAAGGCTCAGCCAGTTAGTGGCAGTGTATAGAGAGCATATGTGTGTGAGATGATCACAGCCAAGGATGAGATGGCAGGCTTTGTTCAGCAAGAATCTGAGGCTGCCTAGGGCAGATGAGTTTGCAGCTCCATAAATAAGAAAATAAAAATACCATAGTCAAGGAGAGAGGACCAAGGAGGAGACAGCGAGCCGAAGAGCTTAAGGAGTAAGACAGTGTTTGAAGCAATAGAGGATTCTGAGATAGCCATTAAGGGTGGCAGACAGGTGATGGATGTGCAGGTGTAAGTTAAGGGCTGGGTCAAGGGTTATGCCCAGATATTTGAAGGTAACCACTTGCTCTAGGGGGGGTCAGATTGGTGGTAAGGATTTGAGGTAGATCGCCTTCCGGGAGTTCAGAGGATGTGAGAAGTACATGACTTTAGTCTTTTTGCAGTTTAGTGTAAAACGCTGTGTGGAGAACCATTTTTCCCTGGGGCAAGTTATAACGTTTTGTTTGGGCAGAAAAATGAAAACAAGATGATGACTTCCAAAAAGGGAATTTTATCTCATGAAGAGGGATTTAATGAATCCATCTTTGTGAGCTGTCAAAATACCTTTTCTTGATCTTTAATTCCTTTTTACAGCTGAGCAGCTATTCAAAAGACTGAACTGAGTATGCTCAGAACCCAAAATTTCAATATTGAATAACTTTAAAATGAATTAATATTTTTTTTCACCAAACCAATGCTGGCTTGTTCTTTTGGGCAACCTTTTTCTATCCTGAAAATTTCATGCCAAACTTCCATACGCTGTGTCCACAGCACAATGAGGAAAAACAGCCAAAATAGGCAAAACAATGCCACTTTTACAGTTTTTTCATTTATGTGCTACATGAAATCCCCAAGCCTTATTAAAATGAAACTTAATATGTCAAGAGATCTTCCCCACAGGACAGCACATACCAAATTTCATGTATATCTGTTGATCAGATGCAAAGTTATTAAAGTACAATATTTGAGGTTTAACATTAAACTACCTACTCAACCTTAATTATAGTGGTGCTACCACTTTGCTATAATATATATATATATACACACAAACATATATATAGGTGTGTTAACAGTATTCAAGAGACTTGGGTGTGCACTTAAAATAAGGTCTGTATTTTACTCATAATTTATTAAAAATACAGAATTTGTGCTCTGTACTGTTGCCAATATGGTCGAGAGATAGTGTGCGTAAAAAAAGGGTTTACATATTTTTATTTTATTGTGACAACATTTTAATAATGAAAATACCCTAAAAAAGGCAGCCATTTTGTGACATGGCTGTGCTACACATCTTGGTGACCATTAATTGTACTATATTTAAAGCACAATACTAAAGTTTTATTTTTTAGTGGACATAATGGATGTGTAACTGTTCTCCAGTGATTATTGATTTTATGCAGATGTAATTACATTTACATGATACCACATGTAATTTATTACTTTTGTACATTACTGTGCTGTATTACACAGCTGCATATTTTCTTTTGTGTATTCTGCCTTTATGCTTTGAGGTTTTTTCAGTGTAAGTTCACATTGCTTAATGTCTTTCCCCCACATAAATCTGCAATCTTAATACAGTGGTACATAAAGCCTGCTAGAAGCAGCAGCATCAAAAGCTCTGGCTCTTGCTGCCGTGTCCATGTTACCCACGTGGATGATGATGATGCTGGTATTGGTACAAACAGCCAGGACCCAAAGGTGACATCAGGCATTCAGTTTTGGTACTCTGGCTTGAAGCAAAACTGTTCTCTTCCCGCTGCTTCTCCCATTTACCATTCTTAAAAGCAGGTAGAATGAAGCGTCATCCATTTTAAGTCTGGTGCTCTTCTCATGAGTTTGGATGGATCTCAGAGGTCTCCAGTTTCTAGAAAACATGATCTTCAGCATTCTGCTACAAAACAGCAAGTTAAAATTCTGGGAGGCATATTAAATAGTGACTGGTTAAAGTGCAACAGTTATTCTGCCATTTTGTGGACAGAAAAAGTAAAGTATTCACCTTAAGACTTCATGGTCCTGCAGAGAGGTAGTAGGGGGAGGTTAACAAAGGGGGAAGGGAGTAAATTGGTGGGTGGTTGGTTGTCCTTACTCCAGTGCAGTGTGAGTATTCTAATTCATGACTTGCAGCCCTCCCAAATACAATACATTTTAATACAACTTTTTGCTGCTCTCTAAACTGCAACTGTACGATGTGGCATGGAACCCATTGAATGAAATACAAATATTGAGGTAGGATAGTCATTTTAACAGAAAGAACTCTGGAATAAAAAGGGAGGGGTGCATCAATCATTTATGCACATCATCCTTAATTTCATCATCTGGAGCTTGACAATTCTTCTGATATAAACCCTAAGGTTTTTGTCTATCCAAATCCCTAAATATTTCATTTTCTGGACCCCTCACATCAGGATACTGTTGCTTGACCTCTAATAAAAACACTTGATTAAAGAAATTAATTTCTGTTTTTTTTTCTGTTTCACACATACCCTGAAATTGAAATGAGTTTCTGGAGACCCTCCATTACTATTGGCAATGATTCTAAGCTACCAAAATACAATAACATATTGTCCACATATAGGGCAAGTTGAATATCCTGTTTTCTTAATGTATCCTTTGGGTATTCTGCTGCTGGTAGACTCACTGAGCAAAAAGGATCTATATACAGAGCAAGCAAGGTAGGAGCAAGCGGACACTCCTGGTGGGTCCCTCTTCCCTAACTAATCTGCTGTGAAAAGTGCCCACTCACCCTGATATAAGTACCTGGGGCAGTACACAACATTTGACTATAACATTTCTCAGAAACTCCATCTTTCCAAGGACATCATAGAGATACTCCCAGTCCACTTGATTAGGCATCTACTTTCTTGATGTGGCATGGGGATTAAATTGACCCCTTACTAAAACTGACCCTTCACCCTTTTCTAAAATTAAGTTATAAAGGGTCTTGTAAAATGAAAAATCTGATCACAGGATGGCATATGCAAAAAACAGGGTAATCAGAGAATCTTGACATAAGAACATTAGAATTTGCTGGCAGAAGGGGACCTCTTGATCCATCTAGTCTGCCCAGAATACCTACCCCCCCTTCTCTTACACTATTTCCTTTTGTGCACATAGTGTTTATCCCACACAAGTTTGAATTCTCTTACATTTTTTGAGTCTTCTACCTCTTGCACTAGGCTATTCCAAGAGTTGACCACCCTCTCAGGAAAAAAAGTACTTCCTGATGTTTTCCCTAAATTTACCTCCTGCCAGTCATAGATTGTGGCCTCTTGTATGACTCTTTGATTTCATCTGAAACAGGTTTACCTTCCATGCCATATTAATTCCCTTCATATACTTAAACATTTCAATCATGTCCCCCCCTGTTTCTTCTCTGTTCAAGTGAGTACAGCTGTAAGTCAGCCAGCCTGGTTTCATATGGCTCTTGTTGCAAACCCTGCACCATCTTCGTAGCCCGTCTTTGCACCACCTCTAGTCTGTTGATATCCTTCATCAACTGTGGCCTCCAAAACTGGATGCAATATTCCATGTGTGGCCTGACCAGTGATCTGTATAGTGACATTATCACCTCTTTTTCTGCTAGTTATATTCCTTCCAATGCATCTGAGGATGCCATTTGCTTTCTGCACTGCCCTTTCACATTGCTTGCTCATCCTAAGGTCATCTGTAATGGTTACACTAAGATCCCGCTCCCCCTGTGTTACTTCAAGCTGATGTCCTAGCAGCATGTATTCTTTCTTGAGGTTGCACTTTTTTGGCATTGAACTTCAATTGCCAATTTTTGGAATATCCTTCCAACCTATTCAGATCCTTTTCCATCTTCAAGACTCCCTCTTGAGTGTCCACCCGGTTGTCCGCAAACAGGCATACTTTCCCCTCCAGCTCATCAGCAATGTCACTGATGAAAATGTTGAAGATGATGGTGCCTCATACTGACCCCTGTGTCACTCCACTGGTCACCTTCCCACCCCTGATTGAGCCCCATTAACTAAGACCCTCTGTGTCCTATCCTTGAGCCAGTTTGCAGTGCAGTTGTCTATTGTCTGACTAAGTCCTGTATTCTCTAGCTTATTCATCAGCCTTCTATGGGGTAGAGTGTTGAAGGCCTTGCTGAAGTCTAGGTACACCATGTCCACCACCCCTCCCTGATCCACTGTTTTGGTCACCCAGTCGAAGAATTCTGTCATGTTTGTTAGGCATGATTTTCCTGCTGTAAATCCATGTTGCCTGTGGTCAAACTTTCTGGATTCTTTTAGATGATCCACTATTCTATCTTTCAGCAGGGTTTCCATAGGTTTGCCTACCACTGAGGTCAGACTGACTGGATGGTAGTTCCCAGGCTCTTCTCTGCTTCCACTTTTATGTAAGGGTACCACCACAGCCTTTTTCCAGTCTAGTGCTATTGTGCCACTTTCCAGTAAATTATTAAAAAGGTCAGTGAGCGGTGTTGCAATTTCTTCCCTTTAGAATCCTAGGGTGGATTCCATCAGGTCCCATTTCTTTGTCTACTTTTAGTTTGTAAGCTCTTCTAGTACTCTTTCTCTTGAGAAGTGGAAGTCATCTACTGTTCTACTGTTGCACACTGCCTTTCCCATAGTAGGGCCACTGCCTTGGTCTTCAATGGTGAAGACTGAGCAGAAGAATTTGTTTAGCACTTCTGCCTTGTCTTCATCCTTTTCAACCATCTGTCCTTCACTTGATTGTAGCCTGATTATCCCACCCTTTCTTTTACTTATGGACCTAAAAAATGTTTTTCCCCCTTTGTTACTCTCTGCACTATTTTCTCCTCTGTCTGGGCTTTGACTATCCTAATAGCTGTTCCCACTTCTCTCAGCTTTTATATGTAATGCTGCCTGTCTGCTTCTTTCTTTGTCTGCTTATAGTGCTTGAAGGCTCCTTTTCTGTGTTTTACTATTGTTGCTATTTCTTTAGAGACCCACAGTGGCTTTTTTTCTTCTTTTTGACTTGCTAATGTGCTTTGTGCACTGTTCAGTAACTTGAAGTAAAGCTGTCTTCAAGGCTTCCCAGCTTCTCTCCATGTCCCATGAGTTGTTGATTTCCAGCAAGTTTATTAACTGGATTTTCATGGTGTTGAAGTCTGTCTTGCAGAAATCAAGTATTTTGAGCTTTGTGTGACTTGATTCCACTATCCTTTCCACTGTTAACCAGACTGACCTGTGGTCACTGGTTCCCAGATTTACCCCTACAGTTATGTCTGAGATTCTGGTGTTGTTTGTTAGCACCAAGTCCAGGATAGTCTGTTCTCTGGTGGGGGACTGCACCAGATGATTAAGTCCTGCCCCCTTCAGGGCAAGTAGGAGGAGGAAAGGCGAGGAGGGATGAGGGGGGGATATGATTGAGACCTTTAAGTACATGAGAAGAATAAACAGGACAGGCACGGAGGGCTGTTCAAGGGAAGGGTGGGGAGAGACACCCAAGGTCATGACAAGAGATTGGAGGGTGGAAGGTTTAGGAGGGAGATGATGAGGCATTTCCTTATGGAAAGGGTGGTAGCAGAGTGAAACACACTACCTGCAGAGGTGGTGGCCTGTAAAACAGTGGGACGCTTCAAGAGGGTCTGGGATAGGGCAAAAGGAAGGGTCATGGGGGTAGGGTGGAAGGGACAGCTGCAGAGTAGGGGTACTAGCTGCAAAACTGAACAAACTCGAGAGACCAAATGACCTTTTTCTGTTGGCAATTTCAATATGTTCATATGTAAGTAGGAACTCTTTGCTGCATTCAGACAATGCCGTGAATGAGGACCAATGTATATCAGGTAGATTGAAATCCCTTATTAATAACAGGCCTTCCTTGTTGGCTATCAAGAAGATGTTTTCCTGGAGCTTCTTTATGTCAGAATCTTTGGATGGAGGTCTATATATGACTTCCATTCAGATGGGGGCTTTGTCCCCCACTCCTAGAGTGACCCACAGAGTTTCTGGTCTTCCCTGTTTTGCTTGGTCTTCTATTGCTGCAATTTCTTCTCTTACATATAATGCCACTCATCCCCCCTTTTATCCAACGCAGTCCTTCCTAAAAGAGTGCGTAACCTGGTATTGCGATGTCCCAGATATGATTCTCCATAAACCAGGTTTCCGTGCTGCTACCCAGTCTAATTTCCCTTCTGTCATTAAAGCGGAGAGGTCAGAGATTGTACTGACACACAGCCCTCCATCCCTGTTTTGTGTGGTGTGGTGAAGTAGTAGAATCATTATGCTGTATATCAATGTTGCTTCTCTTGTGCCTATTACCCTTATCCCTTTGCCTGTTATGGTAAGTGTCTTGATAACTACCGGTTCCGAGATCACTAAAATAGACCTGTGTCAAACTAGCTGTTGGTGAGGGAGGGGCTTCTGACACTCTTTTTGACACGTGGTGTCCTTGCTGCTTCTCCCCTCTCACTAGTTTAAATGGTCTGTGTGTACATCGTGTTTTTGTCCAAGCACTCGAATTCCTTGTTTGTTTAGGTTCAGATCATCGAATTTGTAGAAATCCCTCCCAGAATTTGTGCCAATTGCCAATAAAGCCGTGTCCATTTTCCTGGCACCATTGTATAAGCCAGGCATTGAGTTCAGAGATGTAACTCTCTCTCTCTGATTCTGTGCCTGATTCTGCCCTTTTCCCATACAGACAGGATCTCTGAGAAAGAGAGACTGGATGAAAGAGAATTAATTTTGCTGGCCAGATTTGTTATGCTTTGTTTAGTCTCTTCTACTGTGCAAGAGGCTATGTTGTTTGTGCCTGTGTGGAGGATGACATGCGATTTATGGTCCACCTTGTGTACAATATTCAGAATGTGGTCAGTGTCTCTCCACACAGCTGTACCTGGGAGACACCTAACAGCAACTTTTGTATGACTGGATTGCAGAAGGTGAGACTCCACACCTCGAATAATGGATCTCCGACTATTAGTATTTTCTTTTTGGTGGTTGGTTTGTTTGCAGTTTTGGGGGACTTTTCAATGTTTTTCTGTATTCGATACACCTGTTCCTTACTCTCCAATGTCTCTGTGTTAGGTGGCATTGGAGAGTATCTATTTGTTGTGTGCACAGGTGTGATTGTTCCAGTAGCTGTAGGCTTTGGAGCACTGTGGTTTTTGACCAGTTTCCAACTTCCTGGTCTGTTTGTCCTTTGGAGCAATGGGACCTGTTTGGTAAAGGACTGTTTGTTGGTGCTGTTTTGTTGTGTATAATGGAGAATGGTTCTTAAATAGTTTATCTCAGTTCTTGCTGCATGGAGCTGAGATCTTAGGTCCCTTAGGGCAGAACATATTGGAGAGTGTCTCACTCTCAGGATGTATGCTTTCTTGAAGAGCGAGCCACAGGTGTTGCAGTTCATGATCTCCATTTGAGTATGGATGAAAATAGCATGAGGATTGAAGAAGTGCGGATGTAGAAGTGGACAAGCGAAAAAGATAATTATTACTTTTTTTATCCTGGGAAGGAAGTGTGGATGAAAAAAAAAGGTTGTTTATGGTAGGAGCCTACCTGTCTGTACTCTGGATGAAAGTAAGCAGGAAACAAATACGAGTTTAGAGTGACAAGACAAAATTGAAAACAAATGTGCTTTTATGGGGGGGAGGGGGGTTACCTTGCCTCTTCCCATCTCACAACAGGATGTGGTATAGGTAGGTCACCTATAAGAGTGGAGTGCTCAGGTGTGGGTTTGAGGGTTATGCTATGTTTCCCCTGCTGCCAAGTAAAAAAAAAAACAGGCCTATGTAATTAGGAGAGGCAGGAAGGGGGTGGGGCCATGTAAACCCTATAAAGGGGGATAACCCAGGGGTGAGTGGGATTAGGGGGGTAGGGATGGTGGGCAGAACCTTTGTTTCTGCTACCTGTAAAAACAATTAGTGATGTTCTATCTTTTAGATGTACCAAGACCTTGTTAAATAAACTGCACATAAAACTAAAGTACACACAGAACTGATAGGATGGAAAGAAAACTTGTTGTTTTTATGTTAAAGAGCAGGGATTAAGTGTGCCGACAGCTCCTTATGCTGAGAGAGCAGCCGCTGACTGTGTCTGAGCAGAGTGAGCAAGGAAAGAAGCTGCCTCAGTGGAGAAAGGAGCCCAGACTGTGCAGTTCAAAGAGAATTCAGGCAGAACCGCTGTCAAGAAATCCCTGCTTCTGCACCTGTTGAAGTCTGCCTTCCCTCTGTGATTGGTCTCTCTCCCAGTTGATGAAGTTCAGTGAAGCTCAGCAGACAGTAAGGCTAGGGGTAGGACCTCACTTGGCATATGCCTCCTAGGGTTGCCCATTGTGTCTGAGCTGTTGCTTCTGCTTGTTTCTGGCTGAGAGCTTTCTATTAGTTGACCACTATTTCAGTAGTGTGTACAGTAGTTGGTGAAGATCAATGAAGCTCAGTAGACAATAAGGCTAGGGGCTGGACCGCTCTTGGCATATGACTCCTGGGGGTGCCCTTGGTGTCTGAGCTGTTGCTTCCAGCTAAGATCTTTCTATTAGCCAAGTACAAATGCTGATCTACATACAGCAGTCAGGATTTCTGGGTAAGTGTTCCAACAGCTACTTATGCTGAGAGAGCAGCCACTGGCTGTGTTTGAGCAGAGCGAGCAAGGAGAGAAGCTGCCTCAGTGGAGAAAGAAGCCCGGACTGTGCACTCCAAGGAAGATTCAGGTAGAACCACTGTCACGGAATCCCTGCTTCTGCACCTGTCAGAGTCTGCCTTCCCTCTGTGACTGATACTTCAGCTATCAATGGTACAAATCTGTCTTCCCCTATCAATGGTACAGAACTACCTTTCTTATCTGCTACCTGATCTAGTACCTCAAAAGTAATATGGTTACTGTAGGTTTTAAATTTCCCCACTCCTCTTGCAAGCCTTATAAGAGGAGAAGAGTGATTGCTGGTAGCCAAAGTTCTTTAACTTTTAATTCTCTACCTTTTATAAATTGATTTCTTGGAGCAAGATAAAGTCTGCCTTAAAACTTTTTAATCTGGGATAAGATCTGGTGACAGTTATTGGGACTATTCAAGCCATTTGCATTATAAGACACTACCAAAGAATCACTATAAAAAAGTCCACCAATAGTTAATGGTTTCAAATTCCTTTCGGTCAATGAGACTCATTAAAGTAAACAACACCTCTAATATGACCCTAGAACTCTGGTAGTTCCCCCTTGCAGCAAACCTAATGGCAAAGGTATTAAAAAGAAATAAAAACAAACTATCCAATCTTAAACTGAAAAGTAAAACTAACAAAGTTAACAAACAGTGTACTGTAACATCTTTTTCTACTTCGAGGCCTCTCATAGAGAATAATGGCTCAGATAATGAACCCCATTCTGGCTGAGATTCTAATCACCTCCTCAGGCATGGAGGGAGATGGGCCTCTTTAGGTTGTGATGGGAACCCTTCCTATTTGGTTCCCTCCCTTGGAAGATACTGTTTGTTAACTTTGTTAGTTTTACTGGGTTTTTGGTGCAGGGACCTCCCCCTTTTGTAAAATTTGGCACAGGGTCCCTGACACACCAAGTGTTTGCTGCAGCCCTAGAGTGATGCACCTTCCATTGCTCTAAGGGGTCTTTGAAAATTGAGCCCATATTCTTAAACGGAGGGTTCAGCAAAGCATCAGTCAAGGGAATAGGTCTGTGGCACTAGTGCAAACAGATTTAGGCAAATCATACTCACCAGTGCATAAAACTGCTGAACAGAGAGGGAGTAGCTGTAATCAAAACAGCTTTGTCTATTTCAAATGTTCAAGGGTGTTACTCCTCCTCCTTCTCCACTGATCTCAAAGAGCTCTGGTAAGCAACTGATGGATTTATATCATTGTAGCCACAGCAACCAGCTGGCCCCTGCTCCAAAACATCAGACACATCGCCATCTTCTACTTACTGTAGTGACTTCCATTTTCTCCAAGACTTTGATGATCTGTGCAATCTGCCAGCCATGGTCCTTAATGCCATGGCCTGCTTCCTCAGTTATTGTGTACAACCTGACCCCCTGTGCCCAAAAGGCTCTCAGGCAGGCTAGAAAAGAGGTTTGGAAATGTATTTGATGTTCATTGAGAGGCTGGATAATTCCCAAATATTCTTGCGACTTGCTAAATAATCTCAGGGGTAGTCATGATCAAAAAATAAATTTGCACCTCTTTTTGTTTCCACACCAGCCCAAGCAGCTCATCTTTATCACAAAAACTAGAACAATTAAAACTACTAACTAGGGATGCTCGGAATTGGCTGATTTCGATACAATTGGACCAGTTAGGAATTTTTGATTTCTAATCAGTTCCAAGCCATATGCTAAAAGGAATTCATGACTGGAACCAGATTTATTTCTGGAATCCTAAATCATTAATTTCTAAGATTTTAAGATTGCAATTTGGAAAATCCTAATTCCAAAAATCAGTTCCAAATTTGATGAATCCGATTCTGTTTGGTGGATTCCATGCAAGCCTATTGCTGACCTTGGATATGCTTTCAGATCATAGGGCCATGGAACCAGGGCCTTTTGGGCCCACTTACATTGAAATGTCTGGATTACTGGAATAGCCAGTATGTCCCATAGCTGGACTAGCCAATATGTACCACAGCATATCCTTCACAAAGTCAGTCATATAGCTCATTGCTAAGCCTTCTGTCAGTCCATTTACCCACACAGTATCACAGCATGATCTCCCTTCTGAGTCCAGGCATTTATCATGCAAGATCAGAGTATGATAGTAAAGCTGCTGTATAGCCTGGTTGAGCTGTGTGGTGCCTTCTTCTTTCTGATGCCCTGTCTCCTCTATCATTTCAGGCTACTTTTCTACCATCTGCCTTCTTGGAGTTTAAGCACTTGAATTCTGCTTTCTTTTCTTTTCTTTTCAAGAAATGCAGGTCACTTTTAGTAAGATTTCAAATCATGTTCTGGTGGGTTTCTTGTTTCCATGTCCATATCATAATCTAGATCACGATATTTCAACAGACACACACTACGACTTTGACCATAGTCCTGGCACAAACACTAGCACCCGTGTTAAGATTCACTTGCTTTTAGGATCTTGACAGAGTCATCCTGTCACCTTCTCCCTTTCCCAAGATATTTTGATGCAAGGTAATGATGTTTCACCAAATTAGGAAGGGTTTTTAGCAGCAGGGGAACAGAGATCACATACAGCCTACCTGCTCATCTCATGACATCACCAGAAGTCCCTCTAGTCTTTCAAATAAAAGTCACTTTAATAAATCTCACTTCTTTAAAGTACATAAAGAAAATCACAGTCCCAATGTGATGTTTCTGAAGCTGGAGAAGAACAGTGGACTTTAGGCAGTGATGATCCATCATGTCCCAGAATAAATAGTTTACTAGCTTTGCACCAGAACAAATACCCCTGTCTTCCCTCTTCAAGTATAAATACCCCTTCCCCTCAATCTGCTGATACCCACACTGTCTCAATATAGATACAACTGCTCCCTCCTCCCATCTGTAGTACCCACCCTATTCCAGAATGAATACCCCATTTCTCATCTGCTGAAACCCACCCTTTCCTAGAATAAAATGAATGCCTGTTCTCCTCCCATGTGCTGATACCCATCCTGTCACTTACACACCTGGTCATGCCTGCCATTGCTGCTGTCGTCACCACCTCTACAGTTTCTGATGCCCAGTGCACTTCCTTAAGATAAACACTCTCCAGGCTTTGTGTGCTGCTTTTATCAGCACCGCTGTCTTTCACTAGACTGCCTTCTCCTGTGCTCATTTAGTCTCTCATGCCACACCAGTCCTGCAAGCATGCACACTTGTAGTGTTATGGGAGACAGTGTTAGAGCAGCCGGCTGGAGGAAGCATAAATGTAAAATATGTTTTTTTTGTTTCATTGTGGATTCCAGGGAGTGGTTCCAGGGGAGTGGATTCCAGGTTTTATTTTGACAGATTTGGGAGGAGATTGTTTTCTTTATTTCAAAAAGGAAGCAAAAGCACTGTAAGGTGAACCCAGTACATCACACAAAGAGTATGGATCTACATGGGTCCACCAGGTTTTGTGAGGTCTGAGAGGTGGGCTGATTCTCTTTGGAACAGTACCTTCATTCTCAACTGACAGCTGAGAAGTGTCTTTTTTTACTAGTCACTATTGACAAAAGAATATAGCTGCTTTTGATAAAAAAAAGTTTGAATGTATTACAGGTATTATTTAAATTATTTCTCAGTTTATTAACTTATTTTACAAGCATAGTAAGACAGTCCAGAGCATTGGTTATGTGGAGTTAGTGTACCTGCAGGTGCTAAAGACAGCACAATCACATCATTCCTCACTATGTGCCTAGCATGCATCAACCCTGGACAACCAGTGCCCAGTCATGTCTTATTGCTTTTTTCAATCACAAGAATATGTAGTACACATTTGTGAAACACATACAAACAACAGAGAGAGAGAAATAAGTGCCCCAGCTTTTTCTTTCTCTCTCCTGTTTGTGTCTTATTGCTTATTTAAAAAAAGCAGCAACAGTTGGAGACAAAAATCAAACATAACGTCAAAAAGCATACAGTTTTATAAAAAATTCAAAAGCTTTTCAATGTATGATAGTTTCACATTTTGGTAATTTCAATTAAAACATATGTTTCCTCAGTTTGAAGACTGCAGGAATCATGTATTATAAAATTAGGGCTGTTGTGAATTAAGCTGATACTTCCATTTTGGATGTCTGGTAACATCATAACACAGAAACATAGAATTTTATGGCAGATAAGGACCGCTTGGCCCACTCAGTCCACCCATTTCCCTACCTGATGGATAAGCTGCAGATTCTAGTTAATCAACAGCTTACTTCCTCCTGCCCCCCAGTAGAATTGCCTTATGCCTGTCCCATGCATTCTTGAATTCTCCCACTGTTCCTGACTCCACAACCTCCTCAGGAAGGCTGTTCCATGCATCCACAACTCTCTCTGTGAAAAAATACTTTCTAACATTACCTCAGAGCCATCCCCCATCTTCAAATTGTGCCCCCTTGTTGCACATCTCTTCTTCTGAAAGATACTACCCTCTTGTACCTTGTTAATTCCCTTGAGATGCTTGAAAATTTCTATCATGTCCCCCCTCTCCCTCCTTTCCTCAAGGGTATACATATTAAGCTGCTTTAGTATCTCCTTGTATGTCTTCTGGTGCAGACCTTGCACCATTTTGGTTGCCCTCCTCTGAACAGCCTCCACTCTATTCAGAGTTTCGCCCTTGTTTGGTTTAGGCACCTCCCCCTCCTCATCAGTTGTGAATACTGAGCAGAAATATTTGTTCAGTATCCCTGCTTTTTCACTGTCACCCTCTGCCCACATTCCCTCCCCTTTATTAAGTCTTTGTATCCCTTCCTTGGTCTTTCTTTACTCCCATAGGTACCTATAAAAAGTTTTATCCCCCTTCTTAACAGAGTTGGCTATTTTTTCCTCAGTTTGTGCCTTTGCTATTCTGACTGTCTTCCCTGCCTCCTTCTGCTTTAACTGATACAATTCTCTGTCCTGCTCCTTCTGTGTTTCCTTATATTTCCTGAATGCTATTCATTTCTCCTTAACTGTTCCTGCCACCTCTTTTGAGAACCATAGTGTTTTTTTCCTTTGTTTTGTTTTATTGATTTGCTTCACACAAAGGCTTGTTGCCTCTGCGATGGCTGTTTTGATTATTCCCTATTGTTCCTCCACCCTTCCTCTTGCCCATTTGCTAGTGCTTTTCTAAGGCACTCTCTCATTTTCCCAAAGTCAGCCTTCCTAAAGTCCAATACTCTTGTTTTTGTATGGCTTGACTCTATGGCTGTGTTTATTGTGAACCACACTGTTTGGTGGTCACTTGTTCCTAGATGGCTACCCACTTCCAAATCTGAGATACTTTCTCCTTCCCCATTTGAGAGTACCAGGTCTAAGATTACTCCCTTCCAAGTGGGTTCCAACACTAGGTGTCTGAGGCATGCCCGCTGTAGGGCAAAAGAATGACCCTGCTCTTGGATGTGCCTGCAGCAAAGGTACTCCAGTTAGCATCTGGCATATTCAGGTCCCCCATCAATAATATCTCCCCTTTGTCTGCCATTTTAAGGATGCCTTCTATCATTTCCTTGTCCATTTCCTCCCCCTGAGATGGGGGTCTGTACACAACCCCCATGCGGATTGTGGTGCCATTTTCTGTCTCCAAGGTGACCCATAGTGACTCATCCACTTCCTGTTTACTCTTTAGTTCTGATGCTTTAATCCCTTCCCTTATATAGAGAGCTACTCCTCCTCCTCCTTTTTTTACACACCCTGTCCCTCCTGTAGACTGTGTATCCTGGTATGTTGACCTCCCACTCATGTTTCTCTGTGTACCATGTTTCAGTGACTGCCACAATATCCAGGCATCCCTCTTCCATTAAGGCCGCTATTTCAGGAAGCTTGTTGCACAGACTATGGGCATTGGTACTCATTACCTTCCATTTATTTTTTATGGACTTACCTCTTTTAGCCCCATCCCTGTCCTTAACACCTTTTTCTGCATTTATCCCTGTCCTGCTCCCTACTGACTTCTCTGCCTTGGTGTTTACCTCTCTAGCCTGCGCTTTGTTGGGGGAGGCTGGGATTTCCCTACTCCTTTTCAGTGCCTCCCCCCTTGGCTAGTTTAAGTACTTGCCAATGAAGCATTTAAGCCTGTCACCCTAGGATACTGGATCCCCCTGGACAGAAGCAGACCATCGCACCAGTATAAGCCTGCATCCCTCCAGGTGGCTCCCCAGTCCCCAATGAAGCCAAAACCCTGTGCTCCACACCAGTTTTTCAACCATTCATTGAATCCCATGGTGCAGAATACCCTAGCATCATCCTTGCCATAGACAGGCAGCACCTCTGAGAAGGTTACCGTACATGCTACTTGTCTAAGGTCCCTCCCCAACTCCACAAACTCCTCTTGTACTGCTCTGATCCCATTTACAGCCAGGTAATTTGTCCCTAGGTTGAAAATGACATCCAGCTCCCTCCCTCATGCAGCTCCTGCCAAGATCCTGAGGATTCGCTTCCTGTCCCTCCAAGCCATGGCGCCAGGCAGGCATCTTACCTCCCTATCCCCTTCCTCCCCACGTCTACCCCCAATGATTGAGTCCCCACCAGAAGTTGTTTTTTTCCCCTGTGGGGTCTCGTGTCACCCTCCTGTGGGTCTCCTTTGTGGAGGTTCCTTGGTCTCTACTGCAGGTGCCTCCATAGAGGAACCACTCTTCACCAGAACAGCATATGAATTGTGGAGAGCTACAACTAGAGGGATGCACCTCTGTTCCACCACTCTCTTCCTCCCTGAGCCCACCTTGGTCCAACTTCTCCTCTTTCTTGGCAACCTCTGAGGTAATGGTGGTGGCCCTGATGGTCCCTGGGTGGGGGAAGAGGATTCACGAATCCTAGCCAGGTCAGCTTGGAGATGGGCAACCTCCTCCCTCAGACCAGAGAGGTGCCTGCAAACAGGGCAGCATCGCAGCCTCCAGAATTTCTCCCGGAACACTGTTGCTCCACAGCCATTGCACTGCACCACTCCCATCTTGACTTATTTTGTGTCCCCTCTCCTGTTGCTTTGTATGCTTATTGTCTCCTCCCTCTATGTATTTTTACACTTACTTTCCTACTGCCTATGTGTCCTTACAAATCTCACCCTTCCTTTTCTGGGACAGGATCTTCCTGTAGTCTTCAGTAGTCTCCTTCCTCTGTGCTTGGATTCAGACCTCCAGCAGCGGGGGATAAAGATTTTTTTTTAGGTTCCTTCAAGGTTGCTGAAACTAATGTGTCTCAGTGATCCTTCTCTTCCTACTGCCAAACAGGAAGTTCCTGTTGTCAGTCAAATTCAGTGTCTATAAAACTAGAACTGGCTTTGGGTGGAGAGGTGGGGAGGAGGGAAACTTGCAAAAAATATGTAGTTCTGGACTTTTGTTTCTTGCTCTGCAGCCAGTTCCCTTCTGCCAGAAACAGCTGGAAGCTGTAATTGGAGACAGCTGCTTTTGTATACCTAAGCTGCTAAGCCACACCCCAAATTAGATTCACTTTCTGCTCTCAGTAAATTAAGGTGATACTGCCCCCTTCCTCAGAAAAAAAACATTTTTTTACTTAAATGAGACCCCCTTCTTCTAATAAAGTACATGTTTGCTTAATCTAAACAGGTACTACACCTGCTGAGGCAGAAGTGATTAATTAGTAAAAAATCTGTAGTTCTGGACTTCTGTTTCTTGTTCTGCAACCAGTTCTCTTCTGCCAGAAACCATTTGAACTTTGTTCTTATGGCATATAATACCACCTTTGCTGGAATTACTGTCTTTTAATTCATGCCTGCCTGTAAATTGTGCTGTTTATTATTTTTGTTTTGTAATTAGTGCTCTTTTCTCCATGAGCGACAGATGATCCCATTGTGCCTCCCACCTAAGTCCCATCTCCCCTACATTTCCAGGACTTACCCTACCACCGTGTTCCTCCAGGGCTTACTCATGACTCCCATCGCAAAACTGATCTGATTCCATAGCATTGACTGATCATTGGGTGTAGAGCCTGTGGTTAGCTGGAGGTCATCCTGCTGACTGAGGATTTTGACTAGTTGTTCTGTCCCTCCTCATTGGAGTAGCATACAACTGAGTCAATGACAGCACCATGCACACACTTGTGCATGGCACATTGGAATCCTGACACTCCGTTCGCTGCCTAGTGGTCCCTGCACCCTGACCCCCAGCCACTGCCAGGGGCCAGACTAGCACAGGGCTCCACACCACCCCTTCCCCAGAACAGGAGGGCAGTCAACCAGACACTCACTCCTCCTCCCCCCAGCCAATCCTCCGACAGCCCAAGTTGACTCCGAACCTGGGTTGTCAGCACCCAAAGCAGTAGTGCTACCACTACATCAGTGGGCTGGCACTATTTATTATATTTATTGATTCCAGATAGCTTTTAAAGCAGAATAATATCAGGTACCACACAACAGCCTCTCCTGTAGTTCAAGTTTCAACAAACATTTATAATCTTATGCCATTTTGTCTAATTTACCACCAAAGTCTTTAACCAATTTAAATGACTCTTATTCAAACTGTGTAAGTAAAAAGAGTTGCCTGACAAACTGCAGATATTATTTGGTGACTAACCAAGTCACTTGTCTTGTCTACAGAGGTGCTTTGCTAGAAGGGATTTGGTGAGTGGTAGCTTAGACACTGTGTAGTATTCATCAGCCTCAAGGCCAAGGTCATGCAGTAAACAAGTACAGTACATCCTCCTCTACAATGTGCTTCATATTATCACACAAAAAGTGAAAGGTCATACTCTATTTCATATTTTCCAATAACCTTGCAAGCAAACTTATTGCAGAAGGTCTTTAGTTGTTTGGGTGAAGTGCCAGTGCCTCCAAAGTGCCTAGCTATATTTGTAAGCAGTGTTTAGAGCAGAGTGATAAGGTAGCAAGCAACCTGCTTTACAGCAGGACACAGAATAGACCACCTTTCATTTATTAGCTCTAGGAAATAGCCTGATAGGCAACTAGCTGCACTGTATACTCTAAATCAGTTACTAAGGAGGGGGCTTGTTTTATAAATTATAACAACAAATAATATAGGCAAATTAAACACATTTACAAATAGATTTTCCAAATGGTCACTTCAAAAATGTAATTTAAAAATCAGGTGAGATTCACATCTGACTTCAGAAGCTCATTAAACCAGCCTGGGCTTGAGTACGAGTTATAACAACAGTTTAACTGCTGTGCACAGATAACATTGAAACATAAAATTAGATGTCAGGTAAGGACTGCATGGCCAGCCTACTCTGCCCAGTTTTCCCTACCTGCATTTTTACTGCAGACCATACTTGATCACAAGCTCTTTCTTCCTCTCCTTCCTTTCCACTATGATACCCTTATGCATGTTTCATGCATTCTTCAAACCCACCAGTGTCTTCACCCACCATCTCTGCTGGAAGGCTGTTTCAGGAATCTGCCACTCTATCTGTGAAGAAGTACTTCCTCACATCTCTCCTGAATCTACCCCCTCCAGCTTCATAGTATGTCTCCTTGCTCTTGAGCACCTTTTTGTCTGAAACATACTGCCTCCTGTACCTTGTTTACCTTGCCAGGTATTTAAAGGTCTCTATCGTATCCCCCCTGCTCTCTTCTGGGGTGTACATGTTGAAGTCCTTTAGTCTCTTCTCATAGGGCTTTTGATGCAGACAGTGCACCACTTTAGTTGCCATCCTCTGGCTCTCCTCCACTCTGTCTATGTCCTTCCATGGATGTGGTCTCCAAAACTGGACACAGTACTCTAAGTGGGATCTTACCAGTGATCTATACAGAGGCAACAGCACCTCCCTCTTTTTTGTTGGTGATACCCCTCCCTCTACACCCCAGCGTCTCACTAGCTCTTCCAACTGTCATGTCACACTGCTGAGTCACCTTTAGGTCATCAGATCTGATTGCCCCCCAGGTCTCTTTCCAGCTTCATAGACGTCAATACCACTAGACCCATTTTGTAATCTGCCCCTGGGTTTCTTGCCCTAACTGCATTATTTAGCACTTTTTCACATTGAAACCGAACTGCCATACCCTTGTCTACTTGTCTAGTTTTCTAAGATCTCTGCTAATCTTTTCCATCCCCCTGGAGTGTCATCCTATTGTAGATATTGGTGTCACAGCAGGAAAGAGGCAGACGTTTCCTTCTAGCCCCTCTGCAATGCCATTTATGAAAACAATAAAGAGGACTGGCCCCACTACTAATTCCTGAGGCTCCCCACTAGTCACCCTGCCTTTGTCTGAGAGAACTCTGTTTATCACCACCTGCTGTCACCTATCCTCTAACCAATTTCTTATCCAGTTTACCAACTTTGGACCCACTCCTAAGCTAGCCAGCTTGATTACTAGTCTCCTATGTGGAACAGTGCTGAAAGCCTTACTGAAATCTAGGTAGGTCACACCCACTGCTCCACCGTGATCTAATTCCTTTGTCACTCAGTCAAAGAAATCGATCAGATTTGTCTGACATGACCTCTGTCCTGTGAATCCATGCTGCCTTGGGTCTTGTAACCTACTGGGTCCAAGATATTCCACAATCCTCTCCTTCCTTTCCTTTAATCCTTTCTTTCAGCAGTAATTCCATTAACTTCCCCACCACTGAACATCACAAAACAAAATTCATGAGAACAAGATTTTATTTGCAGCAAATCATGAAGAGGTGAAATGACAAAATGAGGTAGAGTTTGGAAAATCAGTTTATCCCAAACATATGGAGATTGAGATAATGGAGACATACAGCCTAATTTAGAGTAAAGAAAGTGGAGCATTAAAACTGGGGATAATACTCAGCTGTACTGTACTTGTCATTTACACTAGATGGGTGTGACATGGTATCCGTGCTGATTCCATGCCTGCAAGAAATCTCCTGATAGCCTCCCACTGGCTAAGTATGACTCAAGACAGAGTTGTTACTGGTAGAACCAGACCCTTATACAGTAGGTTGTAATCCAAACTACACAGGCATCCTAACAAAACCAGACTGAATACATAATAACAAACCAAATTGGTTTATTGTGTGACATGAACACAGAGGACATGGTTACATCAGTGCTTTGAGCCCTAAACCAGATTCTTTGTCAGGGGTGAGGGCTCAGAACAAACCTCAAGTATTTAAAGCTGCTCACTTATAGGTACAGTAACTTCACATTTAGAATATCAGATACATAACACGAGCTTCCTATCTCCAGAACAGTTCAGTATAAAAAATACAAAGTTCAAAACAGCATTCCTTGCAGGCATGGAATCAGCACGGATACCATGTCACACCCATCTAGTGTAAGGGGGGAGGTACTGATAAAAGGCAGGAAAAGTCAAGCCTCCCCCCACAAAACATGGCAGGTAGTAGGGTAAACAGTGAGGTACAGAGCTCAACATAGGGCAGGATGGGGGTAAATGGTAAAATAGATAAGAGCAATAAGAGCAGGGATGGGGGGAAAAAAGGATCAAGCCAACATTAAATGGAGGGCAATGACTACTAATGCCCATAGTCTGGGAAACAAGCTTTCTGAGCTAGTAGCTTTGATGGAAGATGAACAATTGGATATTGTGGCAGTCACAGAAACATGGTACACCGAGAACCATGAATGGGATGTCAACACACCAGGGTACACAATCTACAGAAGGGACAGGGAAGGCAAAAGAGGAGGTGGAGTAGCTCTATACATAAGGGAAGGGATCAAAGCTACAGAACTAAAAAGTAAAGGGAGAGGACAAGAGGCACTCTGGGTTACCTTGGAGATGGGGAATGGCATTGCAATCCGCACAGGGGTTGTATACAGACCCCCATCTCAAGGGAGGAAATGGACAAGAAAATGATAGAGGACATTCTCAAAATGGCTGAAAAAGGGGAGATACTGTTGATGGGGGACCTGAATATGCCAGATGTTAACTGAAGGACATGCACTGCAGCCACATCCAAGAGCAGGGTCATTCTTGATGCCCTGCAGGAGGCAGACCTTAGACAGCTAGTGCTGGAACCCACTCGGGAGGGAGCAATACTAGACCTGGTACTCTCAAATGGAGAGAGGATCACAAATTAAGAAGTCAGTAGACATCTGGGAACAAGCGACCACTGCACAGTGTGGTTCACAATGAGCACAACCATGGAGATATGCCATACAAAAACAAGGATACTGGACTTTAGAAGGGCTGACTTTGGCAAAATGGGTGAATACCTGAAGAATGCACTAGCAAATGGCCAAATAGGAGGTGGAAGAACAGTGGAAAAATCAAAACTGCCATCATAGAGGCAACAAGTCTTTGTGTAAAACAAATAAAGAAAACAAAGCGGAGTAAAAACCACTATGGTTCTCAAAAGAGGTGGCAGAAGGTTAAGGAGAAAAGGCTGCATTCAAAAAGTATAAGGAATCACAGAGAGCACGACAGGAAACTGTATCAATTAAAGCAGAAAGAAGTAGGAAAGGCAGTCAGAATAGCAAAGGCACAAACCGAGGAAAAAATAGCCAACTCGGTCAAAAAAGGGGATAAAACCTTTTATAGGTACATTAGGGAGCATAGAACGGTTAAGGGAGGGATAGTGAAGATTAATAAAGGAGAGAGGAGGTGGGCAGAGGGAGACAGTGAAAAGGCAGAGATACTGAATGAATACTTTTGCTCAGTATTCACAAAAGAAGATGAGGAGCAGTTACCTAAACCAGACAATAGAAGCACTCTGGGTAGGGGGATTGATACCAGTCCATTCACAGAAGAAAGAGTCCTGAAAGAACTCCTAAAAGTCAAGGTGCACAAAGCAATGGGGCCTGACGGATTCACCCCAGAATCCTAAAAGAACTAAGGGGGACCTAGTGACACCACTGACCACACTTTTAACAAATCATGGCAGGATGGGGTGGTACCTGAGGACTGGAGGAGGGCAGATGTGATTCCCTTTACAAAAGTGGGAGCAAGACAGAAGCAGGAAACTACAACCTGTAAGTTTGACCTCAGTGGTAGGGAAAATGATGGAATCACTTCTGAAAGAAAGAATTGTTGAGCACCTAGAGGCCAGCGGGCACAGGACCCAAAGCAACATGGATTTACAGCAGGAAAGTCATGTCAGACTAATCTAATTGATTTCTTTGACTGGGTGACCAAAGTAATAGACCAAGGAGGGGCTGTGGATATGGCCTACCTAGACTTTAGCTAAGGCATTTGACACAGTCGCACAAAAGATTAATAATCAAGTTAGCCAGCCTGGGAGTGGGTCCCAGGGTGGTAGCCTGGTAGCGAACTGGCTGCACAACAGGACACAGAAGGTAATAGTGAATGGAACACATTCCGAAGAAAGGGGGGTTACTAGTGGAGTACCTCAGGGCTCAGTACTGGGTCCAATCCTCTTTAACATCTTTATAAGTGACATTGCAGAGTGTCTGGAGGGAAAGGTATGCCTCTTTGCAGATGACACAAAGATCTGTAACAAAGTTGATACACAAGAGGGGGTAGAAAAGATGAGAAGGGACTTGGCAAGGTTGGAGGAATGGTCAGACATATGGCAACTTAGATTCAATGCAAAGAAGTGCAAAATAATGCACCTGAAACAAAACCCAGGAAGAGTACACAATAGCAGGAGGTACTAACAACAACAAAATGAAAGGGACCTGGGAGTAGTCATATCAGACGACCTAAAGGTGGGTAAGCAATGTGAAAAGTCAGTAAGGAAAGCCAGGGGATACTGGGATGCATAGGAAGGGGCATCACAAGTAGAAAAAGGGAAGTGATTATCCCTCTATACAGACAGTTGGTGAGACCCCATCTGGAGTACTGTGTGCAGTTTTGGAGACCTCATCTACGCAAGGACATAGACAGGATGGAAGCAGTCCAGAGGAGGGCAACTAAAATGGTGCAGGGTCTACATCAGAAACCATATGAAGAGAGACTGAGAGAGCTTAATATGTACACCCTTGATGAAAGGAGGGACAGGGGGACATGATAGAAACGTTCAAGTACCTCAAGGGAATCAACAAAGTCCAGGAGGGTAGCATCTTTCAGAAAAAGAGATGTGTAAGAACAAGGGGCACAGTTTAAAGACAGAGGGGCGGCTCAGGGGTAATGTGAGAAATTCTTTTCACTGAGAGAGTGGTGGATACATGGAACAGCCTTCCTGAGGGAGGTCATTGGGTCTAAAACAGTGGGGAATTCAAACATGCATGGGACAGACACAAAGCAATTATAGTGGGGGGTTGCAGGAAGCAGGCTGTTGGTTAACTAGAATCTGCAGCTTATCTAGTAGGTAGGGAAATGGGTAGACTGGGTGGGCCAAGTGGTCCTTTTCTGCCGTCAAAGTCTATGTTTCTATGTTTCTATAAAAAATAAAGTATTTAGTATAATAACATAAAAATGATAATACTATAAAGAGAAAAGTAAAAATTTTAAAATGGAGGTAACCAGTAGTAACACTGAAAACAGGAGAATGTAGAAGAGGCCAAGCAGGATTTGAAGAATGGAAAAACTGGCTTCAACTCCAGGCTCGCATTGAATATCAAGCCTGCCTTCTGGCTAAGAAGGCAGGTCTTGGTCTCCTACCACCAGGTTCCCTTCAGCTTTTCAGTCCCTTCCGGGGCATTCGGAGCACACAAAGTTCTGTGAGCCAAACCTTTACTGTTCCTTGCTGTCGAACCTCACTCCAACAGAGATCCATTGCAGTTAGAGCTGCTAATTTATTTAATTCCCTTCTGCCTGAGATTGCGATGACTGCAACCTTTTAAGCGGAAGCTGCATCAATTCCTAGATTCCAGAGCTTCTTGTGACTGCTATTCCTAATCTCTGCTGACAGCTAAATACACTGGGACCTCTCTCTTTTACCATTTGCCTCTGTATAGCCCTATGCTACTGCTGCACTATTCCACTCACAGCACCCTTTCTTATTCCTGCCCTCTTTTCATTCTACCTCATCCCCCCTTCCCTTACCCCCCCACTCCCACTTCCCTCCTCTCTCCTCTGTTTCCTCACCTTGTTCTCTCCCTCTACCCCCGCCCTGTGGATCTTTCCTGCTTAAACTTCATTGTGACATCTTCCTCCTTGCTCTTATTTTGCTCCCTCCTGCCCCCAATTCACCCCCTGTACTTCTCTCCTTGTAAGCCTTTTTACCCCTCTTCAGACAAGGCCACTGGCTGCACTTTACACAATATTTATCCTGCCATATTGTTCTTTTGTTTATGTAATTATTTTCCTCATGTTGTACTACTTACTGAAACCATTGTAATTTGCTATTCTTGTGACTGGATGTGGAACCTCTGTAAAATAGCCATTGGCTCAAAGGTCTTTCCAATTTGTTTAATAAATAAGAGAGAGCAAGACTAAGAAAGTGCTACCAAAAGAAAGACAAGTAAAAACAACAAAAGTGATGCACAGCCAAACAACAGTTTCAGTCAACACTTACATATCATCATATGAGAAATGAAATTTAAATTAGTAGATTCAGTCTCTCAGTCCACATCCAGATGTCTTCTTACAGTTTCTGTGTAATTGAAAGAGTGTAAAACAACCAATAATTTTAGCAAAATCAAACAGTAAATAAAGACTAGGCTTATTTGTTTCTTTAGGTGACTGTAATCTGAAAGGACTTGATAACTGGGATGTGAAACCATTTTTGTAAAACAAAAAACAAATATTTGATATAATTTTTAAATTTGCTTAAACAATTGTTTTTTATTCTTTCTTAATCCCACAGAAACTGCAAGATAATATCTGGATATGAACTGAGAGACTAACTCTAATAATTTAAATTTAACTCAAATTCATCAACCAACAACCATCTCTGATGACCTCAAGGTAGGGAAACAGTGTGACAAGGCATCAGGTAAAGCAAATAGGATGCTGGGATGTATAGGCAGGGGCATCACCAGCAGGAAAAGGGAGGTCATAATTCCGCTATACAAGACACTAGTGAGGCCCCACCTGGAGTACAGTGTACAGTTCTGGAGACCATACCTACGTAAGGACATAGACAGGGTAGAGAAGGTTCAGAGGAGGGCAACAAAGATGGTGCATGGGTTGCATCACAAGTCCTATGAAGACAGGTTGAAGGAACTGAACATGTACTCCTGGAGGAGAGGAGGGAGAGAGGGATATGATAGAGACATACAAGTATCTTACAGGGAGGAACAGGGTGCAGGAAAACACTATTTTTAAGCGAAAAGATGTTTCAGGACTAGAGGGCATGGGATGAAGTTGGAGGGAGGACGATTCAGAGGAAACATGAGAAAAGAATTTCTTCACAGAACGGGTGGTGGACAAGTGGAACACCCTGCCAGAGGAAGTGGTGGGGGCTGAAACAATCACGGGATTTAAGAATGCATGGGATAGACATAAAGGAATTCTAGAGGTCAGGGGTAAGGGGAAATAGATTTCTAGGAAAACAAACTGAACTTACAAGCTCAAATGGGCAGACTAGGTGGGCCATAGGCCCTTATCTGCCGACACTGTCTATGTATCTATGTAACAAGAATTCTTATATTTTATGGCAGGATTTCCTGACAATAGCCATCATATATAATGTTGGTTCACTAGCAAACAAGTTGTAAATATCTGTTGATACTTTTTTACAAACTATGGTGGTTTGGTTACCATCATTTTTATGGGACACCATGGTGGTCCTGGGGTCCTTAAAGGAGCTGCACTGGGATACTGGTTACTTGTGCCTCACCACTGATGTGGTGTCATTATATACCAATATCTGATATAATCTAGGATTGAATGCTGTACAGTTCATTATGGACAAGTCCCAAACTCAAGCAGTCCTTTCCCCTGAGTCCGTCATTGAGGCCCTCAATAATATTCTTACCACAAACTCATTCTGTTTCAGTTTGGATTTCTATCTTCAAATCTGTGGTACTCCAGTGGGGACACTGATGGCCTCCACTCACACTAACCTTTCTATGGGTTGGTCGGAGGATGTGGCCATCTACAACACCATTAATAACCCATTCACCAACAAAATTAAATATTGGGGATGGTTCATTGATTATATTCTGTGTATTTGGAAGGGATCACTTGAGGAAGATACAGCAGTTGTCAACATGCTGAATAATATCTCAATTGATGAAGTGGGTCCTGAGGTCTGCGGAGGAGAGGCATACTGTGCAAGTCAGACTTGACATCAGTCATTGCTGAACAGCTGGACTGTGCATGGGGGTGAGCACAGCCTCTCTGAAACTCCCAGTGAAATGGAAAAGCTGGCAACTTGGCGTTTGTTTTTTTGATAGTACCCCTAAGTAAAGTGAGTTACCAATTGGTTTACTGCTGGCTGGTCCTTTGCATTGAAGCAATAGATGGGTTTTTATTTCCCAGTGAGGTGGCCCATGAGTAAAATGGTTTTTGGGTGGCTTTGAAAGTTTGCTTGCCTTATTTTTTCAGCCATGTGGCCATCTCTTTAAAAATCCTCTCTCCTGATAATTGCCTTTTTGGTGGGGGAAAGGAGGTAGAGAAGTTGTGGTTGTAGGCTGTGAGGGCAAAAGAAATGTGCAACTGCCTTTTTGCTACTAAAAGTTGTAAGTGCTTTCCCCTCCTTCTGCTTTGTTTAATTTGGAACTGGCTTTTGGGCATGTCAGCTTTACCAGCATGTCCGGGAGCTTGCATGGACTTCAGCAACCTTGGAGCAATCTGAATCATCGTCGGTGTTGGATACATCTTCCAACTTGGCATCTTCGATGAAAGACCTGCAATCTCAGAGTGAGAAACAGCCATCAGAGACTATTCCTTCAATCTGTGAAGAATACAGAGAACAGGCTGAGGCTTTGACTGAAAAAGAAAGTGTTTTAGTTTCAGCTTCATCTTCAGGTAATGCCTCCACCTGGAATTAGCAATGGAGGGGGTTTTTGTATTTCAGGCTGTTAAAGAAAAGGTACTGCCTGTTGTTAAAGTTGTGCCTAAGGACTCACCCTCTTCTAATATTATTAGTAATAATAGTCCTGATACTCTGGATACCTCATTAAAAAACCTTCATCTGGCAATAAACAAAAGGAAACCTTTGGGGTTTGCAGGCTTAAACTCTAAGAAAAAAAAAAGAAAAAGGAACGCTCCCCAAAGGGGACTATTATGTCTTCTGATAAAGAAATAGGGTTAAAAAATTGTTATAGTAAAAGTGTTCCACCTAGTCAGGCTATTAGGAACACAGCTCATTTTGCTATTCTTTGTTCCCATACTTGTTTATATGAAATTCTTTCTAAAAAATCTAAATCAAGGGTGTGTTTTGAACAGAATATGCCTTCTTCCTCAGTTTCTAGAAATAGTAGTAATCAGCAAGAGAAAATTATGGTGGAAGGAGAGGGTAAAGAGAAAGAACAAAGGGAGTGGGGTGAGGTTATACAGCATGCAGCCAATAATTCTGACAAACAAAATGCTGGTGCAGAAGACCCATATCAGTCTTTATTAAAAGAAATGAGGCAAGGTTTTGCAAGTCTGAATCTGGCAGTTTCATCTCTGTCACAGAAATTCTCTGAAGTAACAGAAAAATTTTAGATGTTATCTCATAGGACAACAGAATGTGAAACTCGTATTAGTAATATAGAGGACACTATACCAGGAATCTCTAATGCTTTGGAAAAAAGTAATAAAGAATTGGAACTTTTATTTATTTTTTTCCCTCCTATGTGCTACCACATCAGCCACTCCTTCAAGCTTGCCAAGGCCCCCTCCGACCCATCTGTCCCCTGAGCCTCCATCCTCATATAGAAGCCACCCTCAGGGTAACCCGGTTTAACTCTTCACTGGATGGGTCTCTCTCCTCAGAGGGGGGAAGGTGCCAGCCAAAGGGGGGACAGATCAGTGAACACTTGACCCTGAGGTGCTGCTGAGGTGAATATGGCTTGGTAAGGGCATTGATGGCATTGGAGAGCAGGTGGCCATCATCCAGCTGAACATGGAGCATTTCCACTTTTCTTTTGTTGCTCCCTCCTTGCGTTGCTTCTGTAATGCTCCTGATCTCCACCAGAGGCCATTGCAGAGAGTCGCCATCCAGCTACCCACCCCAGGAGAGGAGAACAGTCCTACGGACACTCAATCCTCTCCTTCCCCTGCCAGCCCCCGGTGTCCCGAGTCTGTTCCCAAACCTGGGTCAATGGCATGGTTCAAGGTAAGGCACCAGCACCTCAGCCCTCTGTGCCACCGGGCCAGCACAGAACTTTTAAAGTTAAAAATTGAAGATCTGGAATCTAGATCAAGGAGATTCTACTTAAAAATAGGAAATTTGCCTGAAGGAATTGAAGGAGAGATCCATTAAGTCACTGTGAAGATCTTGTTTCTAAATCTTTGGGACTGCACTTCCCTGATCAAAAATGTTAATTAGATAGGGCACATCAAGCTTTTGGCCCTATCGATAAGTCTAATAGACCATGTTTCATGTATATAAAACCATTAAAATTCCAGGATAAGGAGAAAATTCTGGCAAAAGCAAGAGCAGAAAAAGGTCTTCATAATCATGGCATATCTTTACAAGTTTATCCCGATATCACACCTAACATTTTGACAAAAAGGAAAAGCTTCAATTCTGTTAGAGATAAACTGAGGAAAGAAGGCATTGCATTTTCAATGTTGTATCCAGTAAAACTAAGAGTACGACCTAGATGGTAGAACCTTGTTCTTTCATTCCCTTTTTGAGGTTGAAGAGGTATTGAGGAAAAGAGCACAACAGAGCTTAGAGAAATCTAATCCAGGAGAGGGAACATCTCTGGAAAATATGTATAAACTTAACTAAGGTATAGGGAGCAGATGAAGGGGTAAAGAGGGAGGGCAACTTTGATTATAGTCGGGGGAGTAAAGTAAATGATATTTCACTTTTTGGTTTTTCTTTTTTTTTTCTTACCTCTCTTCTTAGGTATCTTCATGAAACCATTTTTGAATTTAGGAGGGAGGAGAAGGAGAGACCCAAGCTCTTACCACCCCACTTTCACCACTATCTTTGCTTACAGCAAAGGTTCAGCACTTTCATGGGAAGGGGGAGGACTCCTTCAGACAATATGATTTCTGCATTGTTTAGGCTTTGTAGTCTTTCAGAGGCTTACAGGTTCTTTGATTTTTCAAATATAAAATTTGCAGAAGGGAACTTTTGATAAAGAGAGGATAGGAAAATGTAATATTCCCTATTTTACACTATTATGTTTCAGATGTAAAGTCTATTTCTGGGCAATTTGGGTGGGTGGGGCTTTATTAGATTTTTGTTTTGTGTGCTATTAGTAAATTTTCACAAAAACATAAAAACATATCTATCAGAAAAGATGAATTAAAAATTAACAAGAATTTTGTTTCTGATAGTCTTTGTGACATAAGATAAAGAAAGTGTGGGTGCAATTTAAGGTCAATAACTAAATGGACATGTTGGACCAAAATTATTGTCATACATTTTCTTATTATAAATTGGAGTGGATCTGTTATATATGAGAGCAGGTGCCCATCTTCTCCTACTAAAGTAGGAATGCATAATGCTGTTAGGAAATCACAGGAGTTGGGCTTTACTGGGGTAATTTTTGGCTTGTAATGAAACTTTTGAAATGTATGTCTTAGTACCTTAATGAGTGTAAAGAAAGAATTAAAATAAGGAAGGTAGTTCACTTAGCTAAAAGAAAGAATATAGATTGCCTCATGCTGCAAGAGACTCATTTTGATAAAAATGATGTGTCTTTTTTTGTTAACTTATTTGAGGCTGTGGGAAATATTTCTGAACTTTCTGATAGAGCAAGGGGTATGGCCATCTTTATTAGGAATTGGATCGATCATCAGTTAGTTAAATCTTTGATAGATGTAGAAGGCCGTTATGTGATGTTGGAGGTAAAGATCTGGAGCAGACGGTTTACTATTGTCTCGGTATATGGTCCTAATCAGGATGATCCAGCTTTATTTACAGATTTCTTTATAGAGTTGTCTCATCTGGGGTCCAGTATAATAATAGGGGGAGATTTTAATTTAACAAATAAATTGATTGATAGACAGCCCCCTATAAGAGAAAGAAAGACAAAGGCCTTCAGATGTTAAAACAAGGGATTCAAGATTTAAATTTGTCTAACCCATTTAGACATCTTTTCCCTTTCTTGAAGAAGTTTTCATACTATTCAAAGACACATAAAACTTTTCAAGGATTGATTTCTTCTTGACCTCGGCCAACCTGTCCAGTCTCCCCCACAATGTTATATATGAGCCAATCAGAATTTCTGATCATGCCCCAATCTTGTTGGAAGTGGACCTGAGTTCTTTGGGAGCTTGGAATCCATCTCTCTCTTGGAAGTTTGATAATTGTCTCTGGACCTATGAAGGATTCAGAGAGATATGTAGAGATAAGATTGTGGCTATTATGGACCACAGTCTCTATCAGGGAGTATCTATTCAAACAATCTGGGATGCCCTAAAGGTGTATTTGAGGGGGTCGGTTACATCACAAATGGGTATTAGAAAAAAGAGATGGGATAGAGATCTACAATTATTAGAAAGGAACTTGGGCTGGCCCAGTGGTGCTGAGGGTTGAGGCACTGGATGCCACACCTTGCACCACGCCGGTAACCCAGGCTCGGAAGCGAGCCTGGATTGTCGGGTGTTGGCAGGGGAGGAGAAGGATTGAGCATCCATAAGACTGCTCTCCTTCTCTGGGGTGGGGGGTGTGATGTCTTGGTGTCCTAGTGGTCTCTAGCAGTGGCTGGAGGCAACTGCAGGGCACTGGCAGACATGGGGGGATGTGTTGTGGCCAATGCCAGGAAGGAGAGCTTGCAGTAGTGTGCGTGCCCCTGTCCCTTGGCATCATTGCACACCACAGACATCACAGGGGAAGAACAAGGAAACAATGGGCACCAGTCATGTTGGCATGATGGCCATTTCCAAGAGGGACTCAATCGGTGCCGAGGGTGCGCGGATCTACTGGATCCAGTCTGGGTGGAAGGGTGTGAGGGGGCTCTCCATCTCCCTGCCTCGGGGGGCAAGCTGTGGGGGTATGCTGTGGGCCTGAATATGGAGCTGGGGAGTCCTGGGAATGGTGGCTGGATACCTCAGGAGGATGCCTGGATGAGTGAAGAGGTAAGTAGTCTGGTGGCCAGGGAAAAAAAGTACTAACTTATTTGGTATTTAAATTGGTTTAATTATGAAGACAGCAATGATGGAGTTAAATTAAAGTCTTCATGAGCTAGATTGATGATTGAAGCACCCACACTCTGAGCTTTCTTCAGGAAAACAAAATAAAAAAAACAAAGAAATTAAAAAAAAAAAAAAAAAAGAAAAAGACCGCCGGAGCAATGGCTGCTTAATTCCACCAGCTCTCCCTAATCGGTGTCACATCAACACTCTGGCACCGCAATCCATGGACATCGAGACCCCCCCAGTTCTTGTTAATGTTTGGGTAACTCACCCTCTACCAACTGGCAACATTTGCTAGTGGATTCTGATGTGATTAGCACTCTTCGCAGTGCCGGGTATCCGCGAGTTGCTCTGGAGCCGTAGGCCGCATAGGCTCTAACTTACCTCACTCAATCCAATGGCCTTCACAATCGTTACCCCAGTCAGCCCTCTTGAGCACCAATCTGGACATTTGCAGTGCCATTTAATCTTACTGCTGGACTACATTTTAAGGGACTATGTCTAACCCCAGTTTGCTGTCTCCACAGATTCGGAGCACACAGCCACCCACACCTCCTGCCTCTGTGGGGGATTCACTTCAATATATTACAAGGATGCTGTAAACTTTGCTGGTTTGCATAGATGACATCAGTTTATCCCTCACTAATACTGTGGCAGATGTTAGACAGTTACAAGATAAAATGAATGTATCAGAACATCACCTGGACACTTGTGAGCATCAGCAGTTTAAACTGTTACATCGGCTCCAGCTACAGGAGGATAGGCTAGCTACTTTATGGAACAGGGTGGAGGACCAGGAGAACAGGGCTCAGAGCTATAATCTCCACATTATTGGCCTACCATTGGGGGCTGAAGGACAGTTCATGGAAAAATTCCTGAATGAAAACCTCCCTGTTATGCTAGGGGACAGGTGGAGATGCCCTATGGATGTTGAGAAAGGGCGCATCATGTAACTGGAAGGCATGGCAGAACAGTCAGGCTCCTTGGCCCATCGTAGCTTATTTCCTTTGCTGCACTATGAAGGAATACATTTTGAGAGGAGCCAGGGACTATGGGGAGGTGCGCTGGCATGGCTCCCCTGTTTCTTTCTATCGCAATTTTGCCAAGAGACAGCAGCCAGGAGCAGGGCATTTGGACCACTCAAGAAACTTCTCTACCAGCATAACTTCCAATTTCATTTTTGTGGACTTACCAACTTGTTGGTGTCCAAAGATAGGCAAGAACTGGTGGCTGATCACCCTGCAGTTATTGAAAAGTGTCTCAATAAGTTTTGAACCAACCTCCCGCTTCCTACTACAGCTCCCAGAAGGCTCTAGGAACCTGGCAGCACTGTAACCACCAGAGGGAACTGCTTGGACAGCAAGAAGTTGCCAGAGGACTCTTTATCAGCAGGACATGCAGCAGCTCATATGGATCCCCCTGTCTCCACTGCTACCCTGCTTGACTGCTTCCCCGCTGATGGCTGTTTCTCAAATGGCCTCCTACAATGCTCCCTCCTTGCCACCTCGGGCATCTGGCTCTACTCCTCGACAAAGACAGGACCCCTCTGCCTCCCAAACTGCAAATTAATGCCCCCCCCCAGCAAAAATCTCGAGGGAGGAACATGTTCGGGCACCTTCCCTGTTCAACCTGAATGCCAGGACTTACCAGATATGGATACGGATGGTGCTTTGGATTGGGCTGATTAGCCGGATGCCTCCCTAGTCAAAGTGGTGAATGCCTCAACCCCCTGTGCAGCCTGGTCTTTTGTCATATGCTGCCGTGGTATATTCAGGACCTCAAGACCCCTCTGCTATCCCCCCATTCCCTGCCAGGCAGGCCAAAGCTCTCAGTGGCTAAAATGTGGACTGGATTTCTTTTTTCTGAGTAGTTTAAACCTGCATGGTGTTTGATGACTGTGGTTATTCTTTTCCCTGCTAGGGCACTGGGGGCTGACCTCTGTCATACCTGGGTGGGGGGCTTAGAGAGATAATTATGTCCTTTCTGGCTTGCATGAGCTTCCCCTCTCCTTACTGCTAGATCATGCTGGGCTGGGCCGCTGAGGCCTAGGCCTCCATGTGCATGTTGGGATTTGTTTGTTTTTTCTTGTGGACATGTTTCCCTGCTACCTTCCCCTCAAGGCCCTGGCAGCACTCAGTTTTGGAGGATGGCCAGCTGGTCAAGATACTGGCTTGGGCTACCTTTGGCAGGCATGCCTCGGTATGTAGTATGTTTCTATTGGAAGGGCACTAGCTTGGGCCCCCTCTTTTTGAGGGGTAACGGCTTCCTAGCACTGCTGATGTGTTCGGTAGGAGGGATTACCCTCCACTCCCCCCCCATAGGTCCTTGTTCCTCTCCCTCCTTCTGCCCCCTCCCCTGCCTTCTTTTTCCTTACATCACACCTCCTCTGCTCCCCCTCGATGTCCCGGTGCCCGATCCTAGGAAGGTTACCTCTTAAGGGAGACCTGTAACTGTTTGGCTTCGCACATCTCCCCTGTGTTGGGTTCTCAAGGCTGGCATAGCTGAGAGTACTGGGTATCCAGCATTCACTTTCGCATTTAGCCTAGAATCCACTAGCATAGTTACACTTGTTTGCAGTTTTTGCTATATATTAGCTGGGCATTGTTAGTGTGTTATCACCCCGTACACATTTAGTGTCTCAAGGTGTTGATATTTTTTCTCTTTGTTCTTTTTTCCTCTAGCTTGTTTCCTGTGTCAGTGTTACTGCAGCCTTTATCCTGCTCTCTCGTGCCTCTTACGGTTTGGTGCTAAAGGTTCATTCTGGTGTGCTCCCTTGGGGTGAAACCTCACCTTTTTGGCTCCCATACTTTCAAGTACCCTACCTAGCCTGTGATCTGAATAAGTACCTTGTACCTTCTTTCATCTGGGCATGGCTCCTTTGGTGTCTCCCCCCTCTACTGGCACTCTTTTAGTCTCCTGGAATGTTAAGGGTCTGAACCATCTCATTAATCGAAGAAAGGTTTTGCACTATCTTCGATCTCTTCACAAAGTGGAGAGGTGGGGCAAACTTCAGCTATCCCTACCTGGTAGAGTGGCGGCTGTGCACATGATGTTCCTACCAAAGGTCATGTATCTCCTTAATGACCTGCCAATCCACCTCTCTCCCAAATTGTTCACCTCACTGGAGCATCTCATATTCATTTATCTCTGGGCTGGTAAGCTTCCGTGGTGGGGCAAGCATAAGATGCGGGTGCATTGGACCCATGGCAGTTTGGGGGTCCCTTGGTTTAAAGGATACCATTTAGCGTATATGGCCACCTGTGTATCTCGCTGGTTTGTACCAGGGACACATCATGAGATACCTTGGATACAGTTAGAAGCTGACTTGACCAGTGTCTACCCCTTGGGTGTGCTGCTTAACCCGGAGGCCAAGGGTGCACACACCCTTCCCCCCCATGTTGGAGATTCGAAAGGCATGGAGATCACTCATGTCCCTCTCGAACACACCCCATGTGGCCTGGGCCCCTTCCTCTGCTAGGTCCCTCTCTGGTGTAACCAGCTTCTCACAGTTGGTGGCCTGCCCCTAAATTGGCCTACCTGGGAGCTGAAGGGCATCCTCAGAGTCCAGGATATCTGAGATACAGATTCAGATGTCCTACTCTCTTTTGAGCAGCTGCAAACCATATTTCAGCTCCCCTCTGTGGATTTTTGGAGATGTCTCCAGCTATGTAGTGCTGTGCAGGGGCTATCTGCGAAACATGGTGTTGGCAGTAAATGGAGGTGGCTGGTGACGGTTCATAAGCCCTCCAGCCTGTGAGGCCTCATTGGCCACTTTTATAGGACCTGGAGAGATGCCAACCAGATCCCTCTGCCACCAGCAGGCTTAAGTGGGCGGCTGTCCTTAATTGTGACATTCCAGAGAGTACTTGGTCACGGTACTTGAGGGACATGCACAGATGCTATAAGGACACTAAAAACTGATTCATTCAACTTAAAATCCTACTGCACTGGTACCGTACCCCAGCTGTCCTATGTGACCGAGGCTTATTGGATCATTCTAATTGCTGGCATTGCCAGCAACCAGAAGCGCACCTGCTACATGTCCTGTGAACTTGCCTCCTTCTACTGCCCCTCTGGTGTTTCATGGCCCTGGACTGCTCCCAAGTGGTAGGTTCTGTGGTATCATTGGCAGACCCAAAACTCCTGCTTGGTGATACTACCTCACTCGGGACCCTCCCACCTCCCTTCAGGAGTGGATAATGCTTGCCTTCCTGGAGGCCAAGTGTCTTCTTCTACTGCAACACCAAACTCATACTATATGCAGATGATGCTGTGCTCCTGAACAGCAGCATGTCTCAGGCTGCCCTACAATCTGAGCTGCTGAACTCCTTCTCCAAACTCGAGGACTGGTTCTGTAGTCATAAGTTGCTACTAAACTACAAAAAGACCAAGGCTATGCTTATGTCCAGCCCCCACAATAAAAATAAGCACCACCCCATCATCATCTCAAACTCATGCAGTGAGCAGCTGGAACAAGTTCACTTGTTCAAGTATCTGGGGGTCATAATACATGATTCCCTCACATTTGCGCACCATATTAACTCTTTGGTCAAGACAGTCAATACTAAGATTGGTGTCCTGTACAGGCACAGGCAACACCTCTCTACGGGGGCCATCCACCTCTCAGTCCACAGTTCAACTATATCTACTATTGACTATGGACTAGTGGTCTATGGGTGGTAATGGATACAGCACTCAAGAGGGTTCAGAATGCACTCAACAAAGCCTGCAGACTCTCCCTGGATGCAGGGCATGGCACTCATACCTGTACTCTGTATTAATGCACAAATTGGCTGTCATTAATGAACAGGGTCAAATTCCAGACTTGCATCCTAGGGAAGAAGGCTCTATTGGGTAAAACGCCACCTTGTGTAGGCAATTTTATCAAGTCGGCCAACTGGTTACAGGTCACCAGAGGAAGAACAAGAGGGGCCTTGGCTATCCCTTTCCTTCGTACCTCACTTGGGCAATGTACATTTGTGTACTGGGCCCTGCTGTGGATGAACAAACTCCCTGGGCACCTCTTGGCCACTAATTGTCTAGCACAATTTAAAACTGACCTTAAACAGCACCTAATAACACTCTCTAAGTGCACCTGCCCCTGAGTCCAGCCACACTTGCTCTCTCTGCCCCCCAGCAAGCACTAGGCAGGCATAAGGTACCCCTTCCCTCTGTCCCTTCTCATGACTTGCCTCAGCAATCAGTCTGCATCATGCTCCTTCGGCACCCACCACCCCACACTTCCCCCCTCCCCCAACTCACAATCCTGTGAGTTTCCCTAGCAGTCGCTACTAATGCAGGCTGCCTGACCATGCCCCCTCACACTCCATCATTTACTTTAGCATGTCTTCTCCACTCAGCCTCCCTTCACCCCACCATTTATCCCAATACCTTATCACCCTTCTTCCCCCACCCTTCACCTCCACCACTCTCTCTCGTACCTCCATCCTTCACCCCACTGCCAGCTATCCCCATCCCTCTGAACTACTGACAAGGCAATCTGTGGCTGCTTACTCCACCCCCACCATAATAAAGTGTTTTTCTTGTTATTTTAACTTGTACCTATGTTTTGAGTTATTCTGTAAGTTCTGAATCCAAGCTATATCGTTCATTGTAATGTACCTTTGCTTTCTCCCATTGTTCTTTGTTTTGCAATCGATGATGTGGAACCTTTGTAAAAGCGTGCGCTCAAAGGTCTTTTCTGAATCACTAAATAAATAAATAAAATGCATTGGCGTCAATTGGTTCTGCCCTCCTGGAAAGCCTGGCAAACTGTCCTAGCTTGCCTAGCCTCACTTGAACACCCTCCAATGCCCATCAGGGTTAGTTGGACAGATACGCAGCCAAATGGGATGCCTACTTACACTCACCTCTTTGCAAGACTCCCCCCCCCCACAGTAACCCTCCCACCTGAACCTTTGGCACCTCTTTTATTATTGATACTTTCTATATTTCCACCCCTATGGATCTCTTTTCCTTATTTTCATCAATGTGTATTAGTCAATAATCTCACTTGGCTGAATTTCTAGCTGCTGAATAAACCAGCTATTTGTTGTTGATCACTGGCTTTGTTATCCACACTTGTGACTATTGTGGCTGCACTTTGCTATCTGTACTTGTGACTAGTAATGGCTGCACTTTGCTATCTGTGCTTGTGACTATTATGGCTGTACTTTGTTATCTGTACTTGTGACTATTAATGGCTGCACTTTGTTATCTGTACTTGTGACTATTATGGCTGCACTTTGTTATCTGTACTTGTGACTATTAATGGCTGCACTTTGTTATCTGTACTTGTGACTATTAATGACTGCACTTTGTTATCTGTACTTGTGACTATTAATGGCTGCACTTTGTTATCCGTACTTGTGACTATTAATGGCTGCACTTTGTTATCTGTACTTGTGACTATTAATGGCTGCACTTTGTTATCTGTACTTGTGACTATTATGGCTGTACTTTGTTATTTGTTATCCGTACTTGTGACTATTATGGCTGCACTTTGTTATATGCTGTATGGTAACCAAAAAATTTATAAAAATCTTCTATGACAAAAAAAAAGGGAAATAAAACATGCTGAATAATAATGATGTGAATCCCAGATTCACATTCTCAGCTAATCCAAAGACCATTGATTTTCTTGATCTGAATAGTGGTGGTACAATTTGTACAAAAGTGTATCAGAACCACTTTCCTCAGAATGCACTTTACCATCCAAAACATCTGGTGGATTGCATTCCTTATGGCCAGTTCTTGTGATTCCACAGAAATGTCTCAAACATTCAAACGTCTGATTCTCAATCTCCTGATAAGAAACAAAGATTTTCAGAGAGAGGAAATTCACCCTTAATAGTAGATAGTGCATGTAAGAAGGCCCAGATGAGAAACAGCAATTAGCTACTTCTCCTGAAGATGAAGAAATTGGAGCCCTTCAGTTCCTCAGTTAATCTTATTATTGAACACAGTAGCATCACACTAAAAGTAGTGGGCATTATGAAAAAATGTCAGCCAATGCTGACTGCAGATTCAGACCCAGCACTCATTATTGGTACTTGCTCCAGGGTGGTATACAAGTAGGGTAAAAGTATCAAAGATACCATTGTGCACAATCACTGCAGTCATGGCCCTACTCTGGGTATACCTGCCCATGATGCTCAACTTCCCAAACTGATGAGATATGTGGATGGGCAGGAAGGAGGGGTGGAAGAACAATGGGGAATAATCAAAACTGCCATCACAGAGCAAACAAGCCTTTGTGTGAAGCAGATAAACAAAACAAAATGATGTAAGAAACCACTATGGTTCTCAAAGGAGGTGACAGGGAAGGTTAGGGAGAAAAATAAAGCATTCAGGAAGTACAAGGGATCACAGAAGGAACAGGACAGAGAATTGTATCAGTTAGAGCAAAAGGAAGCTGGGGAGGCAGTCAGAACAGCTAAGGCCCAAACCAAGGAAAAGATAGCCAACACAGTTAAGAAGGGGGATAACACATTTTATAGGTACATCAGGGAGCAAAGGAAGACCTAGGGAGGGATAGTGAGGCTTAATAAAGGGGAGGGGGGGGCAGAAGGGGAATGTGAAAAGGCAGAGATACTAAACAAATATTTTTCTCAGTATTCACAAATGAAGCGGGGGAGGTACCTAAACCAAACAATAGAAACACTCCGGATACAGAAGTTGATACCAGCCCGTTTACAGAAGAAAGGGTTCTGAAAGAACTCTTAAAACTGAAGGTGGACAAAGCAATGGGGCCTGATGGGATTCATCCCAGAATTCTAAAAGAACTAAGGGTAGAACTAGTGATACCACTGACTGCCCTCTTTAACAAATCATGGGAGGATGGGGTGGTACCTGAGGACTGGAGGAGGGCAGATGTGAGTCCACTTCACAAAAGTGGGAGCAGGGCAGAAGCAGGCAACTATAGACCTGTTAGTTTAATCTCAGTGATAGGGAAAATGATGGAATCACTTCTGAAGGAAATAATTGTCGAGTACTTAGAGGCCAGAAGGGCACAGAACCCAAGGCAGCATGGATTCACAGCGGGAAGGCCATGTCAGATGAATCTAATAGATTTCTTTGACTGGGAGACCAAAGTAGTAGATCAGGGAGGGGCTGTGGACATGGCCTACTTAGACTTTAGCAAGGCATTTGACAGAGTCCCACACAAGATTAATATACAAGTTAGCTAGCCTGGGAGTGGGTCCCAAGATGGTAGCCTGGGTAAAGGGTGGCTGGAGAACAGGACACAGAGGGTAATAGTAAATGGAGTCCACTCTGAAGAAAGGGGGGTTACTAGTGGGGTACCGCAGGGTTCAGTACTAGGACCAGTCCTCTTCAATGTCTTTATAAGCGACATTGCAAAGGGACTGGAAGGAAACGTATGTCTCTTTGCAGATGACACAAAGATATGCAACAGAGTTGATACACAAAGTGGTGTGGAAAAGATGACAAGGGACTTGGCAAGGTTGGAGGAATGGTTAAATGTATGGAAGCTTAGATTCAGTGCTAAGAAGTGCAAGGTAATGCACCTGGGAAATAAAAACCCAGGGGAAGAGTACACAATGGGGGGTGAAATACTAACAGCAACAAAAATGGAAAGGGACCTGGGGGTAGTCATATCAGATGACTTAAAGGTGGGCAAGCAATGTGAGAGGGCAGTAAGGAGGGCTCAGGGGATACTGGGATGCACAGGGAGAGGCATCACCAGTAGAAAACAAGAAGTTGTTATCCTTTGTACAGACAGCTGGTGAGACCCCATCTGGAGTATTGAATGCATTCTGGAGACCCAATCTCCGCAAAGACTTAAACAGGATGGAGGCAGTCCAGAGGAGGGCAACTAAAATGGTGCAGGGTCTGCACCAGAAGACTTATGAAGGGAGACTTGAGGAGCTTAATATGTATAGCCTTGAGGAAAGGGGGGGGCATGATAGAAATGTTCAAGTACCTCAAGGGAATCAACAAAGTCCAAGAGGGTAGCATCTTTCAGAAAAAGTGGTGTATAAGAACAAGGGGGCAAAATATGTAGATGGGGGGCGGCTCAGAGGTAATGTAAGGAAGTATTTTTTCATGGAGAGGGTTGTGGATGCATAGAACAGCCTTCCTGAGGAGGTTGTGGAGTCAAAAACAGAGGTGGAATTCAAGCATGCATGAGCCAGTCATAAGGCAATTCCAGGGGGTGGGGGTAGGAAGAAGTAGGCTGTTGGTTAACTAGGATCTGTAGCTTATCCATTAGGTAGGGAAATGGGCAGACTGGGTGGGCCAAGCGGTCCTTATCTGCCGTCAAATTCTGTTTCGAAGTTTCTCCCCTCATATGACTTTTGGTGCAGCCCCTACACCATTTTTTTAACCCCTCTCTGAACCACTTCTACTCTATGTCCTTCTGGAGATGCGGCCTCCAGAACTGGACATGGTACTCTAGATGAGGTCTTACCAATGTTCTATACAGTGGCATCACCACCTCCATCCTTCTGCTGGAGATACCTATCCCTATGCACTCCAGAATTCAACTGGCTCTCCTCACAGCCTTCTCATATTGTTTAGAAACCTTTAGATCATCAGATATGATTACTCCCAGGTCCCTTTCCTGTTTGTTGGCAGTCAGTATTTCTCCCCCCATCATGTACTTCTACCCCCTCATTTCTGTGCCCCAAGTGCATGATCTTGCACTTCTTTGCATTGAAATGTAGCTGCCACACCCTTGACCACTCTTCAAACTTGCTTGGGTCCTGTTTCATTTTCTATACCCCTCCTGGCTTCTCTACAAAGAGACACACCTTCCCTTCCAGCCCCTCTGCAATGTTGCTTATGAAGATATTAAAAAGGACTGGTCCAAACACTGATCCCTGCAGGACCCTGCTGTTCACCCACCTCTCTTTGAATTAAACTCTGTTTGCCATCACCCTCTGTGTCCTATCACTCAGCCAATTTTTCTGACCCAGTTTGCCACCCTGGAACCCACTCCCAGGCTGCCCAGCTTGTACCCTTGAGGTACTTGAAAGTTTCTATCATGTCCCCTCTCTCCCTTTTTTCCTCAAGGATATACATATTAAGCTCATTTAGTCTCTCTTTGTATGTCTTCTGGTGCAGACCCTGTACCATTTTGGTTGCCCTCCTCTGGACAGCCTCCACCCTGTCTATGTCTTTGCGGAGAAGGGGTCTCCAGAACTGCACACAGTACTCCAGATGGGATCTCACCAACTGTCTATACAGAGGGCTAAGAACTTTCTGTTTTCTACTGTTGATGCCTCTCCCTATGTAGCCCAGTAACCCCCTAGCCTTCCTTACTGCCTTTTCACACTGCTTGCCCACCGTTAGGTCATCTGATATAATAACCCCCAGGTCCCTTTCCATTTTTATTGTTGTCAGTATCTCACCCCCATTGTGTACTCTTCCCCTGGGTTTTTGTTTCCCAGGTGCATTACCTTGCACTTCTTTGCATTGAATCTAAGCTGCCATACATTTGACCATTCCTCCAACCTTGCCAAGTCCCTTCTCATCCTTTCCACTCCATCTTGTGTATCAGCCCTGTTGCAGATCTTTGTGTCATCTGCAAAGAGACATGCTTTTCCTTCCAGTTCCTCTGCAATGTCATTTATAAAGACATTAAAAAGGACTGATCCCAGTACTGAACCCTACAGTACCCTGCTAGTAACCCTCTTTTCTTCACCGTGGACTTCGTCTACTTCTACCCTTTGCATCATGTTGTCCAGCCAATTTTTTATCCAGGCTACCACCTTGGGACCCACTCCAAGGCTGGCTAACTTGTTTATTAATTTTTTGTGTGAGACTGTATCAAATGCCTTGCTAAAATCTAGGTAGGCCATGTCCACAGCCCCTCCCTGGTCTGCTAGTTTGGTCACCCAGTCAAAGAAGTCTTTTAGGTTTGTCTGACGTGACCTTCCTGCTGTGAATCCATGCTGAATTGGGTTCTGTGCCCCACTGGCCTCTAGGTACTCAACAATTCTTTCTTTCAGAAGTGATTCCATCATTTTCCCTACCACTGAGTTCAAACTAACTGGTCTGTAGTTTCCTGCCTCTGCCCTGCTCCCACTTTTGTGAAGAGGAATCACATCCACCCTCCTCCAGTCCTCAAGTACCACCCCATCCTCCCATGATTTGTTAAAGAGAGTAGTCAGAGGTGTCACTAGTTCTACTCTTAGTTATTTTAGAATTCTTGGGTTAATTCCATCAGTCCCCATTGCTTTGTCCACCTTCAAGTTTACTTGTTCTTTCAGAACCCTTTCTTCTGTAAATGGACTGGTATTGACCCCATTTCCAGAGTGTTTCCCTTGTTTGGTTTAAGTAGCTCCCCCTCCTCTTTCTTTGTGAATACTGAGCAGAAATATGTGTTTATTATCCCTGCTTTTTCACTGTCACCCTTGGCCCACATTCCCTCCCCTTTATTAAGCCTCAGTATCCTTCTCTTTGTCTTTCTTCACTCCCTAATGTATCTATAAAAGGTCTGATCCCCCCTTCTTAACAAAGTTGGCTATCCTTTCCTCTGTTTGGGCCTTTGCTATTCTGACTGCCTTCCCTGCCTCTTTCTGCTTTAACTGATAAAGTTCTCTCTACTGTTCCTTCTGTGTTTCCTTATATTTCCTGAATGCTATCCTTTTCCCTTAACCTTTCCTGCCACCTCTTTTGAAAACCATAGCGTTTTTTTTTCTTTTGTTGTGTTTTGTTGATTTGCTTCACACAAAGGCTTGTTGCCTCTGTGATGGCTGTTTTAATTACTCCTCATTGTTCCTCCATCCCTCCTTCTTGCCTGTTCGCTAGTGCTTTTCTGGAGCACTCTCTCATTTTCCCAAAGTCAGTCCTCCTAAAGTCCAATACTCTTGCTTTTGTATGACTTGACTCTGTGGCTATGTTTATTGTGAACCACAATGTTTGGTGGTTGCTTGTTCCCAGATGGCTACCCATTTCTAAATCTGAAATTATTTTCTCTGTCTCCATTTGAGAGTACCAGGTCTAGGATTGCTCCCTCCTGAGTGGGTTCCAGTACTAGCTGTCTGAGGCATGCCCCTTGTAGGGCATCAAAAATGACCCTGCTCTTGGATGTGCCTGTAGCAAAGGTGCTCCAGTTAACATCTGGCATATTCAGGTACCCCATCAACAATGTCTCCCCTTTTTCTGCCATTCCAAGGATGCTTTCTATCCTTTCCTTGTCCATTCCTTCCCCCTGAGATGGGGGTCTGTATACAACCCCCATGCAGATTGTGGTGCCATTTTCTGTCTCCAGGGTGACCCAGGGTGCCTCATCTGCTCCCTGTTTACTCTTTAGTTCTGTTGCTTTGATCCCTTCCTTTACATAGAGAGCTACCCCTCCTCCTCTTTTGCCATCCTTGTCCCTCCTGTAGATTGTATATCCTGGTATGTTGACATCCCAGTCATGGCTCTCTGTGTACCATGTTTCTGTGACTGCCACAATATCCAGACATCCCTCTTCCATCAAGGCCACTAGTTCAGGGAGCTTGCTACACAGACTATGGGCACTGGTACTCATCACCCTCCAATTTTTGATGGCCTTACCCCTTTTAGCCCCATCCCTGTCCTTACTGCCTTTGCCTGTTTTTGCATTTAGCTCTGTCCTGCTCTCTACAAACTTCTCTACCTTGGTGTTTACCTCATTAATTACTATGTTTTTTGGAGAAGGGTGCAATTTCCCTGTTCCTTTTCAGTACCTCCCCCCTTGGCTAGTTTAAATGCTTGCCAGTGAAACATTTAAACCTATCACCTAGGATCCTGGTTTCCCCTCCCGGACAGATGGAGACCATCGCACCAGTATAGGCCTGCATCCCTCCAGGTGGATCCCCAGTCCCCAATGAAGCCAAAACCCTGAGCTCCACACCAGTTTTTGAACCATTCATTGAATTCCAATGTGTGGAGTACCCTAGCATCACTCTTGCCATAGACAGGCAGCACCTCCGAGACTGAAGGATCTCAATATGTATTCCCTGGAGGAGAGGGGGGTATGATATAGACATTAAAATACCTCAAGGATGTAAATAAGGTACAAGAGGGTAGCATATTTCAAACAACAAAGATGTTCAAGAACAAGGGGCCATGAAATGAAAATAGAGGGGTGTAGATTCAGGGGTAATGTGAGAAAGCAGTTTTTCATGGAAAGAGTGGTGGATCCATGTAACAATCTCCCAGCAGAGGTTGTACTGTCAAAAATGGTAGGTGAATTGAAAAAATGCATGGGACAGACATAAAGGAACTCTATTGATAGAAAAGAGAGGGTAAGTGGCAGATCATTTAGGATCTGCGATATATGGAACAGGTAGGGTAAATGGGCAGATTAAGTGGGCCAAGTGGTCCTTATCTGTTATCAAATTCTATGTTTCTGTGTTACTGTTAGTTTATAAGATACTCATACCTGTAATATGTATTTCACTGACTTGACTTACTGTACAAGGCCCTGCATGGTATGGGTTAGGGTTACCTGAAAGATTTCCTGACTCCTTACGCTCCTTGTCACTCCCTTCAGTCAGCAGAGGTGAACCTCTTGCAAGTACCTAGATCTTGTCTGAATTCTTTGAGAGATAGGGCATTCGGCATTGCTGCCCTGATCCTTTGGAATGTCCTTCCCCAGGAAGTAAGAGGTACACTTTCCCTAGCAGTGTTTAAATCACATTTAAAATCTCATTTATGGGGGGGGGGGCACTGTGGAACCTGAGCAAAATGGAGGCTAGGGTTTAAAGCTCAGCAAACATCATGTGCTAATAAAAACAATTGCACATTCTATTGACTGATTTCAATACAGCAAATGGAATATTCCTTAATTGAAAGACTGGTAGTATCAGTATGGGTACTCAAAAAAAGAAAAAGCCACCCAGGAGGGTGCCAAGAGCAAGAATATCTTTGGACCGCTAGCCATGAGGGCTGCCTAGTGCCCTGCTATGTCGGAGTCTGGGCTATCTGGAGAAGAAACTCTGCACAGTCTGGGACTAAAAATAAACATACTAATCTCACCCATGGAAGGCTTGGCTTCCTGGTTTGACTCTCTAACAAACAGAGTCAAGGTCCTGGAGTCCGATGTAACCCACATCAAAACAGAGGCATCAGAAACCAACAAATGGAAGCAGCCTTGGGGGCTATGGCAAAACTAGCCAAGGAGAATACTCACCTGCAGTCAAGAATTGAAATGCTGGAGAATCAGGTGAGGACAGCAAATCTTAGAGTGGTTGGGTTGCCAGGATGGAGCAAGGGTGACCACTTGGGACTGTTTATCACCAAATGGCTAGAGCAACACTTGGACAGCCCCTTGCTGATCGTAAGCTAAAAATACAAAAAGCATATAGAGTTGCAACGAGGGGTTGTCAGGTGAATCTGGAGGCACCCATGGCAGTTGTCTTGGTTTTGGATTGGGTGGGGATGAGGGATTTTATCCTTGCATTGGACAGGCAAAAACATACTCTATTACACAATGGACAAGAAGTCAGACTTTACCCTGATCCGAGCTATGCAATGAGGTAGAAAAAAAAGTGGTTTGATGGGAGTATGAGCCATATTGCGAGAGGCAGGGGTACCTCTTGGAATGCTTTTTCCTGCACACCTCCGAATTGTCCATCAAGGCAAAGTATTTATTTTTTCCGACCCTCAAGAGGCATTAAAATGGTCACAGTGACAGGTTCCTTCTTGTCACCACAGAAAACCATCCCAATTGGAGGAAAAAGATGGGGATGAGGGCTAGACCAGATCTGAGACCCGCAGATTGATTCATCCAGGTTTGCCGAATGCTCCATGTTTGCCACAACTCATGAACATCTCTACAAGTTTGAGACTGCTGTTTGCTGTGGCACATACAGTATGTTTGGAAGGCCATGACAATTGAGTTAATTCTCCTTCATTTTCTTTTAACCGGGGTTGAAAGGCTATGATATCTTTCTCCCAGGACATAATTACATCCCTTTAATTGGTTAACCAAATGTGTATTTTAAAGTTAAGTGCAAGATCTCTATAAAATATCTAGCTGAATAATTTAGGGCCTCCGAATGATAATTGTACTCTGTTTGGCCTGAATAAAGAAATACAAAATTGAGCTAAACCCTATTTCGTTTTTGTACCTACTACTGGTGAAATTAATGAATCCTCACTTTTTCTGGTTAGATGATGAGACTGAGTTTAATAATCCTCAGGGTTTCAATGTTTTGAGTAATTCATTTTTTCATGCTGCTCATGGGCTCAGTTTCACAGCTATATTATTGTTACAAGTTGTTTATTGACTAACAGTCTATAAGAGATACCCTCCCATGATGTGTCTAAATTGATGAGGCACAAATACGTTTTTCTTTTTAAGTGCATGTATTAAGAGGGGTGTTGCCTTCAGTGGTAGTGATATATATATTCTGTATGTATCCTCATCCATATTTTACATGAATATGTACAATTGACAAATCAATAAATATGAAGTTTTAAAAAAGGACCTGGCACTGCTGAGTAATTTTCTGTGCAGTATTGTTTGTTTATATTTATCTTACATGGTTTTACTGCATTTGTTGTTTTTATTGTGAGGTACCCAGAGCCTTTGGAAATGGATGCCATTTAAATTCAGTATAATTGCCTTGCCTTACCTCATTGTGAAGTGCACTGAACTCTTGGGATAAGGTACAGTATAAATAAAATAGCCTTGGCTTGCCTGTCTTAAGAAAGTTCATGTGTCTTCATGGACCTTGACAGGCTAGTAGTTCCTTAGGAGGGACAGAAGCCACCCACGCCAAAATATACATTGCACAAGCATGTGAACTTCACAACTGTACAACTGTACTCTTCTCCTCAACTCAATACAATATACTCAGTGCCTAACATCATTCACCCTACCAGTCATTCCAACAACGTTATCTTAACACAATGCACCAGTGAACATCCAGATACTCTGTAAAGGGATAGGGTACATTTCTACCCTCCTGCCTGTGTCCAGCATAGGCAAAGGAAAACTCTGGTTAGCATGTCATGACAAAAGAATAAATGACCAGTTCTTCCCAGAAGAGGTAGAATAAATTGATTAATGTTAGGATCCCTTAGAGCAAATGAACCTTACATTCAGTGTCCACATTGGTAGTGCAGACTAGTATCTGGGATGTCTCTCTTCCCAGTGCATACTGATGGACTCTTCACCCCAAGCCTGTTAGATGTAATGTACATTAAACTAAAGGGACATAGAGTAATGATCAAAAACACATTCAAATGGGGCAATAGTGCAATATTTATTTATTTGTATTTATTTGTATTCAGTCTAGGAATTACAACCCTTTGAGTCAAGGACTCATTTACAAAGGCTCCACATCAATGGCGTTAGTTAGGACATACAGAGAGAAAAATACTATACAGAGGCAACCATGGGCTAAGCAAATTCAGGGCACCATTTGTAGAGCAAAAACAATCTATTACAATATTATTTACAGAGTTTTGATAGTAGCAGAGAGACCAAAAACTATAGATAGTAGTATAGGTTTAGCAGTCACAGTTACTGTTTGACAGGATATGGGTATGCGACATTGGCTTAAACAGCCCTATTCTAGGGATTTTGAGGGCAGCATCCTGGAGGGAGTTCATCCAGTGGGGGGTCCTGTAGGAAAAGGACCTTTGGCAAGCAGTGGTCCTTGCAAAGCGGATACGAAAAGTAGAAGTGCTAGAGCTTCTAGTGACCCTTGTCGGCATGCGCTCTTGAAGGAGTGATAGACAACCCGGGGGAGCTAACCCTAGTTGTATTTTTTTGGCCATTAGGCAGAACTGATAGAGAAATCACCCCTGGAAGTTTAGCCAGGAAGACTGCAGGTAGAGGTCACAGGTATGTGTAAGGCGATCGCAGTCAGTGGCCAGCCGGCAGGCTTTGTTGAGAGTGCGTTTTATGCTGGACAAGGCTGTGTCAGAGGCAGTGCCATATATATTATGCCATAGTCTACTAGGGGAAGTATGGAACTAGAGATGGCTAATTGAAGGACAATAGGGGGGAGATAGGGCCTATATTTTAAAGGAGGCCGATTCTAGTGTTAATGGCAGAGCAGGTCAGTGCAATATGCTCATGGAAAGTGAGGGCAGAGTCAAGAGTAACCCCTAGGTATTTAAAAGTGGGGACTGCTTCCAACATGGCCCCCTGTGAGTTAAGTATGGATAGTTTGGTCATGCTGTTTTTATGCTGAGGGTGGGCGAATAGCATGACCTTTGTTTTTTTGTAGTTAAGGACAAGTTTGTGGGAGATGAACCATGATTCTATCGCAGTGAAGGAGCCCGGTAGGGAGTTTTGAAGCTGAGTCAGGTCAGGGTGCCGGCTGAAAATTACAGCATCATCAGTGTAAAGGAGCAGGTGCTCAGTGGAGGCTAAAGGGAGGGAGTTTAAGTATAGGGAGAAAAGAAGAGGGCCAAGGATGGACCCTTGAGGACACCCGAGCAGATGGGGAGGCTGGCAGAGAGGGTGCTATTTATTTTTACTTGCTGGGTATAGCCATTAAGATAGCTGGTGAACCAGACTGCAGTTTCTGGGGAGACTCCAACAGAGAGGATGGTGTTTACCAGCAGGCTGTGGTTTACGGTTTCAAAGGCCTTGGACAGATCAATGTAGACAGATCCAGCCAGGTCTCCCTGGTCGAGTGCTTCATGGAGGAAGGATGTAAATTTGAGCAGGGCAGTGGTGGTATTGTGCCCTTTTCAGAAACCATGCTGTTGATTGCACAGTAGGTGATGTGTGTCCAAATATTCTATGAGTTGATCTGCAGCTATTTTTTCCAGGGCTTTTGAGAGAGGGGGAAGTATTGAGATGGGCCTATAATTACTGAGGGAGGTGCAGTCACCATTTTTGTGGACCGGAGTGATGACTGCTTTTTTCCATAAGGTAGGGAACTGTCCAAGGCATAGGGACATGTTCAATATTTTTGTTAGAGGGGTAAGGACTGCATCAAGGGTTAAGGAGAGTAGCTTGGCATCCAGTGAATCACCACTGTCTTGACTTACCAAGGAATTTGGCGAGATATGATCGAGCAACACTTGGGAAGATTGTTTTGAAATAAAAAGGTGGAGCATTTCGGGGCAGTGGAGAGTGTCCGGGGGGGGGCGCTAAAGAAGTCCCGTGGGAGGATAGAGCTGAGGTCTGAGAAAGAGACATTTAAGGCATTAGCTATTTTGTCAGGGTCTTGGGTGGTGACACCGTCAATGGTAATCATGGAAAGAGGAGGGAGGAGACTTTCCACTTAGTTCCTTCATATTGTCCCAGAACCTCTTCCCATCTCCCCAGGTGGCAGTGAGGTTGGATTGATAGTAAGCCGCCTTAACCTTGTGGATTGCCCAGGTGCATGAGTTTCGGGCAGCACGGTACAGTTCATGGTCAGAGGGGTGACCAGACTCGATGGCACGGTACCATAGGTTATCTCGAGCCTTCATTTGGTCAAGTAAGGAGCGGTTTACCCAAGGGGAGGATTTTGTTTTTCTAGTTTCTTGAAGAAGGGGGCAACGATGTCACAGGCAGCTTGGTAGGAGCTGATAAAGAAGGACAGGCTGGCGTCCATTGATGTCTGGTGGTCAAGAGGGGACCAGTCACGGTTGAGAAGATGGTTTTGAAGATGTGTCAATGACCCCTTCTTTAGCTGGAGAAGCAGGGAGATCCTGAGGGTGGGGGATTCCAACTATTTGACCACCGGCAGGTGACAAGGGAGTGATTGCTGAGTGTGTCAGGGAGGACCTGGATATCATGGAGGTGCTCAGGTTGGTTTGTAAGGATGAGATCAATAAGGGAACTAGTGCCCCTGCGGCGGTCTAATCGAGTGAGGCTAAGGACGATTTGTGAGAGATTTTGGGCAGTGGCTGCATCCCTGATAGGGGATGTGTGGGAGGAGAGCCAGTTTGTGTTGAAGTCTCCTAGGGCAATGACCTCCAACATTTTTGGGATTTGAGCAATGAGGTTCAGAAAGTAGGAGAAAGCCTCCTTTTGGTGGTGGGGGGGTATGTAGACTGACATCAGGTAGAGAGATTTACCCGATTTTCCAACTGGTATCCTAAGGGTGAAGGATTGGGCATCTGCACCAGGGTTTTGTGCAGGAATTTGGACACCTTGTAGGTGATCCCGAAGGTACAGCGCACAGCCCAACCCCATCTATTCAATCTATCTGATCTGAATAGTGTGTATCCTGGTATACAAACAGCCGAGTCAGGGATTTTTGGGGAGAGCCATGTTTCCGAGACTGTGAGGGCATCAGGGGAGAGGAGGCAGACCCATGCTTGAAGTGGGGTAAGATTTTTTTTGAGGCTGCATATATTTATGGCAGCCAGTCATAGCCCTTTTGGTTGTGTAGAAAGGCAGGGGCCAGGATTTGGATGTATGTTGCCCATCAATAGCAGTAAGATGAAAAAGGTCCTGGATAGGGCCCTTTTGAGGGTCAGTTTGTAGTTTCGCTGTGTATAGCCAGTACGATGGGGTAGTTTGTTGATAGGAAGGGAGCAGATAAAATGCAGAAATTCCTGACTATAGGGCATAGGGTTGGCCATGGTATCTGGGGGTGGATGGCTGGGAGCAAGTGGGGGGTGAGGTGGAAGAGACATGGTTTCAGAGGGAGGAGTGATCACGGGGAGAGGGGGTATAAATGGGGCAGGGGTGATGGTAAGGTGATTTACAGGCATAGAACAGGGAGGTAGAACACTGAGGGGAGAAATAATAGTGAGGATAAGGAGTAACAACATCATTTTACAATAGAGAAAGAGGTAACCTAGGCAGTAGGCATGAGTATGTATAATGCAGGGGGTGGAGGTGAACAGAGCTATAGTTTCAGGCAGTATATGGGTGTGATTTGGAGGAAAGAGGTTAACCAGCTGGCAGAGAAAAGAGCGTGGTATAAACTAGGGGAGGAATTTTAGTTAATATACAGCATTCAGTGAGTTACACACCAGGTAGTGTGAGAAGAGCATTTCAGTAGGTATAGCAGCCTCTAGTGGTAGGTACAGATAACCTGCAGATGGTGAAATGGCCTGATTGGTTTTTTCGCGTCACGTGATATACAGTATAAGTTACTGAGTCGACCAAGGGTGGTGGTGGGGGTGGCAGGGCCAAAGCTCTGCCTTGATTGGAATCACTGCTGCGCTGTGAGCCGCGTCCGTACCTGTCTCTTTGTTGTCCGGGGCGTCATCGGTCAACTGCTGGGGAGGGCTAGTGCCTCTGAGCCCTCGCAACCCCACACTGTGAAGGAGAAAGGAGAAGACTTTATATGTTTTGCCATCCGAGACGGAGGAGCCAATTAAGCTAAGCAAACAATAGGTACATGCAGGGCAAAATTACTCAGGTTAAGAATGTAACACTGCCTTATTCTAACAACAGACTGTGGCACTAGTAAAGCTGTACATTAAATCAGCTACCTTAACCCGATATAGTGGTATGATATGCACTTAAGGTCCTTAGTGGGAGCTGGTGCAGAAACAGCAGAGACATTTACAGTTTGAGCATTAAATTAGAACTAAAAGTCCTTGCTGCAGTGATTCAATAGAGCAGTTTGAGCAATAAAAGTCTCTGCCGACTGAATTAAATAACGTCCTCTGCACAAATTTAAATTTTGGCACCAGAAGCTCTGCCTGGATTGCAGTGAGCCACGTCCGTACCTCTCTCTTTGTTGTCCGGGGGGAGGGTGTCGTCGGTCAACCGCTGGGAAGGGCTACTGCCTCTGAGCCCTCGCGACCCCACACTATCTCTTTGTTGTCTGGGGGGGGAGCGTCATCAGTCAGAACTCACAAAGCAAATAAAATCATGGCATAGAAAAAGAGAAATTTCATTTCAGTTCAAAAGATATTGTAATGCCTCTGTGCAAAGCACTCATCAGACCCCTGCCTCTCTTTTTTTTTAAATTGAAGTTTATTGAAAATTTGTGAAAAAATGATGGTGGTAGCGTGCCTCGATACAGTATATATGCGTTGGTCTCCCAGCATCACTTGGACAGCCAGCGGCTGAGGAGATGTGAAGAGGGCTGTGCTGCTGGACGTCCCAAGCTACAGCACCAACAGGAAGGTATGGGGACTGGGATGGGGTGTCGTCAGTGCCATGGGCGGCAGTGGACCCAAATGGTTCAGCAGGGGTGCGAGGTTGGGGTCGGGGTACTGATGCAGGAGAACCTCCGCATGTGCCGTGTGTGTGTGTCTTGTACACTGGGCAGTGGAACTCCTGTGTGTGGGTGTGGGAGGTTCTTGTTCAACATCAGGGATGGGGCAAACATGGTATTGGGTGGGATGCTTCCATTATACAGGAAGAAGATACAGACATGTGTTGGGGTGGGGGTGCTGTTGTCATATAGGGATGGGGTGAGGATGTGGGGGGTTACTGTTGTTATGGGGATGGGGCACAGCTGTGTGTGTGAGGAGGTTACTGCACCCTGCTGGGGCGCATGACCTCTCCGTGTGGTGGGTGGAGGGGTACTGTTATTCTGAGGGATGGGGCACAACTCTGTGTGTGTGTGTGGGAGGTTACTGCACCCTGCTGGGGCCATGACCTCAGTTTGCGGTGGGTCATATTAATAGACTGCGGGACATGGGGGCATGGTCACGCAGATCCAGGTGCCTGCAGGGGCTATTCACACACCCAGGCCCATGCCTCACTGTGCAAGTGACCTACTTCTAGATCCAGGATAGGGACCGCAGCTCCACCCCCCGGCCACCCTGTGGAGTCCTGCGCACTGGGGGTGGCGGAGCCATGGACAGGTGACAGCTGTTCTTGAATACTGGCCTGTGTGCACCTGTCCACAGGTGCAGAGATACGAAGGCAGGGTACACGCCTTAGGTGTGTACTTTCCCCCCATTTGTGCATAGGATCCAGTATTTGCATGTGGCTCTGGCGAGCTTGCTGTTTTTTATCCGAATTGTGTCTTATTAAGCAATGCATCCACAGAGATGAATTGTTCTGGATTTTTTCTTTGTTGTATCTGAGGTGTTGGTGGTGAAATAGTTTGCTGTCATTGGCGGTAGACAGAAGTATCATATAACCATTTCCCACCCACATTCCCTGTGTTAGTAAGAGGTAGTCACCTTGTGCTGTCTATAGCAAACATTCGTCTGGTCAACTGGAGTAATCAGGATACTGAATTCCATCTTTCAACTCTCTCTTGTCATGTCATTTGATACCTTTGGTGTAGCTGTCAGTGCCTTATAACTCACTGATATAAAATGGTTTGGAATTTGACCTTCAAATAATGCCCAGATCAAGTGAATCTCCAGGTGTAAGCTGTCTACGTCTGGTGTCATTCCTAGTCTGTTCTGTAGGCCAGGCCCCTAGAATTCTGTGGCTGCAGAATTTTGCTCAGAACTTGCAACCTACCACAGAATATCTGCAGTGCTGCATAATTTACTGTTCTTGGTGATTATTACTATTTACAGTTTTTGCATAGCACCTGTTTCCCATCCCTCCATTTATATCCAAAACCCCTCTTTGCTTATCATGTGATGTCATCAATGACATCACATCATACATTAGCTAAAGACAGGGCTGCATTGTGCCACAAAAATGAATAGTTATTTATCTGCCACTGCTCCCACTCCCTGAGGAAGTGGTACAGCACATCAGGTACTGTGATATTTGCTCAACCTGAACTACAGCCTAATAAAATGTTCAGTCTCAAGTCATTACACTGGGCCTACTTAAACAAATACTAGACAATAGCATAGACCTGTTAACTGAATACCTTACTTTGTACAGATTTATTTGTGACTTTAAGGTACAGGGAAATCCTCTGAAATGAATAACTGGTAAAATGAATTTACCTGTGTTTAAAAAAAAAAAAATAATTATGCCCGGAAAGGTGGAATTTAATGATGTTTAGAATTGTTGAAAGAACAAACCTGTTAAATGAATAATTGTGCTGTACACATTTTTGCCAGGGTACCAAAAAGTTAGGAAGAAATGTGTGCTGGGCCAGGGAGTAGCATGTTGTGTTTCTGTGTCAGCGACTCAGGTTTGGAGATGAGCTCAGGGAGCTTGTTGGGCAGCACGAGGATGGCAGGGCCCAGTGCTGTTGCACACCACTGCTCTGAGCCTGGGAAGGTATGGTGCAGGGTTCTGTCACATGGGTAACACCTTGTGACAGGCTGTGGAGCCTTCCCTCACAAGGGTTTCATATGAGTGTCATGGCCTGATGGGATGATATAGAGCAACAGAAGAAGTGGGTTGGCGTGAAAAATGAGTCTTGAAATATCTCCACTGTTCTGTTTATTCCATTTCCAAAGGGAATATCTCCACTGTTCTGTTTATTCCATTTCCAAAGGGACCTGTACAAATGAAGATACAACGTCATTATCACAAAAAGGGAAAATTATGTTTAAAAAACTATGTTACAGATTGTATATAAATATATAAGAGGTACAGAGTTGGGACCTTATGAGTGGCATAAACAGCAAGAATACAGATGTATCATTTATCACACAAGGTCCAGTCTGTGTATTTCATTTATGCAATTGGATTGTACCTTAAGTGATCAATTTTTTTAGCCTTTTTTTAAAACAGTATTATTTCTAAAAGTCTGTGGGTTTATTTTTTGAACTAGTGGTACTGTGTGTTTCCCCATTCCATTTGTCATAGCCATTGCCATGGAAGTGGTATAAGAATGACAAGCTGATGCTGTGACGTGGCAGTTCCTTGGTGCCACAGAACTTCTGCAGAAATTACAAACCACCACTGCAGAAGTTGTGTGGCAAATGGTAATCCTACCTCAGAACCTGGTCCCAAAGTGCCATAGAAAAATCGGGGCCTTGTCTGTAGGAAATGTCTCATTTGGAGATACTTGTAATGGTCCATATGTTCCACGTGATACTCTTGTGATAGCTGGGTAAAGGGTTTCAGAGTTCCTTATTCATAAAATTGGAAAGTGTGTTTCAAACCCATCTAAAGTCACCTATTAAATTGGTGATCCAGCCTTGCTGAGGAAAAATTGGTATCATAAACTGTAATCTCCAGCTATTGCCATCCTTCTTTGATATTTTTTGAGTTGTCTGAGGCATTTCAGATTTGTAGAGGAACTGCTATTAGGACACTATCAATCTCACCATCCCATAGCTGACTTGGGCTTTGAGAAATTAAACTTCAATTGGTGGAATTTTGACAAAAGCCAGAATTTTCCTTTTGCAAAATATCAGAATGCACTATGGCACATTCCAATTTAGAACAGTGGAATAAATGTATGAATTGTGGATTATTGTATTTAACTGGGGAAACAAATTCAGTAGAATTGATTACTGTCAGTGGTCAGTTCTGCAGAAAGACAGTGATCAATTCTGCAGAATTTTTTTTCCGCAGTTTAATACATTAATCCACAATTCATACATTCATTGTGCAGTTCAGTGAGTCAATAAACTGCAGAATAAATGTATGGATTGTGGATTAAAGATCAATGGCAAATATGTAAATCAGTTGTGTAAATTTGTAAATTTTTTTGTAATATACTGTAATAAAAATGTTGTTTGTTACAATATGTATTTGTCTCCTATGTGTTTTTTTGGTCTTTTGTTTTATAATGGAAGTTTAAAATACAGAGTCAGGAGACTGCATTTCTGTCCCCATTCATGTAGAGTCTTTGTAAACACTGACTGCTACAATGTCATAGCAGTCGTGATGTGAATGCTCTTCACTTTTTTTCTCCTTTCGTTTTACTTTATTGATTGTTCTGTAGGTTTACACAGATTTGGATGAGAATATGAGCTAGCTGAACAGAGAGCTGCAGATTGAGGGCCATGCACTCTCCTAACTGTATTTCTGCCATCAGCTAGTCAGGTGTCCTCCATTTCTGTGGTCACTCTACAAGTCAGCCAGTGAATGAAAGAAATATTTAATTTGCCAAATTAGGTAAACAGTGCTGCTGTTTTTGGTCTGTGTGCATGAATTCATGTTGAACTATGTACTCTTTGCCACCACAAATGTTTAATGCAAGTGCTTATTGGCACTCTGTGGTAATGTTAATGTTGCCAATGTATAAGAGGGCTCAGCTGTAACAGTTATATCCAGAAACTGCCATGAAAATAATCAACCATATTTTGTACTGGTGTATCTTGGAACATGGGAGGTTTTTTTCCACAGTTGTCAGACATGAAATATACCACTTCTTATCACTGGAATCATGTTTGTCTGCACTATGGAAGACAGCAATAAGATATGGTACACTTTACATTGAACAGAATTACTATCAGTCTGAAAGCTCCCCATAGCAACCTTCTTGCAAATGTGTGGCAGGGACTGATGCATCAATGTTATAAAGAAGAATGGGCACCCCACCCATCTGCATGAGCCCTGTGGCAAAATATCACTATCGTTCCACCCCCCCATCCCATTTATTATTTCAGATCTGGTGCTGTGGCAGTATACATGCAGAAAGATTTTTCATCTCCCAGCTGATATCTGTGATGATTGATATTGGGTGATCATAACTCCATTTTCAGCCAAAAAAAAAGATTCTGTGAACAACTTATGAATATTCAGTTTTTACAAAGTGTCACCCTGACCACTGATGCTGGCTGGATGGTCAGGTAGTGAGGTAGGTATCTTTTGGGGGGGGGAGAGATCTATCAGTCCCTGCCAGGCATTTGCAGGTAAGTTGCTATGGAAAGTTTTCAAACTGCAGGTAATCCTGTTCAGTAAAAAGTGCACTGTACATTATCACTGTCTCCTGTAGTACAGACAAACATGATTTCAGCAATAAGAAGAGGTATTCTTGAGGTCTGACAACTGTGAAAAAAAATCCATGTTTTAAGCTACACCAGTACAAGCTGTGGTTAATTATTTTCATGGTAGTTTCTGGGTATAACTGTTACAGCTGAGCCATTTTGTACATTGCCAACATCAGTACAGAGTGCCAGTAAGCACTTGGATTAAACATTTGTGATGGCAAAAAGAGCACATAGTTCACCATGAATTCATATACACAGACCAAAAACAAAGCATTTTTACATAATTTGTCAAATTAAATATTTATTTCATTCACTGGCTGGCTTGTAGAGTGGCTGCAGAAACAGAGGATACTTCACTAGCTGACAGCAGAAATACAATTAAGTGAGTGCATGGTGCTCAAGCTGCAGCTCTCTGTTAAGCTAGCTCGCACACTCACCCAATCTGTGTAACCTGCAGAACCATCACTAAAGTAAAGCAAAAGGAGAAAAACAAGTGAAGTATGATCATGTCACAACTATTATTATGTTGTAGCTGTTAGTAGTGTTCTTGGAAACTCTGCATGCCTAGGGACAGAAATGCACTTTCCAGACTTTGCATTTTAAACTTCCATTATTAAACAAAAGACAAATACACTCAGGAGACAGATACACGCTGTAACAAGCAACATTTATTATTTCTGCACGTTACAAAAAGCCCCAAAATATACACAACTCATTTACATATTTGCCATTGATCTTTAATGAATTATACTGCAGAAGGAAATTCCACAAAACTGATCACTGAACTGCGGAATGATTACATGTTCTTTAGAATAGTCCATTAAACTGCAGAGTTAAATTCCTCAGAACTGTCATTCCACAGTTCATGTGTATTATTCCGCAGTTCAGCCACAAAAATTCACAGAACAGGGCACAAATCTGCCAAACACATCCAGAAGTTTCTGATCTTGCCACTGGTGGAAGTTCAGAAAATTTCACAAAATGTACAAAATTTCACGAAAGTTCCGTGAAACCAGAATTTGGAACTTTTACCCAGCTCTTTTGCTGACCCAGATAAAAACCTATCTAAGTCAGGGAGGTTGCAGATTATCTCTATCTAGATCCATCTGGTCTGGTGAGTGGGAGTCAACCAGTTAGAAATATGACCGAGTTGTGCTGCTTGATGATAAATTCTCAAATTTGGTAAAGCCAGACCATCCTTGTTTTTTGCCAATTGTAATTTACTGTATGCCACCCTAGGTTGTTTACTATGCCACATGTACCTACAGTAGAAATGCACTTACCCCATACCTGGCAGTCTGTTATTGTCAGCACTACTGTAAGTATCTGGAAGTAGTACAAGAAACGGATAAGATGTTCATGCACACCAAGTCAGCTCTACGAATAAGTGATATGGGTAACAACTGCCAGCACAGGAAGTCTTTTTTTAGTGCTTGATATAACGGGTAGTAATTTAAATGGTATTATTAGGGTAAATCTGTTGCAAGTTTTATTCCCAGGTATTTTAAATATCTTTTGTCCCATTTAAAGGGAAGTTATGTCTTACCTGGGTATTTGGGGCATAGCTGATTTGTATTGTAATACCTCAGTTTTTTCAGTCTTTAGTTTATATCCTAAGAGGTCACCCACTTCAGCGAAACAGTTCATTATGGGAAGGAGTGAAGCATCTGGGTTGGTGAAATAAGTCAAAAGATCATTCACATATACGCCACTTTGTGGGTATACTCTTCTACAGTACTGTGTGTCCTGTAATATTCAAGCATTGTCAGATATGTTGGGTTAAGGGACAGTATAGCGAAAACAGAAGGAGGATAGTGAACATACCTGATGGGTGCACCTGGTTAAAGGAAATCTAGACTAGAAGGAGCCATTCACTTTCACAGTGGCAGTGGGGACTTGGTACAGGTTCTGTATCAGAAGCTGAAATGGTGGTGTGGACTAAAGGTGGCATGGGCATGCAGTATATAAGGCATTTCCACAAAACCCTGCCAAAGGCTTTATGGGTGCCTAAACTAAGAATAAGGGTAGGAATCTGTTGTTTTCATGCTTGCTCGATAAGGTAAGTACACTTGTGTTATCTGCTGTTTTGTGACTTCAGATAAATCCAGCTTGATCTGGGTCAATCAGTGTTGGCAAGAAGTCATCTACTCTATGGCACATTAGCCCCATGAATAATGTATAGTCCATATTAAGGACTGAAATGGGATGACAACATCTATCATGTTTAGGGTTCTTTGCTGGTTTAAGGATGGCCAAAATATTTACATGACTCCAGGAAGGGGCTAGGGTTCCTCTCAGAGACAACTCACAGGTGTTTTATGTAAAATAGGCTGCAGGAGATCCTTATTTGCACTCATAAACTCTACTCTGTACCCATCTGGGTCTTGGCTTTCACAATTCTTAAACAACTTTATACCATACTGAACCTCCTCTAAGGAGTTTGGTAGAATAAGTAATCTTTACTATTGCTCTGTGAGCTGCAGAAAGTTAAATGTAAAAAAAAATTTTAAAACAGTCAACATCAGGTTCAGTCCCCTGGGTGTAAAGAGTGGCACAGTAGTCTTTCAATACATAGAGTATTCCCATCCTCATAGTGAAAGTAATTTCTGTTACCAGACTCACCAGAGCAGGAATAGCCATTGCCCATTGTCGTTGATTAATGTGATTAACACTTCGGCCACCTGAGCCCCTCCCTCATAATAATTCTGCTAAAGCCATAGTACAGCTGGTTATGTTCTGTATGTTAATATAGTTGGATATTGTCTTGTGTTTGTTTAATTTATAACCCCTGCATATGGGCTAACTGTAGAAACTGAAGTTTTTCTGTTAACACTGCCTGTATTAATTATCTTTTTTTTTTTTGTAGCAAAGGCCAAGATTTTGCCTCACAAGACTACCTTGACTATATCCCACAGCACTGAGACTGAGACTTCTGAGTTATCATTCTCTGTGGGGTATTTAGTTTGCCATCAAGTCTTAGAACTTGGGGCCTTTTAACAAAGAATTATTAGAATGCTGTTGTGTCACTTTGCATTTTTAGGGTATTTTTATTAGCAAAGTCTGCAAGAGTAAAACTAGGTTTATTTCCAGGCTAAAGGTCCATTCAAGATGCCCCATAAAGATAAAAAATAGTGCAGTTTGGAGTAATGATGCTGAGGATGTGAATAATGTTTATATTGTATTGTCTCAGCCCTGGATGTAGGCTCTGCCATGCATTTAAAATCCAACACTGAAGGGAACTCCACAGATAGTTTAGAATATAGCAATAAAGTAGGCAGTGGCTAATATGCAGTTCAGAATAAAAAAAAAAACACAAAACATTTCACTAGATACACAGTCAGAAAACTCTTCAGTGTAATGTTAATTTCTTGCAGAGAACCTTTTATCAACTTTTTGCCTTTAACACTTCCTCAGTGAGTATGGGCCTCTCATCTACTCTGAGAGGAGGATAATGTAATTCTGTGGTGTGTTCAGTATTTAAATACTGCTGTAATTTTGCTAACCATCGACTTCTGTTCTTACTTTGTTAATTGTTCATAAGCTTACATAACTTTAATGTTTTTTATTTATATTCACCATTGCTATAACCTTCTTTGCTAAGGCTTCTGTTACTCCATGCAGGGTGGCAGCGTTTCACCCAGCATCAGGCTTCCCAGCACATTTACTGTTCCAATATCCTTTAAAGGGATACTGTCAACCTTTTTTGCATAATATTATTTATTTTATTATTTAATATATATTATTAAAATTTTTCAGCAAAAATACAAAAACAAAGCAGAAGAAAAATACAAAGACAAAACATGTCACATTCAACCAGCAGAATGGCAACAAATAAAAAACTGGAATGGGAGAAAAAAATCAGCAACTCACCACTCCCTACCCCTCCCTCTTCCAAGCAGCTCAGAATGCATAACTTAGGGAGAACTTATGATGGGGCCCAGAGAGTACCTGATATGTACTGAGCAAGAGGAGACAGTAAGACAATCAGACATAGGGAAAAGGTTTAGGGGAATAAGAAATGGGGGACAGTACAGGGGACTACTGCTCACAGGGCGAGACGGATAGCAAAGTGTAAAGGGACTCCCACTTCAAAGAAAATAGCTGAGGGTGCTTCATTCTGGTAGCAATGTGCTTCTCTGACATCAAAGCAAGCAAGATCTCACTATGCCATTCCTGATAGGATGGAATTGAATCATCCATCCAAAGACGTAGAATTATAAGTTTAGCAGCAGCTGAAATAAGGGCCATATAGAAACATGGAAACATAGAATCTGATGGCAGATAAGGACTGCTTGGCTCACCTAGTCTGCCCATTTTCCTACCTAACGGATAAGCTGCTGATCCTAGTTAACCAACAGCCTACTTCCTCCTACCCCTCCACTAGAATTGCTTTATGTCTGTCCCATGCATTCTTGAAATCCCCCACTGTTTTTGACTCTATGACTTCCTCAGGAAGGCTGTTCCGTGCATCTATAACCCTCTCTGTGAAGAAATACTTCTTCACATTACCTCTGAGCCACCCCTCTATCTTCAAATTGTGCCCCTTGTTCTTGCGCATCTCTTTTTCTGAAAGATGCTACCCTCTTGGACTTTGTTGATTCCCTTGAGGTATTTGAAATTTTCTATCATGTCCCCCCTCTCCTTCCTTTCCTCAAGGCTATACATCTTAAGCTCCTTTAGTCTTTCTTCATATGTCTTCTGGTGCAGACCCTGCAACATTTTGGTTGCCCTCCTCTGGACAGCCTCGACCCTGTCTATGTCTTTGTGGAGATGGTGTCTCCAGAACTGTACACAGTACTCCAGATGTGGTCTTACCAACTGTCTGTACAGAGGGAGAACAACTTCCTCTTTTCTACTGGTGATGCTTCTCCCTATGCAACCCAGTATCCTCCCAGCCCTCTTTACTGCCTTCTCATATTGCTTGCCGACCTTTAGGTCATCTGATATGACTACCCCCAGGTCCCTTTCCATTTTTGTTGTTGTCAGTATCCCCCCCCATTGCGTACCCTTCCCCTGGGTTTTTGTTTCCCAGGTGCATTACTTTGCACTTCTTTGCATTGAATCTATGTTGCCATACATTTGACCATTCCTCCAACCTTGCCAAGTACTTTTTGTCCTTTCCACCCCACCTTGCCTATGAACCCTGTTGCAGATCTTTGTGTCATCTGCAAAGAGACATACTTTCCCTCCCAGCCCCTCTGCAATGTCATTTATATAGATATTAAAAAGGACCAGCCCCAGTACTGAACCCTGCAGTACCCCACTAGTAACCCCCTTTCTTCACTGTATACTCCATTTACTATTGCCTTATGGATAGTTAGGCGATCTTGTGGATAGAGGCCTACTAGGCAAATAACAGGAGAGAAAAGATCTTTGAGTCCTAAGAATGGATCCAATGAGTCCTTGATGACTGTCCAGGAAGGGATAACATTTTGGCAGTCCCATAAGATATGAAGTAGGTGCCTGTGGAGAGGTTGTGGGATAAGAGATGGATTAGACACCGAACTTCAGGTTCAGCACACAATCTCTGTGTGATGTTTATTCAAAATACAGGAAATAAGCTTCTGCAATGCCATATTCCTTTTTCAGTACATCAGTTTGCAGTAACATACTATGTATGTCCTTTCTCTGCACTTAGCCAGCACCTACTGACACTGATCTTTGATCTAACCACTTTTCAGTGAAAACCCTTCATCCCTATGTGGGCCCCGTTTGCTTGTGTAGTGATGGCTCAAAAAAAAAAAACAAAACAAGCTAAAAACAATAACTTCAGTGCAGAAACACTGAAACATGGGTTACTCCAAAGGGCATTGGCAACAAATCAAGTTACCCAGAAATACAACACCATACATTCTTCCATAATGCAAAGCATCATGGGATATATGCAAATCACCATGACATTTCAGACTTGTTCAGTTTACAGCAATTTACATGCATTTTAAACAGCACAACTAACTTAATTTCTATAATAGTCACCTAGTACTGTTTACCATTATCAAAAACACCTAGTGCCATGGTATTTTCAACATTTACAAGTTTCATAAACAAAGTATATAGATCAAGGTATTTTATGACATAGTGCTATTACATACTAAATCCAACAATGATTAACATAACCTGTTTTATATATGTTTGGAGGGCACCACAATAACCTCCCTGTCTGAGGACCTGAGAGGGAAAAGGAAAATTAAAGAGGGCACTATAGCATAGTCAAGAAAGAGAAGGGGTGCCCATCAGTGGCCAACCTTATGGACTAGAAATTGTAAAGGATAGATTAGGCTAAGAAAATAGACAAACTGTTGCAACAGATTTAAGGAAAGGTGGTCCTCAAGAGTGGCAGGAGCTTCCTGTCATGGTGCCCATCCCCTAGCCGATATCGAGCAGACATAGGAGATGCCAGTTTGCCTACTTTATACAGCTTGGAAGGAGAATAATAAAGGCTGTGTAATATTTGAAAATGGGTCAATCTAAATTGGTCTTGTTTAACGTACTTGTACAGCTGTTGCCAAATTGAGTACTAGGTAGAGGGAACATTTGATAAGTTGAGGTCCTGGGTCCAATGATAACAAATCCCTGTCGGGGAAGTGGGGTCTTGAGACTGAAACAATTTGTACTATAACAAAACCACATTCTGCTGGGTAATTATGTGATGAAATATGTTGATTTCTGATGGATCCATAAGCTGCCAATGTCTGGGGCTGAGGTAAGAAAATATGGCTTGCATGATTTGGAGGCACTTAAAGTGGTATGAGGCAGGGAGCGAGAATAGACCTTGAGTGGTCTGAAACAGCAAAATCTCTTCACCCTCTAAGAAATGGGAAATGGGAACATCTCTAAATAGAGGGCAAAAATAAGATGGGATAGGTCAGATACCGATCCTTATGTTTGGATTTCCAATAGTTGGCTGCTGTAGTGCCTTCATCCAGGCAACATTAAGGTGATGTTCAAATTGTGATCGAGCCTTCAGGGACCACCCAATCAGTGTAGAGTGGACAGACATGAGAAGTTGTAAGAATTTAGAATGTTTCAAACTGCAAAGTTGGCAACCAAACTGTTGTAAAAGAGAAGCTTCAGTTTCAAGCCACAATGGCTTATAAGATAGTGAAGGGTCACAGTCTGTTAACCCCCATTGGAATAATTTACTAGCATGTAGGGCGCTGTAATAAAGGAAAATATTGGAAAGAGACAGTCATCCTTTTAGTCAGGAGGCCATCAATTTAAAAAATAGGCTCGAAGTATTGCCTTTCCTTTCCAAAGAAATTCATTAAGAAACAACCGCAGTTTCTGGAACCAGAATTTGGGAAGGAAAACACCTAACATCCCAAGGGGATTAAGGCGACTGGGGAGGACGTTCATCTTTATAACGCTAACTCTACCCCATAATGAAAGGGGAAGAGTAGCCCACTGATGCAGGTCAAGTTTAAAAGTTTGAAGTAGACTGGTGAGATTTTCTTTCACTAAAACAGAGGAGGAACAGAATAGACAAATACAGAGAAAAGTCAGAACACAAGGTTCCCAGGCTAAGCCAAGATTCGTGATGTCCTTTTTAAGAATCAAACTGTTGAGAGGTAGTACTTTAGTTTCATCGATGTTCAATATTGTTGATATGCGGAGACATTGAAAAACCAAGTCATTTCATTGAGCACATACGGGAGGGTATTAACTGGGTCTTCCAAGTGAAGACGAAGATCATCTGTATAGGCCGATAAAAGATATCTCTTCCCTTCAACAGAGATGCCCCATATCCCACAGGTGAGCTGCAGGCTACAAATGAGGGGCTCTAAGTATAGATTGAATAGCAATGGGGACAAGGGTCAGCCCTTTCTAGTACCTCATGATAATGGAAATGAATCAGACAGAACACCATTGCACCATATCTGGGTGGATGGGTTAGAATAAAGAATTTGAACTCTTCATATAAATTCTTGTGGAATGCCAACTTTTAGAAGAACTGAGAAAAGATATGGCCAGCAAACTTAGTCAAAGGCTTTTTCTGTATCAAGAGAGACCAGGGCTGTGGAAGTCCTCCTATCTCCAGACACGGAAATAAGGTGGTGAAGTTTCTGTAAATGATCACTGGACAGCCTGCCCTTCATAAAACCCACCTGAACTGGGCTAGTGAGGGAGTCCAAGACAACAGCCAACCTATTAGCCAAAATTTTGGCTAATATTTTGATGTCCGAATTTAAAAGAGAAATTGGCCTGTAGTTGCCAGGCAGTAACTGGAGGCAGTATAGCGCAGTGGTTTAAGGCTCGAGCTGCAAATCTGGTGACATCCAGCAGACCAGACCTGGGCTGGAATCGCACAGCTTCCACTTACATACTGTGTGACCCTGAGCAAGTCACTTAACTTCCCTGTGCTCCCAGGTCGCGCCTGTAAAAAAGCTTTCAGCTTAGTGTGCTAATCCTGGTTAAACACAACAAAAAAAAAAAAATCGTCCCTATCCGGCTTTTTGATAAGGGTTATTAGTGCCTCCATGAAGGAAGGGTCCATCAAACCAGATGAGTACCAGAAGTTAAACAGTCTCACTAAGAAGGTGCTAACTCATCAACACAAGCTCATACAAGTTATTGCTAAAACCGTCTGGGCCAGGGGCCTTGTCAAAAGGTAGTTGACAAATGGCAGACTGAACTTTGAAAAGAAAGATTGGCCAGTCAAGAAAACTCTTCCTCAGTGGGTCTAACACTGGGAGTTGTAGGGGGTCCAGAAAGGAAGTTATCTCAGCCTCAGAGGATGGATGGAAGGAATCTTCCAAGTATAACTCTGAATAATACACCTGAAAGACCACAGCAATTTTCCTGGGATGTGTTACAACAGACTCCATAGTTCTATCCCTGATGCCAGCAATATTCTTTACTGAGTCTAGGTGTCGAAGTCTGAGGGCCAGTAGCTTCCCCATTCTGTCACCTGATTCTAGATGCTTAATCTTGGTATGCTGCAGGGCTAACTCAGCTTTTTGAGAGAGGAGGTCTGTATACTGGGCCCTCAGATCATTTAGCTTGGTCAAAGTGTCTTTGGAGGAATATCTTGTAAGATCATATTCAATTAGTTGAATTTCACAAAGGAGAAGATCCAGCCTGACCCTGAACTGCCTAGATTGAATGGCAGCAAACCTAATAAGCCCCCCCACCGATGGCACATTTAGCGGCACCCCATAGAGTGTCAATGGCGGCTACTGAGCCCTCATTCTGCAGAAAAAAGTTACGAAGAAAATCTTTTATGATCTGAAGAATGTCTGGATTCTGTAATAGCCGAGTACTGAGCCACCATAAAGAATCATGCTCCTTTGAACTATGAAGAGTCCAGAAGAGTGACCTGGGCATGGTTGGAGATAACTGTCGCAGATATATCAGTTGTGATGAGACCAGTTAAATGTTTGCCACTAATAAAAAAATAACAAATTCTAGATGAGATTCCATGCACTGGGGAATAGTATGTATATGGACGGTAGCTGGATGCAGGAGACACCAAGGATCGGTCAGTCTGATATTATCCATAAGCTTCCGCAATTCCCTTTGGCCAGAAGATAGAGTTGGATTACGGGCACTGGTTCTGTCCCACTCAGACTGATACACAGTATTCCAGTCACCTCCCAAAAGGATACAGCAATTGGCTAGGGGCACCAGCATAGGAGCCAGTTGGGTGAAAAAGGAAGGCGAATCTGAGTTAGGACCGTAAATGGAGCCAAGGACTACACAGCATGAACCGACTGTATCCTGAAATACTACAAAATGACCCTCAGGATCCCAGAATTCCTGAATAAGCCTGAAGGGGACAGAACGGGATATCAAAATGGACATACACCCTTTTCTAGTGTTAACTCCTTCACCATAGGCCTGTCCTGCCCAGTCTCTATGGAAATGGTTAACATTCTCATGAGGCACATACTGTATGTCTCCTTTAGACATGCGATTTGCTCCTGCAGCTGTCGCAGATGCAAAGTATAAGCTGCCTTTTATATCTATTCCTAGCCCCTTTTACATTCCATGTTACTAACTTAAAGGGCCCAGCCATATTAAAGTCCCTTCACTATGTAAAGGTTTACAACTGATAAGCCCTATTAAAGAAGGATAAAGAGATAACTCAAAAGGAGGCACTGAGCTGCTTGGGAAGAAACCTTCCCCCCAGCCCATCCCAATCCCTACCCCCCAAAGTGCAATTGAGAACAACCACCCATAAAACAAGTAATGTATAAAGTAAAACCCCCATCCCACAGAAACACCCTGCAACCTTAAAAAAGAGAATAGATCAGCAAATATTAGCAAAACCACCCTGATCCTAATGACGGCAACCATGAAAGTAATAGGCCCATGATGAAAACCATTCACCACACCTACCTCCCCAGCCTTCTCCCCACCCCACAAGCATCCCAAAACAATAAAACTCAAGGTATACAATCTCAAGCCCAATATTAATAAAGAATAAGACTCTAACATACTAACTATATACAAACCAGAAGGGAAAATCAGATCCATGATGGAAAAAAACAGTAAATATAAATACACAAACCCCTGAAATCACTGCCTATTTCACACAACTAACAAAGTTAAGACAAAGATATGTACCAAGATATGTACTCTCTGTCACTAATCCCGGGTCTCCCCTGAAAAAGGGATCTCTGGTCTCAGTGGGCTTACCCGGTTACCAAAATCTAAATAAATAAATAAATAAATAAACCAAGAAATGCACATGTAAATAACAATCATCTATGTAGTGAGTAGTATCTTTCAGAATAAAAGGGAGCAGAGACTGGAAAAAAAAATAAATGGTAGAGGCGTGCCCAAATTGAATGGTAAACAGCCTAATGATAGAAGACAAAAAGAACTAATAATGACTTTATATTATATATTGCAAGAACTAAAGTTAGGTGTGCTAAAGGGGATGGGGATGCCACCGACCTAACAGAGTACTTAGTACTCTAGGAAAAGCATACCTGAGTGAGAGGGAGCCCATAGATACACATCAATCGCCAGACATGGAAAGGAAAAGCTAACAGGTTATATCAGAGATTAGCCCACCAGACAGGAGACATCGCAGACCATACCTCATAGTAGCTCCATAGCTCTCAACAAGCAGCATTAAGGTAGCTAGAGTAGCCTCTCATTGCCTGTCAGAAGCACCCTTTCAGAAAACCACCTCAGGAGAGAGTCCAGGAGAGCCCAACCCTCCACACTGAGTCTGGGCTTTCCATAAAGTATTCCACTCTGGGTTGATAGGATAGTGCATAGTCCAGAGGGTGGGTGATAAGTCAGTTGCACGCAAGATCTAGGCAAGATAGATCCCATTACCAGACAGCTACTCACACTAACTCAGTCATGCTGCATCTGGAGGAAGAGAAAGAAGGACGGGAGGGAAGGCTTGAGGAATTAACACAAAAGGAGACTTAGGGATCATGTACCCTGTTGGTGGTCCGTGAACACTAGGGCTCCCCTCTCAAACCCACTGGATAAATTGGACACAGGAAAAAGAGCAATAGGACTGGTCAGCAGGATGCCTGCCCCCAGAGCACAGTCCAATAACTAATAATAATAAGCGATGTCCTTCGGCTGTCCACTCTTCAGAAGTACACCCCTACATGAAAGTACTCACAGAACAGGCTAAAATAAAGTGCTAGAATTGTAACTGTACAATAACATTTGGTTAGTACCCCTGTCAATTATGCCCAGTGCTTCCCAAAAACGTTATTATATGCTCCATTAAAGTTCAGGTGACATAGAAAGTTGAGGACTATGGTGTATACAAGCAGACACCCCTGTGAGAACCCAAAGGGTCCATGGCTGAATATCATCCTATATAAATGGGTTCCCAGGGGAAGAAATACTAGTATTAAAGCTAGTAAGCTCAAAGGCAATTCTTCTGGCAATCCACTATACATATATATATATATATACATACACAAATATCTATATCTATATATATATTAGAGGCAAAAAACTCTGTTTAATGCAGCAGTTAGGGTTGTTCCACTGCAACAAAAGTGAGAATTCGATTGTTAGGGTTGAAACCCCCATTGAACCCCAGCCCACCCCAACTTGCATTGAGGTGCGCATTGGGGTTGTCATTCAACTCACCCCATCACATGTGTAAAGAAGCAGAGGTATGGGAGAATGGGGTGAGAGTTGGGACCGAAGACCCCAATGCACACCCCAATGCTGGTTGGGGGTGGGCTGGGGGTCCAAGGGGTTTCAACCTAACACCGAATTTCCTCACTTTTGCCACTGTGGAACAACCCTAACTGATGCATTAAATGGAGTTTTTTGCCTCTAATTTCCCTTCTTTTTGAGAATGATAATGACAAATAGTGAATATAATGCGGCGGCGGGAGGGCGGGGCCCGCCATGTGATGTCTTCACACATAGTAACACAGTGCCCACAAACACAAATGGCAATGCGCATGGTGACACAAAGCAAAACACAAAGATAAACAGTACTGTAGACACAAATGGTTAAAATTACAGAAACAGAAGCACAAATGAAAACACAAAGGGTAACGCAGAAGGTGGCGTAAACAGGAAAAGTAGGTGAAACAGGTACAGAACCAGAAGCAGAAGCATTAAGGGTAGGAGTTATGGAAACATACACAATAGTTTTCCCCAAAAGCTGCATATAGAAAGACAGTGAGTACAAAGAATGTATGCAAAATAACGACTCTAGGAACAGAAAATGAGGACTTGGAATAGTAAATTGCTTATATCTCAGGAACCGTACGACATAGAAAAAAATGTAAAAGTCATATGAATTATCACTTTCCTGGCTAGTTTCATACTTAGCCCCATCAGGGGGCTAAGCATTTTTCTGACGAAAAGTCCGTATCTCACACCGTTTCCGAGATACGGGCCCTGAAAGGCACGGGGAATGTCGTAATGTTATCCTATGGGAAAAAAAGAGAAGTTTGGAGTACCATAACTTTGCCTCCCTGTAATATTTTTTCACAAAACCACTGAAAGGCACTTCTGTGGGATGTTGGCTGTCTTCCTTCCAAACTGCATCTCAAAAGACTAAACCATTATTTTGCAGCAGGGCGCCAAAGGATTGCTGCAATGCGTCGGACGCCGTAATGTTATCCTATGGGAAAAAGCATCTACTTTGGAGTGCCGTAACTTTGCCGTTGTGTAATATTTTTTGAACAAAACACTGAAATGCACATCTGTGAGATGTCGGCTGTGTTCCTTCCAAATTTCAGCCCAAAACATCAAACCGTTCTTTTGCAGCAGGGTGCCAAAGAATTGCTATCATTTCCACAGCCTAGAAAAGTACTGTCACAATTCTCGAAAGCTTTCACAAATTCATTCGACAGTGTCGCAAGTGCGAAAGTACTTTGCGAAAATACTTTTTCCAGAAATTTGAAAAACATATTTCTGAGCTGTTTTACCCCAAAATAAAGACATTACTAGCATCCTCAGGGTCCGACTAGGTGAATACAAAAAGAATTAGGTTGCTAGAGGGTCCCAAATTTAAATGCCGAGCATTTTTCTGATCACCAACTGAAAACAAAATGGTGGATTTGTGACAGTAAAAGGGCCATTTGCGAAAGTAAAAACTGCATTTGCGACACTGTTGAACTTTTAACTTTTCCCATTGACTTATAATGGGAACTTGTTTTTGAATAACTTTTGAACCGTTTAATATTTTTTCACAAAATCTTCAAAAGGCACATTGGGACCCTGGACACATGTTCCCTGAAGATTTCGGACCAATCACGACAAACTGTGCGACCTGTGGGCACTGACGGTAGAATTCCAAAAAAGTAGAACGCCGCACGCAGATCATGCTTTAACCTCGCAGCCATATATCTGACTGGTACAAAACTTGGCTGATCCTAAGGTGTATGGGTCTTGATTGTGTATTCAAATATCAGGCAAATCAGTTGAACAGTTGCAAAGTTATTAAGGTGCAAAATTTTAGGTTTAACATGTAAATGGCTCCTCAACCTAACTATGGTAGCACTACCGTGCTACCATAATATATATATATATATATATATATATATATATATATATATATATATATATATTAGAGGCAAACAACTCTGTTTAATGCATTAGTTAGGGTTGTTCCACAGTGACAAAAGTGAGAAATTCAGTATTAGGGTTGACAGCCCCTTGGACCCCCCGCCCACACCCCAACTGGCATCAGGGTGCACATTGGGGTCGCTGCCCTAACTCTCACCCCATCACATGTGTGAAGAAGCAGAGGTATAGGAGAATGGGTGAGAGTTAGGACTGACAACCCCAATGTGCACTAATGCCGTGGGTGTGGGGGGGTCCAAGGGGGGCTGTCAACCCTAACACCGAATTTCCTTGCTTTTGTCGCTGTGGAACAACCCTAACTAATGCATTAAACAGAGTTTTTTGGCTATGATTTCCCTTCATTTTGAGAATGATGATGAGAAATAGTGAATGTAATGTGTCGGCGGGAGTGCGGGATCTTGTGACATAGTAACAGGAACAGCAACCAAACAGAAGTGCAAACAGTGGGGCACATAGTAACACAAGCATGAATGAGAAAGCAAAGGGTAATGCACATGGTGGCACAGACAGGAACAGTAATGCAAAGGAGGATATAAACGCAAGTGGAAACAGGAACTGTAACAGTAACAGAAGTGCATACCCTATGTTTTCCAAACAGGTGCATACAGAAACACAATGTGTACAAAGAATGTATGCATTGTAATGGAGATCAAAGCTTAAAATGAGCATTGGAAGTACTCAGTTGGTAATAGCTCAGCAACAGCATGATGTAGAAAAAAACTTCATTTTCACAGAAATCATTATTTTCCTGGCTACCATTTTATATTACATTGCCCATGGCCCATAGGGCTATGTTATTTGTGAAGACAAATCTGTATCTCACACCGTTTTCGAGATATGAGCCCTGAAAGGTGCGGCGTATGCCACCATGTTAGTCAATGGGAAAAAATACCAACTTCGGAGTACCGTCACTTTTCAGCCATGAAATTTTTTTTTTACCAAACCAGTGACAGGAACATATGTGAGATGTTGGCTGCCTTCCTTCCAAATTTCAACCCAAAAGACCTAATGGTTCTTTTGCAGCAGGGTGGCAAAGAAGTGTTGTCATTTTGGCCACAGCCTGGAAAAGTAGTGTCTCAATTTGTGACACCTTTCGTAAATTTTGCAAAAGTGTCATGAGTGCGATACTACTTTGTGACACTACTTTTTCCAGAAATTTGAAAAACATATTTCTGGGGTGTTTAACCCAAAAATAAAGACATGGCTAGCATCCTCAGGGTCCGACTAGGCAAACACAAAAAGAATTGTGTCCCTAGAGAGTCCCAAATTTAAATGCCAAGCATTTCTGTGATCACTAACTGAAAAGAAAAAATGGCTGACTCATAACACTACTGGGGTCATTTGCGACACTAAAAACTGCATGTACGACACTTTCACACTTTTTGTTAACTTTTCCCATTGACTTATAATGGGAACTTGTTTTTTGAATAACTTTTGAATCGTTTAATATTTTTTCACAAAATCTTCAAAAGGCACATCGGGGACCCTGGCCGCACGTTCCCTGAAGTTTTAGGACCAGTCTCACAAACCCGTCCGACCTGTAGTCAAGAGCAAAGAATTCGCAAAAAAGTGTAAATGCACATTTCATTGGTGCTTAATAACTCCACAGCTGTATATCCAACCCATACAAAACCTGGCATATCCCACGATCTATCATGCCCAATCATGTATACCAAATTTCAGGCAAATCTGTTGAATGGTGGCAAAGTTATTAAGGCACAAAGTTTGACCCTTTAACCTTAAAATGGCTCCTCAACCCTAACTATGGTAGCACTACCATGCTACCATAATATATATCTATATATTAAAAATAAACAAACAAAAAAAAAACAAGCAGAGTTGTGAGACATAAAGAGGGCCACCTCGATGTTAAAATTGAGATTGGTGTAGGATTCTACATCAAAGTATCCAAGCAATTCAGGTAACCAAGTCCAAACAATTTATAGATATTTGCAAGGTTACCTGACTCCAATGAGACCAAATAAGAAAACTATCAAGATCTCCATTGGCAGTGCAGACTATAACAGATGACACACAGATGGCTTTGGTGCAGAAAATCAGCCAGCAGAATGCAAGGAAGATAGGAGCAGAATATTTCTAAATCGCAGCTGGATTCTAAGTTGATCTAGGATCCTCTGATGGAGCAGAAGCCACTGCACAGAAAGACATTGAAGTTCAGGAGGAAAACTTAGGAAACCAAAACATACAAAGGCACCATCAAAGCAAGAGTCCATCCATAAAAAGAATGAAAAAAGGTCAGGGAGGTCCATGGAAACATTGGGGGCAGTACAGTAGTTGGATCATGATGGGATGAGGATCAAGCCCAGATAAAGTCTGGTGCAGGAACTGCAGAAGCCAATTGAAGGCAGAGCAACACTTAAAATAAGGGCAAAGTCCAGCTGGACACTACTCCTGAGAGAGTGGGATCTCACCCCATAGAAAAAGCTAAAAGGAAGTCTGATCTTTGATGATAGAGCATTTAAATGAACCCACTGTCCAAGTATCTGGTATCACAAAGTAAAAACAGAAGGAGTATATGAGGCTCATTGGACCAGTGTAGCATTCAAACTGGGGACTTCAACAAATCAGGGAAAAGTTTTGGCATTCCCATGTTGGCTAGTTCATAAGATTCAAAAGATTTTGGGGACTCTTGGATGGAGTTCTGGAGTCTGGCAGGGTACATCATTCAAAAATGAATTTGCATGGCCATAAGCTTGGCAAGAACTGGATCATATGCAGCTCACATGAGTTGCACTGAATGGGGAAGGTCCTGTGCAATCTGAATTTTATGACCCTTCCAGTTAAGATCTTTAAGCACTCTGATTTTGGCAAGGATGTGGGTCTTATCCAAAAGATTCAATAGCTTGAATATTAGTGGTTGAGGAGCAGTGCCTTGTGGAGGGCTGGGACGGAGTGCTCTGTGAGCATGTTCCACAATATAAGCAGGACCGTTAGGAGAAGGTCCAGCAATTTTTTCACAAAACGTCTGGACGAAGTAGATGGTATTTTGGCCCTTGGAGCCCTGAGGAAGCCAATAATAACAAGGTTATTCCTTCTACTATGGCCCTCGAGGTCTTCCATTTTCTCTTCTAAGCGATGCAGTTGATGTCTGAGGGCCATAGTTTCGGGGGCGGAATGGTTGCGCCAATCCTCTAAGAAGCTTATCTGGACTTCTGTATCCCCCACCCTTTGTGTCAGTCTATCCCCTGCAAGCCTTATTGACCGGAGCTCCTCAGTGATTGCTTTCAGAGAGTCTTTCAAGGGAGAGTGCTCTTGGAGAAAATGGTCTTCTGTTGAGGCCTGAGAGGAGACCTCAGGCTTGGAAGGCAAGGATCCCTGTGCTTTGGTCTACTTTGGAGCCTTATCCCTTTCTAGCATTGGAGGAGGTGTGTGACACACTGGGGCTGAAGACATCTTAGAATCCATCTTTCAGCAAACTGCTGCAGCCACAAGGAAATTGTTGATGCCAGTGAATGTTTAAAATAGCAGAAAACCCCAGTAAACACCCAAAAGTGGAGAAAAAATGCTTTTAGAGTGGGGAGAGGATTGGAGCCAGGCAGCCAAACTGCTTACTTGGCGAGGCACATCACATGACCCGTACCACATTATTTCTAGTTTAAAACCAAATTCTATTGTAATTCTGGTTGTTTACCTTCTCTAAAATGTAATGATGATAATGGTTGTTTTATCTGCTTCTTTACTAAATAGAATGAAAATGCATGATAATGATGTAATTATTCCCAAACTTGTTTTATTTCAAATCCTTGATGTACTCTTCTTGCATACTTCCTGAACATTAGGAACACCCCAGACTGCAGCCACTTATGATACAATAGTCTCCTTTTCTTAATTCTTTGGTAACAGGGTAAGGTCCACTAGGCACAAGTGCCAATTTTCAAGGTAACCTGGTCACCGGGGAGGTGAAGTGACTTGCTCAGAGTCACACAGTAGTCAAGTGGAGGATGTGGGAATCAAACCCAGGTCTGCTGTATGTACTAAGCTCATTCACAACTAATTACTCTAAACTTGAGGATAACCTGTAGGCTATTCAGCCAGCTCCAGTGCATCATGATTGGTTAGACTGTCTTGGGCATGTTCCCAAGTCCATGAAAGGTGCAGTGGCTGTTGATTAAGGAATTTAAACAAACATGCTCTTGTGTGGTAACACCAGTATGGTGGACAGTCTGTTTTCCACTTTTAAAAAGAAAAGCATGAATCAAAATAAAATTACCAGCTACATCAGCAATCTATATACAGAATGTGACCAATCATTAAATATGTTTTTCAAACTAAAGATACTTGAGGTCTTCGGGGGTTGGCAGTGTCCAATTAACACCTGGTGCAGATCTTTTGTCCTGTGGTAGATCTAAATGAGGGTACTGTTAGAAGTAATCTTCCCAATGTTCATTAAAAAATTAAAATCCCCTCAAACGGGAGAGCCCCCTATTACGCTTTCACTACTTTGTTCATAGGGATCTGTAAGGTGCAGGCATCACTCCCATGAGGGATATATATATATATATATATATATATATATATATATATATATATATATATACCCTCCCATAATGAGTGGCCATACAGAGAACCTACAGCCAGGGCTAGATTTCCTTCCTTGTCTGTGTGTTGACTCAGTCCCAAATTGTGAATTGTGTGGGACCACAATAATTGCCCCTTTACATTTCCCAGTTTTATAGATCAATTCCACTATTTGTGTAAACCCTCATTTCAGAAATGTCTGGTACTCAGCTGGGTTTCTTTGAAAGCATTAACAGTGGTTTCTGCTGTTTAAAGGTTGCTTTAACCTTAGATTGCTTAATTGGGTTGGAAAGGCCATTTGCATTTAAAATGTGTCATGGGGACCTGATGCATCTGGTTAAGAAAGTTACAGTTCTTAATGCCCTAACTGAAAACTTGCTCAGGCGTACTGATTAAAATTGCTGCCCTACAAGGTATGGCCCCACCAACTCACTCATCATCAGCCATAGATCAGTCTTCCAAAGTCTTCTGAGCTTGTCTATTCTAAGTAAGAGAATCTGTTGTGTCTATCAGTTAAAAACAACCTGAGTCTGTGACCTGAATGACTTAAAGCCTGCTGGAGTGCACCAGGCTTCAGAGCGATCTATTTTATTTAGTTTTCATTTACTGGGTAGGTGCTCTAGTCATAGGTATGACTATTTTCAGGCATGACCCCGGAGGTTACAGGAGTGGCAGTACAATGTACAACTACAGCAAATAAGGTAAAAGCAAGGCAACAAACATAGTCAATGTACAAATACAGCAAGGAGGGTAAACAAAGTACAAAATATAGTCGAAGCAAAATAAAACATAGCATAGCATACAGTAGTCAATAATTGAACAAATTTTCAGGTAAGTGCCTTGGGTAAACAAGATAACAGTATAAGAGCTGACAGCTTAAACATAAGATACTCAGTAAGTGTAACGAGAAAGGAGGGAGGAGGGAGGAGAGAAGAGAAAGGCTTAAGTGAGAACTAGATAAGGCAGGTTAGGAGCAGAGGAGGCGAAAGTTAATGTTAGGACAAAGGGACCAGGCAGCAGGAAAGAGGGTAAGTAGGCTAAGGTGGATTAAAACAAGGCATGTGGCAAATTTAAATAGGTGTGAACTAATCTCTTTTTTAAAGCAGGCATGACTTGTAGCAAGATGGACAGCTTGGGGAAGTGAGTTCCAAAAGTTAGTGGCAGCACTGGAGAAGGCACAAGTGCCCTTGGATGTTTTACATCTAGGAATGTGCAGTAAAGATGGATCTATAGACCAGAGACCATAGGAGGAGGTTTGGGGAGTACAAGGGAGGCAAATGATACTGGGGTGTTAGATCTAATAATGTTATTCAACAGGGAGCCAAGGAGAGAAGCCAATGGTTGGAGGGGGAAGGCCAGTTTTGGTCAGCATAGAGCTGACAGTGATGGTTTAGTCACAGTGATGTTGAGGCAGATGTTATTATAAGTTGTGTCCCATTTGCACAGAGAGGCCTTAGATGCATTAACTTAAGTTACCACACCATAGGTAAGTGATGGAAGTGGTCAGCCTAGCAGAGGGCATTAGGACATGACTAGTCTTTTTTTCCTTTTTGTTCCCCCCCCCCAAGTTCAGTAAACAGTTTCCAATATATTATTGGATAGTAATGCTCTAACCACCAGGACATGACTAGTCTTATAAGCAATCCCTATTTTAGTATTCACTGATTTACAGGTAGCTAGTATGTGTTGATCAAAGTTAAGGGACCCATCAAGCAGGACCCCTAGATATTTGAAAGAGCTCACTGCCTTTAATAGTGAGCCATCAAGACAGAATATGATAAGCTGATTTTGGGTAGTTTTTAGCTTGGCATTGGTACCAAATAGCATATTTTGAGTTTTTCCCACATTATGTAGGAGCTTGTAACTAGGGAGCCAGGATTGGATTTTGCGAAAGGAAAATGAGAGTTTGTGGTTGATCTCAGAGATGTCCTTGGAGCTATAGTACAGGACAAAATAATCCTGGTATAGGAGAGCTGAACAATAGGGGATGTCATGCATGATATGGTTGATAAAAATAGAGAAAAGCAGAGGACCTAGGACAGACCCCTCTGGGACTCCTATAGTGATGGTCGCTTGATCTGATATGGCCAAGTTAAATTTCACAACTTGAATTCTGTTTGTTAAATAGCTATTAAACCATGACATGGTCTGTGGCAAAAAAATGAGTGACTGAAGGTTGGCAAGCAGAAGATGATGGTCCACAAGATCTAAAGCTTTCGAAAGGTCTATGAAAACAGTACCAGTCAGAAAGCCAGAGTCCACGGCACAGAGTGTGTCATTGATGAAATTGAACAAAGCAGTGGTGGTACTGTGCTCTTTGTGAAAGCCATGTTGATTTTGTGAGAGGAGACTGTGTTTCATAAGAAAGTCAATAGTTTGCAAGGCCACCAGTTTTTCTAGAATTTTTCCCAGTACTGAGAGGATTGCTATTGGCTGATAATTAGAGAGATCTTTCTTGTCACCTTTTTTAAAAACAGGAGTGACTCTAGCAATTTTCCAGATTTCAGGAACATGGCCCTGGCAAAGAGACAGAGTGAACATTCTGGCCAGTGGTGAGACACTAAAAGGGGCAACAAGTTTTAGGAGCTTAGGCTCCATACTATCTGCACCAACTCTTGTGTTGTCAGAGATTGAATTAAGGAGTTTCAAAACACCAGCCCTAGTGATAGCTTTGAAACAGAAAGGAGGGTGATTGGGCAAGTGGTTGGTGTGGGTGTGCCCTGGCAGGGGTATTACAGGGGGAATGCTGAGGTGAAATTGGATAAATCAGAAAAGTGGAGGTTAAAGAAGTTAGCAATAGTTGCCTGGTCATTGCAATGTACCAGTTTAATACCATATCATTGGTAGAGTGGGACAACTTGGTACCTAGGAATGTTTTCACATGAGACCACCGTTTTCTCAAGTCACCTGCAGCATCCAGCAGGAGTCCTTTACAGCATGAGCTTTTTGCTACCCTGATTTGTTTTTTTACACAAATTCCTCTGAGCCCTGTAAGTGTTGTAATCACATGGAAGTCATGAAATTTTAAACCGCTTCCAACTTTTGTCCCTAGCCTGAAGTGAGGCAAGCAGGTCATGATGGAGCCATCTAGTTTGCTTAGTATGAACATGTTGTGTGATGAGAGGGGTGTATCTGTCCTGGATAGCCCCAAACTGAGTAAGGAAGTACTCTAGTTGAGGGCAACTTCAGCATCCTGGACCATGTAAAGGAAGGATCAGTTGACTGAGGAGACCTCAGATAGGAACTTTGCTTGGTCAAGATTAGTGACGTTTCAGAAGGTAATGCATCAAGGTGGGGGAAAGGGAACTGCTGAGGAACTCCAGATACAAAAGATAGGGGAGTGATCGCTAATGGTGTTGGCTAGGGTGCCAGCAGAGATAATTCTGTCAGAGCAGTTTGTCAATATCCAGTCAATCAGTGTACCTGAAATGGAAGTGGATGTAACTCTGGTTGGGTCGTTTATGATTTGATGTAGGTTGTGGCTTTGCACAATAAAGAGGAGAGAGTTGTGATCATTACCTAACCAGTTAAAATTTAGGTCACCTAGGATGAGTACTTCATTTTGTCCAACAGTAATGGCGGTATGTTCTAGTAGTTCTTCAAGTCCAGAAGATCCACTTTTGGGAGGATTATAAACACAGACTTTTGGTGCCTAAGAGGAGGGTAGTGTGGAGATGGATTCACATGAGGAGATCCTTACAGAAATAATCATACAAAATGTTTTTATGCTGCACACATAAAACTACCAATGTGATATGCATGCTGCAAGCATGATTTAGATGTTAAATTGGAACTGATTGCAAGCATGTGGCATGCGTGCAGCAAGCAAATGTGGAAAACATGTTTTTTATGTTAAATTGGAACAGTCTGCAAGCATGTGGTATGCGAGCAAAAAGCAAGTGGTCACTGATTACTGCACACATAACAGTTAAGTGAGTTCCTCAGGATCACACCACATACAAGTGGTGGTTGATGAGATTCGAACCCAGGTCTTCAGGTCTTCAAGCCCCCTGGCTGCTGCTGCTCTGCACAAATCAAGGCCTATGCTGCACAAATCAAGGTCTATGAAGGCCATCCATACCTCTGTCACCGCTACTGCTAAGCCTAGCTTTCTGCCGTGGGGGGGCCTGTGCTGTTTTTCATGTGAGGTGAGCAAGTTGAGTAAGTAGGTAACCTAGTCTTGAGTTAGCTTCTAGTTCATCCTCTGCCCCTTCAACCACCAGGGGAGACAGAGACTCACTAAGAGCAGACCAACAAAAATACGCCATCACAGCACTTCTATTTAGAGTTCAGTGCTCACTGACTCCTCCAAGCTGTAGTGTGCAGCCTGTGTACTGTCTGGTGGGAAGACAGTGTTGGATTTACAGGAAGCATGTGCTCTTACTTTGCTGGAGCTCCTCCACATCATGTGTGATGGTGCAGTTGCTAATAGGTGGAGAGAGTGAACAACACAATACAGACAGAGTCAAGTCAGGAGTGCACCTGCAGTGTGAAAGCACACAGATCAGGGGAGCACCTAGTGTGCAAAAGATTAAATCAAAATTTAATGCCATTATTGCCACACCATAAGAGCAATTTAGGCACAAATTCAGGGGAGGGGGGTTGTCACCCCTGCTTTATGGTAGGAATTCACTCTCTGGTGCTAATATCAGTACAAGTAAATATGGCTTCCGCTGTGTTCTGAGATACTGTATCTCCATGTTTCAGGATGTGTCCTGATCATTGTGAGGGTTAGTGTCCTCATTGTCCCTCATTCTGAGTGTCCATGTCCCTCATTTCAGTGACACAATGTGAGGTATGGTGCATGCTTCCAAGACCCTGCTCAGCACAAAGAGTGTTGAGCATGGCCATAGTGTATATGCCCCAAACAGAATGACAAATGGAAAGTAAGTGAGCCAAATCAGTCATGTAGAAAGACATTTGTAATGCTAAATATGCATAAGGGGATCTGCATGGCCCAAAACAAAAAGGTCAGGCTTAACAACACAGAGGCCCCTCTTGCACACCTGGGATTGGGGATGTTGGCTGTCTATATCCTAGGCATTTAATGCATTAAGTAAACAATACTTTACAAATTAATGGAAATTTAATGACAAAAATCAAAAGCCATTAAACAACTTGCAAAAGGATCAGAATCAATATATTTGCCTAATTTAAATGGGAAATCAATGAAAACTGTATTTTAATTGCTCTAATAGCTAGCGGTAGTATAAGAAACAGAAACAGATTAGTTTTTTTTAATTAGATTTGCACCAGCTTAGTTGCTGCAGACATGGTAAGCATGCAGCATGTGAAACTGATGTGATGTTTAGATCTGGTTCGCATAGGTTCACTTTGTGTATGTGAACCACATGCAAACATTGCACAATTAAGCATGTGACATGCATTCTGCATGTAAGCACCACACATATTTCTGTAAGGGGGTAGAAGTGATAGAGAAATTAAGGTGAGTTTTGTAGAGAATAGCAACTCCCCCACCACTCTAGGGAGGCTGTCTGTTACATCTTATTAGATTGTAGTTGGGTACATGACATAAAGAATCCAGTATAGACGGCTTGAGCCAGGTCTCCGATAAGCATAGAATGTCAGGGTGATAGAGAGCCACCCAAGCCTCAAGTTCTGCAAAGTTGCACAATAGGTTTCTGATGTTAATGTGCATGACATGTAAACCCTTAACATCGGTCCAGGTTGTGTCAGAGTGTGAGTATTGTGCCAAAGGGCCAGGGTTAGTTTCAACATCACCTGATAGTATGAGAGCAGGGAGCAGGAAATACCCCAGCTTGTGGTAGACAAAGGGTAATGATATAATTGGATGGTAGCATATGCCTTTTTTAATAGTGCACACAGCAAGGTAGATAAAGTACCTGGGTAGTAGGAGAGGGGTGAGATCATGGCACTTGTGGAACCAGAGAAGCAGGTTTGAGAAAATAAAGTCAGTTTGGTTATGTGGTGGGGATGCTGAGTTAAGAGGACATATAAACAGTGACAGCCATGATAAGAGAAATAGTGGCAGGCTGAAAGTCAGCAGAGGTGGGATAATGGTAGCCATAGGTCATAGGTGAGAGAGTGCTTGTTAGAGGTCCCAAAGGTAAGAGAGCAGGAGTAAACGCTCAGAAGAGTGGTATTAGAGAATTAAGAAGGCACGGTACACTGAGGAGTTAACATATTCAAGAATGACAGAAGCAAGAAGCACCCCTGATGGTCCAAGCATCTAAGGAGAAATTATAAAGCGGGGTGTTTGTCACATGACCCCAGGGATCTAGAAAAGTAGGAGACCAGCTTGGGTGGGTGGAAGGGGAAGGTTGAGGAGTGCTGGTGGAAGAAAATGTCCAAATTTACTGTGCATGTCTCATAGCGCTCTGGGCATGCCTGAAATCAATGGCACCTGTGTGCTCCAAAAGTGAAGTACAGAGTCGGTGGAGCAGCGGTGCATTGGGAATCAGTGGTAGCCCAGCTGGGAATTTGAAGGAATCAGGCAGCTGAAGCAGCTGGCTGGCAAGGGATGGAGCCACCAGCCCAGTTTCCAGTGGTGGGGGGCTCTGGCAGAGGTCCTGCCCATATCAGGGCCATGGAACTTGGGGACAAAGGGAGGGTAGGATTAATTAAATAGGCAGCTACAGGGGAAGGATTTCAAGAAAACAAAGACAGCAGGTGGGGTTGGAATGAGCAGGATGGGGGTAGAGAAGAGAGAGAGGTCAGCAGAGCGGATCTGGTTAGTTGGATTACAGTGGGGCAGGGGTAAAGGAGAGAGAGGAGTTAACAAAGCAGTTCAGGTTTACAGAGAAAAATGAATAGCGAAGCAGCTCAGAGCCTAATGCCAACATGAAATTTATAAGCAAATTAAATCAGGCACACAAGCAGATTATACGATTCCAAAAAATATTTGCGGAGCTTCTCCATTTAAATGAGCTAAACCCTTAAGTTATTTAACATAAATAAATCAACTAGACTGCTACAGAAAAAATAAAAATAAAAGCAAGAAAGCAGGTTAGAGGGGAAGCACTTCAGGCAGACAAAATAGCAGGTTACTTAGATGTAAAACTAATACAGAAAACAGTAAAAACACTATTCTAAAACTCAAGTGTAGAAGAACCAGAGATAGAAGCATGAAACATGTCATGCTGGAGTGACAGAACAAGAACTGGTGGCCAGCCGGGCACAATGTATACTCGAGGGGTACCACCTTTAACAAATCTGATGGTACCCGAGAACATTGAGGAACCCCTTGTGAGGTGACTTCCAAGGGAGGAGCACCCTCTCTAAAATAAAACTATTCTGAATCTGACCTTGAACCTTGAGGGTGTCTTCATGAGCTATATACACACTGTAAGTGAATACCGCCTGTGGGAGTCTGTCTTGGTAGAAGAAGAAAAACATGACTTCTAAGGATGGGACTGAAGACCCTTCCAGACCTGTATGCTCATGGAGACCCTGATAGAGCATTGAGCCTCCCTGAGCCAGAGGTTATTTTCAGTATCCCATAGGACCCTGGCCTCTGTAGTATTACAACTCCCCTGAACCAGCAGGGAAACAACTGAGAGAAGGCAAAAAAAATAGTTGTAAGTGAAAGTTAATTTCAGTGGATGATATATTCAAAACCATTCACTGCCTCCAGCCCAACCCCATGAACTTCCATATTGTCCTTCTGCAGGAAAGGGTAGTGGGCACAACAGTATATTCCAAACTGGCCCCCAACACCCTCCCATACATATAAATGGTGATGAGGGGAAGGTAACAGACAACATTGCTCAGAATAGATAATCCCACATGGAGTATGTCCAACAGATAAAGTCCAACACTGCAATCCTGAGAACGCTGGTGCAGTCAATTGGTCTGTTTGTCAATGAGTGTACTGCTGAACTGAACTTCTTAATTGAACCATCACCAGACACTCTAAACAGGACTGTACTGTCACAGCGTAGGCAAATAAAAGTGCTGCCTGGTAATCAGACCTGTCCATGTGCGGCTTGTATTAAGGCTGAAAAAGAAAAGTCCCTTACACAGCTGCCATTTTGGCACAGTGTATTTTAGAATGTACATGGTAAGATCCATGGATAGGATGGATCGCAGAGGGGTGGGCAACATCCTAAATAATTTTAAATTGTAGCTAGTCAGAACTACAGGAGCTAACCTGAAGTGTCTCCCCCACAAGGGAAGTGATTTCTTTGCATTAGAAATTTGTCCCACTCCTGTTGTAGAGGAAGAATAGAGCCTACAAGCTAAGACTTTAATGTGCCTGATGTAAATTTGATTGAGAGAGGTCCCAGGTGGTTCCCTGCCTGTCCCCACTCCTGGACTAAAAAGAAAATTGTTGCGTTTCATCTGATAATTTTACTAGCTAGTCCCCCAGGTTGGGTGGACAATAATGGGACACCCCCATATATAGTGGGCCTCTCCTTCACCCCCTCAGGGACTCAAATCTCTTGCACTCACCCACTTTGTTGAGCCAAACATTTCGTCACCTTCTGTAGCTTCAGGTTTCAGGTTAATTCCTGTTGAAGGCTTTAAGCTGGCTGCTTGACTATGTTCCCATAACCTGTGGCTCAGAACCTCTCTTTTAATTCCTCCACTTGAGACTCAAATTCCACATCGTCTGTGCAATTTCTGCATACTCTCAGCATCTGACAGTGAGGGATGGATTTCTTGAATGAAATGGGGTGGGCACTGTCATATCTAAGTAGTGCATTTGTGGATGTATCTTTTCTAAATCCCTTAGAAATTATTCTGTTATTAGCCACATCTCCTGTAAGTGTGATATCCAAAAAGTTTATACTTTTTGTACCAGTAGTAAAGTGTAGATTCAAATTATTGTAGTTGTCACTTGACAAAACTTTGTGTTGACTCAATATTCCCTTCCCAAACACATAGACAATCATCAATGTATCTAACTCACTTCTTGATATTTCCAAAAAAATGGATTTGTCACAGGACTATAGATTGTCTCCCTTTCCCAGAGCCCCAAGAACAAGTTTGCATATGAAGGGGGAAGGCTGTCCCCATATCAGTGCTGCAAACCTTTAAGTAGTATTTCTGCTGAAACTCAAGCACAAATGTTTTAATATAAATTGTAGTGCTTTAACTAGAAAGTCCACTGGAGTAACAATCTGACTTTGCTCCAAGAAATACTGGCATACTTGCATGCCATCAATATGAGGTATAGAGGTATACAATGCCACCACATCAATCGATAGCCATAGGTTCTCCTTTTTTAATTCAAAATCAGTTTATTTAGTGTGTCCCCTGTATCTTTAAGAAAGGAGGATAGTTCAGACACTGGGTATTGCAAGAAAAAAAATCAATACGTTTATTGAGTTTTTCTGTGAGGGAGCCATTTCCTGAAACAATTGGTCATCCAGGTGGGCTTTCTAGATTTTATGCACTTTTGGTAGGGCAAATAATGTGGGCATCACTGGATATTTGCACCACAGAAATTTGAATTCTTCATCAGTGATTGAACCATCTGCTACTGCGTTCTGCAACAGTTGCAGGAGATCCCTGCCAAATTTAACTGTAACCTTTCACTATGTATTACCTGCTCTTGTTATGTTCTTGTTATTTTGATGTTTCTGCTCTGTGCCGCCTTACGTGGCCAGGGTCATGCCTGAAAACAGTCCCTGGGATCAGTGTACCTACCCAGTTGACAAAGTCATAAATAAAAAAATAAATAATGGGGTATCCACTCATTTCTTTATAGTTCTGTACATTATTTAGTAAATCCACCACCATACTCTGGTACTGTTCACTGTCAAGAACAACAATGTTACCCACCTTGTCAGCCAGCGTGCTGGTAATTTCTATTAGTGTAGATAGCTTATCAAGTGCCAGTTTTTCAAGGAGGGTAAGATTCTGCGAGAAAATGCTATTAGACTATTCTAGGATATTCTTTACCTGTCATGTAACTCCCCCCACCCGACAGTTCTTCCAGGCGAGAAGAGGGGGAGCACTCGAAAGCGTTAACGTTCAAGACCTTGCACATCACTGAAACAGGGAAAACTGATGGTTTCCTATCTGCTTGCTGTCTTTCAGCTGTGCACTTTTTCCCCTCAATCTCAGCATCTGATCTCCTCCCCGAGCCGACCACCAGATCAACACCTCCCTCTTCTCGTACGGAGGTGTCATTGAAGCTCTTGCAGCCCAAACAGACTGGATTATGCCCCAGGAGTGTAACTCGTGACAAATTAATCAAACTGCAAATATGAGGGGACAAAAGGATTTCATTTTCTTAAACTCCCACCCCCACAGTCAAATAAGACACAAACCACTGTTTCTCCCCAACTAAAGGCTGCATGGCTGTGTCTGTAAATTTTCGGCCTACAAACCCTTCCCTTCTACTCTTTAAATCCACCTCAATCCCTCCCTCTTTCATATAACCTGTTCTCACTGGCCTTGGGCAGTTTCTTGAACTCTAAAGGACACAGGCCCTCTCCTACGCTTGTCCCATCCTCCTGCTCACTCGCCCACCAGCCCCTCCTTCCACAGTTGTTCTCCCTGTCATCTTACCCGTAGCAAGTGTCCTGACTGTGACTCTTTCCTCCTTTCCCACCTTGTGTTACTCTTGCCAGCTCTCCTGCCAATATGTACCTGCTACAGCTCACACTGCTTGCTGTCTCACTGCCATCCCTCCTGGTGCTGTCGGACGACTGTGCTAACTCATGATCAAGAGCACCTTGTCGTCTTCTCTGTCACCCACTCTCCCCTTCTATACCCTTGCCCTATCACCTTCTCCTTTCTTTCTGATCTAGAACACCATCAACTTGGCCACTACCTGTCCTCCCTCTCTGATTCTCCTGTGGTCTTCTCCTGCCCATATATACTCATACTATCCCTCCTTTTCCTAGCCAGTGATGTTGAATGCAATCCTAGCCCACCCAACTCCCGCACTGACCTCTCCTGCAACATCTGGGCTGATGCTCCAGGGCTGAAAATCATGCACATCAATGTGTGCAGTCTTCCTTCTAAGTTTCCCAATCTGGAGGCATGGGTTGCACTATATAAGCCCCACATTCTGGGACTTTCTGAAACCTGGCTAAAGCCCCACCATGTTGACACCACTTACTAGCTACCTGGATACTCCTCTCTGCAGCATGATAGGCCGGGCACGAAAAAGGTGGTGGTGTTGCACTATTCCTTAGGGAACTTCTCTCAGCCAATATTGTCCTCTGCTCAGATCCAACCTCACCTAGCGAATGGCTCCTATCTGAAATTACCATGGGAGCCTGTAAGAAATTCTACATAGGCTGCTGCTACAACCCTCCCTGTGTTGGAACTGTGGGCCTAGACAGCTTCCTCTTGGACCTGAGCTCTTTATCCCCCGACAGAGATGCAATTCTCCTTGATGATGTTAACTTAAACTGGTTGAGCACCCACCAGTCTAACTATGTGTCCATCCTAAAACAACATAACCTGGTCCAAACTATTATGCTTCTCACCAGGCAAAACCCATGTACAGGCACTCAGTCCCTTCTGGACTGCATCATTACCAACAGGGATGATTATGTACTGCATGCTGGTATCATGGTGGACTCCATCAGTGACCACTCCCTTACATATCTCCTCTGGTCATCTAAATTCAAACGTCCCCCTCCCAAATACTTGTCCTTTCTCAACATCAGTAGCCCCAACAAGCCCAATCTCCTCGAAGAGGCTCAGTCCTTGGACTGGTCTGTTCTTTACTTACTCTCTGATGTGACACAGGCAGTAACCCTCCTCACACAGACCCTTTTGACCCTGCAGGACCGGCACTCCCCAGTCACAAGAAGAAGAATCAGAGGTGGCTGCTCACATTGGGTCATGAAAGGCCTCCTTACCCTCATGAAGGATAGGGATCATACTTGGTCCACATACAAAGCATCCCCATCCCCCGCCCTATGGGATGTCTACAGGTGCTGGAGGAATCTATGCAAACATCTTTCGAAATTCCTCAAGCAGACCCACTTCCGTAATCTCCAACAGGCTAACCTTGAAGACCCTAGGAAATTCTGGGCATCCATCGGCTCCCTACTTAACCCCCACTTCAACAATGCTGCCCTGCAGCATAACTCCCCAAATGGCCTAAGTATGGATCCTCTGGAAGTGGTTAGGGATTTTATCGACAAGTTCTCCAATCTATCCATGTATCAAAGTAAACTACTTAAGGGCCAACCAACTAATTCGGGTCCACCATCCCACCCCCTACTTACCTCCGCGGGGCCCAACACCCAACCTCAGTTTTCCATTTTGTTCTGCAAATCAGTCTTGAGAGCTGACTCAGCTAAGCTCCTCAAAAGCCTTCCAAATCATGGCTCCCCTGGTGCTGATGGTCTATCCCCAGTCTTCCTGAGGCTCATCTCCCTAGCCATCATTGAACCACTCACTTGTATCTTTAATCTCTCCCTCTCCTCCTCCTCCATGCCTGACCCCTGGAAGACTGCAAAGGTGATTCCCATTTTTAAAGCCAGGGACCCTCTATCAATGAACAACTATCATCTGATCTCCATCCTCCCCCACCTAAGTAAACTATTTGAGAAAGCTGTCCACCATGAACTTGCTGACTACATAGGTAAACACATCCTCCTGTGCAGCTAACAGCATGGCTTTTAAAAAAAAGCACTCCACCACCCTGCCGTCACTCTTCTGACCAACCACATCCTCATTAATGTGGACCATAGTAATGCCACCGGAGCAGTCTTCATTGACCTCTCCAAGGCTTTCAACATGGTAAACCATGCCCTTCTCCTCTCCAAACTATGTAGCTTTGGCTGCTCTCAAGAGGTTACTACCTGGTTCAAGAGCTACCTCACCACCCACTCCCAATTTGTGTGTATTTGCCCTGCCCACTCGCCCACCCTGCCTGTCTCTACAGGTGTCCCCCAGGGATCCATACTGGGCCCCCTGCTATTCTCTTTATTTATAAACTCCCTCACCTCATACTGTCTCAGTTGTCACTCTCTGCTCTATGCTGATGACCTTGTGCTCTTCCACAGTGATAAATCCCTAGACAATACTTCCTCAGTTCTCTCCTGAAACTATGCTGTGGCCCATAACTGGTTAACAAATAACCTCCTTCTGGTTAATGCCAAAAAAACTAAATCTATGCTGTTCAGATCAAAGCCCTTCCTAGCTAAACACAAAACTCACACCTCTCTCAAAATCGTGTCCCCTGATGCCCAAACCCTTGAAGATGTGTGTACTTTCAAATACCTAGGAGTTATATTTGTCCCTTCCCTCTCCTTTTCTGAACACATCTATTCAGTAGTTCGAAGGTTTCACCAAAATTAGGTACTAACTATAGATTCTGGCAATACTTCTCTCCAGAAGCCCGACTTGCCATTGTACAGGGAAATCCACTCCCTTTCCTAGACTACTGCTCCCCTAGCTATGCTAAGACATCTACCACCCTCATGGCCAAGCTCTCCTCTGCCTATAACAGTGCTTGTCATTTCGCCTTGCTGGTCCCTTTTACCACGCACCACTGTGTCCTCTACAACTCATTAGGATGACTCCTGCTGCAAGGCCATTTTGACCTAGCCCTGTGCTGCATGGTGGATTCCGCCATCAACATTGGCCAGGTATCTCCCCTTGCTCCTTTCCTTGCTGTACGAACCTTGCACCATAGCCTCCGCTCAAACAGCATCCCCCCTGAATATCCCCAGGGTATCTACCTACATGGGTGGCAGAGCCTTGTCTGTGACAACCCCTACACTGTGGAATATACTGCCTGCTGAGCTCTGCTTCCTAAACATCGACTGCCAGTTCAAGCCCGCCTCAAAGACTGGCTCCTGATGATTTCCTGCTGCCACTGCTTCCATGGGTAGTTCACTCACTTTTCCAACTGCACCCACCAGGGAATGTGCATGCATATTAGGTCAAGAAGGAATCAGTTAAGCTGACCTGCTTGTGCACTTGAGCTTTAGTACCTATGTTTGTTAATCCTGCCTCGCACCCCTCAGCCCCACCCCTTCCATTCCCCACTCCTCTACTTTGCTTCACCTTATCCCTCTTTCTACTTATACAGTACTTAGACTCCCTTGTTTGTCTCCTATTGTAACTGCTGCTGATAGAACTGTACATTTATGCATACCCTTACTTATTGTAATGCCTAACTGATGCATGGTTTATGGAATCCTGTATTTTTTGTTGCTCTTCTATTTGCTATTCCCATGTACTATTGTATCCTTGATCTTTTTTTTTGTTTGTTTTTGTCAACTGTTGCATTTATTTATTTATTTATTTGTACATCAGTTTACAAACCTTTGAGCCAGAGGCTCATTTTCAAAGGTACCTCCCACAAAGAGGACAAATACAGTAAAACAATTTTGTTACATCATAACGGAGTACAACAATTGGTAAAACATGCTGACATACATTGGTTACAATTTTAAAGTTGCAGGATTAGCAGAGCACAGGTTGGTACAGATGTGTAGTGCTTCATAAACAAACAATGGCATTAGCATACAGGCAGAGGGGTGCAGAGACCGGAGGAGATGATAATAAGTAAGGCAATGGGAAGTGGTTGGTAGTAGGTTGGGTGCAGCCACTCAGGGAGCTTTGTCAGAGCATATGAGCAAGAGCAACTTAGTAACAGTCACAGCTACGCGTATTAAGTAGGTGATTTCGAAAGGAGGTTTTGAAACAGGAGATCGTGGAGGCATCAGAGATAGAGGTGGGGAGTGTGTTATACCAGGATGGGGCTCTGTAGCAATAGGCCCTTTGACCATGTGTGGTCCTTGCCCTGGGAACTAACAGTGTGGTTTTGCAGGAGGTTTGTGTTTGTACTAAGGATTTTGCTTGGCGGATGGGGGCTGTCAACCCTGGTGGAGATAGTCCAAGGAGAGTTTTTTTTATTATGAGGCAGGTTTGATATCTGAGACTTTCATCTAGGTCAAGCAGCATAGCCTTTGCATATAGTTGGCAGGTATGTGTTAACCTGGGGGCCCCTGTGATTAGCCTACAGGCCTTATTTAATGTGAGGTGGATTTTGTTGAGGGTGGTCTGGTCTGCAGCACCATAAACTGGTAAACCACAATCCACAAGGGACAGTATAGAGGATGTGACCGCGAGTCGGAGGGCGTCAGGGGGGAGACAATTTTTGTAGCAGTATAGGATACCCAGCCGAATATTGGAAGCTGAGGCTAGGGCAGCGATGTGGTCATGGAATGTGAGCGCAGGGTCAGAAGAGATCCCAAGGTATTTATATGAGTAGACTTGCTCGAGTGGAAACTTGGTGCTAGAGAGGACCTGAAGTAGAAAATTGCTGGCTTTGTTTTGGGGGTGGGCGAAGAGCATGGTTTTTGTTTTTTTGAGATTTATTACAACTCTATGCTCTTTGAACCAGGCTTCAGCATCATTATAAGATATTTGCAAGGAGTCCTGGAGGGCGATAGGGTTACGGTCAGAGGCAAAGATGAAGGCATCATCTGCATACAGCAAAATTTTTCCAGTACGTGCACCTGGCAGGGTATTGAGGTACAGAGAAAAGAGCAAGGGTCCAAGGATGGAGCCCTGGGGAACACCAGAGCGGATAGGACAAGCGTTGGAGAGTGTTACATTAATTTTAACACGCTGAGAGCTGGAAGAAAGGTAGCTGGAGCACCAGGAGACAGGCCCAGTGGCAAAGCCAGCATGGCTGTGGGCATCCAGCAGAAGGGGATGGGAAACAGTGTCAAAGGCTTTTGATAAATCAACTAACGCTGCCCCCGGCAGAGAGCCTGAGTCCAGAGAAGACTGTAGAAAATTTGAAAACTCTAGGAGGGCAGTGCTGATTCACATATCTGGACTGTGTAGTATGGTATGGGCTGCACACCCATTGGCTCACGCTGTGAACCAATGGGCGTGCAGCCCTACCAGCTTTGTCAGTTAGCGGGCGGTGGGTGGCAGGTGGGTGGGGTGCTGCGCCGCCCGGCTGACCAGGAGGAGCGGGGTGGTGGGGCTCAGTGGGCAGGTGGGAAGGGGGGTACACTAGACCACCATGGTAATAGGTCATTTTATATGTTCGACAGATGCCCGTGATCGGGCAGACTGCGGTCCACTGGACCACCAGGGATAATGGATGTTGGGATTATAATACCAATGCCCATGATTGGGCAGAGTGCAGTCCACTGGACAACCAGGGAAATTGGACCGGGGGTTATAATACTGATGCCTGCGATCGGGCACGTAGCGGTCCACTGGACCACCAGGGATATTAGAGGGGGATTATTCTTTTAGACAAATGCCCGTGATCGGGCAGCGATCAGTCCACTGGACCACCAGGGATATTAGAGGGGAATTTTTCTTTTAGACAAATGCCCACGATCAGGCTGCAGGGGGGCTTCAGTTCACGGTGGCTGCTGCCTGGCAGTGCCTCAAGGCATAAGTCGTCGGGATACGTCGCACCTGCATGCTATATGGGATACAAGTGGGGCCATAATGACATGCAAATGGCCCCATGTGCGTCTTGCATAAATTATGGCCCCATTGCATGTACCCTTTTGAATATCGCAGGTGCTGTGCATGGCGCAATGGCACTTGCACTAGCGCATCTCCATGCTCCACTCCGGCCACTTGCGCTGGCGCAGTGCCACTGCACCATGCACAGTGGGGGTGGCCAGGGTGCGATATTAAAAGCTGCTGTGTCATAGCGCAGCTCCATTGAATATCGCCCAGGCCACACCTCTGTGCAACCGAGTTGAGCTGCGCCCAGGCTTGCGCCACAGCCTGGCGCAGTTTGAATATCCGAGCCACTGTACTTACAGTGGTTTCTTTATAGTCTCATTTTTTTTGTAACCAAGTGATGTTTTGCCATAGTTTGTGAAACCATTCTCTTGCCAGGGTACAATGCTCATATTCATACAGGTGACAAATTTCTCCATCAACATTCTGAATCAATTGCCCTGGTGTCATGATCTTTTGTGAATGAGAAAGGTGAACCTAGCTTGCCATATGTATCACTTGAGACATTTTTTATTTTAGTCTTTGGGAACCAGGTAAGACCCACTAGGCACAAGTGCCTGTTTTCAGGGGTGACCTGGGAGCACTGGGCAGTTAAGTGACTTGCTCAGAGTCACACAATATGCAAGTGGAGGTTGTGAGAATCAAACCCAGGTTTTGTCTGCTGGATGTACCAAGCTCACTACTTTAACCTCTAGGCCACATGCCACAAGAAAACACAAGGTACTCTGAGTCCAAGATTTCTGAGAATGTGAGAACTGGCAAAATACTAAATCAGCATACATAATAGAAGTCAAAGTAGGCAACTTCCAGGACCTAGTTAGCAGAGGCCAAAAGTTCACGATGTAGTGATATGTATAAAAAGAGGTGCTCAGTTTATTCCTACTTTTGACAATGTGTCTGTCAGACTGTACCTTTCCTGTACACTCTTGTAATTATGGTTTCCACAGACTTGCAGATTGCCATGTGTGAACAGCCATACCATGTCCCTCATTTTGGATGGGATTTTTGGATCCAGAAGTTGCTTTGTGATCACTGATGAAGGAATTCTCCCAGCTGCTTCATAGTTGTATCTGTAGAGAAACTTTTTACAGTATAACGTATATAATGTGCGCCTAGCCAGGGTGGTCAGCTACAGAAAAATGAGCCTCTATTGTTTTCAAGAGTGTACTAGGAGAGTTTTCCTGCTGTCCTGGCCCAGCTTTCCCCCAGTCATAAAAATACCACTACAGTAGTGGATTAATTTGGTCCAATTTCAGTTGGCTTGCATCTGTATCCCTCCTTCCCATGGAATGAGTCCACCCATAAGCAGTGTTTTCTTGCATTACTTTTCAGGTCAACAAAAATTAAATTAAAAAATCCTATGAGCTTTCCTGCACTCACATTCTCTTCTTTGTCAGACATGGTCATCGCTGGAGATCCTTGCAGGACAGAATGGATATTGTACTGATGAGCTTGAACTACATGCTGTGCTGCTAAGAAATGTCATTGACAAAGCACAAAAGTTTGTATTTAAAGTTTATCAAATGATTTCTTAATTGACATTCTAAAAAAACATTTGCATTGGTCCCTTTAAGTATTTCCTTGCAATATAAGCTATTGTCCATTTATTTCAATGAGATGTTTTCTTTAAAAAGATGACAACTGTATGTAAAGCAGAATGGAGCCCCTTCCTTTCTTTCTTCTTTTTAATTGTTAAACCATGTAAGACACACTAAGCTGAAAGCTTTTTTATAAGAGCAACCTGGGAGCACAGAGAAGTTAAGTGACTTGTTCAGGGTCACACAATATAAGCAAGTGGGGGCTGTGGGATTCAAACCCAGGTCTCCAGATTTGTAGCTCAGATCCTTAAACCACTGCACTATCCTGCCTCCAGTATGGTTTTGTCCTTAACAAAGATTGCCTCCAGAAGTAGGCACCTTTTTTTAGAGTTAAGATAGCCTTTTCCCCCATACAAATTGTGCCCCAAACAAAGAAGGCTTCCCCCTGCCTCTAGGTTGGTGTTGCCTACATGGAGCTCCTTCCTTCTTTCTACAAAATAGTGACTCCCAGTGCCATCATCATCCTCAGAAGTAATTGCACTGATTGGAACTATTTCTTTGTTTTGTTCAACTGCAATGCTGTTTCATCATTGTTATATAGTTTTTGACCTGGATGTTTGTGTGGTCTGTTTTATTTTGCCTCCTTTTTGTTTTCTTGTTTTTCTCTGCCTGGTTTCCTGTGTCTCCCTCTCCAGTTACTTAAATTATTTCTTTCTTTTTGTTATTGTAATTTGACTTTTGTGGCACTTCTTTGATTTTGTTGCCTCCCTTTTTTCCAGAATGTAGTGTAGTCTTGAACTGGGAAGCAGTGGCTCCATGCCAGAGGTAGAGTGTGGAGTGAGAAGTTGCTGAGAGTAGAGGGAACTGCATTCAGGGCACAATGAGCCATGTTAGTGTGACAGTACTACAGAGTGGTAGAGCAGTTGTCAGACTATTCCTGTGGCTTAGGCTTAGGCTTAAGCAAGCAGTGAGGTGAGGTGAGCAGAGTCTTGTTCAGGAGGGTGCAGAGCAAAGGAGATCTTGGCAAGGAATGTACTGCATTGCTGTTTTAGTGCTGCTCTGAAGAGCAGGCAATGTAGTGTGCATTCTGCTGTGAGGCAGAGAGATGCAGTGCATCATGGAGAGGTAGCAGTCCCACAAAGCAGCCAGGAGAAGAATTAGCAGGAAGATTAGGGGTTCCCAATTTGCCAGAGAGCTGCCTGGAGGTGCTGTGGGACTCAGATACCATGAGTAAATAGAACAACAGGAGACAGAGTGGTGTTTTCTCCACTGAGCTCTACTGGTTTCCAGTTCAGGAATTACATGTAATTACTGGTAGAATGTAATTTATGTATTTACTTCTGATCTGCCAGCAGTGTCTCACAGCAATAGTTCCAAGGTAAATTGAAATTAGTTAGCTTCCCTGCATTTTCTTCTTTTTTTTGTTCTTCAGCCAGAGCTGAGGTGCCTGGAGGAGAGGGGGAAAGGGGTTATCTGACTGGATAGGAGAGAGGAAATGGGAAGCCTGTGGTGTACAAAATGACTTGGGACACGTAGTTGTGGATGGGGTGGGCCTAGAGCAGGTGAAGGGCCACATTCTCCCCCAATTGTGGCATTTGCTGGTCTGCCACAGAGACCCTTACCTTCTCTTCAGGCTTGCTAATGTCCATATCATACTGACTGCATCTCTGGCCTTCACCTTGCTGGGCCATATGGAAATAAACTAGCTAGTCTAAAGGCTGGTTGTAATTAGTCTTTTTGTATTTAGCTAAGTAGAGTGTAAGCATACTGTAAGGCATTGCCATGACTGGGTTTTTCTCAATTTCCCTTGCATCAAAAATGCAGCAAAAAGCATCGAAAGAAATTGTGACAATGGTGTCCGAAGTTGTAAGTCCCGTGCTTAAATGTACTCCACACTTGTTTGTATCTGTTTTCCCTTCAGTTTTCCTCTATACAAATAGCTGAACCATTTCCTATAGTTGTGTTAACATGCACATTTTTCTTCATCCCCCAGCTTGCACTTGCTTTCCCCATTTCTCTTTAGGAGGCTGCTGACACTGGAAGACCTTTCCCATAGATTACTGTAATTTTGTTTCAGATAAGACCTCTGCTGCTGAGACCTGGCGTACATTCAATTCCCATTAGGGGTGTCAGTGGCCTTGAATGGGTAGTTTCACCAGCATGAATCACTCAGCTTTCTTCAGGTTGGATGACCCCGTTGCTGAACGGACAGAGAATTAGGAACTAATAGCAAGGGTTAGATAAAAGGCAACACTGTGTACAATTGGAAAAAATTCAGTTTCTGCACTGTTTGCTTCATCTAAATATAGCTAATGGACTCTGCTGTCCCACTTTTATCCTTGAACTTCAGAGTTACTTCCTTTTTTGAGTAATTGTGAAATTCATGGAATAACTAATCATGTGCATGAAAACAGACATCTTTTTGCCTAACGCGCTTACAGTACCTGGTGAATAAAATTGAATAAAACTAGAAGTCAGTTTTGACTGAGGCAAACCCTTCACAATAGGATACGTACAATATATTCCAGTGCATTTGGGGATCATTTAATAGGTCTTACATGCTTTCAGTGGCACTGTGTATGTATGTATGTCTGTGTATGTATATGTGTGTGTGTATATATATATATATATATATATATATATATATATATATATATATATATACACACACACCACAGACACACACTTTTCTTGTCATATTTTGGGCATTTTTACCCATCCCAAAAGTTCAACATGAAAGCTTTTCAGGAGGCTTTCAATAAAGCCAGCTTTTTGTCATCCATATGTGTTGTGGTCTTTTTAAATAGGAATTCCTGAACCTTCTGTATGTTAGTACTGTGGCTCTTTTTCCAACTCCAACAGGCAAAGACAGGCAACAAGACCTTCAGCCCCTTTCCACCTACAGCAGCACATGCTTACAATCTCTGACATTGTATTTTTTTGTTAATTACTGCCTTTTTCCCCTCCCTAAACATTAACACCATATCCACCATATTTTCAGTTGCATCACAACAGTGGTGTGGTGTGACTCTTGCCTCTTTTACTTTTTTTTTCTCATTAAATTCTTGCCTTCTCTTACACCAAAGGTGGACAACAAGTCTTCTCCCACACCAGCAGCAGTAGCCATTGCAACTTAAATTAAACTCTGAACCTCCCCTTCCACCTAGATCCCATCTTTCACCCAATGGCATGCAGAAAATCATAGGCCTTAGAGTACCAGAGCAGTACAGTCAGTGAATCCAGTAAAGCAGTAAACAAAAGCTAAAACAGTACTAGTATAAAATATGACATATGATTCCAGAGACCAGCATTTATGAAGAGCTTACAAGGGTCTAATCTTCACTTAAAGGGGAATTCTCAATTCTCCTACAGAACTGCTGTGGGATCTTTAGGTCCTGATTAAGAAAACCATAAGTAACTCATTTGTATAGTTGTGTTTTCTATCTGACTGACCCTGCAACCCCCTGCTCACTATGTTTTTTTTTTTTATTTACCAATTATTTTACCAGGTGAGACACACTAAGCTGAAAGCTTGTTTGCAAGTGCAACCTGGGAGCACGAGGAAGTTAAGTGACTTGCTTAGGGTCACACAGTATGCAAGTGGGGGCAGTGGGATTCAATATTGGACTAAATTTCCCTGGGTCCCCCTCAGCCAGTGCTCTGATGATGCAACTGAAAGGATGAGCTGCGAAGGGGATGTATTTGTGTAAAAGTCATTATAAACAGTATTAGTGTAAAGGTGCACATGATCACTCTTATTCACTCATACCAATCACACTGAGTTTGAATGTGTTTGGTACCACCTGATAAGTGATATATCATGCACTCCATTACACTAATACTATTTAAAGTGACTGTTTGCACATAGACGACCCCCATGGCTCTGCCTGAAAGTTGCATTCTCAGAGGGCCAGCTGGTGGGGACCCTGGGACATTTAGCTCAATAACATGGCGGGCATGTGGGATTGCAGGATTAACCAGATAAAAATACAACTACACAAATGTGAGTTACTTAAAACATTATAGTTATTTGTGGTTTGCTTAATCAGGATCTGAAGGTCTCACAACATTTCTGTAGGGGAACTGTGAGTTCCCCTTTAGGGGTGCCTGAGGGGCCTCATCCTCCAATCTCCTCTACTGCCATAAAAAACCTTTTCAATTCAGGATCAAGAGGGGACCTATAGAGTGCATCAGCTCCTAATATGTTAGAAATCCTGACTCCCACTTCTCTAGCTTTTTAGAACATGGTGCCTTCCTGACACTGGAGGACACTTAAATCCTACAGAATGAACCACTTTCAACAAGGATACTGGAACTCTTACTTTTAGCTGCATGTTGTTGACCTTGGAGTTCACACCTTTAACTGCAATAGTGATAAGGAATTCTCATTTCCCCATTAGATGTATCCCGTGCACCTTTTGTTCACATAACACAGCCTGTCACCAATCTGAGTCTGCCATAACTGGGCAAGCCCTTCCTTTAATATGTAACCTTGAAGGAAACTCTATTTCCCATTTCCCAGTGATAGCCATGGACTCCTCTCTGAACTTGGAGCTGTGGGCCTAGGTACCTAGGTGGATCACTATTGCAGCACACACATACCTTATGGTATAGCTGTCCCTGCTGTTGTTGCAGGGCACTTGTGTTTTCTGAAACACACAAGGCATAGCACAATGCATGCATATGCATCCTAGGCTACCATGAGCACTGCTGTCCCTAAGCATGCTATTTCTTTGTGTGTTTCCACCCCATTTGCTCCTCTTCCTCCTTTCATTAGTGGGATGTATTTCTAAACTGTGTGCCCTGGAGCACTGCACACAGTCTCTCAGTGTTATCATTCTGTTGTAGGTAGGCAGACACTTGCTATGAATTCAGCTCCCTCCTCCACTATGTGTCAGAGCCCATCTCTGGGACTTTAGGTCTGTTGCCTACCCTACATACAGCCCTGGAAATAAGTTGGGTCTGGCAGAAGAACAGTGGAACAGCATCACTCACTCTGCTCCTTCTTACCCAGACAGGAACTTCCACAACATACATATATGATTTCTACTACCCTGGGCCTATTTACAGTATATATGGCTGGGGGAAGTGTACCATGCACACAGTCATTCCCTTAAAGCAGAACCCAAATTTGGCAGCCATGGCCTGTATAATTGTATTTATTGCTAGGGCCTACAGATTTGCACCACACCCCCTATTAACATTCATCGCTGATAGCCTTCACCATACTGCTAGGGCCTAAAGTCATGCTTTCAAGGGGCATATTGGCAGTACTGTACCATCAACCACTTGATTACATACAGTAACTCTCACCCATTACAGGTGAACTATAAACATTTTATTAGTAACACATATTTTCAGTAACCCATAGCAGACTCTTCATTTTCTGACACACAACTTGCAAGGCTTGGTATCCCCAGAAAGAAAACATGCAACTCAACATTTAATGCAGACTCCCTTGTGGAACTATGCTTTCTTGTTTCAGAGATGTTTGGCAACAAATAGCATTTACTTGACTTATGCCCAGTTTTTCTCTCTCAGATGGCATTCACACTCAGTTAGGCCTTCCATGTGTGCTGCATGCTCCTGTGATGCAACTATGACTCTGGGACACTCCCCACACTAACCAATAAATCAGTGTGACAAAGTTATGTGACTTTTCAAGGGTGACTCTCCCAAAAGGTAAATAATAAGCATTCTGTCTGCCATAATGGCTCCAATTACATGAATTATTGCAGAAAATAGAAGAACTCAGTTTGCAAACTTATGGAACAATTACGTATTATAGGGGCGAGGTAGCACCCCGATATTTAGGGTTGAGCAAGGTTATGTTAAACCTGTAATTTTGAACTTTAATATATTTGCGACTGTTCAAGATATTTACACAACATTTTGCATGTGTGGTCTTGAGGGGTAGATCTCTGAACATACTAAGTTTTGTTCTGGTCAGATGTGAGGATTCTGAGATAAAGATAGTACACAAATGTAAAAAGTCACTGTTTTTTGCTGTATTTTTGTCATCACCTTGCACCTAGATGGTTTGGAATTTTGGTTTAAAATGTTCACGGTATAAAGTGCTTGGCCTACAGATGTGCCTGTCATTCATTTGATGAAAAAAGTATTACTCCAATCCAAAGTTATTACATTTTAAAGTTTCAGTTTTAAAGCTGAATTTATCAATGGGTAGTACAGTCTTTTGGATAGCTTCCTGGAACAATAAAAGAATTTGATCAAATGAAAAAAAAAATGTTTTTTGTTTGGGGCTAATCCTTTTTCATGAGGTAAAATTCCTTTTTCATTTGCTGCCATTTTGTTTTCTGATAAAAAAAAAATGACATCATGCGGAGACCCCAAAACATGTATCTTGCCCATCAAGACTCCATTTGATAGATTCTGCACTAATCTGTTGAAGATTGTATTTATTTATTTATTGAATTTTGTTGACCCAGTAAGCCCACTTGGCCTAGAAGTCCCTTTTTCAGTGGCGACTGGAGGGAGAGGGGATACAGATGGTAAGCAACTGAAATTGAACCAGATTAAGCTGTTGGTGGTATTTTTTTAGTGAATGGGAGACATTTGGCCAGGACACCAGAGAACTTCCCCTACTCTTTTTCGATAAGTGCCATGGGATCTTTAGCATCCACCTGAACTACCACCAATCCAGACAGATGGGACCTCGGTTTAACATCTCATCTGAAAGATGGCACCTCAGAAGTGCAGCAACCCCCCTCATGCTGCACTACAGTGTCAGTACTAGGATATTAACCCAAGTGCCCCAGATCTGAGAACTGAACCCACAGCCCTCTGATCTCCCGGCCTCAGAGGTGAATGTGCTACCTACTGAGCAACTGACACTGCCTCCTGCCCCTGAAATGACCCCAGAATGTGTTTTTTTTTCATATTTTTTTTATCCTTTTTTGTAACTCGCTTAGGCATTTTTTTGAGTAATTTTTCATTCAAATGAAAAAGGATGCCTTGTCACAAAAAAAGATTTCAGACTTAGTTTTGTTTTCTGATTCTTTTTTCATTTCAAGGTTTCATTTTTCATTTGATATTTTCATTCAAATGAAAAATGATTCCTTGTCATTGGAAAAAAGAATTCAGACTTAGTTTTTTTTTGCTGAATCTTTTCCATTTGAAAGAATCCTTTTTCATTTCCTTTTTTTGTTTGATACAGAAAAAGATTCCTTTAAATGAAAAAAGTTATTTGCCAGCCATACCCATAATTATGTTAATTTTCTCTGGTGTCTAGTGGTACACCCCTACCCTATGGTCATGATCTCTGTAATTTTTATAGTTATTCCCTTGTATCTAGTTTTGCCCCCACTATCTGATAGCCAGCCCTGTTGTTTAAAAAAACATTTCCCCAGTGTCTAGTGGAGCCCCCACCCTCCGATTGCTATCCCCATATTTTTTATATTTTCCCCTGCAGTCTGATGGCATCCCCACCTTCTGATCACCATCCCTTTAATGGTTTTATCTTACCCCAGTATCTAGTTGCACTGCCATGGTCTGATCACTGTGCTCATAATTATTATATATATCCCTGCTGTCTAGTGGCACCCCCCACCCTATGATCATGTCCCCATAATGGTTGTGTTTGTCCCTGGTGTCTAGTGGCACTCTTCATCCTCTGATGGCCATTCCTGTAATTGTGGGTTTTCTCTGGTGTCTAGTGGCACCCTCCACCCTCCGATTGCTGTCCCCCTAATACTTATTGAAAATGTTCATGGTGTCTAGTGGCACCCCCAACCTCCAATTGCAGTCCTTGACTGCAAAAAGAAAATGGTCCCTCGACATCGTGTGGCACCTCCACCTTCTGATTACTGTCTCTGTAATGGTTTCATTTTACTCTGCTGTCCAGTGGCACCCCCACCATCCTGTTGCCATGTCCACAATTATTACATGTTTCGCTGGTGTTTAGTGGCCCCCCCACCCTCAGATCCCATTCCCATAATTGTTGTATTTCTCCCTACTGTCTAGTGGCACACCCCACCCTCCAATGGCCATTACCATACTTATGGAATTTTCCATGGCATCTAGTGGCATCCCTGACCCTCTGATTGCCATTCCCCTACTTATTGAAAATGTCCTTGGTGTCTACTAGCACTCATCCACCCTCCAATTGCTGTCCCCAACTGCAATAAAGAAAATGGACACTCAATGTCTTTTTTTCCTGTTTAAAATAGAAAATGGTTCCTCACTGATTGCACCCCCACCCTGAACTCCCACTCAGCACCCACCACCCTGCACCCCCAGACTCCCCACACACCCTCATTCACCTGAACAGGTCCCAGGATGAAGATCCACTCTGCTATGGGAGACATGTCTTCCTGCTGAACCACTTACTACAATATGAGAAAGTAAGGTAAGTGTGGTTCCATGCATTTCAAAGGGGGTTTCAACTTTGGTGCATAACTTTGTCATTTTTGTAGATTTTGACATTACATTTTAAACATGTCCCTTTTGAGTCCCCACCTCATGAACAATTCCTATGGAATTATGCAACTGAAGCCTGGAAACTGATTTTACAGTCACTTGGCAAAATCACCTTTCAGGTGGGATTTGTAAATGTTCCCTGCCCTTTTTCATGAGGTGTTGTCATAAGAAGGGTATGTTGAAGATTTGGGGTAAAAATATGTTACAATGGTAAAGCTATGTGCATCCATTGACATTTCACTTTGCTTGTTCGTAACTTTTGTAATTTTCAATTTTGTCACCCCAAATTTCCAACATAACCATTTCTTTACATGCACTCATGAATGTGACAGCTGTCATTTTTCAAATCTTGACCAAAATATATTTTTGTGCCTGTGGTGCTGAATGATAATACTGTGGTGCAGAATGATGTTTTGGGGGATTTCATGTATTTCAATGCCCTTGTTCATGAGATGTGGTCATAAGAAGGGTATTTTGAAGATCTGGGGTAAAAATATACTAAAATGGCAAAGTTATGTGCATCCATTGACATTTCACTAAGCTTGCTCGTAACATTTGTAATTTTCAATTTTGTCACCCCAAATTTCCAACGTAGCCATTTCTTTACACTAAGTCATGAATGTGACAGCTGTCATTTTTCAAATGTTGACCAAAATATCATGTTGCATCTGTGGCACTGAATGATGATACGGTGGTGCATAATGATGTTTTGGGTGGATTTCACAATTTTTAGTACCGGTTCATGAGGTGGGGTAATAAGAAGGCTAAGATGGCACTTTGGTTGCTCATGTCCTAGAAATGGAAAAACAGGGCTCAGAGGGCCCTGCACTTCCACATCAACATACATATTCACATCTATGGATGTATAAGAGTGCAGGCAAATAAGTATATGATTACAGTATCTGAAAAAGTATGGATGGATGGGAGTGCAAGGACCTAGAGGTCCTTGCACTCCCACAGACAGATAAGGATACAATTCTACCATGTCAAAAAGTGAGGAAATTATTTGCAAAAAACTCAGTTGCTGCAGCATTTAGAGTTCAGTCTGAAGTGACAAAAGTAGGGAAATACAGCTTTAGAGTTTCCAACCCTAAAACCCCACTGCCATCCCTAAAACAAATCTGGGGTGAGGTATTCCTTGGGGTTGTTACCATAAAGCTCACCCTATTCTAGACACTCCAGAAACACACACATAATGGGGTCAGCTTTAGGATTGGCAACCCCAAGGAAAGCAGCACTTCTGATTCATTTAAGGGGTGGCAGTGGGGTTTTAGGGTTGGAAATCATACAGCCACATTTCCCTACTTTTTTCGCTTCAGCCTGAACCCTAAATGTTGTATTAACAGAGTTTTTTTTTAAAGAATTTAATTCAATTATGACTGAGATTGTAAATTTACATAAAGGCAACTTGTAACAGGATGACAGTTTTATAGAGAACTGCCCCCCCCCCTTTATTTCTTCACTTTAAGTCTGTTGCAGCAGCAGCTCTAAATCTGTTCTTGTTTTCCTCTATTTCCCATTTCCCCTTAGGCAGGTGGGCCACCTGTCTACAGTTCTTTCTGTCCCTTTGTGGTCTCATAATGTTAATCCCGTACATACGCTCCTCGAATGTGCACACGACTCCCTACGTGACTGTGCGCACGTTCATCTTCTCAAAAACGCACATTGCGATGTAAAGTTATTGTGTGGATGTAAATAAAACTGCAAGCTAGGTAGCCTCAGCTATAGATTCTGGTATACAGTGCAGTTATGTAACCTCCCCCCTTTACTGTTAGCATACAGGCTTGTGAAATTACCGGTACGAATTTAGAGGCCCCCCCCTTAGTTTGTTGCCTTTAATGTTCTGCACGTCTAAAACACTCAGGAAGCCTAGCGGCTTATAATTTGACTCTGTTTCCATATATATTGACTCTGTTTCCATATATCTGTATCTGGTATGTTGCGACTCCCCCCCCCCAACCGAAGGTAAAAAGTGTCTTCAGCTGCTTTTACATATTGAGAAGCCAGCAGCATTTCTTTTGGCTTATCTTTAATTAAGCCGAATAGCTGATTTTGTCAACCTATCGGTAGTAGCGTTTGTGTAGACACTACATAGTTGTTCCAATGCTTTAATAAGGAACATTAAATATATATTAGAAGTCATACCTGTTGGTGGTTTCCACAGTGAAGTATGAACGCTGTAGCCTCTACTTGCTTTCACTGCCTCTTTATAGGAGTTGTCCGGTGATCCTCCCCCCATTCTTATAGATTGGTTTGAGGGTGGAGCTTAGTTACAAGAGACAAACTGTCATCTTTACCATTACAGAATAGTATCAAGTTCTAAACAGCCTGAATGCTTCATGTAATGTTTAAAGTTGTTTAAAGACAATTGTTTTAAAAATAACTATAATGCTATAGCGAAAATATGTGGAAGTAGGTGGGGATTGCCATGTCACATGATACTCTTACTATATAAAAGAAGGATGTATTCTACAGCTAGTTAGTTCACTTTGGGTCTAGCTAAGGGCTACACCCTATGTTCTCTTGTATGGTATATCGCTGGGCTATCTGTCTGAATACATGAAGCCAATCTTTTTTTTTTATTTTGTTTGGTCGTACAGTACGCTATACTATTAATGGATCCTGCTGAATAAAGCTAATTTGTTTTGGCTCATCAAATGGTGTTTTTCACTCCTCTGTTACACTGGTGTCAGAAGTGGTATCACCCGGGTCCAGAGTCTTGAGGTAGGAATACCGGTCCTGGTATTCACACTACACCATGTTGGAGCCATCAGCAGCCAGTCCGCCAGTCACTAGCCAACCGAGTCCAAACGGGGGTCCAGACTCACAGAATTATTGAACTGTCCCAGTTACTGCTTCTGACAGGTCTACCAGATGTATGATGACGGGAGACAAAAAAGGAAGGTCTAGAAACAGAAGAAGGTGCTACAGCTCCAGAGGTGGAAGAGACCGGAGACCAATCCCCTGAAGAGATACCTGATCTATTATGATGGCTGTGTGTATGACAGTTGGAACTGGAGAAACAGCGAGAGGTGGATCGACAGCAGAATGAAGCCCAATGGACTGATACTATCAAGGCCATCCAAATGTTGGGAACAGCAGCCAGGTCACCTCCATCTACACCTAGAGAACAGGAAGGGCCTAAGGACATTAAAATCTCGAAATTAACAGATACTGATGATATCGAAGCATACATTACCACCTTCGAAAGAGTGGCAGAAGCTTGCTGGTGGCCGAAAGAACAGTGGATGGTGAGACTTGCTCCCTATTTATCGGGGAAGGCACAAATGGCTTACAGTCATGTGGACAGTGCCCATATTCGTGACTATGATTATGTACGCCAAGTCATTCTTAAAAGATATGATATAAGTGTAGAAACCTATCGCCAACAATTTAGAGCCTTTAAATACCATCAAGCAATATCTCCTCAGGAAGTGTATACCCAGTTACGGGACCTCAGTAATAAATGGCTGCAACCTCACCTGAGAACCATAGAGCAAATAATGGAAGCCATTACCTTGGAACAGTTTATTAAAATACTCCCACCAGACGTACAAATATGGGTGAGGGAACATCTCTCTGAGACTGCCCAGAAAGCCATAGACCTTGTGGAAGTTTTTATAACTGCTAGATTACCTCGGCCAAGACATGTTGGGACTCCTGGACCTTTACCCCTGGTAAGACCTATCACTATTACTAATTCCACTTGTCCAGGGGTAATTCCAGTGGCTAAGGGATGCATTGAAGGGACTTTGGGAGCTAAAATGGGAAAGGGACTTAACCCTGATATTATTTGCCATGCTTGTCAAGGGAAGGGCCATATTGCAAGGTATTGCCCACATAAAAAGAAGGAGCAGGCGCATCTTGCTTTGGCTAACTGGGGTCATTATCTTATGGTGGTAACATTAAATGGGAATGAAGTACCTGCTTTAATAGACTCTGGGAGCAAGCAGACTCTGATCCAAGCAGCATTACTACCTGGGAAACTCAGTACACAGAACACTACCAAGGTCACCTGTATTCATGGGGATATACATGCCTATCCTGTTCATCAGATTATCTTGAGAATTCAGTGACAAGAACAACTAATGAATGTGGGCCTGGTACCTAATCTACCTGTGCCAGTGGTTATTGGGCAAGATTATCCTAATTTTGATTCCCTACTGGACAGAGACTCTCAGCTGTCAGCTGTAACCACCAGAGCACAAAGTAAACATGAAGCAGCTTTCCCCCAGATGTTCCCTTTTGAAGATGACATTTATACTGCTCCAGGAAAAGATAGAAAATCAAAATTAAGTTGAAGGAGAGCAAAAGCATTGTGGAATTATAACAAGGACTCACATGATAAAAAGGACACTATTGATGTTAAAATGGACTTTAAAAAAGAACAGACTAATGATTGTACATTAAGACCTTGTTTTTCGCAGGCTATAGATGCTAAGACTCAGGAAGATTTCCCTAGGTATATTGTGCATGACCACCTTTTGTACAGAGAGTGCCAGAATCCTAAAACTGGGAATATTATAGAACAGTTATTAGTTCCTTCTCAATATCGCCAACAATTAATTATGTTAGCACACGATACCCCAATGGCAGGGCATTTAGGGAGGGACAAAAACCTCAGCAGACTGATATATCGGTACTACTGGCCTGGGATCCATGAACAGGTTGCCACATACTGTCAAACTTGTCCAGAATGCCAGAAGGTAGCCACTGTCTCCAAGGCAGAAAAAGTACCTTTACAACCCCTTCCTTTAGTGGATACTCCTTTTGATCGTATAGCCATGGATATTGTGGGGCCCTTGCCTAAAAGTACTAAGGGTAATCACTTTATACTGGTAGTCTGTGACTATGCCACTTGCTATCCTGAAGCCATTCCCTTATGAACAGTCACAGCTCCCAGGATTGCAGAAGAATTATTAAAAATTTTTTAGTTTAGTAGGAATACCCAGAGAAATCCTCACAGATAGAGGTAGTAACTTTCAATCTGCTCTATTAGCCCGCCTTTATCAATCATTAGGAGTTGGGGCTGTATACACTTCCCCTTACCACCCCCAAACTGATGGGCTGGTTGAAATGTTTAATAAAACCTTAAAGAAAATGATTATGAAGTATGTGCAGGATGAAGGGAACGCATGGGATCTTAACCTTCCATATTTTATGTTTGCATATAGGGAGGTGCCCCAAGCATCTACGGGGTTCTCCCCGTTCGAGCTGCTTTATGGGAGAAACCCAAGGGGACCGTTAGATATCATAAAAGAAAAGTGGGAAGGTAAAGACTCACAAGAAAAAAAACCAAGTATAGAATACATTACTCAGTTATGACAGAGATTGGCTAGATACATTACCTTGGCCAGTCAGACTACTGCCATAAAACAGAAGGAACAAAAGCAGTACTACGATAGGGGAGTGGGTAGAAAACAATTTCAGCCATTGGATAAAGTTTTATTACTTTTACCATCCTCTGAAAGTAAGTTGTTAATGAAATGGCAGGGACCATACGTTATACAGAAACAAATTGGGCCTGTCAATTATGAGGTAGACATTCCAGGGAAGCGTAGAAGATTACAAGTGTACCATGCAAACTTACTGAAAAGGTGGCATGATAGGGATAGTGTTAAAAGCACCCCTAGCCTGTATGTATGCCCTGAAGAGCCTACAAGTGAAATAGACCAAGTCTATCAGAGACTGGAAAAAGTTGTTGGAGGTGTTGAACTAGTCACTGTAAATACTGACCTAGAAGAGGGCCAAAAGGTAGAATTAGAAAGATTGTTACAAGATTTTCATAAGACCTTCTCCTGTCAACCAGGAAAAGCAAAGGGGGTAGAACATCGAATATGTTTGAATAAGCAGACAGTCATAAGGCAGAAGCCTTATCGGATACCCGAAAAGGTGAAATTAGAGGTTATAACTGAGATAGAGAAAATGCAGGCTTTAGGAGTTATAGAACCCTCTGCCAGTGAGTGGTGTTCCCCGATGGTGATCATGGATAAGAAGGATGGTGGTATTGGAATTTGCATAGATTTTGCTGCCTAAATTCCATCTCAAAATCCAACGCATATCCTATGCCTCGAATTGATGATATTATAGATCACCTTGGGAAGGCTAAATATATTAGCACTCTTGATTTGACCAAGGGGTACTGGCAAATTCCCCTAAACCCTGAAGACAAAGAAAAGACAGCCTTGAGAACTCCTATTGGGCATTTTCACTTTACTACCATGCCTTTTGGGCTACATGGTGCCCCAGCAACTTTTCAAAGGTTTATGGACAATTTACTTAGAACACATGTAAAATATAGTGCAGCCTACTTGGACGATGTTGTAGTGTTTAGTCAAACATGGGAAGACCACCTACAACATTTAAAGAACATTTTGACAACTATCGCCCAAGCTGGATTGACCATAAACCCTTCTAAATGTGTCTTAGCGATGCAGGAAGCTAAATATCTAGGGTTCCGGATAGGTAGAGGGCAAATAAAACCTGATGTTGGAAAAGTAGATGCCCTAGCAAAAAGTCCCCGTCCATTTACAAAACGTCACGTAAGATCATTTCTAGGACTTGCCGGCTATTATAGAAGGTTTGTGCCACATTTTTCAACCATAGCAAGCCCTCTCACTGACTTAACGAAAAAGAAGAGTCCATCTGTAGTAAAATGGACTCCAGAATGTGAAAAGGCTTTCTGTACCCTAAAGGGATGCCTATGTGCATCTCCCGTATTAACAAGGCCCGATTTTACCCTTCCATTTATTGTGCAAACTGACGCCTCTAACACTGGTATCAGGGCGGTCCTTACACAAATCATTGAAGGGGAAGAACACCCCATAATTTACATCAGCAGAAAACTACATATTAGGGAGATTAAATATTCTACAATTGAGAAGGAATGTTTAGCTCTAAAGTGGGCTATAGAGAGATTAAAATTTCATTTATGGGGTTCCGAGTTTGAGGTTTGGATGGACCACAACCCTTTGTGCTGGCTCCACACTATGAAAGAGAAAAATCCTCGCATTATGCGGTGGTACCTGGCTTTACAGCCGTATAAATTCATTATTAAACATAGAGCTGGAACCGCAAACAAAAATGCGGACTTTATGTCTCGATTTGGAGCTGATCTACATGGATCAGACCTCGAGGTAATGAATAATTCAGCACCATAGGAAAGGATTGAATGCTTTAGCATTTAGTGTATTGTATATTTAAGATTAAGAAGGGACCCTGGGGTGGAGCTTTGGAGAGCAGGTGGTCTGAAGCTCCATCTCTCTGAAGAGAGATCTGAATAATTGAGAATTTACTGTTAATAGAGATAATGGAACAAAAAAAAAAAACATAGTTTGGGTTTTTGTCTTAGGCGGGGAGGAGTATGTAACAGGATGACAGTTTTATAGAGACCCCCCCTTTATTTCTTCACTTTAAGTCTGTTGCAGCAGCAGCTCTAAATCTGTTCTTGTTTTCCTCTATTTCCCATTTCCCTTAGGCAGGTGAGCCACCTGTCTACAGTTCTTTCTGTCTCTTTGTGGTCTCGTAATGTCAATCCCATTACATGCGGCTCCTCAAATGTGCGGATGACTCTCTTACGCGATTGTGCTTATGTTCATTTTCTCAAAATGCACATTGTGATTCAGTTATATGCAGATGTAAATAAAGCCAAAAGCTAGGTAGCTCAGCTATAGATTCTGGTATACAGTGCAGTTATGTAACCTCCCCTTTACTGTTAGCATACAGGCTTGTGAAATTACTGGTACAATTTAGAGGCTTTACCCCCCTTAGTTTGTTGCCTTTAATGTTCTGCACTTCTAAAAACTCAGGAAGCCTAGCGCTTATAATTTGACTCTGTTTCCATATATATTGACTCTGTTTCTATATATCTGTATCTGGTATGTTGGACCCCCAACACGGAAGGTAAAGAAGTGTCTTCAGCTGCTTTTACATATTGAGAAGCCAGCAGCATTTCTTTCGGCTTTCTTTAATTAAGCCGAATAGCTGATTTTGTCAACCTTTCGGTAGTAGCGTTTGTGTAGACACTACATAGTTGTTCCAATGCTTTAATAAGGAACATTAAATATATATTAGAAGTCATACTTGTTGGCGGTTTCCACCGCGAAGTATGAATGCTGTAGTTTCTGCATGCTTTCACTGCCTCTCTATAGGAGTTGTCCGGCGATCCTCCCTCCATTCTTATAGATTGGTTTGAGGGCGGAGCTTAGTTACAAGAGACAAACTGTCATCTTTACCATTACAGAATAGTATCAAGTTCTAAACAACCCGAATGCTTCATGTAATGTTTAAAGTTGTTTAAAGACAATTGTTTTAAAAACAACTATAATGCCATAGCGAAAATATGTGGAAGTAGGTAGGGATTGCCATGTCACATGATACTTTTACTATATAAAAGAAGGATGTATTCTACAGCTAGTTAGTTCGTTTTGGGTCTAGCTAAGGGCTACACCCTATGTTCTCTTGTATGGTATATCGCTGGGCTATCTGTCTGAATACATGAAGCCAATCTTTTGTTTTTTTTATTTTGTTTGGTCCTACAGTATGCTATACTATTAATGGATCCTGCTGAATAAAGCTAATTTGTTTTGGCTCATCAAATGGTGTTTCTCACTCCTCTGTTACACAACTCTCTTAAAGCAATGGCAGATTTGGTCTGTATAATATTGTTACTGGCTAGAGAAGACATTGAGTAGAATCCAGGACCTGGACCAAATTCAAAGCATTTAAGAAGCATCCATGATAATGACAGGAGTTTAGTCAAAAAGATAGATAACTTTTTTAAATTATGGGCAAATGAAGGGAAATGCAATATTATAGGATTAACAGAATCATGGCTTTCCAAAAATAACCCTGACTCTGAGATTGCTATGGAGGAATACTTCCATTATAGACATGACAAACCTAAAAGGGAAGGGGGCAATTCTCTTCATTAAAAATGACTTGGGCTACACAGAATTGCTCTATTCAGGAAACATAGAATGAACAGAAGCAGTGATCATTTCCCTGCCACTGCAAAATGTTGTGTGTATGAGTAAATTTTTCCTCACCCTGAACAAAGTGGCACTTAGTTTGATAAACTTGCTCAAACATTAACATCGGTAACAAATGAAAGGGAGACTATAGTGATTTGAGACTTTAATGGTGCCTAGGGCAGGCCCACCAGAGAGGGCAGACTTGCCTAAAGTTTCTCCTCCCTGGACCTGGACTAGTTAATTGATTCACCTACAATAATAGTATCTCGTCAGAGCTCTAGGAATATCTTGTATCTGTTTTGTAAGACTCTAAAAGTTATACTCAGGGATTTTTTTGTGGGGGTGCCAGATCTGGCTGACCACAATATCACAGAGTACACAACTGAATAAACTGTAAAAAGAGACTCAGATAAACAGGCCCAATACAGCAACTGTTCTGGAAATTTCAACAGCTAACTTTAAGAGTCAAATAGCTCAAGTGAAATTGGATCACTTAGATTTAATCCCGGAAGCTAATCAGGCAACGAAGCATTTTTCTAATTACTTTATCACAATCTGTAATCAAGAAAATTCATGTGATGTATTAACACACACAAAGAAAAAGGCAATTCTAGATCAGGAGGAAAACAATACATAACAACTAAACAGAGGTACAAGTCAATTGTACACTGGAGAGTATAAATATTTGGGTATCATTATTTTCTTACTTCTAGTAGTCACATAACAAAAATGGATAAAAAAGTTAATATGGGGAGTCTTGTAACATAAGTCATTTACAATACCAAAGGAAGTTAGGAAAACAATTGCATAGCAGTTACCAGTTCTCAAATATCATAGTATTATTTACAAACACTCAGATATTACATTACTTAATAAATTAAACACAACATGAAGTAGAATGGCTCATTTTGTATTACATTGCTCTTTTGACTGCCATCACTATTCTGTACCAGAATTTAAACAGGGACCTATACCATTTACAGTGGAAAAAAAACTGGGAGCAGAGATGGCATTCAAAAAGATCAGAGGTTTAACTAACAAATCATCTGTAGGCAATTTTGCTGTCCATGCCCATGGTTACAATCTGAAGGACATTAAACATAGGAGGCTCATAATTCCCCAAACTTCAAACCCCTGTGGGAAAATGCTATTGTTTCATCCCCACAATATGTAGCTGTCTTTCACCTGAAAGTAGGAAAATTGTTAAACTTGAAGTCTTCAAAGCTGCATTAAATGTAGAACTGGATGAAATTTGCAGTCGTCTATAACACTGCTATAATTTATGGTAGAACGCTATTAATCTTAGGAAATCATCATTTTTCTAAGGTTGATGTGATGTAGAAATGATGTTAACATATCGATGCTACATCACATCGATAGGTTAACAATGGGGATCGGTCTGCATAGGTGAGTACCTTTTTTTTTTTTTTTTTTTTACATTCAGGAACCACGGATGCACACAGCTGTTACAGAAGGACTGAACGGCTGTGGCGGTGACTATATTTCAAAAAGTAAGGAGCCGTTTTCTTTTTTTTGTGGGACCATACACTATAAAACATAATGTATGGTCCTTCTATCAGCAACCAGTAACTGTTAACCGTCTCGAGGTTGCCATGGTGATGTAAACCTCTCGAGCTTCGCTCTTGAGGTTTACATGGTCGCCCTGGCAATCTCTCGACAGTTAACAGACTGGTTAAGGATAGAGAACTGTACATTATCCTCTATATAGATAAATCAAGTCCATGGACTTGATTACAGATTACTTGAATTGCTTCGATTTATGTATGTCTTTGTATAAGTACATGAACTGACCATGTGGTTTGAAATTTTAGTCTGTTGCTAAATGTGCTATTAGAAATTATATTATTCTACTTGTTGACTAGTTTGCTACATTTATATGAAACCTCTTTACATGACAACTTTGTAAAATAGGGCTCTATGAGTCCCAACAATTTAAATCCTGTCAAAAGGGAAACATTTTAACAGTTTTATGTGATAATGGTGAGTTTTATACAGCGCCAAACACATAAACCAAAGAAAATGCCGCCCGGCATCAAAAGAGCTACCAGAATAACATCGACCACTGCATTAGTGACAGTCACTGTAATTCACAACTGCAGCAGTAAAAAATGCGTCCCCCCAATTTACAAAAAACAACCAACTGCACGGGGAGCTGACATAGGGGAAAGAACCAACACAAAAAAAAAAAAAGAAAGAAATTTCTCCCATAGCCGGACCTGGGTCCACCAGCTCCAGTGGCACTGACTCAAGCCACTACACCAAATGGCCAGCTCAACAGTGCTTGGCTGAACACAGCCCCATAAGGGCTCTGGATGCCTTGGCTCCTGTCTGGGTTCACCCTCTTACCCTCTGCCCTCAGTCCCACTGGTTTGATGGGGCCTTGAGGGAGCTGAGGTAAGAGGAGCTAAGGTTAGAACATAGCTGGCAGAGAACCAGCCTGGAAGCTGACAGACTTAGACTGAAGGAATATTTTAGAGACTGTCATTCGGGCAATCTCCCATAAGAAGGCATAATTCCTGTCCAGAGAGTTTGCTGCAGCTCAGAATTGAACAGCTCAGCTCCTTCAAACTGTGGACAGACTGTGCAATCCAGACTGTCTCCAAGTTCGGAGAGCATTTTCTCAACAAAAGTGTGAGGAGTTTGCTCACTCTTTGCTGATAAGGTTGCTGACATCAGGTCTGGGATCCATTCAGCTCGTTCTATTGGGGGGGGGGGCTGTGGTCGGCAGAATGTTGCTTCACCTCAGTTTTGCTGGATAGAATTTGAATGGCTGGAGATCGAGGATGTCATGTGGATTCTCAGGGATATAAGTCCAACCTGTTGTAGTTTGAATCCGGGCCTTACTCGCCTTTTATTAGTCTGTATTGATATCATCAGCCCAGTCCTTGTGGAGATAGTCTGGTGTTCACTGGAGACGGGTGAGTTTCCTTGCTCCCTGAAGGAAGCAGTGGTGACTCCTCTTCTCAAGAAATCTTCACTTGACCCAGACTGCCCCACTAACTACTTGCCAATCTCTAATCTTCCCTTTGTGGGGAAGGTTACTGAGAAGGTCATGGTGATACAGTTGGAGAGCCACCTTACCATCCATGACATCTACGATGCTCTCCATTCCAGTTTTCATAAGAGACATAGCACCAAGGCTGCTCTGGTTCAGGTGCTTAATGATCTCCTGATTGCGAGAGACCAGAAATCTCGTACCATCTTGGTATTTCTGGATCTCTCCTCAACTTTTGACACCATGGAACATGGGGTGCTGCTGGAAAACCTGTGTGTCATCTGTGGCCTGTCTGGTATGGTCCTCAGATGGTTCCATTCCTTCCTCACTGGCAGAACACAGAGCATGGTCTCAGGGATTTATACCTCTGAGGCATTTTCTCTGCTGTGTGGGGTGCCGCAGAGCTCCATGCTGTCCCCCATGTTGTTTGGGGTGTATATGCTGCCATTAGGAGACATTGTGAGGCAGTATGGGCTGAGGTTTCACTGTTATGCAGATGGTACACAGCTCTACCTGTCCTTTGCACCTGACCAGGATAGTGTGCTCATGGTGTTTAACAACTGCCTGACAGAAATCCAGGATTGGATGAATACCAGCTGGTTGAAGCTGAATTCTGATAAGACTGAGGTGTTGGTGGTGGATCCCAGTCACTGGATAGAGGGGTCAGGGATGAGTTGCCCCCTCAGGGCTTTGGCTAGGAGGGTCCCAGTTACTGACCTCTGAATGGGTGTAAAATCTGGGGATATTACTTGATGACAGTCTGACGCTTCATTCCCAAGTGTCAGTTGTGGTCAAGTCCTCCTTTTACCATCTGAGGAATATCACCCAGGTTAAACACCTAGTTCCATCTGGCTACCTTCCAACTTTGATTCATGCTTTTGTGACTTGTGCCTGGACTACTGTAACTCCCTTTACCTAGGGCTTCTGGGGTTCGATATCCACTGCTTGCAGCTGGTGCAGAACGCTGCTGTCAGGCTGCTGTCTGGATCATCCCATTCCAGTCATAGTACACCTGTGTTGTGCGAACTGCACTGGCTGCCAGTTCAGTGGTGGATCACCCTCAAGGTTGGTTTACTGACCTTTAAAGCCCTGCACAGACAGGAACTGAGCTACCTGCAAGAGCTCCTGCATCCTTATTGCCCCCTCCAACTGCTCCACTTGACCAACGAGGGATTGCTGGAGATTCCCAGGGTTCGACTAAAAACATCTGGTTCACAGCCATTTTCATTCGCAGCCCCAACCCTGTGGAATTCTCTGCCTTGTCGGATATGTGACAGCCTGACAGTGATGAATTTTAAGATTGTCTTAAAAACTTATTTATTTGAACTTGCTTTTAGTGCCATCTTGTAATTGGATTTCTATTATTGAATTGTATTATATGTTGAAAATGTATTTTACTATTTTATGGTTTTAATTGTAGTTTGTTGTACAGTGCTCTGGTACTCAGTGAAGAGCGCTATATAAATAAAGGCTCTTATTATTATTATAACTTGCTATAGTGGGTGTAGCTCACTGCTACACTCACTGTACTGAACTCCTCGCTACATTTTCCCCTTCACTATTCCTATGGGTGGCCAAATTGAGTCATTCAAACTGAGCAATTCAATTTCACTTGCCCACATCTCTGTACACCCATTTTTACTACTACTACTACTGTACTTCTACTACTTGCAGTTTATCTGCACCTCCTGACATTCTGAACAGCACCAATGGATATTTTTTCTCTGTACTGTAGGTCCCTCCCATTTTTTCAGCCCTGCAGCACATTTTCCACATAGTTTATTCACTATTTGTCCCCACTCCATTGCATAACTTGTTCGCTCCATGTCCAAGTGCCTTTTGTAACTTTCAGCAGATCTATACTCTGAAGAGAAGGCAGAAAACTTCCGATCACACTTACTTGAGTCAAAAGTGTCAGTTTTCAGTGGGTTCACTGAACTCAGCTTTGGAATTGGCTCATCTTTACCTTCTAGTAACAAAACATATACATCTTGGCTGAAAACAAAGTGTAACTGGCCACAGAGCTATGAGCGCTATGTGGACATAAGCTTTGTGTGGTGACTGGCAATGGTTTTTCCTGTAAGGTGGAACAACAGGGCAATGTGGGTGGTGGTTGTCCACCTGATAAACAGTCTACATGTTGAAAAACACACTGTCCACACTCATCAGTGAAGTCAAAATATGTGGGTTTAATTCCATAGGTAGTACGGCAGCTCTCCTGCAAAGGAGTACAGGTACCTTAATCAGTAAATTCCTGTGTTCTTACTCAGCAATCTGTTAATTTCTGTCTTCTAAATTGGGACCCAGAAAGAATCCTTTGCAAATTATTTTCATTATCACTCTAGGTCTGTTGCCTTCATAATCTGGTCCATATTCCCTGTCCATTAATTGTGAGCTCACACTGTGCAGTAACAGCAGATGCCCCAGTACTGGAGAGACAAACACTTGGAAGGATCTCCAAGGGCCAGACACCAACTTAAGGGGTCACTGATGGTCTTTGTCCTTCCATGATGACTACTGACCTAAAACTCATCTTCTTATATTTAATTTAAGACCTGGAGAGGACCCATAGAGCGAATCAGTATTGGACCTTAATCTCCTAGATATATTGACTCTCCATCTCCCCCTTTCTAGAAAATGGTGCCTCTTTAGTGCTACTGGTGGTGTAATGCCCACAAGGGGAGCCACCCAAAGTCAGGATACTGGAACACTCACTTCCAGCTGTACATTGTGGACCTTGGAGCTCCCACTTTTAATTACATTAGTAACATGACATATAAAGTGCCACACTTCAGGATGGAGTGCTCTTATCACAGTTTCTGAAAGTGATTATTTATTTATTAGATTTTGGTAACTGGGTAGGGTCACTGAGGCAAATATTCCTTTTAACTGGAATTTAATTACATACAGCAGACAAGGAAGAAGGATGAGCAAGTTAAGCATGAGATTAAACAAATAGATAATATAGTACTGTAAAAGTATTGTATCTGGTAATTAGTTACAATTTGTGGATTTACACAAGACAATAAAGTGCAACAAAGTAGAAGACAAGGCATGAATAAACACAAGGACCCATAGTGTAAGTCAGCAATGACAGATAGATTGTTTACATGCAAAAAATATGTCCTTTGAGAGATTTTTATGGCTGTATGGGTGGAGCCATGAAGATGTAGTGCTATAATCAAAAAATCGGTCTTAATTCCTTTCCTAATGTAGAGGTTTTGTTCTTATGAGGGAGTGAAATTAAATCAAAGCAGCATTCATTAAACTATTTCTTCCCCCCAGCTGTGTTGTTCGGAGAAAGTGGAATCCCTCCACTCACTGCAATATGGAATCTGCAGTGTAGTAGCTCAGCTCAGGTTTAAGGTTTTACAGTTCTTCATTAACAAGTCTGTGGCATGGCAATTCAGTCACAGATGTCTTTGTTATTGTCGTTCTTTTTCAAAAAAGTTTAATGATTGAAAGTCAAACATTAATAAAAATTAAGGGAAAAATAATGTGCCAATTATCATACACACACACACACACACACACGCACACACGCTAGCTGTACTAACCTATTCAAATGCAAATAACTTTCAAATGATAAATGAAAGTATGGTACTGTGAGCATGAAAGTTGTTCAGCACAAAAATATCTACAACAAGAGTGGCATTTCATTTGTAGGTGCCTTTCTTTTTAGAATTAGAAAAAAAAAACAGCAGAAAATTTAACTTTTTTCACTTTTTGACAAACAAAAGCGAATGACTTTAAAATGAAAAATGATAGCATGGTACTGTCAGCATGAAATTTGTTCAGCACAAAAATGACTACAAAATGAGTGGTGTTTCATTTATAGATACCCTTTAGTTTTTTATAATTAGAAAAAAGCAGAAAATTAAATGTTTTCACTTTTTCTATAAATAAATGTGAATAACTTTAAAACAAAAAATGATAGCATGGTACTGTGAGAAAGATATTGGTTCAGCACAAAATTATCTACAAAATGAGAGGTGTTTCATTTATAGATACCTTTTAGATTTTTTACAATCAGCAAAAAATGGCAGGAAAATATGTTTTTTCACTTTCTTGGAGGTATGACGTAAATGGCATATGCTGCCCCCCTACTTGAAATATTGTTGTTATTTTTTGTTCTTGTGCTGATTGACCTGATGACATCACTCATGGCTTCATCACTCATAATCTCTTTAAGTTAATTAGTACTTGAACAAAAAATCTCAACAGTATTTCCAGTAGCGGGAAGAATATCCCTTATATATTCTTTGCAAAAAACTTTGTTAAAGGGACACTATCAATCCTCTTTGGCCTCAAAGTGCCCCTAATTTAAAAAACACATTTTATGATTATTCTCAATCTATAGACTGCTGATGTAGCTGGTTGTTTGATTCAGACTCCTTTTTCCTTTTAAAAAGTGAAAAACTTGAGTGCTCACCATCCATAGAAACATAGAAATTGTCAAGAGATAAGAGCTGCCTGGTCCATCTAGTTTGCCCATAAGCTCTTGTACTGGATTATTGCTTCCGACCCACCCAGTGCTGTACCTCTATGGTTCCCCTATGTCTGTCCCAAGCATGCTTGATCCATCCACAGTGCTCAGTCCCACCACCTCCTGAGGCAGCCCATTCCATGCATCCACCACCCTCTCTCTGAAGAAGAACTTCCTCACATTCCCAATTAACCTCCCACCTTCCAATTTCATGTTATGCCCCCTCCTTCTTGTGCTCCTCCTGTATTGGACATAACTCCCCACTGCACCTTGTTTATACCCTTGAGGAACTTAAATGTTTCTATCATGTCCTCTCTTTCCCTCCTGTCTTCCAGCTGAGTACATATTGAGGTCCTTTAATCTCTTCTCATAAGTCTTGTGTTGCAAGCCCTGAACCATCTTAGTTGCCCTTCTCTAGACCATCTCCAGCCTGTTAATATCCTTTCGAAGATGTGGCCTCCAGAACTGCACACAGTACTCCATGTTAAGCCTGACCATAGTTTTATATAATGGGTGCACTACCTCCCTCCTTCTGCTGGTGATACCCCTGCCTATGCACCCCAGCATGCCACTGCCCCTCCCAGCTGCCTTAGCACTCTGCTTTGACATTTTCAGGTCATCTGAAATAATAACCCCCAGGTCCCTTTCCTCATTTTGTGACTGTCAGCAACCCCCCACCATCCTGTATACTCGTTCTACCACACCAAAACAAGTTTGTTTATGTTTCTTGACCAGCTCCCACTGCATCTTTTCTGGACTCAGGAACACCCCCAACATTATCTAACTACTCATTATGCAGTAGGAGTAGATGAGACTATTGTATTATGAGTGGCTGCACTATTTGAGTATGTTTCTATGTTCGGAAGTATGCAGTAAGCTTAGGTAAACAATTTAGAGCAAAACAAGGCTGTGTATAACTATACATTCCAATGCATTTCAGTTCTAATAAGCAAGGAGACAGATTAAATAACCAACAACATCAATGAATTTTAGAGAAGGTAAGCAATCATAAAATGTGGGGTTTTACCTAGAAATTATATGATGCAAAAAAAGGTTGACAGTGTCCCTTTAATGCATAAGTTTGGATTGCTATTTAAGTGACAAAAGTATGGAAATACAATGTTAAGGTTTTCAACCCTAACTCTGCCTCCCCAAGCAGCCAAAGGGGGCAAGACAACACAAATAACCACAGACATCCATCATCAGGTAAGACAAACTACATACAACTCTTCTCACATGACACAAGACATCCATCATCATGGTCCAGTGCTTCTGTGGCCATGGATACACTTGCACACCACCTGGGAAGTGCAATAAACAATTCCCATAGGATCACACTGTAAATTGTAAGTAAGGAATAACACATGGCAAGGTGTGTGGCAATGCTAAATTACCACACACCCCAGGTGGGTTGTGAGGCATGAGGCACAGCTGAGTGCCTTTTATCCATGTGAGAAGTGCAGTATATGATTCCCATAGGATAATTTTGTAAATTGTAAGTAAGCAATAATACATGGCAGGTGTGCAGCAATGCTAAATTGCTAGCATGTGCCAGGTGGGTTGTGAGGCATGGGGGCAGCCAAGTGCCTTCAACCACCTGGGAGGTGCAATATAAAATTCCCATAGGATCATATTGTAAATTGTGAGTAAGCAATAACACAAGGCAGGGTGTGCAGCAATGCAAAATTGCTGCATGCCCTAGGTGGGTTCTGAGGCATGAGGCACAGCTGGGAAGTGGATATAAAGTTCCTATAGGATCACATTGTAAACTGTAGGTAAGCTGATCTGAGAGGATTCATCTTGGGTTTTCTCATTTAAGTTCCAAAAGGAAGAAGGATTGAAATTCCTATGTCTATTTTTTATGTAACATTTACATCACAATTTAATTTGGTGCAGCAAGCTGTGTGTGTGTGTGTGTGAGTGTATTTTCAATGGGGTCTGTATGTTCAGAACCAACAGCACTTATTACTGCATTAATTCCCTTTTTTATATTTCTACTGTTGAACTACTGAGGCAGTGCCAGTGGCTCAGCAGGCAGCACATTCATCTCTGAGGCTGGGAGATCAGAAGGCTGTGGGTTCTAACCCCACACCAGGCACTTTGGTTAATATACTGACACTGCAGTGCAGCATGAGGGGGGTGCTGCACTCCTGAGGTGCTGTCTTTTGGATGAGATGTTAAACTGAGCTCCCATCTGCCTGTTCTGCAGGTAGTTCAGGTGGATGTTAAAGAGCCCATGGCACTTCTTGAAAAGAGTAGGGGTGATTTTATTGCAATAGAAACATAAATACAAATCAGTCAAAATAACAAAAAACGGAAACAACATACATATGCATCCCAAAATATCAGTAACAAAGAAGAAAAACCCAGAGAAAAGACCTTAAGTAAGCGTCCACTATATACTTCATCTCCTTGCCCAACCCTAAATTAATTATTCTGTCCAAAAAAAACCATAAATAAAAAGGAAAGGGGAGAAACAAAAGGAAGAACACATCAGCCTTTAATTTATATTTGATAATATGTGAAAATCCTTTCCACCATTTCCTGACTTTATCTACATTATACAATTGCATATCTGTAAGAAAGATTTTCCTCAATTAATTTACTACATACAGATTAAACCCTTCTAGAGAAGTTTTTTTTGATATAATACCCATTGACATCTTACTTGCCAAAGGCAAAACAGTAAACATGCAAATAGTACTCTCAAAGTACCCTTCTCATACTTCCTTAAATTTGAAGGGAAGTTGCCTATCACTAATATATCATAGTTCAAATTTGCCAACCAATTAAATTCCCATTTCTTGGCCAATAAGCCCATAATTTTAACGGGAAAGAGCACTGTAGAAAAAAATGTTCCATGGTTTCCTCCTGATTGACACATTCATTATATGGACAAATTCTCTCTTCTTTGGCTTTATATTTAGCTGTCCCTCTAACATTCAGCCTCCCATACATTATGAGCCATTGTACCTCCCACATATGTAACGGTAGCCTGGGATTATTTAGCTGTTCTAATATGTTAGGAATCAATCCTGAAGGACAATTTTTAAAGCTTAGCCTTAAGGGATAGATTAATAATATAATTTATTTATATAATTTCTGAGGTGAACCCTCTTTGATCTGGTTTTTGGTTATCGGCCACTTATACAGTTTTCGTGCTGCAGGCTTGAAAAATTCTGGTAAAGAAAAATGGGTGGATAGTTTAGGTGCACAATGCAGCCAAACTGTTAGGTAGCGTCCCAACTAAGATCTAAGAAAAAAACTCTCCTGATTATCTGGTGGTCCTAGACTATGTTTCAATGAAAAGGAAAAAAAATAATGTAAAACAAAAAACTACCGGGTCAACCATTCCCAAACCTCCTTGATCTTTATCCAGGTAAGTAAAACACCTTTTAACAGGGTTTAGTCTATTGCCCCATAACAATTGAAAACAAATGCAGTAAAGTCTGGTTTCTATATGGGCAGGCAGGGGGTAAATGACTGCTAGGTACTGTAAACATGGTAAAATAAATTGTTTCAACACCTGAATTCTTTTCAGTTTTGAAAATCAAAACTTCTTCCATCTGTTCACTTTCATTTCCACTTTATCTAACACAGAAATCCAATTTACCTCAGGAAGGTTTTTGGATCCAAAAACTACACCTAATATTGTAAGGGGCTCTGTAGAAACATGTATAGTATTATATTGTAAAGGGCTCTGATAGGTACATCCCATTAATAAACCTCTGGATTTAGAAAGATTAATTTGGGCATTTGACAATTTGGAATATGATTGAAATACTTGAAAAAAAACTCCAATTTGTGCAACCTCGTTAAAAAAAGGACAAAAATCATCTGCATATGCCTGTATGGTCAAACAGGAATTTGTTAAAGGAATATGCACTCCAGTCCACTTAGGGATAGTACTTACTGCTCTAATAAGGGGCTCCAAAGCAAAAATGTATAGTAGGGGGCTTAAGGGGGAACCCTGCCTTACCCCACTTCCCATGACAAAACCTGTCCCTAATTCCCCTTTGATTATTGGATACACCAACGCAGAGGCATACAGCCTCTTATCAAATTAAGCAAACCCACGGGCACCCCAAAAAAATTCTAAAGTTGAAAACAAAAAAAGGTGACTAACTCTATCAAAAGCCTTCTCAAGGTCCAAAGATAGTAAACACCCTGACTCTCCTGAGTCGTTCAAATGTTCAATGACATCTCTTATAGTACAAAGCACCAACTGGATTCTTCTATTTGGAAGTCCACAATGCTGAGCTGGAGAAAAAACTACATTAGTCAAATTTTTTAACCTATTATTAATCAAAGTTGCCAATATTTTATAGTCAGAATTTAACAATGTGATTGGTCTCCAATTCCGAAAATCCCCCTTATCCCCTGTTTTGAAAATATATATATCTGTAGACCTTCTGAAAAAGAAGCCGGGATCAAGTCACCATCTAAAAATGTTTTAAAAACTAAAGCCAAACAAGGCACTAATTCTGTACAAAATATTTTATAGAAAGAATTGGAAAGACCATCTAACCCAAGTGAAACATTAGATTTTAAATTGTTAATTAGAGTATCTATCTCCAGAGGAGAAAAAGGCATTTTAATATTATTCATTATACCTTGATCTAAACCCATATCTGGGGGGGGAGCTAAAAAATGGTTTATCTGCTGCAAAGAAGGAGGATTTGTGGATTGCAATTCCCGAAAGTGTGCAGTAATCTTATTTCCTATAGATACCACTGTTTCCACTCTACAACCCCTGTAGTCTAAAAATTCTAAAGATGAGTGATCCTTAATTGATTTACATAATTCAAATGGATCACCAATAACCAATTTTCTCATGTGATTAGTTATTAAACCCTGTAAAGTTTTTGCTCTGTCATATTGTAAGACCCTCATTTGTGATTTAATAGACTCTGTGCAGAAAAATCCTGTCTGGAGGAATTTGCTAACGTAAGTAAATATTGTAATTGAGATCTTAATTTTAAATAGGCAAAAAACTCAGAGTTCCTCAATGGATCCCATATTTTTTAAACCATGTAATGCAATCGTTTTTTGTCTTGCCACCATACTCCAATATTGGAGTACAAAAACATCACAGATAATCTAGCTTTTAGAATCAATCTAATGGAATTTAGTACAAGCTGGTCTTGTAAGATAGAAGTGTTTAGTTTCCATCTTTTCCTTTGTTTCTCTTGCCCCAAAAGCTCCTACCTCTACCTGTAAAAGAACATGATCAGAAAACTCTACTGGAACTTTAATTGAATTTTTTGCTGGAATTGTTTTAGAAATAAAAAGATAATCAATTGTAAACCCCTTTTTCCCCTTAAAAAATGTGCCACCAGAGCTATCAGTACAGAAAGCTTCACAGGAAACTAAATCTGCAGTTTTCACAATTTCCTTTAAACAGTTGGAATCACAATAGGTTTTTTGTTTGAACCCCTCTCTTTTGCTCCTATACTGTAATTGAAATCTCCACCCCAAAGAATGGGTAAGGATGTGACTAAAAAAGGCTGAATCCCTTTTAAATAAGCAACCCTAGCTGCTTTTGTTTGGGGGTTATAGATATTAATGAGTCTAAAGATATTGGCGTTCCATTTCCGTCTATGATTAGAACCCTGCCCGGAATCAAATCAATCAATTTATACAAAACCAACTGATATGAATTAAAGAGAATCCCAACCCCATCAGCCCTGTCTTCCCCAAAAGACCAATAAGACGGTCCCCATGGCCAATCCTTTTTAAAAGAAACAATTTGTTCTTTAGAAAACATCCAGGTTTCCTGCAAAAAACATATTGAAATCTGGAAATCATGAAGTAACTGAAACACAGCCCGTCTCTTTTGTGTATTCAAAATACTGTGTGTAATTAAGGAGGCCCATAGAAAACCCATTTTATTTTTTCCGCCTTTTCTTCTTTTTTTCTTTATAATCATCTCTAGGGGGCACCAATGCATCCTGTATTGATTTTTGGGAGTCTGTATCCCCAATGTCCATCTCTGAATCACCCCAAAATAAGGCTGCATAGGAAATTTTAGATTCAAGAGGCTCAGGTTCAGGAGGCGGGATTGTTTTAAAATTCCTACAGAATCTTCTGGGGGGTAAAGGAAGGCAGGAAGCTGTGTCAGCTACTGAATCCTCATCTGGGGCTTTATAACAAACTGGCTGAAAAAGGTCTGTAACCCCCTCTGAAACCTCCTCTTTAATAGATATGTCAGATGAGGCCTGAGGCCGGGTAGGAATTTCCACAAAATGAGTTTCTATAGTGCTCTGGGGGCAAAGAAGGGGGCTTCAAGGTACCACAATCCCCCTTCTGTCTTTCCCTAGCATCTTGAGCCTGTTGGATAATCAAATCCAGGTTACCACAACAGGCCTTATTCTGTGCTGCCCATGGACAGTCTCGAAAGGCATGATTTTGTTCTTCACAAAGATCACACTTTGTAGCATTATTACATAGCATTGTTACATGACCAACTTCTCCACAATTATCACATCTTGGCTGGTCACATGTGCTGAAAGGTGTGTTCTTGAACCACATTTATAACAAGCCCTGGGTTGGCCACTATAAAAACAGACCCCTCTATCCCTCCCTAACAAAAAGGAATTAGGGATATGCTCCACTCCAACATTAGACTGCCTTAATTTAACCTTGAACTTCCAGCCTCCCATCCAGAAATGCTCGGAATCCAAAATAGGCTCAGGGTCACTCTGAACATCGCATCTTTGGGATAGCCAGTAGGAAATATATTCGACGTGAACACCCTCATTTCTAAACATTACTGTTACATGTTTAATCAATGGTTTTGTGAGAAGTATAACCAAAAAGGGGGTCCATAAGGGTGAGAATTTAACCTGATTATACTGTTCTCAAAATAATTCCAGTAAGGAGGGAGAACGAAAACTAACATCAAAGTTATCCTCACCCGAGATGTTAGTAAAAGCAAAAACATCTCTCGGGGAAAGGACAAAGATTCTTTTATCAGGGATTTTCCCACATAATACCCATCTCTGTTAGCACCCCTTTATATCTTATACGAACTGCATTACGTCTGGGTGCAGCTTCCTGTTTGACTTGAGAGAATAATGCAGACATAAGGGGTTTTACAAAAGAAGGATCTTCCCCAGATTTAGATCCTTCAGACACATGTTTTTTATTAGTAAGTTCAGACAAATTAGGTAATAGTCCTGCAGATATGTCTTTATTTTTAACACTCTGTTCTTCCCCATCTATGTTGCATGCTGTTTCTTTCACTTCACCCTGTTTCCAAATAGGAGAAGTTTTATGTAAGTCCAGAAAGGAGTCCCATGCTGAATCAGGAGTCCAAACCCCTTTTCCTAATTGTTTCCACCCTGCCACAACCAGATCACCCTGAGGAGACCAATTTGCATCGTGATTCTCAAAACTAGGAGGTGTAGCAGGCAACCCTTCAGAGGTCACGGGGATACCTGCACTAACCTCCTTATTCAGTCTAGGGGCAATACTTTGTTGTGCCACAGAACCTTTTGAGGTAGCAAAACTAAACACTGTTACCCCCGTTTGTTCATTTGCCTCTGTTTGATATTTAATAGGGGCATCAAGACTCAAACCCTCGACTCCCACCCTTGTAGGGTTTAAAACAAACCCAGTCTCTCTTTGCAGGGTAATCATTGGAAACGCAGCCTTTGGCTGCGCATTGCTCACAACCTCGTCTTTCTTTTGCGAACAGTCAGCCAAAACCACCTCAGCTCCCTCCTCCGTCAACCGCCACTGCTGAGTAGATTCTTCAACCTTTGTAGCGTCATCCTCAGCTTTCTGAACCACAGCATTCGAGCCAGAACCACCACCTTCACGGACACGTCCCGTAGTGCAAACCTGAGCCTCAGGCACAGCCTCAGACATCAAAATGCCACCTCTCTCCAAACATACTTCTGCATTCTTTTCCACCAGAGGTGAAACCAAAGCCAGTTTTAAAGCTGCAGTGCATTAAGTCTCAACCAGAAAACATCCCGGAGCCTCCGCTATATCAGCCTTCAAGGAACTCCCTTCAGCAGCCATCAATAAAGGTAAAGCCTCAGTAGACGAAACTGCATCATGAAAAAGCTTGTTGTTTTCTATTTCAAATACTGTAGAAAGTTTCAAATCCATGTCACAATGCTGCTTAGCTCCCTTGCCAGCAGCAGACACAACCTCCTCCTCCTCCAACCGCTCTCCAGAAGTGGCCATCAAGCAGCATAGGCCAGCTCCCCTACTGGCCAAACATAGAAACATAGAAACATAGAAGTTGACGTCAGATAAGGACCGCAAGGCCCATCCAGTCTGCCCATTTCTTTTTCTACCTTATAAATGTGCCATCGGCCTTTGCTCTGTCAGTGACCTATCTATTCATAGTCATTTGTATTGCTCCCTTATGCCTATCCCAAACAGTAGGAGCATTTCCCCAGTGCACTGGGCAAATTTCCCCCCATTCACTAAAATACCAACAACAGCTTAATCTGGTTCAGAGTCACTTGCCATTCATCTGTATCTCCCCACCCCCCCGGGTTGTGCCTGAAAATAGGTAGAATTTGTCTAGTGCACTTACCCAGTCAACAAAAAAAAAAATAAAAGTATAAATGTGGGACTTTTACATCACAATAATATAAGTACAACTAAGTCACACATTAATTCATTCCTTATCTCTTAATGCATTAACAGCCATTGTGGCTCTGACCAGACTTTGTTTTTTTTTTCATATACAGTTTACTCACTGCTGCAGATGCAACAGAGGCTTTGCCCCTCCCTCGGAGGGGTACATCCTCCAGCCCATGATCCCCAGTCTGTCCAGCCACCAGAGTTCCCCCACAGACTTCCTCTCTGCAGCAGGGCCAGAACAAGGGGTGCCGGCATGCTCTCCCCCTGGTATGTCGAATCTAATGTCGAGGCAGATGCAACGGAGTGATCAGTCCATCATGGGACTTGCTAAGTCACAGAATTTTCTGCCATTTTCTCTCACACCGACATCCATGCAATGGGTGGTGAGGATGTCTCCACCTCCACGAGGCAGCCAATCACCCAGGACATGGGCCAACCCCTTACATGGCTGCATGCCTGTGCTGACCCCCAGCCACTGCTAAATGTTGGTCGACAGCACGCAGCACAAATCCCCCACCCTCAGGAAGGAGAACAGTCCTCTGGACACTCTATCCTTCATCCCACAGCCAACCCCCAAACAACCCGTGTCCATTCCTGAATCCTAGTTGCTGGCGTAGCACGAGGTAAGGCATCCAGCACCTCAACCCTCAGCACCACCCAGCTAGTGTAACCATAGATTGTTTAAAAAGTCATTGAAGTAGTACATTCACGTGTATTGGTAAGAAGATTATTACACAGGCTTGGAGCCATGAATACAAAAGATCATTGACCCAAGGTGAAGAGGTCCTTGAGACAGTCAGAAACAGCTGGGAGGACAAATGAAGGTGCCTTTTCTGAGGCTTTTGTTCAAGGATAGTTGCAAGGATGGGGCAGGAGTGTAATTTATTTTATAGACCATACAGAGGGTACAGGGTAGTTGAGCCTTCCTTCCAAGGATGGCCAGTTTAGTGTGGTAAGGACTTTGTAGAGTTGGGGAGGGGCCTAAGACAAGTAACACACACAGTATCCTTCGCAGAGGTGCTTCCTGTCAGTGGCATGGGTGAGGCGAGGGAACTTTGCACCATGCAGTTTAACGAATGGTTGAAAAAATGGTGTTTAGCGAAGGGGTTTGTCTTCATTGGGAACTGGGGTTCAAACTGGAGGGACACCAGCCTATACTGGCAGGATGGTCTGCTGTCTAGGAAGGGAACAAGTCTTTTGGGCAATCAGTTTAAATGCTTCATTGGCAAGCTTTTAAACTAGTCAAGGGGGGAGGCACTGATAAGCAGCAGGAAAATCCCAGCCTCCCCCTACAAAACAGGGTGCTAAATGAGAAAAAGACCAAGGTAGAAAGGTCAGTGGGGGATGCTGCTACAGAAGGTAAAGCCATCAAAAAATGGAGAGCAATGAGTACCAATACCCGTAGTCTGGGTAACAAGCTTCCTGAATTAGTGGCCTTGATGGAGAAGGAGGAACGTCTGGATATCGTGGCAGTCACAGAAACATGGTACATACAGAACCATGACTGGGATGTAAACATACCAGGATACACTATCTACAGGAGGGACAGGGAGGGTAAAAGTGGAGGAGGAGTAGCTCTCGACATAAGGGAAGGAATCAAGGCAACAGAACAAAAGGGTAAACAGGGAGGAGGAGAAGAAGCACTGTGGGTCAATTTGGAGACAGGCAATGGCACCACAATCCGCACAGGGGTTGTATACTGAACACAAGTGGTATCCCTGCTATGTATGCCAGCAGCAAAGCAACATAAACTGATACAATGCCTTGCGCTTAGAGAACTCTGTTTCTCACAGACATTAGAGGATGGGTTTCCCAAACAGAAAAATTGAAAGTAGGATGCTGTTAGCTATTGACAAACATGCCTCTGCAGTGATATAAGTCCTGAATGGGTATAGGAAGTCCAACTTTTAGTTTAACAGTTTGATTATTTGATCAATATAAGATGTGGTGGGAAGCTCCTGGTTGAGTAGTATGCCCAAGTATTTTACTGAGTCCACAGCTTCAAGAAGATTGTCTGAAATGGTACATATTTTCAGAAACCCATTCATAGACATAGAAACAAAGACTTTGACAGCAGATAAGGACTGCTTGGCCTACCTAGTCTGCCCATTTCCCTACCTACAGGATAAGCTGCAGATCATAGTTAACCAATAGCCTATTTCTTCCTACCCCCACGAGAATTGCCTTATGTCTGTCCCATGCATTCTTGAATTCTCCTACAGTTTTAGATCCCACAACCTCCTCAGGAAGACTGTTCCATGCGTCCACCACCCTCTCTGTGAAAAAATACTTCCCCACATTGCCCCTTAGCTGTCCACCCTCTATCTTCAAATTATATCCCCTTGTTCTTGCACATCTCTTTTTCTGAAAGATGCTACCCTCTTGCACTTTGTTGATTCCACTCAGGTACTTAAAATTTTCTATCATGTCCCCCTCTCCTCCTTTCCTCAAGGGTATACATATTAAGCTCCTTTAGTCTCTCCTCATATGGATTCTCTTGCAGACCCTGCACCATTTTAGTTGCCCTCCTCTGGACTGCCTCCATCCTGTGTATATCCTTGCAGTGATGGGGTCTCCAGAACTGGACACAGTCCTCTAGATGGGGTCTCACCAATTGCCTGTACAGACGGATAACAACTTCCTGTTTTCTGCTGGTGATGACTCTCCCTATACATCCCAGTATCCCCTCCTAGTCCTCCCTACTGCCTTCTCACATTGCTTGCCAACCTTAAGGTCATCTGATATGACTACCCCCAGGTCCCTTTCCATTTTAGTTTTTGTTGCTACCTCTCCCCACCATTGTGTACTCTTCCCCTAGGTTTTTGTTTCCCGTGTGCATTATTTTGCACTTCCTTGCGTTGAATCCAAGCTGCCATATTTCTGACCATTCCTCCAACCTTGCCAAGTCCCTTCTCATCCTTCCCATGCCTCCTTGTGTATCAGCTCTGTTGCAGATCTTTGTGTCATCTGCTAAGAGGCACATATTTCCTTCGGTCCCTCTGCAATGTCACTTATAAAGACATTAAAAAGAACTGGACCCAGTACTGAACCCTGAGTACCCCACTAGTAACCCCCCTTTCTTCAGAGTGGACTCCGTTTACAGCTATCTTCTGTGTCCTGTTGTCCAGCCAATGTTTTACCCATGCTACCACCCTGGAACCCACTCCCAGGCTGGTTAATTTGCTTATTAATCTTTTGTGTGGGACTGTGTCAAATGCCTAGCTAAAGTCTAGGTAGGCCATGTCCACAGACCCTCCCTGGTCTACTACTTTGGTCACCCAGTCAAAGAAATCAATTAGATTTATCTGACATGACCTTCCTGCTGTGAACCCATGCTTCCTTGGGTCCTGTGCCCCACTGGCATCTAGGCACACAACAATTCTTTCCTTCAGAAGTGATTCCATCACTTTCCCTACCACAGAGGTCAAACTGACAGGTCTTTAGCAGGACCCCTACTTTTCTGCGGCACAGTGGGACCAAGTTCTGCGGCAAGACTACTATTTGCCTAGAACTTCTCATGTGTAGTTTGTAATTTCTGTGGAAGTTCTGTGGCACTAACAAACTACCACATAACAGTGTCAGCTTGTCATCCTGACTTCACTTTCATGGCAGTGGTTATAGCAATCAGGATGGTGGAAAGCACAGTAACACTAGTTCAAAAAATAACAGACTTATTTATTATGCCTAAAAAAGCAAAACAAATGTCTCGCCCTTAAGTTCCTAGCCTGTTGCATAAATGACATATGCAGAGGGGCTCTTATGTGATAAATAAGGTATTTCTATATGCATGCTATCTATCCCACTAATGAGGTTTCCACTGTCTATCACTTATATATTTGTATATGGTTTCTACACCACTCATGAGGTTCCCACTGTGTATCACTTATATATTTATATGCAATCTGTAACATACATACAAATATGCGTGTGTGTGTGTGTGGCAAGAGACAGAAATACTGTATATATGTGTGTGTGTGTGTGTGTGTGTGTGTGTATATATATATATATTTTTTAATTTCCATGAACTTGCATCCTCATTCATACAGGTCCCATTGGAAATGGAATAGAGGAGTTATTGCAAAACTCATTTTTCATGTCAACCTGCTTTCCCTGACACACTGCGTAACACCATCAGGCCATGCCATGCATGTGAACCAATTGTGAGATACAGTTCTCCAGCCCATCACAATGTGTCCACCATGTGACAGAACACTGCACCACACCATCCCAGGTTCCGAGCAGTGATGCATTCCAGTAATCCTTGTGCCGCCCAGCCAGCTCCCAAAGCTAATCTCTGAACCTGAGTTGCTGGCACGGAAACACAGCATGCTACCCTCTGGCCCAACAGCTGTCCCTGCACACAACATTTCTCAATAACTTTTAGGTGATTCTATCAACCAATGACAACATGTAAACAATAACCCTTGCAAAAATGCGTACAATACAATTATTTATTTAACAGGTTTATTCTTTCAACAGGTCTACACATTATTATATTTCACTTTTCTGGGCATAATTACTTTATTTTTCTTAAAAATTAGATAGTTAAATTCATTTTACCAGTTATTCATTTCAGATAGTGTCTCTATACCTTAAAGGCACAAATAGGTTTGTACAAAGTGAGGTATGGACTTAACAGGTCTGTGCTACTGACAAGGTTTTAAGTTGGTCCTAGTGCAACAATGTAAGACTGAAAATTGTATTAGGCTGCAGTGCAGGTTGAGCAAATATCACCATGCATGATGTGCTGTGCCACTGTCTCTGGCAGTCAGAGCTGTGGTAGATAAGTGACTGTTCATTTCTGTTGCAGAATACAGCCATTTCATTAGGTAATGTATGATGTTATAGCAATGATATCACATTCTGAATGTATGGGGGTGGTTGGATATAAAAAGAGGGAAAGGGAACCAGATTCTATGTATAAACAGAAATATTAATAAAAAAGTCACCAAGAAGAGTGAATTCTCCAGCACTGCAGAAGTTCTGATAGATTACAAGTTCTGCGCAAATTCTGCATGCCAAATTCTAGGGAGACGTAGTCTTTAGTTTCCTGCCTCTGTCTTGCTCCCACTTTTGTGAAGGGCAATCACATCCACCTTCCTCCAGTCCTCAGGTACTACACCATCCTCCTATGATTTGTTAAAAAGGGTAGTCAGTGGCATCACTAGTTCTCCTTTTAATTCTTTTAGAATTCTGGGGTGCATCCCGTCAGGCCACATTGCTTTGTCCACCTTCAGTTTTAGTTCTTTCAGAACCCTTTTTTCTGTGAAAGGACTGGGATCAACCCCTTTATTCTGAGTGCCTCTGTTAATTGGATTAGGTACCTCCCCCTCTTCTTCCTTTGTGAATACTGAGCAGAACTATTCATTCAGTATCCCTGCTTTTTCACTGTCCCTCTCTGCCCACCCACCGTCCATTCTATTCAGCCACTCTATCCCTCCCTTTGTCTTTCTACGCTTCCTGATGTACCAATAAAAGGTTTTATCCCCCTTCTTAACTGAGTTGTCTATCTTTTCCTCAGTTTGGGCCTTTGCTATTCTGACTTCCCTCCCTGCTTTCTTCTGCCTTAACATTCCTGTTGACACCCAGTTTTCTAGTCCCAAATAACATAGACTTAGTTTTCTTAGAGTTTAGAATTTCGTTATTGGGCAAGAACCAGATTTCAAGTAACTGTAAGTCAGCCTTTAACCCAAACTCTAAGACAAGGTGCCTAATACAAATGCCCTAAAGCACTGCAATATAATCAGAATTGAAGTCACAGTCAAAAATGTCCAGTTGGGCTGGTCTGGACACATCAATCACATGCCTGACTATAGAATTCCCAAAGCTGTCTTCTACAGAGAACTACAATCCAAGATATTATAACAGAGGTGGGCAGATTAAACATTATAAAGATATACTAAAAGCCACCTTAAAATCTAGCAATATTAACCCCCAAAACCTGGAAAAGACAGTCACTGACAGACCACAATGGTGTCATGTCTGCCAGGTTGGTTTGATAAATTTGAGGTTGTGAGGCTGCAAGATCTGGCTGTCAGGCACCTGGTAAGCAAGACACTTCATCTACCCACCTCACCTGGTTTCCAGTGTAAAATATGTTGCCATATATGTACATCCAGTATTCAACTCTTTTCCCATTAATGGACCCACAACAACTGAGACTCATCTGTTGACTCGATGGGAGTCTTCTTCATCATCTATTCTATGTTTAGCGAAAAAAGATGTTCCAAGGCTAGAGGGCATGGGATGAAGTTGGAGGGAGGACGATCCAGCAGAAACATGAGGAAGTGGAACACCCTGCCAGAGGAAGTGGAGGGGGCTAAAACAATCATGGGATTTAAGAATGCATGGGATAGACATAAAGGAATTCTGGAGGTCAGTGGTAAGGGGCAACAGACTTCTAGGAAAACATTAACTGAACTTATAAGCTCAAATGGGCAGACTGGGTGGGCTATAGGCTCTTATCTGCTGACACTGTCTATGTGTCTATGTATGTTAAAGTGGCACCTATAAAGCATCTCATCAGCATAAAGCAATGCTTTCACTCTTCCTCCATAGTGTTTAAACAACCCATTGACAAATAAGTAAAACAAGATAGAACCCTGGGGTACTCCATCAGAGATAGCATGCATTGAAAACAGCCTGCCTTTCCTTTTCACCATCTGGTTATGACCAGTTATATAGCTTCTGAACTATGTGCAAGAGAATTTGTCAAGGTCCAGCCTCCTTAGCTTAGTTAGTAGAAGCTCCTGATTAACCTGATTGAATGCATTCATAAAGTCTATAATAATGGCCTCTGTTTCAGGACCACCATCATTGTCATTAAATATTTCAGATGTGAAGCAAATAAGGGCTGTATCAGTGTCATGTATTTTTCTAAACCCATCTTGGGCATCTACTAATAGGGTATTTTACTTAATATAATGCTGCGACTGAATGTAGACAAAACTTTTCTTGTCCTTTGCTGGGGTGCAGAGTGTGGATATTGTGTGATAGTTTCCTAAGAGTGATTTGGGACCCTTTTATGCACCGGGACCACATGTGTGACTTTCCATTCATTAGAAATTGCTCTATGAAGTAGGAACAGGTTAAAAAGTGATGCCAAATGAGCAGTGAGGATGGGGCAGTGAGCATAAGCTGTTTAAGCTTAAGGTTGTCATGGCCAGTTGAGTTATCTACTTTCATATGTTTCAGCTGGTCAACACCTCTTCCTGGTAAACAACCTGAAGTGAAATTTGGGATGTCCATACTGTATGAAGAGTTTGTGAGGTCGGGCCGGGGGGGGGGAGCAGCTTACACAGGAGACCCAGTAAGGGGAGTTTTAAACTTATCAAGATCTGTAAAGTATTGATTAAATACATCAGCAATTAGTACAGGGTCACTGATACACTATAGTTTTTTGAATTCAAGTTTATTGACAACATACAGGTACATCAAAGTATACAGTGCATTTACATCTGTATCTTTCCCAAATAGTAATGCAGTTTCTTTGTTTCCTTTTTTCTTTTTTTTTCCCCAATTCATCTCATTTTGTCGAGCAATACCATAACTACTATGTTATTGTTTCCTTTAACAGCTGTAGACTCATTTGTTCTTTTATAAATATACAAAGACATTGACCATCATTCCCCTTTGTCCCCAGCCAGGGCAAAATCCATTCCCCTTATCTTCAAATCCCTGATCTCATACCCCCAGGTCTCTTCTATTAGTAGTGGGTCTCTCCACCTCCATCCCCAGGTCAGGAACCAAACCGTCATTCACCATTTCATTTGTAGAACACCAGTTCTCCCATCTAGTCCACCTTCTCAGGTAAATGTGTATTCGGTTATTAATTTTGAAACTGAGTTCTTCCATATCTGCTATCATACCTACTACCTTCATCCAATCTTGTGTAGTGGGGGGAGTAGAGGACCGCCATTTTTTGGCAATAGCCTTATGTGCTGCTGTTGTTAATATGGACCAGAAGTACATTGTGTCCATGTCTTTTATTTCTTCAGGGGGAGCCCAAAATGATACACTGTAGTTTTGTTGTTGAAGATAATGTCACAGGTAAGGGTTCCCACTCAACCTTTTAGCAGGCTGTTTACTTGGAACCAAACACTCTGGTTTTTGTAGGTTGCTGGTTTGAAGGTCTGTTTTTAGGCTGGACTTGCAGTAGTTCCACAGTTCTCTGTAACCCTGCCAGTGCTCTTGCAGACAAAGACCAGATATGCAAAACTTAGCCCCATAGCTAAATTAGCCATGCAGAGCATGCTAAATTAGCCCTGAACCATTTGCAAGCTATATTCCAAGGAATTGCCCTGGGGCTAAACCTGCTGACTATACCATACAAAGAAAGCAGTGCAAACAGGGATGGGAGTACAGTGCTAAAAATAGCCCATGAAATAAGACTGCTCTGAATATAGCAACAGGGAAGTGCAAAATGCAACAGCATCTCATCGTACACAGAGGTGGAGTAAGGCAAAGTTGAAGATGAGGTTGGTGGACAATGTGTGTGATAGCAATGACGTGTTACACAACAACTGCAAACAATGCAGGCCACACACTGCAGAACTATGCTATGCTTTTAAGAGGTTTTCCTGAGACTAACCTAGTTGCACAGTGCTAACACATTAACCCGGTGCAAACATGTTAGCCTGGAGCAAAAGTTTGCTATATTCAAAGATCCTATGCAAATGAGCCTACTCAGGCAATCTGTGGGCAAGCAGTGACATCTGCATCTCATTATGACCTGCTTTCTATGCACTTCCATGTACTTTGCCCAGTGCTATTGCATGGAGAACACAGCTCCACCTTTTGGTTGGAATAGAAGTACAGGCTGGAAGCTGGAAGTTGCAGGCCAGGGTGTCAACACAGCAACCCCCTGTTGGTTTGAATGGAAGTACAGTCTGGATGCTGCAGGAAATGGGTCTTGTTTGAAAACCAAATTAAACAGACAGTAAAATACCTAAGTGATTACAAACTGATGAAATATAAAAAATGCAAACTCATATTAGCCTATCTTAAGTACAGAGCTATAAACTTTAGTAATCGTTCTTAAATGATCCATTTTGACCTTTCAAATGTCCAAAATAGGACACAAAATATTCTTAACATAAAGACTTAAGGCTCCATATTTAGAAAAGAGAGAAAGAAGGAAGATGGCAAAGCGATCTGCTCCGGACAGTAATCAGCCCACTGTTCCAGCTCCAGGAAGAAAAGGATAGAGGGTCCTAAAACACAAGAAAAGAAGGCAGAGTCATTAGTTTGTACAGTTTAAGACATACTCAATAAAGGCCACTCCTATTACCTTACAAAAAAAACTACATTTTCAGCTCTTAATGGCTATAGAAACATAGAAACACAGAGGTTGATGGCAGATAAGGACTGCATGGCCCTTCCAATCTGCCCATTTATTTTTTTACCTTATGAATGTGCCATCGGCCTTTGCTCTATCAATGGTCTATCTATTCATACCCATCTGTATTGCTCCTTTATGCCTGTCCTTTGCTTGTTTGAAGCCCTGTACTGTATTCAAATCCACCATTTCCTGAGGTAGGCCGTTCCATGCATCCACCACCCTTTCTGTGAAAAAGAACTTCCTCACATTACCCCTTAATCAGCCTTCCTCTAATCTCATGCTGTGCCCTCTTGTCCTGCTATTTTTCTTATATTTAAACATGTTAGACTCTTTCACCTTGTTAATGCCCTTAATGTGTTTGAATGTTTTGATCATATCACCTCTCTCCCTCCTTTGCTCTACGGTATACATAATGAGCTCCATTAATCTGTCCTCATACGTTTTCTGATGCAGTCCCTGCACCATTTTGGTTGCCCATCTCTGGACTGCCTCAATTTGGTTAATGTCCTTGTGAAGGTGTGGCCTCCAGTACTGCACACAGTACTCCATATGTGGCCTAACCAGTGTCTTGTAAAGAGGGATAATTACCTCCATCTTATGACTTATGATACCCCTAGTAATGCACCCCAACACCCCCCTAGCCTTACCTACTGCTTTAGTGGTCTGCTTGGATGATTTCAGGTCATCTGTGATGGTGAAGCCCACGTCCCCTTCTTCCCTTGTGACTGCCAGCAACTGTCCACCAGCCTATAGGTGGCTTCAGGGTTTCTCTTCCTTATGTGCATGATCTTGCACTTCTTTGCGTTAAACCCCAGTTGCCCCTGTTCTGACCATTTTGCTAGTTTATCCAGATCTCTTCTCATTCTGCCCACCCTATTTGGATCATTTGCTGTATTGCAGATCTTGGTGTCATCTGCAAACAGACAAACCTTACCCTCCAGTCCATCTGCAATGTCACTGATGAAGATATTGAAGAGGACTGGCCCCAGGACTGATCCCTAAGGTACCCCACTTGTGACTTGCATCTCTTATGGCTGTATACCTTTTACCACCACTCTCTGTTTTCTGCCCATCAACCAGTTTGCCACCCAATTGACCAACTTCTGGCCCACCCCAAGCCTATCCAGCTTATTAATCAATCTTCTGCATGGAACAGTATTGAAAGCTTTGCTGAAGTCAATGTAGGTGGCATCAACTGCTCTCCCTTGGTCCCCCACTCTGGTTACCCTGTCAAATAAATCTATGTGATCAGTTTGACAGAACCTTCATGCTGTAAACCCATGCTATCTTGGATCCTGTGCACCTATGGATTCCAGGTGTTGTACTATCCTTTCCTTAAGGAGTACCTCTATAATCTTGCCCATTACTGAGGTATGATTGACTGGTCTGTAGTTCCCTGCCTCCTCCCTGCTACCACTCTTGTGAATGGGATCACATGAACCCTTCTCCAGTCTTCTGGGACCTCTCCTGTGCTCAGAGACTCACTAAACAGTTCTGATAATGATTCTGCTAGTTCCATCCTTTGCTTCTTTAGTACCCTGGGATGTATGCCATCAGGTCCCATTACCTTGTCCACCCTGAGTTTATTGAGCTCTTGTAGGACCCTTTCTTTTGTGAAGGGACTAGTGCACACCTCCCTCCTCCTTGTGTCCATGGTGTTGAGTTGTGGGCCCTGCCCTATCTTCTCCATAGTAAATACTGAGCAGAAGTATCTATTTAGGATCGATGCTTTTACATGGTCCTCCTCCTCCTCACATGTCTCCGTATCCCCTTTGATCTTTGCAGTACCCCATCTGGACTTTCTACTTTCACTAATGTATCTATAGAAAGTCTTTTCTCCTTCTTTTACTGTTCATGCTAGTGTTTCCTCAGTTTGGGCCTTTGCCTACCATACTGCCTTCCCTGCTTCCCTCAGGGAAGTTTGATATGCCTCCCTATCTTCATTCTGCTGCATTCCCTTATATTTCCTGAAGGCCAGCCTTTGGCTCTAACCTTTTCTGCTATGGTTTTTGGGAACCAAAGTGGTTTCCTTCTTCTTTTGCACTTCCTTATCTCTCTAACACAGTGGGATGTTGCTTTAAGTATTACATCTTTAATGCTTGCCCGCTTTGCCTTAAAGCCATTCCTGTAAACAATCAAAGGCCTCAATGACATGTATAATAACAAAAAGTCCTATTTGGAGTCTCCAAATGAATAGATTCATAGGGGTTTATTAATAGTTTCATTATGTTCTTTGAATAATTCAGGAATGCACTGTTGTTTTTTGAGGGGGGATGTAAGGGAGCACTAAATGCCCAAGGGAGAGGTAACTAAGCTGAAAATGGATTACTAATGGGAGCATCAAACAGAAATTTACTGGATTGAGGCAAGGTGAATCACTCCATGCTTATAGTGGACTTAAGTGGTGGACTTCACCTAATATATCTGCTTACCTAATATTAATCCAGTAGGTAAGTTCCATGATATATTCAGACTGATTGGCTTTCCACTCTTCAGAAAGTTAATCCAGTAGCTCTGCTACCCCCTGACCAATTAATTGTAATGTTCTTTATGTCCATAAACTGTATCAAAGCAGGATTAGAGTTGCAACTATACCCTGGTAGTCTAGTGCGCCCCCCATCACAAACAGCAGCATAGTACCCAGTCCTTGGTAGTCTAGTGGATCCCCTCTCCATCAGAATCCCCAACTACCATAGCACAAATAACAACTCATTTCCCTGGTAATCCAGTGGCTCCCCTACCCCCCCATCTGGCAGTGCCACCCTCCTGCTCTGCCCCAACCATCACAGAATGAAGCTGGTGAGTGGCTTAACCCTCTGCTCACCTCTGTGGCCAGCTGACAACTGCATGATGCATGAGCATGTAACCCATTGTGTTATGAACTGGCATGTACTGTATAAGTACACCCCCATTCATGACACAGTGGGATACATGCTCATTTATCACACAGTCAGCAGCTGGCCGCAGAGGTGTGTGGAGGGTTGAGTCAGTCACTGACTCCATTCTGGTATAGTTGGGGGGAGTAGGGGGTTGGCACTGCTGGATGGCGGTGGAGGGCCATGGGACTACCAGGGAAATGTGTTGATATTTTTACTATGGGAGTAGGGATTGTGATGGGGTGCCACTAGAATTGCAGAGAAATTAGCTGATTATTGTACTACAGGAGTCAGGGATCATGACAGGGGGCTACTAGACTACCTGAGAAATTAGTTGATTATTTTACTATGGGAGTCAGGAATCATGATGGGGGTGGGGTGGGGGAGCACTAGACTACCGGGGCAATTAGTTGATATTTTTACTATGGGAGTTGGAGTTTGTGATGGAGGGGCACTAGACTACCAGGGAAAAGTGTGGATATTTTCAGTATGATGACAGGTTTCAGGATGGGGGGGGCAACAGTGTGCACCGCATTACCACATGCTTTTTGCTGGTGGTATTCAGAGCTGAGCTACAGGTGATGCAAAAACCTGTAGCACAGTGCTATTCTTTTGAATATGCTGGTGCACCAGCATTCAGGGTCCCTCCCCTCACTTCCTCCCCTGCACACATTAACTTATAGTGTTTTCCCTAGCACATAGCACCGGCACTAATTGAGCTTTTGCATATTGCAGCCCGGTACAATATCAGCACTGTTCTAGTGCAATAGATTTGTGCTAGGCACAGAGCTTTGAACATCTGGCCCCAGAACTCTGTATATACTCCAGTTCTTATCCTTCTGCTTGTTGAAGAGGCATACATCAGGAAACATAGGCAGACAAGGAGAACTTACAAAATTCACAAATAGTGTTTTATTCTTAACAATAGCATTACAATAAAAAATTACAGGTTAGCTCTTCATGCAGGCAATTTAAACAGACAAAGCCTTATATCTGAGACTCTCTTTTGAAATCTGTAAAGAAAAAAACATAGAAGATATCTTTGCCTGGCAGTTCAAACTCTGCATCCCTTTCCTGTAAGTTTAATCTCTTGTTTTTTACAAAATGTCTCAAACTTTGTCAGTTACTTTCTTGAGGATAGCCTGAAAAGTACACCTAGTCTCAACAGGTGCAACAAAATAATAAATGTTGTCCCAGCGCTGACTTCCAGTTGACAGTTCTGTTAACAAATCAGTGAAGTTGGGCTACACAGCAAAACTGAAATAAACTACCTCAAAAGCTAGGTCTAGGTCCTGTTCCCCTTTCTCTCCCATTCCCTTCCTATTGATTGCATGTCACTTTAAATCAATCAATCAATCAAACATTATTTAACCAGGCATAAACACCATTGAGAAAGCTCATTTTCAAGGTGGTCCTGGACAATAATACAATTCACAGTCACAAATAAGGTAGACAAAAACAAAACACTGTACATGTATAAGATAGTTCAGGCCTATACATACAGAGCTAACATAGGTAAACATAGTTACAATTCATATCAAGTAAACACAGGGGTGTAAAAAACTTAAATCCTAGGTAGTCACCAGTAAATAAAGGCTAGTACATCTATGAAAATATGTAGGAAGGGGAAAGAAGAGAGAGTAAATGAGATGGGGGGTAGGATGGTGAGGACCGGGAGAAGAAAAGGGGGGCTAATAAGTGCTGGGTATCCCCTACTGGGGATGTGAGTTGAGCAAGTCTCTGTGTCATAGGATCCACTATTTAAGTGCACTATTACTGATGTTTGGCCATGCCTTGAAAAAGCATCAGTGAGACGTGAAACGTTGGTGGTCACGTGTGTGGGGGTGCTGCTACCCTTGATTTTCCATTTTTACTTTGTAATAAAGAATTATCAACCAGACCTATCTTTTAAGGTCTTTTCTTTCAGTTTTGCTGTGTGTCCAGACTTTACTGGTTTGGATACTTGTCTTTTATTTCGAGGCTCAAGCATAGTTTTCTAGCAGCCACCTTCTTGGTCTGGTAAATACTGTTAACAAGTTTGTGGAGGTTAAAATGCATCTCAAGGTCAACCCCTGTCTTTTAGAGGGTTCCATGTCAAAAGATCTACAAAACTGCTCCAACAAAAAAAAAGCCACAAGCAGAACAGTGAGGAGCACTACAGTGTGCTCCAAAAACAGTGAACAGCTATAGTTACTTCACTCAACTCCCCCCTAACTAAAATAACTATTATTGGGGGGGAGAAAAAACTCAGGAGGAGGATAATCTACAGGGGGACACAAGTCGGTGAGGAAGAGAACATTTGGGAGGCAATCAAATCTTTCCACACTGGAAATGGAGGGGAACAAAGATAGGAGGGTGGGTGGAATGGGACTAACAAAAATCCTCTCCTCACAGCCAATCTCAGACCTGGGTCTGCCACCAACACTGGTGGTGACTGTAACCACTACGCTATGTGGAAAGCCCAGAACTGGCCATCCAAACAACTACCTACATGTTTCAAACACTAATTACCTGTATGACTGCCTGCCAAAATGAAAGCCCTGACTTTAACATGCGCTCTACAGTGTGCTCCAAAAACAGTGAACAGCTATAGTTACTTCAACCCACTCCCCCCTAACTAAAATAACTATTATTGGGGGGCAGGGAAAAACTCAGGAGGGGGATAATCTACAGGGGGACACAAGTCAGTGAGGGAGAGAACATTCAGGAGGCAATCAAATCTTTCCACACTAGGAATTGAGGGGAACAAAGTCAGAAGGGTGGGTGGAATGGGAATAACAAAAATCCTTTACTCACAGCCAATCTCAGACCTGGGTCTGCCACCCACTCAGGTGGGGACTATAACCACTACGCTATGTGGAAAGCCCAGAACTGGCCATCCAAACAACTACCTACATGTTTCAAACACTAACTACCAATATGACTGCCTGCCAAAATGAAAGCGCTGACTTTAACATGCTCTCTTCATACATCCTAGCTCATTTTATTTTATTTTTATTTCTAAGAATCAGTTTACAACCTTTGAGCCAGAGGCTCGTTTCCAAAGGTACATCGTCACATAAAGACATACATTGTGTTTTTGGTTACATAGCGAAGATTTGCAGAACAATAGGCATTCAACAGAGGTGCCACATCACATTGTGGTCAGACAAATACAATTGGGTACAGGGTACATGTAATTGATAACAAGTGTTACTGAAGGTTGGTATCAAGTGAGCAATCTGGTTGGTAAACACTGAAACAGCTGGCACTGGCCAGGTTAAACATTGGCACGGTGTACAGGGAGTGGTGGAGGGATGGTTAGGTGGAGAGCTGCCCGGGGGCATTGTCAAGAGAAGCAGAGGTGGAGGCTATGTTCAGAGACAGGAGCAGTTACGAGTGCTGAAGATGTGGTTCAAGTGTGGTTTGAACTTGGAGATGGTGGTGGCATTGGTGATGGGGGCAGGGAGAGAGTTAAACCAGGTTGGGGCTCTATAGCAGAAGGACCTCTGGCAACAGCTGGTTCTTGATCTGGGGACCTTAGAGTGGTCTTGTAGGAAGACGTGTTGCAATAGTGGGAGGGCTCTGGTGGATGGATGCCGTTACCCCAGGAGGGAGAGCCCGAGTAGGGTTTTGTGAGACAGGTTTGGTATTGGAGCCATTCATCCAGGGTAAGCAGGTTAGCCCTCGGATACAGCTGACAGGTGTGTGTGAGCCTGGGGCACCAGTAATCAATCTGCAGGCTTTATTCAGGGTTAGGTGAATTTTGTTGAGTGCAGTGGTGTCGGCAGCACTATATACTGGTAGACCATAGTCTACAAGGGACAGAATAGATGATGTAACAGCTAGCCAGAGAGCATTTGGGGAAGGCAGGTTCTATGGTGGAATATGATGCCAAGCCGTGTGTTAGTGGCAGATGTTAGGGAGTCGATGTGGTTGTGAAAAGTGAGGGCTGAGTCAAGGTGACCCCAAGGTATTTGTAGGAGCAGACTTGTTCCAGTGGCTGATTGGTACTTGGAAGGATATAGAGTGGGTGGTTGCTAGCTTTGTTTTGGGGGTGGGAAAAGAGCATAGCTTTGGTTTTATTAAGATTGATGACGAGTCTGCACTCCTTAAACCAAGCCTCGCACTGTTGAAAGACTGCTGTAGGGAGTCCTGTGGGAGATGGGATTATGTGGGTGGCAAAAGGACAGCGTCGTCTGCATACAGTAGAATTTTGCCAGGGCATGCACTGGGCAGGGTGTTCAGATAGAGCGAGAAGAGAAGGGGGCCCAGGATGGAGCCTTGGGGGACCCCAGAGAGAATGGGATGGGTATCAGAGAGTGTGCTATTAATTTTTACACACTGAGATCGAGTGTCAAGATAGCTAGTGCACCATGCCAGGGGGCCAGCCGAGAGACCAGTGTGGCAAAGTGCATTCAGCAGAAGTGGATGGGAGACAGTGTCGAAAGCCTTTGAGAGGTAGATGAACACTGCACCAGCTAGGGAGCTGGTATCCAAGGAGGAGTGTAGAAAGTTGGAGAATTCAATAAGGGCAGTGCTGGTACTGTGACCCGCATGGAAGCCATGTTGCTCTGGGCATAAAATGTTATGCTTAGCCAGATAATCAGTGATTTGAATGGCCACCACTTTCTCAGGGCTTTAGCGAGGGGAGGGAGGATGGAGATTGGCCGGTAGTTGTTGCCAATGATCTGTCGCCCTTTATGAATAGGTGTGATAATGGCTGTTTTCAGCTGTGGGGAATTGTCCCAGGCAGAGTGACTGGTTAATTAGGCTGGGAGTGGGGCAAGGACTTCATCTAGCACCAGCCTGAGGATGCTGGGGTCCAGTGAGTCACTGCCGGGATTGTTGCCATTGAGAGCTTTGATTAGGATGGGTCTGGCTTCCTGGGTGGAAACCTTTCGCAGGTGGAAGCTGGGGTGCTGGAGGAGAGGGGGAGGTTGGCTGGGGGGAGGGTCAAAGAAATTACTAGGGAGGACTGAGCTAAGGTCAGTGAAAGTGGTGTTGAACCAGTTAGCTATGGTGGCAGGCTCGGTGGAGGTGGTGCCATTTCTAGTGAGCTGGGATGGGTCAGGGGAGCAAGCTTTACCATTAAGTTGCTTAATATTATCCCAGAAGGTCCGGGCTGAGTCCCAGGAGGAGGTAAGGGAGGCCTGGTAATGGTCTGCCTTGGCTTTCCTGATGGCCCATGAGCACTTATTCTGGGCTGCATTGTAGGCTTGCCTATCAGACAGATGACCTGTTTCAGTAGCAAGGTGCCAGAGGTTATCCGGTTTCTGAGTAATCATGGGAGGGCTGGGCTAACCCAGGGTGCGTTCTGTTTTTTGGACCGGATTTTGGTTAAGGGTGCAAAGAGATCACAGGCCATGTTGAAGGTGTGAGTGAAGAAGGCGAGGGCAGTGTCAATGTTGGTTGCATGCTGAATGGGGGACCAGTTTATCTGGGTGAGGAGTGCTTTAAGTTTTTTCAGCCCACCAGGGCGGAGGCGCCTGCGGAGGGTGGTCTGGGCTTTGGGTTTGGGATTGGGGGCTACCCAATGAAATAGGATAGGGGAGTGGTCACTTAGGGAGTCTGGGAGGACCTGGATGTTTTGGATTTTATGGGGTCGGTTAGTTATAATAACATCCAGAAGGGTGCTGGTACCACTCTTAGGTTAAGTCTCGGGCTGGGTGATGAGTTAGCCAGATCTTGGGCAGCAAATGAGTCTCTGGTCATGGATGAGGAGGTGCTGAGCCAATTTACATTAAGGTCCCCCACTAGGATTTGTTCTGCCTTATGGTGGAGGGTGGCCAGGTAGTCCGCTAAAGATACCAGGGCCGGTGCTGGTTCTTTGGGGAACGGAGGCTGTGGGTGAGATAGAGAGGCTCCTGAGGTCTGGGGTGAGTCTGAGGGTGGGCCTGGGCCCCATTTATAAGGGCAGGGTGGGAGTGCATGTCCAGGTATTGTGTCCCTGGTGTAGATTGCACAGCCTCCCTCATTTGCTTACTCAGTCCTCCCGGTATAAGGTATAGCCTGGGAGGAGACAAATGAGTCAGAGTTGATTTGGACAGCCAGGTTTCAACCAGGGCTATGATGTCTGGTTGGTGAGCCAAGGCCCAGCACTGTAGGGCATCAAATTTCTTCAGCAGGCTGCATATGTTCATGGAGGCTACTTGAAGACCAGTGGGCTGGGTGGGTGGGTGGAGAGGCAGGGCCTGGGTTGGGATGTATGTTCCCTGTTAGGAGTAGAAGGAGAGAAGTGCTCTGGTCAGAGGGAGGCAGATGGAGAGTTTACGCCGGAGCGATAGAATGAGGAAGGGGTTTAGTTGCACAAGGTGGGTAGGGTAGCACAGGCAGAGAAGGCCTGAGTGATCAGAAGTGCAAGGGGCTGGGGAGGACAGGTAATGTCTGGAAGGGGGTGAGGTTTACACTTGCTATTTTGAGTTCGACCAAGTTGACTTGCTCTAATTGAGAGTCACTCTATTTTTTTTTTTTATTTTTTTGCTTTTGTTAACTGGGTAAGCACACTAGACAGCCAAGTGCCTATTTTCAGGTGCACCCCGGGAGGGTTAAAGGTACGTACATTCAAGAAAGCACCTTGAAAAAGTGTGAGTGTAATGCAAAGCTTTGGTCACATGGTGGAGATTGGGGTGCTGCTGTCTTCATGGTTTTAAACTTTATTAAAAGCTTATATCAACTTGACCTAGCATGAGGTCTTTTTTGTGGCTTTGGCCATTTGTAGCCCGAATATAATTATATACATTTGCAAACTAAAGGATTCCAGTTTCACATAAAGAGTCACATGTATTTTGTTAACCACAGTGAAACAAATGCAGAAAGAAAGAATAGAAACACCAAGTGAAGGAAGCAGATAACAGGGGAAAATAGTGAGACCATCAGAATGGCCAGTTCCTAGGTGACAGAGGAAAATCTGATTGCACAATCAGACAGTCAAGAGCCAGACATGTGGCAGAAAATTAGAGGACAGAATAGATACTTGCTTTTAATTCTCTCTCTGAGTAACAAATGCAGCAGGGTCTTACGCAACCCTGTCACACACACCATCTTTAAGAGGGAAGCTTTTTTTTCTTTAAAAAAAAAGGTTTCCAAACTCCTTTATTTCTCTTTTAACATCACCTTTTAACATTTACAGTTCTTTGCATATGCATTATCCCTTTTTTCCTAGCACCTTTTTCAGGAAACATTTCAGTTAAGCATGCACCTTTTCATCCTTTTGAATTATCAATTCCTGAACCATATCTCGACAGAGGATCTGCATTGGCAATCTCTTCCCCAGGGTTATTCATCACATTGAATTTAAAATAGTTATTGTGCCAGGAACCACCTTGTGATTGTGGGATTTTTAGCCTTCATTTGGTTAAGCCAGCGCTAACAGTTGTGATCTATTATAAGTACATAGTCAGCTACTAGCAGATAAAACCTAAGGGGACTCCATTGTCCATTTGGCAGCAAAGCATTCTTTATCAATAGTGGAGTACTTGTTCTCTCTGTTGTGCAGTTTCCTACTGATATATAGAATTGGATGTTCCTTCCCATCTATATTCTGACTCAGGACAGCAGCTGGGTCTACCTCTGATGCATCTGTCTATAACAGAAATTCTTAAAACAGGGACTGAACCTAATGCAGCCTTGATTGCCCAAAAATCCTCATCACATGCTGGTGACCATTTCATATAATTTCTGTACAGTTTTTCCTGAGTTTAGTGAGAGGAGTAGCTTACTGGGCAAAGTTGGGAACAAATGTCCTGTAGTAACTGGCCAGACCTAAACATTACTTGACATATTTCTTTGCTTTAGGAACTGGACTGTTAGCTATAGTTTCTATCTTGGAAATCCCTGACTTTACATCTACATTTCTCAAAATATAACCCAAAGGTCTTGTTTACTGAATCCCTAATGCACACTTGGTAGGATTAACGTTCTTACCTGCATTTTTGATAGATTAGATAACTATTTGTAGGTGTTTCAGGCTGCATTTACAGTCTGGACTGAACACTGCAACATCATCCAGGTAAGCAGCACAATAACTAGTGTGAGGAGCTACAATTATTATGTACCACTGTAATGCATTGGGTGCACCATGTAAGCCAAACAGCATGGTGGTGAACTGGTAGAATGTGATTGGATTGGAAAATGCAGTTTTGTCTTCAGATTCTTCAGCTATGGGAATTTGACAGTAACCCTTAGTGATAACAAGGGTACTAATGTACTTGGGACATCCCAGTCAGAGAACCAAATAATCTATCCCGGGCATAGGATAGCTGTCAAATATGGACACTTGATTAAGTTTCCTAAAATCAAGGCAGATTCTTACATTCCTTCTTTTTTACATACATTCACCATTGGTGATAACCAAGCACTTCTTAATTCTTCAACAATACCCAGCTCTTTCATTTTTTTTGTATTTCCTTAACCACATCTGCTCTTAACTGCTCTGGTAATCTGTATGTCTTTTGTCTGATAGAGCAATAATTCTCTGTCACTATTATATGCTCAGCCCATTTTGCTTGGCCTGGTACTGTGGTAAAAGTACTTTCAAACATCTTTACCAAGTCATGAATTTCTGTGATTTGCTCTATGGATAAGGACACATTCACCTTTACAGCATCAGAAATTACAATTTGTTCCAGTCTGTATAAGCAATGCGAATAATAGCAGTTTCTGGTAATATTAATAAAGCAAGCTTTGGTGTTTTTCAGCCCAGTTCTTCAGGGATCTACGACAACTCAGTGAACCTCATATCAGCACGGTACAAATCAAAGCAGCAAATTTAGTATGCTGGCAGTACCACGCTAATGAAATATATTGAACCTCAGCTTGTTTCAACTGCCTATAACAGCACTCTCCAGAAAACAACTGTAGAGCAGCAGTACATTTTCTTTAACTGTCCATAATTAGTACAGTGGTGTTATGTATGTTCAGTTGTTTTTAATTGGGGGGCTTCACCCCCCCCACACACCGCGCATCAGGGGGCTGTGCTCATCAGTCCCCGCCCCTACTTAATATAATCAACTCCGAGGTCATACATAATTCAAAGAAAGGAGAACAATTTCAAACCAGTACAGTTTCACCATGTGAGGTGGCATTGCCCATCACAACACCCTTAAATATATATCTGTATAACACAGTGAACCTATGTAAAAAAAACAGAAAGCAAAAAAAATGATGGGGACAGCAGACTCAAACTGTGGTCCCAGTGTAGCCCCATCTATTCATATTCTGTCACTCTATCCTTTAAGCCATGCTGTCAGCTCAACAGCATGGTGCACATCTACATACTTGAGTGCTCAGTCAGGATGGAAGTAGGCATGCCTATAACGCAGTACCAGACATCACTATTACATCACCTTAGCTCATACATCTGTCATGATTTTTGCTACGTGATATTGACCGCATGCTAATGACACTCACAGAGCGGTCTTGCTACCTTTCTTCAGGAGGTCAACATGGTATGTCTTGGTAGTGTTTTTCCTATCAGGGGTCTCAATCTGATAGTTAACTGTATCAGTATGACTAACCACTTTATAAGACCCTTAGCACTTTATTAACAGTTTGTTTTCTGTAGTGAGTAACAGTAACAAGACCTTTGCACCTGGCTCAAAAGATTTTTCTTCTACTCCATAGTCACAAGACATATCCTGTCAGCATGGCAAGAGCATTGCAGCATGGTAATGTTGTAGCTGCAAAATGGATGAGAGTGACAGGGGCAATCTTGATTTTAGATTTTCCCACACTCATACTGTGTTAGGCATTGGCACAATTTCTGTGCCCTTCATGACATGCCCACCCCAGATAAAGTTATATATATTTTTGGGGAGTGTGGGGGTGCAAACCCCTGCAAAAGCTGACTGTTTCCTGGGATGGTGCTTGGCGCTGTAACTCCCAGGAGGCATAATGCCTTTTGCTGTAATGCCAGGCGGCATGTTGCTTGCACCGTAATTGGTGTCGGTAATATGCCTGTTGCTGCAGCATGGGTAAACCGTCACGACATTCCTTCTGCTGTTTTGGGGCTTCTTTCTGATTACTGTAGGCAATTTCAATGTATTGTGCCATTTTGTTTCTCAGTACACACATATAAGATGTAATAGATTCTCTCTGATCGGGGTTATCTTCCCATGTTTCTTTTAATTATAGTGGCCCTCTAGGTTGTCTACCACATGCCATTTCAAAGAGTGAAAAACCTATTGATGCTTGTCAAACTTCTCTGTAAGTAAAAAGCAGATAGAGTAAGTATTGGTCCCAGTCTTTGCCTTCACCTTTCACTAACCATTTTAACATGCATTTTAGAGTTTGATTAAGCCATTCAACAAAACCATCTGTCTGAGGGTGATAAGAGGCAGTTCTTATGGCAGTGATACCTAGTAGCTGCTACAGTTCTATCAACAATACAGCAATAAAATTACTACCTTGTTTAGCAATAATCTCTTTAAAGAGCTAGAGTACTGTCTGGAAGTAACAGCTATTTTTAGATGCAGTCAGCTATCTTATATTTGAAGTATTTTTTTTTCTGTTTGCTAATTAGTAGATTTTCCATCTGGAAGTACTGGGCTGATATGTTGAGGCTAAAAAACATCATTTCTGTTCCTCCCTCTATATCATCAGAAGTGTTACCAATCACATTGGGGCACCAGAACCCTGGCAGCCTGACCAGTGACTTTCACAAGTTACCGATCAAAATGCAGGAAACTGTGACACTACTAGTAACCAAGAAGAGCCATTCCCTGCTGCTTCATGTGAAAGAGAATAATCTGGCAGTGAGAAATGGTTCTCCTTGGTTACTAGTGATGTCACAGTCAGTGCAGGCTCAGTGTTGATGATGTAGTGGGAGGAATGGAACTGACTTTTTTTTAGCCTCCAGACAGAGTGCTGCTCCACACATTACCCTAGTACTACCAGGTAGAAAATTTGCTAATTAGCAAACAGAAAAAAAAAGACTGCAGAAATAAGAAGTGATAGCTGGCTAACTCTGAAAGTTACTATTAATTTTAGGAAGTACACTAGCTCTTTAAGTATGCCCAACTTGCTGAAAATTTTGGCAAGCTCTGCTGCTACTTTTAATGCTGCAACAGTATGCAGTGGAGTTGCTTCTGGGTATCGAGTAGCATAGTCACATACTACCAAAATGAATTGATTATCCTTTTTACTTTTGTCCAAGGGGCCAACCACATCCATTTCAATTCTTTCAAAAGGCACATCTATCAAAGGTAGGGGCACCAGGGGCACCTTGTCTTTTTTAGCAACTGGGGCTACTTTCTGACATTCAGCACAAGAACTGCAGTAGGTAGCAACATCTTTATGAGTCTCAAGCCAGTAAAATCTGCACAACAATTTGGCAAGGGTACGGTCCCTCCCCAAATGACCAGTCATAGGACTAGCATGTGTTATCTGTAACAACTCAGTGGCACACTTCTTTGGTATGATCAATTGTTCCGTCTGTTCATGCTTCAGAGAAATAACCCAAACTCTGCAAAATAGTTCATTACATTTCTTAAACATTTGTTCACCCTCTTTTTGTTTCACCTCCAGCTGCTTCAAATAACCTTTGTTAGCCTTGTTGCTAGACTTGCTTGTAGAGCAGAAAGCAGCTAACTAAAAGAAGCTACATTTTCTTATTAATTTAACACTTATATCTTAGCAGGAGTCAGTGTCTGTTGAGTTTAAGCAAACAGATACTTTATTAGAAGTAGAAGGGGCCTTATTTAGGGTTTAAAAAAAAGAAAGAAAAGAAAGAAAGTCAGTGTGTGTTCTGTGCTGGGAAGGGTTCTGTATCAGTTTACTTTGCTAAACCAGTAGGAGGAGAGAGAGCTTAATTGGGGGTGTGGCTTAGACACTATAAAAGCAGGTGACTCAAATTACAACTTCCTGTTGCTAGCCTTTTTTCTTACTAATTGCCCTCCATCCCACCCTAAGCCAGTTCTACTTTTATAGCCACTGGATTTGACTGTCAACAGGAACTTCCTGTTTGGCAGTAGGAAGGAAGGATCATAGAGAAACATTGGTTTTGTCAACCCTAAAGGAAAAAGTAGTCACTCTCCCCCAGCTGCTGGTGGCCTGACACTGAGCAAGGAAGAAGGAGGCTACGGAAGAGTATAGGAAGTTACTGTCCCAGAACAGGAAGGGTGAGAGTTGTGAGGAGAGGAGAGTAAGCATACAGAGAAACAGGAGAGGGAACACAAAATAAGACATGATAGGAGTGGTGCAGTGCAATGGCTGTGGGGTGGCAGTGTTCCGGGAGACATTCTGGAGGCTGCAATGCTGCCCTATTTGCAGGCACCTCTGGTCTGAGGGAGGAGGTTGCCTGTCTCCAGGCTGATCTGGCTAGGATTCGTGAAACCTCCTCCCCCACCCAGGGACCACCAGGGTCAATGCCACTACCTCAGAGGTTGCCAAGAAAGAGGAGAGGCTGGACCAGGGTGGGCTCAGGGATGGATAGGGTGGTGGAACAGAGTTGCATCCCTCCAGCTGTACCTCTCCACAATTCATTCGCTCTTCTGGTGGATAGTGGTCCCTCTATGGAGGCACCTGCAGTGGAGACCAAGGAGAATGCTGGGAATTTTCACAAAGGAGACCCACAGGAGGTTGGCATGAGACCCCACAGGAGAAGTAAACAACTCCTGGTGGGGAACTCAATCATTAGGGGGGTAGAAATGGGGGAGGAAGGGGAGAGGGAGGTAAGGTGCCTGCCTGGTGCCATGGCTTGGAGGGACAGGAAGCGAATCCTCAGGATTGTGGGAGTAGCTGTATGAGGAAGGGAGCTGGATGTTATTGTCCACCTATGGACAAATGATCTGGCTAGGGATGGGATCAGAGCAGTACAAGAGGAGTTTGAAGAGTTGGGGAGGGGCCTTAGACAAGTAGCGCATACAGTAACCTTCTCAGAGGTGCTGCCTGTCTATGGCAAGGGTAATGCTAGGGTACTCCTCACCAGGGAATTCAATGAATGGTTGAAAAACTGGTGTGGAACTCAGGGTCTTGGCTTCATTGGGGACTGGGGAGCCACCTGGAGGGATGTAGACTATGCTGGCGTGATGGCCTGCATCTGTCCAGGGGAACCAGGATCCTAGGTGAAGGTTTAAATGCTTCATTGGCAAGCATTTAAATTAGTCAAGGGGAGGCACTGAAAAGGAGCAGAGAGTCCCAGCCTCCCCACAACAACAGTAATTAGTAAGGTAACACTAAGGTAGAGAAGTCATTAGGGGCAGGCCAGAAGTAAATGTAAAAAAAGGCAAAGGCAGTAAGGACAGGAATGGGGCTAAAAGGGGTAAGGTCTTTAAAAAGTGGAGGGTGATGAGTACCAATGCCCATAGTCTGTGTAACAAGCTCCCTGAACTAGTGGCCTTGATGGAAGAGGGTTGCCTGGATATTGTGGCAGTCAAAGAAACATGGCACACAGAGAACCATGACTGGAATGTCAACATACCAGGATACACAATCTACAGGAGGGACAGGGAGGGTAAAAGAGGAGGAGGAGTAGCTCATTATGTAAAGGAAGGGATCAAAGCAACAGAGCTACAGAGTAAACAGGGAGCAGATGAGACACTCTGGGTCACCCTGGAGACAGGAAATGGCACCACAATCCGCATGGGGGTTGTATACAGACCCCCATCTCAGGGGAGGGAATGGACAAGGAAATGATAGAAGGCTTCCTTAGAATGGCAGCAAAAGGGGAGATATTGTTGATGGGGACCTGAATATGCCAGATGTTAACTGGAGCACCTTTGCTGCAGGCACATCCAAGAGCAGGGTCATTCTTGATGCCCTACAGGGGCATGCCTCAGACAGCTAGTACTGGAACCCACTCAGGAGGGAGCAATCTTAGACCTGGTACTCTCAAATGGGGATGGAGAAAGAATCTCATATTTAGAAGTGGGTAGCCATCTGGGAACAAGCACCACCAAACAGTGTGGTTCATGATAAACACAGCCATACAATCAAGCCATACAAAAGCAAGAGTATTGGACTTAGCAGGGCTGACTTTGGGAAAATGAGAGTGCCTCAGAAAAGCACTAGCAAACAGGCAAGAAGGAAGGGTGGAGGAACAATGGAGAGTAATCAAAACAGCCATCACAGAGGCAACAAGCCTTTGTGTAACGCAAATCAGCAAAACACAACGAAGGAAAAAAACGCTATGGTTCTCAAAAGAGGTGGCAGGGAAGGTTAAGGAGAAAAGGACAGCACTCAGGAAATATAAGGAAATACAGAAGGAGAAGGACTGAGAACTTTATCAGTTAAAGCAGAAAGAGGCTGGGAAGGCAGTCAGAATAGCAAAGGCCCAAACTGAGGAAAGGATAGCCAACTCTGTTAAGAAGGGGGATAAGACCTTTTATAGGTACATTAGGGAGCGAAGAAAGACCAAAGGAGGGATACTGAAGCTTAATAAAGGGGAGAGAATGTGGGTAGAGGGTGACAATGAAAAGCAGGATACTGAACAAATATTTCTGCTCAGTATTCACAAAGGAAGAGGAGGGGGAGGTACCTAAACCAAACAAGAAAAACACTCTGAAGATGAGGGTCAATACCAGTCCATTTAAAGAAGAAAGGGTTCTGAAAGAACTAAAAAAATTGAAGGTGGACAAAGCAATGGGGCCTGATGGGATTCACCCAAGAATTCTAAAAGAACTAAGGGTAGAACTAATGACACTGCTGACTACTCTCTTTAACAAACAGCAGATTTATCCTAGACTCCCTTCAGGGTGCCTTCCTCAAGCAACTGGTCATGGAACCAACTCGGCAGAAGGCAATACTGGACCTTGTGCTCACAAACAGGGACAGTGTGATGGGGGTAACAGTGGGGGAGCACCTGGGAAACAGTAACCACCAGTCATTGTGGTTTGAAATCACAGAAAGAGTAGAGCCAAACCACACAAAAACAAGTATCCTGGATTTTAGGGGGGCAGACTTTGGGAAAATGGGGAGATACTTGAAAGAGGCATTAAGGGGAATGGGACAGGAATCAGGGGTTGAGGAACAGTAGGGTATTTAAAATGAGGATTACAAGAACAACAGAAGTATGCATTAAGCAGGTTAGCAAGAGGAAAAGGAAGAGGAGACCATTATGGTTTTCCAAAGAGGTAGCAAAGAAAGTGAAAGCCAAAAAGATTGCATTCAGGCAATACAAAAAGACACAGGCAGAAGGGATAGGAGAAGTACCAGGAGAAGCAAAGGAGGCAGGGAGGTCAGTAAGGGAAGCCAAAGCTCAGACAGAAGAACACATTGCAAAATCAGTGGGTAGAGGGACAAAACCTTTACAGGTACATAAGTGAAAAAGAAAGACAAATGGAGGATAGGAGACTGAAGGGGAGGATGGGAGCCCATGGAGGATGACAGAAGTAAAGCTGACATATTGAACAGGTATTTCTGCTCAGTCTTTACTGATGAAGAGGAGGTAATGGGTCTGAAGGGAGTACAAGGGTGAGAATGGTGCAGAAATGGACACAAGTCCCTTTACACAAGAAAGGGTCCTGAAGGAACTGGAAGTAATAAGAGTTGATAAAGCAATGGGGCCAGATGGGTGCACCCAGGGTCCTTAAAGAACTAAGAGAGGTGGTGGCTGAACCTCTGGCTATCCTGTTTAGCCGATCACTGGAAACAGGGAGGTACCCAAAGACTGGAGGACAGCAGATGTAGTCCCTTATACAAAAGTGGGAACAAAGAGGAAGCAGGGAACTCAGACCAGTCAGCCTTACCTTGGTAGTGGGGAGATCATGGAAGCACTACTGAAAGAGAGATTGGTGGAACATCTGGTTGTCAATGGACTACAGGACCCAAGGCAGCATGGTTTCACCAGGGGAGGTCATGCTCAGACCAACTAGTTGAATTTTTGACTGGCTGACTAGGAGGTGGATCTGGGAGGGCAGTGGACATGGCCTATCTGGACTTCAGCAAGGCCTTTGACACTGTGCCGCATAGAAGACTATTACACAAACTGGGAATATGGGTGTGGGCAGGACAGTAGTGTGGTGGGTAGGTAACTGGCTGGGTGGCAGGACACAGAGGGTGGTGAAATGGCTGTCACTCCACAGAGGGAAGAGTGACCAGTGGGGTACCACAGGGTTCAGTGCTGGGACCGGTCCTATTCAACATCTTCATCAGTGACATTGCACAGGACCTAGAAGGCAGAATTTCACTGTTCGCTGATGACACAAAGCTCTGTAACAGAGTATACACACCAGAGGGTGTAGACAGAATGAGAAGTGACCTGCAGAGACTTGAAGAATGGTCAGGGGTTTGGCAGTTGAAATTCAATGCAAAGAAGTGCAAGATAATGTATATGGGGCACAAAAACCCTGGCACAATATATCAGTTGGGGGATGAGGATATAGCATGCACCAAGCAGGAAAGGGATCTTGGGGTTGTCATCTCTGATGACCTCAAGGTAGGGAAACTGTGACAAGGCAGCAGGTAAAGCAAATAGGATGCTGGGATGTATAGGCAGGGGCATCACCAGCAGGAAAAGGGAGGTCATAATTCACTATACAAGACACTAGTGAGGCCCCACCTGGAGTACAGTGTACAGTTCTGGAGACCATACCTACGTGAGGACATAGAGGTAGAGAAGGTTCAGAGGAGGGCAACAAAGATGGTGCATGGATTGCATCACAAGTCCTATGAAGACAGGTTGAAGGAACTGAACATGTACTCCTGGAGGAGAGGAGGGAGAGAGGGATATGATAGAAACATACAAGTATCTTACAGGGAGGAACAGGGTGCAGGAAAACACTATTTTTAAGCGAAAAAGATGTTCCAGGACTAGAGAGCATGGGATGAAGTTGGAGGGAGGACGATTCAGAGGAAACATGAGAAAGAATTTCTTCACAGAATGGGTGGTGGTCAAGTGGAACACCCTGCCAGAGGAAGTGGTGGGGGCTGAAACAATCACGGGATTTAAGAATGCATGGGATAGACATAAAGGAATTCTGGAGGTCAGGGGTAAGGGGCAACAGACTTCTAGGAAAACAAACTGAACTTACAAGCTCAAATGAGCAGACTGGGTGGGCCATAGGCCCTTATCTGCCGACACTGTCTATGTATCTATGTATCATGGGAGGATGGGGTGGTACCTGAGGACTGGAGGAGGGTGGATGTGATTCCTCTTCACAAAAGTGGGAGCAGGACAGAGGCAGGAAACTACAGACCAGTTAGTTTGACCTCAGTGGTAGGTAAAATGATGGAGTCACTTCTGAAGGAAAGAATTGTTGAGTACCTAGAGGCCAGTGGGGCAGAGGACCCAAGGCAGCATGGATTCACGATGGGAAGGTTGTGTCAGATGAATCTAATTGATTTCTTTGACTGGGTGACCAAAGTAGTAGACCAAGGAGGGGCTGTGGACATGGCTTACCTAGATTTTCAGCAAGGCATTTGATACAGTTCCACACAAAAGATTAATACACAAGTTAGCCAGCCTTGGAGTGGGTCCCAAGGTGGTAGCCTGGATAAAAAATTGGCTAGACAACAGGACACAAAGGGTAGTAGTAAATGGAGTCCACAGTGAAGAAAGCAGGGTTACTAGCGGGGTACAGCAGGGTTCAGTACTAGGACCGGTCCTTTTCAATGTCTTTATAAGTGACATTGCAGAGGAACTGGAAGGAAAAGTATGTCTCTTTGCAGGTGACACAAAGATCTGCAACAGGTTTGATACACCAGATGAAGTGGAAAGGATGAGAAGGGACTTGGCAAGGTTGGAGGAATGGTCAAATGTATGGCAGCTCAGATTCAATGCAAAGAAGTGCAGGTAATGCACCTGGGAAACAAAAACCCAGGGCAAGAGTACACAATGGGGGGTGAGATACTGACAACAGTAAAAATGGAAAGAGAACTGGGAGTAATTATATCAGATGATCTAAAGGTGGGCAAGCAATGTGAGAAGGCAGTTGGGAAGGCTGGGGGGATATTGGGATGCATAGGAAGAGGCATCAATAGTAGAAAACAGGAAGTTGTTATACCTCTGTACAGACAGTTGATGAGACCCCATCTGGAGTACTGTGTGCAGTTCTGGAGACCCCATCTCTGCAAAGACATAGACATAGTGGAGGCTGTCCAGAGGAGGGCAACCAAAATAGTGCAGGGTCTGCACCAGAAGACATACAAAGAAAGACTAAAGTATGTATACCCTTGAGGAAAGGAAGGAGAGAGGAGACATGATAGAAACTTTCAAGTACCTCAAGGGAATCAACAAAGTCCAAGAGGGTGGCATCTTTCAGAAAAAGAGATGTGCAAGAACAAGGGGGTACAATTTGAAGATAGAGGGGGGACAGCTCAGAGGTAATGTGAGGAAGTATTTTTTCATAGAGAGGGTTGTGGATGCATGGAACAGCCTCCCTGAGGAGGTCATGGAGTCAAGAACAGTGGGGGAATTCAAGAATGCATGGGACAGACATAATCCAGTCCTAGTGGGGGGTAGGAGGAGGAAGTAAGCTATTGGTTAATTAGGATCTGCAGCTTATCTGTTAGGTAGGAAAATGGGCAGACTAGGTGGGCCAAGTGGTCCTTATCTGCCATCAAATTCTATGTTTCTATGTTTCTTTGAGAGAAACATTGTTAGTTTGCTCAGAAACAAAATCACAATCAGTTATCCATTTAGTTTCAACATTTTCATATATAAACCTCTTATGTTCATCAGTTATTTGATGCCACTGTTTGTTAAGGTCCCTTCTCTCTTTCCACAACTTCTGGATCTTCGAACTGGACTCAAAGTCATCAAAAGGAAAATAGTCTCCAACATTTGATATTGTCTTTGGTTTACCTATACCATGGTGACAACAATGCCGCTAACATCCCCGACATCAACAGACACAATGCCAAGTGTTGGCATTGTGCTGTTTGGAATGTCAGTGTGTTTTCTTTGTTGTAACTAAAGAAGTATATTTCCTTGGATTGTATAAACTATAAAGCTAATTAATGACATTACTGTATGATGAAGTTCACATGCTTTTTAAATTATGTTTCACATTTTTACATGTTGGGCGAGTGCCACTTTAATTCTTTAATTGTTACTTGTATAAATGTGAAGGAAATCTGTTACTCCTTAGACCCACCCCAGAGGAGGACCCTGTGTTAATGTCAATGTGCTGGGGAAGAATGTTTCTCTCTGGACAATCAGCCACAATAAACAACTTGTTTTCCACACACCTTTGGTTTCCATGAGTGTTGAATTATTTCATTTTTCATTGTATTGTGGGTCAGCAGCCTTCATTCAGCATTGTCTGCATATCCAGAGTGCACCTTTGTGTCTTATGCGTAGCTCTTCAGTAATTTGGCAAAGTTGAGCATCTGGAAGATTAGTTTTAAAACTGCAGGAACCACCATGTGACCAATTAAGCTTGAAGACAACAAAAACAATCATCTCCCCAGTGACAGTTCTCCAAGACGGTTCCACAATGCCGCAGCAACAGGAGTTCTGTTGATGGCTGATACAGCCGACAGCACAATGCCGACAGCTGGTATTGTGCCATCTGGGACACAAGTATTTTTTTGCAGGGGGCTTTGCTCCCCACGCCAACTGTACTATAGATTTCCAACTCCAAGTCGGAGTTGCTTTGTGTAGGGGGTGAACACCCCAGAGACAGCGGTGTCAGTAACACAGCAGACCAGTTCAGAGAAGAGCTGATTCTGTCACTGTACTTGTCTTCATTGTGTTACTATCACTGCAGCAATGGTTTACATTCCAAGTCAAGCCAGGATGTCATCAAAGGCAGGCTTGGCCATAGAAAAGGGGATATAGACTCAGACTAAGGACAGGGGTTTTGCGTTTCCCAAAAGTAAGTTGACTATATGCATTCACAGGCAGAGTCATCCAGAGATGGCAGAGAACACACTGTTACTCCAAGGCAGGTGCTCCAATTTCTTACAGAACATCAGAATGCCTCATTGCCCCCAAGTGTAAGTTCAATATATTTTATAGGTGAGAGACTGTTTTTCCAGCAATGATGCACTGCTACAAAAGACAGGAAACCTCCTCAATCACAAGTAATCTTTCCTCTTTATACTGAGTGGACAAACTCAACATTCACTGTAAAGCTTATTCAAGAGAAGTGGTCCTGTGTATTACAGAAAATGTGTTTTAGTTCTAAATGTTATATATCTTTAAACAAATTGTATTATTAATGGCAAACTTTACCAGAATTTTTTATATACTGTATGATCAACCCAGCACAACTGATGTTGTCTTGTTGAAATTCATCTTATATATTTTGATTACAATACACATTGCTGTAATAAGAAAAATTAAATAAAGTAACATGGAAATATGAAAACATAGAGAATGGTGGCAGAAAAAGATGAAGGATTCATTTATTCTGCTAATAGTTCCATAACTGCCCTGGGACCTACTGTCCAAATGGGGTTCTATCCCTCCCAGTGCACCCCCTATTGCCCTCCCTACTTTACCAACCTGAATAATCACCAAACGCTTCACTCTGTTCCAGCCATGCTTGAAAGCATTTATGGTCTTGGCACTACCCCATCTGCTGGCAGACTGTTCCACATCTCCACCACCCTTTCCATAAAATAGAAGTTCCTCACATCCCTCTCATACCTTCCTGCCACAAGTTTCCACTTGTGGCCTTAGGTTTTTGAATTTTTACTCCTGAATAGTCCCCTACAGTTCACTTTGTTTATTTCCTTTAGGAAGTTGAAGATATCTATATGCTCACTCTTTTGTTGCTTTTCAATGAATACATGTTCATTGCCTTAATACAATATTTGTAAGCTCTGTCTTGTTGGCCTTAATCAAGTTGGTCACCCTACATTGCAGTGTCTCCATTCTTTCCCTGTCCTTCTTAGGTAAGGACTCAAGAAATGGTAATGGAGCATCTTAAAAAATGTAATCTATTATTGCCAGCACAGCATGGTTTTAGGCAAGATCATAGCATATTGACTGCCCTCATCCAATTTACAAATGATGTTAAAGTTGCCATGGACAAAGGTATGCTCACAGGGGTGGTTTTTGATCTTGTCAACCACTCCCTTCTTCCATCCAAATCGTATAGCCTTGGTTTCTCACTCTGCTTTTTCCTGGTTCTTGAGCTACCTTAGTGAGCGACAGCAGTTTGTATATATAAATAGAGTCCAATCTGACCTTTCCCCTATCAACATTGGTATACCACAAGAATCTATACTTGGTCCACTTCTCTTTACTCTATTCATCAATAATCTGCCCACAACTACTGCTGCTTGCTCCACCCTGCTTTACGCAGATGACATGGTACAGTATACTAGTCCAAAGAACGTATTAGATATCAACATGAGGCTTAATGTTGACTTCAGGAATGTTCAGTCATGGTTAGCTCATAACGGGCTTCTCCAGAGTACTAGCACAACCCCTTCTATGATTTTTGGACCTGCTCCTAGAGTTATGGCTAGTTCCTGTGGCCTAGCCATTTATTGTTCTGATGGCTTCCTCCTTACTGCTGTTGATTTCTTCAAATACCTTGGCATTGCCTTGGATCCTTGTCCTGAGGTTTAGTCTGCATATATCAACAGTCTGTAAGATGGTAAATTTGAATCTAGGACTCGCTTATAAAATAAGGTATGCACTGAATACTGCCACTAGGATGGCTATAGCCCAAAGTGTCCTGCAGCCTGGTCTCACCTATGGTTTGATACCTTTCTCTGAGGTTAACAAGTGTGTAATGAATACATGGAATACTTGCTATAATAATATCTGTCACATTGTCCCATCTGTGCCCCATTTGACTCACCACTGCTCTTTTACTCAGACCTTGGCTGGCTCTCTCCTTCTTCGTGTTATCGCTTCATCATTAGCTGAACTATTGATAAAATGATCAGAACAGGTACACCTGTGGTTCTTGCTAGCATGTTCACACAAACTGAGCAGGCTTACCCCCTATGGTCCAAAGACATATCATTGCTGGTTGTACTGAAATGTATTTTTGAAATGGCTTTATCAGTCTTTGCTCCTAAACTCTGGAATTCACTTTGCTGAATCTCAGGCTCTCTCAGGCTCACCTAGTTTTTAACAATGAGCTTTGCAAGTTCCCCCCTCTCTTTGGAGAAGTGTTCCTATAACAGACTCTCAACTCAGCCAAATTAATCCGTGACTCATGTTTGCCTGTCAGTAATTTGTAACACCAGCTGTAACTCTATTATTGCTCAAACTGTCAACAAAGGTCTCATCATTTCTGCACTGTTTTTTCTCTCTGCACCTTTATTGAGTCTATGGACTCGATTCAGAGATGAGCTGGACTGGTGCAAGCCCTGGGTGTGCTGAACATTTGGGGTATGGGGCTTGCGGCTGTCAATTGGGATTCATGATCCCTTGCACCATTTGCCATGAGTTAGACCAGCTTTTTACTGGTCTTACTTTGTGGCAAACAAGGGAACCTTTTTACAGGGTTTGCACCAGATAGTTGGCACAAGCTGTTGTAAAGTAGGGAATGAGTCACACATGCGTGCAACCTTTCTGAATTGGGTGCAAGCTGCGTCAATGTGTTTGGCACAGCTGTGGGTTTGATGCAGTAGTTGACACAAGCCCTGCATCAAAACCTTTCTGAATTGAGCACTATGTAACAATGTTTTACTTATTCTTGTTTGTATTCCTCCCGGGTTGTGCCTGAAAATAATAATTGTATTTGTCTAGTGCACCTACCTGGTAAACAGGAACTAAACAAATAAATAAATAAATAATTAAAGTGCAAATTTTGTACCACCACATACAACCAAGAATTTGGCCCCAAATATTTTACAAAATGCTGATATAATAGTTGATTCTTACTTGTGAGAGGCCAAATATGTACTAGACACTATTCTCTCGAAAGTGGCAAAGTTGAATGAGACAAGCATTTGTCAATGCTGGAAATTCACTGTTGGTATTTCTGCTTGAGCACACACACACACACACACACACACACATACACACACACACACACGCACATCTTTTTTTGTATTTTTCTATAATTTCCCCACATGTCCATAATAGAGATATGTCAAACTGCACTGTGGCATGTCCAGCATCATCTACTGTCTCAAAGCAATGCTGTACCCTGCCATTCGAGCGACCCCATTATTTTTTTAGAGTATCAAGTTTAAATGTGGTGATTTCCTCCCTGTTTCTCTAGCCTGGTGGTAAAGCTGAGGTTTTCCACGTAACTACTTACAATGACTTTTACTGGGAACTTTCTCGTGGCCAGATCTAAGTTTGAAGGCACAGTTCCATTTTTCCTTTTCAGCTCTCCCTACTTCCCTCTCTGGAGGACTGACTCAATTAACAGGGGCAGTCATGCTTTCCCAGTACCCCAAACTAGGTAAGGGTGGAGGGCAGGGTGACTAGTATCCCAGTTATAAAATTCAGTTCATAATTACCCCAGCATATCCAGCTTATCCTGCTCAAGTGCTTCTTCCCCAGAACTCCTGTTGTACCTGTTGTAGCTGCGCTCAGTACCTCACCACAGTCTGGGCCCAGTGGTCTGACCAGCAGCAATCAGAGGGATAATAAACAATTAGTCAGGTGCATGTCACGAAGTTGGGACTGACAACCACAGCAACATGCCCATGCGCACCTAAAAGTGTTGACATGTAGTAAGTGTGAACATATGCTGAAAATTATTTAACAAATTAGTCCTCATTAATTTTCCTTTCTAGACATTAATTTCTAGAATTTTCACATATAAATGTCAACTTATGTTCAAATACTATTGTTGATGTTTACATTTTTGGTTGCATTTAAGTGCACATTTGTCAATTTACTATTTCATGCTTCAGTACATTGGTCCAAGTATATCAATGTAGCAAAAAAGAAGTGCTTCAGGATAGCATAGCAAAGTGATGCTTGATTTACATTAAAAATTAAAAAAAAACATTTTAGGGCATTGTATAGTGAATCCTGTAATGATAAATGCACAATTCCTGCACAGAAAGCAAAGACTTTGTTTTTTGCAAGACATTCAATTGCCTTTACCATTTGCTGTTTCAAATGAATTAAAGGGGAAACAAGGATTCTCAAGTTAATGACAAGGGAGTTAGGATTTAAAATGATTAACTGACACAACTTACAGTACTGAGAATAATAGCTCATATCATTGCAGTAGTCTCAAGGTTACTTTGAAATTCATCAAGGAATGGCTAAGAATAATTTATGAATCATAGGTCAACAAGTAATCACAGAGCACAAATGTGAGACCAATGCTGTACCTAACATGCTATAGAAAGTCAGCAGAAATAAAGGACAATGATAGCATTCTTTTGTAGCTTCCAAGGTTAAATGCAAACATTGCTAGCTTAAAACTGTCAGTCATGCAGTGCCTGGATGAATAAAGCTGTACAATGTATAGCAGCTTATCTTTCTATTCCTTATACAGTAAGCTCTGTGCCAAATCCTGGGCTAATTTTGTGGAGCTTGCATTTGCAGTTTTTAAGAAACACTGAAACAATAGTGATGTCATGTTGGGATTTTTTTTAGCACTTGTTAGAGAGGAGGAAAGTGCAGAGACAAGACAAAGCTACAGTACCTACATGTGTTGAAAAAGTTTCTTATGAATGATCAAGGTCTACATGCATCGGGCTTTCTCTGTGTGTTTCAGTTTAACAAAGAATAATAATACCGCAAACAGTAAATGAGTACTGAGTCTGAATACAGTACTTAAAGAACAAAAAAATATGGGGGGGGGGGGGCTAAAACATACTGTACTGTATAAAGTGCTTACAAAATGAAAGCTGCAATCTGCAGAGCAAAAGGAAATTACTGTTTTACAGGGAACATACTTGCTTACTGCAGGCAACCCACTAGCATCCAGCAACAGCTTTATTTGGGCTCTCCTTTTGAACTCAGTGTTGACTGTTCTGACTTATTCAGAATGGAAGGAACAAAAAATCTATTTAGCAACTCCCAGGGTGGGAGTTGGGATGAGTCTCTCACCACATGCATGCCACCTCTCAATCTCATAGACACGAAGGATGCAACAAAATAAATCTGGCACTGTTAAAACCTATTTTTTGAAGAGCCCACCTAAGTACTCACCACTGATACATACTGTACACTGCTGACAAATTAGCTTATGGTCTGACTTACTTGTTGCCCCCTCTCCTCTAAATTTTTTCAAACTCCAGTAAACTGTCTTCCATGGCCTGCCTGGTTGAGTAACCGTCTCAGCACCTATGTAAGAACTAGGGGCCAACATGAACATCTCGAAACTGCTGTCTCCCTCCTTCATTGATATATACTAACACTACCTTTGCTAAGTACTTATTGCAGAGGAGGGGGCATAAATCTCCAGTATCCAGAGCAAGATGAGTATCAGGGAAGGGTTTAGAGTGAGGATGAAGCGGGAATAGCATGAGATCCATTGGAGGAATGGATGTCTCTGCTTTATACTGTAATTGAGACCTGCTGTTATAAATACTTGATAAGATTTGGTTTTAAATGTGGGAGCTGTCATAGGGGAATATGGCATGCTGTTTGTGGTCAGGGGATCAAATTGTATCACAGTGTGAGCAGCAAGACAGATGCAGCAAGCAAGGCAGGTATTGAGTTATTAAAAGAAGCTACCATGTAGAGTATCAAAAACTGCTGTGTCACATGTTAGGGAAAAAAAGAAACAGATGGTTTTGTGACAGGGGGGTTGCGGGGTGTGTGTGTGGGTGTGCGGCTGACATCATCCAGTAACTCAGCATAAGCAAGAGGTCGGATGAATCAGGACCATATGGTGGGGGGGGGGTGCAGGCTGATCAGGACTTTGATCAGCTGTTTGCTGGGCAGTGTCCCGCACATCAAAGGAAAAAGCTGCCATATGATTGGTTTGACTTTTTCTTTTGAAGTTCACAAAGTTTTTGCCTGTCTAACAAAAACAGTGTCACAATTAGCCTGCCTGATGATTGGTGTGGCACTGTCTCACCCCTTTCAGACCACTCTGCATTGGACAAACAGTGCCACACCCTTCAAAAGTCACTCTATGGCAAGATGTTCACTGTGCATGCATGCATGGTGAACTTAGAAAAGGAGGCAGGAAAGGAATCTGGTCTCATATTGCACCTTTCAGATATACCATATGCCAAAACATTTTATAGTCCATGAAAAGAAAGGGATGAAATGGAGGAGGCACAATGTTCCAATTTTGCACCACACAGAAGTGCAACAAGAATCTGGCCCTAAATATGTTACATAAGAACAACCTCTCTGTTTACTATGCTTGAAATACCATGCCTTTTTCAGCACTGAGAGCCTCAGCAGCACATTGGGCTGCTCAAAAGAGGCAGCAACCACACTGACATGTGTTTAGAAACATTGAAACATAGACAATGACAGCAGAAAAGGAGCACAGTCTAGCTAGTCTGCCTGGGCTTCCTTATCTAGCCTGGGCCCTATTGTCTATGCAGGGTTTTATCCATCCTGGTTGATCGCCCTGCTCCCCTCCCTACTGCTACTGACCTGAGTAATTACCGAACCCTTTAATCTATCCCAGCTATGCTTGAAACCATTTATGGTCTTGGCACCCACCACCTCTTCTGGTAGACTGTTCCATGGCTCAACCATCCTTTCTGTAAAACAGGACTTCTTCACATCCCCCTGCCAAATTCTGCTCATTGACCTTGGGGTCTTGACTCTATATTCATGCTAAATAGTTATTCACAGTTCCAAACCATTTTTGGCCAAAGCATGAGCAAAACAAAAGGCCAAAAGTGCATTCTTTAATGTTTTTACACTCTCTGGATCTCAAAATTGAGACAAGTGGCCATCAAGAAACTTGTCATATCCTATGAAAATGGCACCCTGACCACACATACAAAACATCATGTTATCTTGTCAAACAATGCCAATGTTAGTAAAGTGCAAAAACTGGGGATTAACATTAAAGTGTCTGCTCAACTCATGCTCAGAAGCCACATTTTGTAAAGCATAATAACTCGAGAACTGATTAATATTTTTCACAAAATCTTTGAAAGGCAACACCTTGGCATGGAGCCAGTTCTACCTTGAAAATGTCAGAACAAAATTCCAAACCATTTTTGCTCTAAAGCTGAGCAACCGAATGTCCAACATAGAGTGTTGTTTCTTATTTTCACACTCCTGGGCCCAGTTTTCAAAGGGTGAAATTTGGTGCAAGGTATCTGCACCAAAAGGAATTGATGCAAGTACACCTTGCAACAAATGTTATGGCCATTCCAATTTTTGAATGCAGACTGCATCAGAATTGGAATGCCATGTGCCGAAGCAGTCCTGCATGATCCCTGTGCCAGAAGTGCTGATGTGCCAGGTTGTAAGGGGGCCTGCACCATGGCCGGGCTGCAGCATCCCCTTATTTGGGATTTTGGAGGCCCCACCATAGTCACAAGATGGGGCTGAGGTTAGATCAGCCATGAGCCTTGAGGTCTGACAGCCCTGTGCTGGAAGTCTGGAGTGGGCTGATTGGTTGGGGGAGCCTGCGCTGATGTGAGACTGGGCAGACAAACTTGTGGGTGTGCTGAAGTGGATGGTGGGTGCATTGTGGTAAGCAAGCAATGTGAGAAAGCAGTAAGGAGGGCTGGGGGGATACTGGGATGCATATGGAGAGGCATCGCCAGTAGAAAACAGGACGTTGTTATCCCTCTATACAGACAGTTTGTGAGAGCCCATCTGGAGTACTGCATGCAGTTCTAGAGACCCCATCTTCACAGGAACATAGAAAAGCTGGAGGCAGTACAGAGTAGAGCAATTAAATGGTGCAGGGTCTGCAGCAGAAGCCATATGAAGAGATACTAAAGGAGCTTAATATGTATTCCCTCGAGGAAAGGAGGGAGACGGGGGACATGATAGAAACTTTCAAGTACCTCAAGGGAATCAACAAAGTCCAAGAGGGTAGTATTTTTCAGAAAAAGAGATGTGCATCCCTTTGCTTTTTCCCCCATATTCACTTCAGTTAAAGTTCATAATCAGCTGTGCAGGTCTCTGGGGTTACACATATCAAAGATATCACTCAGCCACTGTTTGGCAACCCCAGTTTTAAACTGTGAAATGACTTTCTCCTCCCCAACAAATTGGAAATACTCTTTCATACTAGAGTTATGGGCCTAGTGGTCCAGGGGAAAGTGTGCTCGGTTCTTCCACATACCACCAAAGTGTTTCTTCTTTGTCTATCAAATCAGACGTGTCAATCATATGGTTTGGGCTAAATTTGTGGGATAATCATCTTGGGGACACCTTCTTGGAACTCCAAGCAATTGCTTGGCAATTGCATGCTGTTTCCTGCCTAGTTGCTGCTTTATACAAGAAAATATACCCTGACCATGTGGAAAAATCCCAATATTGGATGGGATCCTTCCCCAATACTCATATCGACTGGGAACCGCTATGGCGGGGAATCGATACCTGCTGTGCTAATGACAGGCTTTGATTATCTCAGTATTACCTACTGCATGCCATGCACCTAACTCCTGTTAAATTACATGGTATGGGAAAGCTTCCAGATGATACATGTTTTAGGTGTGGCCAGATGCAAGGATCCTTACTGCATATCTTCTGGGACTGTCCTTTGGTAGCTCCCCTATGGTCTCTAATTAAGTCTAAGGTGGATCCCTTACTGGGTTTACAAAATGTATTTACTCCACAAATTTGTTTGCTCGGAGATTACCCAATGGTGGATGTGAAAGAAAGGAGATACTATATTAATTTAATTTCACTTATGGTCAAGCGCTTAGTATTAAGGCACTGGAAAGACCAACAGATTCTTACCTACCAAGAATGCCTCAATGACCTACTATACAACCTAAGGATTGAAAAAACTAATGCTAATCTCAGAAGTGCTCTTCCCCATTATAACACAAAGTGGGAGAAATTCCATACCTTATGGTCAATCACTCCTGCACATTAAACTGAGTGTTGTGGTCCCCATCCCTTAGTTAGGGCTACTACACCACCCTTTGACTTTAGTGGTTTCAACTGATAAACTTTTTCCTTTTTCCATTATACTCACCCAACTAATGGCTAGCACAAGACTATTGATATGGCTCTAGGTGGGAGGAGGGGTTTGGGGGATGGGAGGTTTAGAGGGAATAATTTGGGGGGAGGGAAGAGTGGGGCGGTAATTAGCTAATAGTAGTTTAGTAAACAGTTTATTTGATCTGTACATGTTTAATATACAGTGTTTTATTTGCTGTAATGAGTATGTACTGGGTGAAAATAATGTTTATTCAATAATGCATATTCACTTTCAAAAAAAAGAAAAAGAGATGTGCAAGAACAAGGGGGCACAATTTGAAGATGAAGGGATGGCTCAGGGAGCAATGTGAGGAAGTATTTTTTCACAGAGATGGTGATGGATGCGTGGAACGGCATTCCTGAGGAGGTCATGGGGTCAAAAACAGTGGGGGAATTCAAGAATGCATGGGACAGACATAAGGCAATTCTGGTGGGGGATAGGAAGAACTAGGCTGTTGGTTACCTAGGATCTGCAGCTTATCCAATTGGTAGGGAAATGGGAAGACTAGGTGGGCCAAGAGGTCTGATCTGCCATCAAAGTCTATGTTTCTATGACTCTGTCCTGGATCCCCAGATGTCACCAACCCTGACACCTGTCCCAGAGCTTACACAGTCCCCGACATGTGGCGGTAAGCAATGGCTTCAGAGTACTAGGTGCAGTTATTGGATGGGAACATACCCGGGCTCTAGATATATAGGTACTGATGGCAGATAAGGGCCTTTGGCTAACCTAGTCTGCCCAATTGCACATGTAATTTTGCCTCTTCATGCTTCTTTTGAACTGGGTTGTCCCCTTCTCCCAACTGCTAGGATCCCCGATGCCTATTTCAAGCATTCTTAAATCCTGTAATTGTTTCAGCCCCCACCCCCTCCTCTGGCAGGGCGTTCCACTTGTCCTCTACCCTTTTTGTTAAGAAATACTTCCTCACGTTACCACTGAACCTTCCTCCCTCCAATTTCATCCCATGACCCCTAGTTCTGAAACATCTCTTCCTCTGAAAAATAGTTTTTCTGCACCTTGTTTCTCCACATGAGGTACTTGTATGTCTGTGTCATATCCCCCTCTTCCTCTTCTCCTCCAGGGAGTACATATTCAAGTCCTTTAGCCTGTCCTTGTAGAACTTGAGATGCTAATCCTGTACCATCTTGGTTGCTCTCCTCTGAACTGTCTCCATGCTGTCTATATCCTTACATAGGTAAGGCCTCCAGAACTGGACATTGTACTCCAGCTGTAGCCTCACTAATGTCTTTTACAGTAGAATTATGACCTCCCTTTTACTATTGGTGATGCCTCTGCCTATATATCCCAGTATCCTATTTGCATTACCTGCCACCTTGTCACACTGACTCCCAACATTTAGGTCATCAGAGATGATAACCCCTAGGTCCCTTTCCTGCTTGGAGCATGCTATATTCTCCCCCCCCAGCCGATATGTTGTTCCAGGGTTTTTGTGCCCCATGTGCATTATTCTGCACTTTTTTGTGCTAAATCTCAACTGCCACACCCTTGAACATTCCTCAAGATTCTGTAGGTCTCTCTTCATTCTATCCACTCCCTCTGGCATGTCCACCCTGTTACAGAGTTTTGTGTCATCAGTACACAGGGAAATTCTCCCTTCTATGTTATCTGTAATGTCACTGATCAAAATGTGGAAGAGGACCAGACCCAGCACTGTTCCCTGTGGCACTCCACTGGTTACCCTTCCCTCTGCAGAATGATAGCCGTTTACCACCACCCTCTGTATCCTGCCATCCAGCCAATTCCCAACCCACCACACTACTGTCCTACCCACACCCATATTGCCCAGCTTGTTTAACAGCATCATATGAGGCACAGTGTCAGAGCCCTTACTGAAGTCCAGACAGGCCACATCCACTGCCCCCCAATCCACCTCCCTTGTCACCCAGTCAAACAATTCAGTGAGGTTAGTGTGGCATGACTTCCCTCCAGTAAAACCGTGCTGCCTTGGGTCCTGTAGATCATTGGCCACAAGGTGTTCCACTAATCTCTCCTTTAGTAGTGCTTTCATATTCTTCCCCACTGCTGAGGTGAGGCTGACCGGTCTGTAGTTTCCCACTTCTTCTCCTCTGTTCCTGCTCTTGTATAAGGGGACTACATCAGCTGTTCTCCAGTCTTTGGGTACCTTACCTGTTTCCAGTGATTGGCTAAACAGGGTCACCAAAGGTTCAACCACCACTTCTCTGAGATTCTTCAGCTCCCTGGGGTGCACCCCATCTGGGCCCATAGCTTTATCAACTCTTATTCCTTCCAGTTCCTTTATGACCCTTTCCCATGGAAAGGGACTTGTATCCATTCCTATGCCTTTCCCCCCTTTGTAATCCCTTCTGGCCTGCTATTCACCCTTTCTACTATAAAGACTGAACAGAAATATCTGTTCAGTATGTCAGCTTTATTGTTGTCATCCTCCACATTACTCTCATCCTCACCCTTTAGCCTCACTATCCCTCCCTTTGCCTTCTTTTTTTCACTTACATACCTGTAAAAGTTTTATCCCCTCTCACCACTGTTTTTGGGGTCAGCTCCTCTGTCTGAGCTTTGGCTTCCCTTACTTCTCTCCCTGCTTTCCTTTGTAAGGACATAGACAGGATGGAGGCAGTCCAGAGTAGGGCAACTAAAATGGTGCAGGATCTGCACCAGAAGCCATACAAAGAGAGACAAAAAGAGCTTAATTTGTATTCCCTTGAGGAAAGGAGGGAGAGGGGAGACATGATAGAAACTTTCAAGTACCTCAAAGGAATCAACAAAGTCCAAGAGGGTAGCATTTTTCAGAAAAAGAGATGTGCAAGAACAAGGGGGCACAATTTGAAGATAGAGGGGGGATGGCTCAGGGGCAATGTGAGGAAGAATTTTTCCATGAAGAGAGTGATGGACGCATGGAACAGACTTCCTGAGGAGGTTGTGAGGTCAAAATAAGTGGGAGAATTTAAGAATGCATGAGACAGATATAAGATAATTCTGGTGAGGGATAGGAGGAAGTTAGCTGTTGGTTAACTAGGATCTGCAGCGTATCCAATAGGTAGGGGACTGGGCAGACTGGGTGGGCCAAGCGGTCCTTATCTGCCATCAGAATATGTGTTTTTATGTTTCTCCTGGTACCTCTCCCTACCCCCTTCTGCCTGTGTCTTTTTGTATTGCTTGTATGCAGTCCTTCTGGCTTTCACTTTCTCTGCTACCTCCTTGGAATACCATAAGGGCATCCTCTTCCTTTTCCCCTTGCTTACTGGCTTAATGCATAATTGTGTTGCCCTTGTTATCCCTGTTTTAAATACTGCCCACTGTTCCTCCACCCCAATTACTTCCCCGTTCCAGTTAGTGTTTCTTCCAAACATTTCCCTATGCTCCCAAATCTGCCCTCCTAAAGTCTGCGACATTCCTCTGCTGTACAGTCTGTCATGGGGAGCCATGCTGACACCCGACTACATCAAGAACCATGCTGACACCCAACTACACTGTCAGGGACTGTATAAGCTCCAGGACAGTTGCCAAGACTGGTGGCACCTGGGGGTCCAGGACAGAGTCTGTACTGGACTACCAGGGACTACCCCATCCTACCATGTCTGTCCAACTGTCTGGGCACATCCACCTGGTGCCACCTGTCTGCTCTGTCACTGCTGTCATGTCCCCACTGCCCACTACTGCCAACTATGGCATCCATACAGATCTGTCTACACTGTCCTACAACCTCTCAGGCTTTCTTCCCCACAACATCATGGTCTGGACTGGAATTGCACTGGGCAGGGAGGCTTGATTGTACCCTCTGTCAAACCCCTCCCATGTGCCAAATCTGCTTTGCAACACTCAGACTGCAACAACTCTCAGGACTTTGGTGCAGGGACCTCTTTTGTACTGAAATTGGGCACAGGGACCCCGGCACCCCCAGAGCTTGCCACAGCCAGGGATTGGTGCATCGTGTTCTGATTAAGTGGCTCTTTCAAAATTGAGCCCTCGTTGTCTCAGAATCTGGACAAGCAGCTGTCACAAAACTTACCAATTATACGAATTTTAAACCCTGACCACACATGCAAAATTTCATACAAATTTTGTCAAGTAGTGCCAAAGTTATTAGGGCTCAAACTCATTACAGTAACATTTTTCTTGTAAAAGTAAGGATGTCTTGCTAATGTAAAATTATTCTTTCATATCAGTGGGTTCTCTCAAAACCCTACTGAGCATGTTGAGAAATCTAATTTCAAACCTTTAGGCTGTTGCTCAAGAACCAATTGATATTTTTAATTTTAATAAATCCTTCAAAAGGCATGCACTTGGGCCAAACCTCTTCAACCCTGAAAGTTCCACAACAATATTCCAATGCATTTTTACTACAGAAGTGAGCAAAACAATGTAAAAAAGTGCATTTTTACATGTGTTCTTACATGCCAAATTTTGGAATCCAGATGAGCATCTGTCACAAACTTGCCAAAGATAAGAACTTGCCATGCTGACTGTGCATGCAAAGCTTTAAACAATTTGATGAAACAATGGGTTAGCCTAAAATAGCCTGCTCAGTCCTAACTATAGTTGCACTTCTGTGCATGCATAGTGTGTGTGTGTGTGTGTGTGTGTGTATGAAGTTTCGAATGTATGACAATACAGGTAGCACCCCCTCATCAAAATTTGTAATACACAGCTGTGGAAGAAATTAAACTATTCATTTCTCCAGGACATCCACAAGCCTGTCACCTTTCTGGTTGGTCTCTAGAGAGAACTTTGGGGTGCAATGGCCTTTCAACCATGGTGCCCAGCTTGTGGGAGTACCCCCAAGATGCTGGCATGGCAGTGGACCTCATATTGCTGGTGGACCAAGATGATGGACATCTCTCGCGTTATGTTCAGAGAGTAGTATGTTTTTTGCCTTTCCTGATGATGGATGTCTCTGCCTGGTTGTGCTGCCTTGCCCCTTCCACTGCTTGTGGGTGGGGGTGCAGACTTAGGGTTGGAAAACCTAACACTGCATTTCCATACTTTTCTTGCTTTAATGTGAACCTAACTGATGCATTAACAATGTTTTTTTGCCATGAATATCCTTTCTTTTTGAGATAGTATAATGATATCATTATTCACTTCTCAGAGTGCAGGGCTGTTTGGGCCCTGAGTATGTAACTGTCCATAATTATTTAGAGATTATAGCTGTATCATTAGTGCTGTAGAACACATATTTGCATATGCCACAACATAGACCTTTGGGCACTGCACTGTCATACAACCATAACGACACTGCTCCAATCACTGTATTTTGTTGTTCATATTTGCACGTAAGAGTATATAATACCATACATACATAATTTTCCACTTATCATAATTTTACGTCACTTCCCTAGAGAGCACAGATTCTTGTAGCCTGTGTGGTACAATCACTACATACTGTAATAGTATCTGTATGTATGTGTGTACACACTGGGAAGAACAAACCCTATTATCATATGCTTGCATGGTGTACTTACATAAACAGAACCATTCAGAGAATGCTATCTAATATGTTAAGATAATTTTTTCCCTTGATTCTTTTCTTTTTTTAGTTTAGAATTTAAATGCTAAACAAATACCTGAAAAAAAGAAAATAATTGTTCACTCATATGTTTCATTTTCTATTCAACGGAGACTAATAGTGAATACTGCATGTGAAGTCTGTATAAGATTGCACCCTTTCAAAAGCTTTTATTGCACATGTCAAACTTCATCACATGTGAATGTTGCCTTGCATGAGAGACCAGCATTATAACACCTATTCACCATGTACTAAAAATTGTTTTGCAAAAGTGGCAGACGTACAGTAGACACCTTTAACATAACATTACACAACACCTAAAATACTGTATAACCAACTTTATCTACAAGGAATGTGTTGTACCACATTGTATTTGTTACTCCCAGTGATGTACCAAGTTTTGCTCTTAAGATCAGATGGCATGACATACTATGTGTGAGTTCATACAGTGTTAAAAGACAGTTTGCCATTAGGAAGTGTTTATTTACAATACTGTTAATATTTACATAGTTCAAAATAATAGTTGTGTTTCAGTAGTATGTCAGATTGGTGGTTTACATATGTATTATCTCCTCCTCTGGTCCTCACCCTCATTCTACTCTTGTACATATGTATTATATTTTTTGTTTTTGATTCATTATCTGTATCTGACACATGAATGAATTTTTTGCACTTGTACCTGAATTGGAGCAACAGAGAACTGTCTGTACTCTGAATTGTTAACTACTGTCCTCATTTGGATGCTCCATTGTATTACCACTGTCCTGTCCTATTGGTTTTCCACTTTAATCATATGTTTTCATAAATTTTCATGTACACAACTGACTGTTTACAATGTTTTCTGCAATCAAATATTCTCATGTGTATTCATACATTTTAATATACCTAGCTGACCATTGAATAGGTTCATACAGCTGTGTTCCTGGAATGTATAATTTCCCAGGTCGCCCCTGAAAAAGGGACAGTATGTCCCAGCAGACCCACCCAGTCAACAAAATTCAAATAAATGAATAAATATTAAGAAACAATGTCTTTTGTGAAATTATGAATGGAAAGCATAGTAGAATCTTTTCCACTACTCATTAGCAATAACATCTACAAATTCTACACATACTACAACATTTGAAATCTACTTCAAACTGTAACATCATAAGTAAGACACAAACACAAGTAAATATATTTAAAAAAAATATTTGAAAAAAGCCAATACAAATTGGGCCAAATTAGAAAATGTTCCTTGAATGGGAAAGAAAAAAAATGCCTTGAAAAAAATACAAAAACGAAGGATCCAGGCTATACTGGAACCACATCTCAGCTGTCATGCTTATACTATGAATGAGAATTGAGAGCATTGCACTTGAAAATTCCACACTTGGCCCATTAATAAAGGTGACCCTATAAAAAAGCAGGGACATAAGTTGAGCTGCATAAAAGGTAAGCATCTATTTTTACAAAAGGGTACATATACTTATTTCAAAAGAAAACCCGCTACATTTAAGAGGCATTTCAAATACATAAGAAAGCATTTAACTTATTAAGAACACAACACGCATAGTGAATGATAGCAATTGGAAAATATTTTGTATATGTAACAGACAAGAAGTAGCCCATGAGGTTCAGAAAAGTATATACACAATACCGTTACTGAAATGTTAGTAATGATATGCAACAGAAAATGCAAACTTTTAAGAAGAGCACTACTGGCATTCAACAATCCATGGTGAGATACATAATGTAAATGTAAGTCAATTATCAATACTTCGTGATCACTATTTGATAGTAACTTAAAAGATATGCTATAGATACTGTATAACAAAGAAAACATGCACTGATAACAAGTTTCCATTAAAGACCTTCAGTATAATATCATAAACAGGGAACATAGTACAATATTCATAGACGACTATAACATTTGTAACTTTACATGCATAAACACTGTACATTCTGTTTCATGTATTGGTACAAGTGCAGCAATATGCACAGTAGTACTAGTAGTTAAGAAACAAGGTAGATCAAAGTAGACTAGTGTCGGTATCACAAACAAATGTTATCAGTTAATCTGTCACCTGTTACAAACAACACAGAGCTACATTTGGCAAGAGTAGCAGTGTTGCGTAATTACACATATGATGTTGTACTACTAAGCAGCACACTAACAGTCAATTTGCTATTGGACACGTGCAGCACTTTTAACACTAACAGTTGTAGAATGCATGCACCCTTACAAGAAATTGTAGTATTGTCTTTATCAGATGTAGAAAATGTGTTAAAGAACTACATATGACCAAGTGTGTCAAACCACCTCATTCATGACTACTCCTTAATATTGTTCATTAGCAATACATGAGCACAGTATGGTGAACTAAATAATGGCATGGGCATCTTTGTAGAGGCACCATACATCTGCAAAACAAACAGATTTTAAATATATTTCAGCATATATCCATACCTCAATACACTGACACAAAAGTTCTACAGCTGGCTAAGTGTGCTATAACAAAGTGATTATGTGCAGTCTGTGCCATTTTACATGAGTGCCTGTCTGTGGAGAGCCTTAAAATCTCTTTAAAAATGCACTTGTTTAACCTTGCTTTTCCAGAATAGATTCTTGCTGTAGGATGGTTGAATTAATTGTTTTATGTTTTTAGTATGATATTTATTGTGTTTTTATTGTATGTGCACTATGATCAATGCAAATAGTGCTTTATAAATAAAGTTGAATTCAATTGAACTGAATTTTATAGGCCCACTTCAACCATGCATATTGCATAAATCACTATCATACCTGTCTGAATCTGTAGAATTATAAGAACATGTTATAATAATTGACATTTTGTTTCTCTACATTAAGGAAGTAGCAAAGACATCTCACAGATCATGTACACAGCATATGTCTGCTAGCAACTGCTAATAGTATGGCAAAGATGTAAGTCACATATATTGCCACTATTCTTCTGCTCAATAAAGGTCATAGTAATTCTTCAAAACCAAGACATGTGAATCTTTCAGATTCTGAGGCAATCTCTGTTTAAAGATGCTTATTGAGTCATTGCATTCCACCCAACCAGTAGTCTACCTGAGTCAAGTGACATAATGTCCAAAATACACAGACAGTCCATTGTGAAAAATGACAGCATGAGTACCAAAATAGTTTTGACCAAATGCTACTCTACCTGCTGTGAAGTCAGTGATTGGTGTTACAACTCTGAGTCCATGAGAGTCAAACCTCTACAAGACATGGACAAGATACTGAGAAGAGGATCTAAGTCTTAGAGACTGGGTACACTCCCCTCCACACCTTCTGCACTGCAAGCCACACTGTGCATATCTAAACAACTGTCTGAACTTTACAGACCATGCATAGGGAATATAGAGTGAAATCCAGAGCATGTCATCTGTGATTTCTCTGTCTGACTGAACACATGACAGGCAAGTATATTTACACACATAAGTGACAGCAAAGTACTGTCATGTAGGAATATGTTTGATCCAGAGTGTTAATGATGGCTATCATAAACTCAGTAATATTTTGCTGGATGTTATCTGCAAAACTTCTATGTTCATCATACCCACCCAGCACAAGGTGTAAAGGTGTGAGAGACTGAACACTGTTGTCATGTATTTCAGTATCACTCACAATTTGCTTCAATTACTTCGACAATGCAGCCTCATGTGTAGCTGTAATACTTTGAACAAAGTGAGGCATATAGAGAAATTCCTGCATTGCAGAGTTTTCATAGCAGTTAACTCCTGTACTGTTATCAAACATTGGGACAACAATCAGGCCAAGTGACTTCTTTGACTTCTTCAGTGGAAGTGCATTTCTATGCTCAAGTGAAGTAGATTTCTTCTTAGAAGTTATAGAAGCGAATTCGTCTCTTTTTGCTCATTTCTCTTTTGTGTGCCACAAACCTCCAGTGTAGCATTGTGCTGCATTACATTCATGGGCAGTGGAATTAGAGGCATATCTGGCTGGTACAGAGTTCGCAAGCAATTGTACTCATCAGCTCGAATTTTTTTGGGTGCAATGCTGATGATGTACAATCCTGCCAGAGTCCGAACGATGTGACAGTGCAACATAGTTCATGCAATCTTTGAAGATGGCATTGCCTATGTCAATTACTGCTGAATCCAAGCTTAAGCCTTGTGACTTGTGTATGGAAACAGCATATGCAACCACACACCGAAAACTATTTCTTGGTCACATATATCCTTTACTACTGGAAATTTCACAGTAGATCTGTCAATAAGTTGTAGCTGTTTGATATTGTCAAACTTCACAACAAGTGCCTCTACAAATATCTTCTGGACATTGTACTGAAATTTGAAAATGTGACCCACTGTATCATTGATCAGCCCATGATCCACATCAAGGTTTCGATGTAGCATAACCCTTGCATTCTTATAGACTGTAAGAACAGCCTCTAGACTGGCTGTGCAGGATGCAACAGACTTCAGCTCATTTAGTCATTCAGCAAGTTTTGCTACCATCTGTCAACTTAAGCAAACTCCATCAACAGTGCCGACTGCATGCAATGTTAGGATTTCTTGACCCTGTCTCTGCAACATAATGTCAATGAATTCAGCTCATTGCTTAAGTTGTGGCATCAGACACACTATTCATGTACTGTCTCAGTACACGTTGCTGAACAAATCACATGCAGCAGTCATAGATATACCAACAGGACTGATCCTATGCATGCTCCACAGAGAAGTATTAGGAAATGATAACTTCTCAATATGAGCTACATCCAGCAATGCCTTATAGGCAACATCATCACTCTGTTGCATGTTTTCAAACAACTCAACAAGGTGAACAGCTTCCATAGGTTGATGCCTCCAATGTACCCTATAGTCTTTTTTGCTTGTTGCATGGACAATGCAGAAAAGACATGTTCTTTATTTACAGGCGCAAGTTACAGAAGGTCTCCAAACTCCACAATACCCTTCCCTCCAAATGTAACACCATAATACCATCATCAGTTCCAAGAATATCTTGGAATCAAAGGTGTATGCAAACAAACATGACATTTGAGACAATGCTGATCTCATCAATGATCAAAAGGTTCATCTTCTTAAACATAGACTGAAGTTCAGATGCCACTTGGAAAGGTAACTTTGGTGCTCACCACTTTTACTGAGCTCCACTGACAGCATAAAGAGCTGGTGCAGAGTGATACAGTCAATATAGTATGCAGCCAGCCCAGTTTGAGCACTAGAAGCAACAGACATTGTTGACCCAGTGTATTTTCTTATCTCACCACTTATGGCTTCAGTTAGAAAACTCTTGCTTGTCCCTGCAGAACCACTGACAAACATTAGCAACGATTTGCAGTTACCACAGTTACACTGATTGTTTTCTTGAAGTATACAATGTCTTACTGACTCAGTTACAACGCCATAAACCAAAAGTTGTTGTTGGTTCACATGTTCTTTCATTTGACATGGATACATAGTAACACAACAACCATGCTACATTGCACTTTCCACTTCTGCCATGAGTACTTCAGGATCATTTATAAGAAGAGGTGCTCCAAGAGTACCCTCTCCTTCTGGATCAATGTTCTCCTGTGAATTGACAGGAGTATTCTCCTCAAGTTGCTGCCTAGCCTTCTCAAGCTGTTCTTTTTCCAATGCCAATCGGTGAATATATGCCTCTGACTGGTCTGTTTTGAAGGTCTCATATGTCAAGGAGGCCTGTTCTTGAAATGTATCACAGTCCCCTTTCAGCAAACTCTTATCCCTTCAAGGCTTAAACAAGAAGAGAAGAGCAAAGTAATAATGCTCTGTGCTCTCAGCAGTGGAGACACCTAACTTACAATGGCCGATTTGCCAAGGTTTACATCTCTTGACAAGACAACCTTCCAAACCTTTGACTTTGAAAATGTCTCTAGTACCATCAGGTGCAACATCAGTTTTGTAGTCGTACAATTTAGCCACCTTAAAGAGGCATGTTTTCCAGGGCACATTGTCACTTGGGGTGGTAAGTATCGATGAGGTTATTCTTCAAAATATTCTTGGAAACAGCCTGGTGGCACTGAGGGTTGAGGTGCTAGACACCACACCTTGCACTACAGCAGAGGTGTCAGCATGGCTCATTTGGCAGCACATCCGCCTCTGGACCAGAAGGTCATGGGTTCTCGTCTAACACAAGGTTTGGACTTGCACCTAAAAATCGCTGGCATCCAAGTGCAGTATTGGGTGGTGCTGTACTGCTGGGGTATGCTGTCCTTCAGATGAGACATTAATAATACTTTATTTTACGCCTTTCAAATATCAAGGTGCAATACAATAAGATAAATAAGATAAAAATACAGAAATCAGTATTATAAAAACAGATATAAACAGATCAATGAATAGTAAAACCATAGGCTTTTTTCCACAGGAAGGATTTCAAAGCCTGTTTAAAACTCCCCACAGTCGTGCACTTCCTAGTCCGATGGGGTAGAGAATTCCAAAGGGAATGGGCCACAAACATAAAAGCATGGGCCCCAGCAGATTTTAAAATCACCCTTGGAATTTCTAGCAACCCCTCATCGGCTGAGCGGAGCGATCTCACAGGTTGATAAGTGATCAAGAGTTCTTTCAGGTAATCAGGGCCCAGATCGTGTGGGGCTTTAAAAGTCAGCAATCCAACTTTGAAGGTGATCTGCCATGGAACTGGCAGCCAGTGCAGTTCCCTCAGCACCAGTGTAATATGGGAAGATCTAGGAGTACCTATCAACACCTGAGCTGCGGAATTCTGCACCAGCTGCAAGTGGCGGATGTCAATCCCTGGAAGCCCAAAGTAAAGTGAGTTGCAATAGTCTAGGCACAACGTCACAAAGGCACGGATTAAAGTTGGCAGATCACCGAATGGAACAGGTTCTTGATCCTAGCGATGTTTCTTAGATGGTAGAAAGATGACTTAACCACCGTTGACACCTGGGACTGAAGAGTCAGCCCCGCATCTAATATCACTCCCAGGTCTCGCACCCATTCAGAGACCTGTAGCTCAACATCCCCAAAAAATAATCTAGATGGGGAGCCAGCCCCAGGTCCCCTATCTGGTGATCTGAATCCAATACTAACACCTCCGTCTTCCCAGAGTTCAACTTCAGCCAGCTGGACCTCATCCAGTCTTGGATTTCATAGAGGCAGCTGTTGAATACCGAGATAGCTCCTTCCTGGTTGGCTGAAAAGGACAGGTATAGCTGGGTATCATCTGCATAACAATGAAACCTCAGCCCATACCATCTCACAATGTCTCTGAGGGGAAGCATGTACACCGTAAACAACATGGGGACAATATAGACCCCTGAGGAACCCCACAAAAATAGATGGGATCAGAGGAAAAAAACCCTGATACCACTCTCTGAGTTCTTCCGGTGTGGTATGAAGGAAACCATCTGAGAACAATCCCAGAAAGCCCACAAATACATCTCAGGCACTCAAGTAAAACCCCATGGTCAATGGTGTCAAATGCTGATGACAGATCTAACAGTAACAAAATGGATCATTTTCTCTGGTCTCTTGCCATCAGGAGATCATTGAGCACCTGAACCAGTGCAGTCTCGGTACTGTGCCTCTTTCTAAAACCTGATTGGAGAGGTTAGTAGATGCTATGGATGGTCAAGTGGTTCTCCAACTGGGCCGCCACTACTTTCCTCAATCACCTTCCCCACAAATGGGAGGTTCGAGATAGGCCCATAGTTAGCAAGACAGTCTGGGTCCAAAGAAGCTTTCTTCAACAGGGGTGTCACCACTGCCTCTTTCATGGAGCAGGGATATTCACCCGAGTCAAGGGAGCACCAGACTATCTGTGCTAGAACCAGGAAAATGGACTCCCCACACCCCAAAATTAGGGAAGTAGGGCCTGGATCTAAACTACAGTAAGTAGGGCACAACCATTGGACAATCTGCATAACATCCACGATTTCTGGACAGTCAAAGGTACTCCAGGAAAATGAAGGGGTGGTGGCCAAGTCCTGACCAACAGCAACCCGCATAGAATGTGTCAAACAGATCTCTGACCTAATGTCAGCCACCTTATCAGCAAAGAACCGAGCAAGCTCATCACACTGTAATTGTGAAAATGCTCTATGGAGCTGTAGACAGGTTGGGTTGCACAATCTGTCCACAGTTCTGAACAGCTGAGCTGATCAGTTCTGAGCGGCAGAAATTTCCCTGGACAGGAACTCTGCCTTCTTATGAGAAAATTCTGACTGATAGAATAGATAGTGTTCTAACAGTCTAAGGTGGTCGGCATCCAGGCCAGATTTCCGCTAACAACGTTCTAACCTGTGTCCAAGTTGCAGCAACTCCCTCAGGGCCCCATCAAACCATGGAGCCCAAGGTCAAAGGGAGAGAGGACGCACATGAATTGGAGCAATAGAATCCAGGGCAGAGGTGATGGCATTATTATAGGCCACAACCAGTGCCTCTGGATCACTGCAATGCACAGGAAGTTGTGATAGGTCAAGGACTGCAGCAAGGCCATTGGAAGAAATATTCAGCAAAGGGCAGTACTTGACCATCTCCACAGGGGTCAGCCTACAAGGTGAGGTGCCAAAATTGAATCTCACAGTGTAATGATTTAACCAACCGACTGGTTCCACCTCCATGTCAGAAGCCTCGATCCCCAGGAGGAAGACCAGATCAAGAGAATGGCCACATAAACCGAGGTCCCTTCTGCCCATCCTGGTGTTTTCCTGGTGGGTGTCCAGGTGGAAGTAAAAGAATCCAGGGCACTCTTCACAAAGAGCAGGGAACATTCCTAGTGTCCTGGCCAGCACTACCCTTCCCATAAACTGGTTCGTGCAATTATCCAGGCTGTGCGTGGGTGATGATGTGCAATATGGCTGCCACCACACATTCAGTCACTTCACTAGCAGTCTAGCATTGCCTGTAAAGTGCTTTGGGATACTGTGTATGAAAAGCATTATATAAATGCTGATTCTTCATCTTCTTCTTCTTCAGTGACCCATGTTCTGGAAAGAGCGCAGATCACTGGGGGTCAGCTGGGGATGGAGAGGATCAAGCATCCAGAGGACAGCTCTCCTCTCCTGGGAGGAAGACTTGGATGCCTCACCAAAGTATTACCCCAGGTGAAGGCCAGAGGGCAGGGCAGGAGCACCAACAGAAGAGTGGGTGCTGTGGGACTCCATAGCATGTGTACACCTCCACATACTTGTGCTGAAGTGTCATGCTCCAGCAATGGGAAGGGAGAGAAGCAGAAAAATGGAGCTGGCATGCTCCGTGATGGCTCGGCTACACCATGTCGACCCCTGGAATCTGGACTGTGGTTATCTGGGGAAGGGGAGAAAGTTGATGCTTCTCACCCTTGGTTCTGCCATGAGGGGGTGTAACCCATGGAGGATACTCTGGGGGGTTGGTGTGGGAGGCCAGGCCAGAGAGATGAGCATCTCCGAGAGGAGAGCCATAGCCACCTACTAGCTCCCCGATAAAGTACAAATTAAAAAATATATATATTCTTGGAAGAAAGCCTTCTTAGAGTCAGATCCTCAGTCTCCTGATGAGGTTTTAAGACACACTTGCATTTATCTTTGTAGTTCACACTCAGAAACTGTATAGGATCAGATTTCCCACACAAGCATGTCCCAATCAAATGATCACTGGCTTTATATGCACCACATTCTCTGTGTGAAAGTGTCTTCAATCCCAGTGACCACAGCTGTGATGTGATTTATCTGCTAGAATTTGCAAGTTCCTCTCAAAGTTCCTGCAAGCTTGTCTGCTCATGTTTTGTGATGTACAAAGTCACGTACTGCACAAAAGCCAAATAGTTGTCGGCACCAAACTGAACATCTATGTTAGCCTGCCACATTAGGAGAAGAACAGGATTGTAATCATTAATTTCCACCTCATTCTCCTTCCTGGGTAACTCAAATACCCTCTTAGTAGACTTTGCTTTGAGGAGATGATGCATTGCTGAGAATAAATAATTCATGCATCCTTGCTCACACACACCTAGGGAACCCAAAGCGACATCTGGTGTACCACTGAACATGATTTTTTACTGGGCGCCAGCAACATTTGCTACTCAAGTGATGCTGGAAGTTTTGTACCCATTTCTATAGTGTATGGCTTTCATACTTGTCAGGTATCTGACAAGTAAAATACCTCTTGATGAAGTTGAGAACTTCTGCAGCTTCATTCTCATTGATGTGTGGAGCATCCTTAACCCACAGTAGCGTATGGATATGAGGAGCTCCATGTGGCTGGTAGTCCACCTTTCAGAAATGGTGCTCAACAAGTCCAAGAAGTGGATTGTCCTTTGACAAAATGAATTTCAAAATGTCATGGAAATGGCAATGAAAATGTCATGAGACAGACTGCATCAAGAGAGTGCATTTCGCTGAAAGTCATAGATGAAATTCCATCAGTGTCAGCATTAGCCCACCTCAGTAGGTCAATCAATTCATCCCATCTGTATTCAGCACAGCTCAGAGTTACAAACCATGTGGTTGTACCATACTTTCAAAGCATAAACATGACCTAAGAGTGTCTGTGATACCGGTACTCTTTAGCACCATGCATTCTAGAGAGAACGGAGGTCAAGTACCCCTTCAGTGTCTTGTCCTTCTCTTTCAACTTTTGTAGAAACTCTGTTGCTGTGATTCTATCCAATGAACTTGTCAGCCACAGAGTATGTGCTATAGATGCAGAGAGTATACTTAGTTCACTCTCCCACATCAGGTGGAACGAATATTGAATGTTCCTAAGGAATTTGCCATCCATATTCAACACTCTAGATGCTCAGTACTCAGTGCCAGGTACCTGCACTTCATGTGCATCCAAACATTATCCTGTTCCTCGTGGGAGCAAATCAGGAAAACATTATGTTTCTAATGAAAAATGAGAAGGGACCTGGGGAAGCTTGAAAAATGGTCTGAAGAGTGGCAGCTAAGGTTTAACTCTAAGAAGTGCAAGATTTTGCACCTGGGACAGAGAAACTCTGAGGAGGGCTGCAGAATGGGAGGGGAATTGCTGACGGTCACCAGGGAAGAAAGAGTCCCAGGGGTTATTATTTCAGATGACTTGAAGATGGTAAAGTAGAGTACAAAGGCTGCAGGGAGGGCCAGTGGCATGCTGGGATTCATACGCAGAGGTATCACTAGCAGAAGGCGGGAAGGTGGTGATGCCTTTGTAGAAAACACTGGTCAGGCCTCACCTAGAGTACTGTGTGCAGTTCAGGAAGTCACATCTTTTCAAGGATATTGACAGGGTGTAGGCAGTCCAGAGAAGGGTGACCAAGATGGTACAAAGCATGCACTACAAGACGTATGAGGAAAGATTAAAGGACCTCGATATGTACTCACTGGAGGAGAGGAGAGAAAGGGGGAAAAAGATAGAAACATTTAAGTATATCAAGGGTATTAACAAGGTGCCAGGGGAGATATCTTTCAGTACAGTAGAAGTACACAAACGAGGGGGCATGCTATGAAATTGGAGGGGGGAAGATTAAAGGGCAATGTGAGAAAGTTTTTCTTCACAGAGAGGGTGGTGGACACATGGAATAGTCTGCCACAAATGGTGGTGGAAGCAAACACTGTGGAGGGATTTAAACATGCCTGGGGCAGACACAAGGAAACCACAGAGATGGGGTGGAGGAAGGGGAAGTCACACACCAGATAAGGGCCAGAGTCTGACATCAGATGTTGGGCTAAAGGGCAGACTAGATGGGCCTGGTGGCCGTTATCTGCTGACAAATTTTATGTTTCTATGTTTCTGTGTGCTCTCCCAGATACTAACAGGACTACTTTCAACCTGTTTCATCTGATAGAGGTCAATATTGTCTCTAACTGGATCCCTGCCATATAGAAAGTGAATTGTGCATTGTTCATACACATTTTAAATCATACTGATATCAACCTTCTCAGTCATTGGCTTTCGGGTGTCCACCACTCCAAACGGAGCAACTATGTTGGTCAGGTCATCAATGTCAAGCTCTTCATAGAAAGGATTATTACTCTTAAGATACCTTAGAGCAATTTTTACCTTGCCAGTATTGACAATATCCTGCCAGATAACTTTTAAGTTGGTGTGGATACCGTTAACAAGAATAACTAAAATGTTTTCACTAGGAATTGCCTCTACATTCACTTGCAGAGGTAGTGGAAGATACATAACAGACCCCTTAAGAGACTTCACAGGCTCTTTCTGGGGTACATTCCATGTCCTTGTATTCAGTCACAGAATGGTCTGGAACAGTTTCATAGTTTGTATGAGAATCGTCTCAAACATGTTCAGTGCAGCAATCTCAGGAGGTGTCACCTCCGCCTCCATGTTGTTCATCGCAGATCTTGCAGGTAATTGGTTACATTTCACCTTTGTAAAGCAGTGCTGACACATAGTAACATTTGGGTCCAGGCCAAAGTTATGCTGTAGCAGTAGGTACTGTATGCTAACAACTGACCCCACATCGCATTGAAAGATTTAATGTTCTCCACATCAACGGTGACAGCATGTTGTCTGTAAAACAGTCTGTTACAAGAGACACAGACACATTCACATGTTTCTCTCGTTGACAACTCAAACTTAGCAATGGCATTGGAGGTAGTATAGTGCAGTGGTTAAGGGCACTGAGCTGCAAAGCTGGAGACCTGGGTTTGAATCCCACAGCCCCCACCTGCATACTGTGTGACCCTGAGCAAGTCACTTAACTTCCTTGTGCTCCCAGGTTGCACCTGGAAACAAGCTCTGGCTTAGTGTACCTTTCCAGGTTAAACAATTTCCCCTTTCCCTTTCCTTGCTAAAGGTTCGAATAATGTCTGTTTCCCTAAGAGAGACAGTGCACAAATCACTGGCTGTAGTTTCCCCTGACAGTGCATTAGAAAGATTTGTGTCACGTTGTATTTGTCCAATAAGAACCGCTGCACCTGCCATATCACCTTCATTTAACAACTCATCAAGCTGTGGATATTTCGAGACCGCATGCTCACTCAATAGATTTTATGTACAAAGTTATGCATTGCTATGTTGTGCACAGCAACCATACACATGTGGTGGAAAACATTATTGCACACACCACAGTTCAAGCATGCCAAAGAATGGCCCATCAATCCAGAATATGACAAATGTCACAGTGGTCAATGTTCTGGAACAACTTGTATCTTTGTGTCCTTTTAGTGACAACAAAAAGATTGACACATTGTGCAATTTCATCAAATGATGATTGTCTGACATTGCAAGTCTCATCACATGTCCATAACAGACAGCTGCAATTCTGTTTTTCACCTGTTGAGTCAGTGTCATCTCCTCTGCCATCTACAATATCATCATCACAATGACTCAAGATATTGTACACTTTTCCACCTTTATCAAATCATATCAAATCAAATCAAAATCTTTATTTTAAAGCACTATTCCAATAGAGCATAGCACTGTACAGAAACCATAAAACCATAAGATATCAATACATGAAATAATAAATCTAAGATTTTAAAACATAATCTTAAATATAACAGATGGCAGTAGGCTAACCAAACTTAAGTCAGGGAATGCTAAAGAGAATAAATAGGTTTTCAGAGCAGATTTAAAACACTCGATGGTCAGGCACTCTCTAATCCAACGAGGTAGAAAATTTCACAGGGTAGGGGCCGCAAAAGCAAAAGAGCAGGCCCCAGAGGTTTTCAGCTGAATCTTGGGAACCTCTAGCAATCCCTTATCGGAGGAATGGATTAAGTGGGGTGGGGCAGTAGGGGCGAAGAAAATTTTGCAAGTAGCACACAGTCCCTGCCTGTGTAGGGCTTTATAGGTCAGTAACCTGACCTTGAAGGTGATCCACCAATGCACAGGCAGCCAGTGCAGATCACGGAGCACAGGAGGGACATGACAAGATCTTGATAAACCAGTCAACAACCTGGCTGCCACATTCTGCACCAGCTGCAGTTGGCAGATATCAACCCTTGGTAGTCCCAAGTATAGGGCGTTGCAGTAATCAAGGTGCAGGGTTACAAAAGTGTGGATCAGTGTTGGAAGATCACCAGATGGGACAAGGTGCTTGATCTGGGTGATGTTCCTCAGATGATAAAAAGAGATTTTCATGACAGCAGACACCTGAGATTTTAATGTCAGGCTGCTATTGAACACAACACCAGATTTCACACCCAGTCAGAAGTAAGCAGCTGGTCACCCTCTAGCTAAAGACCAGAAGGTAGGCCTGCCACTAACCCCACACTTTGGTGACCTGGGTCCACTACCAACACCTCAGTTTTGCCCGAGTTTAACCTCAGCCAATTGGCACTCATGCAACCCTGGATCTCGGAGAGGCAGCTGTTAAAAACCGAGACCGCTACACCCTGTTCAGGCACAAAGGACATATAGAACAGAGTGTCATCTGCATAACAGTAAAAACTCATCCCATACCACCTTATAATGTCTCCCAACAGGAGCATATACACTGTAAACAACATAGGGGACAGCACGGAGCCCTTCAGAAGCCGACATGACAGGAGAGTGGGGCCAAGGAATAAGTTCTCAACACCACTCTCTGAGTCCTGCCAGTGACGAACAATTGAAACCACCTGAGGACTGTACCAGACAATCCACAGAGAATCCACAGGTGCTCCAACAGTACCCCATGGTCTACAGTGTCGAACACTGCAGAGAGAATGGCTCCCCTGATTCTTTGCTATCAGGGGATTATTCAGTACCCAAACCAGGGCAGTCTTGGTACTATGCCTCTTCCTATACCCAGACTGGGGAGGATCATAGACATCATGGGATGTTAAATGATCATCCAGCTGCACCACAACCATCTTCTCAATAACCTTGCCTATGAAGGGCAGGTTAGAGAAATTCTGTAGTTTGCTAAGCAGTCCGGGTTGAGAAAAGCTTTCTTCAGGAGAGGTATTAATACCACCTCCTTCAGGGGGTCTGAAAACACCCCTGTCTCCAACAAGCACTGGACTATCTCAGCAAGGGCTAGGCCAATGACTTCAATGCACCCCTCTAGGAGGCACTTTGGGCCCAGATCTAGACTACATTAGGTTGGGCTCATATCCTGGATGACATGCATGATGTCCATGATTGCCAGCTGGCTGAAGTTGAACCACACAGTCCGAGGGCCTGCAACCTCTAGTCAATCACTGCAATACCCATTTGAGGGCACTGAGTGGATTTCCAACCTGATAGTAACAATCTTATCAGTGAAGAATTGAGTAAACTCATCACACACTGCTTGTGAAAATGCTCGCTGTGGCTGAAGACAGGCTGGATTGCATAGCCTGTCAACAGTCCAGAAGAGCTGAGCAGGTCGATTCCTCACCACAGCAATCTCTTTGGACAGGAGTTCTGCCTTTGTACAAGAGATTGCCAATTGATAGTCTTAATAATGGGCTATTAATTTAAGCTTCTCAGCAACCAGGCCAGATTTCAAACAGTGCCGCTCCAACTTTGGGTGAAGAGGGAGGGGTCAAACACAAACAGGAGCTAGGGAGTTGAGGGCACCTCTCACTGCCTTGTTATACACTAGTACCAGCTCCCCCTGTTTCCTGCTTATACTCGGCATGCCTGATAGGTCCAGTACCACCACCATAAGACCATCTAGAGTCAAGTCCCTTAAAGGGCGGTATTGGATCATATCCATAGGAGCAGGTCTATTGGGGGGGCCTAGAATCTAAACCTTATAGTGTGATGGTCTGACCACCCGACAGGTTCCATCACTAGATCGGTGATCTCCATCCCCAGAAAGAAAACCAGGTCAAACGAATGTCTGTGACTATCGGTAGCAAAGGTAACTACCTGTGTCAGGCCCAATGAACTCTTCAGCCAGAGAAAATCTTGCCCAAAATGCACAAGTTCATCGTCGACCCAAGTGTTGAAATCCCCTGGAATCACCCATCTAGGGGATTCCAACACCAGGTCGATGATGATCAACACACATTGTAATGTTTTTTCTATGTGGATGATAGGATTCATCCCAAAAAAATGCCTCAGATGCTGTATATGTAGCCACTGCCCATCAAAAATTGAGCAAGTTCATTGTCAGCAGAGCAAACAATGTTTTGAAATTGTTCAATCTGATGCATCATTTGTCTCCACAAATGTGCACGCACAGTTACTGCCATGCTCACAAAAGTGAAGACTTTAAGCCTTATCTTCATTAAGGCAAGTTTACTCTTTAGTTTTTTGCCAGCTCATCTCATGACAGCAGAAATAATCTGTTAAATTTACTTAAGAAGCTAAATTTTGGAAATACTTTACTGAGATGGCTACTGACAACAGGTGCATGTTTCTGTCTTTTTTGCTTTTTCTTAGTACCTGAGCCTGCAGCTCTTTTTCTCTTCTGCTTACCCTTTTTTTAAAGAGTGCTCATCAGGTCCACATTTGCCTGTTACTAATACACAACTCGCTGAAAGTAAGATGAGTCAGCCACAGACCAAACACTACTTCCATGATGTGTAGTCTCTGCCACAGTGCAATTCATGCTTGTATGCAACACGGTACTACTATAATACCTCTCCCTTTTATGAAGGGTGTTACATCTGTGTTTCATAGGCATATCTGTAAAGCAGTAGTACAGCAGCAGTGCAAATTGTAGACTGCATCAGATACCTAAAAAATAAAAAAAAAAAAACAGTTCAAAATATGTACTTACAGTAACTATGAAGTCTTGCATCTCTTGGAAAATCTACATATACATATTACTAGTTTTCTAAGTGTGCTCCAACTTAATACTGTAGTATTTCATGGGAGAAATATGCTTTTTTGAGCTACAGTATGCCATTGACTACTACAGTACTACCATAAATGAAATTTGTAGTTTGCGAAAAAAAATTTTTTGAGTCATGCCATTGACTAACATAGTGTTGCCATTAATCATAATCCTACTTCTTGAAAAAGTATGCTTGTTCAAGTCACGTCACTGACCACTATGGCACTCACTTAAATCAGAATCCTATTTCATGAAAAAGGGGAGCTTGCTCATGCTCTGCCATAGATTGGTATGGGAGTGGCATGAATCAGAATGTTATTTCTCAAAAAAGAATCTTTGTTTGAGGTATGCCATTGACTACTATTGCACTGGCTCAAATCAGAACCCTATTTTGCAAAAGACGATCCTTGTTCAAGTTATGCCCTTGACTACTATAGTACTGGCATAAAGCATAAGGATCCTATTTTGTGAAAAAAAAATTCTTGTTTGAGCTATGACATTGAGTACTATGACACTGCCATGAATACAAATCCTATTTTGCAAGAAAGGATCCTTGTCTGAACTATACCATTGACTAGTACAGCAGTACCACAAATCAGAACCTACTGGGTCAGAATGTCATATGCTTAATAGTGTATGGCATTCCACATTTAATAAGCTTTATTGTGGTATTAAAGTCACAAATACAGTTATGGTATTGTATGCACTTCGACTTGTACAGACAGTTAAGTAAACAGCAGTGGAACATAACAAGTCATTGTAAGTCTTTGAAAGTATGAAGGAAAAATCACCTACAGGTAGTGTCATCCAACATTAAAATCCAGGACTGACTATCAGGAGTAATGTTAGATTTATCTAGCCAAAATAATTAAATACCAAAACAGAATTATAATACGGAAAAATTGCTAACACCTTTCCCCCCTCCCATCCCTCCCACATCGCCACTACACTATATAAGTTGGGAATAGTTTCCTTCCAAGAGAAAGAAAAAAAAGGAAAAACCATGCAAGAGAAAAGAAAAACAAACTTAACCATTGACCTTTGCAGCACTATGTCAGGTCCAGGTCAAGGCCAGGTCTATCCTAAGTGGATAGTAGGGTGTGTAAGGGTGCCCATACCTTCTGGTATTTGTTGCTATGTTTAGATATGTTTGCAATGAAGTATTCTGCTTGCAGAGCAAATAGAATTTATTTGTGCCACTCTGTGTATGTGGGAATTTGTTGATCTAACCAGTGGAGTAATATGATTTTCTTAGCACATAGAGATATCAAGGACATGTGTTTCCTTTGGTTTCCTATTAAAGTTTCTCCTGAATCACCCAAAATGCAAATTTCTGGTTGAAAAGCATTCTGTAGCCCCAATAAGGGGTCCAGTTTGGATCGAATGGCGTCCCAAAAGGGGGTTACTTTGTCACATTCCCAAATAATGTGAAGAAATGTACCTCTCTGAGATCCGCATCTGGCACACAGTTCAGTTGGGTGGTGCCCCATTTTATTAAGTTTTTACAGGTGTATAGTATAAGTCATGCACTACATAGAATTGAAGCAATCTATATCGATCCCACCTAATGTCGTTATACAATCTTTTTCCAGATTTGTGGCCATTGGCTGGGTACCAGAGAGGTAGAAGGGAGAGACCTATCCCACGTATAGTAAAGGGCGCCTTCTAGTTCACTGCATCGTACCTGAAGCTCCTTATAGTAAAAGGCAACATAGTGGGACGAGTGTCTCCTGGAGAGCGAACCAAGAATAGGGCCAAGCATGTACCGGTTCCAAAGGCCACTGCCGAAATGTTGTGTTAATACATGGGAAATTTGAAGATATTTAAAACAAAAGGAAACTGGCAAATTGTATTTTGTCCTAATAGCTGAAAAGGAGAGTAGTTTGTGGTTTTCTGTTAAATCAGCAACCGTTTCTCTGCAACCTACCAGCCAGATGGACGTAGTAATAACTTTGTCCCCTATTTTGAAGTTGGGGTTTTTGAAGAGGGGTTGAGGTGAGTCCTTCACTAGTAGGTACCCAAAAGTTTTGTTCATCTGCATATGTATCTGAAGAGAGGCTATGATAGGCATGGATTTATACTGCTTAGGGACTTTATTAGTGGTCAGATAGTGAAGGCTCTTAATATCTACTCCTGCTGCGTTACAGATTGATTTTTCTATGTGTAGCCACAATGGGGGGTTTTCTGTGGGTTTCAGCTATTGTGAAACTATGGCACAATTAATAGCCAAGTAGTAGTGATATACATTGGGAACCTATAAACCACCCTGTTCTTTGGATCTCTGTAATTTAGTAATTGCTCTTCGGGAGGACTTATCTTTCCAGATAAATTTGGAAATAATACTGTGTACTTGGAGAAACCAGGATTGAGGGAGAAAATAGTTTAACATTTGAAGGGGGTATAACAAGTGGGGCAGGATATTCATTTTTATTATATTGATATGTCCCCAGAGAGAGATTGGAAGTAACACCCAGTGGTGTAAGTCTATCCTGATATTTGTGAGTAACTAATCCAAATTATATTTCTTCATTCTAATATTGGATTGAGACAAATATATACCCAACTATTTTATTTTGTCCCTCACCCAGATAAGCCCAAGATGTTCAATATCCGCTTTTAGGGTATAGCTATTTAGTGGCTTTACTTCTGTTTTAGCTAAATTTAATTTGTAGTTAGAGAGGTCCCCAAACTTTTGGATAATGTTAAGGGTAGCTGGTATAGATATAGATGGGTAAGTCATGTGAAGCATAATATCATTGGCATACACCGATAATTTGTATTGAAAGTGGTTGATCTAAATACCGGATATCGCTATAGATTGATTAATCTTCCTAATGAGTGGTTCTAAAAATAAATTAAATAGATAAGGGGAGAAGGGGCAACCTTGCCTCATGCCCTGTTGGAGGGGGAAGGGTAACGACAGAACCCCATTACATAGTACCCGGGCAGAGGGATGTGAGTAAAGAATTTTGATCCAATGTATAAATTGCTTGGGGATACAATATCTCAGAAGCAAATCAAACAAGTACTCCCATGAGACCCGATCGAAAGCCTTTTCTGCGTCCAGGGATACCAAAGCTGGGGGGATATGGGAGTCCCTGGATGCAGAAATAAGATGGGAAATTTTTCGTAAATGATCTAATGAGAGGCATCCAGCCACAAAGCCAACTTGCTCAGGACTTATTAATGTATGCCAAACTTTGGCCTTCCTATTAGCCAAGATTTTGGCTAGAATTTTCTGGTCTACGTTTATGAGTGATATAGGGCGGTAATTCAGTAACAATGTAGGGTCCTTGCCCGGTTTGGGAAGCACCACGATGGTAGCCTCAGTAAGACTGAGGTCCAAGAGGCCATGTTTATAGATATAGTTGTATGTGTCAAGCAGAGTTGTACCTAATTAGGATTTAAAGACTTTGTAAAAGTTGGATATGTAGCCATCTGGGCCCAGTGCTTTATCAATAGGGAGAGCCTTGATAGCCTCATGTACTTCTTCTATATTTAGAGGGGCTTGTAGAAAGGCTATCTGGTGTTGGGACAGATATGGGAGGCCTATGTCTTGTAAAAAGAGGTCTAGTGCAGTACCATTAAAGGATAGGGGGAGCGTGAATAAAGAGATTGGTAATAGGATTTAAAACATGAAACTATTTCCTTGGGTGCGATATGGAAATTGCCTACTGGGTCTTGAACGGTTACTACTATCCTGTCTGTTACTTGTGCCCTGAGCCTTAAGGCTAAGAGTTTCCCTGCCTTATCCCTTTGTTGAAAATAAGTAACTTTTGATTTGAAGTGGAGGTGCTCAACCTTATCGCCAAGAAGAATATTATATCGGAATCAAAGACTTTCTAGTTTTGTGAATTCCATGGGGTGTGATTGGGAAGATAAGGATTGTTCTAAAGCTCTAATTTGTTGTAAAAGTAGTGAGGATTCTGATGAGATTTTTTTTTTCCTGATTGCGGCCAGGCGAATAATTTCTCCTATTAGTGAGCATTTCAGGGCACCCCATAACACATCTAGCTTAGGCATGGAAGGGGCATTAAACTTATGAAAGTTTTCTATATATTTTTGATGAAGGTCAGTTAAGTTCTGGGACCTTAATAGTTGAGGATTAAACCTCCAAACTTTGTCTTGCTCAACTGAGGAAGGCATGGACCACTGCAAGAGAGTTGGGTGGTGATCAGAGATCACTTTAGAGAGGTAGACACAACTTTGAACCCTTGCTAGATGCTCAATTCCCTACAGAAAGAAGTCAATTCTTGAAAATGTATTATGGGGCAGGGAATAAAATGTGAGGTCTCGAGTAGAACGAAAAAGGGTCCTCCATGGATCAACAAGGTCCATAGTGTTCATAAAATCTTTAAGAGCCAATTGTGTGGGGGTAGAAGGGATATATCTAGTTTTAGACCTATCCAGTGTATTGCAAAAAACTAAGTTCCAATCTCCACCGAGTAATATAGGGAGTTTGGACCAGGAGGCCAAACTAGTCATAAGACTTGTAAAGAATTGAGGATCATCTCCAACCGATCCGTAAACTGAACCCAATATCATTTTGGTGTGGCCTAAAATGGCTCTCAGTAATATGTATCTGCCTTGGGGGTCGCATGTCGACTGAAACAGCTGAAAAGGTATGCGGTGTGCAATTAGTACCACGACTCCACATTTTCAGGTGTCCAAGCCAGCTCCAATTGCATGTCCCACCCATGTTCTTCTTAAACTGAGAATTTGTGAATTGGGCAAATTAGTCTCTTGGATGAAGGCTACATCGGTATTAAGTTTATTGAGATGTAACAAAATGTTGGCTCTTTTAGTGGGAGATTGTGCACCTTTAACATTCCAGGAACAAAACTTTAGTGCTGCTGTCATAGCCAAACAAGATGGCGATAATAGTTCCGTGTCTTTAAGTCATCCTCAAGAAAGAAACTTACCTCGTAGAATATTCCATGATTACTAAGTGGCAACCCCACCACAGCCCCCCCTTTGATAATAACCACTGTATTTGAAAACAGCCAGTCCCCTTTAACCCAGTATCCCTTTCCATAATATATTGTAAGTGTAGGAAACTGAAACAGGAAAATGTTACCCCTCCAAGAACAAACTTACTAATTTATCCCCATCCCAACCCCTTCCCCTCCTCCTTTCCTCTTCCCACATCAGGGTAGATTATATACCAGAGAGGGAAAACAAAGTGGAGGGCTAATGTCTTTAACAGTTTTGAAACCAAAAACAATAATAGTAGTAGTTTCCAGTTTTTAACCCTGAACACCCCTTTGGGCTCCCATCCCACCCTGCACCAGTACATGGTGCACTGAATGAACTGCAGGTTTACCCAGGAGCTCTTGCTTCCCGCCCCAATCCCCAAACTCAATAACCAAAAAACATTGCTATTTATGTCTTTTTAGTAACCCCCCACAGTAATAGAAAGGAGGAGAAAAAGAAAAAAGAATTCTGCATTATTATAATCGTTAAGCACATCTGGCATGGAAAAAGGAAAAAAAAAGGAATGAAAAGATGAGAAAAAAATGGTGTGTTGTAGCATAGAAATAATATCAGTTATTGTGCAACAGCTGTTGCAATACAATCCTCTGCCAGGAGTAGCTTAATTAAATGCCTTTGATATGGCAACATAAAGAAGGCTTGATTATTCAGCCAAGTGAAAATGTGTGGGAGTTACTGCGGGTAACTGCCAACATGTCAGACTTTTATTGCAGAGTTATACTGCCGTCATGTGGCCTCCCTGAGTAATGCCCTTTTACAAATGGGGCTAGAAAAAGAAAGGAAGAGGGAAGTCTTAATACTGACTTATATTGATAGCAGTAGCAATATGCCAGTTGACGGTTTGTCAGGCATTCAATCTTTCTTAAAAAAAAAAAGAGAACCCCCGGGAGAAAGTAAAATACAAAAAAAAAAAAAAAAAAAGAAAACCCAAAGGAAAAAAAAATCAGCGAGCATCCAATCGCAGTTATTTCAGCTGAAATATTGCTGGCAAGATACTATGGAACCGGTCCTCTACAATGTGAGAAAGTTTGGAGTCTTCCAGAGATCCCAAAGACAGGACTCCATATGAATTCCCTGATTATATCCGAAAATTAACAGCCCCTCTATGATGAAAAAGCACACATTAAGGTAAGTCCTCTCCGACATTTCAATCGGCCAGGAACAATTCCGGGAACATTGTGTGTAGCAAAGGGGTAGCTAGTTGTGCTGTATCAAAGGGATGCCAGGTGTCAGCGTGTAAGACCATCAATCTGGAGGGGTACTGGACTTTATACTTGATGCCTGCGGCAATCAATTTCGATACCAGGGGATGGTATTCTGTATGGCGCTGTCTCACTGTAGCTGGGAGGTCCTGAGCCAGGTATAGCTGCTGACCCTCCCAAAGAACCTGCTGCAAACTTCTAACTCAATCCAAGATGTGAACTTTGTCAAGGTAATTTAAAAGCTTGATAATAACTGGTCTCAGGGGTTTACCACTCGCAGGTTTGGGGTGCAGCGACCGGTGGGCCCTCTCTATTATGTATGATGGATTATTTGGAGAGGGTCCAGCTATTTTTGCAAGTAACTTTTGGAAGAATAGAATAGGAGAAGCTCCTTCAGCTTCTTCTGGAAGGCCGAAGATAACAGTATTATTCCTCCTGCTTCGGCCTTCCAGGTCTTCTAGTTTGGACTTGACTTTGTGTAGTTGTTGTTTTAGGTTCACAACTTCAGGCTCCATTTTGCTCTTCCAGCTCTCCAGCAACGTGGTATGAGAGAAGACATCAGAAATAGCCTGATTAGTGTTGGAAAGCTCCCCTCTAAGAGATTTGATTTCAGTAGTGATGTCTTGCAGGGCAAGCTTGAATGGCTGTAGCTCCTCTAGAAATTTTTGCTCCGATAACGGAGTCGGCGCTGGTTGAGGTATCGCGGATGCTGGAGCCTTTGCAGGGCCTTTAGATCTTTTTGGTCCCTTCTCTGGGGTTTGTGGGGGTGTATATCGTGGGAGGGCCTGGCGCATTTCAGCCTCCATGTTACTGTTAGGCCCTAGTTTTAGCTATATAAAATGTTTAAGCTGCTCTCTATCTGAAAACTCCCCAAATTGCTAGAAACGCTATGGATGTCCGTTGAAATCGAATTTACTTCTTAAAGGAAGTTGAGTCCCATCCAAAAATGTATATTTAAATGAATACTGGAGGAATGAGATGGGAGCTAGCCCCCAGAGATGCTAGTCTTACAGAAGCATCACATGATCTCCCCTCAGTGAATGACATTCCAGCTAACCCGGAACAGCACTGTGGTTAAAAGTGAATGGTGCAATACCACTAATGCTGCTCTCCACGATATTGCACCATTCGTGCTATCCCAGGCAGAAGATAAGACCTCTGCTGGGACTGGGTTCGCTGAGCAGCTGCCATGGCTCAATGGACTGAGCCACTAAAGCAAGGAACCCAGGTGCTGCTTCTGGGACTGGATTTGATTCCCAGTCCCAGAAACTTTAATTTTTTACATGTTTTGTGCAATTTCGAGTTGAACCCCCCCCAGAGTTCAGAATCATTATTGGGTGGGGTTCGGGGGCACAGCCCCTGTAATTGGGGTTGTGGGGGGCAGAGGCCCCCACAAAAAACAGACTGATGCCGCATGGCAGAAATCACGCTCTATTGGCAGCGCAATTTTACCATGTGGCATAATGTCTTGTAACATTATGACCCCATGCCAAATCAGAATCCTATTTCATGAGAAAGGATCCTTGTTCAAGTTATGCTGTAGACTTCTATCCCAGTGGCGTGAATCAGAATCCTATTTCTTGAAAAAACAATCCTTGCTCAAGGTATGCCATAGGCTACAATGGTTATGCCACAAATGAGAATCCTATTTCATGAAAAAACACTCATCTTCGAGGTATGCCATTGACTACTATGACACTGCTGTGAATCACAATCCTATTTCAAGAAAGATGATCCTTGTCTGAGCTATACCATTGATTAGTCTGGTAGTATTGCGAATGAGAATCCTGTTTCATAAAAAAGGATGTTTGTTCAAGCTATGCCATAGGCTTCTATGCCAGTGGCTTGTATCAGAATCCTGTTTCGTGAAAAATAGAATCTGTCAGCAGATAAGGACCACCTCGCCCACCAAGTCTGCCCATTTCCCCTACTCATTTATACTATCCTTAAGTCAAGTGATACTTTTATGGAACCTTTTGGGCTTAGTGATTTAATTTATGATTTAATTTATTTTATTTTAGTTTTCTGATACCCTGTTCATTTTTTATACTAAACAACTACTGAGGATTGCTTAAAAGAAGCTTGTAGTGCTTTTTAGTGCTATAGTTTTTCAGGGCATAACAGCTGATTTGTACTTTTGGGTACCGGAGCACTATTTATAGTGCTCTGTGGTGAGCACCACTAACTAACTGAGCTAAAGTGCTGCTGGATGCTTGCAGGTGTGTGCTTGACTTTTAAATTTGTAAAGCATTTTGCCAGAGCACCTTTAAAAGAACGTTGTGGAGCCCTGCTAAATTCAAGTGGCAGGAGGAGGAGTTTTTTAATTCATGTCAGCATTGCTGAGAACTACATACTCGGGGGCTTAGTGATTTCATTTATTTTATTTTATTTTTCTGATACCCTGTTCATTTTTTATACTAAACAACTACTGAGGATTGCTTAAAAGCAGCTTGTAGCGCTTTTTGGTGCTATAGTCTTTTGGGGCATAACAGCTGATTTGCACTTCCGGGTACCGGAGAACTAGTTATAGCACTCTGTGGTGAGCAGGGCGAGCTCAAGCAGGGTGAGCGCGCGGCATCACACGCGAAGATGCGCGCAAACACATGCGCGTCTGCTTGTGTTTAGCATGTTTGGCTGTGTGAGCTGGTGTTACAGGGCCAAGTCAAATTATACTTTTACATAACCTTAGGGTATAGTGTGTGTGTTATCTCGGGTGAGTTGATTTGTGTTTTGGTTTCATGACATGGATCCTTTAATTCCTATGTTATCTAAATCTGCCAGTTCAAAACTAGGGAGTGAATACTCCACAATTATGACATTGGATGGTGAACTTGGTATTATATGCCAGTCATGTAGTATGTACCAACTAGTTAAATCTACATTAAATTTGACAAAGGACTTCATATGTACAAAATGCTGTGATAATAAACAGCTACATGATGATATTGCAATGTGCTTGGTTAGATTACAACAGTTAGAAGAAAGTCAATCTAACATGTGTGAATGTTTCAAAGCACTACACAGCCCCTCCCCTATAACAGAGACCACTGGTAATATGATATCCTTTCACACATCCACCTGCTTATCCTTGCATCCAACCCTGAATAAAGGTGTATGCTATAGTAATAATACTGGTAACGATCCATCAGTAACCAACAATGTCAGTATGGAAACTAATACTACTAGTTTGTTGAATAAAAAAGGGTCAGAGTGGAAGACTTCGAGAGTTTAGTGTCAAATTCTGACTGATCAGTGGGAACCAGTGCAAGGGCTTGTAAAAAGGGGCGTAAAGCTGATTAATTTAATCTCCTTATTCTCAATTCCTTTTCGGTACTTTCTAGTCTACCTGATACTAACTGCCCCACTCACACTCATATACAACATTCAAGTTGTCACACACCAGTTAGTGTAGTTGAACTTCCTACAACTACACTTATAGACTTTGGTTCCCAGCTAACTCTCAGTATACCAACTGGTGTATCTACATATCCCAACTGTAGGTCCAGTTTTATGTCAGCCATTACAGAACCCTTAAAAATAGTGATGGATACTTCTAATCTGAATCCATCCCAAATTAATATGGATCCCATGCTATCATCCAGTGCTCTCACTGGTTCTTTAACTGATCCCTGTTGCATACCCAACTCATCCCCTCTTACCACTGGGACTACAGCATCCATTACGGACACGTCTGGTTTAAACTCTCGGAGTCATTTGCGCCAAGTGCATGTATTGGGAGACTCTATCATTAAACACTTGGACAGGGAGATTTGTAATCCTGATAAATTATCAAGAACATGTTCTAGTTTTAGGGGTGCAAAGATTTCTGACTTCACTAAAATGGTTAATGATATACTCATTGACGCTGGTGATAACCCATTAGTTATTATCCATGCAGGAACTAATGATATAAACTGAAATAGTCCCTTACAGATCAAAAAAGACTTTGTGGCTTTAAATAATTTACTTACAGAGAGGGGATATACCGTATGCTTTTCTGAAATTCTTCCAGTCCCCAGGACAACGTATAACATGACCCATCATATTAGGAAAATTAACGATTGGCTATGGAAGTAGTGTCTTCAACAAAGTATATGTTGCATCCCACACTGGGAGAACTTTAATGGCAGGGAATCTCTCTTTAGTTGGGATGGCTTACACTTACGTAGGAAGGGAAGTATCTTACTGCGTAAATCAATTGGCTCTGTCATTAATAAATATTTAAACTAAATAGATTGGGGGAGAATGGGACAATTCCTAATTTTGTTAACCCAAAAGTGAATGCCAGTACTGGGAAATCGTTTAAAATTTTGTTCTTTAATGCAAGATCATTGAACTCCTTTAAAATGGTGGAGCTCACAGCAAAATGTATCCTACTGGATCTTAGTATCATTGCTGTTACACAGACTTGGTGGGATCCTTCATCAGCTTGGTCGAGAAACATCCCCAACTATAAACTTTATCATAAGGACAGATTAGATAGTAAAGGTGGTGGTGTATGTCTTTTTGTTAGAGAAGATGTCATTTCACATGAAATTTCTTCCTTTACTTCGACTGAATCATTATGGATCTCCATTCAACTTATTGATCATCCTAAATTCAGTATAGGGGTTTGTTATCAGCCACCTCCAGTGGATACCCAATATACTACTGAATTATTAAATACAATTTCAGATCTATCTCAGAACAATGATATTCTCATTTTAGGAGACTTTAATATGCTGGTATTAACTGGAATCTCAATATAGGTAATAATAACCATGATAAGTTATTTCTAAATTCAGTTACAGATCTGGGTTTGGATCAATTGGTTAAACAGCCCACATGTGGTAATAACATTTTGGACCTTGTAATAGTAAATGAAGTCTTCGACATCTCTGATATAAATATTATGGCTCCCACTGGCAATAGTGACCATAACTCCATATTTGTTAATATTCCCTTACAGATTCCCAAAATCAACAATAACACCCAATTTAGGGATTATAATAAAGCAAATTTCACACAGATTAATCAAGAATTAAAAAGAACTGAGTGGGGTAAAATATTTAAAGATAAAAATGTTAACGAAATGTATGAATGTCTGATCAATACTATACACCAACTAGAAGACAAGTATGTTCCTTTAAAACCAAAATATAACAACAAAGGTAAAATTCCTGTTTGGTTCAATAACACTATTAATAAACAAATAAAATTTAGGGAACGTTTATTTAAGAAACTAAAACGAAATCCAAGTCCATCCTTGAGACTTGATTATAAAACTGCCTTGTCTACACTGAAAAAGTTAATTAAAACTGCTAAGTTTAAATTTGATTTTAACTAGCACATTCTAAAAGTAACCAAAAATCTTTATACTCTTACATTAATGGCAATAGGTGTAATAACAGAAAAATAGGACCACTCTGTGATAATGGGATTGCCATAACTTCAAATAAAGAAATGGCTGACTATTTTAACAAATACTTTTGTTCTGTTTTTGATCAACCTACAAATCCCATAATCATCACTAATAGTAATGACTCCTTCATTCCTTCATTTCAGTTATCTGAAATTAAGAATTCATTATCCAATATCAAAAGATCCACTAGCTCTGGTCTGGATAATATTAATGCCATATTTCTTCTAGAAACACTGGATTCAATTATTACCCCACTTCAACTTTTATTTAATAAATCATTACTAGATTGTGAAATACCTGATGCTTGGCATACTGCCATAGTCACACCTATTTATAAAAAGGGGTTAAAGTCCAATGTCCAGAACTATCATCCGATTAGTATGATTTCCATCCTGGGAAAAGCTATGGAATGTTTAATCAAATGTAGACTGGAGAACACATTGGAACAACTTGATATTCATGATATATCACAACACGGTTTTAAATCTGGTTTTCTTGTACAACCAATCTTATATCATTCTATCAAAAGATTACTAAGTTATTGGATAATAACATTCCAGCAGATGTATTATTGTTTGATTTTAGCAAGGCATTTGATCATGTGTCACACTCCTTGCTAATCAACAAACTCCATAACTTGAGAATTTCTTCTCGATTAGTTAACTGGATATCTGAATGGTTATTTAATCGTACCCAATCTGTTAGAATTAATGGGGCTTTATCCTTTTCTGGTATTGTCACGAGTGGAGTCCCCACAGGGGTCCATGCTGGGACCTGTTCTGTTTAACCTCTTTATTCATGATATGGTTATCAACTCTAATAATTATTTATCAAAGTTTGCAGATGATGCAAAACTTGGTGGTAGAGATGACACTCTAGCTAACTTCAAACTTCTCGAACAACACTTGTATTCCATTGAGCAATGGGCCAATGAAAACTCAATGTTTTTTAACATTGATAAATGTAAAATTGTACCCTTGGTAGGAATAACCCATTTTACAAATATTACTTAAATAGGTAAGAGCTGGAAGCATCTAACTGTGAAAGAGATTTTGGTAATCTGGTCAACAACCGACTGTCATCAGGTGACCATTGCAGTAAAGTAGTCCAAACAGCTAACATAATTATGAGACAAATCAAAAAAAACTTTATTAGCAAATCTGAACACTACTTAGTACCCTTGTAAAGAGCTTATATTAGACCACACCTGGATTACGGTTCTCCCTTTTGAAGCCCTTACCTTAAATACAATATAAATCATCTTGAGCGAGTTCAAAGGAGATTAACTGAATCATCCCTATATTAAGTAATAAATGCCATGAGACTAGGTTTAGGGAGACAAAGCTTTATCCACTGTCAGTAAGAAGGCAAAGGAGATTTTCTTCTTATGTACAAGCTAGTCCATAATCCTATGCTGTTTAACATATGTGGGCTATCACCAGCCAATAAGAGAATTGTGGGAAGATTACACACCAAGCAATTAAAAATTGAGTGGGCTAATAACAAAAAAATATGACATTTTTTTCAATATAAGAGCAGCAAAATCCTAGAACTCCCTGCCTCTCACTATTGTAGAGGCAGATAACTTTGATTCCTTTAAAATTAGGCTTGATTCATGGCTACTCACTCAATAATTTGTTTTAATATCCCACTGTTGTGGGAGAACAATCCAGATGGGCCTTGTGCCTTCTTTTGTCCTATTTTTATCCAATAAATCCAGTAAATCCCACTCTCTCTTTGTGTACGTCTAACCTCCACTCATCTGTTGACATCACCCCTCTATGTCTGGCCCATGGTCTCTTGAATTTTTCTACTGTCTTTGCCTTCACCACCTCCTCAGGAAGGCCATTCCATTTGTCCACCACTCCTTCTGTGAAGAAGAACTTCCTCACATTACTCCAGAGTCTGCCTCTCTCCAACTTCTTATCATGACTTCTCATTCTCAAACCCTGTTTTGTCTTGAAATGATCACTCCATTGTACCTTGTTAATGTCCTTCAGGTATCTGAAGGTTTCTATCATATCCCCTCCTCCCTTCATTCTTCCAGTGAATACATGTTGAGGTCACTCAGCCTTACAGAAACATAGTAAATTTATTAGCTCCTCCATCCCCAGGTTAACTTTTGTCCATACCCAGGTCTCCTGCTGATTTGGAGACTGCAGATTTCAAACCCAAGCTGCAAGGGCCTGGCTCATCCATAGCCCAGTGCTCTATCCATTAGGCTGTGCTGCCAAAAAAGGATTCTTGCTCAAGGTGTACCACAGGCTACAATGGTACTGCCATGAATGAGAATCCCATTTCGTGAAAAAGCATTCTTCATCGCGGTGTCTCATTGACTACTATGGTACTGCCGTGAATCAGAATCCTACTTCGCAAAACAGAATCCTTGTTCATGGTATCCCACAATGCATTGCAGTGGCTCACAGCTTAGCAGCGATGACAGGAACACAACTGTGCAACAAACAGACTCAACAGTCACAGGATCAACCAGATATAAACATTAACAGTATAAACCACCTCTGCTACAGTATGTACAAGAATCATACAAAATCAGAGAAACCAGATTTTTAAAAGTTTATAAACTCAGTAGTAGCCTTGCTAATGGCCACTATGTTTTTTTCTTAGAATATCCTCGCTAAGCACTGCAATAGCCTATGGAACAGCAGAATACAACAAGACAGACAGCAGGTCCACAGCAACAACAACCAACACCATAGGAACCGAGAGATAAGCACAGCTAAAAATGTTTTTTCTTTTTGGTTTTTTCTCTTTTCCTTTTTTATGTTGATTGCGCGCATGCGCAAGAAACATATTGCGGAAGGTTTCTGCAGAAGCAGGTTGTGGAGGCATGGCACTGTTGTGCCCAATGCCCCCACAGCCTGCAAAGGCTTGTCCCCATCCCCCAATGCCGTGGCACTCTGCTGCTGACACTAGTTCAGCCAGCATGCCACAACTTTCTAAAAAATCAGCCGCTGCAATCAGGGGCCGCCTCATCATTGCAGCATCAGCCATCCGCTGCAATGAGGGAGCGACCCATCATTGCAGGGCGGGATGTAGGATGTCTGATATTGTTTGTGAACATGACGGCAGCTTGCCGCGTATTCACAAACAATATCTACCCCATGTTTATTTGCCGATGGTGGAGCCACTCCCATCGGCATACTATAACCCATCTTTGTTGTCTGCCAATGGGGTGCCCAATCCTCATCAGCAGAAAGAATCCTATTATGTTGTTTGCCAATGGGGGTGCCCAATCCCCATCGACATAAACAAATCTCCCCCTTTTGTTGTTTGCCGACAGGGTACCCAAACCCGTCGGCAGAAATGTATCCCCCCCTTTGTTGTTTGCTGATGGGGTGCCCAGTCCCCGTCAGCAGAAAGAATTCCCCCTTCTGTTGTTTGCTGATGGGGGTGCCCAATCCCCGTCGGCAGAAACTTATGCCCCCTTTGTTGTTTGCCAATGGGGTGCCCAATCCCCATCGGCAGAAATGAACCCCCTCTTTTGTTGTTTGCCGATGGGGTGCCCAATCCCCTATCAGCTACAGCTGCCCCCCCAAGCAAGACTCTGGTGGCACGACATGTCCCTCCCTGTAAAGGTGAAAACAGTCCCACGACGTCTGTTTTTTTTTTTTACCTGGAAAAAAGGAAACGGTCCCTCGTAGTCTACGGGCCCCTCTCCCACAATCCGCACCCATCCACTGTGCACCCTGCCTCCCCACACCCTCCTCACCCCATACTTACCTGTGGAGCTCAGCGCGACGATCTTCGGTGGACCGGAACACGTCTTCAAAGTCGACCGTGAACTGAGGAAATGCTGGTAAGCCAGTATAATGTAATGAATAGGGTTTTTTTCAACTTTAGTGCATATCTTAGGAATTTTTGGGAATTTTTTCACCAAATTTTCAACATGGGATTTTTGGGACCCCTCCTCATGAATTCTTGAACTGTCATGGCGTTAATCGGCCCGGAAAGGTGATTTCACGGTCATTGTGTGGAATCACCCTTCGGGGCTGATTAACAAAATGACAGTGCCAGTGTTCATGAGGTGGGCTCTCAAAAAGCCTATGTTGCAAATTTGGTGGAAAAAATCCAAAAAATGACTGTTTTATGAGCGTACATTACGCAGCTGCTGCGTACGCCATACTTAGTGAATTTATAATATTCTCTCACCAGATTTTCAACATTGGCATTTGTTACACCTCCTTGTGAGCAATACAGCTTGTCATTGTTGACATCCTGGCAAAAATGTGTTTTCGCACTTCTGGCACAGAATAGCGTGGTCGCTGTGGGAAATCAGTGTTCAGGACAGATTAAGAAAATGACTGTGACACTGTTCATGAGTAGAGGTCCTAAAGTGCCTATGTTGAAAATTTGGTAATGATACTCCATAAAATGACTGTGTTACGAGCGTGCATTGCGCAGTTGGCATGCACACTCATAGCTTCGTGAATTTATAATATTTTCACTCCAGATTTTCAACATTGCTATTTTCCCAGACCTACTTATGAACAGTGCAGCTGTCATTTTTCCCATTCTGGCCAAAATGTGTTTTCACACTTCTGGTGCAGAATACAGTGTTCGCTGTGGGAAATTACTGTTCGGGACAGATTAAGAAAATGACAATGATACTGTACATGAGCAGAGGTCCTAAAATGCCTATGTTGAAAATTTGGTGATGATAGCCCATCAATTGACTGTGTTACAAGTGTGCATTGTGCACTTCATACACACCCTTGTAACTTCGCAGATTTGTGATGTTGTCACACCAGATTTTCAACAGTGCCATTTTTCCACACCTCTTTATAAGCAGTACAGCTGTCATTTTTCACATCCTGACCGAAATGTGTTTTCACAGTTCTGGCGCAGAATAAAGTGGTCACTGTGGGAAGTCAGTGTTTGGGACAGATTAAGAAAATGACAGTGGCACTGTTCATGAGCAGAGGTCCTAAAATCCCAATGTTGAAAATTTGGTGACGAAACTCCATAACATGACTGTGTTACAAGTGTGCGTTGAACTGTTTCAACGCAGCTTTGTAACTTCGCAAATTTGTAATACTGTCATGCCACATTTTCAACAGTGGCATTTTTTTACAACTCTCTATGAACACTACAGCTGTCATTTTTCACATCCTGGCTAAAATATGTTTTTGCACTCCTGCCGGACAATAGCACGGTCACTCTGGGAAATCAGTGTTTGGGACAGATTAAGATTGACCGAGTGACAGGGGGGAGTGACTGAGCTCAACCTGGCTCTGTCGGGACTGCTGAAGATTTGTTTGTGGACAGGCAAAGGCCCCAACACAAGAGCCCAGTACAAAAGGGCAGCCTGCAGCACTGGGAGAAACAGAATGAGTGAGGGAGGGGGAGTGAACGAACTCACCGAAGTGCTGTCAGGACTGCTGTGGATTTCTTTGTGGGAAGAAAAAGGCGTCAATACAGGCAGGTGCCCAGTACAAAGGCCAGCCTGCAGCGGTGGGAGAAACAGTATGAATGGAGTGAGACAGGGACTTAGTGAGCTCAGCGGAGCTCTATCAGGACTGCTGGGATTTCTTTGTGGAGCAGAAAAAGGCGCCAATGCAGGCAGGAGCCCGATACAAAGGAAGCTTGCAGTGCCAGGACAAACAGAATGAGCGATGAGAGAGGGAGACTGAGCAACCTCAACAGAGTTCTGTCGGGACAGCTGCGGATTTCTTTGTGGACAGACAAAGGTGCCAACACAGCCGGGAGCCCCTTACAAAAGCGCAGTCTGCGGCGCCAAGAGAAACAGAATGAGTGAGTGACAGAGCAGTGGTGAGCGACCTCAACGGAGCTCTAGTGTGACTGCTGCAGATTTCTTTGTGGGCAGAAAATGCGGCAACACAGGCAGGAGCCCAGTACAAAAGGTCAGCTTGCACCGCCTGCAGAAATGGAATGTGAGAGTGACAGAGGGGGAGTGAAAGAGCAAGCTCAGTGGAGCTGTGTCGTGACTGCTTCAGATTTCTTTCTGGCCAGAAAAAAGCCACCAGTGCAGGCAGGAGCCTGGTACAAAAGGGCAGCCTGCAGTGCCAGGAGACACAGAACGAGCGAGTGAGGAAGGAGGAGTCAGTGAGCTCAACGGGGCTCTGTTGGGACTGCTGCAGATTTGTTTGTGGGCAGAAAAAGGCAGCAATGCATGTAGGGGCCCAGTACAAAAGGGCAGCCTGCAGTGGCAGGAAAACCAGAATGAGTGAGTGAGTGAGTGAGCTCAACAGAGCTGCATTGTAACTGCTGCAAATTTCTTTGTGGGCATAAGAAGGCAACAACGCAGGCAGAAGCCCAGTAGAAAAGGGCAGCCTACAGCGCTGGCAGAACAGAATGAGCGGTGAGAGAAGAGCAGTGAGTGAGCTCAACGCAGCTTTGTCGGGACTGCTGCAGATTTCTTTGTGGGCAGAAAAAGGTGCCAACAGAGGCAGGAGCCCAGTACAAAAGGGCAGCCTGCAGCGCCAGGAGAACCAGACTGAGTGAGTGAGACAGGAGGAGTGAGCAACCTCAATGGAGCTCTGTTGGGACAGCTGTGGATTTCTCTGTGGGTAGAAAAAGCCACCAACACAGGCAGGAGACCAATACAAAAGGGCAGCCTGCAGTGCCAGGAAAAACAAAATGAGCGAGTGAGAAAGGGGGAGTGAGCCACCTCAGTGGAGCTCTGTCGGGACAGCTGTGGATTTCTTCCTCAGCAGAACAAGGTGCCAATGCAGGCAGCAGCCCAGTACAAAAGAGCAGCCTTCAGCACTGGGACAAACAGACTCAGTCAGTGACAGAGGGCCACTGAACGAGCTCAACAGACCAACGCAGATCAACATTCGGCATTGACAAATGCTTGTTCTTTTTAGAAACAAAAAGCAGTATAAAATATGAAAAACAGTTAATTTTATGATAAAGCCCAGTTGTAAAACAAATGAATACCCTATGCTATATCTCTCAAAACAGGATGCATTGTTTAAAAATTGGGTGGAACCTAAACAGGAAAAGGCACAAAGCTTCAAATCACTGGTCAGTTTTACTGTAGAAGAAGCAGGAAGTGTGCCAACTTGCTTCTACACTGCTGGTTGTACTGCAAGTCTACTGTAAGTGCCCACTTTTACAATTGATTTATTTTATTGTTATAGCCAGCTAGCTCTTCAAAATATACATTTTTGCAAAATAGATTTTTAAGTTCTTTTTTTTTTTTTTTGACAACTATTTTTCGGGCACCCTCCGACCAGGGCATCTCTCAGAGGTGCCCTCTCTGCTCAGTTCCTCTACTCCACTCCTGAAGCCTCTCCTGTCCAGCCCCCATCCCACTCAGACATTCCAGTCCCCTGGATCACCCTGCAGTGGAGGGCCCGCCTCTCCTACCTGGCAGCCTTTCTGTGATTAGAGGGTGAATCTGGGGGGGTTAGCCATGCTGTTGGAGGAGATGGCCTGGCATTGTGGATGTGAGGACTGGTCACTGGAGCCCTTGTCGCCTCCCTAGTCTGCGGAAGATTTTTGATGCTTATGTTTCCCCTGCAGAACTTGGATGTGCAATGATTTCAGCTGTCACAGCCTGCTGATGTCTGCCACTGTTCAACCCCCACACTCCTGTGAGTGCTGCCTTCTTCCTGCACTGCCTCCATCTAACATCAGGGACCACCCAAGAGTGGTGCTATCCCCTGATCCCTCCCTAGGAAGGGAGAGCAGTCCTCCAGATGCTCAATCCCTTCCTTCCCCTGCCAACCCCTGATGGCTTGGGCTTGTTCCTGAATCTGAGTTGCCGGCATGGCATGAGGTGTGGCGTCCAGCACCTCAACCCTCAGCACCACTGGGCTGGCTGTAGATTTTAAGTTCTAACAGACACTGTAATGGGCTGACACTTCCTTCTCAGGTGTCAGCTGATGTCAAATCCTCATTTTATCACCTGAGGAATATCACCGGGATTATGCACCTTGTTCCATCCAGTGATCTCCCAACTTTGGCCCATGCTTTCATGAGCTTGGGCCTTGACTAATGTAACTCCCTTCACCTAGGGGTTCCTGGGGTAGATAGCTGCCTCTTGCAGCTGGTGCTGAATGGTGCAGCCAAGTTATTGTCTGGATCATCTTCACCCAGCCATATTTCCCCTATGCTGTGCACTCTACACTGGCTGCCTGTTCAGTGGTGGATCACCTTTAAAGTCACTTTCCTGACTTATAAAATCCTACATGGTTTGGGCCCCAGTTACTTGCAAGAGCTTCTGCATCCCTACTGCCCCTCTGACCACTCCACTCAGCCAATGAGGGATTTCTAGAGATTCCTGGGGTCCACTTGAAGACGTCTGGGGCTCGGGCATTTGCCTTTGTTGCCCCTACCATGTGGAATTCTCTACCTCATTGGATACGAGAGTGCCAGACAGTGGAGAGTTTTAAAATCACTCTTAAAACACACCTGTTCCAGCTGGCCTTCCCTGATTTTTGATCTAGTATTTCTGACAGGGTATTTGGATGTGTACATTTACTGATATCTGTTAACAACTTTAGAGTGTTTTAAAATGTTTTAAAGTTTTAAGATTGTACAGCTCTTTGGTATTTATGAATTGCGCTTGCAAGTAAAATGTATTATTATTATTACTTTCCTATCTAGTAACAAGTGTATCAAAATTGTCTTAAAAAAGAGCCTGATGTGCAGCTTACCACCAAGAATGCCAGCTCACAAGGAAGGGAGCACACAGTGTAAGGGCGTATACATAACAATATGCTCACCAGTAGGATCACAGAATACAAAAATGTGTATGAAAGGTGGTCAATGAAGTATCAATGAATACCAATCAAAAGTTACATTCTGTGTGCTGCAAACTGTTGTTTTAATTGGCACAGCCATAACAATGCCAGCCAATGCAACTTGATAAAGAAAACTGTTGCTACCTGACATAGCATATTTTATCTGCACAGTTAGAAACACAGTGTCTCTGACTCATTTCTCACGGGTTGTTGAGAGCCACAGACACGTACCTGAGATACTGTAGCTGTCACTTTATCTGTCTACAAAAAGACACAGGATGGCAGAGGAGGGAAGGGAGTTGAAATTGCAGTACAAGAGCTGCTAGCTGCACAATCTAGCAGACTTGATAGACCATAAGGCCTTTATCTGCTGGCAATTTCATATGTTCATATATTCATAAAGCTCCAGGAAAACTGTTTGTATGGTTGGCAGTTCCTTGATTCATATGCATTGCAGTTTGCTCAAGCAAGTCATTTTGGGAATGATTTGCACTTGCCAAACTGCAAGGCATACTGGTTTGGTAAAGGAGGCATGAGATGGAAGCTGCTCATGCCAACCATGTACCAAATCCTGGACACCTACCCTCGGCCAGACATACTGCTTATCCATCTCATAGATAATGTTCTGGGTGACAAAAGATAGATAGACTCAGTAGTCAAAGGTAAATCAGCTTTAGCTGTACTTGGAAGAATGTTACCTGACTGTAAAATTCTGTTTTCAGATATTACAGAGTGTGTGATCTGGAGGGCAGATCAACATATGTATCTGCTTGACAGATCTCGTAGAAAGGTGAACATTCACATATCTGGCTTCCTTCACAATTTGGGAATGCACGTTGTTCACCACCCCCCAAATTAAATATTTCAAAGATTGGCTGTACCTAAAAGATAGTGTGAAGTTCTCAGGTGCTGACAATCGCTTTTTCCTGGGGGCCCTCCGACGTGGCATCCAAGTGGTGCTCAGATGTGCAGTATGTCACACCATCAGTGAAAGCCTACAACAAACAATGGCTCTTTTAAGAGCTGACTCTTACTTGGTTAAAAAATTGATGAGATACACCTACACACACACACACACACACACACACACACACACACACACACACATATGCATGCATGCACACATGTGCACACACACAACTGATATAAACCTACATTTCTTTTGTACAACATTCATCACATAGCAAACAACCCATTGTTGCAGAGATCTTAACCATCACATCTCACCTGCTGCCACACAGCCAGCATGGGGTTGACAGCAATCCTGGGGCATTGTGGGTTCCCAGGAGAGGTCTATCAAGCAGCCAATAGACTACTGTCCTGCTTTGTGGGAAGGGTATTATACTGTCCACCACATGTCTATCTTCTTGTGGAGGTTGGGTGAAAGGCAGCTTGGAGTATGACTTCATGAGATGTCGGTAGGTAGGTAGGTAGGTAAAATTTTTATTCGTACAAAAAATGAATATGGATAACATCACTGAGCAGAGGCTCATTTACAGTGAGGTCCAGAAGACCTAATCCAGTTACTCTTACATTGATTAAACAAAATACATTAACCACAATACAATATAACAAGACTTATACAGATAACATTTGCAGCTACATTTCTGAAATATCATATTTTCAATTATAACAGTCAATACAAATAGCACTTACACAATACAAATAAGATACAGATAGTCATTATTTTATATACCCCCTTGTAATCTATATACCATTACTTATAATAATTAATTCCTATTTCCTTACTTCTCAACTATACCAGTTCCCCCTTCAATATTTGTATAATTAATGTACCAGTCTTTATTTAGTTTTATCTGAATTTCTCTATTCACAGGTCTTAACTTCCCAGGTAATTTATTCCACAATTCGGGCCCAAGGCATGCAAAATGTTTTTTCCCCCCAAGACTGTTTTTCGTTTTGGTACCACACATTCCAGACTAATTGCAGAACATAATTCCCTATTCAGTATTTTTAAACCAATACCCTCTCCAATATAATCAGGGACTTTCCCCAAGATACATTTTGTCATAAATATAATTGTACTTAGGATTCTCCTTTGGGGCAACGAGACCCAATCTAACTTCCTATACAACTCTAATCTATGTGTCATTTTTGGTGCCCCTAGTATAAATCTTGCCAATTTATTATACATAATGTCCAACTTATGCAACTGCCCTTTTATGGCACCCATATAAACAATATTTCCATATTCCAATATCGGTAGTGCCATTACAGTCACTACAAGTTGTCTAACCTCAGGGGACATATAATCTCTAATTCTATACAAAGATCCTAGATATTTCTATACTTTTTTTAATGTATTCTCGATATGAATGTCCCAATTAAGATATCTATCTAAGTAAACCCCCAAGTATTTATAATTATCTACTTGTTCCAATATAGTACCAGTAAAAGTCACAATTTGAAGTCTATTTTGTTCAGTTTTAACCCCATTGCCCTTATGAAATAACATAACCTGTGATTTTTTCATTTAGAACTAATTTAGAGCTCAGCAAAAATTCCTGTACATAATCAAACGCTTGTAATACTGACTGAGATTGAACCTAGTGATGATCCAGCTGCATAGATAATTGTATCGTCAGCGTATAAATGATACTGTACCCCCATTGTACAAAATGTAATTCATTCATATATAGATTATACTGGATAGGGCTGAGTATGGATCCCTGTGGTACACCCGAGACTGTTTCTCTCAGTACCGAAGACCAATCCTTTATGGTTACTTGTTGTTGTCTTGATTCCAAATAGTTTCTAAACCAATTTATCACTGTCTCTGATATACCACAGGTTCTCAGTCTGGACAGGAGGATGCCATTGTCCAAGGTGTCAAATGCTTTTGAAAGATCAATAAAAATAGTTCCCACTGGCATCCTCCTGTCCATACATTCCACTATGTCTCCTGTAACCTTTAACAGGGCCATAATGGTTCCATGCTCTGGCCTAAATCCCAACTGAAACTTATTAAGTGAATTTTTCCTTCTTAGAAAAACCTGCATTTGTCTTGCCACAATTTTTTCCAGAATTTTTGGTATGGTTGGTAATAAGGAAATCGATCTGTAGTTTTGTTATAAGCATTCTAGATCCTGACTTATAAACAGGTATTAGTCTTGCAGTTTTCCAGATTTTAGGTTTTTCCTCATGTGCAAGAGACATATTAAATAGATTTGCCATTGGCTGATCTATAATAGGAGCTATACATGTTAATAATATATTTGGAATTCCATCCATACCTTCAGATTTATTTGTATTGATTTTAAGTAACTGTTCTCTAACTTCCTTACTGGTTATTGGGGTAAATGTAAACTGCATTTGTTCATTCTGTTGTACATTTTCTTCTCCTAACTAGTTCTTCTCAGTTTTTATTGTAAGTACTTGATTTGAAGTGTTCAATCCAATTTTTAGTGCATCTGTACCCATGTTGATAAAAAAGATTAAATGCATTTATTACTCCACTTCCTAGATCCATTTTAACTTCATCAATCAAAAATTGGCTAGGATAACCCACTTTCTGTCCCTTTTGTAACTTGTTTATGTACTCCAAAAGGCCCTCGGATTCTATATTACTTCTTTATATAGTTTATCATTACAATAAACTTGTCTAGCCTTCCGCACCTTTTTAGTATATACATTCCATAGCTGTTTAAATTTAATCCATTCCTGGTTTCCTTTTACTAATTTAGCTTTTTTCCATGCCTTATCTCTGGCTTGTTTAATTTTATGTAATTCAGGGCCATACCATGGTGCATTATTTGATTTAACATGTCTGATCTTTATTGGGGTGTGTTTATTACAAATGTGTATAAAATCTTTTTGAAACATATCCCATGCATCCGCCACATTAGAGACCAGCTCCATTCTTTCCCAATTATACCCTTCCAATTCCTGCATAAATTCAATGTAGTCAAAATGTTTATATGTCCTAATATATATAATATTCTTAGGTTCTCTTCTTATCTTCTGTTTTCTTATACAAAAAATCATCTGATGATCAGACATTGTGTCAGGCAGTTACTTATCAGGATTTGTAGTAAATATAAGATCCAATATAGTTGAATTTCCAGAGTTTTTTTGTATTTAATCTAGTTACTTCTTTTATAAATTGGGTTAATCCCAAAGTAGTGGCCATATCAGTTAAGCCATGATGAGTTTCTATTGTACCCCAATCAACATTTAAATCTCCAGTTACCAATAATTCATGTGTAACTAATAGTTCTTCAAGATCTCTTGCATTTATTCAAAAGCTACAAATTTACTTTTTGATGGATGATACATACCAAGTAGTAGTACAGGTTTGCTAAATGGGAATTTTATTTCTAATGGGAGAATTTCTGTTCCACTCCACTTATTTAAACTGTCCAGTTCCTTTATGTCAATCCAATCTCTAACATAAATTGCTACCCCTCCTCCTCTTTTGGATCTATCTTTTCTCCACACATTAAATTTTTCTAATGCTATATCTTTATCTTGGATCCCTATGTGCAACCTGATTCAGTTATTATTGAAATATCAGGTTTATATTGTTCTACCCATTCTCTCAAGGTTTTAATTTTTCTAAACAAGCTACAAATATTAATATGCACAATCCTCAAACCTTTTTCCTTTAACATTTTTGCAGTCCAATCATTATTTATATCAGATAAGAGTCCTGGGTTTAATTGGACATCTCCACACATCATCAGGCCCAAAATGATCATCAATTTACTTAATCCACACACCTTGGAATATCTTAATATCTTAATCTTCCTCTCTTAATTTGTTGTTTTGTACCAAGACCCTCCAATAATGAATTTCACCCCCACGTGTCACATGTCATGGCACATGTCAGAACATGACATGCAGCAGCATGTGCCAAGCACATGGACGCCAATACACACCACATCTCCAGGACTCTCCACAACACTGCTGATGGTTGAATGATTGCAGACACTGTCAAGTCCTGCTGCCAAGAATCTAGAGTTAGCACCCAAATCTGCACCCACTCATTAGTGGAGTCTGAAGACACCTCAGCAACCCCTCCAGCAGTGTGGGGGGTAGGGGGCAGAACTAGCTGAGTGGCCCAGGCACTGCTACCTACTGGTGGCCGGACCTCTGCATCCAGCCTGCTACCCCCTGACCAAGGAAAGCTGACACAAGCCCAAACTAGGCTCTCCACTTCAGCTGAGTGGCCCTGGCACTGCTACCTACTGGTGGCCGGACCTCTGCATCCAGTCCACCACCCCCTGACCAAGGAAAGCAGACACAAGCCCAAACCAGGCTCTCCACTTCAGCTGAGTGGCCCTGGCACTACCTACTGGTGGTCAGACCTCTGCATCCAATAGTTTAAAGAGCAACCACACTTGTTCTAGCTTCCGAGGGGCCAGAGTATCTGACATTATCTCCATGATGCCTAAAATTTTACAAAATGTGGGGAAAATCCACTGGTTATCATACATGCCAGTGTTAATGATATAAACTACACCCCATTTAATCAGTTACAACAGGACTATGTGGCATTATGTACAGTAACCTGTTACTTGATAGGGGATGCTGTGTATGTATATCTGAAATTCTACTTGTCCCAAGAGCAACATCTATCATGATGCAGAAAATCAAAGCCCTAAATGAATGGCTGAGAAAGTGGTGTTTTAAGCAGTATATACCCTGTATTACCCACTGGGAATCATTTTCAGATTGTTCTTCCTTGTTTTGCTGGGACTGTTTACATCTCAGTTGTAGGGGTAGTACACTTATGGGGAACAGTATCACTAAAATCATAAATCATTGTTTAAACTAAAAACAGTGGGGGAGAATGGGTCTATTCCCAAGTCTCTGAATACTTACCAAAATATTATTACAACTAATTGTAAATTCCTAGCTTTGAATGCAAGATCTTTAAACCAACTCAAATTAGCAGAACTCAAAGCCAAATGTAAAACTTTAAATATAGGTGTGGTGGGAATAACTGAAACTTGGTGGGATGCATCCTTAATTTGGTCCAGAGAAATTCCAGGTTATAAGTTATATCATAAAAACAGATTAGATAAACAAGGCGGTGGAGTTTGTATGTACATACGAAATGATATTCCTTCTTTTGAAGTGTGTTCTCCCTTTCTTTGGAAAGTATATGGGTTAAAATCTTATTGAAGGAGCAGTCCTATATAACTATTGGTAACATCTATCGACCTCCATCTGCAAATTCAGATTACACAACTGATATGTTTAAAGAAATTACACATTTTCAGAATCTCAAGATACTGTAATATTTGGTGACTTTAACCTCCCTCATTTAACTGGGACTCATTCTCAGGACGGTCCTGCGAGAAAGGACTAATAGATGTGGTAGTTAGTACTGGATTACAGCAACTTGTTACTGAACCCACCTCGAGGTCCTAATATTTTGATCTATTATTTACTAACATAGAGCAACAAATTAGCAATTTACAAATTTGGGATCCACTTGGGACCGTGATCATTCATCTATTCTTTTTGAAATTCAACAGTTTAAAACTACACAAAGGAAGTTATACTGTACAAAAAATTATAATAGAGCAAATTTTTCTAAAATCAATGAATACTTTTAAAACATAAACTGGGAATCTAATCTTCTTAATTGTACAACACAACAAGCTTGGGACTTTTTTAAAAACATTGTACATTATTTGGAAAATACCTTTATTCCATCTAAGAGGAAATTTAATAATAAATGAAAAATTCCCTTGGTTCAACAAGACAATTAAAAATCAGATTAAAATAAAAATTAAACTTTTTAGGAAACTTAAGAATAGTTCTGTTACATTTAAAACTACTCTATTACATAAATACAGACTATCTGTGAAAAACTTAAAAGATTCTTTTAAATTGGCAAAATATAAGCTAGAATTTAAACTAGCTCACACAAAAGACTGTCACAAATCTCTTTTCTCCTATATAAATAGTAAAAAAGGTGTATCAAGGACCACTGGTCCCATTACAACCAATGGCTCTTCTCTATCTGATATAGAAACCTCAAATCTCTTTAATAAGTACTTTTGTTCTGTCTTCTCTCAAAAATCACCTATTTGTACATTTAAAGTTCACCACATAGATTATCATAGGTTCTATCCAACTGACACTATACAGGCTATCAAAAAACTAAAAAAAAATACTAGTCCGGGCCCAGACAGTATTCATCCATGGTTTCTGATCGAAACCTCAATAAATGTTTCTATACCTTTGTCAATTACCTTCAACAAATCCTTACAAGAAAGCATTGTACCAAATGATTGGCATTCAGCAATAGTTACTCCCATATTTAAAAAAGGCAATAGAGGTTCTGTGCAAAATTATCATCCAATTAGCCTGACCTCAGTGGCTGGTAAATTAATGGAATGAGTAATGAAGTCTCTAATAGATCAAGATTGTAAAAAAATAGGAATTTATGATTCAAATCAGCATGGGTTTACTCCCAAGTATTCCTGCACCACCAATCTGATATATTTTTACAATAACATAAGTACTTTACTAGATGTGGGTATCCCTACTGATGTAATTCTTTTGGACTTTAGTAGAGCTTTCGATAAAGTCTCACATGAAAAACTCATTACTAAAATGCACAATCTAGGTTTGTCACCTGATATTGTCAACTGGACTTTAAACTGGTTGACAAATCATTCTCAGAGAGTCAGAATTAATGATATCTTGTCTGATTTGGGTAGTGTGACAAGTGGTGTACCACAGGGGTCGGTCTTGGGACCAACATTGTTTAATATCTTTATCAGTTATTTACAAACAGGGCCAAATAACTTCATGGCTAAATTTGCAGATGATTCTAAATTGGGGGGCAAGGTTAATAATCAAGAAAATATGTCTGCATTAAAGAAGGATTTGGAAAAATGAACACTTTGGGCAAATGAAAATCATATGCAGTTTAATCAAGACAAATGTTTAGTAGTGCATTTCGGTGTAAATAATCCCAAAACGATATATTATATAAACGGACTACCACTTCACCCATCAAATTGTGAAAAGATTTAGGGATATATGTTAATAATAAACTTACATCAAATGATCACTGTGTTAGAACTGCTTGCATGACCAACAGACTTTTTTGAGGCAAATAAAATGCACTTTTGTTAATCGTACTGAACAATGCCTTATTCCATTGTATAGGGCGCATACATTAGACCGTATCTAGACTATGGCTCCACTTTCTGGAATCCAAACCAAAAAGGTATAGTAATTCTTGAACAGGTTTCAAAGGAGAGTAACTAGAATGATTCCAAGATTAACAAACTTGGACTATCAGAACAGATTAAAGTTACTGGTCTCTCTTTCTCTCTTCAAACTAGAAGATTAAGAGGTGATATGCTTATGGTTTTTAATTTAATAAATTCACCAGATCTAATGGAAAAATGTGGTCTAACACTCTCCAAAAGGAGACATGTTCCGAGACTGCATAATAAACAGCTCGAAGTAAAAACTTATAAAACCAGCAAAAGGGGAAACTTTTTTCCAGTAACAGCAACCATTGTATGGAACACCTTGCCACAAGAATTGGTAGAGGCAACTAGTGCCACTGTCTTTAAAAACAAATTAGATGTTTGGTTGAGGGATAATAGATAAATAATGTCCCACGTAGTGTGGGGAACAGTCTCGATGGGCTCTGGCCTTCTTCTGTTCTTTCATACCAAGTAATACCCAGTAAAGTAATCCAGCCCACCACCCCCTGACCAAGGAAAGCAGGTACATTTGGTCAGCTCCTAGCTCGGAGCTGTCAGGCTTCAATCCCCATAATTGGACTGGCTCCTGTGGACTGTGGCTGCTTCCCGAGTGGATGCTGCAGATCCCCACTGAGAAAGGAAGCACACAAGGTGCCTTTTTCAAAACACAGCTCAGCCACTGCCTTGCTGCACTGCTCTCTGGACAATTTTTTCTGCTGAATTTGCTGCTTATGTGGAAATATATATATATATATATATATATATATATATATATATTCTCTCCTCCTGGAATTTTCGGCTATTTAGCCTGCCGTATTAGCTAGGCCTGACTTCTATATAGCTTATGTCTTGCACTACTGAATATTTCTACTGCTTAAACATTTTACCTTTAAACTATTGCACTGTAAATTTAGGAATTGCCTAGCAGAGTTGCAATGAACTTTAACTGACTGACTGACGTTTATATAGCTTACTGCTTGCACTACTGAATTTTTTCTGCTAATTGCCCAATATTGTAAAATAGCTAGAACTAACCACTGCCTGCTGTTTGCTGTGCCACACTTTTCCCATCACAGTTCCTCTGATTCATCCTTAGACTGCCTTCTTTGCTTTCCTATTTTCTCTTGCTTTTTTCCCTTTTGTATTTCTTTCTCTCTACTCCCCACAATGTTTCTTTGCCATCTACTGGACCCCTGATTCCCTCTCCTGACATCCCCCTGAACCAACACATTCTGTAAATGTTGCCTGGCATTGTGGACCATCTTCTCTACCCATTCCTGACTACCCTGAGTCCTCTCCACCACACGCCTCCTTCCCAGCTCTCCCTGGTCTCATTGAAGTTGCCTCCCCTCAACCTCCTGAATCAGCCTTTTGTTTTGCTAAATTAAAACCTGGCACCTTTTACCAGACCTCTCTGCAGAACCTTTCTCTCCCACTATTTGCACCTACTCCTGCCCTAAGCACTAAATTACCCAGGGCCCTCCCACCAATTTACTTGACCTTTGTCTCTGGCTTTTTAACTAACGGCCCACCCTTTTTTTCTGCTCTGTTTTAGACACAAGCCCAAACCAGGCTCTCTACTTCAGCTGAGTGGCCCTGGCACTGCTACCTACTGGCAGCCAGACCTCTGCATCTAGTCCGCTATCCCCTGACCAAGGAAAGCAGGTACGTTTGGCCAGCTCCTAGCTCGGAGCTGTCAGGCTTCAATCCCCATAATTGGACTGGCTCCTGGGGACTGTGGCTGCTTCCCGATTGGATGCTGCAGATCCCCACTGTGAAAGGAAGCACACAAGGTGCCTTTTTCAAAACACAGCTCGGCCACTGCCTTGCTGTACTGCTCTCTGGACAATTTTTTTCACCGACCCCCACCCTCCTCCCTCCTTTATTAAGTACACTTCCCCAGTGATCCACCCCCTAAGGCCTCCACTAGTCAATTACAGCAACTCCTTAAAGGGCTCTCCTTTCTGTAACTTCTTAAAGGGGTGATCCTCTCTTGAGCTCAAATAACTTATCATCCTCAATGCATCTGGTATCAAGTGCATTGACACTGACTATGGTCCTCCTCCTACTTCCTACACCAGCTCCACCTCATTTAGGACCATCACCCTTCATGCATAGTACCCTCCCTCTTATCTGCAACACCTCTACCAGACCCCTCAATGCTCGATCACCTCTCCCCCTCAGTAACCCCACACATTTCCACCCCCATCTCTTACTTCCCACTCATACCTTGGTCTCTTCTCCTCAATGTCTTTCCCACCCTTCATACTCTACCCACCCTGCACCCCAGCACCTAGCCCCATGTCCAGTCACAAGAGGAGATGCCACAATCACTACCATGCTGTGATGTGCCTAATCACCCTCCTGTTGCTTCTATCAGGTGACATTCATCCAAACCCTGGCACCATGCCCAACCTTAAGAACAAGCCTGCCCAGGCTCAAGAACTCCACATAGCTTCTATGAATATTTGCAGCCTCCTTAAGAAGGATGCTGCATTCCAATGCTGGGTTACTCAGCACCAGCCAGACATTGTCGCACTCATCAAAACCTGGTTATCCAAATCCACCCATGACTCCTACATCTCCCTCCCTGGTTACACCCTTTTCAGGGAAGACTGGGTGGGTAAGCGTGGAGGTGGTTCTGCTGTCTACATGCGTGACTCCCTCCTTGGACATGCACTTCCAGCAACCAAACTTTATAATGGGGCACAAGCCCTCATGCTAAAAATCTCCCCCAACCCTGGTAAGGGCCCACTCTTTCTCACCGTTGCCTATATTCCCCCCAGAAAGCCAGACCTCACCATTCAGGTGCTTGCTGACTATCTCTCTGGCCTACCACCCAAAATGGCCCAGATAATTGTTGGTGACCTGAATATCAACTGGTTCTCTGCCACGGCCTCCCAAACCAGAGATATCTTTGCCACCCTTGACATGTCTCAGTTTGTCACCACCCCAACTAGATTCAACCCCTCTACTGGCTCTAGCACCCTCCTGGATATCACCACTACCAACCACCCCCAGAGGGTGCTCGATATCAGTGTACTTCCCAACTCACTTAATGACCACTCCCTGGTCATATTCGCTTGGTCCACTGCCAACAGCAAACCTGCACCACAAACCATCCAGCGACATTGCCTACTCACAGGCAGCCTGCAATGCCTTAAACTGTACCTCTCACAACTGGATTGATCCCCAATCAGGCTTGCACCGTCCATAGATGAGGCACTGGATTTTTTCACTCGTACGTGTAACACTGCCTGTGACCTCTATGCCCCTTCACTAGAAATCACACCAAAAAGCAAAACATGCCCTGGGTTACCGACTCCCTCCTTCACAAACTTAAAAAGAGAGACAGCCTATGGCACATTGCTGTGGAATCTGGCAAACCAGCTGATAGGCAAGCGTACAACGCTGAGCGCAATAAGTATACTTGGGCCATTCGACAGGCCAAAGCCCAGTACTACCAATCCGCTCTTGTCTCCTCCTGGGAGTCGGCTACAAATCTTTGGGATAATGTAAAGGAGCTGAATGGGAAATCCTGCTCCCCACCTCCCTCTCAACTCTCCTTTAATGGCACTGTCTGCTCTGACCCCCTTGGCATTGCAGACTGCCTAAACCACACTTTCTCAGACCTGAGTTCAGTCCTGCCCAGTAACTTCTTTGACCCCATCCCAGTAGCACCCCTGCAAACTCTCCAGAGACCTCCTTTCTACTTATATACCATCTCCCCGTTGGAGGCTAGACCCCTTCTGCAAAAGTCCGTTAGTAGTAACAACCTCGGCACCGACCTACTGGACACTAGGATACTTCGTCTGATGTTGGATGCTATCTTGGTTCCACTTACCGAGCTGCTCAACCCTCTCTGTGCCTGGGGCAGTTCCCTAGCACATAGAAAACTGCCATCATCACTCCCATCCTAAAGAGCGGTGATTGAGCGTCCCCAGGTAACTATCGACCTATCTCCATCCTCCCTCCCCACTCTCTAAGGCCCTTGAAAAAGTAGTTGCCAACCAGCTTGCTGAATACCTGGCCATGCACAATATCCTATGCCCCAAACAGCATGGCTTTCATGCAGGTCACAGCACCACAACTGCGCTACTTGAATTCTCCAACTTCCTGCACGCTTCTCTTGATGCTGGAAGTCCTGCCGGTGCTGTGTTCATTGACCTCTCCAGGCCTTTGATGCAGTTTGCCATCCTCTCCTGCTTGACTCCCTCAGATGCCTTGGTTTCTCCCCTGGCCCCCTTGTGTGGTTCACCAGCTACCTCTCTGCCAGAACTCAGTGTGTAAAAATCAATAGCACCCTATCTGACACACGACCTGTCCTCTCTGGGGTTCTCCAGGGCTCCATTTTAGGCCAGTTCCTCTTCAGTCTCTACCTCAACTCCCTCCCCTTGGCCTGCCCAAGAAAGATCCTCCTCTATGCGGGTGACGCTGTGCTCTTCGCTGCTGACCCCAACCCCAACACACTCCAGGCCACCCTCCAACAAGCTTTTGATGGAACTGAGCATTGGTTCACATCATGAAGGCTAGTCTTGAACCTAAGAAAGACCAAAGTTATGCTCTTCTCACATCGCCAAAGCAAAGCCAGTGGTGCCCCTCTCATGATACTGCCTAGCACACTAAACCCCATTGAGCAGGTTTCCACCTACAAGTACCTGGGCATTACCTTTGATTCAGCACTCTCCTTCCATTCCCATATCATTGTCCTTTCTGCTGCCACCAATGTCAGGATTGGACTACTATACCACCATAGGGACTGCCTACCACAAGAGGCCCTTAGATTGGCAATCACCTCCTCTGTCCTGTCGCTAATCGACTATGGGCTGCCCATCTATGCTGCTGCTGACAACACTGCACTTGCAAGAATCCAGCTCTCTATAAACAAGGCCTGCAGGCTAATGCTGGGAGACCCTAGGTGCACCCATATGTGCCTGCTGTACTCCACCACCAACTTGCTTAACCTTGAAGAAAAACCCTGCTTCCAAACTGCCTTCTAGTAAAAAATACCCTGCTAGGGCTCTTCCGCCCTGGGGTCACCACCTCACTGCAGCATGCCTCCCCCTCAGTCTCCACCCACAGCACTGTCAAAACCTCCCTTATTGTCCCCAGGGTAAGGACCTCTATGACCCAGAGATCCTTCTGCTATCGGGCTCCCTCCTGGTTCAGTTCCCTCCCAGCCAACATAGCTGACTCCACTAAGCTTGGTCCTTTCAAGGTCTCCCTCAGAAGCCATCTGACAAGCAGTTGCTGCTGTAACTGCACATAATCCCCCACCTGCCCCTTATCTTCACCCCAAGGCTGGGTCTGCCCTATCTACTTTTGCTGTATATACCTGGGGTCTCAGGCAACATCTGCTGACTATTGTAATAAAATATCTCTGGTTGCTACCCAATGTGGTACTTGTACCTATATTATGACTACTGTTATCAATCTATTACCAAGTGTGTACCACCAGTGAATGCCTGTAACACTGGTTGCTTTTTTAATCTAAGTATTATGTACTGTACTGTTTTTATTTGTTGTGATGTATTGCTCTCTTGATGAAGTGCCTTTGTAAATGATTCTATGACTCAAAGGTTTGAAAACCGATGATCTAATAAATAAATAAATAAATAGTGTAATTAAGCTGCCAGCAGTTCTGCTGCACATTGGTGTTAGTCTGCTGCAGCACCCTTGTCAACAAGAAATAAACAGTTGAAAAGAAAACAGAAAACAAACAACACACCCACTGGATATAGTAATGTATTACAAAACAGCCTCTGCACCTCTGTCCTCTCCTGTTAGTATGATCAAGGGTAGGGCAGATGGGGGCAAGGTAGGAGGGAAGGTTACATATGGTGTGTAAGCAGTCACAGTATCCACCATAATATTACATGTATCCCCAAGCTACAACAACCTGTGATTAAACTAGTGTTTTACATGCCCCAGAGGTGCAAGAAAACACAATGGCAAATAGTAATTATCCTTACACTCATGGAACATGTAAAGAAATCCCAAGAAACAGTACCTGCACTGTATTATTAGGTAATCTCAATTGCAGGATGTGCATAACTAATCAAGCATGACAGACAGACCGCTGTGGTGGGATGACACCACAACTGCTGTCACCCAATTCACTAGTGAGGTTAAATCCAACATGGATAAAGGCTTACTTACTGATGCTGTATTCACTGACCTCACAAAAGCATTCAATTTGGTTAATCACCTCTTGCTATCAGATAAACTGCATACACGTAGTGCCTCTAGATCTACTTTATCCTGGTTCAGCAGCTGCCTGGACAGTCGTCACAATCTGTCTCCTTCTGCAAGGTTCTCTCATCCCCTGTCCCATCTCCTGCGGTGTCCCACAGGGGTCCATTCTTGGCCCTTTGCTCTTTTCCATCTTTGTTAATGATATTCCTACTGCCTTACCTCACTGTCATTCCATTATGCATGCAGACAACTTGGTACTCTACACTGCCTCTAGATCCATCAATGACCTTAATACTCATCTATCATCTGCATTCCAACAACTTCAGTCGTGCTTTTCTTCTAACTCCCTAATCCTCAATTTATCAAAAACCCAGGACATGCTCTTAGGGCCCTCTAGAAAAGTCCATGCAGAGTGTCCCAAGCTTCAGGTGCTTTGTTGTGATGGTCTTCAGTCTCAAACATTGTCTCCTTCAAATGCCTAGGAGTGACACTGGATCCTGCTCTTGACGTCTCTTCCTACATTAATGATATATGTAGATCAGTTAACATAAAGATTGGCACCGCTGACCGAGTGTGTCACTCCCTCACCCCTGCTGCCAGGATCTTAGTAACTGCGGGGGGTCCTGCTCCCCAGATTCCTTTAGGTTCTCCCTGTCCTTTCCCAAGCAAATGCTGGTGTACTTTGCAAGTGGGACACCACTTACAACATCTTTAGATTTTCCCTAGTGGCCCCTCACTCACTATTGTCTTCTTTCTGCCTTGCACTGGCTGTCACCCAATTCCCTTCACTCCTATTTTCTGGGATGTTTCATTGACTCCATGTCCAGAAATCCCTGCCCCAACTACCTGGGGGCTATGCTTATCCCTGTGCATCACACCCACCCACTGAGGTCTTCAACCACTCTGCTGCTCTTAGTTCCGCACTGCGCTACTAAAATGGGTGAGCAAGCATTCTCTCATTTTGCTCCCAAATTCTGGAATTCCCTTCCTCCCCATCTAAAGAGCTACTCATCTCACCTCTCCTTCAAAAATGCACTTTTCTTTTACCTATATGCACTTGATACTTGTGACTGTGCTTAACTTTGTTTTGCTTCCTGCTGTTGCTCATTTACATGTCTTGACACCGGGGTGCCCTGGACTTCAATGTGTATAACCTGCTTTGTCTTCATCTGTCTTCTCCATCCCTCAGTAACTGGTTTGTGCTCATCATTTATTATCCCTGTTGATCCCTGCATTGGCATCTGTTGTAATCTGCCCAGCAACTCCTGGATCACCCCAGACCTCTTGGATCAGCTCCACACTAGAAATCACCTATGGCAGAAAGTGAGAACACATGGAACCACCACTAACATCCAGAGGTACAAAAAAAGCTCGTAATGAGTGCACAAAAGCCATCTGACTCAACAAAAGCAAATTCTGCAAGGAAGCCCTCTTCAGCTCCTGGAATAACTACAAGTCATTCTGGCACAACCTCAATGACATATATGGCAAGGATCCCAAAACTGCCCCATCAATGCTCATGGTTGATGGCATACCATCCTTGACCATCTTCACATAACCAACATACTTAACAGCACATTCACAGACTGAAGCAGTGTGCAACTAGCAGATTACTTTAATCCCTCAACCCCAGCTGATCATAATGCAACCCAGCAACCATCTTCTAACCAACTGCTCTTCTACTTTAAAGAGGTCTCAGAAGCTGAAGCCAGAAAGTACCTGGAGAAGACTCTGGGGAAATAACAACACAGCGGGGACACCCTGGACCTTAAATTTGTCAACCTGACCCTGACAGAAGTCCTTGGCCCACTCACTAAAGTAATCAACCTCTCCCTTTGCCTTTCACAATTCCCCCAGTGATGTAAATCAGCAACAGCAGCCCCAGTGCACAAGGGTGGGGACCAGACTTGGCTCAACAACTGCAGACCTATCTCCATAACCCTCCCTTCCCCTCCAAAGCTCTGGAGTGGATTGTGGCAGATCAGCTCATTGAGCTCCTGAAACAATACCAACTCCTCTGTCCCGAACAACACTGCTTCTGATCCGGACACAGTACCATCATGGCCTTACTTGAATTTACTGGTTTCATCCACCAGTCACTAGACCAAGGTCTTCTGTTAGGGGCAACTGTCATTGACCTATCAAAAGCATTTGATACAGTGCACCATGAGCTCCTTCTGGAGCAGTTGTCTGCCACTGGTCTCTGTGCAGAATCTGTATGCTGGTTCAACAGTTAGCATCACAACTTCTCCCAAAAGGTCAGAATTGGTGATACCATTCTGATAGCAGATCAGCCTGCTCCTGGGTCCCACAGAGGTCAATTCTGGGACCCCTACTATTCAGCTTATTCTAAACCAACTGCCAGCTACCTGCCCAAGCTGAATGCTCCTATACACGGATGATGCAGTCATATTCACCAGCAACCCTCATCCCAAACAGCTGGCAGTAAATCTCCAAAGGGGGTTTTCATCCACTGAAAAATGGTTTAAGGAGCACAGACTAGTCATGAACTGCAAAAAAACAAAGGCAATGATGTACTCCAGCTCCCAAAGCAAGTTCAAGGACTTCTTATTTGCGATCATGAATGACAGTGGAGACACTCTGGAGCACATCCTGCAGTGCAGGTGCCTGGGCATTACAATTGACTCCACACTGTCATTTGTCCAACACATAGACAGTACAGCTAGGGCAATCAACACAAGAATAGGGATCATTCACTATCACAAGCACTGTTTAACATATGAAACAATGAAGCTGGCCATCAACAGTTCAATAGTCTCCCTCACCGACTATGGCCTGGCTATTTATGGGTTGGCGACTGACACGGCCCTGCACCGCATCTCCATTGCACTAAATAAGGTGCGCCACCTTCTCACAGGTGCTGCAAGACTCATGTACACCTGTGATCTCTACATCTGGGCAGAATGGCTCCAACTGAAGGACAGAATAAATTACAAATCCTGCCTCCTCACCAAGAAAAGCTTTCTCAGTCAATTACCTGCAGGGGCCCAGAACCTCCTAACCCTGCACTTGAACACCTGACTTGCAAGAAACTCCACCATTCAAATCTACAAAGTACCTAGATGCTGCACTGCCTTGGCACAATCTGATTTCTGCTATCGTGCTCCTCTCTGGACCAATGCCTTACCACCTAACATTACTGGTGCTACAACTATTGGCTCATTCAAATGCAAACTACGATAGCATCTTATTACAACCAGCAACTGTAACTCCTACCATTAACACCCTCTTTTAACTACAACCACCTACCTGCACGTTGCCTTACGTCAACACTATATGTTGATGCATCCCAACCTTAGCACTTCAGGTCACCACCCTACCTCACACCCGGTACTGCCTCTATTCCTCCCAAACATGATATCCCTCCCACTCCCCTCCATCATACCCTTAAGCCTGATCCTCCTACTTTCCTCTATGTGTTTGCAACTCAGTAGGGTATCCTAACTTCAGACACTGGCAGATTGTTATACTGCCTAAGCTGCTCAATTTTGTGTGTACCTTATTGTACCTCTGTCTGTACCAAATATAATCCTGTAATGCTGTACCTTATTGTCTTTGCTAAACTGACATGGAACCTATAAATGAGCATCCTCTCACTGGTGCAATCCAAGATCTGTATAAATAAATAAAAGTAAATAAAGCATTGTATGTACGTTACCTTAACCGCTTCTTTGATTGTATTTTGCTCTCTCCTGGCCTGCCTTGTCCTCATCTGACTTTTCCATCCCTGCATGGTTGGATTGTGCTAATCATGTATTATCCCTGTATATCCCTCTCTGGATAACTGTTGTAAACTGCACAGCATTGCTTGTATGTTAACTTATACTTTTCTATGACTGTATTTTGTACTCTCCTGGGTCGTGGCTGAAAATAGACAGGGCTATTGCCCAACGCACTTACCCGGTTACCAAAAGCTAATAAATAAATAACAGTCCACTGGGGGTGGGTTAAAGGCCAAGGCAAAGCTGAGTACTCCCATCACCAGAGAAGGGGCATTACCCCACCATAATGCACCAACTGAAGTACCTAATTGCAATTACAACATGATTTCTTGTCAGTAGATTGGATGTATTTTTGAAACATATTTATTTATTTATTGAATTTTGATGACCGGATAGGCCCACTGAGCCATGAAGGTCCCTTTTTGGGGACTACTTTTAGCGGGTCCATTGTGCTGAGATAACACCCCAGGTGAAAGTACCTCTTTGCCAATCAGAAGTCATCATTATTTGTACTGATTTCATAATAGCATTTGTATTCATGCCACAGAGTTGCACAAACTCACATGTGGAAAGCATGACAGTACTTAAACCCTGGTAAGTCCAGAAAAAATAGGATAATGCACACTGTAAACAAACAAGTACTATAAGAACTAGTACATAACCACTGTCCTAATGTTATCCTCTGTTTTCTGTTTTTCTCTTTTAATAGATCATGCCAAAATCTGGTCAGATGAGGAGGTGCCTCTGCTGGTAGAGGCTGTGGAAAAATTTGCAGATGGGATGATGAGGGCCACAAATAAAAAATTGACTGAGACATGGAAGGAGATTGAAAAATCCTTCAGGAAAGAAAGAAAAATGGATACAAAAAATCCCAAAACTGCAAAACGAAGTGGAAGCTGGTACGCCAACATTTCTACTAGGTTAAATAAATGGGGAAAGTCCCTCCAAAAGACCATGCCTGGTTCCAGATAGCACACAGTATGTGGGAGAAGGCATGCAAGCCTCAGCCAGGATAGCTAATGGTGGAACGTAAGTACTACCTGAACGCTATCACATAAAATATTACCACATATAGATTCAATTACAATTTCACTGTATTCTTATTGTATGAGACTTTATTTACCCTATTATCTAAGCGAGTACTAGCTATAGCTAAACACAAGTCCCTAACAATTAGCACAACTCACATACAGAACTATTAAGACATTTACTGAAATATTTTCATAATAAACAAGTATGCAACTGTTACAGATATATAATAGGAAGGGGGTTGGAAGTGGAAGGAGGGGCCAGGGTGGGAAGGGACCATGCTGGCATAGCAGTAAAATATACATTTACATTAAGACTTAGTAAATTTTTCTGCTTTTTGTGTTTTATTCCACTGCAAACTAAAGAAATACATATGTGGATACCAAAATACTTTTTAATTTCAACAATTGTCTGGAAGAAATGGTGCATTATTAGAAAAAACTGCAAGGGCGCCAATATTTTTGGCCACGCCTGTATAAGGAATAATGGAGTTAACTGTCATTGATTGTACTAGGTTTAGCTCATAGAAAGAGAAGTGATTACAACAGATACATTTATGCAAATTTTTCTCTCTTCATCATGTTTTATAGAGCCTGTGCTCTTGCCTACCAGCACCTTATACCGCCTACATCTGGAACCAGGCCCAGGTGCAGTCATGGAGGAGGAGCCAGATGATTTATTTATTTATTGAATTTTGTTGACCGGGTAGGCCCACTGGGCCCTGGAGGTCCCTTTTTCAGGGGCGACCAGGGGTTAAAAAATAACATACAGGTAAACAGAACAGTAAAATCAGGTAAGCAGAGCTGTAAAAATAACATACAGGGATGATGATGTCATCTTCATTAAGAGAGTCAGTAAGCAACACTTACAAGCACTTACTAATACGTGACAGAGTAGGCAGTACTACACAATACCTGACCAGCTACGGATGTCATAAGATCCAACACCACAGATGAACATACTTGTAGCCTGTGGATGGTCCAATTTAAAATCAGCACAGTTGCATTCTTAGTTATAGCTTTCATAAACTAATCCCAATACTGCTGGTAATAGTTTGTGCAGGTGTTCATCACCAAGGGGAACTGTTTTTTTGTTCACCTTTCTTGCACCTAACCCCCTCCCACCATTCTTTACAGCTTCCACTAAGGCTGTGCATGGTCCGAATAGTATTTCCTGAATACCACGAATAGTAATAATATAATAATAATAATAATCTTTATTTTTATTGCGCCTTTCAAAAAATCAAGGAGAACAGGCTTTAAAATACATCCAAATAACATATCATAAAATTCAATAAAATAAGTAATAACATCCACATAATAAATAATAAAATCAAATTGACTCAATATCCTCCCCAAACGCTTTTCTCCACAAAAAAGATTTCAAAGCTTTTTTAAAGCCCCCCACCATTGTGCACTCTCTAATCCAACGGGGTAGAGAATTCCAAAGGGTCAGTGCTGCAAATACAAAAGCCTGAGCACCGGAAGATTTCAAAACTGCCCTTGGAATCTCTAGCAACCCCTCGTTGGCTGAGCGGAGCAGTCACTCCGGGATGTAAGGAACCAGAAGCTCTTTCAGGTAGTCAGGGCCCAGACCATGCAGGGCTTTGTAAGTCAGCAAGCCGACTTTAAAGGAGATCTGCCACTGAACCAGGAACCAGTGCAGACCCCGCAGCACCGGGGTAATATAGGAGGAAGGAGGCATCCCAGGTAACAACCGGGCTGCGGAGTTCTGCACCAGCTGCAAGTGGTGGATATCAACCCCTGGAAGCCCAAAGTAAAGGGAATTGCAGTAGTCCAAGAGCAGGGTCACAAAGGCGTGGATCAACGTGGGTAGGTCTCCGGATGGAACAAGATGCTTGATCCTAGTGATATTCCTAAGATAGTAAAAGGATAGCTTAACAACAGCCAACACTTGCACACGCAGTGTCAGCCAATCGTCAAGAATTACCCCTAGGTCACGCACCTGTTCAGAGATAGGAAGCTCAACCGCCCCCAGGAATAAACCTGAGGGATGGTCTGTCCCCACCCCCATCCGGTGACCTGGATCCACGACCATCACCTCCGTCTTTCCAGAATTCAGCTTCAGCCAACTGGACCTCATCCATCCTTGGATTTCATCGAGACAGTTATTAAACACTGAGAGTGCTCCATTCTGGTCAGATGCAAAAGACAGGTAGAGCTGAGTATCATCGGCTTAACAATGATACTCCAGCCCATACCATATTACAGTGTCTCTGAGGGGAAGCATGTACACCGCAAACAACATGGGGGACAGTACCGAGCCCTGAGGAACCCCACAGGACAGAGAGATAGGGTCAGAGGAAAATACCCCCTACACCACTCTCTGTGTTCTACCAGTGAGGAAAGACATAAACCATCTGTGGACCAAACCTGAAAGACCACAGATGTTTTCCAGATGCTCAAGCAGTACCCCATGGTCTACAGTGTCAAATGCTGATGACAGATCCAACAGGACCAAAATGGACAATTTTTTCTGGTCTCTCGCCATCTGGAGATCATTGAGCACCCAAACCAGCACAGTCTCGGTGCTATGCCTCTTTCTGAAACTGGATTGGAGAGGATCGTAGATGCTATGGATGGACAAATGGTTGTCCAACTGAGTAGCCACTACTTTCTCAATTACCTTCCCAACAAAGGGAATGTTTGAGATAGGTCTGTAGTTAGTGAGGGAGTCAGGGTCCAAAGAAGACTTCTTCAACACAGGTGTCACCACAGCCTCCTTCAGGGAGCTGGGATATTCACCAGAGTCTAAGGAGCACCAGACTATCCTCGCTAAAACCAGGATGATAATCTCCCCACAGCCCATAATCAAGGTGTGGGGCCTGGATCTAAACTACAGGATGTAGTGTGCATACCTTGGACAATCCTCATAACATCTTTGATATCCGGCCTTTTGAAGAGATTCCAGGATCGAGGAGGGAAAGCGACCAAGGACTGGTCCACGGCCTTTCCCATAGAGAGTGTTGAACGGATCTCCACCCTAATGTCTTCCACCTTATCCGCAAAGAACTGAGCAAGCTCATCACACTAAGATTGTGAAAATGTTCTACGAACCTGTAGACAGGCTGGGTTGCACAGTCTGTCCACAGTTCGAAAGAGCCGAGCCGGTCAGTTCTTTGCGGCAGCAATTTCCCCGGACTGGAACACTGCTTTCTTATGAGTAATTGCTGAATGATAGAGTTGATATTGCTCTCGCAGTCTAAGATGGTTGGCATCCAAGTGGGATTTCCACCAACATCTCTCTAACCTGTGTCCTAAACGCCACATCTCCCTCAGGTCCACAGCAAACCATGGGGACCGAGGGCAAAGGGAGAGAGGACGCACATGAAATGGAGCAATGGAATCCAGAGCAGAGGTAATGGCCTTATTATAGGCCAGAAACAAAACCTCTGGATCCATGCATATCCCAGGGAGTTCTGATAGGTCAAGTGCTGCAGTTAGACCATTGGGAGTCACATCCCGCAAAGGGCGGTACTTGACCATCTCCACAGGGGTTGGTCTACGAAGGGGGGTGCCAAAACTGAATCTCACAGTGTGATGGTCAGACCATTCGACGGGTTCTACCCCCATGGTGGAGGCCTCCATCCCAGGAGGAAGACCAGGTCAAGGGAATGGCCGCATTTGTGAGTGGCAGAGGTAACCACCTGAGAGAGGCCCAATGAATTCATCAATTGAAGGAAGTGTTGTCCAAATTGCGAGAGCTCATTGTCAATCCAGGCATTGAAGTCACCCAGCACCATCAACCTGGGGGACTCCAATACCAGGTCAACGATGAAGTCCGCCACTTCCTTAAGGAATGGCTCCCCATCTCCGGGTGGACGGTAGACGAGGGCCAGTCTATAGCCCCCACCTGCCACTATGACACATTCTAATGATCTGGTCTCCTCAAGTGGTACACTGATAAGACCCAATTCGGTCTTGAAACAGACCGCAACTCCCCCACCCCTGCTGTCCAATCTTGGACGGTGAATCACAGAATACCTGGCTGGAACTGCCACCTCAAGAATGGGGCCAGCATTACCATCCAGCCAGGTCTCGGTGATGCAAGCCAGATCCACTGTACTCACCAAGTCAGCCATAATAGCAGTCTTGTTCACAATGGATATAGCATTGCATAACACCGCCCGAGTTGGACAGATCCCCTGGGAAGCCCTGGCTACCAGCCCATCATTACTAATGATGGTGCCCTTTGGTATGGGGGTCAAACAGGGAAACCCTCGTTCAGACCTCCATTTTGCCCCAGGGCATCTTCTGGGTTTAACAATCCCAATGTGAGTGTTCCCCTCGACCATCCTCCACTGTTCATGCCTTGCACCCCTCCCCTCCTCCTACGGGCAATTCCCAAGGCCCAACAATGCTGGTAGACTGAAAAAGCTAAGGGAGGGGGGAAAAGGGGTGAAGGGCATGAAGGGTGGAGGATGAATAGCGCACGACGTGGGGGGGTGGGGTAATAATAAATATCCCCGTCCTTCAACATGAGGCATAATAATGATCTTATTATTCTAACCAAAACTAAAAATCCCATCCCTAAATTAAAATAGCAATTAACCCACCAAATTAAACAACCCAAAAAGACAAAATCCCAAACCCAAATAATCTAACAATCCAAAATTTCTCAAATGGAACCCACTTTCCGGAAAAAATAAAAAGAAATAAACAATAAATAAATAAATAAATAAATAAATTGGCTGAGGGGACAAACACTCACACTGCAAGTCAACTAAGCCCCCGGGCACTCTCACTGCATGGACCTAAAATCATACAATAACTGTGAAAAAGCAGGGACTCCCACTCCCCGAGCCTCACAATAACCAGCACTCTCACTGCACGGTTATAAAATAAAAATATTTTAATCCAGAGAGTAGGTTCTGATCAGAAAAAAGGTCTGACAATAACATATAAAATTATAACTAAAATATAAAAACCCAGGAACCCATCCAGGCCTTCCTAATACATAAAGCAGGGGTTAGCACTATTAGAACATTAATACTTGTCCTTCCTAAATCCAGATAATCAGCTCCCAAAGTCCAAAATGATATATAAATCAGATGGAAGCCAAACAAGGCTCCATTAACAACAAATTCTTCAAGAGCAATCAGAGTACCAGTCATTCCCTACTTATAATTGAAAAAAAAATATTTCTTAATCCAGCTCCAAGAGGGTTAATAAATCCTCATATGTACAAAATAAGTCATAAAAGAGTTTGTAAACCCCAGGTCCTCTCACCACCGGGGAGTCACAATTCAATCCAACAAAAGAAGGGGAACCCGTTCTTGGTATTTATATCCCTGATAAAAGGCCAGAACGCAAACTGTAGCAGGCTGAATAGAAAGGGAATCCCCTCTCACCGCCACACACAAGCCCCGATCAGACTACCCACGACCTGCAGCTACAGTGGCATCAGAGCAGGCCAGCACGACCAGCCACGAGACCCCTTAGGAAAGCTCTGAGTAACAACCCCAGCTTCCTGGGGCAGACCCAGACAATACCCGCCCGGTCGTAGAAGCCATGACCAGGAATAGCACTAAGACCTGTGGAAGACAGGGAACCCCTTCACCCCAGGACTGCCCTCCGTCTTCAATAATCCAAAGTTCAACATTCACAGAACTCTGCAGAAATCCCCGACAAAGTTCACTGGCATTTAAAAATAGTCTCGGTGGCCGGCAACCGCTAGTCACACAGTGCTTTTATTCACGGTTTCCCCACTGGCATTTAAAGATAGTCTCGGTGTCCGGCAATCGCTAGTCACACAGTGCTTTTACTCACGGTCTCCCCGCTGCAGATACTAGCCAAATTCCACGACAGTTCCGTTCCAACAACCTTTCAATGATGCCAGTGCTGAAATGCCAATTACACTCCAGATCACATGGTCCCCCTGCAACCCCTGAGCATTAGCAAAGTACTAGCCTCTCCAATGCTTTTGCAGGCCGATTTCACTTCACGACTTTCCATCTCATCAATTCCGATATCCAGAGGCCGTCCAAGAAAAATAACATTAAGGCCGATCTTCTGTCCAAATAACACAATCCCACGTAGACACAGGGAGAGAGTCACAAGCAGTCTCGAAAAATATCAAAAACAAACTATATAAACGCACTACTAAACATAAAAAGAATTAAAAGAATAAAAGGATAAGTATAACGACGCTTCAAAAACTGCTGCAATGGCTGGCTCAACACTGCCGCCATCTTGAATCGCAAGAAGTGGAAAGCCACTATAGTAGACTTGCCAAATATTTTGATGGACATTCCGAATAGTTCACTATTCGGCTACTATTCAGGATGTACTATTCGTTGGGTGAGATTTCAAAATCTCACAGAGCTTTGCTGGCCAGTCAGAGGCTGTTTCTGGAGTGCAAAGCCAGGAACACCATGTGATCTCCTCACTCTGAGTGTGTAGATGAGAGGAGACAGTTGTTTCTCAGAGAGCTAGCTCTGTTTAGTTTACCACTTGTGACTTTTATAACTGTTTAAAAAATGTTTTGTGTGTGATCCAGTTTTTATATCTGATCACCTTGTGACTGCATCTGACTGCAGTTTTGTTTTTCATCCTTGAAACTGGGCTCAGTTTCAAGGAGAGTCTGTGTGTGAGTGAATCTGTGTGTGTGCTGCTGCATGCTGACTCCCTTCCCCCACTGCTTACGGTTTCACAGCTGAGCTGAAGCAGTGTGGTTTGATTTTTTGCTTAAGAACTAATTAGTTCTTATCAGGATTTTTTTTTGTCAACAAAGTCCAGTTTGGCTTTTGCATGTAGTGAGTAACTGTTACTGGGCTCAGTAACAGTGAGTGGCTCAAGCTTTTGTTGACTGCCCCATCCCCACTGCTGTGCTTGCTTAGCTTTTTGTTCCAAATCCACACACAGCCCCTGTGGTATTTTCTATTTCTTTTGTGAAGCAAATTGGTATTTTGCTGTAATCAAGTTCCGGCTCGGTTTCCTGCATAAGTGAGGTGTGATTGTCATCTGACTCCCTCTTATTTGCGTTGCAGCTTACCGCAGTGCATACATCATCCATGTGTGCGTTGTATTGTTGTTCTTGTAATCTGTGTGCTGCAAGTGCATGCACAGTTGTCTGCACAAATTTTATTTTGTAATATATAAAGCAGCGAATTTTTTTCTCACTGTGTCAGGCTTGGCCCATTGAATTGTTGCTGACTGTAGTCTGGTTCTTGGCTCAATTCCCTGTACAACTGAGTAAGGAGGGTGTTGCAGGTGACTTCTCCCTCCACTGCTCACTGCACCTGAGTGGCCTCCTGTGCATGTGAGTTTTTCCTTTTTTGTGTGTCTTTGCCCCATGTGTGCACTACTGTGAGTGTGTACACATAAATTTTCTGTGAACTGCTTTAGTATTTCTGTGTGTGTCAGGGGTGACTCACTGGGTTCTGTGTGTTGTAAGTTGTTTGGTGCACCTCAAAAGCTTGAATTGCTGTACTGTGTGACTGCACAATTGACACTGTACAAGTATGAAGTTGTTTGCTGACTCCATCTCTCTCTCTAGTATCAGCTTGACTTTATTAGCTACTACATACATGGTGTTGTTATTGTTGTTTTCTGCAAGAAGCACCAACATAAACAAAGACACTAATCACAAATAATATACACAGAAAGTTACGGACCATGTCTCATCAATCCCGTAAATGTGCATGGTCCAGCCCAAGCAAGTCATCTTCACCACCAGTCGTAAGTGGTGAGGAACAGGGTGAGAGAAGGTCTGTTCGAATTTGCCGCTCTAAAATAGTTTTCTCCCCTGAGAAGCCTTCAGGTTCTGGTGTCAGTAAGATTGGGGGTAGTACTAGTACTACTATAACTTCAACTGCTGTCACTACTATTACTAGGACTGCATTTGCAGCACCATCATTTTATAAAAGTAGGAGGGCTTTACAGCTGACATCTCCAGTTATACAAGAACAAGAACCCACCCCCACTACCAGTGGTAGTACTATTCAAACAACTACCCCCATAGAGGTAACATCACGTATCAGTGTACTCCTCCCCACCACCACCAGTACCATGATTTCAGCAACCAGAGCACATCCTTTTTGTACTGTTGACACCACCACTGCCATAACAGTGTGCACTGTTATTGGTGCTCCTTGCACAGCCACTGTCACCACAACCTTTGCCTCCATTAGTAGTCCTAAGTGTTCTGCTGTCACCACGATTACTGCTGCCAGTATTACAACTAGCTGTAATATGATGCCAATTTCTTCAACTGTAACTCCTGATTGTAATTCTGGCAACAGGACTACGGTCGACAGTGCTACTACCTTGCCAACTGTGCCCATGACCATAGGTACTGTGACTAGTACTGACCATGAGATTGTTACAACGACTGCACCAATTGTGTTGCCAAAATGTACTGTTGCTCAGCCTTGCATGTTTCCTCTCACCACATTTCCTTTTGCCGATGTGGAGGATTCTGAAGAAGAGCATTCGTCTGGTTCTGAATATTTACCAGAGCCTCAAGACTTGCTAAGTACATCATCTGACAGTGATACCCACCTAAGCGAATTTGGCCATGAGGCCGAATATGCGGCATATCTGTGTGAGAAGCGGAACGCAGCTGCCAAAATGCAAGTGCTTTGTCGCGGAAGCAGGCCAGTCAGGTCACTCTCCTCCTCCTCCTAAAAACAAACAGTCCACTCTGTCCTTTCAAAGAGTTGTGTCAAGTTCAACTCCATCTAATACACAAAGTAGTTTTACAACTACATCTGTTGCAGAGGAAGAAAGGGGTAGAACAACTGCATCCACTGCATCCAGGTCTGATAAGGGGAAAGGGGAAAAATATGCCCATGATCACCCTATTGGGGCCCGTACTTCCACTGTCAGTGCAAGGAAAAGTGTGGTGTGGCTGTACTTTAGTGTTGTAAAATATGATCCAACGAAGGCAGTATGCTGTGTGTGTGACTGTACTATAAGTCATGGTAAAAACCTTTCAAATCTCACAACAACATCAATAATGAACCATCTCCAAATGAAACATCCCAGTGCACTTCAGCGATCCACAGCTGTTCCTCCCCCTCCACAACATGTGCCTGTCAGCCCCTCTTCTGGTACTGGTCCAGTAGATGCACAATGTATTGTTAGTGATTCTATTACTGAGACAGACAGTGTGCCCTCAACTCCCCCTACATCACTTATAGCACATCTCCGTATAGCAGCATCACCCATTCTGCCTTCTTCTGCTCAGTCGTCTATTATTGTAACACCCTCCACCATGGGTTCAAAGTCAAAATCAATGCAATGTGGTACCGCTTTGACTACACCCATCATGCAAGCCTTCCATGCCCACACCAAATACCAGGCATCACACCCAACAGCACAGCAGATCACTAATTTAATTGGTGAGATGATGGCCCTGGAGCTGCAGCCATTTTCCATTGTGGAAAACACAGGTTTCCATAGGCTGCTGCAGCATTTGCACCCTAGGTATAATATACCATCACGGACCACATTTTCATGTACTGTAGTACCCAACATTTACCATGATTTGAGAAAAGAAGTTGCCAGACTACTAGCACAGGCTGTTGGTGGAGTTTTCCACTGCACAACTGACATGTGGACCAGCATGAATTCAAATCATGCATATACGTCACTGACAGCACACTGGTGTGTTGCAGATGTAGTAGTCACTGGTGGTGATGGTGGTACTGGTGCTGGTTTTGTCTCTTCCCCCTCTCTCTGCAGGTCTGCTTTGCTAAATGTCAGTGTTATGGAAAAGGATCACCGGGCTATAAACATACTGTCATTCCTGCAAGAGACGTTGAGCCCATGGATTGATGGCAACAATCTGCAGGTAGGGTTTGTGGTCACAGACAATGCCATAAATATGATAAAAGCACTTAGAGATGGCAATTTTGATGGGATATGCTGCTTTGCTCATACACTAAATTTGGTGGTGACAAAGGCTTTGGCAAACACAGTGGAGGCAGATCACACAGTCAAAGTAGCCAGAAGCATATGCAGCCACTTCCATCACTCTGTGAAAGCTACAGATCATCTGCATCAGCTACAAGAGCATCTTCAAATGCCGCAGCATCATCTCATCCAGGATGTACAGACCTGGTGGAATTCCACCTACTACATGCTGCAAAGGTTTCTGGAGCAAAAGTAGACCCTTCATGAGATGAGCATGGAAACTGATATGGGGGAGTCCTCGGACATCAGGACTGGGCTGTGATTGAGGGCTTGGTAAAGGTTTTAGCCCCATTTGAAAGGAGCACTCGTGACCTTACCTCTGATTCTGCACTGCTAAGTCAGGTAATTCCTGCTGTACAGATACTGAAAAAAGCCATGAGGAGATTCAGTGAAAATGCTGAGAAAGATCCAGACCAGACACCAGGAACAGTGATATCCCTTGTGGAAAACCTCACCATAGAACTAGAAGTTAGATTTTCTGATCTCTTTTCCAATAAAAAGCACGTATTTGCCAATATGTTGGATCCACATTTCAAGTGAGGTACTACACCTTGTAATGCCCACTCACAGGGTTACAGACATTCAGAAGCAGATGTGCTTAGAACTTAGTTTCTGCATCCTTGGGTCAATGAAACCAGCAGGTAACCCTATTGATGAGCCAGTCTCAGAATTACAAACTGAAAACAGTATGGAAAACCTTGAGAAGGAGGGTGACTGTTGGGCTGAACTCAGCTCATCATTACAGGCTGAACAGTGGAAGATAACAGAACAGCAGCCGCAGTTGGCACCCAATCTGCTGAACAGTTATTTCAATGAGCATCTGGAGTCATTCTCCGTAAGTCCAGTGGAGTACTGGATCAAAAGGATGAAAGCATCTCCGCATTTGGCACAGTTGGCCCTTAAATATATCTGTTGCCCCCCTACCAGCGTACCATCTGAACGAATGTTCAGCACTGCTGGGGATGTGGTGGAACCTCACCAATCCTCACTTGACCCAGCACATGTGGAACAACTTGTGTTTATAAAAATAAATCTACCTCATCTTGGTACATATATGGCCACTAACAATTGCATTAAATAATTGTCTTGTACCGGATACAACATTTGTGTGTTGTAGCATTGACCCATACACAAGCCATTCTGTGTTAACCATCATTGTTCTGTTAGCAAATAAGCACATGTTAACATTTATATTCAAAGTCATACTAAAACAAATCTGTGACCAGCACCCTTTTCCTTTATTACTTCCACTGTCATGGTGTATTCTTTTGAATGAGCATGCCCAGATCCTAAAACTGCCACCCACCTATTGATTGCTGTTCCCAATACAAAATCCTCAACAGGTGTTGCTACATCTCTCATCCCCTGTGTTGCTCATGCCCATATTCCATCAATCTCTTTAACAGCTTTCCAGGTGCCAGTTACCAGTGTGGCATCACCAGTCTCAAGTATTTCACGTGCATAAAATATGGCAGCTAACAGTGTGTCATCTCCAGTCTCAGTGTTTCCCATGCCTGAAATATGGCAGTTACAAATGTGGCATCACCAGTCTCGAGTATTTTGAGTACATAAAATATGGCAGTTAGTGTGGCATCTCCAGTCTCAGTATTTCCCATGCCTGAAACATGGCAGTTAACAGTGTGGCATCTCCAGTCTCAAGTATTTTACATGACTGAAATATTACAGTTATGAGTATGGTATCACTTGTCTCAAGTATTTCACATGACTAAAATATTATGGTTACGAGTATGGTATCACTTGTCTCAAGTATTTCACATGACTGAAATATTCCAGTTACCAGTATAGCATCACATGTCTCAAGTATTTCACATGATTGAAATGCTCTGGTTACCTGTATGGCATCACCATTCTCAAGTATTTCACATGCCTGAAATATTCCAGTTACCAGTATGGCATCTCCAGTCTCCAGTATTTCCCATGCCTGAAATATTCCGGTTACCAGTATGGCATCACCCATGTCAAGTATTTCCCATGCCTGAAATATTCCGGTTACAAGTGTGGCATCACCAGTCCCAAGTATTTCACATGCCTGAAATATTCCGGTTACCAGTGTGGCATCACCAGTCTCAATTATTTTCCATGCCTGCAAAATTATTGCAAAGTGCTGCAGTATGCTGCAAGGAGCAGTATAATTCAATAGCAGTTAATCTCTAGTCACCCAATATTTTGTGACAGCATTTACTGCAAAGTATTGAATTGCATCTTGTCTTGCTTCACTGTATACTATTGATACATAATACAATTCCAGAGAAGGTGGTGAGATAGACTACATGGACAATGACAGACAGATGTCTCTTTATTAGATGGTCTCAAATATTTTTCTCCCCAAGCAAGCCTTTTAGTTCTTGTAGCATTGGGAATAGTACTACTACTACTAATACTACCAGCAGAACTATTACTACTACTGGTGTCACCACCTGTTCCATCTATACATTCACTGTCACATCCTTTTGTGCAGTAGTAGGAGGGCATTAGTGCATACATGCTTTGTGCAGGAAGCAGCAGACAACACCACCAGTGTTCCCACTGCTATCACTATGGCTGCTTCATCTACAGTCAGTGTGCTTCCCACCACCACTGGTGCCATTCATGCAGCAGCCATCCTGTCAGCTGTCACCACTATGGCAGCCACTGTTACCACTATTCTTATGCCCAAGGCCAAAGCACCGTCTACCCTTGTCTGTGGATTTATGTGATAACCACGAAATCGCAATCACAATTGGTGGCAGGGCAAGTATATATCACCGAAAATCTATTTCAGTGATGTACACCCCCAACGGACAGGAACACAATGCCAGGGACTTAAATTTTGATTGTTCATGCAGTGGGCTGTGCCCCTTGCATTGCCCCATACCCCCCTATTAAAGAATTCTTAACTCCAGGGGGGTGCATGTCAGGGGAGTTCAAAATCTGGAGAAAATAAAATTGGGGGACGAGCACACAAAAATGTACATGTGCCCGGACCCGAACCTGGAACCCTTGCACCTTTAGGCTGACAACCACTAACCACAATATGGGGCCAGCTTGGCAGCCCCACACCAACCACACCAGGCCAACCCTCCCTCCTTTCCATCATGCTGGACCCCCACACACACGCACACATATAGTGATGTCCTGTCACTACATGCACCCACCTTCCCCATCCGGTCACCCTTCCTCTGCAGTAGCCCCTTCGACATGCACCAGGACTGAGTTGCCATTATTGCAAGCACTCAATCGCTGATGCCCATGTCATGGGCTACCATGTCTGTGACCTTGAACACCCTCCAGTGCTGACCCAATGCAATGCTTGATATCGTTTTCGCGTACATATGTGTGTGTGGTGGATCAAGTGTGCTTATGTAGCTTGTGTTGCATTAATGAGAGCTCTGCATTGGTGGTTTAAGTCTCATTGAGGTGTATATGCTACACCAGGTTTAATGGGTGATTAATGGTGTTGTTAAAGTGCTTTTTTAAAGTTTTCTTAAAAAAAACACCTTTTCTGGCCAAATACCAAATAACGAATACTGAATACCTGAGACCCGAATACCGAATATTTGGGAAAAGGTATTCTCACAGCCCTAGCTTCCACTCACCCCTCTCTGTCTTGCTATGTTTTTATTCTGTTTGTTTATATTTTCCCACTCTTTGGTGCATACCTTCATGACCAGAACTGAATGAGTAATTAGACAATGGTTATCTTTTTTTTTCTTTTGGTCACCACTATCTGCTCTGGGAATTGGAGTGTGATATGATTTTTCTATGGTCCTTCAAATACCCACTCCCTGCTGTGCCAGTTGCAAGTACCAGTTTCTTTTCTCCCCATTTTCTGTTACCTGATACAAGATGAATGCCCTCAGGACCAAGACAGAATCTAACAACGGCTCACCAAGTAAGGAACTCCTTAGAGGGGAACTCCAACACAACACTTGCCAAGAGAGTTGGCAGCAATAGGAAAGGTAAATCTGAATATAAACAGACTAGCCTCGCCTTATTTTTTTATCAGCAATTTTCAGCAGTTGCACTGCAAATGGTTTCTGTTTAACAGAGAAACACAATTTTTGCATTGGTTGACTGACAACAACATTAGCACTTCTTTGACATTGGTCCCATAGAATGAGTGACACTGCCAGCTGCAGGCAGATCTCAGAGCAGTCACATAATCACGGCTTCTGCTAACGCCAGAGTCAGTTTGGGTTTGAAAAGTGAAAACAAAAAATGAATAAGAAGAAGACAACTTATTTCTTTATCTTCTTTGTTTTGTATATTGCTGCAATTATAAAAAAATAGTGCCTGAATTGTCTGGTGTGAAGTCAAAAAAGGTCTTGCCCACTGTCTCACTAACTGAGAAGGAAAAACATGGTGTGTATTGCTCTTTGAATTTAAACCTTCCACAACAATACGAGTTTGACATTATACATTGCAGTAGCCTAGAACTCTTTATTCCCTCAGCATAAATTGAAACTTCACGTACCCATCCAGGCAACAATACCGGCCAGTCATATGACAGGTAATAAAAACTCCATTTTTTAAGGAAGGCCAATCAGCAGACTTCATAGTGAAAAGTATAATATGCAAATTATTAACATGACTTTCACACATGATGAAATCTAAATACTGAGTATACATGTCTATATTTCAGAACCTAGGGAGAGTGGCAATGGCACTGAAAACATGCCTCAGGAGGGCTGGAGGTCATTTGAAATAAAAAAGAAAAGGAAGAACAGCTGCCAATAACATCAGCAGCAGCAACCCAGCAACAGCCTCTAGTCGAACTCTGACCTGCCTCAGAGGCATCAACTCATGACCACAATGTAAGTTAAAAGCCATACATATATAACAGTCTCAAACAAGTCATATAAAAAACTGTGTGTGTGTGTGTGTGTGTGTGGCAAAGGGGGGGCATTCTATTACTGCAGTGACAAGTGGTAAAGATCTGTGCAAAAACTATATTATATTATTTAGCAACTTTTATTTAAGCAACAATGACCAAACAGCCAGTAATTTACTTGCAATCAACCACCACCAGGGAGAAAGTATTACCAGAGGCAAAAACAACAGGAAATCCAACCCAGTCAGTCATTAATCAAAAAGAAATCACTGGCTGTGAGGTCATTATTGCAACTATAAGTCTAATTGCAATAACTCAATTGTTTTATTTTTTAGCACCAAAAACAATTTTGTATTGGTGCCAATCTTGTCAGCATACAGCACACAAGCCAAATATCACTGGTGTGCTGGGCATTCCTAAGAAATTTCAAACCAGCATGGCAGCCAATCACTGAGCTAGTTTAGCTCATCAATCAATCAATCAATTTTATTTATAAAGAGCGCTATTCAAAATATCACAGAGCTTGTACAATATGGACAATACAAATTAAAAACACAGTAAAATAACCTTACACATAAAATACAGTCACAACATTCAGCTCTTTCAAAGCTCTGAGAAAGCCAGAATAAAAAGATGTTTTGAGTGCAGATTTAAAGCTCTCCAGGGTCAGGCACTCCCTTATCCGACAAGGTAGAGAGTTGCACAGGATGGGGCCACAAATGTGAATGCACAGGTCCAGATGTCTTAAAGTGAAGCCTGGGAATCTCTAGCAATCCCTTGTCATCAGAGTGGAGAGGATGGAGGGAGCAGTAGGGACACAGAAGATCTTGCAGATAACATGGTCCCTGTCTGTGTAAGGCTTTGTAGATCAGGAAACTGACCTTGAAGGTGATCCAGCACTGAATAGGTAGCTAGTGCAGATTGTACAGCACAGGCATGACATGGCTGGATCGAGACAAGCCAGTCAACAGCCTGGCCACCGCATTCTGCAACAGCTACATGCGGGGGATAGCAACCCCCAGTAGCTCTAGGTACAGAGAGTTGCAGTAATCAAGGTGGGTGGTCACAAAGGCATGGGCCAACATTCGAAGGTCATCAGGAAAAGCCAGGTGCTTAATCCAAGTGATATTCCTCAGATGGTAAAAAAGAGGTCTTGATGACAGACAACACCTGAGATTTAAGTGTCAATTCCTTGTCAAAAATAATGCCCAGATTTTGCACCCGGTTACAGGCCATCAGCTAGCTACCTCCCAGCCAAAGCCCAGAAGGCTGCCCAGCCAAAGCCCCTCAACCTGATGACTCTGTTCCACAACCAAAACCTCGGTTTTGTCCGGGTTCAATCTCAGCCAGTTGGAACTCATCCAGTCCTGGATCTCAGAAAGACTGTTGTTAAAGTCCGAGACAGCATTGTCCTGTTAGGGCACAAAGGACATGTATAGCTGCGTATCAACTGCATAGCAGTGAAAACTTAACCAATACCACCTTACAATGTCTCCCAACAGTAGCATGTACACTGCAAACAACATGGGTGATAAAACGGATCCCTGTGGTACCCCACAAGGCAATGAGAAAGAGCCAGAGGAATAGATCCCTGGCACCACTCTTTGTGACCTGCCAGTGAGGAAAGACTGGAACCATCTGAAAACTGTACCTGACAGCCCGCAGATCAACCGCAGGCATGCCAATAACACACCATGGTCCATGGTGTCAAATGCTGCAGACAGATCAAGAAGAACTAAGATGGAACAACTCTTCCGATCTCTCGCTATCAGCAGATCACTGAGTACCCGAACTAGAGCCGTCTCAGTACTATGTCTCTTCAGAAATCTGGACTGGAGAAGATCATAGATATTGTGGATGATAAGATGATCATCCAGTTGCTGCATGACCACCTTCTCAATAACCTTACCCACAAAGGGAAAGTTAGAGATGGGTCTGTAGTTAGCGAGACAGTCTGGGTCAAAAGAAGGTTTCTTAAGGAGGGGCATAACAACTGCCTCCCTCAGGGTAGAGATGTTGTGAAATTAAATTACGCTGATGAAGTTGCCATGAAATCGGCAATTTCACCATGCAAAACATTTTGAGAAATTCCACCATTTGACAAAATGTTTTGGCGGATCGTAAATAGCAAATTTCACCTGCAAAATGTGAAATTTGCTGCAAATGTGCAATTTTGCCCGAATTTCACCAAATTTCATCATTTCACAGGCAAAATTTCACATTTCATGGGCAAAAAGTTTGCATTGCACAGCAACATTTCACATTTCGTGGGGGAAATTTTGCATTTTGCTGCAGAATATTTTGAGAAATGTGTATTTTGTGAAATATTTCATGGAACAAAATTTTCTAATTTTGCACATCTCTACTTCAGGGTGTCTGGAAACAAACCTGTCTCTAACAAACTCCAGATGATCTCAGCTAGGACCAGGCCGATGACCTCAACAGACTCCACAAGGAAGTGCATTGGGCCCAGGTCCAAACTACAGCAGGTCAGCCACATACTCTGGATGATCCTCACAATATCCTCAATCTCCAACCTGCCAAAGTTGGACCAGATGCACCTGAGGCCCTGCAACCTCCCACCAACCACCACTGCACCCATTGGAATGGGTTGAATGGATCTCGGACATGATGTCAGCATCCTTATCTGCAAAAAACTGAGCAAACTCATCACATTTCTTAACACTCTCTGAGACTGCAGACAGGCTGAACTGCACAGTCTGTCCACAGTTCGGAAGAGCTGAGCTGGTCGGTTCTGTGCAGCAGTGATCTCCTTGGATAGGAATGCTGCCTTCTTATGGAGATAGCCCATTGATCGTCCTTATAATTGGCCATCAATCGAAGCCTGTCGACATCAAGGCCCAATTTCAGCCAGCACTGTTCCATCCTTCACCTGACTCTCCTAAACTCCCTCAAGGGTCAATCAAACCAAGGGGACTGAGGATGAAGGGTGAAGGGATGAACCCAGACAGGAGCTTTGGAATTCAGATCCTCAGTCACAACCTTATTTTAGGCCAGTAATAGATTTTCTGGATCCATGATTGCACTTGGCAGACCCAATAGGTCCAGCACCACCATCAGGCCATCAGGGAGTGAAACCTCTTAAAGGATGGTACTGGACCATCTCCATAGGGGCAGGCCTATGGGGGGGAGCCTGGAAATCAAACCTTATAGTGTGATGGTCTGATCAACTGATCGGCTCCACTACCATGTCGGAGGTCTCCATACCCAATAGGAAGAGCAGGTCCAACAAATGACTATACTCATGGGTCACAGAGGGGATCACCTGTGTGAAGCCCAAAGAATTTATAAGCTGGAGGAAGTTCCTGTCCAAACTGCGAGAGTTTGTCATCGACCCAGGCATTAAAGTCCCCCAGAACCACCCATCTGATAGATTCCAATACCATATCGATGAAGAAGTCTGTGACTTCCTGCAGGAATTGCTTGCCATCCCCGGGTGGACAGTAGACAAGAAGAATCCTGCAACCCACACCTGCACCAATAATACATTCAAAGGATCTGTTCTTCCCAATTGGCACATCTACAAGGCCCAATTCTGATCTAAAACATATGGTTATACCCCTGCCACTACGATCTGTCCTCAGGTGGTATATCACTGAGAACCTGTCCGGAATAGTTGACTCAAGAAGTGGGCCAGCATTATCATCCAGCTAGGGCTCCATGATACAAGCCAGGTCTGATGACCCCACAAGATCTGCAGTTATTGCAGTCTTGTTTTTAATAGACCTGGCATTGCATAGCACTGCCTGAGTAGAATGGGACATTGAGGTCAGCCATGTCATCTGCCCATTCAAGGTGCAGCCCTTGGGTATGGGGACAAGACAAGGAGTACCCCTATCTGGAACCCATTTCACCCAGGGCATCTTCTAGTCCACATGACCCCAATCCACCCCCCCAAATCCCCTCTTCCTCCATGTCCAAGGTCCCTGCCCCTGCATCTCCTCCCCACTATTCCCAAAGCATGACATTGCCCATATACATCAGCAGGCAATGGGGGATAGCTAAAGGGATGGAGACCCTGGAGCTCAGAGGGAGAGTAGCACCTGAGCTCTCTGCCAACACATACCTACAATCCCATGCAGCAATCAAACATAAATCAAAAAACAAATACAAACACAACACACACAACTGAAAAATAAACCATAGCTGGCCCAGAGGCACAGAGGGCTGAGGCACTGGCGCTTTACCTTGAACCACGTCGGTGACCTGGGTTAGAGAACGGACTCGGGACACCATGGGTTGGCAGGGAGGGAGGGGATTGAGTATCTGTAGGACTGCTCTCCTCTTCTGGGGTGGGTAACAGGATGGCATCACTCTGCAGCGGCCTCCGGTGGAGACCGGGAGCACTGCAAATGTAATGCGGGGAACGTCACCAGAAAAGTGGAAATACCCACTCCACATTCAGCTGGATGACAGCTGCCTAGCTGTCCAAGGTCATTGAAAGTCCCACAGAGCCATCCAACTCAACAGCACCCCTGGGTCAAGTAGTTGCACTAGTTTGCCCCTGGCTGGTGCCTTCCCCCTCAGAGGAGAGGGACCCACCCCACGAAGGGTTACGTTGGGGTTACCCTGGGGCTGGCTGCTATGTGAGATGGTGGCTTGGGGAGCATGACGAGTTGGATCCAAGCCTTGGCATAAAGCCTGAAGGAGTGTCTGAGGTGGAGCACACGGGGGGGGGGAGACAAAGAGATAAGGCAAAAAAAAAGAAAAATAAACCATAAAACACTCTCACCCCCAAAAGAAAATAAGTCCTTTAGAACAGGAAAAAACGGTCAAAAATTTTAGTCCTTTGCAATCAGTGTCCAGCAATGACTAAGCACACCAGAAGCTTCCAACTTCAAATATGGGAAAGATGGGTCTCTCACCCCCATCCAGCCAATAAAGTTCTGTCCGAGCTGCAGCACTCCCACTGCCTCAGAAAGTCAACAAATTAAATAAGTGTAATGATAAAAAACTGGGGTGCTCTCACCACCTCACAAATGAAGCTTCAGGCCTTCACTGCCCATGCCAGGACACCCACCACTACAGTCCAAAAAACAGCCATCTGGCAAAACTATGAAAAGTCTACAAGGCTCCAGTGTGGAAAACACTTTGGTCCTTGTTCTTCTTTTAGCATAGAAATATGCTGCCCCCTGAGATTAGCCCCCAAGATGGAACATCCCTGGAATTGGGGGTTCCAAAGATACAGACCAACCGGCCCCTACCTTGGGAATGCCCCTCAACTATTGAGGCTATGCTGCCCTCCATAGGATGCCCACCCCAAGTAGCCAACCCCAGGCCAGCAACTGCAGTCTGCAACACAGATGGCACAATACTCAAACAGTTCTGACTTGGGTCCCCTCAGGACCTAAGCAAAGTTCAGGGCCCAAAGAGCATAAGCCAGGCACTGGCTAATCCTGCCCAGGCCATGCTAGGATTAGAGCCCCTGAGGTATGACACCCTCTGGCACACACAAACCAGGCACCCCTTGCAGTCCACAGGAATCCTACACCCTAAAGCGGAGGTCCCTGTTACCACCCCTCAGAAGAAACCCCAGACAGGGCCACCACCACCCAGTCAAGCCACCTTGTCCCCAAACATTCCTCTTCTGACTTCAGTAGTGTGGTGCTCAAATAGAAAAGAATTCAAAAAAGATGTCTGACACAGTTTGCCAGTGACTCACCACCCCACCAATGCCAGCAGCTAGTGCTCACACCACCGTGATGTGTCATTCCTCAGTTTCAGTCTGTTCTCCAAATGAGCTCCCTCAGCATCTGATCGCTCCTCCGGCACACTCCTCTGATGTTTCCTCCCAGATAGGCGGGCTCAATGCAGCAAGACAAACAGTAATCAAACAGTAAATATTTTTAGTGGGAAACTGCAATTCCACTAACCAGGAAAATGCCAAGACACAGAACAAATGAAACAAAAAACAAACCAGCGGTTCAAGACTGTTCGGACTGCTCGTAATTCTGGCATCCAAGTTTCATAGTTTCATAGTTGTCACAAAGCATATATAGACTTTCGTCCTTGACTGCTTACATAAAATTGTTTTATCAACAAGTGAACTATTTAATAAACTAAAGACTTGCTTCTACTATAATCATCCAATCTTACTTTAAAAATATCTAAAGTTGGACTACTAATTATATCATGGGGGAGAGAATTCCACCTTGAAACAACCCTCTGACTGAACCACTGTTTTCTTTTTTGTGATTTCCACTTTTGTTGTTTAATTTGTCTACAATGAGCTCTTGTATTGTAATTTCTGACAAATAATTCAAGTCCTAAATCTTCTCTGAGGATATTATCTTGAAATGATCTATAGACTAAAATCATATCACCCCTCCATCTTCTATGAGCCAAGGAATACAGATCCAAATTGTCCAACCTCTCCTCATATGTCATATTTTTAAGTCCCATTATTGATTGGGTAGCCCTTCGTTGCACTCTCTCCACTCTCACTATCTCACCCTTAGTGTAAGGGGACCAGACCTGGGAACAGTACTCCAAGTGAGTTCTAACCAACGATCCATACAGTGGGACCAAAACCTTTTTACTTCTACTTTCTGTATGTCTCAATATACAGTTAAGAGCCCTATTAGCATTTTTCATAGTTTGATCACAATGGGCAGTAAAAGAAAGGTCATTTTGTATAATAACACCCAAATCCCTTTCCTGTGTCACATGTTTTAATTGTTTATTATTGATAGTGTAATTAAATTCCAAATTCTTCTTGCCCCTGTGTAGGACAATACATTTATCCTCATTAAGTTTAAGTTTATGGTCTACTGTCCATTTCTCAATATATTTGAGCGCATCCTGAAGTTCAATATAATCTGAAGATGAATCTATTACTGCTCCCACTCTACAGTCATCTGCAAACTTGGTTATCTATACATTTCCCTTATTATATTGTAATGATGATATATATATGTTGAACTGGCAGGGGCCCAACACTGAACCCTGAGGGACCTCACTTGTTACAGAAAGCCAATCAGATAACGACCCATTATTCACCACTCTCTGCCTCCTATTCTCCAACCATTCTGATATCCAGTTTACAAGGATCCCATTTATATTTAGCACAAGAAGGGATTTAATTAGTTCTTCATGTAGTAATTTATCGAAAGTTTTTGAATAATCTAACTGGATTACATCCACTGACCTACCATGATCCAAAACACTGCTAACTTTTTCATAAAAACTCAATAAGTTAGTTTGGCATGATCGTGACTTTGTAAACCCATGTTGACTATGATCAAAAAGGTCGTTTACAGTCATGTGGTCCTGAATATGATCTTTTATTATGCTTTCCAAAATTTTCCCAAGTGTGGATGTTAAACTGGCTGGTCTATAATTATCAGGGGAATCCTTCCTTCCCTTTTTAAAGATGGGAACCACATAAGCTTCCCTCCATTTGCTAACAACTTCTCCTCTATCTAATGACTCTTGAAAAATAAAGGTTAATGGATAAGCTATTTCCTCTGCTATTTCATAAATCAGTCTAGGATTTATATTATCTGGTCCAGGGATTTATTAACCTTAACTCTCTTTAATCTATCCTTCACATCTTTTATATCAATTTTAATTTGTTTTTCATTTTTTATATTGTGGTATTAGTTGTTACTGTATATTTGGAGTTAAATACCGTAGCAAAATATTGAGTTCGTACCTCAACCATTTCCTTGTCGTTTAGTAAGTTGCCACTGTCATCCTTAAAAGGGCCTATTGTTTGTCTATTCCTTTTTGTTATTTACTGTATGTATACATAAAATGCTTTATAGTTATTTTTACTTCTAGTTGCTAATTTAATTTCAAAATTTGTTTTGGCATCTTTTATTAATTTCTTTACATATTTAACCTGTTCCTTATACTTTGGCATTAGATTTGCATCAAGTTTTGCTAATCTATACATTTTATGTTTTTCTTTTATCTGTCTTTTAATTTTACAGGTTATCCACTTAGGGTAAGCACCCAATTTAGAATTTTTACTTGCATATGGTATATTTACATCTGTAATCTCTCTAATTTTATCCACTAAGATGTTTCACATTTCATCCAACATTAACCCAGTGAAATCTGATTTCCAATCCCAAGAAAGTAATGCCTGTCTAATTTTATGAAATTCTGCTTTTTTAAAATTGGGAATATTTATATTACTACCCTGTTGAGTAGGTAATTCACTTAACTGGAAGAAAACTGTGTTATGGTCACTATTTGAGGTTGGAGTTCCAACCTGGGTGACACTTAATCTGGTTCCCATATTTGAAAATACAAGATCCAATATATTATTAGATCTTGTATTTTCTAGAACTAGCTGATCTAGGCCCAGTTGATTAAAGCTTTCTAAATAGTTCCTTTCATTTAAACTAAATGTTGTCTGGTTTACCAAATCTATACCTGGGAGAGTAAAGTCACCTGTTATGATAACATTTTCAGTTGAATCAATATGATCCAGATAATTTAGAATTTCTACATCCTGTTCCCTGTTTGTTGAAGGGGGACAATACATGGCTCACAACATAATTTTTGGAGCATTTTGAGGCAAGATTTTAACAGATAAATGTTCAATATTTAGTTTACCATCATGGATTTCCATACTAGAAATAGATTCATGCACATACATTGCTACCCCACCAACCTTTCTATGTATCCTGGATTTATGATAAATGCTAAATCCTAATATGCTTTTATCCCATGTATCATCTTCTTCCCACCAAGTTTCCATAATAATTGCTATTTTGATGTTTTTATTCTTCATAAGAAGTTTAAATTCATCAAATTTGCCATCCAAATGTCTCACATTTGATAATAAACAATTTACTGGTTCCAAATCTTTATTTTGAAAATGTTGTTTACTGGTAGTGGAATTTATCTTAGTACATTTCCCACCCCCCACATTTTCTAGTTTAAATGTGTCTCAATGATTTTATTATATGTGTTTCCTAAAACCCTTTCACATATCTTGTTTAAATGAAGTCCATCGTTCTTATATAATGATCCATTTTTAAAAATACAGCCGGTATCAATAAACCCTATTTTATGTTCAAGGCATAACCTACGCAAAATACAATTAGTAGACAGAATATCATGATTGATGTGTTGATGCAATCCATAAGTAGGTAGGATATCAGATACAATAATATCAGTGGTATATTTATTCACTTCCTGAATTAAGTCAGTATAATTCTCTAAAATATTCCCTTTTTTGCTTGACTTTATATCATTCACTCATATTTGAAGAATCACCAATGGTTGTTTAACTTGTCTCATACATCCCTCTATTTCTTGTTTAAGTTCTTGAATTTTTATTCCTGGAAACATGCTAACCATTGTGTTATTATTCCTTCCTTTACATACAATTTTATCAATACCCCTTATTGTAGAGTCACCTAATACTATAATTTCCCTTGGTTTTAAATCTAACTGCTCACTATTATGGTTAACTATATCATTAGCCCTCATTAAATCTGAATTCAATTGTTGAAAAATTCAGATGACCCAGTAAATGAAACTAAAAGCAATAATGGGACTCACAGTAAAACACCCTGAAAAATGCTTAAGCCTAACTAATCTACCTCACTCAAACACCCTAACTTACATAGACTAAAAAAAGTAAACAAAAAAGAAAGAAAAATGAAATAAAAATGAAATAAAATAACTAGGCTGCTAGGAGTTCTGGCTGACCCACACCAGTTACCATCTTAATACTTAATAACTGAGAAACAACTTATTTCCAATGGATTAAGGACTGGGTGAGTTGATGGGTGACCTGAGACACAGCCGAGGTCCACCTCCCTCCACCTAGTAGTTAATCCAAGGAAATGACCAGCTTCAAGATTGTTATTGCAATTATAACACTAATTGTAATAACAACTTTTTATTGGGAGGGGGTATTTAGGTTTTCACAATGCTGCTTTTCATTTACAGCACATGATCAGCTGAGCTTTGCTGCCATTCCAGTCATTTCTAAGAGATTTCACCATCATGGCACCCAATCAGTGAGTGAGTTTAACTCATGAATAATTAATTAGAAATAATATACTTCAACACCCTTAGTCAATCTATTCTATTAACTAAAATGCTACTACCATGAACCAGAATCCTTTTCCACAAAAAAAACATCATTTTGCAAACTTTACCATTGTGTACAATGGGCCTGCCACAAATTACAATCCTATTTTTCGAAATGTGATATTTTATGTACCATTCCTATTCACAATAATGGTACTGCAACAAATCAGAATCTGAAATCATGAAAAAGGAATCCTTAGTTGAGCTTTTCCATTGACCACAATGGTACTGCCATGAATCACAATCCTATGCGCTGCCACACACAAATATGCATACAATTGAACAATTGTGTATAGATGGGAGTACAAGACCCCACCTCACACCTCCTCTCCCCCCAGCTCCACCCTCCACTCCCCCATGCACAGCAGCATTCTTGTACACTTGCAAATTATTCATGGATGGGAGTGCAGGGCCCGGAGGGTTGAATCTTTGATTAAGGTTAATGAAAAGGTTAACAGCAGATATTGCCACATACACCAAGCATCAATGCAAAAAACATGCATAACTTTTTGCTGTGGGTTAATGAAACTTCAGTAAACAGGTTTTAAAAAAAGATGATTAATTTAAAAGGTACCTAAACAAGCAGTTTTTTAAAACTGCAAACTCCAAAATCTGGCTTCATAGCGAGGTAAGGTAAAGGCTGTTGTTAACATTTATGCTAAAACTGCAATTATGTAAATAACATAAATGCAGTTTCATAGCTTTTGAAAAATGTAAACATCAGCCTTTCACTTTCAAAAAACAGCCCTGCTGGACCCTCTAAAATGTCTACCAAGTGTGTTAAGTGATGGGTCATGATGACATCATTGGAGCCAGAGGCAGAGACCCACATGGCTCCCTATAGTGCTAACTAGTTCATCTTTCCCTCTTTGTTTTGAATTGTTTCACCAGAATGATCAACACCATGTGTTAACGTGGATTATTTTGATCAGTACACATGTTAGCTATGGTTTTGTTCATTTTGTTTTCTTTAACTTGCTGAAAATGTTTTATAATCCAGCTGACTTTCTCTTTGGCAAACCAAAGTACAGTACAACACTTCAAATACCTGATGATCTAGTGGTTATGCCATGCCCTGAATTTTGTAGTGAAGTGTTGGTCTGGTCCAATTCCAAAACTCATGCTTCTTGGTAATCCACAAATAAGCTTCTCTTGTAGTCTTTTTCCACGTGAACTACCTGCACCTAGCCTGCCTTCGGGAGAACACTCCACCATCCATACTCTGTCCTTAATACTGCCTGGGGTCGCATATGAGCTTTCGGTCTTATGTAGAGAATTATAACACCTCATATTGTAATCTTGTACCTCAGAGAGTTGTGCACACCTATACTGATATGCTTCATCAGCTGGTACTGTTAAAAAATGCCTCCCAAATCATTCTCCAGTCCACTTTCTCAGTGTTTGACTTCTGCTCCCACAGTAAACATAGAGTGGATCACCACCCTTCTGCACAGAGAAGGTAATATGTGCAGTCTCCCGGTTGTGTTTTTCCCCATCATATTAACTAACAACTAGGTCTTCCTGGAGGGCCAAACAATAAGCATCAGGACTCAATAGAAAAACTGCTGTTCATGCCCTCATAAGGGCTGCACTTACTATGGATAATAATATTATTAGCGGAAGAGGCATACTAATGCTTTGAACGAATCCTCCTGACTTCCAGTGTCAGTCTACTTCTTTACCTGTGATCTGCAGAACCATGCAGAACAGTTCCTGGCAATTCTTCTCCAGTACTTTTCTGTGCCCTACTCCACAATGTGAGTTAGCTGGCTACCACCCTTCTGAATCTTGAATGAGCTATACACAACTCCCTTGATACTGTCCTAACAAGTGTCAACATCCCCCCCACCCAAGGGTAATCTCCCTACACTGAATTCAAGTAACATTTTAGGTGCAGCCCTGCCACTCTGAGTATTTGTTATTGCTAGCTGCTCTCATCCACAGTCAGGTAGTGATCAAGGTTCTGGCAGCCCCACATCTCAGATCTCACAATGATCTGCTCAATGCCCCCTTCCTGTCTTCCCCAGCCTAAATATAGCTGTACTCTGCTGGAATGGCCTCTTCAGCCCTACTCTGGCATTCATTCTTTGCACCTGCTTCCTACACCAAAAACTGGTGAGCTCACTACCCTTCCACATCATGAATGTGGTTAGTACAGTCTACTGTGTTATTTTTACATGTCAATAATAAATGTGATCTTCTGGTAAGCCAGACTGATAGCGACAGGACACAAGGGGAAAAATAGGCTTCCCTACCCATATAAGATCTAAGCCAGCTATGATTAGACACTATTAAATGATGTGCACAATGATGTGCACACCCATCATTTAACAATGTCTAATCAAAGGTAGCCTAGATCTTTTGAGGATTGGAAAGTTCATCTTTCCCCTTGTTCCCTGCTGCTATCAGTCTGACTTACTGAATAGATTTGTTTATTTTTGATATGTCAAAAAACCTGGGGACTGTACTACCTGCTTATGGTGATGAGAAGGGTGATGAGCTCACCAGTTTTTGGTTTATGGAGAAGGTGTGAAGAATGAATACCAGAGGGGAACTGAGAAGGCCACTTCTGCAAGGTACTGCTATATTCAGGGAAGGGGAAGACAGAAGGGGAGAAATATGAGCAGATCACTGTGAGATATAAGATGTGGGGCTGCCAGCACTATGATCACTGCCTGACCCCATTATCCAGGGCCAATATTGCCCTTCCCATAAAACCAGTTCTTGCAATTGTCCAAGACTAAGTGTACTATTGTGTGAAATAGCTGCCACTACATGTTCAGTCACTTCACTATCAGTCTAGCATTGCATGTAAAGCACTTTGGGATACAATGTGTATGAAAAGCACTATATAAATGATGATTATTCTTTGTATTATTTCCCATGGGAAAAGAAGACAAGACAAGCATATTTTTGATTTCTGAGAAAGTATGAACTCTGGCATTGGACTACAGAAGGACTTTCTACAAACAAGTTGTGGATCTAAGAGGTGGTGAAGGGTGCAGCTGCACCCTCCCCCCTTCATTGTAACTTACTTGCCTGCTGCTGCTGCATTTCAAATTGTTGCTGAAATCTGATTTATTGATTGTACAAATGATTACATTCAAAATTATGGATTACATTTGTAGGTTCTGTCAAAAACATACTAGAAAAGAATAATAGCAGAAAATATAAAGGTTTAATAAAAATGTTAAAAAGTGCATATCAAGTATGTGCAGCACTCCAACAGCCCCATTGTAACATCCTGGATCTTCCATAACCACTAGACCACCAGGTTATTTAAGATTTGTACTGTACTATGGTTTGCCAAAGAGAAAGTTGATTGGATTAAAACCCAATTTCAGCCTGTTAAAGTAAACAAAATGAACAGAACCATATCCTAACACATGTATTGATCAAAATAGTGCACATGGTTTTGACCATTATGGTGAAACAATTTTATACAAAGGGAAAAAGAGCTAATTAGTTAGCACTATAGAGAGCCATATAGCTCTCTGGCTCTGGCTCCAGTGATGTCATCACTTAACACATTTGGCAGCCATTTTAGGAGGCAGGTAAGGCAGATTTTTTGAAATTGGAAGGCTGATTTTACATTTTTCAAATGCTTTGGAACGACATTTAGGTAAATTATATAAATGTAGTTTTGGCATTAATTAATACAGCAGCCTTTCCTTTAATCCCTTATGAAGTCAGATTTTTGAATAGTTTGTTTTCAAAATATTGTTTAGGTATCCTTTAAGTATTGTGACATATAACAAAAAAAATGGGTCAGTAGTAAAAAGAGTCAAAATTTTCAGAGAACGGAGGAATAATCAGTGTGATTTTAGTCTCCTATAGGAAACAAGGCTACCCCCATGAACATGTAAAACTGAGATGCAGTTGGGTAGTGCAAATGACCACTGCCACACACCCACAAAGTAAAAAAGTGAGGGGTGGTGATTCTTAAAAAGAAGAGACTCCCCTGGTAGGGGACCTTCACCTTTACAGATAAAAAAGGGAGAATAGTGATAGCCACCCAATGCAGAGTAACTCCATGCTACTTATAGTTAATGTCTATAGTACTACCCCTGCCCTATCAGATTTGTTTAAAGGATTGTTTAATAACATTCAATATTTTGGGCAAGGGGCATATTAGAATTCTTTTGAAAACCCTAGTCTGGACAGATCCTTGGGGGTGCAAAATGTGAATAAGACAACAGCAAGGACCCAGGGAACCCTATTGGGTAGTCCGGACTTACAGTCCCATGGCTGAAACTTAATCCTACCAGGAAGATTCTGCCTTTTTTCCCACCAAACAGTAGATATTCCTGAATAGACTGATATTTAAGTTCCTAGGACAATGCTTCATACAGCCCTAAGCTGTGATATAGGGCCCATATCTCTATGCCAGACAATGCGTCTCTGAAACTAGGGTTTCAGTTTGGTCATAAACAGTATAGACCCTTATGGCATTTAAACACAGGCTATTTAAATGATGAAATATTCTGTTCTAAAATGATGACTGTCATAGCTACATATAAAGACTTTAGCAGCAAACAAGACATCTCCTTGAAGAGGATATGGGATGAACTGACAACTTTCCTACAGGGGCACATGATAGTTTATGGGGTGCACAAGAAAAAACTAGCTTTAGGACAACAGAACAAATTTGCTGCAGACTTGGTAGCTCTTGAGCTGGAGCACAAGATAACAGCTAAAAGAGACCTTCCACCCCACATTAAGAAATGCAGGAAGAATTAAACAAAATAGGCCTCCAGAAAGTGGAAATGCAGCTGCATTTCATTTCATAAACCAAGCATACTACGATCATGGAAAAGAGGCCAGCCAGCTGCTGGCTTTCTGCCTAGGAAAACAGCAAGCAGATAGGAATACTCAGCACTTGAAGGTAGTAGGGGATCAGCAGAGATATGTGGCTGGCCCAATGGAAATTGGGATGAAATCTGAGGAGTTGTATAAGAACTTGTACAGTAAAGAGGAAGGTGCCAATCATGAGGTCTTAATACAAGAATTTCTGAATAACATTTAGCTACCTGAGACCCCCCCCAGAACACAGAAAGAGACCTGAGGAATGGAGGAAGGTGGATGTAGTCCCACTACACAAAAGTGGGAATAGGGATGAGGCAGGGAACTATAAGCCTGTCAGCCTGATGTTGGTGGTGGATAGTGGTGGGCGAAGTGGCCTAATTCACTCCTGAGTGATCTGCGGGTGAAGGTGAGTCAGAGTGCTCCATGCATGAAGCGGAGTACTACATACAATGGGTAGCGAGGTCCATTGAAAACAATGACTTGCGTACTCTACTTCTTCCCAAACCACTACTCACAATTCTTTAGGCGAAGTACATTGAAAATAATGTACTTCACCTTACTTCACCTTATTTTTAAGCTCCAAAGGCGAATTTTGCAGTGTTTCATGGGATTTCAGGTCCCGTGGGCTCTAGATTGTTCTGCACAGCCTCAGTTTGGGGTAGTGTGTGTAGGAAGCCGTAGGAGACAATCTGCTCTGAGAGCTCTCTGCAATTCAAACCTTCAAAAAGCTGTTAACTCATTCAGGCTGAGAAATGTCTGTAGAGGGCGCCTGAACTAATTGTGCCTCAGGTCAAAAGCGACTCCAGACATACTCCATTTACTTCCTCCCAGGCCTGAGCACGTCTGGGGATGTCAGCATTTTAATCATAAATATTTACCCAGCCAATCATTGGAGGACTTATTTATGTATCTCTACATGTACTACACATGTAAGCCCTCCATTGATTGGCTGGCAAACTGGTGGCTTCCATTTGAAAAACTGGAGAAAATCACGTTGGGATCCTCCATTTGTAAGCGGCTGCAAACCGAGCGTTTGTCTGCGTGGCGGTTGGGAAAAAAGCATTATCTTTACTACTATATAGGTAATTATTGAAGTCACAATGCAGAGCTCATATTTCTTTAATTCTGTGCTGTTTTGTTGTTTTAATTTTAAATATTGTATGGCTTTGAACGGCGAGAGAGAACCGCGTCACCGAGGAGTTTGTGACAGAGGGTGGGTGGAGGAAGTCCTCTCATCTCTCTTTCTCGCTTTTACCATTTTTTTTTTTTTTTATTTGTTAGCATGCATTTATTTTATTCTGTGGCTTGCGGTGGACTGTCCTGCAGCAAGTGGTGTTGTGGCAGTGTGGTGTGGCTCAGTGTCTTTAGGGAGCTGCAGTGGACTATCTTTCCCTTCTGGCAGCAAGTGGCGTTTTGTCAGTCGGGAGCTAGCTCTTTTTCCACATTGCTGCACTCCACGTCACCCCCCTTTGGCAGTCGACTGTCACCACCCCTGTACTCCATGCCCAATTGTTCTTCTGGGTCCCTGCCCTGCATTGGCCACATTAGGAGATGCATTCTTGAGGGCATGGCTTGTGAGGGTCACATCGGTGAACCGAGTTGGGCCTTATACTAGTCATCCACCACCTGTCCTGCTGCCCTCAAGGACCCTACACTGTACACTGCATCAACGTACTTTATTATTCAATTTTTTCTGGTCTGCAACGTCAGGTGGGCCCCTGCAGTCTGCAATGGGAGTAGGTGGAGGTCTGCATTCATTTTTTATTTTTTTTTTTTACTCCCCTCATCATGCGACCCCCTTCTCGCCGGAGACACTCTATGGCCTTTTCATCCCGGCTCCTACCTGGTGACCAGAGAGATCCATCTCCCATGGAGCCCTGGTTATCCCCCCAGGCGGGGTACGGGGTGGGGGCCCATGCACCCTGAGACGTCTGTGTTTCGTCTGAATGCTGTCTCTGGACAGGTAGGGGCATTGAGGGTCGGGGCCTGGTGCTCTGTCTACACAGAGGCTGCAAGGTGTTTTTTTTCTGGTGTTCTCTCGTGATGTGCCATGTCCCCTGATGTCAAAGGCGTAAGCGCCGACGTCTAGCATCACCCCCCCACTCGACAGGCATTGGTCTTGTTGCACCTCGGGTCTCCACCGAGGTCAGATAAGAAACCGAGCTCTGGTTCCCCTTCCCCAGAGGGCGAGCAGTCCCTAGGACCTCAAGCCCTCTCCCCGGCTCGCCCTCCAGCTTCCGGGCTGCGTTCGAACTCAGGTCACTGGCGTCATGGCGAAATCCAACCACTGTGTCGGGCGGCCGGGTGAGGGCTGCATTCTTGAGAACATGCAGTGGTCAGAATGGTGGACTGTACCAGCCACTCGTCCTGCTCCTTTTTGCTGTTGGTCTTTGCAGACCCTTTACTGCGTGAGCCCCCAAAGTTTTGTGCCATTTTCGACCCACATTCCACTCTTGCTGCTCTGATTTTTTTTTTTTGCTGTCTGCAGTTTTCCTTCCTGCATCTCCACTATAGAGGAGCTGTTGACCTTCCCGCTTCCAGAACCCTCTCCAGGACAAGGTGTATACAAGGTAAGACTTCCATATGTTTGCCAGAGGGTGAATCTTCAGATGCCAGGGAAGGGTTTTGCTGGTGTTTCTGTATGAACCCCCAGCTGCTGGGAATGTTTTTCTTTTCTGCCAGAGGGTGGGGGGTGGACCTTCAGATGCCAGGAAGAGTTTTGCTATTGTGGTGCCAGCTATCAGAGGGTTTTCTCAGTACACCCAAAAAACCCCGCCACCTCCGATAGCTGGCACCATCATACACAAAACATTCCTTGGTCTGCTGTGTGGCTTTGGTGCCATGGATAGGAGGATGGGGGTGGACCTACAGATGGCTGAAATCAATGTTTCTATTTCTGGGCTTGGTGTCTTGAGTGTAGGGTCTGAACCCCCAGCAGCTGGGAATGTCTGTGTTTGTTTCTCTTGCTGTTTGCTGCAGGGTGGGGGGGTGGACCTTCAGATGCCAGGGAAGGGTTTTGCTATCATGATGCCAGCTGTAGGAGGTGGGAGGTACCACTGGAGACCAGGTTTTTTTTTGTCAGTATTTTTTTATGGGATATCGGAGGGTAAGGGGGGGAACCCCTGATGCCAGGGAATGCTTTCTGTATACTGGTGCTGGGTATTGGAGAGTTGCCCCCATGCCCAGCCCAGAATAAATAAAGCATTCTCCAGTGTCTCAGGCACTCCCCACACTCTCCGATATCAGGCACAAAAATACAGAAAACATTCCCTGGTGTCCAGTGCTCCCTCCGCCTCCGATACCTGGCATCATCATACACAAAACATTCCTTGGTGCTGTGTGGCTTTGGTGCCATGGACGGGAGGGTGAGGGTGGACCTATAGATGGCTGAAATCAATGTTTCTATTTCCAGGCTTGGTGTCTTGAGTGTGGGGTCTGAACCCCCAGCAGCTGCGAATATCTTTGTTTTGCTGTAATGCTGTGTCTCCATGGTGTTGGGCATGGGAGGGGGGTGTCGGAACTGTGCATGCCTGAAACAGTTTATTTTGCTACTGTGCTGGGTGTTGTAGTAGGGGTGTGAACCTACAGCTGCTGTGATTGCTTGGTGTCGGGTGGGTGGGGATGCACCACTAGATGTAAGGGACTGTTTTGTGGGTATCATGGTGCTGCTTATTGGATGGTGGGTAGGAGCCACTGCACGCCACCGAATGTGTTCTGTGTTTCTGTGCCATGTATTGGAGTGTGGTGGGTGGTCCTCTGGATGCCAGGGAATTCTTCTGCAGAGAGTCTGTCAGATGGGGGCCTCACAGCGTGAGTAGAAAGCAAAGTAGTGCCACAAGGTGAGACGACCAGCGCCTCAGCCCTCTGCGCCACCGGGCAGGCTTACTTTGTGTATTGTGGCATAGGGTATTGGACAATGAGGCTTGTTCTCCCTCACCCTCTGATACCCAGCACCACAACACACAAGGCATTTCTTGGGCGTCCAGGGTCTCCCCACACTCTCCGATATCAGGTGCAATAAGTCGGAACACATTCCCTGGTGTATAGGTATGCCACCCCCAATACCTGCCACCATCCAACTCAAAACATACCTCGGAATGTTGTCTCTGTGCTGTCATGCATGGGAGGGGGGTGTTGGAACTGTGCATGCCTGAAATGGTTTATTTTGCTAATGTGCTGGGTATTGTAGTGGGGTGTAAACCCACAGCTGCTAAGTAAGACCATTGAAACAACCCCACCATCACCACTGTAACTGCAAAATATGTACCTGGCATTACCATTCCAGGTATCTATGGGCAGTACATTTTTAATTTTTATTTTTTATAGACTAAGAGCTAATATAGGGACAGTGGATACAGCCGCTCATTTGTGTCTGTTTGTATTGTGCTGTATGTAGTTCTCTCTCTGTTGTCTGGTAATGGTTGTTGTGTGTATTTTTTGTTTGGTAGTTGTGTATGTTGGTGTCTGCAATCAGATAGCATGTACTTTTCCTGCCATGAAAAGGTTTACATTCCCTTGGCAGAGTGTTTTCATTGTTTTTTATGCACATACTGTAGTTGGTTGGTTGACAAGTTAATGTGCTGTACAGCTGTTGTCTTCAGTACAAATGCATGGTTGTGTTTCTGTTCTAGACACACAACAGAACAACTTGAGAAGACTGCATGTAGGGGAGAGGCATTGTGAGACCTAGAGTAACGTGAGATGGCATGAGACCCAGAGCAACGTGAGACAGTGTGAGACCCAGAGTGATGTGAGATGGCGTGAGACCCTGAATGAAGTGAGACAGTGTGAGACCCAGAGCGACTTGAGACACCACACAGAGTGTACCACTACAGAGAACTGACAAAGCAGAAATGGTTACAATCATAGACAATGGCCTTTTCGACAGCTGCAGTGACAGTGACGAGGAGTTTATGGGATTCGATGATTCTGATATACAAGTTGAGTTAATGCCAATGGATCATGACAGTGACTTCAGTGAAGATGACAATGTACCACTTGCAATGCAATGGGGGCAGATGCAGTCCACTGTGAAGGAACAGGATAAGCAAACTCGCTCCACTCAAAGACGGCAACGGCACTCGACTGAGAGTGAAGAGGATGAGAGACCTCTAGCAATGCTACTGAGCCAAAGGCACTCTACTGCTAGCGATGATGCTGATGCTGATGCTGATGATGATGATCAGCCACTTGCTACTCTACGAAAGAAGCTGCAGTCAACCGAGAGGGAGGAAGTTGAGAAGCTACTCACAACTCTATGGCATGACAGGCACTTTAGTGACAGCGAAGATGATCGGCCTTTATCCACACTGCAGCGTGACTTTCTTCCAACCGATGATATAGATGCTGAAGTACTATCACAATGACGTTTGGGATAGTCGATTGCAGACCGTGCACATAGATGGTTTCAAGGAGCCTGTAGGGCCTGTGACACTACTGAGTGAGGAGAAGAAAGAACTGGACTTTATGAACCTGATGTTTCCTCCGTCACTGTATGAACTGCTTGCAGATGAGACCAATCGATACAGTGAACGGAAGCAGGTGAAGGTGCAGAAAGTGGACACTCGATGGACTCCAGTAACAGCAGGCAACATAAAAGCCTTTCTTGGGATTTGGATATACATGTCTGTGGTAAAGGTGCCATACTACCGCATGTACTGGGGGAAGAATCATCTTTATGGACATTTTCCGATTGCACAAGTCATGACTCGAGAGCGTTATGAGAAAATTCACCAGTATTTTCATGCCAATGACAACACACAGAATGCACCCAGAGGATCCCCAAACCATGACAAACTGCATCATGTTCGTCCACTGCTGGACCAAGTTCACTCAGCATGCAAGCAGCAGTACCATCTTCACCGTGAAGTGTCTGTTGATGAGGCTATGGTTGGACACAGAGGATGTCTGTCATTCTGGCAGTACATGCCAAACAAGCCACAGCGTTATGGGATCAAGGTGTGGGTTCTAGCAGATGCCCATAATGGTTTCATCTCTGACTTTCAGGTGTACACAGGAAAGGTTCCTGGAGCAGTCGAAATGGGCCTTGGTGAAAGGGTAGTAAAAGACTTGACAACAGATCTGCATGGCAAAAACTATCATGTGTACTATGACAATTACTTCACTTCCGTGCGCTTGGCAAAGGAACTTCTAACAGATGGCCTGTACTCATGTGGCACAGTGTACACAAACAGGACGGGATGGCCAAAGCAATTCAATAAAGTTGCAATGAGGAGGAAAGATAGAGGCCATTATGAACACCTTCAGAATGGAGCACTTGTCACCACTGCTTGGAAGGACAACAATCCTGTTTTCTTCTGTCAACGAACCATGACCCAACATTGCCATCAAGATCTGTGTCCCGGAGACAGAGAGATGGGACTCCTGCCTCTATTCCATGTCCGACTGTGCTGTAACAGTACAACATGCCTATGAATGGAGTGCACATCACAGACCAGCTTCACGTGCAGTACCCCAGCACAAAAAGGTCAAAGAAGTGGTGGCTATACCTCTTTTGGTTCCTGTGGGACATGGCACTGGCCAATGCCTTTACCCTCTATCGAGAGAGTATGAACCATGTGCAGCGGTCAAAGAAAGGAAAGGTGAACAAGCACACACAGCTCGGCTTTCGCATTCTTCTCTCGAGCAGTTGCTAGCAGGGTACAACAACAGGAAATGGAGTGCCACAGTTGCAGGACTCGAGCAGGACCCGAGTTGTGATGGAACTCATTATCCGCTGAAAGCAAAGAAGGCTAGGTGCAGAAACTGTGCACTGAAGAAGAGGCGTGCTGAGCAGGGTACATTGTCGAACTTGCAACGTCCACCTCTGCATTGACTGATTTCCGGAGTACCACAACTACAGGTGAGCTGATGCCATGTTGGAAATGGCATGAGAAGAGGCTGACAGGACAAATGAAGATGACTTGCGTGATGACCATACACCAATAAATGAGTGTGCATACTGGAGACAAGAGAACACAGTGACATGCCAGTCATTGAATTTGCTTCCCCATTGAAAATACAAAAGACTGCACTAAAAGAAGTCTTGTGAGTGACAGGGGACAAATGGTAAAACAAATGGCAGAACAGTGTCGTGTGGTGGGGTTACATGAGAGTAAAGGTGGGTGGTTACGGATTTATTGAAATAAAGAGATGTATACTGGCACGAGCGGGTTGTCGTGAGTATTGCCTGTGACTGGGTTTGTCCCATCAGTATTCAGGAGATAAAAAAACAAAAACAAAAAAAACAGTGCCATGCCAGTCATTGAAGGGGCTGTGCAGAATGAAAATGCAAAATACTGAGCTAAAAGAGGTCTAGTGAGTGAAAGACAGGGGACGGGTAGAACATAAAGGCCAGAAAGGATTGGTAGCATGGTGTCAAACAAGAGAAGCAATGAACTGAGGGGAGAAGGAGAAAGTGTATGCAGAGAACAGGACAGAATTGGCATTGGGGGGGGGGTGATTGTTTCACTCACCAGACCAAGGGGGACAAACGAAAGAGCTAATGGAGGTCTGAAATGTGGCATTACTTTGGCAGTCGACCGCTACCTTGTTATATCTGAGAGAGTTTCTCTTCCCTTTGGTCAGTTTGGAATTGCTGTCACCAGATGTAATGTGTGACAAGTGTAGCAGCTCTCAGCCAGGCAGCAGACTATCTGGTATTGGTCACCCATTACATCATGTGTGAGCATACTGACACAGTGACCCAGTCACTCGGCGGATCAACGGGCAGCATTTTCAGTGGTGAGATCACAATGATGATGTGGTATGGTGGCGTACTGATGATGATGTGTCAGCTGCCAGAGTGTGAACTGCTGTTAGAAGATGTTATCAAACTAGACAACACTGATCAAGAAGGATAAGAGAAAAACTTCAGATATCCAAAGTGACAACTGACAATTCTGGTGTGCCTGTTCTTTTTTTTTCCTCCAGTACCTCTTTCAGTTTACATGGAGAGGAGGTTTTAACTTAGTATTTTTTTTATTTTCATTTGCCTGCCACATTGGCTGCACTGTTTCTTTTGAAGCCAAGTCATGCATGTGGGAGATGGAAGAGCAGAAGACACCAAGTGAAGCATGTTGTGACTGCAATCAAGATGCAGTACAGATTGTGACATGAGCATCCATCGTGGACAGACCAGAGACATGCGTAGGCAATGGGTGACACCTAGGAGAACAGGAACAACAGAGGTGGGTGAAGCAGAGGAGACATGGACATGGGAATGTATAAATATACAACACACACAACAGATGAGAGGTTGGAGCTTTTTCTTTTATTGATGGAATCTAACAGGACAGGTGTAACTACTTTATTTACAGAATGACCCACAAACAACAGAGGTTGGAACTACTGTATTTACAAAAGTACATATGACAGAGGCATGAAGGTCGAGGATGTGCAACAATCTAATATGGTAAGAATGTTGTCATTTCTTCATTGCAGATCATTATGGTACGCCATCTGAAAAGAAAAAAAAAGTAATTGTGATTTTAGTAATGTTGTTGACCTTCTGTATTCTAAATGCTACGAATTGTGGCTGCTGTGCCAGCATGCCGTGGGTGCCGCCGTGCACATGCTTGTACATGTTGGTATGCTCACAAAGTGGGCAACAGTGCTCATTATTGATACAGGACAGTATTGCGTGACATTGTGCCACCGTGCACCTGACCATATTTGTGCTGCTGCTGTGTTGTTGCACGTGTTCATTTTGGTTATTTGTGATTTGATACTATGACTTTCTTTGTACTTGGTGGGTATTTGTTAGAGTTCAGCAGGTGTTTGCATACGTTGCTAGAGTGTTTTTTATGGTTGGCTAAAAAGGATAGAAACACACGCTATATATCAGAAGGATTGGTGCTTAGTACCAGATTATTATACAAAATGTTTTTTGGGGGTCAGGTGGGGATAATGAACTTTGTGTTGATATGCAACCTTAGTTTTTTGCAAAAAAACACTTATGAATATTGCAGATAGAATATCAAACACATTGATTATAATTAGGTACATAATACCATTAGAAAGGTAATATAGCACTGAACTTTGCCACTGAGACTGTGTGTATCACGTATACTTTAGGAGTTATTTACATTTCTTTATGGTATGGTGTTGATCAGGTACACATTTCCCACAAAGCAATGTTTGACGTTGCTTCGTTTACCTTAGAAAATAACTATTTTTTTGAATGCCAGCTACTATAAAAAAAATGTAGTGAGTAGAGTTGACAGCATAGGACCGTTAGAAATGTAATTTGGTGCTGAACAACTTTGCCACTGAGACTATGTGTTTATCACGTATACTTTAGTAGTTATTTACATTTGTTTATGATATGGTGTTGGTCAGGTACATATTTCCCACAAAAATGTTTTGACGTTGCTTTGTTTACCTGAGAAAACAACCCTTTTTTGGAATGTCAGATAGTATAAAAAAAAAACTGTAGTGAGTAGAGTTGACAGCATAGGACTGTTAGAAAGATAATTTACCACTGAACAAGTTTGACACTGAGACTATGTGTGTATCACATATACTTTAGGAGTTATTTACATTTGTTTATGGTATGGCCTGTATGCCTGACAACTCTGCATCAAGACTCACCTAACTACCTTGAAGAAAATGGGTAAAAAAATCCATGTTGTATATAACAAAATTTGCTTCTGAGTACAAAATTGCTCTGGTAACAATATATACTGTATGGATGTTTAATTTGGTGTTGATATGTCATTTTTCCCCACTAAAAATGTTTTAAATTGCCATTTTTATTGATGGAAAACAATGTTTCTGCTATTTCAAATGTTATTAAAAAAAACTGAATTGATTATAATTAAGTGCATAGTACCATTAGAATGGTGAGTTAGTGCTGAACAATTTTGCCACTCATACTTTGTGTGTAGCACCTACGGTTCATGAGCTATTCACATTTGTTTGTGGCATGCTCATTATGGCTTGATTTTGCTCTGAAAGCTCCAGGATGCAGTGTTAAAGGTATACTGGGCACAAGGGGTGGAACTCACAAAGAGCTCCTGAGGACTGAATGAGTTAAAAAAGCCTTTTTGAGTCATTTTTTTGCTGAAACTTTAGTTTATCGATTATAGGAAACCCTTCTGTGCTCATATGATCGAGCGTTTATTGTTTGTGTATGGATTTTGAATGTTAATGTACAACATTCAGTCTGTGTACTGAGAGACAGTGGAAGTGTGCTTTGGGGGAGGGGTGTATCTGTGGTGTAGGTAGATTAACTTGATTAAAAACAGTGCTTTCTGTTTTGGTGATATTTTTCTTGTTTAACTGTATTAATGTACACACAGTAATATTTTTAGTATTTCTTGCCATTTTTTTGCTGATTGTTGTGGTGCAGCAGTGCATAATTTTAGTTTGTTTAAAATATGTGGTTATATTACTGAAGTTTTCAATTTGCTATGCATTACTTAGTGTGTGTGTGAGTATGTGTGTGATGTGTGTCATCAAATCGGACACCTTTTATTGTGCCATATAATAATTTCAGCAATGTGAAGCTGCTATCCACTGCAGCTGTGTGATTTTTGTACTTCTTTGTGGTTCTTTACCTGTACTAGTACTAGTGACTGTTACTGCAGCAGTACAGTACACTGCCCCCACCCCCCCACACGGCCTGCCCTAACCAGTAAAGGTATTCTTTTCCAGATTTGAATTTCTGATGGTGAGCACTGGTTAGGTGTTGTGCCTTTGTGTCTACATCTCTTCAGTGCACAGTGCAATCTTAATCTGTCTGTGTATTTGCATCTCTTTAGGGCCCAATCTCCATCTGTAACTTAAGTCACAGTTGTTTTTTTGACTTCCCTTCAGAGTACTGGACAGGTGTGGTGCTTAATTCTGCATGAACATTGTACTCATTAATATGCGTTTTTATGTCAGGACCATCATCACGAGTCACTCGTGATACAAATCACGTTCTTCATCATCACAGTCACAAATGCAGTTACAAATCACGATCATTCACATTATGAATCACATTAATTTTTTTTCTAGTTACTTGAATGTATTATAAGTCTGTTTTGTAGTATCTCTCCAGGCTTCTCCACCCCACCATTGTACTCATTGATATGTGTTTTTAAGTCTGGGAGTTTTAAGCTACAGCTCATCAGGGAAGTACAGCCATAGGTGATAAGCATTCACATTTCTTCATCATCATGGTCACAAATGCAGTCACAAATCATGATTCACGATCATTCACGTTACGAATCACAACATAAATTTTTTTTCTAGTTACTTGGATGTATTATCAGCCTGTTTTGTAGTATCTCCCCAGGCTTCACCACCCCACCATTGTGCTCACTGATAAGTGTTTTTAAGTCTGGGAGTTTTAAGCTACAGCTCATCGGCGCCCAGGGAAGTACAGCCATAGGCATTCATGTTTCTTCATCATCATGGTCACAAAGGCAGTCAAAAATCACGATTTATGATCACGTCATGAATCACAACATACATTTTTTTTAACAGTTACTTGGATGTATTGTAAGCCTGCTGGTCACGATGCTGAACGGGGATGGGATCCACACCTGGGCCTGGGGGAACAGGCACATCCTGCTCCACAGGACCTAGTGCTGCACTTGGTGGTGGTGGTTCAACTGCCTCAGAGTCAGGACAGGAGGCAGTGTTGGTCCTGCTTCGGGGGGCAGTCACAAGTTTTGAGCGATCCAACAGGAATGGGTGCCCATGCACTCCACACATGCACACAGTACAATGCTTACCACTACCACGCTCTCCCAAAGCTGCTCCGTCCCAGACATTCCCTCACCCTGGTCCATCTCTCCTACTGAGCTCCCTCAGTCTGAGCAATCACTACTCACACTGTCACACAATACACACACACAGTCACACAGACACAGACAAACAATCTAACTACTTATAAAGGTAAGAAAAAAATAAAATTTACAGAAAGAACAAATTAAGTAAAAAAGAGTACAGAAAAGACAAAAAAATGTGTCTTTTAAAAAAGCTGTTGGGTCTAAATTAAAGTTTAAATCTCTTCCTCGCTCTGATCTAAAAGTATCAGCAGTCACAAAACACACTACTCTCTCTCCATCTGCACAGAAGAAGGCAAAAGTGTCTGCTTGTATAACTCACTTTCTTCCTGCCTAGCTAAAGAGCATGTGACTTACAGTACCATAAGCCATGTGATGTGTGGGGGGGCTGCCAAATCTAAAACACCAAGTGGATCACTTAGAATCACAATGAGTAACGTGAAGTCCATTAAAAACAATGACTTCGCCTTACTTCGTGTTGCCATTCCGCCTTAATGTGAAGTGGTAATGACAAGGTGAAGTGAGCACTTTGCATTGCCCACTCCGCATAGCGGAGTGGCAACGTGAAGTGCCCATTTTGCATTCACTTCACTGGTGAAATTTAAATTTGCTGCATCTCTAGTGGTGGACAAGGTAATGGCATCACTCCTGAAGGAAAGGATTGGGGAATACCTTGTTGCCAATGATCTACAGGATCTGAGGCAACATGGTTTCATGGGGGGAGGTCTTGCCAGACAAACCTTATTGAGTTCTTTGATTGGGTGACCAAGGAGGTGGATCAAGGAGGGGCAGTATACTTGGCCTGCTTGGATTTCAGCAAGGCCTTTGCAACCGTTCTGCATAGAAGGCTGATTAGCACGCTGTGGAGCCTAGGGATAGGACCTAAAGTGGTAAAATGGGTGGAAAGCTGGCTGAGCAATAGGAGTCAAAGGATGGTGGTAAATGGCACCACCTCTGGAGTTGGCAAAGTGACTAGTGGGGTGCCGCAGGTGTCGGTGCTGGAGCCAATCCTCTTCAATGTCTTTATAAGTAACATTGCAGAGAGACTGGGAGGGAAGGTGTGTCTGTTCATGGATGATACAAAGCTCTATAACAGGGTGGACACACCAAGTGAGAGCAGATAGAATGAGAGACAATTTAAAAAATCTGGTAGCATGGTCATGGGTTTGGCAGCTGGGTTTTAATGCATGAATGTGCAAAGTCATGCAAATGGGGCACAGGAACCTGGGGTCAACATACCAAATGGGAGGAGAGGTACTAACAGTCACAAAGCAGGAAAGAGACCTGGATTGATAATTTCTGATGAACTAAAGGTAGCTAAACAGTGTGACAAAGCAGTGGGAAAAGTCAGTGGAATGCTCGGATGTATAGGGAGAGGTATCATCAGGAGAAGGAGAGAAGTAATATTGCCCTTGTATAGATCACTGGTGAGATCCCACCTCGAATACTATGTTCAGTTTTGGAGGCCCCATCTCCAGAAGGACATAGACAGGGTGGAGGCAATACAAAGAAGGACAGCCAAAATGGTGCAGGACCTACATCAGAAGACCTATGAAGAGAGACTCAGTGATTTAAATATGTACTCCCTGGAAGACAGGAGGAAATGGAAGATATGATAGAGCCATTCAGGTACCTAACAGGGATAAACAAGGTACAGAAAAGGAGCATTTTCCAAAGGAAAAGATACTCGAGGACAAGGGTACACAATATGAAGCTGGAGGGGGAGAAGCTCAGGGGAAATGTGAGGAAGTACTTCTTCAAGGCGAGGGTGGTGGATGCTTGGAACAGCCTTCCAGAGGAAGTGGTGGGGGCTAAAACAGTCATGGGATTTTAGAATGCATGGGATAGATATAAGGGAATCTTAGAAGCAAGGAGGGGTTTAAGGTGTCAGCGCAGCTCAGTTGGTAGTACATCTGCCTCTGGACCAGAAGGTCGTGGGTTCTCATCCCACCCTGGGATTGGACTTGCACCTAAAAATTGTTGGCATCTGAGTGCAGTATTGGGGGGTGCTGTACTGCTGGGGTGTGCCGTCCTTCAGATGAGATGTTAAACTGAGGTCTCTTCTGCCCATCCTGGTGTTGTTCTGGTGGGCTTGACGCTAAAGAATGTAGGGTACTCTTTTGTAAAGAGCAGGAGCATTCCTGTGTCCTGCCATCATTCCCCTTACCATAAACCGGTTCATGCAATTATCCAGGCTGTGTGTGTGTGTGATGATGTGCAATATGGCCACCACCACACATTCTGTCACTTCACTACCAGTCTAGCGTTGCTTGTAAAGCGCTTTGGGATACTGTGTATGAAAAGTGCTATATACATGTTGATTCTTCTTCTTCTAAGTGGAGTTCAAGTGGGGTCTCTGGTGGCATGATAGGTAGGGATTTTGAAGCAGACTAGCTGGGCCAAGAGGTCCTTAACTGTCACCAACTTGTATGTTTCTATGTTTCTATGATTGGCCTGTTGGCAGATTGGACATTGAGGAGTTTATTAAACACATTTCTACAAATTAATCCCCTGGCATGGATGTGTAGATAGGGGAACTCTATATGATCTTTGACCCAGAACTTATTCCATTCCTCCCTTCAATGTTTGCTACAGTACAGGACAAAGGGACCCCAACCCCCGCATTCTTGGCAGGAAGTACTGATCACTATTATTTCCAAACCTGGAAAAGACCCAAACAAAATGTAAGTCATATATTTAGACCACTCAAAGGACAATGACACTGTGCCCCATTTGGAACTAATAAATTAGTTGATAGAAATGGACATAAATAAAAACTTAGTGGATTGGATATTGTCATAGTTACATGAACATAAATAGAGGGTTTGCATTAAGGGATCATTTACTAAATGGGGCACCATCACTAGTGGGGTGCCACAAGGATCAGCTCTGGGACCCACACTCCTCAACATCTTTGGGTCATCTATGCAATGTATCAACTAAGCCTGGCTATGCAAATTTGCAAATGATACGAAGACAGGAGCAGTACAGTAGTAGAAAATTAAAAATCAATAAATAATTTTCAACAGGAATTAACAAAACTTGAAATCTGGGCAAAGCAAAGTAAACTTACATTTAACACAGATAAATATAAGGTGAAGTAGTTCAGGTTTAAAAATAAAAGAGCAAAATACTACCCAAATAGGAAAGAAATACAGAAAACAAAGGAAGAAAAAGATCTGGGTGTTCTCATAACAAATACAGTAGCTTGAATTTTGAAGTTCAATGCCAGAAGGTAGAAAAAAATGTAACAAGATATTGAGTTGTATAAGCCACAACATTGCTAGCAGATCAAAGAAGGTGATCATGCCTCTGCCTGGTGCCCTGGTTAGACCTCACCTTGAGTACTGTGGGCAGTTTTGGGCCCCTTACAAAAAGGGTAGCATAAAAAGGCTAGAAGGGGCGCAAAGTAGAGCCACCAAGTTAGTAGCAAACATAAGGGACTTATCATATGAAGACAAAATGGAACAACTCAACATGTACACTTTGGAATGCAGGAGGTCAAGGGAAGATCTATGCATGGTTTATAGAGCACATAATGATAAGGATTTATGGGAGTGTATTGGCCTACAGAAAAGACAGAGGCAGTAGACAACACAATTTACAACTAAAAGGAGAACTACAGAAGTCTAATAAAAGAGGGGCAATTATTAAACCAGAAAGTCTCATCTGTCTGGAATAATTTACCAGAATATGTTGTCACAACTAGGACAATAAGAATACTTTTAAAAATACACTAGACAAACACTTAATAGAAAAGAGAATTGCAGGGTACTTCACTGAGAAATGACAAGTCTCAAAGGTTAATGTTTTCTGACTTGTAACATTCCTATGCTTCCTATATAGATTCATATTGTTGTTAAACCAGGATGCAGAATGTTTTGCAAAAGTCCTTGCCAACAGGCTTCAGGAGTAATAAGTCTGCTGGTCCACCTAGACCAGATAGGCTTCATACCACGAAGGCACAGCCAGGATAATGTCTGGAAGTTGCTAACTGTCATCACAGCAACAGAGGGCAGTAAAATTACCAGCGTGGTTATAACATTGGATGTGAAAAAGGCATTTGACAGCCAGAATAGGGACTTCTTACGAAGTACTTTAAAAGCTTTCAATACAGCGGACCAATTCTGAAAGTGGGTGCAGGCCCCTTAGAGCTCTCCCATGGCAAAGTTGAGGGTAAATGTTTTTTTTTTTTTAAACAATTCATATTGCTACAGGCACCCATCAGGGCTGCCCTTTGTCTGCACTACTATTCGTTTAGAATGCTGAGCCCTGTCCAATCAGTCAGAGAGCTAGACAACCAGGAGGAGATAAGGTGACTGGGGAGGAGGTAAAGGCTGCCATGTATATGGGCAACACACTTCCATTTGTCTGCAACCTATATAAAAATCCCAAATTATATCACAGGTGCTGGAAGATTATGGCTTGGTCTCCAGTTTCAGGGCTAATGCTGATAAATCAGTTATTATTTTACTCAGTGGCACAAGTTTGAAGTGCCTGCAGAGGAACTGCCATTTTAAATGGTTAAAATCTCAGTTTCACTATCTGGGGATTCATATACCCACTAGCATTGCAAAACTCCTTGAAGTAAAGTACCTGCCTCTGCTGTCAACAATAAAAGCAGAAAATGATGGGATATGGTCCTACTGTCCATCACAGGCAGAGGGAAGCTATCCATATGAACATCCTCCCACAGCTCTTATACCTGTTTTCAACCCTACCATTACAAATCCATTGGAAGATTTGGGCCAGAATAAAGCCTAGTCTAAATTCCTATGGAACGGGGAAAAGAAAAACAGACTGCTCTGGCAGCTGGGACATCTTGGAAAACAAGCTTAAGGATTTGGTAAACAGATATGTAGAGAGAGCAAAACATGATAAATGAGGGAAAATCAAGATATTAATCAGAAAAGAAAAAGCATATACTGTAGAACAGCAAAGAAGGGAAATACAGAGGAATTAAGGGAAGCATACTGAATAAGACATTAGTTAAAGAAAGCAAAAAGTCAATACGAAGAAAGAGAGAATACAAGTTGAAATTGACTGTTAAGGTTAAGGACAACTGCACATCATTTTATTCACATATCAATGAGAAAAACGGAACAAGTATACAGGTGGTACCCCAACTCGAGAATGTGAAACTGATAATATCTGAGAATGATGTGGTACAAGTGCATAATGAGTTTTTCTGCAGTGTCAACAGAGAAAAGGATAACTGAACAGTATGAGAATGAGAGAACCTGTTGTCCAAAAATTAGGATCAGTGCAGAGAATGTCAAAAATAAGAATACAACCCCAAATAAGGCATTATGCCCAGACAATTTTCATCCAAAGATAGTAAAATAACTGCATGAAGGAATAACAGAACCAATAACACATATATTTCAGCATTCAGTGGATACAGGGAAAGCGGCAAATAGCTGGAGGGACGCAAATGTGGTGCCCTTGTATAACAAACTCTGGTCAGAGCCAACATGGCAGCTATGCATTAACTTGATATGTGAAAAAAACAAGAGTTAGACTGTGCTGACAGACTTGCTTCATTATGTTCAGTGGACTGAAACATTCCTGCAGGCTGTTAGCCACTTAGGGACAGCAGTAAGAACCTTTCTCTGGGAGTAGTAAGAGCAGGGATGCTTATTTGTACAGCTGTCCATAGGAAGGACAGCAGACCTAAGTATGGACAGCTAGGTAGTGGATCCAACAGCCTACAAAGATGGATTCTGCCAGTGAACATAAGGAATCAAGCTTGTGAGTCTAGTTCTGCTTTTGTTTCTTCTTTAAATCAAGTTAATGCACAGCATTGTACCAACAGAAGTATGTTTTAAAAATGGACTTGCATGCCATTTGCTGGAGCAGATCTCAATTGCACTGCTGCATTGTGCATGGCTGGAGAGGCGGGTAAGTTTGACAGCACCAGGGGGTGCTTCCAAAGTTCCCACCACCACAGTATTGTGTGGGGCTAACAGTGAGACTGGATGGGGTGGACAAGTTCAGTGGCAAGGGAGGGGGTGTTACATTAGCTGCAGCTGGTAGGTGGATTTGGCAGCAAGATGGGGGTTCTTCTGTGCACTTAGTGGGGAGGTCAGTTGGGAGGGAAGGGGAGGTGCAGCACCGTGTCATCAGCCATGATACCAGGATCTCACCATCATCCTTAAAAAAGTATTGTAAATTGTTAATTTTATAACATTTTAAAGTCTTAATGTCACCAGCACCTCATTTCCAAAAAGCTTATTTTCCATTTTTAATTTTTAAAAAGGCCCCCTCTTAATCCCTTATGAGTTCTAGCATTTTTTTAAGATATATCGTCTGTCCTACTCACAACGAAAATATTGCCAGGTAATGCAAGACTACCAATCTGCTCAGCTCTGCATCAGTTTCACACAGTCAGCAAACTAACCTCTGCAGCTTGCCAAGTTCTGCCAGAAGACGCGTTAATAGGGTATTGATGCTGCTTTTCAGAAATTCAATCCAGAATATGCTCTGTGTTTATGTCACAGCTGCCTAGATGCCTTCCTTATCTGACCATATAAATGTGATCTTGTGCAAAAACAGCACTGGTGTCTGCAGTATAAAACAAATATTATACAATGGGGTATGACAATCTTGTAATCTCGTTGGTCAAAACACATCACATGACTGTGATAAATCCTCCAGTATACCCACTGTAAAAGTTTTATATCACTATAAAAACAAGAAACAAGTTGTACATTGTATAATAGCAATATACCATAACAGAGAGTGGTATATGGGTGGATTTATCACTGTTAAGTCACTGGCTGCTCCTCGACCAATCACATCAGGGTGTGGTAAATCCACCAATATACCCACCCTTTGTCATGGTATATTGCTTAAATATGGCTCTGAAAGACTACAAATATTATCAAAATATGCTGCAGGTTCAATGCTGATATTGAAAAGATCATCATTCATTTTCAACATAAATGGCTTGCTACCATCCTATTAAACAAGTAGAACTACACATATATGGCCAACTACCATCTTTTTAGACAGACAGCTATACACACACACTTATAACTTTCTTGGTTAGGTCACTACTATATGGCACACCTGTTTGTAGACAATAAGCGTCCCTTAAATACATCTACCACAGAAAAAAAAAACAAGCATTTGTTAATGCCGATTGTAACATGGCTAAACTAACAAGGACAGAAAGCATGAAATAGATTGGTTGAAATGAGTCAGATAGTAGTTCCTCAACACAACATTACTGGACCAATAATGCTTTGTTGAAACTGAAGTACCATTGTAATCCACACAATAAAAAGAGCAGTGTGTAATAAAGGGCAGGTTACCAGACCACAAAGTACCTGTATGTACCACCCACCCACCCAAGTGCTCGTAAGTATCACACCAAACAAAAATGGACCATAGCAGAATGGCATACTACCACAGAACATAACTAAGCTGCTGAATAAAAATGCACAGTGATCAGATTACCTTCAGGGTGTCAGAAGAGGTGCATTTAGAGAAGTATGCAAACTTCCAGAGCACACTCCACGTCTAGATGTGTGGCAGATGGAAATGTTGACTTCTTTTCACTGTCAGAGTTTCACGTTGCATGGAACCGGCAATTATAATTACTGTGGCACCTAGCATAGCACAGAGTGTAACAAATAAGTATACAGTGACAGACAATATTCGCCCGGAAACAAGAAGCAGAATAAAACAAAACAGAAGTATTGAAGGATGCGACATCAGACAAATGGGCAGGACATAAAGAGAAGGTCAGACACTACTCAAATTAGTCAGGTAGCTAAGTTGCAGAACACACAGACGCCAGCACATGGTAGAACTCCCAAGCACAGTCTTACATTAATAGCCATGCAGATTTGCAAAATATAGTGAAAATAATGTTAACTAAGCTGTCTTCTCCCAATATGTCCTTTTTCTTTTTTACATCTGCATGCAAATAAGCAGTTCTTCACATTTCAAAAAGTACAGTAAACATTTGTAAACAAACGAATCTGTGTCTGCATACAGTTCTTAGCATTATATTCTCTACATTTCTAAGACTCTCAACTATAACAAAACCATGTTGCAAGTGCATTAAGCCACTCCAAAGGTGGCATGTAATGGGGAATTAATGCATGGTTGGGCAGTTGTAGGCACTCGGCCGATGTTCATCACTGGTATTGCTGTGGTACCGGGTCTTACTTGTACACATTTTTACTATATATTTACCCAAGGTAGACCAGGTGAGATGCAATATCTCATTTTCATTGGTGTCCTGCTTGAGCACATTGTCAGACTGTAATTACCCAGGACAGGACAGCTCAGAGGGAATATTTACTTTTAAGTGGCTCCCACATTTTGACCCCAAATGTCCAACAGTCTTTTTATGATCTACTGTTATGATCAAGACAAGTGGAATTTTGAAAATGCCATCTAAAAGGTGATTGTGCTGTGCAACTGTGGAACCAAGTTTTGGAGGGGATTTGAAAATTGACATCTGCCATGTTTAGCAGGTGGGGTAACACAAGGGATATGTTGAACATTAGGGGCTAACAGCTGCAAAAAATAAAGTTATGAGGAAATGTGGAAGCAATTTGTTTCCTCATAACTTAATTGTTTTTACATTTTACCTCAGATTTTCAGCATAATCTTTTTATGACCACTCCAGAGCATGACAGGTGCCATTTATAAAATAATGGCTGAAATGTCATTTTTCACTACAAGTGTTAAAACACATTTTGGGGTAAGATTTGAGAAATGCCAGCTATCACATTCATGAGATGGTGTAAAAAATGGGTATGTTGAAACGCTAGGGTCAAAATATTGAAAATGACCAAATCTGAATAACAACTGAGATGCTACAGTGAGCTCTGGTTAACATCCGAAAATACAGACCTGAAAGTAACTGAATGCAGAATAAGCCTTAAAATAAAAAATAAAATGAGGTTTCCCTGATGAAAACCCCTCACCTCAGGTTCATAACTGTTAGACATGCTGACTTTGCAAAGGAATGAGAACTGACCTGCAGAAATTGGGGGGGGGACTCATGCAGCATTAAGTGAGCCTGTACCTGTTTGAAATCAAACTACATGATTAAGAACCGTACATGTCAGTTTTTGGATCTCAGTCTTCTGGGGGTCCTGGTTTAAAAAAGAAATTTAAGGGGATGTACTGCAACAAAAGCAGTAAGAGTTGAAACCTATCTTCAAATTGGTAAGTTGATACAAGAGTATTTTGGTTGGATGTGAACTAGGGCCGCTGATTTTATGTTCACAGTTTATCAAGTAACACAGTTAAAAAAAGGGAGCTAATGATATCTTTTGCATTTCTCTAGCTGCTTCAGATTTGTATACTCTGTCAAGTACAAATATGTGCATTCGCTACTGTTATTACTTAACTCAAGAAGTTTCTTTTTTTAATTCCACATCAAATTTCAGCATTCACAATTGCAATAAAGGGTTAGATGCTGCACATAACTTGATAATTTGCTCTGTATTCCATACACTATGTAATTGCTGCACTTGCGGTTTTGATTGGCAGCAGGTTTTATTTTATTTTGCTACCATAAAAACATTAAGGAGCCCCATTGCATATTGTGGGGAATTAACATTAAAAAATCACTCAGTACTACACAGAGTAGTTTCTTGACACAAGTGCATTTAAATAAACTGTACATTCATTTTCAAATGACAAATATTAATTGACTATCAAGACTGAAACAAAAAAAGACACAATACAGTCACATAAAATACTACTAGTCACAAGGCCCGATTTTCAAAGTGGGTTGCAGGCTTGTGGTCATGCTCTGTGCCCCCACAATCATTGCTGCAGCTGTGTCCAAGGCTGTGTTGCAATTTGCTCCTGATTTTGCAAGCAGGATACAAATTGTGACACATACCACAGTTTATAGAATCTTGTGCCCGAATTTGTCGTGCAAGCCCCGTTTCCCTGCCACAAAGTTACACCATGGGGGAATTGGTATAATGGGAACCAGGTCCTCTACAGTGGTGGAGAAGGGCACGGACACACAGGAGATGTCTGCCTGGCACACCTTAGAGGTCTGTAGGTGTGCTGGGGTTCATCTCCATTTGGGAGATAGCTGCATGACAATGTCAGCAAACACCAGGCTAATGGTCCTGACACATCTCATCAAGAAACAAGTCGAGGCCAAGTTCAGTTCACAATCAGTGTGATTAAGCTTTGAGATCACCTCAGTGACTCGGTCACATCCACTGGTTTAAACTCATTCCAGACTGACTGAGAGCCTCTACTTATTCCAAGCTGATCACTGTGGGGCAAAACTTGCCTTACAGATGGAATCTCATTCCAGATGGAGGATGTCCTGTTAGAGAAAACCAGAGCAAACTCCACATACAAAGTGACTGAAAAAGCTTTTTCCAGCTGTAGACATAGAGGATGCAAAAGTCTGTCCACAGTCTGAAATAGTTGAGATGGTTTGTTTTTTCCTGCGGCAATCTCCCTGGACTAGAATTGTGCCTTCTTACGGTTGATTGCCCCTTGGTACACATGATAATGAACACACAAGGCCAGTTTATCCTCATCTGACCAGTTCTTCCACCAGCAATGTTCCAACTTCCAACCCTTGATCTTCATCCCCCTGAGATCCCCATCAAACCAAGGGAATCTCTAGTGAGAAGATCTGGGTCATATACGGACCAGTGTGATGGCATCAAGTGCTTTGGAGACTACCTTATTAAAGGTGGCCACTGCCTCGCCTGCACCAACTGCATATGCAGCGTCTACTCTAGATAGGTCAGCTGCAGCCAGCAGTCCCTCTGGGAACAATCCCCTTAAAGAGCGATAGCTAACCATCTCAACAGGGGAAGGACTTTCAGGGAGGGCCCGAACAGGAACTTCACTGTGCAATGATCAAATCAAATGACCTGATCAGTCTTGAGGTTCGCTACCTCAAGCCCCAGTGAGAACTCCAGGTTGAGCATGTGACCGTGATGGGTCGCAGAAGTAATGACTTGTGTCAGGCCCAGTGATGACATTAACTGGAGGAGGTCATAACTAAATTGTGAGGATTCATCATTGAGCCGGGCATTGAAGTCCCACCAAATTAAACATCTTGGGGACTCCAACACCTCATCAACGATGAAGTCTGCGACCTCCTGCAGGAAATCTCATCCCAATCCCGGAGGGTGGTAAATGAGGAGAATCCTGCAACCTGCACCTGAACCCCCACACACTGCCACACACTCAAAAGACCTGACCAATCTCACTGGGTGCATGGTGAAGCCCAAGTCAGATCTAAAGCAGATGGCCACATCCCCACCCCTGCATTCCCTCCTCAGGCAGTGCACTATGGAGTATCTAGAGGGGATGGCTGCCTCCAATACTGGCCCGGTGTCATCCCCCAGCCAGGTCTCCATAATGCAAGCGAGGTCAAATGAGGAAATCAAGTCTGCCATAATTACAGCCGTGTTTCTTATTGACCTGGCATTGCATAGCATGGCCCGAATGGGGTTAGCAGGCATTGCCAGCCCCTCGGCTCCTGCCCAGTCGGTCTGGTGGGAAACCTGGGGACAGAGTCCCCAATGTTCCCATCAGATCAGACCAGAAGGAAGGCAGTGGAAGAGGACCAAGCCAAGGAGAGGCTTTTCAAAAATCCTAAGCTAGTTCTAAGCAGCTAGCAGTGCTGAAAGGCCTTGTGTATTTATTTTAAAATACCTGCTCTGAGTGGGTCACAAGTGTGTGTGGGGGGAGGGAGCTGAATTTATTAGCCTGCTTGGACTAGTTGCCAGCCCAGAAGGGGCTTTTAAAAAATACTATGTCCCCTTCTGGCAGAGAGGAGCCCAGGAGAGGCCTGTCCTTATTTTACATTGCCCACTTGGAGCCTGTCTCAGCTTGGGGTGGGGAGGGGACTGGATATTTTTGTAAATCTGCTGCAAGTGGGTCCAAGACAAAGATGGGCTTCACTGATGTGCTCAGAGGAGGTGTCACTCAGGGTTGGGATTGTTGAATTTGGAAGCTGGGAACCTTCCCCTGAATAAAATTTAGATGCCCTGTCCTGTGGACATGCTTTGCTTTGACATTTGTTCATTTACACAGTTTCCAATACATATTTCAGGAATCTATAGAAGAAAGAATAGATTGGGTAATTGATATGTATGTCTGTGTGTCACACCCCTCAAAAGCCACTCTCCTAACAACATTTTTCCAGCACGTACGCAGGGTGAACTTAACAACAATGTGGTAAATGAAAAAAATCTGACTTGTGGTCTGCATTTCCATACAAATACATTGAATGATGAATGTCTTGTGCATATTAATATGTGTTGTTTTAGCAATCAATGTGGCAAAACAGTAATCATTGTCAGTCATTTTTCTCATGTTTGTTTTTTTACACATTTATTTTTTAATGTTGGAAACTGCAGTTAGAAACATTTTCATTTATCAGTAAGGACTATTTCTATTTTAAATCATCGTATGATTGATGGCCTGAAACTCATCATTTTCTGTATTTAAATAAACATGCAGATCACAATTGGGAAACAATAACATCCTGATTATGCAGACTCTGTAGATCGCATCACTCCAATCCAAACATCAGCTCAAAAACACCAATTATGAATGAGAGGTTGTAATGACTGTTCTGCAGGGGACAAAAAAATGCTGCCAGTATTAATTTAATATTTTTCCACAAGGAAATCACATATGCTTCTCACACATGCATGCTGATCTGAATAACAACTGAGATGCCACAGTGAACTCTGGTTAACATTGTGTAGTACTGTGCTATGTTAAAAAAAAGAAAACACTACATTGGCAAATATACCCCCTCTCTAAAAATGTCATACAATAGTCCCTCACTATAATGAATGAAATGGGAGCCATAACCTGTATTTGTTATAGCTCCCGTTCGTTATATCGAGGGATGCTTACATGCACTATTATCGGTCAGCACCCATCTCACCCACACATGTCAAATACACTGCACATGCCTGAAATAGAATAATGAAACACCTTAATAAATAAGGAATAATGTATAGAACTGGTAACAAGTTAAAAAGTCAAAGATACTGCTCTGTACATTCCTCCTGACATACTGTATTTGTTGTTTGGGAATCTAACTGCTACGACTGCTAAGACACTGATTTTCAGAATGTCAGACCTACGTAACCTCCACTCCCCTGTACTCCACTGTTCTTAAAAAGCTGCCATCTGTAACACAGAATATTGTGTTGTACTGAGCAATATTAAAAAGGAAAATATTACATTGGCAAATATACCCCTTCTCTAAATTGCAATCCAGAACTCTTTTACTGCTACTGATGGTGGTGGCTCAAACCTCCTATGCTTTATAAACACAAACCACAATGACAGTGCTCAACATCTTAATTAACTGAGTTAAACAGAGCTAGCATGAGAGAGCATATGTATTTTAATCTATGCAAAGAATGTGTAAATGTTTACTACAGCACCTATGATGGTCGCACACATTAACAAAACAGAAAACAAATTTAAACAGCTCCTGGTGGGGAACTAAATCATTAGGAGGGTACAACTGGGGAAGAGAGGGAGGGGAGAGGGAGGTAAGGTGCCCTCCCGGTGCAATGGCTTGAAGGGACAGCAAGCAAATCCTCAGGATCATGGGAACAGCTGCACCAGACAGAGAGCTGGACATCATTTTCCACCTACGGACAAATGACCTGGCTGAGAATGGGATCAGAGCAGTGCAGGAGGAGATTGTGCAATTGGGGAGGGGCCTTAGACAAGTAGCAGGCACGGTAACCTTCTCAGAGATGCTGCCTTTCTATGGCATGGGTGAGGCTAGGGTACTCTGCACCATGGGATTCAATGAATGGTTGAAAAACTGGTGTGGAGTTCATGGTTTTGGCTTCACTGGGGATGGGGGATCCACCTTGAGGGATACAGGTGTATACTGGTGCGATGGTCTGCATCTGTCTGGGAGGGGAACCAGGATCCTAGGTGATTGGTTTAAATGTCAATAGCAAAAAAAAGCTGGTCTCAAACACCACTCAGATATAAAAAAGCAAAGTAAAGCTTTTTCCTGGGATTAACTATTTATTCATGCTTCAAAATAAATTAAAAAGGCAGCACCAAGGCATACACCCACAGTACCCACTGTTTCCCCCTATGTTTCAAGCCACTTTGGCTCTTTGTCAAGATTGGTTTAAACACTTCATTGACAAGCATTTAAATTAGCCAAGGGGGGAGGCACTGAAAAGGAGCAGGGAAATACCAGCCCCCCCCACAAAAAAAACAGGGTAGTTAGCAAGGTAAACACCAAGGTAGAGAAGTCAATAGGGAACAAGACAGGGGTAAATGGAGAAAAAGGCAAAGGCAGTAAGGACATGGAGGGGATTAAAAGGGGTAAGGCCATCAAAAAATGGAAGGCAATGAGTACCAATATCTGTAGTCTATTAAAAGCTCCCTGAACTAGTGGCCTTGATGGAAAAGGGACACCTGGATATTGTGGCAGTCACAGAAACATGGTACACAGAGAACCATGACTGGGATGTTAACATACCAGGGTACACAATCTACAAGAGGTACAGGGAGGGTAAAAGAGGAGGAGGAATAGCTCTCTACATAAGGGAAAGGAACCAAAGCAATGGAACTAAAGGGTAAACAGGGAGAAGAGGATGCACTGTGGGTCACCTTGGAGAAGGGAAATGGCACCACAATCCACATGGGTGTTGTATACAGACCCCCATTTCAGCAGGAGGAAATTGACAAGGAAATGATAGAAGGTATCATTAGAATGTCAGAAAAAGGGGAGATATTGTTGATGGGAGACTTGAATATGCCAGATGTTACCCGGAGCACCTTTGCTGCAGCCACATCCAATAGCAGGGTCATTCTTGATGCCCAACAGGGGGCATGCCTCAGACAGCTAGTGTTGGAACCCACTCAGGAGGGAGCAATCTTAGACCTGAAACTCTCAAACGGTGACGGAGAGAGGATCTCAGATTTAGAAGTGAGTGGCTATCTGGGAACAAGCGACCACCAAACAGTGTGATTCATGATAAACACAGTCATAGAGTCAAGCCATATAAAAGCCAGGGTATTGGACTTTAGGAGGGATGACTTTGTAAAAATGGGAGAGTGCCTCAGAAAAGCACTAGCAAATGGGCAAGAAGGAGGGGTGGAGGAACAATTGGGTGAAATCAAAACTGCCATCACAGAGGCAACAAGCCTTTATGTGAAGCAAATAAAACAAAACAAAGGAAAAAAAAACACTATGGTTCTCAAACGAGGTGGTGGGGAAGTTTAGGGAGAAAAAGATAGCATTCAATAAGTATAAGGAAACACAGAAGGAACAGGACAGAGAACTGTACCAGCTAAGGCAGAAGGAAGTAGGGAAGGCAGTCAGGATAACAAAAGCCCAAACTGAGGAAAAGATAAGCCAACTCAGTTAAGAAGGGGAATAAAATCTTGTATAGGTATATTAGGGAGTGAAAAAGTCCAAGGGAGGGATACTGAGGCTGAATAAAGAGGAAGGTGGGTAGGCAGAGAGGGACAGTGAAAAATTAGGGACACTGAACGAATACTTCTGCTCAGAATTCACATAGGAAGAGGAGGGGGAGGTACCTAATCCAGTCAGTAGAAGCACTCTGGATAGGGAGGCTGAAATCAGTCCTTTCGAAGAAGAAAGGGTTCTGAAAGAACTCCTAAAACTGAAGGTGGACAAAGCAATGGGGCCTGATGGGATTCAACCCAGAATTCTAAAAGAACTAAGGGGATAACTAGTAACACCATTGACTACTCTTTTCAACAAATCATGGGAGGATGGTGTGGTGTCTGAGGACTGGGGGAGGGTGGATGTGATTCCCTTCCAAAAAAGTGGGAGCAAGACAGAGGCCGGAATCTACAGACCTGTTAGTTTGGCCTCAGTGGTAGGGAAAATGATGGAATCACTTCTGAAAGAAAGAATTGTTGAGTACCTAGAGGCCAGAAGGGCACAGCATCCAAGGCAGCATGGATTCACAGTGGGAAGATCATGTCAGATGAATCTAATAGATTTCTTTGATGGGGTTACAGAAGAAATCGACCAGGGAGGGGCTGTGGACATAGCCTACCTAGACTTCAGCAAGGCATTTGACACAGTCCCACACAAAACATTAATAAACAAGTTAGCCAGCCTGGGAGTGGGTCCCAGGGTGATAACCTGGGTTAAGAATTGGCTGAAGAATAGGACGCAGAGGGTAATAGTAAACAGAGTCTACTCTGAAGAAAGGGGGTTACTAGCGGGGTACTACAGGGTTCAGTACCGGGACTGGTCCTCTTTAATGTCTTTATAGGCGACATTGCTTCAGGACTGGAAGGAAAAGTATGCCTCTTTGCAGACAACACAATGCCTGCAACAGGGTTGATACACAAGGGGGTGGAAAGGATGAGAAGGGACTTGGCAAGGTTGGAGGAATCATCAAAAGTATGGCAGCTTAGATTCAATGCAAAGAAGTGCAAAGTAATGTACTTAGGAAACAAAAACCCAGGGGAAGAGTACATAATGAGGGGAGGTACAAATGACAGCAAAAATTGAAAGGGACCTGGGGTAGTCATATCAGATGACCTCAAGTTAGGCAACCAATGTGAGAAGGCAGTAAGGAGGGCTGGGGAGATACTGGGATGCACAGGGAGAGGCATCACCAGTAGAAAACAGGAAGTTGTTATACCTCTGTACAGGCAGTTGGTGAGACCCCATCTGGAGTACTGCATGCAGTTCTGGAGACCCCATCTCAGCAAGGACATAGACAGGATGGAGGCAGTTCAGAGGAGGGCAACTAAAATGGTGCAGGGTCTGCACCAGATGCCATACAAAGAGAGACTAAAAGAGCTTAATGTGTATATCCTCAAGGAAAGGAGGAAGGGGGGACATGATAGAAATGTTCGAGTTCCTCAAGGGAATCAACAAAGCTCAAGAGGGTAGCATCTTTCAGAAAAATAGATGTGCAAGAACAAAGGGGCACAATTTGAACTTTGGGGGGATGGCTCAGGCGCAACATGAGGAAGTATTTTTTCACAGATAGGGTGGTGGACGCATGGAACAGCCTTCCTGAGGAGGTCATGGGGTCAAAATAGTGGGGGAATTCAAGAATGCATTGAACAGACATAAGTCAATTCTAGTGGGGGGGTAGGAAGAAGTAGGCTATTGGTTAACTAGATTCTGCAGCTTATCCAATAGGTAGGGAAATGGGCAGACTGGGTGGGCCAAGTGGTCCTTATCTGCCATCAAAGTTCTGTTTTATATCTGATATTGGAAACTGCTACTGATGGCAGTGCAAACCTTCACAGCTTTACAAAACAAAAATGCACAGACTGAGTTCAGCATCTTTAGTTATTTTAATTAACTGAATCAAACAGGAGATACATTAAGAGGGTGTGTGTAAGTGATTACCATAGCTCTTATACTGTATATCTTATATCTGGTCTCATACATGTATATTGCGAGGAAGTCTGTGGTTGGTCAGATGTGGATAGGAATTAGGAAGTACAGCTGTAACATCAGGAGCCACATGAGGCATTCGTTACATCTTGAATTTTTGCTATAGCAGGGTTCATTATAGTGAGGGAGTACTTTACCAAAAGACTTCTTCAAAACTAATAACCTTATTGGTCTTTGGATTGCCTGAATGTGTCGAGGGCAGATTGCAGTCCAGATCTCTTTTACTCCTACTGACAGTGGCAGCTCAAACCTTCCTGTACTTTGCAAACACAAACTGCACAGGCCGTGTTCAGCATCTTAATTAACTGAGTTACTGTAAGTAGAGCTAGAGTGAGATAGCATATTTATTTTAGTCTATGCACAATATGTTGTGTAAATGTTTACCACGGCGCCTATGTATTATATGTGATATCACAAACTGCTACTGTTGGTAGAAAATATTTATTTATTTATTTAGTCAATCATAGGAATTACAACTCTTTGAGTCATAGATTCATTTACAAAGGCTCTGTGTCAGCATAGTCATACATTCAGAGGTAGTACATTAGTGGGACATCACATTACAAGTATTTACATACAATAGCCAAGGTGGCGGAAAATCTATACATGTAGTAGCTAGGGTATTGATATTAGTACAGTGGTACAATTATAGAGCAAGTGCAGCCTCTGGGGCATTGTCATATAGTAGGAACAGTGATCAATACATTAGTGAGACAACACAGTTTAGGCAAAGTAATAGCCTGGGTGACTGTTGACCTATACATTTAGTAGCTAGGGTATTGGTATTAGTACATGAGATATAGTTACAGTGTGGAAGCAGCCTCTAGGGCATTGTCATATAGCAGAGACAGAGATCAGCAGCAAAGATGTCCTGTACAGTTAGACCTACACAATTGGTGGCAATATCAATGTGGAGTGACCTAGTGCAGCTCCATGCAGGTCAGCTAGGAGGATTAGCAGTTGCACTGGCATTGGAGCAGGGAGAGGATGTGTTTTTTTAGGGTAGTCTTGAAGGGTCCTAGCTTAGGAATGGAGGTTATGGCTGGGGGGGAGCTCATTGTACCTGGCGGGAGCACTATAGGGGAATGATCTCTGAGTTAGGGAGGTTCTGACCTTGGGCACGGTCCACAGACATTTGTTAGCAGAATGAGTGGACACAGTGTGGGAACATAGAGTAGTGAGGCCGAGACCCCCAGTGGAGTTAACCCTAGGTGGATTTGTTGGGTGAGGAGACAGGATCGGTACTGTAGTCTTTCCTCCAGGGTGAGAATGTTCATTAGAGTGTAGAGGGTGCAAGTATGGGAGCGTTTATCTGTGCCTAGGAGGAGTCAGCACACTTTATTAATGGCTATGTGTATTTTGTTTAGGGTGGTGTTGTCTGCGGCAGAGTAGATGGGGAGCCCATAGTTGATGTGAGAGAGCATAGAAGAGGTGACAGCCAGATTGAGAGCCTCTGGTGTCAGGCAATCTTTGTGCCAGTATAGGAGGCCGATGCGGGTATTAATGGCTGAGGTCAGGATGTTAATGTGGGCATGGAAGGATAGGGAGGTGTCAAAGGTAAGGCTGAGGTATTTATAAGTGAGTACTTGTTCCAGGGGGAGGTGAGCGTGGGAGAGGATTTTTAGTTCAGTGCCTTTGGCCTTACTCTGCCAGTGGGCAAATAGCATGGCTTTTGTTTCTTTGATGTTGACCACAAGTCTGTGACTGGTGAACCAATTTTCAATCTGATTGAATATGTCTTGGAAGGAGGGCTGTAGGTCATCAGGGCAAGGGTGCTCGGCGTAGAGAACTGCATCATCAGCATATAGCAGTAGGTTACCGGAGAAGGATTTGGATAGCCCATTTAAGTAGATACTGAAGAGTAGGGGGCCCAATATGGACCCCTGGGGACCCACGAGTGGACAGGCAGGGTGGAAGATAGGTTATCATTTCTCTTAACACATTGGGATCTGGAAGTAAGGTAGCTACTGAACCAAGAGAGTGGTCCGCATGATAGACCAGTGTGGTAGAGTGTGTCCAGGAGGAGGAGGTGGGAGAACATATCAAAGGCCTTAGAGAGGTTCACTAAGATGGCTCCGGCCAGATGTTTATGGTCGAGGGCAGAGTGAATGAAACTGGAGAATTCGATGAGGGCGGTGATTGTGCTATGGCCTGATCTGAAGCCATGTTGTTCACTACATAATAAATTGTGGGCTTTCAGATACTCGGTGAGTTGGTTGGAAATAATTTTTTCAAGGGCTTTTGAGATAGGGGGAAGGATGGATATGGGCCGATAGTTGTTGGGTTTGGTATTATCTCCACTTTATAGTATTGGGGTAATTGTAGCAGTTTTCCAGGCTGTTGGGAACTGCCCCAAGCTTAGGGAGTGGTTAAGGAGGTCAGTCAAGGGGAAAGGACAGTGTCAAGAACCAGGTAGAGGATTTTCATGTCAAAGGAGTCTTTGCAATAGTTGGAGCCACTGAGAGCTTTGGAGAGGTAGAATTTGGCTTCCTGCTTTGTAATGATCCTAAGGTAGAAAGGGGGGCGCTGAAGGTTTAGTTCAGAGGAGGCTGAGTTAGGGTCAAAAAAGTTGTGCGGAAGGACTGTACTAAGATCAGAAAAGGTTGAGTTAAGGCAGTTAGCGATAGCCTGCGGGTCGGTTGAGGTGACATTGTTGATGCAGAGCTGTGAGAGTGGGGGGAGACGGGATTTGACATTAAGCTTTTAATGTAGTCCCAAAACTTTCATGCACTCACCCAGGAAGAAGCCAGAGTGTCTTAAAAGTATTCAGCCTTGGCCTTGCGTATGGCCCAGGTGCACCTATTGTGCTCTGCTCTGCAGGATAATCTATCTGCTTGGGAGCCAGATTCAACGGCTCGGTGCCAGAGGTCATCCATTTGTTTTAGTTGCTGCCGTAATGAGGGCGTGATCCAAGGGACATTAGATTTTACAGTTTTCATTTTAGTCAGGGGGCCAAAAATGTCAAATGCTTTGTTGAAGAAGCATGTGAAGTAATCAAGGGCCAGGTCAAAGTTAGGGGCTTGGGTTATAGAGGCCCAGTCCCACTGTGCCAGATAGTGTTTGATTTTGTGGAGGCCACCTGGTCATAAGCACCTGCGAGTGGATACACTCAGTTGGGTTTTGGGCAGGTGACATGACCAGGAGCAGAGGATAGGGTAGTGGTCACTCAGAGAGTCTGGGAGGACCATTAGGTTAGAGATTCTATGTGGTCAGTTTGTTAATAGTATGTCTAGTAGGGTCTGGGAGCCATTTGCGGTGTTTACCTTGGTGGGTAGGTGGACCAGCTGGGTATGATCCAGGGCCACAAAGGCATCCTTGATGGTAGCTGCTGAATTGGCGAACAAGTTTACATTTAGGTCACCAACCATGATATGCTCCATTTTTGGAGGGAGGTTGGAAATATAGATGGTAAGGGATTGTATCGCCATGGCTTGGTTGCTTTGGGAACATACGCCACTGTGATGGTTAGGGGAGCCCTAGCGAGGTCAAAGGTAAGTTTTCTGGATAAGGCTTGGGCGCCGTGATCTAGAGAGGGGATCGGGAGAGCTTGGTTCAGTAGGGAGTCTCGAACATAGAAGGCACAACCCCCACCCCAGTTTTCCTACTCTGTCAGCTCTGTGTAGAGTGAAGCCTGGGAAGCTGATGAATGAATCTGTTTTTTTTTTTTAGATCCATGATTCAGTGAGAGCAAGGACATCTGGCTGGTGTTGCGCTAGCCAGCTTTGGAAAGATGCTGCTTTTTTTGGGAAGGTTGCAGATATTCATGGCAGCTATGCATAGCCATTGATGTAGTTTCTGTTGACTATTGGTGGCGGGCCTGGGTTGGGGTATATATTTCCGGATATGAGAAGTAGTAGGGCTAGGACCCTGAGGAGAGTGAGGACCACCAATTGATGGTTGGGCACAGGTGAGGCACTTGTTTAGAGAGAGTAGCACAGGGAATGGGTAAGTTGAGGAGGGCAGGAAAGGTAAGGCAGATGAGTCGGTAGGGGGGTTGGGGGTGTGTGAGTAGGTGGCAGGTTAAGTGGGGGTGTGGTTGTTTGTCAGGTGTTGACAGGGTGGGTGGACAGTGGTAATAGGTAGAGAAGGTAAGGGGTGAAGTGGGTGTGTGGGTGGGGGGATGGCTATCTAACCCGGCAAGGAGTATGATAAGTGTAATTGGTAGAAGATAGAAACATAGAAACATAGACTATGACTGCAGATAAGGACCACTAGGCCCACCTAGTCTGCCCATTTCCCTAAATAGAGGATAAGCTGCAAATCCTATTTAACTAACAGCCTATTTCTTCCCACCCCCCACAAAAATTGCCTTATGTCTGTCCCATGCATTCTTGAATTCTCCCACAGTTTTAGACCCCACAACCTCCTCAGGAAGACTGTTCCATGCATCCACCACCCTCTCTGTGAAAAAATACTTCCTCACATTGCCCCTGAGCCATCCCCCCTCTATCTTCAAATTGTGTTCCCTTGTTCTTGTATATCTCTTTTTCTGAAAGATGCTACCCTCTTGGACTTTATTGATTCCACTGAGGTACTTAAATGTTTCTTTATGTCCCTCTCCTCCTTTCCTCAAGAGTATACATATTAAGCTCCTTTAGTCTCTCCTAGTATGGCTTCTCTGCAGTCTCTGCACCATTTTAGTTGCCCTCCTCTGAACTGCCTCCATCCTGTCTATGTCCTTGCGGAGATGAGGTCTCCAGAACTGGATGCAGTACTCCAGATGGGGTCTCACCAACTGTCTGTACAGGGGGATAACAACTTCCTGTTTTCTGCTGGTGATGCCTCTTCCTATACATCCTAGTATCCCCCCAGCCCTCCATACCACCTTATCACATTGCTTGCCAACCTTAAGGTCATCTGATATGATTACCCTCAGTCCCTTTCCATTTTTGTTGTTGTTACTACCTCCCCATGTGTAATCTTCCCTTGGGTTTTTGTTTCCCAGGTGCATTACTTTGCACTTCTTCGTATTGAATCCAAGCAACCATACTTCTGACCATTCCTCCAACCTTGCCAAGTCCCTTCTCATCTTTTCCACGCCTCCTTGTGTATCAACCTTGTTGCACATCTTTGTGTCATCTGCAAAGAGGCATACTTTTCCTTCTAGTCCCTCTGCAATGTCATGTATAAAGACATTAGAAAGGACTGGACCCAGTACTGAACCCTGCGGTACCCCACTAGTAACCCCTCTTTCTTCAGAGTGGACTCCATTTACAATTACCTTATGTGTTCTGTTGTTCAGCCAATGTTTTACCCAGGCTACCACCCTGGGACCCACTCCCAGGCTGGTTAATATGACTACTAATCTTTTGTGTGGGACTGTGTCAAATGCCTTGCTAAAGCCTAGGTAGGCCATGTCCACAGCCCCTCCCTGGTCTACTACTTTGGTCACCCAGTCAAATAAATCAATTAGATTCATTTGACATGACCTTCCTGCTGTGAACCCATGCTGCCTTGGGTCCTGTGCCCCACTGGCCCCTAGGTACTCAACAATTCTTAGGGTAGTCTGCTGGAGAATGAAAGGTTGGGCAGTGGGCACTGCTATACCAGTTCAGGTTTAAGGGGAGCAGACTGACACTTATCATTGTGGTGGTTTCAGTAGTACAGCAGTAGGGTGATGGACTTTGGTGTAGGAGGCACCAGGTTCAAATCCTAGAGGGATAGAACTGTGGATACTGGTGGCAGAGGATAAGTGTTTGAGGCCTGCAGTGGGACTGAAGGAAATTTATTGTAGCAGACTATGGGGTCAGAGGCTTTGAGAGCCTTAAAAATTGTACTTAATTTAGCTTGAATTTGTTGGGTTACTGGTAGAGTTGCTGACTTTAGAGACAAGGGTACTGGGTTTAAGACCTGTAGCAGGAGAAAGGAAAAATCTATTGTAGCAGACTATGGAGTAGGAGGCTTTGAGAGCCTTAAAAACGTCAAGTAATTTAGCCTGATTTGTTGGCTTCTTGGCAGAGCTGCTGATTTGGGAGGCAAAAGCACAGTGTTTAAGACCTGCAATGGGACTGATGAAACTTTATTGCATCAGACTATGGAGTCAGAGGTATTAATAGCTTTGAAAACAGTGAGTAGCTTAGCCTGATTAGTTGGTTTACTGGTAGAATTGCTGCTGCTCGTGAGAGTATAGGGTTTGGAACAGCACATCAGTATTGTTGCTCAGTGTGGAGGCAAAAGGCTTAAGAGCTTTGAAACTGAGATAAATGCTAGGCTAATTAGTTGGCTTGGAGGTAGGGCTGCTGACTCGGGAGTCAGGGATACAGAATTTGAGACTAGTCAAGGACAGTAGTGAACCTAAAGAGTAGTGGTGACTACTAGTGGGGTAGGTGGGAATTGATATTAGCAGGAGCTATGAAGTGGAGATGAATAGGGAGGATGGAGTTGTACTGGTAAAGAAAGTGCGGCAACCCCTAGTGGTCAGAGAGTATAAGCTGCAAATGGGAAAGTGGACATTTAGTAACAGGAAGGAGAGGTCATGTGACTGGGGAGGAGAAAAAGGAAACACACTGTAGAGGATGCAGAGAGATTTTTTCTGGAAGTTGTGCTTCAATTCTCCTCCCCTGTGACAACAAAAGCTGTGCTGTTTTAGGAATTCTGGTCACAGACCCCTTCTTCTCATAGCAATAGGTCAGCATAGCTCTGACCCTGTGTAGCTGTGAAAAAGGAGAAAGAACAAATCACAAAAATATAGGCCAGTAAGTTGAACCTCTGAAATAGGGAAGGTTTTGGAATCATGTCCAAGAAAAATAACATGAAAGATCAGTTGCAACATGGCTTTATGAAGGGAGGATCATGTATGACAAATCTGATAAGGTTCTTTGAAAATGTTAGTAAAGCACTTGACAAAGGGCTTCCAGTGGATTATTTTTTCCTGGACTTTAGCAAGGCCTTCATTAGTAGGCCTCATAGGGAATTCATTTTTAGAGAATTCATTTTTAAACTGAAAGAAATTGGATTAAGGCAGATTTTAGTAAGCTGAATAAAATCATGGCTGCAAGACAGGAAACAATTTGTAATTATTAGGGAATGTAAGTCAAAATGGAGAGACGTAAAAAGTTGGATTCCTCAAGGCTCTGTACTGGACCCCACTTTGTTCAGTATTTATTTATCATTAGTGAAATGTAATGACAGAGTGCAGTTAGCAAAATTCGCTGATGATACCAAAGTGGGGTCAGTAGTGGGTTCAGATACAGCAATAAATCAGTTTAAACAGTAAATAAAAAAGTTGGGAACTTGGGCAATTACAAATTAGATTTCAATGTCAACATATGTGCAGTTATACAAGTGGGAAACAATAACAAAATGAGTAGATTTCAATTTTTTAGGAAAATAAATTAAAAATTGAAAAATATCTGGGAATAATGGTAACAGAAGACTTAAAAGTTGAAAGACACTGACAGGATACCACATGGAAATGCTACAGAATATCGGGATGTACAGTATAAGCAAAACCATAGCTAGTAGGCAAAGCAGACTGTTAATGCCACTGTATGGTGTGCTTTTGAGACCACATCTGGAGTATACTAGCCAATTCTGGTCACCCTAAACAAAGGGGGGAATAAATCAGTTGGAACAGATTCAGAAAAGGGCAATAAAAATTATATCAGGTACCAGGGAGCTATCATACGAACAAAAGCTGGAGAGGCTGAGTATGCTTACCTTTGAATATAGAAGTCCAAGAGGGGATCTTTGCCTGATATTCAGAGCCGTTCAAGATATAGACTTGTGGAATTGTTTGGATTTGCAGATAACTCAGTATAATATTAGGACACATGGTCGCCAAATAAAAGAGGAGCTATACAAAACTAGGAAAAGGGGCAATGGATAACACAAAGGGTGGAAGCATTATGGAATGAGTTACCAAATGAAGCAGTGATAAGTAAAGGTATAGAAAGTTTCAAAAATAAACTGGATTGATATTGTCATGATAGAAACAAGAAAAGCTATAACCACTGAGAAATGACAAGCCATTGTACTATAGACAAATTGCCTTGCTGGTTTGAATGAATCCTATAAAAACTATTATTTTTAGATAAAATGACAGAAGAGCTAGGAGTACCCAGCCTCCAGCAGTACTGGATTCATGCCAAATTGAACCACTTTCTGCCTTTATGAGGCAGGAGGGAGCCCCCAGCTGAGTGGCCTTGGACGGGTTCAAGGTGAAAGAAAACACTTTCAATACAATAGACATGGCAATAGTTAAAAATGTTCAAAATCCATGGTCATGCACACCTCTGTCAGCATGGTTTCAGGCACTCTTGCACTCAGACCAAGTACAGGCATTTACAGGTATACACTGATTAGGGCAGCCGAAGGCTTCCAACTTGGGAAAACTGACCAGTGTTTAAAAAGTGAGAAAGGCTGGGACTGGTGAGAGTAGGACAACTATTCACAGAGGGTGTCCTGAAATTGTTTGTTATACTACAAGGTGAATCTAGATTACCAGCCAAGGAACCAAGAAACAAAAACAAAAAATCAGCCCTACATGGAATTATGAGTCCCCTGTGCCAGTTAGTTAGGAAACTTGCGGAAGGTGAAGATGACTTGCATTTGGTCTCTAGGCTGCTCAAACTGTGTGAATAGCCTAGGGTTAAAACAAGAGAGATCATTCAAATTAGATGGGAACAGGAAGCGCGCACCACTTTGTTTGGGCAGTTATAAAAATTACACAGCCTCCAATAGCTGAAGGAAACATAGGTGTGAGGTCCTGGGCAGATATTATAAAACCCCAGTGATCACTGCCTACTTTGGCTCTGCCTCCATGTATAAATGTTGGAGAAATTGTCAAAGCTGGCCCCTCACAAGCATATGTTTTGGAGCTGCCCTCTATTAAAACCATATTGTTGCAAGGTAGCCAAAGTTCTGGGGATGGCAGCCCCACTACTAATCAAACATCTGATTTGTGTGTCTCCCTCCAAGGTGGTCAGAACCAAAGCCAAGAGTCACCCATTCTTCATAATGATAGCAGCTGCCATTAAGGCTATATCTTAGAGATGGCTCCAACCACCACTCTCCCTCCACACACAATTTTATTTATTTGTTTGTAATTTTTTGCCAAAAACAGTTCACTAAGCTGTGAAAGCTTGCTTTCAGGTGCATCCTGGAAGTGGGAGGGGGGTGGGGTTCATCGATTTGTTTTATTGACAAGAGGAAAGCTGGCCATGACATTCAGAAAATTCCTCCAATATTCCTGCTGGAGGCTTTGCTGCTTCCTGTTTGGAAGATGAAGGTACTTGGTATTGTGGAGGAGGACACGGCAGCCTAGGTGGTGGAGAATGCTTCCTTCCCCACCCCACCTGGGGTCCTGAAGAAGCTCTTGCAAGTCCTATGTTGAATGAACCTGGGGACTTTGCCAAATCTAAGGTTGTTCTGAGACCTGAAGTTCATTTGAATACCAGTACTGAGCCAGTACACTCACCTGAGAGAGATATGGTGGAATCTGAGGTCCTGGTACTTGCAGGACATTCTGATGCTGCTCTTCCAAGAGTGCCAGGAGCCGACCTGATGATAAATTTACTGACTGAGCCATCTTGGAGACTGGTTATTTTGCCTGCTGCTGCTGCTACTAACGCTTTTTCCAGAGATGTATCTGCTGGATAGATTTAGGGCACTGACGGCATTTCAGGCATAGAACCCCCTCTGATGACTGGTCCTACAGAAGTTGTTGCTGGAAGAAGAGTTGCAAAGAAAAAAGGTGGCATTGCTGTGTCTCATTGCAAATGAAAAGGAGAAGTTTCATCGCAAGAGACAAAGACTCAGACATACTGTAAATCTATGCCAGGTATGGATATTGCTGTCTCTCCATTTCCCATTGTACCTGATGCCAAAGGCAGGTTTTTTTCCAAAGTTGAATGTCTTCCCCAACACTGGCAAATGTGAACAGAAGTCAGGGAATAGCTGTGGTGACTCATCCTACAGGTGATGCTGACATGCATTGCCAGCTCCTGCTATGGAGAATGGAAAGGGTACATTTATGGCCACCCAAGTTGGGACTATTAATGGGCAGCTAACAAGTCCTGCATGATCATCTACAGAAGTGGTAGAAATAAAAGAAAAACTCCTCTCCAAATGTTAGCAGATATCTGGGGACGAACTCTCAAAAAAGTGCAGTAGTGCACAAATGGCACATTGTTTCACACTCCCCTGTTTATGATGTGGACCAGGTGCTATTTGTCAGAGGCTGAACAAAGAATGATTATGGGTCCAGCAGGAGCCCAGGGTCCTCATATATAAGATGCAGACCAGTGACTATTGAGATTCCCATTAACAGTGGTGAAAATGGCACAGTAATCTCTGACAATTCTGCACAAGACTCACAAGTGGGGGGCAGGCTATACCTCTAAACCTACTGCTGCTGCTGAAGGCATACATGTGTGTTCATAGGGTGAGATTGCACAAGGGGAAACAGTATGGTACCTCAGCATATATTTTCACTAGAAGTCCCAGACACTTAAGTTTACTTCTTCTGCAGACCCTAGGTTGTTTAAACAAGGGATGGATGGCAACACTTCAGTTCTTGAGATTATCCGCAGTGGCTGTTGGGGATTCAGGGGAAGGACCTAGTGGGACACTTGCTGAAGATACAAAGCAGCAGGTTAATGACAAGAACCCTGATGATGCTGCAGATTTGTCTTGTACCCAACTGCCTCCAACAGTAGCTTCTAGCCTGCTTGAGCCACTGGAATCCCTGGCTTCTACCTCCTCTAATGTGGTAGGCTAGGCTGATTTAGGAACCAGGAGACCTCACAGCATATATGCTCAAGCTGGTGTTGATACAGACTCCTTGTCTAGAGTTGACTCACTAAGACTGGGTCTTTTTGGGATAAACCAAGGTTACATCTTTCCCCCAGAACAGAAGCGGTATTTGGATTTCTTCAGGCAACATGCTGAACCATTCTGCAGACAAAATGCAGTCAGATTGCACTATATGGGTGAGATAGATGAAGTCCCAGACAGAGAATTCATAGCAAGGATCCTTCTGAAAACAGAAAACAGAAATGGGATTCTTTGCCTCAGAGATCTTTGCACTAATCCAATCTGTCAGTGACACTTATTATACATTAGTTTTAAATCCCCAACGGGTCTGTATCATTTCTGGAATAAATATACGATCTTCAGAAATATGCATGAATGAACTCCTTTTTTCACTGTTCCTCCTCTTAACCTGACAGTTAAGATGATCACTGTTCTGTTTAAAAATGAGGGAATCAGTATAATTAAGCAATAATGCACAACAGGGTGTGGTTGTGCTGGGATAACCTCACGCCTGGGTGGTTGGGCATGAGGCCACAGACCAAGCGTGTCCAATGTCACAGAAGTGAGGTCATCCCAGCACAACCCACACCCTGGAGTGCATTATTGCTATTATACAATGGCTCATTGTTATACAAAATTTAAAAAAATATATTTAAAAAATGTATTAGTAGGATTTTTAGTGTGGAAATATATCTTTGTTTCTTAAAAGAAGATGCAAACGCTAAGCATGCATCAATACAGTGAGGTTGTACTCAATTAACCTCACTGTTGCCAAATGTAGATTTATTTTATTTAGTTTTTGTTGACCAGGTAGGTACACTAGACAGATTCTGCCTATTTTCAGGCATGACCCGCGGGGGAGGATACAGTTGAATGCCAACTGACTTTAAACCAGATTAAGCTATCAGTGGTATTTTTAGTGAATGGGGGGATTCCCTTATTGAGAAGTGCCACGGGATCTTTAACATCCACCTGAACTACCACTGGAACAGGTAGATGGGACCTCGGTTTAAGGTCTCATCCGAAAGACGGCACCTCAGGAGTGCAGCACGCCCCCGCCCCCGCCATGCTCCACTACAGTGTCAGTAGGTAGAACCCACAACCTTTTGATCTCCCGGCCTCAGAGGCGAGTGTGCTATCTACTGAGCCACTGACACTGCAACCAAGATAGGCAATCAGATTACAGGATTTTTAATTGCCATTATATAATTGGCATGCTGTACTGGCTGAAACAACGCTGTACTATAATTGGAAACCCTGAATTTATTATAGATTCAGAATACATTTGGGCCAGGGTCTGGAGGATAAAGGTCCATCCACAGCATTCTGACTAGGGGATCCAGCCCTTACCTAATTGCTTCTTCTTGGGGGAGGGACACGGGAGTGTTATTTTATCATGGTCAACCTAAGGCCTGTTATAGGTGTGGCTCACAGTCCCTTTTGAATAATGCCTGTGACAAGCTCTGTTGCGGACTGTGTGCAGAACTTGAACACTCCACCTCTCAGTGTAAGAAGGAAATGAAATGCAATCTATGTGACAAACCTGGCCATTCCGATTTGCCCTGCCCTTGGGGGACACACAACAAGGGGGATCCTATGGATCGAGCAGAACAGGATGACTACATCAATTGTACACAACGGGATGGTCGAATGAAAGATGAGAGATGGCCTTTGAACCCCCCGTGCTGTCCTCCAGAAGAAGAACATGAAGAGGTTCAATTGTACTCCTAGAACCTGGCCAGGAAGTTGAAATTACAGCTCAGGGAGGCAATTTGCAATGGCTTTCAGAGATTGCTTCAGCCCTCCCCCAGGAAGACCCAGAGGTGGAGGAACACCATTGCATACAGATTCAAGTTCTGGAGGAAGTGATCAAACTTTCCCCCGCCCCTCTTCCAGTGTTTCTATACTTCCCACCCTCAGAAACCAGAGCAAACACCCAAGTCTTCTCCATAGGACCAGTACTGTTCTCAGACATGTTTGGCAGATATGCCCTTACCCACCCACCTGTTTACTTTTCTACTCCTTGCCCTTCCCCTTCTCCTGTAGAGCTGGGAACCAGTACACAGGCTGGGTGTGCACCCAACTGTGTCAAGCCCTTGTGGGGTTTGCATCCCAGAGGATGAAGGTCTGCTTTTCCTTCTCTACCTCACTCCTTCCTGTTTTTCCGTCACCTTGCAATTCCCCACTCCTACCCTTCTCCTATGCAATCCATGTCTGGCCCTTGTGGGGTTTGCATTCCAGAGGGACAATGATTTGCCTCTACACCTCTACTTCACTCCCCCTCCTCCCTTTCTTATTCCATTCCACAATGGCTCTCAACTCACCTTTTCTCCCTCCCCCATGCTCCCCTCCCTCTGCACTCTATCATCTAATACCCTCCCCTATATAATTGTTTAGCTTACTCTTACTTAGGGACATGCCTTCCACGCCTAGCTTTGTTGTCAATATTTATTTCCTATGCATTTTGTCTAGTACACAAATTATCCTGTTGTACATAGCTGTTTTCATTATTTAATTCACTGTATGTAGTTTCATTTTGTAAGTTTTGTTGTAAAGATCAATTGTACTCCCCCCCCCAGACGCATCTAGAAACTGGCCATTTTAGCTCAGTATTCTTTCCTGGTGAAACTTTTCAAATAAATAAATATGCCCCCACCATCCACACTGGTCATGGTCACCCTGCAAGTAGCTACCTGGCATCAAAAGACCAGAGATCAGCCTAATCCAAAGGTGACCAAAAGGGAAGCTATACCACTAAAAAATAAATATGACATCCTCAGGAAGAGAAAAGACTGGGGAGATATGGAGGAGGACTAAGATGGTTTGTCTGTCACATTTTTTAACATGACTCATTCTCTGAGAATGAACAGGGCTTATTGGATTGGCAGTCTTCTAAGAAGAGAAAATCTAAACACAAGGGTGGAGGACAAAGATCGTTGTGATGCTACTTTGTGGTGTATTTTCTTAATCCTTGCTTACATGGGGGAAATAGTCCACAATTTTATGGTAGAGTCAGCTGCAATGACAACAATGTTGTTGAAATGTGGCACAGCAGCACAAAAAATGTTGACAGGTGAAATTTTGCCTGTCAGACATTGTGTATTTTCACGGTGGGCTTTACCTCCCCATACCCCCAATACTTTTAGATAACAAACTCTGAGTCAGAGTTTGTTTGTGGGTGGGGGAACAGTGGCAAAAAGGCAAACTTTGACATCGGGTTCTTTACAGTGACAGCCTCGAAGCTGTCACTGTAAAGGATTTTGATGTTGAAGTTTCACTGCAGAAATGGTATACAGGGTAAATCAATACCAGTAGACTTAAAAATGTTAAACGGCTCTCAGTCACAATGTTTTTTTTTACAGGACATCTCCTGTGTTATTTTATTCCTCCAAGACACAAGGTTAAACTCGGGTACAGACATCCATAAGGCTCAAATTTTTGGTCTATGGGTGGAAGACAGTTGTTCAGGGGTAGGAGTTTTGTTCCTTAGCCAAAAAGCTGAATTGATTAGAGTGATAAATATTGTCCATGGAAGGATCTTACTTTCTGGATGTCAAATTTCATGCATTACATCTTTGGCTGATAAATATAAATAAGCCCCCTAACTGAAAGCTGACGGGGTGGAATGTTTCATATTAGTCCTGCCATATTTATTTACTTCCCAGGGGGTGATCTGGGGTGGCAATTTGGAACTGTGGACTAGCTCTTCTAGACAGAGGAGAACACACATCTAAAATTTATTTTGATATGCATTGTCTTAAGGATGTTATAGTAAAAGTCTATCTGGTGGACAATGCCTGTCAATCTGGAGGGTTTGGAGAACATTGCATTTTTAAGGGTAAGCTGTCCACAAGGATTTATAATATCTTCTGTTGCCCATGGCTGGAAAGTTCCAATGCCTGATTGTACCTTTTGTGACTTCAGACCACAGGATGGTCCAGGTACAATTTGGTTCCGAACCAAGCCACCCACATGGGGCAGGTTTATAGAAGCTAAATTTAGCCCTCCTGGAACAGGACATAGTCTGTAAATGTGGGGAGTTGGTGGGGGAGGGGGATGTGAGGCATGTCATATGCATGCTGTGCCTGTGCAGTGCCTGGGGTAGCATGTCTACTTGTGTCTGGGGAGGGGGGTAGATTCCCATGTCCTGTTCAGGTCACAGGTGTGTCTGTGTGGGTGCTGTTTTCATGGCTAGGGGCACAGTCTGATCTAACTATGCTGCACCGTTAGTGGCCATCTATGATGCTGTAGGTCATCCATGGCAGTGGTCCATTATGACCCTGTCCATGCCCATTACAGTCCCTACTGTATGTCCTGACCAATATTGTGGCCCACACAGCAGACCTGCACAAAGGCAGTTTACAGCAGCCCTCCCCTTGGTATAGTGTTGCGCTCTTGGTCCCATGCACCTGGGTGACATAGTGGACTTTGTGCAAGGTGTGCACATGCCTTTATGCATCCACACCCCCTGTCATGTGCATACTGCTACCACCACGTAGCTACATGTGACCTGCATTTGTGCACCTCTATGTACTTTACATGCATGCCATGTGGCCATGCCCTCTCTTCCTCTTACAGCTTAGCCCCAAGCAGGGCTCCCAAGCCAGGGAACGGCAGTGGCATGGCTCTCTTCAGCTGTCCGTGCCACACCATCAGTCTGTCCACCTCATCAACCCTGGGTCAGGTATGCTAAGCTTTCACCAGATTCTGAACAGCACCTCCTGTATTGGTCCGTTGGCCTTATGCTGCAGCTTGTGGTTGGTGCCCCTGCTAGCCCTGCTGCTACTGTTGGCTGCATTGTGAACCTTCCCAAGCTTCATTTTAGTCCTGCTAGTTTTCTGGACTGCTTTACAAACGGTGAGACAAATTTAAACTGTGGGACATATTTTGAATGTGCCCACCAATTTTTATACAGTACTTCTGTACCGGTTATCACAGTGCTTAGGCTAGCTGCTGCGGTAGTCTTTGTTGAATTAATTCAGCCTGTTTGTTGCAGCTCATAACTCCTTTAATTTTAGCTGGCTTAAGTGAATTTAGCTGCTGCAGAAGCCTTTGTTAAATTAATTGAGCCTGTTTGTTGCAGCTCACAACTCCCCTAATTTTAGCCTGCTTTAATGAACTTGGCTTTATTCCTACTGATTCTATTTAATTTATTATAGTCTGTCTGCTCCAGCTCATAATTTCTCATCAATTATCCTGACTATGTATTTGTGACTAGCTGTTGCACGATCCCTGCCTAAATAATTCAGCCTCCTCTAAATTGCGAAGAATTACCCCTTTTTTTCTTAACTCCATTGTCTTTCTCATCAGCTCTATCCCCTCACCCTCACTGCTAATTTTGAACTTGTAATTGGCGCTGCTGCCCGAAGCCCCATCTCCCTCACTGGTGCCTCTCCACTGCTGCAGTCTGCTTCACCCCCGCTCACTGCTATCCAGACCCTTTGTCTGCCCGACCCACCCTGATTTAATGAAATTGGCCACTTCTCCCACATCTTTAACCATGCTAATTTTGTTTCCTCTCTGCCCAGGCCCCCCACCCAATTTAACTGCTGGCTATCCCAACACCTCTGTCTGAGCTCATTTCTGTTCTCTCTCTCTCTCCCTCTTACAGCTTAGCTCTAAGCAGGGCTCCCATGCCAGGAAATGGCAGTGGCATGGCGCTTCTCAGCTAGCCATGCCACACCATCAGTCTGTCTGCCTCATCAACCCCTGGATCAGTACGCTATGCTTTCACTGGATTCTGCACAGCACCTGCTGTATTGGTCCGTTGGCCTTACACTGCGGCATGTGATTGGTGCTCCCTGCCAGCACTGCTGCTACTATTGGCTGCATCATGAACCTGCCCAAGCTTCATTTTAGTCCTGTTAGTTTTCTGGACTGCTTCACAAACTATGGGACTAATTTGTCCTGCCCACCTTCCCCGACCCTGGCCTCTATTAAATAGCATTGAGCTCCACTCATTCTTTACTCTCCCAATCTCATTGGCTCCCTCCTGCTAAATGCTCCATTACCCAGTTGGTCCACACTCCAAATCCTGTTCTGCCCCCTCCCTGCAGTCTCCCTTACAGTGATGCCTGGCTGAAATTTCTTTCTTGAATTTACCTGGCTGGTTATGCTGCCTCCTTCAATAACCCTTGTGCTGCAACACACACAGCTGTTTCTTGAGCTCCCCCTCCCTCTCCTCACTATCATAAATTGCTGGGCTGCCCCTCACCAGCCTAGACCTTCCTCTGTAATATCTGCAACCTCTACCTCTCCCTTTTCTCCCACAGCACCGCTCCCTCTACTCAGACTACTTTTCCACCCCATCTCTGATCCCCACTTGCTCTTGACTCTCCCATTCACTTTCCCTCACCCTCCTCTGCCTCCTGACAATCACAGTGTTGCCCTTCCCCTTGCTCTGCCACACCCTCCTTTTCCCCTGACATCTGTCCCATCCACCTCTCACCCAACCTCTCCTCCCACCCCTCCTCTCTGCCCTCCCTGCACCTCCCCCACCCTCCACTACTCCTCTCAAACCCCACTACTACACTTCCCATGGCTCACTATGGCAGGCATCCTCACCAGCTCTAGATCCCATCTGCCCCCCCCACGTGCCCTCATTTTCCAAGTTGGCCTATCAAATACCTTGCCCGGTACAGTCCACTGCAGACCCTTCGTTCCCTCAAAACGTTACCTCTCTGTCCTTAGTAAATTACTCATATACATTCTGCTACTTACTTCTGGTGACATTGAGCCTAATCTGGGCCCCCCCACCTCCCCTTCATCTGATCTACCAAAATGTCTACAACGCCTTCATCTGAACATTAGAAGTCTTCTCCCCAAAACTGACCTTCAACCGCTCATGACCCAACTCAAACCCTCCATCTTCACTGTAACGGAGTCATGGCTCAGCTCTAAAATCAAGGACTCAGACATTGCCATCCCTGGCTATTCTCTCATCTGACAGGACCGTAAATCCAGGGTAGGCAGTGTCACCATGTATATATCCTCCTCTCTCAATTATACTGTCTGTCTCTCCTCGACCGCTCCCTCTGCCTATGAAATGCTGTTAGTAAAAATATCCCTCTCCTTCTCCCTTTCTATCTTTGAATGTGTTGTCTATTGTTGCCCCAATCTCCCTGCCTCCTTCCTCTTCCCTTGCTGATCTCCTCCCCACCATCTCTGTCCTTGCCACCCCTGGTGAACTATTCATCCTTGGGGACTTCAACATAAACTGATTGGCCAGCCAACAGTCAAAAATCTGCAATCATGCCTCCTCGCTAAACCTTACTCAACTTATCACCTGCCCCACATGCCTCAACCATAAATCAGGTAAGCATTCCTTAATCGACCTTGTGCTGACCTTCCACCCCCACTGTGTCATAAGCTCTGGTACACTCCCTGATGCCCTCAGTGACCACCATATGGTCTACTGTGTACGCAAAGTCCACGATGCAAAATCACCCCCAGTCATTCTCAATTCTCGCTCATACCACTCCCTAGACTTGTCCTCCCTACATAACGATTTATCCAATATTGACTGGTATCCAATTGCCACTGCCCTCTCCATCAACTCAGCCCTGACCTTCTTTACCTCACAGTTTCTGAATGCATGGGACCATCATGCCCCGTTCAGAAAAGTGCGGTCCCATGGGAACCACCTCCCCTGTGTCTCTGCAGAACTTATAGTACATCAAAGGGCTAGAGACAAAGCCTGATCTGGGTATAAAACAACTGGCAGCCCCCCCCCGACCTCCAGCGTCATTGCTTGCTTTGCAGTACTTGCACCAAGGTCATCTGCCTTGCAAAAGCAGAGTACTTCCAATCCTCCTTCCAGGAAAACATCAACAATCCATCCACTTCTGGAAGGTCATCCATGCCCTGTTCTCTCCCCCATCCACTCCTCTTCTCCTGTTCTAAAAATTAGTACCACACAATTGATGACTCTCCCTCTGTGGCCACTGAATTCAACAATTATTTTACCACCTGTGCCTCCTCCCTACTTGCATTCGTCCCCTGCCCTGCTCCTAGGGCATCCTCTGTTCCCCCTTTTGCCCCTTCTACATCCATGTCCCCTCCTCTGCCACCCCTCTTTTTCAAGCCCATCCTCCCAGATGATACACTACGTGTACTACTTGCCCTGAACCCATCCAAAGGAAAGAGTCCTGATGGCCTAGACTCTAAGCTTCTTCACCTCTCTGCATTCTCAATTGCCTTGCCATGAACAGATCTTCTAAACCTCTCCTTTCTGCATGCCACCATGCCTGATGCTTGGAAATCTGCTACTGTGATCCCCCTCCCCAAAGGTGGGGACACTTCCGATCCCTGCAACTTCTGACCCATCTCTCTACTCCTTACTCTGGCTAAACTACAGGAGCATCTGATCCTGGAACAACTCTCCTCCTTCCTCAACTCATCTTCCTTTTTCACCCCATGCCAGTCTGGCTTTCGCAAAAAACACTCCACCTCCCCCCATGGCTCACTGACTCTATTCTCTCAAACATGGATTAGGGATGTATCACTTCAGCCATCTTTGTCGGCTTGGCCAAAGCCTTCGACACTGTCTCCCACTCCTCCTCAGCAAGCTTCCTGCTGCTGATCTGTCTGACTCTGCCACTTGCTGGGTCCGCTCCTACCTCACAGGCCACTCCCAATCCATCAGAATTAGCAACTTTCTTCCCCCCCTCCCAATCACCATAGGTGTCCCCAAGGCTCAGTACTTGGTCCTATTTTATTCTCGATATTTCTGAATGATCTCTCGAAAGCCTGTACATCTTTATGCATACACATGTATGCTGACGATATGGTGCTCTTTTCCTCTGGCAACTCCCCCTTCCAGGTGACCACCAGCCTTCAGTTGGACTTTAACAATGTCCAACTCTGGTTTGCTGCTAACCAACTCTCCATGAATGTCAAAAAAACATTATCTATGACATTCAGCTCCAGACAAAAACTGGCAAGGCTCGACTCCTCCCCCACCTTCCACACCCTCTCTGGCTCATTACTTGACAATGTTACCCCATTCAAGTACCTTGGGCTATGGCTGGACAAGAATCTAGACTTCAGGGTCCATGTTGAAGCCATCCATAAAAAACTTCTTCCTAGGCTTGGCGCTTTGTACCATCATCACAGATGCCTCCCACAACATGCCAGGTGAGAAATCGTCCGAAAGATTATTCCCCCCTGTGTTTGACTTCGGAGATGTAGTCTATAGCTCCACCCTAAAACCACCCTAGCCAGACTGGACACACTCTTCAACTCCTTCTGCCAATAAATTCTTGGTTGCTTCCCTAGTACTCACCACTGTGATCTTTACTCTTCACTCTGCTTTCCCTCCTTCCATGACAGATGTCTCTCACACATCGCAAATCTAGTGGGAAGTTCTGGCTTGGTTCTCTACCTCTTTACCTGTACTCCTTCCTATCAACCCCCCCTTCCATCCTGCTATTCTCTTTGCACCTCCACCCATAGGACTCTTGAACTTCCACCTTGGTGCACATGATCTGGTTGCACCACCTTCCCTTATAATTTCCCTGCAATCTGGAACTCCTTCCCTTTAGAAATCCACTTTGCCGAGTCCTAACACTCTCTCTCTCTCCCCTACCTCCTCTGTAAGCACTCTGTTCATTCCTGTATCTGCACCTAATACCTCTCTCTCCCAAATAACTCTCTGCCTGGATACCTGCTCTCCTACTTCCCTCTCTGCCCTCTCCTCCCCACTGTCTCCCCTGCTACCTCTAACTAGTGCCTCCCTGACTCTGTCCACCCCTCCTTCTGCCCCCACCTCACATCTCCCCCAGTACCCCCCACCTCCCCTTCAGGCCCTGTCCCCTTGCAGGGTTCCCAACATCCTGAAGGGGATTCAGCTTCTGGGGCTCATACTCTTCTCTGCCCCTCTCCATCTACTCCTCTCCACTGCCTCCTGACTACCTCTAACTGGTGCCTCCCTACCCTCTACCCCTGCATTCTGACCCCATCTCACATCTCCCCACTTCTCCTTCTCCTTCAGGCCTAGTCCCTTACAGGTTCACAGCATCCTGATGGGAATTCAGTTCCCAGGGATCATACTCTCCTCATCCCCTTTCTGTCCACCCTTTCTCACTGCCTCCCCTTCTACTTCTGTCACCTCCCTGACCTATCTACCCCTTCATCTACCCCCTACCTCACATCTCCCCCACTTCCCTCCCACTTCTCCCTCACCTCTGGGCCCATTCCCTTGCAGGGTTCACAGCATCCTGAAGTGGATTCAGTTCCTGGGGATCATTTCCTGACCTTCCACCCTCTCCCCCCTAGCCAACCTCTCCCCCACCCCCTTCTCATCATGCCCCCCTGCAGTACCTCCAGCATCCTGGAGTGGGTTGTTCCTGCTTCCATCCCACCCTCTCCTACCTGCCGCTCATGCAGTAACTCCTCCCTCCCTTCCATCCTTCCTCCCCTCCTCATGTGCGATTGCCCTGCTTCGTTGAGCGCTTAGCTACTCTTACATTCTGGCTTTTCGGTTCTGGACCTGCACTCACTCAATACCGTGTTGCCACAACCCTTTACATTACCCTGTATCTGCATCTAACACCCCTCTCTCCCCCTAACAATCCTCCCTCAATCCACGCCCACCATACTCTCCCACCCTCCTGGGCCCCTTACCTACCCCCATATTAATGCTTCAACTATGATTGCATAATGCTACCTGTGCTAACTACGATATAACCACGACTGCAAAATGCTACCCATGCTGTCTTCTCATTGTCCTTTAACACCCCTTCCCCCGATGACTACGTTTTTGTTTCCACGCCCACCCCCCCATTTATTGGCCTCACTCGGTTATATACCACTCCCTGGTTACATTTACTTCTGCTGTCTCATACTGATTAGTACTACATTGTATTTGCTCAACACTGTACTTATCTGAATAGCACTTATGTAGTTGATTGTTTGTTATTTGTAGTTCCATAGTACTAATACAACACTTTATGTATTGTTTTGCTCTGTATGTACTTGAGTGTTGACTTTGCTTGATCCTCCCATTTATGTACCCTCCCCCCAGAATGCTTCTGGAAACGAGCTGTTTACAGCTCATGTTGTCTTTCCTGGTGAAACATTTTCAAATAAATAAAACAAAAAATATGCACATACACACACCGTACTGCACATTGGTGGCTGCATAGTAGTACATAGGCCCCATTGAGCACATTACCACTACAGACAATCTGCTTTTTCCTCCTGTTTTGACTTATGCTGATGATGTTTGCTTGCTAACTCAAAATGTACAATACAAGGAAATCATTTCTGGTGTTTTGGAATCCTTTATAAAAGCAGCAGGGGAAAGGGTTAACCTTTGGAAGAGTATAGGCATGACTTTGGAATCTTTGAGGGAGGGCTTTGCAAGCCAGATCTTAGATATACCCATTAAAGATGTTCCCTTTTTAATTCCTGGCATAACATTTGGGCCAGGTAATTCAGCAGAACTAAACTGGGAGATAACATTGGAAATTGTGGACCATAAAGTAAATACATGCAACAAGTGGCCCAGTACTACACCAAAGCATGTTTATATGAATAAGACATTTTTGGTCCCTGTCTCTTTGTATGTCAGTTTTACCTTTCTTCTTCCAAAGGTGTTAGAGGTGAAACTGTAAAGTGTTTTCTTTAGAGTACTGGTGAGAGCCATCTCACCTCAGTCAAAAGGAGATGGAGGTCATGTGATGGTAGGCTAGAGTGTGGATGCTCCAGTGCTGGCTCCCGGTGTTTAAGACTTAAACTTACCATTTTAATCAGCATCACTATTTATTTTAAGTCACTCTTAGTTCTTACAACTGCTAGCAGCCATTTACAACCCCTTTTCATCGGTATTCTCATATTTTTGGCTATGGACCTACCGGCAATGGATCTCTTAGATCAATGGATCAAAACTTCTCTGGAGGTGCCTCCGTCCTAATCTCTACCATTGAAGTTGCCCAAGGAGGATCTGTCTCTACCTCCGATAGCTTCTCTAAGGACTTGGCCACTATTAAGAAGTCCTGTTTGAATTAGTGGCAGATTTTAAATCATAAAACAGATCTTGAAGCTCCTTAGTAGGAGGATCACTGACACAGAGGCCCACACTTCCTCCCTTGAAGATTGGGCTAAGAAAGTGGAGCCCGAGTTAGTAAATATATGCCAAAAGATCTCCCAGCTTGAGGATACAATTGATGACTAGGAGGCCTGAAGCTGCTGAAATAATTTAGTTATCTCAGGAATCTCTGGAGCGGGCAGAAAGTTCTGCCCCTATACTCTTCCTTCAAGCAACTGTTGGGAGAAGTTAGTAGTTCCATCACCATATGGTTCTACATATGTTATTGAGCATGCATATCACTCTTTAAAGCCAGTTCCCAAGCCAGGAGAGAAATCTTACATTTTAATCTTCAGGCTCCTGAATTTCTGTGGCAACATCCTCTTGTTTTACAGTGAAGCCCATCAGGATGAAGTGCAGTGTCACAGGTTTACTGCATGACAAAAGGGATTGACTCCCACTGAAACTAAATTGTTTGCTGCAGTAACTGTATTGCAGAATTCTGCAGCGCTGTGCTTCATCCTGGTGGGCTTCACTGTACCTTTTTTTCTCCACCTCATGGATCTTATTCCAGGCTTGATTATTTTTTACTGAGTCGATCTATTTTATTTTGGTTGTAGTCCTGTGTTATCAATCCAAGTGTGTTATCTGACCATTCCATGGTTCAATTGTGTCAGTCTTTGGAGCCACATTTTGTGAAAGACACTATTTGGAAACTTAATAATCAATTGTTGAAAGATGCTTATACTAAAGAACAGATGATGGGGGTGATTTCAAATAACTTTCAAGAAAATTGGGGTGCTAATGACTGGAGAGACATGGAATGGGCCACATGTAAGGCTACACTCAGGGGTGAATTAATACGCATAGCCACTAAATGCTAGAAACTTCGCCAAGACAAAATCTAATTTTTATTATGTGAGATTTTGAGTTTAGAGAGGGCTATGGTTTCATCCCTCAATGAAGGTTTACACCTAGAATTGAAAATATTATGAGACCAGTATGCTAATCACTTAAGGGAATGCACAGAATATGCCATCTATAAGACTAAATCAAAGTACATAGACCGGGAGAGAAAGCTGGTAAATTATTGGCTCTTCATCTTCAGAAGCAGGAAAGTTCCTGGTTTATCTCACACTTGAGCTCTCTTGATGATCAATCTCTTATCTCCCATCCCAGAGACATAGCCCAAGAATTCTTTGGTTACTATAAAGCTTTGTATGGGCCCCCTTCACCTCACCCACCCTTGGATTCTATTGCCAATGTTTTGGATACACTTTCTTACCTACCCTTTCAAAGGATCAGCATTGATTATGTAATCAACCCATTTCTTTAGAGGAAGTGGTTAACATTATCTCTTCTTTCACCTCAGATAATGCCCCTGGACCTGACAGTTTTAAGACCAATTTTTACACACAGGAATTAGCCCCTATGCTGGTTCAAATTTATATGGATATTTTAGAGAACATTATTCCTGACACTAGTCTGTCAGAAGCCCTGATTGTATTATTACCCAAACTGGGTAAGGACATAGAGAAGGTTTCCAAATATTGTCTGATTTCACTTATGAAGCAAGATCTGAAGATCCTATACAAGATGTCAGCTCTGCGTACTAATAAAATATGGGGTTACCTTATTAGCCTGGAACAGACTGGTTTCATGCCCTCATGGTCCTCTTCAAATCATTTACGTAAATCAGCGCAAGTCTTCACGATGTCCAGGGACTTGGATTGTCCCGCAGCCTTAGTGTCCCTGGATGCCAAAAAAGCATTTGATATGGTGGCCTGGCCCTTTTTATTTGCTGTGTTAGATAAATTTGGATTCTTACAGAAATGTGTTCAATGGTTCATGGTCCTCTACACTCAACCTTCTGCTGAGATATATCGGGGCTGGCAGTATAGCCTAGAGGTTAGAGGAATGAGGTGTGAACGAGCTTGGTACATCCAGCAGACTAGACCTGAGTTTGATTCTCACGACCTCCACTTGCATACTGTGTGACTCTGAGCAAGTCACTTAACCGCCCAGTGCTCCCGGGTTGCCCCTGAAAGCAGGCACTTGTGCCTACTGGGCCTTACCCGGTTACCAAAGACTAAAATAGATAATGGGGTTCTGTCTCCTTCCTTCGTTCTATGTAGCGGTACTAGGCAGGGATGCCCATTGTCCCCATTATTATTCAATCTGTATCTTGAGCCCCTGATTTTAAAATTAAAATCCAATCCCCTAATGGCTGGAATTCCAAAAGAACAGTCCATTTACTCCCTTTCAGTTTGTGTGGATGACATTTTGCTCCATATCACTCATCCCACAGTAGCTATCTCAGCTATATTGGAAACTATTGTCCACTTTAGTTCACTTTCTAATTGTAAATTAAATATTACTAAAACTATCGTGATGCCTTTAAATGGCCACCTCATGAAAGTTGATCTAGGAATCCTTGGGAATGGTTTGGGCACTTCAAGGGCTGAGATACCTGGGGATTGAATTTACAGGGGATACTGCTCAATTCCAAAAACTTAATCTAGATGCTTTGGTTGCTACTATTAAAGTAGATTTAGAAGGGTGGAGTTACTTACTTCTCACCTTTTGGGGGTGAATCAACATAATCAAAATGAATGTTTTACCTAGGCTATTTTATCCACTGCATATAATAAATATATACCTCCCTTTAAAATGGTTTAAGTTAGTACATTTCATGATGTCTAGGTTTATTTGGGCCGTGAAAACTCCTTGACAAGCGTATAATAAGTGTGTCACTCCTAAATCCGTAGGCTGGTTACAATTACCAGATCTTTGTTTATATTACTGGGCTATACACCTTAAGTAAATTTCTACAGTGGCTCCACCTGTTGGAACAGAATGCTCAAATTAGTTACACTCTGTTATGGCTTAACATTGAGTTGGGATTAATTCAGTCTTCCGACCAGTCTCTGAAATCGCTATTGTATACAAAATTTACAATTCTTCCATTAACCTTAACATTTTTGGTGGTGGGCACCTCATTTTTAATACATAGGGAAGTGTGTTCCTTATTGTCTTTCAATTTACCTACAGATAAAATGCAGTCTCTTGTATGAAATCCAGATTTTAGAATTGGAGGGAAACCTATTCTCCCAGGTTGGTTACTGAATATTGATACTGTGCCCCTCTCTACTTTGCTCTGTGAAGGATGTCTAACGTCATTTGCCCAGGTAAAGTATTGACTTGCTTTAACAGACAATATGATTTTCAAATATTTCCAATGTATGCATGATGTTTCACTTCATACAGGACCATATTCCTGGCTAGCAACATGGGACCCTTTTTTCTCCACTTTACAATCTTTTGGCATTTTTTCCACATAGTATCTCCAAATCCTATCAGACCTTTCTCACAGAACAAGTCAGTAATTTCAAGCCTTCTTGTGACTACTGGCAAAATGTTTTTCCTGAAGATGAGTTAAACAGGTCTAAGCTTTGGAAACATTTTTTTATTTATATTACCTTGGCTAGACTACGTTTGACTAATTTTTTTTATTTTGCACAATTTATATTATACTCCTCAAAAATTGGCTAAAATGGGAGGAGCTTCACCTGCTTTGCGTACCAGATGTGGGTCTGAGGAAGGCACAGTATTGCACATGTTTTTTGGATTGTCCTTCTGTTCGCTAACTTTAGTCAGAGATCAAAACAAGGGTGAACCCACTTTTGGGCCTTCAAAATTATTTTATACCTGAAATTTGCATTGTGGGTGATCTTAGGATGATTTCTGCTAAGGAACAGAGATTAATTTATATGGCAGTGAAAATATTAGTTTTAATACATTGGAGAGATCAACATCTTTTAACTCATGCAGAGTGACTTAGTGAACATTTAGTTTATCTTTGTTCGGAGAAGCTTATTGCCAGTACCCACAACAGGATTTCCACTTATGAGAAGAGGTGATCCAAATTCCATACTCTTTTTACAGAGTAAACATGGTAACATATATGTTAATGCCCTTTTATGTATCTCTCATTTTGGAAACAACTGTTACTCTGCTGTTATCATTTATATGGTCTTTTCTCTGTCTTTTTTTCTTCCACATCAAGAGCTACTCTCTCTATTGTTTTTTACTTAACTGGCACAAGCCACCCTACTTTCTTGTTAGTGCACTCTCTCTTGTATATAGCTGTTGCACATTTTGTTAATTGTTTTTGTTGCTGGTTATTGTATTGTTATGGTTGAAATGATAAAATAAATTTAATTTAAAACAAACTCAGTTAAAAGGTTTCAAATATGCAGGGTATTAAAGGAAAGTTGGCTTAGATGATTAATCCTGTTGCTTTCTTTTACTGTATTTTTCTGGTGCATTTTGTGAAACAGGTTTTATTATACTCCGCTTAAGTCTGAATGCCTTTTGAATGGGCCTGATGCCTTGCCCTCTTGAACACATGGGAAAAGGGTAGTAGTAGATTTATGGCTCATTCATTTACTCATCTCCTGGATTTTCTGAGTTCCTGTTTGCAAAAAATTAAAAGGTGTAGAACATTTCCTTCTCACAGGCTGTTTTGTTTTCTAGGACCAAATTATATGAGCATATTATTTTGCTGCATTTCTCTGAATCAATTTGTGTTGCAGCAAGTGATATTGGACGTTCAGTCATCACTAGACAGCTTATTGATCCTAGAATTCCAAATAAAACGAAGGACCAGCTTTGGATACATGCACATGGCAAGTTGCAAGTTAGAGGCAATCATGTGCACAAAAGTACTGCTGAATGTTTTTGTCATTGTGATTCTTATGACCAGGATATAGGAACTAAGGAACATTTATTTTTTTACATATCCATATATTGAAGACTTTTGGTCACTCTTGGGGATCAGTGGAAGGCTTTGACCTTTGTTACATCTTCCAATGATAATTTAATTTACTGCTCTGTTTCAGATGAGTGGTCCAGTCAGGATTACAGTACCCTATGTATACTGTAATTATGGGTTGTATTAAGTGGTGTATATGGCAGGCAAGATGTCCTTCTATTTGTCATTAGAAATGGGGAAAGTATATTTTCATTTGTGATTCACTGCAAGAGCCAATCTGCCAGTCCGGTATGAGACAACAGAGACCAGGAAATAATTAGTCCCAATCTCCATTGCCTAATATAATTTTAAAATTTTTGGGCCAGTAGAACGTACAAAAGGCTAAGACCACCATGTTGTTATTTTTTTTAAACTTAGCGAGTGAGAGACCCCCTTACCCAACTTCAGCTGTCAGACCCACCACATGAAATTATTCAGGATGACTTTTCTTCTTATTTTAGTAATGCCACACATTGTGAGAACTGTAAAAGCTGTCACACTGGTTTGCAGTGCCATCGTGCCGACTGAGCAGACCCTCCTCATTCACAACAAGTTAAACCATTCTCAATAATGGCACAACAACCAGAAGCAGCATGCCAAACAAATGTGTAAAAAATAAAATAAAAAAAATCATCAAAACAATTTTCACCTTAAAAGGGTCAAGGTGGGGTTGGGGGGCATTTCTTCAAACTAAGCACACGCCTTCCACAAATGCAACTCTCCATTCTGTCTCACCAGGAGTTCAGAAAAAAAACAACTTGCTGTGGTCTTATAAGTCTGTGGTGTTTCAATAAGCATTGATTGCTATTGCAACCGTATCCTTTCTTGTCATCTTGTTTCTTCATGCACAGGGCTGTATAATGCAAGCTGTATTCTGCACTAAGTATATTACTTCAGCAGGCAAACACAAATCTAACTAACCTCCTCCTTCTACATACATCAGTTTCCACCACTGAGAGATGCCTTCTGATACCAATATAAAGAATTGCTGACTCAGCCTTATGATGATATCCTTCAGCATGCCTAAACTCTGGGGAAAATTCTGTTGGTGATGTTTTTTTTTATTTTGTTATTCTTTTAACCCTTTTCTTGTGCCTTCTCTTAGCTGAGAATACCTATCTAGTGGCTAAATATGTACAGTGCAGTAGTGGCTGTAACAGAATCAGTGACAAAAAAAATCAAATAAATTATTGCATCCTTACATACTGATGGTGCAGCCACTCACCAGATGTTACCTCAATCATTCTAACTCCCCTTACAGAAATAATTATATGAAATGTTTTCATGCTGCACACATAAAACTACCCAAGTGATATGTGTGCTGCAAGTATGATTTAAACATTAAATTGGAACCAATTGCATGCATATGACATGTGTGCAGTAAGCAAGTGTGGAAATAATGATTTTTATGTTAAACTGGAAAATACTGCATGCATTTGGCATGCATGCAAAAAGCAAGTGATCACTGATAACTGCACACATAAAAGTTAAGTAAATTGCTCTGGATCACACCATACACAAGTGAGGGTTGATGAGATTCAAACCAGGTCTTCATGCCTCCAACTCTCTAGGCTTGCAGTTCAGTGCCTTTAACCATCACAACATACTGACTGGACACATATGGCTCACTTGTACTTCAATACATATCTGAATACATCTGGACACATGTGGCATGCTTGTAGCCACTGTTATACTTTTCAGTTTTCTTCTCTCCCTCATCTCAATTTCACAGTTGAACTGTAGCACACATACTAATGGAAACAAATGTGGTTCTTTCCACCCCCAATACACACACGTACACACAAAACCACTTAATTACTTCTGTATGGCCTGTACTCCTACTATTTACTCTCCATAGTGTTGAATTCTTCTACACAAACAGAGTTTAAAGGGCAAACACAAAAGTAGCAATAACTCAGCATACACCTACATGGCCAGTCCCCCCCCCCCATGCACACACACTGTAGTGGATATGATCATGCTGCTACAGACAACCCACCAAGTACAGATATAAGTAAAAAGTCTCTTACTTGAGTACTAGGGAGCCAGAGGCAGGAGTCTTTAAGAGACAATGTCCATGGGTCAGAGTGCTGGGGCATAACCCCTTGAAATGAATGGAGTTATTTTTTATTACTATTTTATACATTATAATGGTGATTTTGAGAATAATGAAGGCCACTATTCTTCTAACAAGGCCCTTGTAAGTCAAGTGGTGGACTTCATTAATCTCCATCTCTTCATCAATAATATATAAGATACTATTAAAAAAATACCCCTATTCATTTCAATGGTGCACACCCCTACCATCTCCTTTGCCCTTTGTCATCATGTGCCTGAGCAAGTGGATATGGGATATGGAGGTCAACTTCATGGCCGGGGGTGTAAACTTAACTATAGTGGGGCTCCAATAGTCTGGGCACACCATACAGCTCAACTTTCCATAAATGCAAGGGACAGCTCTAGAATACCTGTAACATCTCTAAAAAGTAAAACTTATTTGTTGTGACTGAAAAGTGATTTGCAAATCAGGAAAAACTGAAATGTATAAGATTCATCTGTATATACCCCAGAGCAGTGCATCAGATTTGGGCTTAAACCCACCCAGTTACTAACTAAATTTTTTCCTGCCTGAATTTCTGACCCCCTCAAAAAGAACTGTGTCCCAATTTTTCTCCCTGACTCCATTCCATTCAATACCTAGACTAGATAGACCAATGGGCCCAATCTGCTGGTACCTATGTATGTATGTATGTAATACCCATCCCCTCTGGATCATGAAGCCACACAAAGGTGAAGAAATGTGAAAAACACATTGATATTTCAGTCCTTCCTCCTTCCTGATTCCTCTGTAAAAAAATTATTTACTTTTACTTACCTGGCCATTGGGCCAGAACCTGCAGCCTGGCACAGTTTGCCACCTGCCCAATTTTCAGTCCACTCCCCATCTGTCCTTCCACCAGAAGCTGGATACTAGAACCAACCATCACAGGTCCCCAACATGGTCTGGGACCAAGTCACCTCACCAACTAAACCCATCCAACCTGGGTTTCTAGCTTCTTGCTTGGCTGCTGCTGTGGCTGCTACTATACTGCACTGATCAAGGCCTATGAAGGCCACCCACACTGCTATCACCACTGCTGCTAAGCCTAGCTTGCTGTTGTGTGGATCTGTGCTGGTTTTTTTTGCAAGGCAAGCCTAGTAGAGTAAGTAGGTAGTCTAGTCTTGAGTTAGCTTCTTGCTCACCACCTGCCCCTTCAGCCACTGGGGAGAGGAAGAATCACTAAGAGTAGACCAATAAAAATATACCACAACACTGGTATTGAGAGTTCAGTGCTCACTGACACCTCCAAACTGTAGTGTGCAGCCTGTCTACTCTGTGCTGGGAAAGACATTGTCACACTTGCAAGACTCATGTGCTCTTGCTTGGCTAGAGCTCATCCACAGCACTTGTGATTGTGCTGCCATTAATAGGTGGAGAGAGTGGACAACACAATACAGACACAGTCGAGTCAGGAGTGCACATGCAGTGAGAGCACACTCAGGCCAGGGGGCACTTATTGTGCAAAAGATTAAATCCAAATTTAATGCCATTATTGCCACACCGTAAGAACAACCTAGGCACAAATATGGTGGGGGGCTAGTGCTCCTTCTCCCTACCTAAATGGCACACCTGCTTTATGGTAGAAATTCATTCTCAGGTGCTAATGTGATGGTGTCCACTGTGTTCTGAGGCACTGTATCTCCATGTTTCATGATGTGTCCTGAACATCATGTGGGTTAGTGTTCCTCACTGTCCCTCATTTTGAGTGTCCATATCCCTCATTTCAGTGATTAAATGTGAGGTATTGTGCATGCTTCCAAGTCCCTACTCAGAACAAAGAGTGCTGAGCATGGCCTTGGTGTTTATGCTTAATACAGAATGACAAAGGAAAGTAAATGAGCCAAAGCAGTAATGGAGGAACACATCTGTAGCACTAAATATGCATATGGGGATTTGCATGGTCCAAAACAAAAAAGTCAGGCTTCATAATACTGTGGCCCCTCTTCGTACATCTGGAATGGGGGATGTTGACTGGCTATTTCCTAGGTCTTATAATGCAGTACGCAAACAATAATTTAATAATTTACAGATTAACGGTGATCTAATGACAAAAATCAAAAGCCATTAAACAACTTGCAAAAGGATCAGAATTAATGAGTTTACCTAATTTTTATGGGAATTCAAATAAAAATGTATTTTAAGGGCTCTGATTGCTAGCAGTAGTATAAGAAATTGAAACTGATGTTTTTTCTTAGATGAGATTTGCACCAGCTTAGCTGCTGCTAACATGGCAAGCATGCAGCATGTGAACCTGTTGTGATTTTTAAATGATGTTCACACCAGTTTAACTGCTGCACTCATGTCAAGCATGCAACATGCGAACCTGATGTAATTTTTAGAAAATGCTCGTGCCAGCTTACCTTCTGCACATGTCAAGCTTGCAGCATGCAAACCTGATTTGCTTTTTATACCTGGTTCACTTAGGTTCACTTTGTGTATGTGAACTACATGCAAACATTGCACAATTAAGCATGTGGCATGCATTCTGCATGTACACAGCACACTTATATTTCTGTAAGGGTCAGCAGTTCATCCCAATCATGTGCAAAGGCCATCAATAAAAAAAAGAAAGAAAAACAAACCTTAAATTTCTACTAGGATTAATGACAGATAAAAAATGTACTCCTCTCAGAAATTAGGCACAGTCTGACGACCTTTATCACACTCTGACTCTCCCCAATTGCTATGGCAACACCTGCAAGTCCAGTTTCAAAAACACAAGCTAAGTTTCTATGTTGTAAAACAATGGTGTTAAATGAATAAGTAAAAAATGAAAACAATAATGAAACCTGTGTGTGTGTGTGTGGGGGGGTCAGTAATCATGACAATGATGCAAAGTGACAACTAGAGTGGCTCAAGAATAAAAAAAACAGCAATTTATTGCAGGCGGAGGAACTATTTTATTACAAAAATAAATGAAACTCTCTGAGTTTTAACATTTCAACATTAAAATTAATCTTCTTTCAAACACATACTGTATAATACAATGGCCCATTTTCTAAATGCAATATTACCCTCCAGGGTGAGTGGTCTGGGCTATACTGAACCTTCCAGTGGCTGTAAGGCCCTACACCTGCAGCGTCAGGCATTACACCCCTGGGCAGTCTGATATAGCCCAATACTGCCCATCCTGTCTGGTATTATTGCTTACATTGAAGCTAGCCCCACTGCCAATTCTGGTAAGTAAAGTCACAAAAGAAGTGAGGGCAGTCTTTAGCCAGGAATAGTCCAAACTGACCAAGCAATATTGGATTAAGTTTTGGGTAATGTAACATGGGTACAATAACTACAAATGTATAGTTTCATACTGAACTGCAACTTAGGTATTTTATTTTTTTGGTATAATTTTTTTCTGTAATGTGTTAACCTGAGTGGTGACTTCAGTGGTTATCTTTTATTTTATGTACCCTTTTTTTGTTACTCACTGTTTTTTTTTTGCTGTTCATTTGATATGGTAAGCTGTGTATTTGCGTATTGTTATTCTTTGAGCTGTATCTGTACATATTTTTTTATTAATGAAAACACCCCTCCTGTTCCTTCAGAGGGCATTGCTAGTTTCTATTGGAAAGATGGAGGATCCTGGAGAGGAGGACGGCGACATCGAGTCCAGAGTGGAGGAGCTTGCTACCCTCCCTACTCAGTGTAGTTTGGAAGCCAATATGAAACTAAAAAATTCTGGAGGATTTCCTGAATCAGTTGCTAGAGATATTATACTTAAATGCCTTGATCCTCTGCTTGGTTTAGGTCAGGCGTTCTCCCTAGAAATTTGTTTGTTAGGGTCATATGGAACTTCTTTATTGGGTACCCAATGCCATAATATGACTTTGATTGCAGCTTGTGCTAAAAAAGTTATTCTCCACCATTGGCGTGACCAGCCAGTTCCCTCTTATCTGGAATGGTTCTGGGAAATTCTGTTCACTTTGGTTTAATGGGACCTTGAGGGAGCTGAGACGAGTTGGACAAAGGCTAGAGCGATGCTGGCAGAAATCTGCCCTTGATGTTGACTGCCTTTGATTGATGGAACATTATCAGGTCTATCAATCAGCAATCACTCCTAAGAAGGTAGAGTTCCTGTCTGGGTAGATTGCTGCAGTTCAGAATTGACCAGCTTCGCTCTTTCGAACTGTGGACAGGTTATGCAGCCCAACCTGTCTGCAAGTTCGAAGTGCATTTTCACAAAATAAGTGAGATATTGCTTGATTCTTTGCTGATAAGGTGGCCAACATCAGGGCTCAAGATCCGATCAGCTCACTCTGTGGGGGTTGTTAGCGGTTGGTGTTTGGTTACTTCTCCTCAGTCTTCTTGGCTATCCTTTGACTGGCCAGAGATTGTGTATATGATGCAGATTGTCCAGAATATGCAGCCAACTTGCTGCAGTCTGGAACTGGGACTAACACACCTCATAATGGGGTGTGTGGATTCCATCAGCCCCGTCCTTGCAGAGATAGTTTGGTGTTCTTTAGAGTTGAGTGAGCTCCCAAGCTCCCTGAAGGAGGCAATAGTGACACCGCTTCTTAAGAAAGCTTCTCTTGACCCAAACTGTCCTGCTAACTACGGGCCTATCTCTAACCTTCCCTTTGTAGGGAAGGTGATTGAAAAAATAGTCACGCTACAGCTGGAGAACCATCTTACTATCCATGATATCTACAATCCTTTCCAGTCCAGTTTTCAGAAGAGGCATAGTACTGAGACTGCTCTGGTTCAGGTGCTTAATGATCTCCTGATGGCAAGAAAACAGAAGCGCCATTCCATCTTGGTGCTTCTTGATCTCTCTTCAGCCTTTGACACCGTGGGCCATGGGGAGCTGCTTGAGTGCCTGAGGGTTATCTGTGGCCTGTCGGGGACAGTCCTCAGATGATTTCAGTCTTTCCTCACTGGCATATCCCAGAGGTGGTGTCTGGGATGTATTCCTTGGACTCATTCTCTCTTCCATGTAGGGTCCCTCAGAGCTCTGTGCTGTCCCCAATGCTGTTTGCGGTGTATATGCTGCCATTGGGAGTCATTGTGAGATGGTATGAACTAAGATTTGAGTGTTATGCAGATGACACCCAGCTCTACCTGTCTTTTGTGCCCAACCAGGATAGTGCAGTCTTAGTCTTTAATAGCTGCCTCACAGAAATCCAGGATTGGATGAAGACCAGCTGACTGAAGCTGAATTTTGATAAGACTGAGGTGTTGGTGGTGGATCCAGGTCACCTGACAGAGGGGTCAGTGACGGGTTCTCCCTCGGGGCTTTGGCTTGGAGGTAACAAGCTGCCTTCCTCTGAATGGGTGCAAAACCTAGGGGTGATTCTTGACAATGGGCTGACACTGCATGCACAGATGTCAGCAGTAGTCAAGTCCATTTTTTTATCATCTGAGGAACATTGCCTGGGTCAAGCATCTTGTTCCATCTAGTGACCTTCCAATGTTGATCCATAACTTTGTGACCTCGCACCTGGACTATTGCAACTCCCTGTACTTAGGGCTTCCAGGGGTTGATATTCACTGCTTGCAGCTAGTGCAGAATGCAGTGGCATGGTTGTTGACAGGGGCTCCTCATTCAAGCCACATCTCTCCTCTGCTGCTCGAACTGTACTGGCTGCCTGTACAGTAGTGGATCACCTTCAAGGTCAGTCTTCTAACCTACAAGGCTTACACAGAGAGGGTGTGGGCTGCCTGCAAGAGCTCCTAAATCCTTACTGCCCTGGCCAATCACTCCGCTCAGCTGACAGGGGGTTGTTAGAGGTTCCCAGGGTATGGTTAAAGACTTCTGGGTCTTGAGCATTTATGTACGTGGCCTCCACCATGTGGAACTCTCTACCTCATCAGATTCATGAGTGCCAGATCATGGAGAGCTTCAGAATGGCCTTTAAGACCTATCTGTTCCACCTTGCTTTTGGAAACACTATATAATAATTTGTCTTAATTATATTGGTAAGTATTCTGAAATTGGATTGTTTTATTCTATTTGTTTTGTTTTAATGTGTTTTTATTGATAAGCTTTGTACAGCGATGTGATTCTTGAATTGCACTATAAAAATAAATATTATTATTATTATTATTAAAAGCGGAGAAAACCATAGTGAGTATTGCTGACCATTTGCCTTCCTTTAAATTGATATGGGACCCCTTATATATGTTATTACTGACCACTATGGCTGAGGGTACCTCTTCGGTCTAGTTACCATTTTTTCTTTCTTCATTATGCATTTTTTCAGGTTGGTGCTGGCTCTCACATCCCATACTTTTCCAGTATTTACGGCTATTATGCTTTAACAGGTTAACTTCATTTATGATTCCCCAGCTGTTATTTGCTGTGTTTGTTATTCGTTACCTCTCTTCTTTTTTGTTCTTATATGAATCTTTTTAGATGCAATGTTTACCTCCTGTGGATCCTTTGCAGGGATCTCTCACTCCGGAGCTGGGGTGGGGTGGGGGGATACATCTGGTATGGTTGAGGGCTGTTGGTTATATTTTTTTGTTGACTTGATGTTTTTTTGTACATTTTGTATCATTATCACTGTTTTTGTATCTGTTTTTCTCTGTTTCTTTTTGAAAAATAAAGTTTACTCAATTTAAGAAGAAAAGTTGCCAGAGATGTGGAAGTACCACATGACAGCACCATCAGACCAATAGGTCTTTAAAATATGGAATATATGGATATGTGTTTGCCTACCTGCAGTTCTGAGAGGAATGCAAAAACTAATATATGCAACAGCCCAGAGGTGGACATAGTTAAACCTGGGGGAGGCAGTCTGCAAGATGTGGAGAGTGCTCAGAGCCCAGGAATTGAAGGAATGGACATGACAGAGGAGCAGCTGCTAGATATCAAGCAGAGTTAAAAAAGCAGCCCTGATGCATTTAATGGCAGAAGAGGGGCTCGCTGGCAAAAAAAATTTTGCTGAAAAGTAAACAAGAGCCTCAAAAAGGGACCCTTGGTGAAGTAGAACCAGGACTTATTGTTAGCACACCAGCCAGTGTGAACTCTGCTACATACATTGAACACTACTGCCAGAACAGAGAAACAAGCCAGTTTGCATGAATGAAGCCATAAACCCCCCTTACCCTCAGCAGAACTGTCTCCAGTTGTGAATGTGAGCACTACACAGCCTGGAAGGGAATCCATGGAGTGTCTGATAGATGATACTGACACTGATAGAAAAGCACTGCAACAGCAGACAGCAAAAGTGGTGAACATTAAAGGGGTTGTTTAAAGGAGCATACAATGCCCAGACCCCCGGCCAGCTGTTGGAAATGTAGACTTCTTGGGCAAATCGGCTCACCAACGTCTGCAGAAGACAGGTGAACTGAGGATGTCTACTCTCAGTACAGAAGAGGCCCTGGAATGGTTTGGGTAGATGTGGGCTCCAGACAGTAAAGGCTGAGTATCTCCCAGCATAAAAAGCAAATTTGGGTAAAATCAGCTCTCATGCTTTAGGCCAGTCACAAATTATTTCCTTTGAGAAAAGAATTACTACAAGTGTACAGCCCATGAACTTTGGGGGCATAGACAGCAGCAGAACTGTAATGGGTTTGACATGGCTCCACCTCCTAATTTTGAATTTGCAAAAAAAAAGGGACCTCAGCTGTTTAAATGTGCTGCTGACTGCCCTGCTGTAGTTCTGTTGCCCCCCACCCCCCATGCCAGACTATAAGTTAGCAAAACAAACAAAAACCAGAAGCACTAAGGAACAAAAGAAATGTCCACACCAGCAGTAAATTCAGTCTTTACTCACTTTGTAAGCTTAGGCGAGAGGATAGGCGCTCCTTCTCACAACTCGGCACTCCGGCTCGTACTGAGTATTCCTCGGGGGTGTGGTATGTGAGTGGGAGGTAACCTTTTTATACAACATCAGCTCATTGTAAATTCAATACATCATGTCATCATGTGTGATGTCACACATTATTATGCAATCAATAACAGTAAATCATCCTAACAAATATGTTTTTTAAAGGTGATCATTCATTTAAGTACATTTCATCAGATTTGCTAATTACACATTGTATATTCCAAATAATAAAAAATTAAAAAATATAATGGATTCCAACATAATTTGTTTTTGAACCACATCCATTTTAAATGACCTCAAAATAATACTATATGTTTGTTTATGGGCCCAATAATTAAATCAATATTTCTTAAAATATATATGTAATCTTTTAGCTCTTTTCAGAAAATTACCAGTATGTTGACAGGACTGCTAAATCAAGTGTCCTGTTTAAACAGGCCACATATGCAACAAACACAAACAAAAGTGCAAAAAAGAAAATATGAAAAGTGAGCAATGTAGCCTTGTCTCTGATTAACTGAACATTAACAATTCTTAAAGGTTTTTACCTGGCATAACATGAACTGCTTTTGATAAACAGTTTGAAATATGGATTTTTGTCAAAACCCCATAGAAATTATAATAGTAACCCCTTTAAAGGGTTATTAAAACAGAGACAAGGTTCATTTAATCAGGAGGTGCCCATGGAAAAACAAGAGGCAGTGGTAAGAGCTGTGACCCTGCATGCATCTTTTTTAGTACAAAAACATATATGTTTTCTTTTTTTCTTCTCTTTATTCTCAAAATGAATCTGTTATAAGAAGAGTCAGTGCATTATTTTCTTTTTAAAAATGGCTTTAAATCCCATCTATCGTTGAGCCCTCGGAGGTTTTATATAGTGTAATTTGTAGATTCACATACTCCCCTTTTCTAGGAGCAAATTTGGTCTATCACCTCCGCACTTCATCTGTGGTACCCATTCCAAGCCCACAAATTTAATGCAATCTGGTTTTGATTCATGATGCAAACCACATGATACAGGAACATACCCGTTCCATTGTTTATAAGAGACAGGGTATACCAGTAGGGTTCATTTTAGTTTGCATCATGAATTTTATTTTTTACACATTTACTTGGTATGCTGCTTCTAGTTGCTGTGCCACTATCAGGAATGGTCTAACTTGCCATGAATGTGGAGGGTCAGTTCAGTCGGGCACGATTGTGCTGCAAACCAGCATGACAGTTTTTACAATTCTCGCAATGAGTGGCATTACTGAAAAAGAAGAAAAGTCAGTCTTAATAATTTCATGTGGTGGATATGACAGTCGGATCTGACAGTTGAAGTTCATTAAGAGGGTGTCTCTCACTTGCTAAGTGTAAAAAAACATGGCAGTCTTAGCCTTTTGAAAGTTCTACTGGCCCACAAGTTTTTTAAATTATATGAGGCAATGGAGATTGGGAATAGTTATTTCCTGGCCTCTGTTGTCTCATACTAGACTGGCAGATTGGCTCTTGCAGCCAGTCACAAATGAGAATATAGTTTCCCCATTTTCTAATGAAAATAGAAGGGCATCTTGCCTGCCATATACACCATTTAGTACAACCCATAAATATACATAGGGTACCGTAATCCCAAATGGACCACTTGTCTGAAACAGAGCAGTAAATTCGATTATCATTGGAAGATGTAACAAAGGTCAAAGCCTTCCACTGATCCCCAAGAGAGACCAGAAGTCTTCAATATATGGATATGTAAAAAATAAATGTTCCTTAGTTCCTATGTCCTGGTCACAAGAATCACAAAGACAAAAACATTTAGCAGTACTTTTGTGCATATGATTCCCTCTAGCTTGCAACTTACCATGTGCACATGTAACCCCTAGGTGCTATCCCAAGGGCTACTACCCTAGCTGCTTGGCTAGTAGCAGGTTAAGGGGCCTAGGTACTGAAATTGAGGCCATCAGGGTTGTTAGTGGTCACGCTAACCTGGGCACAGCCCTCTGGGACACTGTAACCCCCCCTCTTTCCCTTCTAGTGGCCTCAACAATACACAATAATCCCTTTCACAATGGCCTTTATTCACCATACAATTACCACACTGTTTGCACTTACCACCAGGGCTGGTTCCTCTAGCTCGACCCTGGGGACCCCCTGTAAAACAAGGTTATGCACATCAAATAGCAACAGTACAGTACTTTAGGCACAAACTGGAACCACAGTCAGGGTAAATACAAACAGGGTTAGATCTGATTTATTCAGGGGACTTGAACAAGGAAGGGGTGTAATCAGGTTGATTTGCCTAAAGGATACATCAATCAGACAGTTTTGCATGCGCTTCAGAGTCCCTACACAGTCACAGACTCTGGGTACCCAGGTAGAAAGATGGTGGGCTAGCCAGTAACGTTGCCCAGGTAGGCCTGTGTTGCAGCTGGTTGGGATCCTGTAATGGAAGAAAGCAACATGCACAACACACACTATTTATAATCTGGAGCCAGAGGGCTCAGTTCGTGAAAGAAAAGGCAACAAGACAATCAGATGACAACACTTTAGATTTAGCTGTTGTTGCAGGGAACTACCCTGATATGTACTCATGATACCCAATATAGGATAATATAGGACACAGGCAGGGTGAAATTGAGACTGCAGGTTGATGAGCTGGAGTGCCAGTAGAAGCAGGGCCCACATGTATCACTGAGGAATCATTCCTGTTCAAGGCATTGAGCAGGGGGCTGATCCCCAGGCAGGTCTCTCATTGATGACTTTCTCTGTGTAGCAGGTATTCTGGTTGGGTCAGTGTGGCAAGGCCCAGGACAAATGGAGATGAGTACGGCTTCAGTCTGTGGGAGCTGGATGCAGCCTCCAGCAAGCAGATCACAGTTCAGCACACAGTGGGGAACCAAATCACGACATACTAACAGCACACAGCACATTTACATGTAAGAAATTCTACTGTACCAGGCAGATTGCTATCTGGTCACAATTACAGAGTCTCTGCACCAACCGGGAGTTCAGAGGTGGCTGGAAATCTTGACCAGCCAATCGCATTCAGCACGTCTTTGGTCTTCTTCAGGTTAAAGCCTGGTCACAGTCCAGTGGCTTAAATCATTCTCACAACTTGGATTCAGTCCGAATCAACTCTATTTTCCCTCTCAGGGACAGCAGGCAGAAAGGCAGGTCAAAACTCAGCCCTTTCACAGTTCTGCGCAAATCCACACAGGATTGCTGCTCGATTATCTCGAGCTGTTACTCCCTCACTTCCCAACTCAGATCTGAACTGAAACTGCAAGCAGTCTGGAACTTTCCCTAGGATCCAAAAGGTTCAGTTGGCTGATTCCTCTGTCAAGTCACGACAAGGGCTCCCCTTCCAGGTTCATTTAGGTGCCAAAAGCCCAAAACTACAATTCCTATAGAATTTTGCTCCAACAAAGCCCCTTGGGGCAGGCTCCATTTTAAAGTCCCCAAAGGTACTGATTGGCCCATTTCAGCAGTCCAGGACCAAGATAGTGGAGATAAACAGAAATGTCCATGCTGCAAAGAAGGCAGGTTAGACAAACTGCAATATTATTACAATTCTAATAAATGATCAGCAAACAAGTACATCTTCTAACAGAGCTCCCTCTGCACTAATAGCGATGGCAGAATGGAGCGATTATCTGGCAGCCCCGGTGGGACTTGAGCATAGAAACACTCAGCCCACTCCCAGATTAATTATAACTGCAATCCAGGCAGCTGTTAAAGAGACAGTACACAGATGCTATACAGGCACTCTCTGGCAGTACATTTAAACTGCTAAAATGCAGGACACCAGACTGGCAGTGAGCATTTAGGCAGGCTCAAGGAAGACTTTTAGGAACCCCAATTGTAGGTGGGCACACATGTATAAAAATCTGGTCCTTCATTTTATTTTCAATTCTAGGATCAATAAGTTGCCTAGTGATTACTGAAAGTCCAATATCACTAGCTGCAACAAAATTCAATTTAGAGAAATACTGCAAAATAATATGCTCACATAATTTAGTCCTAGAAAACAAAACAACCTGTGAGAAGGAAAGGTTCTACACCTTTTGATCTTTGGCAAACAGGAACTCAGAAAACCCAGAAGATGAGTAAATGACTGAGCAATAAATCTACTACTATCCTTTTCCCATATGTTCAAGAGGGCAAGGCATCAGGCCCATCCAAAAGGCATCCAGACTCTAGTGGAGTATAATAAAACCTGTTTCACTAAATGCACCAGAAAAATACAGTAAAAGAAAACAACAGGATTTATCATCCTAAGACAACCTATGCACTGGTCGTATCCCTAGTTCGCAGCAGCCCTTTTGTGTTTTCATTCAGGCTATAAGTTAGACTGCTTCAATTGCAGAAGTCCCAGTTCTTTCTACTTCACGTGTAAATGTAACTGAAATGTCTCACTTCCTTGCAACCCCCTCTAGGAACTGCTCCTCTGTGCTCTGATTTGTCCTGGTTGACTCAAAATCTCTCAGAAAATAATCCAATTTCAGATGATAAGGGATACCCAGGCCTTTCAAAGAGAACATTATCAAGGCAGAGAGAATAAGGGATTGACCTGGAGCTCCAATCTGATCCATAGACAATTCAGGATGGGGGACAGGAAAAGGGAAAATAATGAAGCAAGAAAAAGTTACACAGGTTTTTTTATGGGCACAAGTGAGTCAGAAAAACAATATACTGCAGTGTATATTAAATATAAAGGGGGTCTGGAGGAACACCCAGATAGGAGGTATATGGTATGGACTGTTTTGAAGGACAGTATAAGATTTTTTTGCCACCAAATTGGACACACTCATACACATGCCCAGAAATTCAACATTCAACATAAGCTTTAGGACAGTTGAAAATCTAGAAAGATTTTGTGCAAAGTACCAGCAGCTCAAGGACACCCCCTGTGGATCCCCTTCTTTGCCATCCCCCTTACAAAACATGAAATCAAAATAATAACAGTACTGTTCAAGAATGAAGGGGATGAGTATTGTTCATATTCTTCATTGGATGAAGCAGACGTGTACAGTTTTGGGCACTCCAGATCCAATCATGGATTCAGAGAACATACGGACTGGAGGATAGCACATCAAGGTAACACTGAACTATGGAAATGCAGGGGTAATTCATTTGCCTAATTGTTTTACCTGGGTTGGGATGGGGTGATATTCTATGGGTGCCAGCTCAAGGCCTGCTACAAATGCGGCTCCAGGTCACATTTGAGCAGCACTTGTGATAAGGTGAAATGTGGGTTATGCACTGAAGTAGGATATGTCAGCAGTACCTGTACAAATAAGGTCAAGTGCAACCTATACAAGGAAGAGGGCCACTCTTTATTGTGCATCCCCCTGGGCATCCCCTAACAGGGGTGATGCAATGGACTTAGCTGAACAAGTCTTTCATGTGAACTCTTCCCAGAAATCAGGCCCCAAAACAGAAAACAGCTCTGGCCCACAGACAACTTCATGTCAAAAGGAGTGGCCTCTGCCTCCCCCCAAGTCTCTGAATATGGACCTGACCCACAACCTAGTGCATCAGCTGTCAGAACAGAAATAAGCCTAGAATCTGAAAAAGTCCAAACACCTTCAGACTCAATCCCCCTTGAAGAACAACAACCACAGGTAGAAATGGACACTGCAAGAGATTCACCAGACATACAGGATGTTCCTATGGAAATTGCAGTCCTGGAAAAACAGCTACCACAAATGGAAAGTGTGGAAGATGAACAGTGCCCATTGGTAATGCTTCCCTCTTTGACCCCTGAGACAGAGACTATTGCAAGGGTGATGAGACAAAGATTACTTAAGTGCCAACCAAAGCCTACCCACTGTAGGAAAGACCCAGTGGAATTAGACAATCCTTTTGATGTGCTAAGTACCCATAAGAACTGGGGTGATGTAGCGGAGGATTCAGACGCATCATCTATCCCTTCCTCCCAGCATAATCCCTCCTCAGAAACAGATGATGCAAATTCTGAAAAGCAGCCTGCCCTGATGACAAAGATGGGGAAGAAAATGAGCAAGATGGCAGGAAGAAAAGGATGGGGAAAATAAGGAATAATAAACTGATGTATTATTTACCATTTTTCCTTCTGAGTGCTATGAGTCACATACAGGGGCATGATTTTTCATTTTTCCACACTGAATGGCAATAATATTTATAATTTAAGAAAAAGAATGACTTCCTTGTCAGTCTTACACTCCTTGACAAATGACATTTTTTGTAAGATACAAGACTGCACACTTTAAGGAATATATCCGCCAGCAGAAAATTGTAGCCTTAAGAACCATTGTATTGGTCTATAGGAGATGACCACTCTTCTAAACAAGGGATTCTATTTTCTTCCTTTTCAGTTAAAGTGAATACACTGATTGATCTTGTACCAGGAAGAGTTCTAATTTTAGATGTGTTATAACAAGACAAGAAACTAAGACTTAATTTTAAGCACCCCCAAATAACAAACAGAACAGATGTATTTAAAGCTATCCAACCCTTCTTATACACTTTAAAGGGCATAATTATCGGGGGGACTTTGCACTTAGGTGACTCAATAGCCACAGATAGGAAAAGTAAAATGTATTGTTGTGCTCATTATCTTGACAACATAATCACTTCTACACAATTAATAGATGTTATTAATGCCAGACACCAAATTAGAGGGTAGCACACTATGTAAAGGTAAGCTAGCCACCAGGATTGATTTTATATTTGCGTCTGCATGGTTATAGACTACATTCACATCAGTCACCTCGGTGGAAATATCCGTTCATAAAATAGTTAGACTGGTCATACTGTACTTAATGACTCTCATCAAACTGCTAAACAGGGACTGTGGAGACTCAACACCTCCTTACTTAAAGAGAAAAACTTTTGGAGAAAGAGTTAGGAATTTTATTACATATAAACTAACATAGCTGATATATATGACTCTATGGTAGAAAGATGGACAGCTTGCAAACTAGAACTTAAAAGCTCTTTAATTTTTGGGCCAGGAAAAATTTAAATGTCTTCTATGTAAAGTATTACAACTTACAACATCATCTTCTAAATATTTTAAGTAAGGCAGAAGAATTAGAATATAGGGCTGGCCCACCGGTGCAGTCATTAGTTTTCTGCTTGCGGTGGCGGTGACCTGGGTTCGGCAATGGACAAGGGTCGCTGGAGGTCTGGCCGGGGGAGTACAATGGATCATCTCAGGGACTGCTCTCCTTCTCTTGGGGAAGGGTGGAGACACCACCTGGCACTTGACAGACCCCTGGCAGAAGCCAGGGGTACCGCAGCTACCGACGCTTGACAGGATTCAGGAGGTAGGGTGGCTGCAGGACGTCATTGCATCCCTACCTCCTGCACACAACAACAGGAAAAAATTCTGCTCCCGCTACCTTAATGATGCCCCCTCCGGCTGCATTGGCTCTCAGTCGACTTCCGCTTTTTCCAAATTCTCGGCGCCCTAGGTCAAGGTGCCAGGACCCCACCCGGGGGGGGGGGTAAGCCAGGTGGTTCAGGGAGGGCAGCTAATGTGAGCAGCCACAACCAGAGTCCGTCACTGGACAGATTGTCCTGGCGTGGGATGAAGGAAAAAAATAAGAGAATTGGAAAAAAAAAGAATTGGAATATGACTATTCTACCCAAATTCTACAGATCAAAACCAGATGGCACAGTGTTGTTATCACAGGATGTCCACTTTGGGGCAGGAACAAAAGCATGACACACAAGGTAGAAAAGGACAGGTTAACCCATTTGACACATGCTCAGACAAACTAGAACATAATATTATGATAGGTTTAAAAGATGAACATGAGATGCTGTCAACCACTATGGAGTCTATGCAAACTATGGTTGATAGGTACATTAAAGAAATATTTATTTGTACAGGACAGCATCCCTCACATACTAGACACTTTCTTGGATCCTTGCAAATCCCCCCCCCCATTTCAGAGGAGGCTTGCAGTGCATTGCAAAGGGATGTCTCTTCTGAGGAGACAAGAGAAGTAATGAAATCCCCAAGCACTGAAGTGGCTCCTGGCAAAGATGGACTACCAGGAGAACTATATAAGTTTTATGCTGAGGAACTAGCCACTGCCCTGCTGGACATGTGTAATACCTTGTTAAAAGAAGACTGCCAGGGGGACCAAATGTTTAAAGGAATTATGTAATTTATTTCTAAGAAAGGTGATAAGACTGATCTCAATAACTGGAGACCCCTGACCTTGCTTAATTCAGATTTTAAGATACTTGCAAAGATTCTAAGTGAATGTCTGGAACTGGAAGCATCACACTTAAGAATCCCTGCCTAAACTTGTGCTAGCCAAGGGAGGAAACATTTGATATAACCTCTCCTTAATGAGAGGAATACTGCAAAGTGTGTAAGGGCAGACAGTAGCAGCAGAAAGTCTTTTCCTATCCCTAGATCAGGAGAAGGCCCTCAACAGGGTAGCAGTAGTGGTAGTAGCTTTATAAGATGCCTTTCTCTAAAGGCTCAGGTTGCTATACAGAAATGGCAGGCAATAAATAAACACATAAGCTGGCCTGGTGGTGTGGAGGGTTGAGGCACTGGACACCACACCTCTCACTACACTGGCGACCCGGGTTTGGGAACAAGCCCGGGTCATCAGGGGTTGGCAGGGGCAGGAAAGGATTGAGCATCTGGAGGACTGCTCTTCTTTCCTGGGGTGAGGGGGTTAGGCTAGCTGCTGTCCTGGTGGCTCCTAGCGGTGGCTGGGGGGCACAACTTCAGTGGCTCACAGCATTGCAGGGGGGAGCTGCAGCAGATGTCTTACGAGGGTGAGTGGGAGCACACACCCTGTGTGCAGGACAACATTGCATGTCCAAGCTCAGGGGAGCACAGAACAAGGAAATACCCTGATCCTGGTAGGTGAAGGTGGTGACCAGGAGTCATGCCCCAAGCCCAACATTGAGTGCATCGGCTTTCTCCGGTGCTCTCTCCAATTCCTGGACACCAGCCCAAATTCTCAGAAAGGTCATGAGAGGAGAGTGGTGGTCCCACCCTGGGGGGCTTTAATCAAGGGGAATGAGTGCCATTGGAATGGAGTTGGAATTGGCCAACTGGGTGGCAGGACTGAGCCTTCAGACCGGGTGGGATAGAGGTGAGCTGAGTGCCCACCCTGGAGAGAGTCTGGGGTCAGAGAAGGAGAGGTTAATAAAGTTAAAAATAAATAAATAAACAAACACATACATAAACTTATTTATTTATTTCTAAAGATTTCACCAGGAAAGGCATACTGAGCTGAATATCTGCTAGTTTCCAGATGCATCCTGGGGGTGAGGAAAGGGGACAAGGCAATAATAAAAGTACAATAACAAACAGGTATGAACATATAACAAATTTCAGGCCATACTTACAGTGCATCTGTTACATAATAACATTGTGTTAGGAGCTATACAGGTAGTACAATGTACAAAGAAACTTATTAGAAATATATAATGAAGAGAAAAGTGTCATGAATTAACTTTGAAAAGGGGAGGCTGAGCATATTGGGTTAACCTGGGTAAAAAGGGAGGAAGAATAAGAAAGGGATAAGGCATAATAGAGTAGCAGCTCAAATGCATACAGAAAGAGGGAGCATCTCAATATGGTTGAACTTGAGTTGCAAGGTAAAGAAGAGGTGGTAGAGGGAAAGCAGGGGTTAGGGAGGGGAAGAGAGGATCAAGATCATGATAGGTGGGGGTGGGGTCTGAGGAGCAAGGATAAGGAGAGGAGGAAGGAAAGCAGAGGGTGTGGGGAGGAGAAAGAGAGAATAGTGGACAGAAGGAACTCTTGTAGACTAGTGGGGAAGGCTATGGGAGAGAGAAAAGGAGGGAGGGAGGGAAAATAGAGGGAGAGCAGGAAGGGGAGTTAAAATTGAGAGGGAGAGAAGTTAGTAGTTGAAGGGTTGAAGCACAGTGAATGGATAAGGGAAGGGAGTTCCACAGTTTAGGGGAATGATAGGAGAATGCAGATTGTCCAGCAGAGGTTGAACTAGAGGAGAGAGCAAGAGACCGTAAACCAGAGTTGCGAAGGGAATAGGTGGAAGGTAGGGGGTGGGGAAAGAGGATAGAGGTGAGATAGGAGGCAAAGAACCAAGCCAGTATTTTGTGACATAAAAGGAACAGTGTGTGAGTCTTCTGGCTTCAAGAAGGGATAAGGAGAGAGTGGTGTAAAGATCACAGTGGTAAGGGGCAGACAGTCAAGAGCAAACCGACAGAAGGAGTGAAAGAAGGTAATACTCTAAAAGCATGTAAAGTATACAGTAACTGAAAATTGGGAACAGTAATTCTTTTAATCCTCAAATGCCTGGTTAAAAAGAAAGGTTTTTAATCCCCATTTCAAAGACCTCCACCAATGGAGCCTTTCTCAGTCCCCTGGGTAATGCATTCCACAACAGAGGGCTGGCCACCTCAAAGGTTCAGTCTCCAGAGGACTTAAACTGGGCCCTCAGGACCAAAAGGAGGTCCTCTTCATAGGAGCGGAGGGGGTGCAAGGACTGGAGAGGATGCAGGAGCTCCATTAGGTAATCAGGGCCCAACCGATGTAGGGCTTTCTAGGTCAGAAGAGCAACCTTGAAGGTAACTTTACACTTCACATGCAGCCAGTGCAGATCCTGCAGCATCAGGGTCTTATGGCTAGACCTCAGAATGCCACTCAGGAACCCACTCACTCCAAGGTAGAGCACATTGCAGTAATCAAATCTAGCTGTCACAAAGGCATGCACAAGAGTTGACAGGTCTTCAGGAGGGAAAAAGGACTTAATCTGGTTGATATTCCTCAGATGGTAAAAACCACTCCTAATTACAGTCAACACCTGACCTTCCATTGTCAACAGCATGACTCTGTGTTTCACATACTCCAGAATTGTGGATTGCCTCCACAGTTTATTGACTTTTTGAAATCAAAAGACTTGTATAAAAATGCAGCGATTACTTGCTTGGTGAATGGAAGACTTGGTCAGACCTACAAACTGGTTAGAGGGGCAAGACAAGGTCATCCACATAGCCTGGTGCTCTATGCCTTTTGTATAGACCCTGTACTGAGACATATTAAGACAGGAATATAAAGCATGCTACAGTGGCTTTCATGTGGTATCAATAAAGTTACCAGCTTACACGGATATTATTTGTTTGTTGATAAAGGAGTTCGAGGATGGGGTTCATGCCTTATGGCACTTTGATATGTTTGTCATGGTTGCTGGAGCTAAACTTAATAAGGATAAAAGTATAGGAATATGGATCAGTAAGAGTAAAGACTGTCCTAGAAGTGATACTGATGGCATTCAGATCACCACCGAACCTGCTAAAATACTGGAGATTTGATTTGGGGGGCCAGACATGGCCAGTATCAATTGAGGAAAAAATATGGCAATTGTGGAACTTGGGGTAAGTAAGTGGTGTGGCTGGACGATGTCAAAAGAGAAAAAAAGAGTCCATATGTCAAACTTTTTTGATTCTGGTCTTTCTTTTTTTGAGTTTTGTATTCCCTCCACCAGCATCTATTTATTTATTTATTTATTTATTGCAATTGTTTCACCAGGAAAGGCACACTGAGCAACAAGATGCTCATCTCCTGGTGCGACCTGGGGAGGTACACATGGATATGATAACACACAGGTTATCAAGTGAACAGTTAACAGAAGCAAATAAAAAGCAGCATAAGGATACACAATTGCATGAGTATACAAGCAGCGCACATTGAATGCTTAGGATATTATACTGTAGTATCAAATAACAATTTTTGTGACAAGGAGCAGCAGACAAGGTAAATTAGCACAGTAGTAACAGCTGTAAACAACAGAGGACGTATATCACAGTTATACAGTTATACACAGTACATAGAGCAAAATAGGCCCAGGACATAAGTGCAAGGTTGGGATTATATGCCAGCTTCTGTAGGAAGGCTAAAGCCACTGGTCAGGCATTGGGGAGGGGATAGTGGGGCATGGCAGGTTCAGTGACAGGAGCAATTTGTAGTAAGGAAGTTTGCTAGGCTGGAAGCTAGAGAGCAGGAACAGGGGGAGTGCCGAATTTGCGGTGGGAGGGTATTCCAGAGCTTGGGTAGCTGTTGTGAGCAGGCAACTTGACCTGCAGAGGTCTTCCACCTAGGGACTGAAAGTTGATGGGAGTCACTGGCTCTAAGATGATAGGTGGGGGGTGGGGCATCTGTGAGCATGGTGGAAAGGTAGGAGGGGATGGACCCGAGCCATAGGTTGGAGACAAATTTAGCACAGTGAGAGATGTGGTGGTTTTCGAGGGATGGTAGTGTCAAGGCTTGGTAGAGGTCGCAGTGGTGGGTGAGGGGAGAGGCATCGAGAGCAAAGCGACAGAAGGCATTATAAAATGTGACCAGTTTAGATAGGATGGACTTGGGGCTGCACTGTATACAATGTCGCAGTAGTCGATGGAGGGGAGTATCATCTTCAGGACCAGTTCACGTCAGACTTGGGGAGAGAGGCTGCTGCGGTTCCTATATAGTGCACTGAGCATGGGGCATAGTTTGAGATAGCATCAATGTGGTCAGAGAAGGAGAGATGGCTGTCTAGCCAGACCCCCAAGTAATGGAATGAGAAGACATTCAAGTTTTGGCCATCCAGGTGTATAAGTAGGAAGGAAGGAGTCTGGCCAGCATTGTCGCAGTCAAGGTCATAGTGACAGTTTTTTTTTTTGCATTTAGAGAGAGCTGGTGTGAGCTAAACCGTTGCTGTACCTTGTTGAAGTCAGCTTGGAGGTTTGATTGTACCACATCAGGGTGGAGCCTGAGTAGCAGAGTACAGTATCATCTGCATACATGTGAACTGTGGAAGTAGAGCAGATGAGTGGCAGGTCATTTAGGAATATAGAGAACAGAATGGGACCAATAACCAACCCCTGTGGGACACTGGTAGTTAAGGGAAGGGGGATAGAGATCGCATTTGAGACTCTAATGGACTGAGTTCTATCAAAGAGGTATGATCTGAACTAGTTTGTGGCTGCGACAGAGAGGACTGATTCAGCAAGACTCAGAGCAATATGGGGTGGGAGATGGTGTCAAAGGCTTTTGCAAGGTCGACAAAAATGGCTGAGGTGATCAGTCCACTGTTCATGCCTTTCAGGATAGTGTCTGTAAGCCTTTTCAGGGAGGAGGTGGTGGAGTGTCCCTTCCTGAAGCCAGACTGGAATGGCATAAAGAATTTGGAGTCAGTGAGGAAGGAGGTAAGTTGGGTGAGCACAAGGTGCTCTTGTAGTTTTGCTAGTGCTGGGAGGAGGAAGATAGGGCAGTAGTTATAAGGGGAGGTAGGGGCACCTCCTTTTGGCAGAGGGATGACAATGACGTGCTTCCATGCATGGGAGATGGCAGCGGCAGAAAAGGATTGGTTTAGGAGTTTGGCAAGCGGAGTTGCTGTAGCGGGGGTGGAGAGGTATAGAAGTTTGGGGTCTAATCCATCTGGGATTTGCCCTTTGAAGGGTTGAGAGAAAGAAATGCATCTAGGGCCTCAGTTGCAGAGATGTCTTTGAAGGAAAAGGAGTGAGGCCTAGTCTGGGTCTTTGTCTGTAGGCAGTGCGAGAGGTGTAGTGTTGGGCAGAGAAGACAGGAGGGTGGCAGCACAAGTGAAGAAGTATGCATTGAACTCAGTGGCGACTGCTGTGGGCTCTGACAGGAGAGAGTTATTAACATTTAGCATTGGAGTGGGATTGGCAGCCAGTGGGATGAAAAGGGAGTGAATGACCTTCCAGAATTTTGAGGGTTTATTTAGGTTTGACTGGAGGGAGCTGCTGAAGTACTCTGCTTTTGTAAGATGAGTGGCTCTGGTGCACTTGTTACGGAGCATGCAATGTGTGGAGAAGTGTTGTGGGAGGCATGAAGATTTATGCATTTTCCTGGCTTTGTCCCGTGCGATTTGACATGCAATCAGTTCTTGGGTGATCCAAAGCTGGTGGTTTTCTCATACTCTTGTATGACGCAGTGCGGCGTGTGTGTTCCAGGTGCTGAGGAATGTGTTTTTAAAGTGTAGGAAGGCATCATCAATGGAGATCGAAGGAGGGGCAGGGGCCCAGTTTGCTAGAGCAAGGTCATCTAATACAGGGGCTAGATTGAGGGATTTATAGGAGCATTGGACTACAAATTTAATGGGGGATTTTGGGAGTGGATTTTATGCACTAAGAAGGTTACGTGGTGGTCGCTGAGGGAGTCAGGAAGAATACTTGCTTGTTTGACCCAGTGGGGGTGTATGGTAAGGACCCAGTCGATGAGTGAGTGGTTATCAGATTTTAGGTTAAGCTGGGTGGGCTCAGTAATGATTTGTGAGAGGTTTAGGGCAGAAATTTCAGTCCTGGTTTTGTTGAGGGCAGGAGCTAGCCAGTTGTGGTTAAGATCACCCATAAAGTGGAGTTCCTCTGTCGTAGTTAGGCAGGAGATTTGCTTGAGGAGGTCAGTGACAGCAGAAGCTGGTATGCCAGGTCAGCAGTATATCCCAGCAATGTAGATTGGTAGCGAGAAGGGAAGAACAAGCTGAATTAGTATTACTTCAAGGACTTTTGGTTTAGACTTGGTCAGGACCACTGAATAGTGCAAGTCCGGGTTTATGTAGATGGCTATTCCACCGCTTTTAGAGGCTCTGTCCTGGCGGGACATAGTGTAGCCTGGGATGGCGACAAAGGAGTCATTGATGTTTTGGTTGAGCCAGGTTTTGGACAGGGTGAGGATATCTGAAGTGTAGTGGGCAGCAAGAACCTGAAGGGAGTCAAGCCTGTGGACAAGGCTTCTTACATTTAGGTGCAGGAGGTACAGGCCATGTGGGAGAAGGTCCCCAGAGTGAGGTGAAAAGAGGCTGATGTTAGAGAGGGGCATGTGAGGGGTAGTACTGGGGCCAGGGTTAGGGTAGATGTCACCTGCTGCAAGGAGCAGGAGAGCGAGAGTTAGGTAGTGAGCGAATAGCTGTATATGACAGACTGTGAGCGGCCATCTCTTAGACTGACAGCATGTATGAGCTGGGCATAGGGGAATAAGTTGAAAAATGACCCAAGGGAGTGATGGGTTGAAAAGAAATGGTCTGGGACGTGTGGCAGAGTTTGTCCATGCTTGGGTGAAAGGGAAGGGGGATGCTGGGCTAGAGGGGTGGGAGAGCTCAATGAGGTTTGGCAGGATTTGGGAGGGGGGCATGGGAGAGGTGGGTGGCATGTTAGAAAGGAAGGGAGGTAGAAGAGAATAGGAATGAGCAGGGTCAGGTGGCCTGGTAGAAGGATCATAGTGCAGATCAGGTGCTAGGAGGACCCTACTGCTGTGGTTACTTAGCGGGGAAGATAGGTGCTGTAGTTACTTAGTGGAGAAGGTGGAGGGCTGGGATGCGGGAGCTGGGAAATGACAGAGACCTGTAAAGACTAAGAACCAGTGGGGGAGCAGAGGGAATGAGGGTTTTAGGTAGCCAATGAGGGAGCGAGCAGTGCTGCTAGGCTTATTAGCCAATGAGGGAGCGAGTGTTGCTAGGCTTATTAACCAATGATGGAGCGAGAAGGAATGTGAGTGGGCAATAGGTGTATTTAATCAATGGAGGGGGTGGGGGAGGGCCAAAAATCCTTCTATGAGACACTGGAATTTTGCTTAGTTGCAGCTAAATCTATTTGTAAAAAGTGCCAGGCGGCAAAAGCAGGGGAAAAAGCCCTGGCCAATCAGAGTGGGTTTGCTGGAAGTGCCCGTGTTCTGATTGGCTTTGCTGTTGCCGTATCTTCCAAGGAGCTGCAGGCGGCCGTCCTGGTCTCGGTCTGTGGCTGGATGGGTGCCGTCCGACCATGGGGGAGCTGAAGCAGCCCTGTTCAAGGAAATAGCATAGAAGCAGGTCAGGTTTAGATTGAGCAATTTAGCAAGACAAAGGAGAATGAGACTTTTTGGCACCAAGGCAGAGTGCTTGGATGGGGGAGTGGTGGTGCAGGAGCAAGGAAACAACAGAAGAGCTGTAAGCACTTTAAAATAGTAGTAGAAATTACAATCCAGCTAATACAGTTGAAATCCTTCTATAAGACACTTGAATTTTGCTTAGTTGCAGCTAAATCTATTTGTAAAAAGCACCAGGCAGCAAAAGCGGAAAATGTCCTGCCCAATAGGAGAGGGATTGATGGAAGTGCCCGTGTTCTCATTGACTGCTGTCGCCGTACCTTCCAAGGAGCTACAGGCGGACGTCCTGGTCTTGATTGGCAGCTGGCTGGATGCCGTCTGACCATGGGGGCTCTGAAGCAGCACTGTTCAAGGGCAGGCAGCTGGAAAGAAGAAAAATAGCAGGGGCTAAATAGCATAGAGGCAGGTCAGGTTTAGATTGAGCAGTTTAGCAAGACCAAGGAGAGTGAGACTTTTCGGCACCAAGGCAGAGTGCTTCGATTGGGGGAGGGGGGTGCAGGAGCAAGGAAACAACGGAAGAGCTGTAAGTACTTTAAAGCAGTAGTAGAAATTACAATCTCGTTAATACAGTTGAAATCCTTCTATGAGACATTTGAATTTTGCTTAATTGCTGCTAAAGCTATTTGTAAAAAGCGTCAGGTGGCAAAAGCAGGGGAAAAAGTCCTGGCCAATCAGAGTGGGTTTGCTGGAAGTGCCCGTGTTCCGATTGGCTGTGCTGTTGCCGTACCTTCCAAGGAGCTGCGGGCGGGCATCCTGGTCTTGGTCGGCAGCTGGCTGGGTGCCGTCCAACCGGGGCGGAGCTGAAGCAGCCCTGTTCAAGGGCAGGCAGCTTCCAAGGAGCTGCAGGCAGGCATCCTGGTCTCAGTCGGTGGCTGGCTGGGTGCCGTCCAACTGTGGGGGAGCTGAAGCAGCCCTGTTCAATGGCAGACAGCTTCCAATGAGCTGCAGGTGGGCGTACTGGTCTCGGTCAGCGGCTGGCTGGGTGCCGTCTGACCGTGGGGGAGCTGAAGCAGCCCTGTTCAAGGGCAGGCAGCTGGCATCCTTACAAACAAGGTTGTATAGCTTATTTTCCTACCTCCTATGGGGAAGTTATATGAACCTTGTAAAAAGGGGGCTTACTTATTGGAACATTAAGGATGGGGTTTTAATATGGTAAATTCAGTTTTTCTTTTCCTTTCTTTTTACTGTGCATTTAAGGTGAAAGAGTCTAACATGTTTCAATATAAGAAAAATAGCAGGGCAAGAGGACACAGCATGAGATTAGAGGGAGGCCAATTAAGGGGTAATGTGAGGAAGTTTTTTTTAACAGAAAGGGTGGTGGATGCATGGAACGGCCTACCACAGGAAATGTTAGATATTAATACAGTGCAGGGCTTCAAACAGGCATGGGATAGGCATAAGGGAGCAATACAGATGAGTATGAATAGATAGGCCATTGACAGAGCAATGGCCAATGGCACATTTACAAGGTAGAAAAAAAAATGGGCAGACTGAATGGGCCTTGTGGTCCTTATCTGCCATCAACTTCTATGTTTCTATGAGTTTCAACATTCGGTCAATGCTTCAGGGCATCACAACTTATGTGATATAACCTTGTTTAAACACAATTGTAAAATTTTATTAGTAGCCTGAAACAGGGTAAATTGAAAGTAATCAAAGGGAAAGGTAAGCCAGGAATGTCTCAAGTACAGGGCTGTTTTATGAACCCTTTATGAAATCAAACAATGGCATTAATAGTGATTCATATTTTCTGTATCTTTTGGTACAGCAGAAAAAGTAATTGGGGGAACAGCTTACAGATGGGAGAATCCTTAAAAAGATGTGACATGAAGTTTGGTTCTGATGTGTGAAGTTCACAAACTTTGCTCCGTAGAAAAGTTTGCGGATTGCACTCAGTATGAGAAATGCAATCTGTGAAATTCACAGATCGTAAAGTTCAGGATCAAATGTGAAGTGTGGAATTTTGCGGATGAAATTTCACACTTTGCACACAAACTAAGCCTTTAAACATGGAAAAAAAAAACCAAATATAACGCCTTCCCTTGTGTATAGTGTCTCCCTCCCACTAATCAGCAGCCACTCCCCCCATCCCTTGCCAGTCGGCCACAATGTAGAAAACAAAAATATATACACATATATATATATATATATATATATACAGTATATATATATATTTTTTTGTCAAGTAAATCTCTAGTGTCCCCTTCCCCCACGATCAGAGCCACAGGTGAAATAAAAAAACACACCCATAGCTCCACACACCCCTGCCAATCACTGGCCAGTCAATGGAGATGTCAAATTAACATCATATTTTTTGTTCAGTCCTTGAGGCCAGTGGTCCCCACCCCCACCCACTCAGGGAGTACCTACCAGGTGCCACCACACCACCCGCTCCCACATCCCTATCTCACCCCCACCAGGTCACCGGCACAGCCCTCTGCTCACCTCCATGGCCAGCAGCCAAACTAAGCATTTAATCAATGAGCGCATGCTTGTACAAGCATGTGCTCATTCATCAACAGGCTCAGCTAGTGTCATTTTTAAGGACTTTTAAAGGAGCAGAGGAGGGAGGGAGCTGCCCGTCACCGGTGGGGGGGGATTGGGGAATGACATTGTGACCCTCTGGGGTCCACAATGCTGTTCCCCCATCCCAGCCCCCCAGCCAATGACCAGAGCAGACCCCTCCCATTCTCTACTCCTTTAAAAAGTCCTTAATAGGACCATGAGCTTTCAATGAATGAGCATGTGCTTATAAAAGCATGAGCTCATTCATTAAATGCTCAGTTGGGCTGCTAGCCATATAGGTGAGTGGAGAGCTGTGCCGGTGGCCCAGTGGGGGTGAGAATGGTATGGGGGAGTGGGGTGGTGTGGTGGCACTGGTGGGCACTCCTTAGGTGAGTGAGGGTGGGGAGCCACTAGACACCATGGATTGAATTTCAAAAAAATGTATATTATGTTTTGATATATCCACTGACTGGGCAGCAATTGGCAGGGGTGTGAGGGAGCCTGGGGTGTTTTTATTTAATTTCACCTATGGCCAGCAATTGGGGTGGGGGGGCACCAGAGATTTATTTTTTACATAGTGGCTGACTGGCCAGCCATGGAGGAGGGAATGGCTGGCAATCAGCAGGGGTGGGGGGGGCACTAGACAGCAGGGATTTGGGATAGTTAACTTTTATTTATTTATTTATTTATTAAATTCTCAGATTACAAATACCTTTGAGCAGAAACTGCTCATTTACAAAGGCTCCACGTCAAAGGATGAGGGTCAACATACATATAGCAGCAGTAAAAGAATGCACAATAAACAACCAAAGCAACTAAAAGAAAAAATAAGGATACTCAGTTATAACATGCTTTGAGATAATATTCATATAACGAGCAGCCTGAGTAGGCAGCTGGCTGTGGTAACAATAAGAGATAGAGGGCACCATAGGCAGTTAGTATTGCAGGCGTGCGACCGGGAGAGGAAGTTGGCAGGCTAATGGGCCACTGTCTGATGGTGGTGGAAAATGTCTTGTACCAGTGGAGATGCGAAGCAGGAAAGGAGTCACAAGGAAGGCCCGGTAACAGAGGGAATGAGACTGGGAAAGGGTGGACTGTGAGACATGAGTGAGCTGGGAGGTGTTTAGAGAGATCTCTGTTCAGAGAAGCAGTCACATTGAGTGGTAGAGGTGAGGCAAAGTTTGTGCAATGCGCACTTAAAGCCCCCCAAAAGCAAGGCGAAGTAACAAGCTGCGAATTTTCAGCGAGAGACGCATGTTCGCGAAATGATCCCTGGATGCGAAATTTGCGACCACTGGAAATTCGCTGACAGAATTAAACTTTACTGCATCTCTACCCTTGATGATACACTTAATGTTAAACGTAATGTCGAACACAAGCAGCTAAGTGATAGCTTCTGCACCCACCCTGTTGTGTCTTACATGAGGAAATCATGATGCAACTGATTATTCAGTGTGGGTATATCTCAGAATTTTCATCAACACTTGCTTTACACTGGAATATGCCACTATTTGTGCATATGAAGTGCTTGTCTTGGGAGATAGATCTCATCCATGGGATATCTGGCAAAAAAGTGTCTGGAATGTCTTCTGTGCATGTGCAGAATGGTAGATATGGCAACTGAGGGGCCAGAATGTGCTTCAGAAAAAAAATATCCCTATGGTAGGCCTCATAACCATCATAGAAAAGGAGCTTCAGGAAACTAGAACATAATTCCCTCCCAAGACAAGTATTTAAAGTACACGTAAACCATCTTTTTACACATTTTTTTTAAATGACCCCATAGGCTTCTAAAGGAGAGGCTGCTTACACTTTTAGTGAAACTGCATTTTTAAATTAGGATAAATGCAGTTTCTTAGCATTTGAAAATGGTAAACACAGCCTCTCCTGATTCAAAAATCCTGCTCTAAGAATCCTAAAATGGCTGCTTTGATTATGTCAATCATGAGATAGAGAGAGAGGGAGAGACAGAGAGATGCCAGCTGTGCAGATGTATTCTAGCTCTATTAACTGTATTCAAATGTGAATAACTTTAAAATGAAAAATGATAGCATGGTACAGTACTGTAATCAAGAAAGTTGTTCAGCACAGAATTATCTACAAAATGAGTGGTGTTTCATTTATGGATACCTTTTAGTTTTTAAAAAAACAATTAGCAAAAAAATCAGCAGCAGATTCAATTGTTTGTACCTTTTTCAACAAACAGATGCAAATAATTTTAAAACAAAAATTGGGTTCCGGTCAGTAATATCGCAGAACAAAATAAAGTGGACAAAAATTAAGCAGCAAAAACAGTGTCACCATCAATATTGGCAGCACAAAATGAAGCATGCCAGAACAATGCAGGCCACACGACATGAAGGTAGCAAACAACGTCCACCACATGGAGACACTGCACTAGAACCACAGGCGCCAGGAGCACAAGCCAGCATGCCATCTCCCTTGTCCTGTGTGTTGCTGGGGACATGCTGCCTTGTGCTCCTGGTCCCTTGCATTATACACAGCCATTCACATGGCGGCCATGGTCCACCTGTCCTCCAGTGGTTACCCCGGTGCACTTTCTCCATCACTCAGCATTCTGGGTGGGGGTACTCCACCATGTGGGTGCCTATGCCATTAGATTACCATGGTAGGTGTCCAGTGGCCTGCTTCCCCCAGTGGTGGTTGCACCCTACCCTGTTCCATCTCCCTGCATCCCTGTGCTGCAGTGATGTAGATTACGGGGGGTCAAGGAGGAGGTTGCCCCCTGAACAAAGAGACCAGGACTTTTTCAATTTGCTTGCTTTTTTTTTTCTCTTTGGCTCTTGTGTTGGACTTGGCTGGGAGACTGACTGAGCGGGGGGGGGGTCAAAGGACTGTATATTTTTTTTAAATTACCATCCATCCAACTCTTGTTGTCCCGACTTCCAAATATCCCCATTTTGGATTGGTTGCAAGCATGCTGTAACCACAGCAACGTGCATTTTTTAGCCAGTTAGAGAGCACTGCAGCCACAGTCTGCATGGACGGGGAAACATTATGGTGCCATTTTTTGCCCAGTTGCCTGCCATTGAGAAATCAGCAGACTGCCACCATGTTTGTTGTCTTGTGGTGGGTTGGAGACAGTGGTTGGTCCACCGTGGGTTACTCGTTGTCCACCCATCAGCTGGAGGATTTCTCCTCTGTTGCTGTTGCCGACTCTCCACTTTGATAAATCATTCCTCTCTCCCAGGTCCCCATTGAAAGGCCCATGGCCAACCCCGAACACCTGCCATTCTGGCACTGCCAGGTCCAACAAGGAACAAAGAGAGCTGAGGAGAAGAGTGGTGTTGAGCTGCTGTCTCCAGCGCAGGGCCACAGCAGCAGGCCAATTTAAGACCTGAGTAGAGATTTAAACTGCCACTGGGACCCACAATTGGGAGGGGAAGGTAGAGCCAGAGCAGAAGGGGCCAACTGGCCAAGACAAGAGATGAACCGTGAGACTCGAGAGAACATCACACCATGACCTGTGACAAGCCTGCAGGGGTGCTGCCTAGAGTGCCTGACTGACTGAGTGAACTGAAGCTGAGGTGCGATCCTGAAGTTCTTAATTTGTTTTTTCAAGTTCGCCTGAGTCTTACTCCCAAGGCTGAAGAACTGAGAAAAACAAAATCTCAAGTCAGTCAGTTTTGGGATTCAGGAGGAGTTGGGCTGAGCTGCTGCGGTAAAACCGGGGGTGTTGCTCTGACTTGGCCTGGGGCACTGCATTCATGTTTGCATCTTTACAGCCATTTGCCTGACCGGGTCAGTCAAAGCCAGGCACAAAGCCATCATTACATTAGCCTTAAGACCAGTACAGTCTTAACATAGAATCTGATGGCAGATATGGACCACTTGGTCCACCTAGTCTGCCCATTTCCCTACAAAATGGGTAAGCTGCAGCTGCAGATCCTAGTTAACCAACAGCCTACTTCCTCCTTTTCTCCCAGTACAACTGCCTTATGTCTTTCCCATGCATTCTTGAATTCCCCCACTGTTTTTTTTGACTCCACAGCCTCCTCAGGAAGGCTGTTCCATGTATCCACAGCCCTCCCTGTGAAAAATACTTCCTCACATTACCTCTGACTCTGAGCTATCCTCCCTCTATTTTCAGATTGTGTCCCCTTGTTCTTGCACGTATCTTTCTGAAAGATGCTACTGTCTTGGATTTTGTTGATTCACTTGAGGTACTTGAAAGTTTCTATCATGTCCATCCTGTCCCTCTTTTTCTTGAGGTTATACATATTAAGCTCCTTTAGTCTTTCTTTGTACATCTTCTGGTGCAGACCCTGCACCATTTTGGTTGCCCTCCTCTGGACAGCCTCCACCCTGTCTGTCTTTGTGGAGATGGGGTCTCCAGAACTGCATGCAGTACTCCAGATGGTGTCTCACCAACTGTCTGTACAGAGGGATAATAACTTCCTGTTTACTGCTAGTGATGCCTCTCTCTATACATCCCAGTATCCCCCCAGCCCTCCTTACTGCCTTTTCACATTGCTTGCCCACCTTTAGGTCATCTGATATAACTACCCCCAGGTCCCTTTCTATTTTTGCTGTCAGTATCTCACCCCCATTGTGTACTCTTCCCCTGGGTTTTTGTTCCTTGGTGCATTACCTTGCACTTCTTTGCATTGAATCTAAGCTGCCATACATTTGACCATTCCTCCAACCATACCAAGTGCCTTCTCATCCTTTCCACCCCACCTTGTGTATCAACCCTGTTGCAGATCTTTGTGTCGTCTGCAAAGAGGCATGCTCTTCCTTCCAGTCCCTCTGCAATGTCACTTATAAAGACATTAAAAAGGACCAGACCCAGTGCTGAACTCTGCGATACCCCACTAGTAACCCCCCCCTTTCTTCACTGTAGACTCCATTTACTATTACCTTCTGCGTCCTGTTGTCCAGACAGTGTTTTACCCAGGCTACCACCCTGGGACCACTCCCAGGCTGGGTAATTTGCTTGTTAACCTTTTGTGTGGGACTGTGTCAAATGCCTTGCTGAAGTCTAGGTACAGTATGCCATGTCCACAGCTCCTCCCTGGTCTACTACTTTGGTCACTCAGTCAAATAAATCTATTAGATTCTTCTGACATGACCTTCCTGCTGTGAATCCATGCTGCCTTGGGTCCTATGCCCCACTGGCCTCTAGGTACTCAATAATTATTTCTTTCAGAAGTGATTCCATCATTTTCCCTTCCACCATTTAATTCTCATAAAATGATAGTGATAGCGCAGATCAAGTTCAGAAAGATTGCTTAGTTGCTTCTACACATTCAGGATACTATGCCACGGGGGGGGGGGCAACTGTGGCTCTATTATGAGGTCCAGTGGGTGACCGGTCTCCGCAACTGAATCACTGGCTTATGGCTATAATGTATGTTGTATTGTAAGACTATTGTTCCTTACATATTTCTCAGGTCACCATAAAGAACCTAGCCTTCAGCTAAGAAAGGGTGGATTTGGGGGTAGGAGAAAAATATTGTTTGATATGCCCTTTATGTTTAGTGAAGGGGGGGTTGTCAGGGAGCTTCCTACCTCTTCTGAATCGCATGTCTCTTCCCTTAGAATTTACCACATCATTGACATTGTAAAATTAATAGCAGACTATATTATTAAAGCAAGTCATGCTGTTACAAGGTCATTTGATCATTTCTTTTTCTGATCCAAAAATGTAAAGAAGGTTGGCCTAATAGAGAGCAGAGTTTTGAACCTAGAGATGCAGGATTGAATCCCACAACCACCATTTATTGCTTGACCCTATGCAGGTCACTTAAACTCCCTGTGCTTAACCTCTTTGTAATTTGTGAAGTTTAAACCTCCCAATGCACCAAAAAGAGGCAACAACAGTTTCTCCATTCCTTCTCTTAAGCTGCAAAGCAGTTTCTGAAGGGAGCCATATAAAACCAAATACTTTTCCTAATTCCTAGCATTTAAAAAACACTACAGAGAAGGGAGCCACAAGTGAGTTGCACTGTTGCAGCAAGGAGCAGTCATGTGGTAGAGTTTGGGCCATTTGCCTTCTTGTTTGGCCTGAGGAGACCTCAGGCCTGCCTGAGCTGTTCTTTAGCCACCTGCCAGGCACTGCAGTGCTGAGGCAGGCTCCAATCAAGAGTAACCAGTGCTAGCCTGCCCTGCCCAGGCCCACCTGTGTAGTGTTTTTTTATGAAGTGTTTTATTTGATCTTTTTTATACTAACTGAATGGGAATTTGTGCAAAGCAAATTGGAAGTGAAGCCACTGTTCTAAATTTTGTATGTATCATGCTTGAAAATAGAAAAACAAAATCTTTAAAATATAGCCCTGCCTTACAAGATTATGTTTTCCCGAGTACTCATGTTGTCTTTATACTAGAATAGAATATAATTGTAATGTTTATTGGATGTTTGTTTAAACTACAAGTTCTCAGAGCTGCTTTCTCCAAATGATCAAGACTCAAGACTGTTCCCTAAAGAACAGCAGTTGAAAATTAAACAAGCATTTGTTAGTGCCGATTGTTGCTTGCTTCTATGTGCTGTTTAGGTATTTGGAAGTCATTGGAGTGCAAATATTGAAAATTTGCGAACTTAGATTTGCATGTAGGGAACTGCGCAGTAACGACGCTGTGAAATGAGTCATTGTTAGAAATTTTTCATGAAATGTTCAACATAGCCATTTTAAGACCTCTGCTCATGAACAGTGTCAGTGTGATTTTGTTAATGTGTCCCATACATTGAGTTTGCACACCGACTGCGCCATTGTGCGCTACATGGGCGGAAACACGTTTTGGGCAGGATGTGAAAAATGACAGCTGTACTGCTCATAAGGAGGTGTGGTAAAATGGCAATGTTGAAAATCTGGAGTGGAAATATTGAAAATTCGCGAACCTACTTAGGTGCTTGGGGACTGTGCAACGACACCAGAAACAGTCATTTTTAGGAATTCTTTCACCAAATTTTCAACATTGCCATTTTAAGATCTCTGCTCATGAACAGTGACACTGTGATTTTCTTAATGTGTCCTATACACTGAGTTCGCGATAATCGACTGCGCCGCACTGCGCTATATGTGGTAAAACATGTTTTGGGCAGGATGTGAAATGACAGCTGTACTGCTCATGAGGAGGTGTGTAAAATGGCAATGTTGAAAAATCTGGAGTGAAAATATTGAAAATTTATGAACTTACGAGCCTGCGTAGGAACTGTGCAACGCACGCTCGTAAAACAGTCATTTTTAGGAATTTTTTCACCAAATTTTCAACATAGCCATTTTAAGACCTCTGCTCATGAACAGTGTTGCTGTGATTTTCTTAATTTGTCCCGTACATTGATTTCGCACACCGACTCGCCATTCTGCGCTACAAGGGTGGAAACACATTTGGGTGAGATGTGAAAATGACAGCTGTACTACTCATAATAAGGTGTGGTAAAATGGCAATGTTGAAAATCTGGAGTGAAAATATTGAAATTTCGTGAACTTTACGAGCCTGCGTGGAACTCGCAACATGACGTTAAAACACAGTCATTTTTGGAATTTTGGATCAAATTTTCAACATGGGGTTTTTGGGATCCTTCTCATGAATAATGTCACTGTCATGGTGGTATTCAGGCCCAAGGGTGATTTCGTAGTCACTGCATCGAAATCACCTTGGTCCGAATAACACCATGACAGTGACATCATTCATGAGAAGGGGTCCTAAAACCCTATGTGTTGAAAATTTGGTGCAAAATTCCTAAAATGCCTGAGATATGCACAAAGTTGAACCCCCATCTAGCCCATTATACAGCTTACCGGCATTTCTCAGTTCACGGTCGCTTTGAAGAGTGCAGACGTGTTTCCGGCCCACCAAGATCATCGCGCTGGAGTCCGGAGGTAAGTATGGGGTGAGGGGTGTGAGAGGCTGGTGCGCAGTGGTGGGTGCGGGGTTGTGGGAGGGGGGCCGGGAGACACGCTAAAGGGACCATTTTTTTGTTTTACAAGTTTAAAAAAAAAGATGTCATGGATGGTTTGCCACGCTGGGGTGGGCTCCAGCATGGCACAAGGATGGGGGGCTGCTCAGCCGATGGGGATTGGGCACCCGTTTGCCAAAGGACTGATTGCCACGCTGGGTAGGCTCCCAGCGTGGCACCAATAGAGCAGGGGACAAGCGCCCAGCTCAGCCCGGCGGGGATTGGGCACCCGTGCCTACACAGTACATGTGGTAGCGCGCATACTTGCGCATGTGGGGGAGCTATAAGTTTCTTATCGCTGCTCACTGAAGCGTAGCTCCCTTTCAATCATACATTGCATTTTGGAGCATGTCATAGACAGCTCCAAATGCATTGGCTTACAGGGGCCACACCTGCCAGCTCACTGACTGAATTGGAGGAGGAGGTGACACACCTCCGAAATCTCCAATGATGGCACTATGTTTCTTGCACATGCAAGCAACATAAAAAATGAAAGACCTGTAATTAGGAAGAAAAGATTATTCAGAAGTTATAATGTGATTACATGGAAATATATGTTTGTTTCACACTTGCTATGAGCTGGCTGGTTAACACATGGACATATTTAATTAACAGTTTTCTAGTAAACTATGAATGTATCAAAGTATGCAGGAGGATCATTTTATACCTCAGCGAGCACTGCTGTGTGATTTGATTGTGCTTTGCTTTTGTTGTGTGGGAAGGGAGGGAGGACAGGACATAGAAAATTCTGCCTATTTTCAGCCTGCTTTCATCCCTAGGCTCGTGGGGGGGAGGATCACAAGGCTGCCAACTGATATGATTTAATCACATTAAGCTGTTGGTGGTATTTATATTTACTATTTCTGCACAGTCTTCTTCCTTTCTGTTTGTGTTTTTTCTTTGTTTGGGGCACTACTGTGGGTACAGTCTTTGAGGTTATTGGAAGAGACTGTCACAGCTGTTTTATTAATCTGAACAATATGCAGCACCATTGTTTTGTTTTTTTATTTCACACTTTTTATACCCAGTGGGTCAGTGTCCCAGATATATATAGTGAATATGCAACATTGACCCTTCTTGCATACCCATACCATGCCTCACCATCACAACAGTAGTGGGTGGAATTTATTTTATGCCTTTTTTTGTTGTGTGAGTAAACAAACTGGTTTGCCCATGTTCTGTTATATTTTTGGGAGATTGTGGAATGCTGGTTACATTTATTGGGTGCGAGTATGGTTCACTGTCATGATACCTGAAAATCAGGACTTTTTTGTTACTTTGCCCCCCTGTAAAAAATCCAAACTACGCCCCTGCTGTGCTGTTCCTGTGCATGAGTGCCTGCTGCTGCTGTGTGTTCCAGTGCAGTGCCTCCATGCGGTGGATGTTGTTTGCTACCTGCATGTTGTGTGGTCTGCGTTGTTCTGGCATGCTACATTTTGTGCTATCAGTATTGATGATGACACTGTTTTTGCCACTTTATTTTTGTCCACTTTATTTTGTTCCGTGATGTTACTGACCAGAACCCCAAAAAATGACAGCATGGTACTGTGAGCAGAACATTTGTTTAGCACAAAAATATCTAAAAATGAATGGTGTTTCATATATTCATATATACAGTATATATATTCATATATATATATATATATATATATATATGTATACGTTTAGTTTTTATAATTATCCAAAAAAAAACAGCAAAATTTTTTTTTTTCACTTTTGCAACAAACAAAGGCAAATAGTTTTAAAATTAAAATGACAGCATGGTACTTTGAGCACAAATGTTGTTCAACACAAAACGCTCTAACAAATGAGTGGTATTTCATTTACAGATATGTTTTAGATGTTTTATGTTAGAAGAAATGGCATGAAATTCAATTTTTCCACTTTTTTGGAGGTATGGCATAATATAATATGCTACCTCCCTACTTGAAATATTGTTGATATTTTTGTTCTTGTGCCCTGCTCCAATTAACCAAACTGAAATTTGCTTTTCAAATAGCTCCTACTTCCCACCTTCCAAAAGGGGGGGAGGGTGTGCAAAACTGTTGTATGCTTAATGTTTCCATTTCTATTTTCCCCTGCTCTATCAATGCTGCCTCACCATGACAGTGTGAGCCGCAGATTCTCATATTCCCACTTTACGTTATCAGGCAACGTGATCTAGGGCATGCTGCATTTGTCATGCACCGACCCACCCACTGACACTTCCTTTTCTTCCTTGCACTTAGTCAGCGCACATGAAAACTGCCTTCTCCATACTACCCAGATCTAAATTTTGCTCTGCTGCTGTTTCCCTTTTTTGGTTTCATTTTGTGTTGTTCAGCTGTGTGCCATTTAAGTTAGACTATTACCTCTGTTTCCAGGTAAAGAAACCAGGCAGCTGGTGCTCCTCAGAACAGCCACCTGCTGACTTTTCCACATCCTTAGCATGCACTTTCATGGCAGCATAAATGCCTTTGGCACCAGAGTGAAGGCATCAGCACTTCCCAGGAGGCTGATGGCACTCAGCTGTGCCTCATACCTCACAACCCACCTGGGACATGTGGTAATTTAGCATTACTGCACATCTTGTCATGTGTTATTGCTTACTTACAATTTGCAACATGATACTATGGGAATTTTATATCACACTTTCCAGGTGGCTGAAGGCACTTGGCTGTACCTTATGCCTCACAACCCTCCTGAAGCATGCAGCAATTTAGCCTTGCTGCACACCCTGCCATGTGGTATTGATCACTTAAAATTTATAGTATAATCTTATTCAAATTATATACCACACTTCCCAGGTGGTTGAAGGCACCCAGCTGTGCCTCATGCCTTACAATCCACCTGGAACATTTAGCATTGCTGTACACCCTGCCATGTATTGTTGCTTACTTACAATTTACAATGTGATCTTATGGAAATTTTATATCACACTTCCCAGGTGGCTGAAGGTACTCAGCTGTACCTTGTGCCTCACAACCCTCCTGAGGCATTCAACAATTTAGTATTGTTGCACACCCTGCCATGTGTTATTGCTTACTTACAATTTGAAATGTGATCCTATGGGAATCATATATCTCACTTTCAGGTGGTTGAAAGTATTCAACCGGACTTCATGCCTCACAGCCCACCTTGGGCATGTTTTAATTTAGCATTGCCGCATACCCCATCATGAGTTATTCCTTGCTTATGATTTACAATGTGATCCTAGGGGAATTTTTTACCACACTTCCCAGGTGGTGTGCAAGCATGCATGTGAATCCATGGCTACAGAAGCACTGGACCATGATGATGGATGTCTCTTATGTCATTTGGAAAAAGTTGTATTTGTTTGTCGTACCTGATGATGGATGTCTGTGGTTCCTTGTGTTGCTTTTCCCCCTTTGGCTGCTTGGGGGGTGGAATGTGGGGTTAGGGTTGAAAATACTAACATCAGTATTTCCATACTTTTAGCTCTTTAATAGCAACTCAAACTGATGCATTAATGGAGTTTTTTTTGCAAAGAATATATAGGGATATGCTACACTCCTCCTGGAAATATTGTGGATATTTTTTGGTGAGTGCCAAGTGACCCAATGACATCTGAGAGCTGAAGCCACGAGTGATGTCATCAGGTCAATCGCACGAGAACAAAAGGTATCAACAATATTTCCAGTAAGGAAGTATATTCATTTATGCATACCTCCAAAAAAGTGGAAAAAATTTAATTTCCTGCCATTTTTTGCTGATTGTAAAAAATCTAAAAGGTATCTATTAATGAAACACCACTCATTTGGTTGATGCTTTTGTGTTGAACAACTTTTGTGCTAAAAGCACCATGCTATCATATTTTGTTTCAAAGCTATTTGCATTTGTTTGTTGCAAAAGGTGAAACAAAAACCTGAATTTTCTGCTGTTTGATGCTAATTATAAAAAAGTATATATAAATGAAACATCACTCATTTTGTAGATATTTTTATGCTGAACAAATGTTGTGTTCACAGTACCACACTATAATTTTTTGTTTTAAAGTTATTTGCATTTGTTTGTTGAAAAAGTGGCAAAAATTGAATTTTTCTGCTGCTTTTTTTGCTAATTAAAAAAAACCTAAAAGATATCTATAAAAGAAACACCACTCATTTTGTAGATATTTTTGTGCAGAACAACTTTTGTGCTCACGGTACCATGCTATCATTTTTCATTTTAAAGTTATTCAGATTTGAATATGGTTAGTAGAGCTAGAATATATCTGCACAGCTGGCATCTCTCCCATGACTTGACATCATCAAAGCAGCCATTTTAGGATTCTTAGAGCAGGATTTTTGAATCAGAAGAGGCTGCGTTTACAATTTTCAAATGCTATGAAATGGCATTTATCCTACTTTAATAAATGCAGTTTCAGTATAAATGTAAACAACAGCCTCTCTTTTACAAGCCTATGGAGTAATTGAAAAAATTGTGTACAAATGCTGATTTAGGTGTCCTTTAAACATGTTTGGAGCACTGTTGCTTGATTACAATGATGGATGTGTGGAGGGAAGGGGAGGGAGGACGGGCTGTATTTTTCTGGATATGTCTATATGCTTTCACTATATATGGATATGTTTTGTAATGGGAAAAGCATGTTGTGGTAGCACACAAGTGGGTGGAATATGTATTTGAGATTTGGATAGGGGCATTCTGTAACTGTATACTGTTTATTTTCTTTTGCACTTTTTAAAATGAATCATGTTTGATAGTGTTTCACTAAAAAATTCCCCTCCTCTCACCGTTCCAACAAAAAACATCAGTCTCCATGTATGCCAAAACCTCTTTTCAAAAGATAAAGAAATGGGAAATTTCTCATATGCAGGCTACAACTTACAGTAGGCAGCAGCTATATCAACACCTGATGGACACTGTGTTCCATCTGGAATTAAGTTTCCCATTAGGACCAGCAGGTTTTGTGGCACAGCTGTTGGCCCAACTAACAAACTCAAGGATGCCCCCTGCTGCTTTGTGTGGGATATTCTCTGGCTTAGTAGCCACAAGCAGGCTACTGAATAAACACAAACCTGTCAGTGAGGAATATTTTCTCAGACCAGCATGAAAGAAATAGAGTTATAAGGCAATGCATTCATTTAAAGTGCAGTTACACTTGAAGCTACCAAGGATGCTTCACATTATACTCTCAAGGGGGGTGCTTTCTGAACAACAACAAAAAAAAAACTTCAGTGAATTCTTCTGTGGTTTCAGCATACTGACCGACATGCCAAATGACTCCAGAGACTCAAGAACATCTGTTTAGAATGCCCTTCTGCTGTTAGGATTTGGGATTTTATATCTACTGTGTGGAAAGAACCACTGTATAGGCATCTTTCTTACACAGAGTTAGTCATATGTGTAACTTCATGTGCTTATGCAACATTTCACAGTAACACACACTGCAAGTGATTTTTATGGTACGGAAGTATTATTTGTGGCAATCAAGGTGCACCTGGGTGTTACAACAAAACACTGCATCATGCCAAGAGATTGTAAAGAATGTTTCTATCTCCTTGCAGAAGGTGTATTTACAAGATGAAGAATTGTATACTAAACAAAAAATCAAGGACTTAAGGAAATATGTGTCTTGTGCCTGAAATTACTCAGGATAGTGCAACATTCCTTTCCTGTACAGTGTGGTTATTGACAGTCTTGGTGTAAAGAAGTGTTTTTTTTTCTTTTCCTACTTAGCTCTGTTTTGTTTTCCATTGCATGATATACTTTCTGTAGGTTTATAGGCAGATATTTGTTTTGGCAATACATAATGCACAATATCTGTTTTATTTTTCAATTTCTTTTTTTAAGTTCTTGTTTTTCTATGCAAGCAATGCTCTTGCAGATGATCTGTATGTCATTTGTATTATTTTTTAGTGTTAAAAGAAATTCCACTGTTCTTCATTGATAAGTGTCATGGAATCTTTTATTTCTACCTGGACAGGGACCAGAGATGGTCAGAAGAGACCTCGGTTTAATGTCTCATCTGAAGGGTGGCACCTCACCACTGTAGTCCCCCACCTTGTGCCACACTACAGTGCCAGTTATGGGCATTACCCAAGTATCTGATGTGGGGCTAGATCTCACAACCATCTTATCTTCCAGCCCCAGAAGCAAATGTGCTACTTGCTGAGATACTGACACTGATAGAGGGATGGATAGAAAACTGCAAGACATTTCTGCAGATTAAATGGTTTATAGCCAGACTGAGGCACGTGACTGAGAAATTGAAAACTAAGAGGCTCTCTTAGTTTTCATTCATGGAACAGAGAATTGACACCCCTGTGATAGAATAGACAGTAAACCTATTCTAACTTAATTACAGAAGGCCTTGGGTACCTCCCAGAGCCAGGTGAGGATATGTGTGAACCTAATATACTGCAGTTTGTTTAAATTCTTTCATGCTGTCAGATGTTATTATAATACAGAGGACATACTCAAAGGGCACATATTCAATGCAGTTGTATTTAAACATTGAAACTTTTGCATATTTGTATTGTGTAGCTTATGTTAAATGGATTGTGTTGTGTCCTGGTCTCCTTCTGCTGTAATACATTGCAAAACTGAATACAATAAACTTTTATTGCAAAAAAAAAAGATCTGACTCATCTTTCCACAGTTTACAATGGTATCCATTGGTTTGCATTATCTGACCCATTGAATAACCCTCATTGTAGCCATTTAGTCTTGGCTGTTTTTCTCCCAATGCCAAGACTAAATTCCTTTTCTGCTGTCAAATTGACAAGGCATTGTGAAATCTTAATTTATCTCCCCTGCTGCATTTAGAAACATAGAAAGGGGACAGGCTAAAAAGACAAAAAAAAAAAAAAAAAGTCCATCCAGTTTGTCCTAATACTTTCTACATGCATCCCTACTACTCAAGGAGGAACACTCCAGTCATTCAAATCCTGCGGGCAAAGGCAAATCCTAAGCACTAACAGATGGTAACAAGACTACAGATTTACAGTCATTTAAAACATAATTCATTAAAGTACCAGTGGTACTGTGAAGTGTCAAGCTGTTCAAACAGAACAAACAGAAGCAGGACCCCTCTGGAAATGAAGTACAGCAGCTCAACTAGGATATACTGTAGCACAGAAAGTATGAACAAGAGTCCAGCAGAGGGCCAGAGTGAACATTAGGCTTCTGTAATTACTGACAGCCCCACAGAGATCCATTGCAATGAAACACAATGCATTCACTCCTACAGCCTAAGAGATGTTATTGATTCTTGAGGTCTTTAAACTAAAATCGCTTGTCTGCTCTTCTTGTAAGCATGAACATGGGTCATAGAACCTTCTTATCCACTGCTCCTATTCTGTGAAATTACTTTGCCAGCAATCTGTGGTCTGCCACATTCAAATTAATTTTAAATTGTTAGCTTTGACTGCTGTACTAGCAATTGTTAATGTGCATGCATATAATTTTTAATTTTAACTACGCACCCACAGTATATATTTTAAGGGGTGTGCAAATACCTTATCCTGAATACTCAACTAAAAATTATATTCAGGCCACCAAATATTCAGGTGTTCAGTATTCATATTCATGTTTGTTATTCAGTGATTTTTTCAACAAACAACAACAACAAAAAAACAGCCCCCACTCTCCTCCCCAGCCCGAGTCCTATAAAATATACAACCCCATCCTTCACCCTCCATTAGAATCGCAATCCCCTTCTCCCCGCAACACCCACAATTTGATAGATTTTAAATGAATACTTAAGAAAACTCCGACAATGGGTGACCAATACACCCCACCTGCCTCCATGGCCAGCTGCCATCCTTCAGTGCTCATTTGCACTAAAACAAATATAGTGCCCCCCCACTCTGGCAGCACCCTCCTCCCCCAGCACCCAATTCTTTTAAAGAAAAGCTGAGAAGAAGACAACTGACAAAACCTGATAGCAGCTAGATAGACACAGAAAGAGAGAGAGAGAGAAAGAAAGAATGAAAGAAAGAAAGAAAGAAAGAAAGAAAGAAAGAGAGAGAGAGAAAGAAAGAAAGAAAGAAAGAAAGAAAGAAAAAGAAAGAAAGAAAGAAAGAAAGAAAGAAAGAAAGAAAGAAAGAAAGAAAGAAAGAAAAAGAAAGACAAATGTATGTAACTGATAACAACTGACAGGGTGGTCAGCTGTGCTTTGATGTAGGCATGCCTCAGTTGCACTGCAAGGCATGAGGCTGAAGGCCAAGAGCATTCAACCACCTGAGGTATGTGTATATCAGAGCATGACTGCACACCCTGAAGTGTGTTATTAGTCTTATAAAACTATCAGAATTGTGAAAGAGCAGGCTGAAAAAGAAGTGCCTGTCTCACACAGATTGGTTATTGATTTAAAGCTGTGCAAAAAATAATTGATCATGATTGAGCGGATCCTGCCATTTTAAAATATACAGGACTTCTTATTAATCCTAATGTTAAAAAAAAACGTATATCTGGCTGATTCTGCTGTGTTGATAGTTCTTCTGTTAGAAGCATAGAAACACAGAAACATAGAAGTTGTCTGCACAAAAGGACCCCTTGGCCCATCTACTCTGACCTAAAAAGTCCTTGCCTACTGTGTTACTTCAGACCCTGCTCTATGTACGGCCTTATCCAATCCCCAGCACGGTTGCTAAGGTCCCCCTGTGTCTATCCCATGCATACTTGCATCTTGCTATTGATTTGGTACCCACCACCTCTGCTGGTAGTCTGCTCCAGATGTCCACTACCCTTTCTAAGAAGAAGTACTTCCTCACATCCCCTCTGAGCCTCTCCCTTCCAACTTCATATCATGCCCCTTGTCCTTGAGCATCTCTTTCTATGTAAAATGACACCCTCCTGTACCTTATTGATACCCTTGAGATAATTTAAAGTTTATGTCATGTCTTCACTTTACCTTCTATCCTCTAGAGAGTACATATTTAATTCCTTGAGTCTTTCCTCATAGGGCTTCTGATGCAGGCCATGCACCATTTTGGTTGCCTCCTCTGTTTCACCTCCATCCGATCTATGTCCTTCTTGAGATGGGGACTCCAGAACTGGACACAGTACTCCAGGTGGGGCCTTGCCATAGATCTATACAGGGGCAACACCACTTCCCTCTTTCTGATTGTATTACCCCTCCTTTTGCACCACAGCATTCTTCTAGCTTTTCCCACTGCCTTATCACACTGCCTTGCCACCTTCAGGTCATCAGATATGATGACCTCCAGGTCCCTTTCCTGTTTTGTTGTTGTCACCTCCTCCTCCCAAATTGGTACATTGCCTTTGGGTTCCTGTGCCCTACAAGCATAATTTAGCACTTTATGACATTGAAGCCTAGTTGCCATTAGAGATGCAGCGAATTTAAATTCCGCCAGCGAAGTGAACCCGAAGTGAGCACTCCACCTTGTCATTACCACTTCACGTTAAGGCAGAATGGCAATTCGAAGTAAGGTGAAGTCATTGTTTTTAATGGACTTTGCGCTCCTCATTATGATTCTAAGTAATCCACTTGGTGTTTCAGATTTGGCAGCCCCCCCCACACACACACATTACATGGCTTACAGTACTGCAAGTCACATGCTCTTTAGCTAGGCAGGAAGAAAGTGAGTCATACAAGCAGGCACTTTTACTTTCTCCTATGCAGATGGAGAGAGAGTAGTGTGTTTTGTGACTGCTGATACTTTGAGATCACAGCGAGAAGGAGATTTAAACTTTGATTTGGACCCAACAGCTTTTTTAAAGCTACATTTTTTTTGTCTTTTCTCTACTCTTTTTTACTTAATTTGTTCTCTCTGTAATTTTTTTTTTACCTTTATAAGTAGTTAGTTGTTTGTGTCTGTGTGACTGTGTGTGTGTGTTGTGTGACAGTGTGAGTAGTGATTGCTCAGACTGAGGGAGCTCAGTAGGAGAGATGAACAACGGTGAGGGAATGTCTGGGGTGGGACAGCTCTGGGAGAGCATGGCAGTGGTAAGCGTTGTACCGTGCGCATGTGTGGAGGGCATGGGCACCCATTCCTGTTGGACTGCTCAAAACTTGTGAGTGCCCCCCCCCGAAGCTGGACCAGCACCACCTCCTGTCCTGACTCTGAGGCAGTTGAACCACCACCACAACCACCACCAAGTCCAGCACCAGACCCTCTGGAGCAGGATGTGCCTGTTCCCCCGGGCCCAGGTGTGGATCCCATCCCTATTCAGCACCATGACCAGCTGGCTGCCAGTTCATCTGGCCATCCCCTACCTGTGCCTGGTCCTCCCCGCACCTCCGTTGTTTGGCAGTTTTTTGACTGTGTTGGGGGGACAGCAGTGTGGTCAAGTGCCACCTATGTGAGGTGGAGGTGTGCCGTGACCCCAAGGGGACTCACCTGGGGACTGGGGGCCAGCACACCCATATGCTCAATCACCAGCAGTTGGAGTGGCAGGCTGCCACAGAACGGACCATGCCTGTACCTGCTGGCCATTCTGTGGCAGAGGGTGCAGCTGTGCATTGCAGCATCCCTAAGAGGAGCTATAGCAGTACCTGCTGCTCCACCAGCACCCCCACCCCCACCACCACCACCAGCAGGTCAGCCTGTAGAATGTGTGGACTCCAGAGAACTGCATGCAACACAGGCTGACTTGGCAGTTCTCTGGAGTGCTGTTGAGGATAACAACGAGGGGTGAGTGCTGTGGAGCAGCAGCTGGATCACATAGAGGAACATCAGTTGCAAATTATGTCCATGCTGGAACTGCTGCTGGATCACCATGGGATCCCACATTATTATTTTTTTCCTCACACCATGTGCCCCCCCCCACACCTTCCTTGCTGTGTTATAAAATGTATTCCTCCACCATCCCTGACTCTTGTATGTAATTATGCTCTTTTTTTGTTGTCTTCCATATACGTGACACTTTGTATTCTGAGCAGTGCACATATACTGTACTAAACTGCATGTGTGCATTCAGTCTTCTTTCCAGTCTGTGTATATACTGCAAACACTGTTCAAACTCCCTGACTTAAAAACAAACATTAATGAGTACAATGGTGGGGTGGTAAAGCATGGAGAGATACTACAAAACAGGCTTACAATACATCCAGGTAACTATTAAAAAATTAATGTTGTGGATTCGTGACGTGATCGTGAATCATGATTTGTGACTACATTTGTGACCATGATGATGAAGAACGTGATTTGTATCACGAGTGACTCGTGATGATGGTCCTGACTTAAAATCGCATATTAATGAGTACAATGTTCATGCAGAATTAAGCACCACACCTGTCCAGTACTCTGAAGGGAAGTCAAAGAAACAACTGTGACTTAAGTTACAGATGAAGATTGGGCCCTAAAGAGATGCAACTGCACAGACAGATTAAGATTGCACTGTGCACTAAAGAGATGCAGACACAAAGGCACAACACCTAACCAGTGCTCACCATCAGAAATTTAAATCTGGAAAGAATACCTTTGCGGTTGAGGCGGGCCATGGGGGGCAGCGTAATGCACTAGGCAGCAACAGTCACTAGTACTAGTACTAGTACCAGTAAAGATACCACAAAGAAGAAAAAATCACACAGCTGCAGTGGATAGCAGCTTCACATTGCTGAAATTATTATATGGCACAATAAAAGGTGTCTGATTTGATGACACACGTCACACACATACTTACACACACACCAAGTAATGCATAGCAAATTGAAAACTTCAGTAATATAACCACATATTTTAAACAGACTAAAATTATGCACTGCGGCAGTAACAGTCACTAGTACTAGTACCAGTAAAGAAACCACAAAGAAGTACGAAAATCACACAGCTGCAGTGGATAACAGCTTCACATTGCTGAAATTATTATGTGGCACAATAAAAGGTGTCTGATTTGATGACATGCGTCACACACATACTCACACACACTAAGTAATGCATGCAAATTGAAAACTTCAGTAATATAACCACATATTTTAAACAAACTAAAATTATGCACTGCTGCACCACAACAATCAGCAAAAAAATGGCAAGAAATATTGAAAATATTAGTGTGTACATTAACACAGTTATACAAGAAAAATATCACCAAAACAGAAAGCACTGTCTTTTTCTCCAAGTTAATCTACCTATACCACAGATACACCCCTCCCCAAAGCACACTTCCACTGTCTGTCAGTACACAGACTGAATGTTGTACATTAACATTCAAAATCCAAAAACAAACAATAAACGCTCAATGATATGAGCACAGGAGGGTTTCCTATAATTGATAAACTAAAGTTTCAGCAAAATAAAATTACTCAAAAAGGCTTTTTTAACAACTTTTTGAAGGTTTGAATTGCAGAGAGCTCTCAGAGGAGATTGTCTCCTACAGCTTCCTACACACATTACCCCAAACTGAGGCTGTGCAGAACAATCTAAAGCCCATGTGACCTGAAATCCCATGAAACACTGCAAAATTCGCCTTTGGAGCTTAAAAACAAGGGAAGTAAGGTGAAATACATTGTTTTCAATGTACTTCGCCTTAAGAATTGGTGGAGTAGTGGTTTGGGACGGCAGAGTAACATGAAGTCATTGTTTTCAATGGACTTCGGGTTGTTCATTAATAATGCAAAGTACTCCACTTCACATTGCAGAGCACTCCACGAATTTGCCTTCACTCTGTGAATCACTCTGCGGAGCAAATTGGGGCCACTTCACCCATCACTAGTTGCCATACCCTAGGCCATTCTTCCAATTCTTTCAGGTCTTTCCAGATTCTGTCTACACCCCCAGGTGTGTCCACCCTGTTGCAGATTTTTGTGTCATCTGCGAACAGGCATACTTTCCCTTCCAGCCCTCCTGTGGTGTTGCTAATGAAGACATTGAAGAGGACCAGTCCAAGAACTGACAAATGTAGTACCCTGCTGGTTACCTTGCCTTCCTCTGAGTATACCTCATTTACCATCACCCTCTGGCTTCTGTTACTCAACCAATGTTGTACCTATTTTACTACCTTTGGAACCACTCTCAGGCTGGCCAGCTTGTTTACCAGTATTCTGTGTGGAATGGTGTCAAAGGCATTACTGATGTCCAGGAAGACCCCATCCACCACCCTTCCCCGATCCACTTCCCTAGTCATCCAGTTGAAGAAATCAATCAGGTTTGTCTGTCAAGATCTCCCCCATGTGAACCTATGCTTCCTTGGATTCTACAATCCATTGGCTACAAGGTATTCCACAATCCCTTCCTTGAGTAGTGTTTCCATAAGTTTGTCCACCACCGATGTCAGTCTTACAGGTCTATAATTTCCAGCCTCTTCCCTATTCCCACTTTTGTGAAGTGGGACCACATATGCCTTCCTCCCTCCAGTCCCTTGGAACTACCCCTGTAACCAGTGATAGGTTGAAGGGGGCTATCAGAGGTACACTGAGCTCCTTTCTAAGTTCCCTCAGCATCCTGGAGTGAACCCTGTCTGGGCCCATTATCTTTTCTACCTTTAGTTGCTCTAGTTCCTTGAGGACTCTTTCTTTTGTAAGAGGACTAGTGTCTGCCTCCTTTCAATTAATAATCTTTTCCCGTATCCATGACCCGTCACCCTCCCCCTCCTTCGTAAATACTGAACAAAAGTACTTGTTCAATATGTCTGCTTTCTTCTGGTCCTCTTCCATACACTCCCCTCCTTCCCCTTTTAGTCTTACTATCCCTGCCTTGTTCTTCCTCTTTTCCCTTATATACCTAAAGAATGCTTTATCCCCCTTTTTTACTGACCTGGCAATGTCCTCTGTTTTTGTCTTAGGCTCCTAACTGCTTTTGCTGCCTCCCTTAGTTTCTTCTGATAGTCTTCCCTGTCCTCTTTCTTCTGTGTTGCCTTATACCTGTTGAATGCTATCTTCTTTGCCTTTACTCTGTCTGCTACTTCCTTGGAGAACCATAGTGGTCTCTTTTTTCTTTTGCTCTTTGTAATCTGCTTGACATAGAGGTTAGTTGCCTTCTCGATGGCCTTCCTTATTTCTGTCCACTGCTCCTCTACCCCCTCTGTTTTCCCTATCTCTGCTAGTGCATCCCTGAGGCACTCTCCCATTTTCTTGAAATCAGCCCTCCTAAAGTCCAGGACCTTCATTTTAGTGTGGTTAGCTTCCAGTCCAGTTCTTACCCCAAACCACACATCGTGCTATGATCGCTTATTCCCACCTGGCTCCCCACTGTGACATCAGTGACACTGTCCTTGTTTAATAGTGCCTGGTCCAGTATAGTCCCTCCATGGGTGGATTCACTGACTAGTTGCTTGAGGAATGCCCCCTGCAGAGATTCTAGGATTTCCCTACTTCTACCTGTTGCTGCAGCTGGGATGCTCCACTCCACTCCACATCTGGTATATTGAAATTCCTTACCAGCAATACCCACCCAACCCATTAGCCATCCCTCGGATTTCCTCCATCATTTCTTTATCTACCTCCTCTACCTGTGCTGGAGGTCTGTAGTTCACCCCTGTTCGAATAACAGACCCCTTCCTTGTCTCTAGGGTAACCCACAGAAGCTCTGCTTCTCCCGGATCCCTTTGTATGTCTGTGGCCTTTATGTTTCCTTTCACATAAAGAGCCATCCCTCCTCCATTTTTACCTACCCTGTCCCTCCTGAATAGAGCATACCTTGGTATGGCTGCATCTCAGTCCTGATTATCATTGTACCAGGTCTCTAACTGTGACTATGTCCAGGTCTGCTACCACCATGGTGGCCTCTAGGTCTGCAGTCTTGTTGCCCAGACTTCAAGCATTTGCACACATGGCCCTCCAGATTCTACTTCCACCTCTCCTCATGCTACCCATTTGCCTTCCCCTATTTCCTCCAGTGTTTTCTTTCCTCACTCCCCTTCCCTCTCCTTCCTGGTTACTTACTTTTATTTGTTTTTTATTTGAGTTTTCACCCTTGGGATTTCTGTTGCTGACCCTGGTAGTGTATGGGGTGGACAGTCCATGTCCCTCTGCCTTAGTCCGTCCCCACCCCTGGCTAGTTTAAATGCTTACTAATGTAGTATTTAAATTGTTCACTGAGGATTACAGTTCCCCTCCTGGATGGATGCAGGCAGTCACCTCTGTACAGGCCTTTATCCCTCCAGATGGAGCCCCAGTCTTCAATGAATCCAAATATTTATTCTTTGCACCATTTCTTCAACCATGTGCTAAAGTTCCTGGTGTGGAGAGTCCTGCCATTCCCCTTGTCATGGACAGGTAGCACCTCCAAGAAAGTAACAGATTGTGCTACTTGCTTAAGACACCTCCCAAATCTCCAGAACTTCTCCTGAACTGCTTCTGGCTTCTCCCTTGCCAGGTCATTTGTCCCAAAATCGACAGTGACATCCAGCTCACCCTCTCTCCCTGCTTCCCCAGTGATCCCTAGGATCCTCCTTCCATCCCTTCTAGCTGTGGCACCTGGAAGGCACCTTACCTCCTCCCTCCCTCCTCCTTCCCTCCCCCAACTGAATCCCCTCATGAGTGAGTCCCCAACCAGGATTCATTTTCCTCATCCTCTTCTGGGGTCCTCTGTTACCCCCTTTGTCTCTACCATGGAGGACCTCTACATCCTTCCTGGTCACTACCTCGGGTGCCACTGTGGGACAGTCCCACCCTGCCAGTGAGGTGTAGGAGTTATGCAGTGGTATGGGATGTGGGATGCCTATGCAGGAAGTGACATGTTTAATTTATCTTTCTGCAGTTAGTGTAGTGTGATCAAGTGAGGTTCATCCCATTAAAAAGTATTTGTGAAAATATTAATAAATATCTTTTTGCGCAGAAACAAGTATTCTAGGGGCATGGATATGGTTCACTTATCCACACTCTGGCAGTTCCACTAGAATGCGATGATTGGCCAGATATTATTTAGCAAAGCTCCTCCCACTACCTGGGTGGATATATCAGCTGACTCCACCCTATGACGTCAGATCATTCTTTCTGCTGGAAAAACAGGTCACCTCCTTTGTGCTTCTCTTAGGATTTTCTCTGCACCATAGATGAACCGTTACTTTCAAAGTTTTCAGTCAAATTGTTCATATTTCTCAGTTCCATTTACTCCATCTGTGGACCAACGATGGATCACAAGAAACCTGAATTTAAATTTTGTGTTCAGTGCTGCTAGAAGATGTTGGTCACCAATCGGCGTGACAAGTGTGCATACTGCCTGTGTGGCAACATGACAAGACAGGGTGTGGCCTTTGCCTTTCTGTGCTTCCTGAGTCCCTTGAGGATAGGAAGCTCTGGCTCACACTGGGTCAGCCTTCAAAACAGGAACTGAAGGATTACTATAAGGGTAGCAAAAAGGCCTTGGCAGCTGCCGGACCTACAGCACAGCTTGTAGCCCTTGAGGTGGAAGTAACAGCTATAGTGGGCACCTCCTTGACTTCAGCGCTGTTCCCAGCTGAGGTCAATGTCAGTGATACCATCACTAACCAGTTCTGTGATATGTGCAAGTCTCTTCAGATTGTGGGGGAGAGCCCTGCTCAGCATGACTCTCAGTTCAGAACCAAAAACAAGAAATCTTCTCACCACTGTTGCTGGTCATAGGAAGGGGAGAGATCACGGTCCTCCCAGTTGCTCCATTCACCTGACTGCTCAGCGGTTGTCGAGCGCCCCTTGGCTGAGGGTCTGGTTGATCAGCTGTAAGGCTCTCAGTCCCACCATTGAGCCAGATGACCTCGACTTTGGTCGATCAGCTGTTGAGATTTTCCTTGACTTGGTTGACTTGTTGGATGAGGCCAAAGAATTGGCCTTGCAGACTCTGGTGCTCCTGATCCTCACCCAGGATGACATGGATCGATCAGTAAACCCTGGTTGATCCTGCTTGGGACAAGCCTCCAACCAGGGCCAGGTCTTTGTTGCCTTTGTTGCTGAATGTGGGCTGGCACATTATTTATGATCAGCATCTTGAGGACTCACTCACTGTTGACTGGGTAGTCAATGGTCAAGGTTGTGGTCGAGGCCACGGTCTAGGTGTTCATGTTCTCAATTCCACTTGACTAAGAGGTGCTGGCATCAGTGCTCCTCATCTTTAGTTGAGGAGAGGCCTGGTGGAAAATGCATCGGTGCTATAAAGAGTTCCTCTTGCAGCAGTGGCCCATTACTAGGCAGGATAGGGCTTTACTCCAAGGACCTACGGTCCCCTGGAAGCCACCAGTGGCTCCTCTGCCAGTCCAGGTTCCACAGGTATTCTTCACACCTACTTCTCTGCCAATCATGATGGAGTTGCCACTCCAACAGTTTCCAGCTGGCACTCTGACTAAGGAAGCTGGCTGTTTGGCTTCTGGCTTGCCAGGCCGGTTGTCAGTGAGGATTACCCCGGGTGATGAATCCCGGGAGGTCTGTGGTAAAATACAGCCAAAGGCCATCTTTAAGAAGTCATTGGAGGACTCAGATCAAAAGTCCATGGCTTCCTCTGGGGCTCCACTCTTCAACTGTGGCTTAGTCGAAGAGACTTCCACTGACTAAGGGTCGATCATCTTTGATGCACTGCTCTAGATGATTGGGAGTCTATGTCCGTCACGTTGCAGCCAGTCCAGAAGAGGGCCAAGTACCCTGTTACAGCCATTTTAGACCAGGATGAATCCTGGGGGTTGCCTTCCCAGTGGCTGAGGCTATCTTGGGACTGACCCTGGATCTTAGGCAGCACCCGGCATCTTGCCTTGCACCCTCGGCTTGCACAGTCAGCAAGTACACGGTCCTTAAGGGCCCTCTTTTGGGGTTTTCTAACTACTCTTCAGCAGAAGGTCTGGTTATGAATTTAGTGTTCCATAAGTCAGCACACCAGTGGAATGTGGGCAAGACTCCAGGCAAGGAATCCCATAAGACTGATCACACCACTAAAAAGGTGTATGCTGCAGCTGCCCTGGGTCTCCTATAGGCAGGCCATGCCATTATGATGGTGAACTATGGGCATTCCATGATGGTCATGTTTAGTATCATCATCCCCCACCTCCACTCAGTGCAGCAGGTTGTGGTGAAGCTCATCAGGGATCACAGTCAGTCACTCACTGGCTAAACATCAGCTCTAGACAGCTTTGGAGATGGGGGATTCTTTCACCGGTGTGGTGGCAGTGGCTGTCTCCATGTGTCTCAGATCTTGGCTGCACTGGTCCACCTTCACAGCAGACACACAACAGAGATAGGTACATGTCCCCTTTCTGGGCACCATCCTCTTTGGCCTTGGGGTGGAAAGGCATGTCATGAGGATCGAGAAGTCCAGTGCCACTCTTGATTCTGTGACTTTGTCCGAAAAGGAACAGATGAAGAAGCCTAAGAAGCTAGCCTTTCATTACAGGTCCTTCCAGTCACTGCCTCACCAGCAGCAACCTTAGAAGGGGCAATTTCAGACCAGGTGACTCAAGAAGTCCAGTGGTCAGGGTTCAAAAAAGAGGTGGCAGGGATATTGGTGCCCCTCTGGCAACAGCTGCCAGGGCTCCCACAAAAGCTGCCCAGTGACAGGTTGAAGGGTGTCATCCCTACACCTGTCCTGTCCCAGACTGCTCTCCCCATTGGCCAGCTATGTCTCTTCTTATGACGTTGGTCTGCTATCACAACAGACAAGTGCATGTTGGATGTAGTGAGCAGAGGACTATCCCTCAATTTTGATGTTCTCCTGCCCTACAACCTCCACATGCCTTGGGAGTCCAGGGTGTCTCAGGACATGCTGTCCACCCTCAAGGAGGCATTGCTCAGTTTCTTGCAAAAGGAGCTATAGCCTGTGTCCTGGATACCCTGGCCAGTCAGGGTTACATGTCCAGTTATTTCCATTTCTCGAAATGGATGGGGGGCTGGTGCCCCATACTGGATCTTCACAGTCTCAACCAGTATGTGTGGAAGAGCAAGTTCCCAATGGTCACTCTGAGCTAGAGCATACCATCCCTGGAGCAGAACTTTTGGTTTTGCTCTCTGAAACTCTAGGATGCATGTTTCCACATTCCTGACTGCAGGTCCCACCACCAGTATCTCCAGTTTGAAGGGGTCCTGTACCATTGCCAGATCATGTCGTTTGGCCTCTTCTCATCTCCCAGGGTCTTCACCAAGTGCATGGCAGTGGTGGTGGCCCACCTGCAGCATCTGGGGGTCAGAGTGTACCCCTAACTGGATGACTGGCTGATAGCCAGTCCATCCAGAGATGCAATAGTAAGATCCACAGACCTGGCTCTCCAGACCTGTGAAGACTTGCCTGTTTGCCAACCTGGATAAGTACAAACTGGTACTGAATCAGATGATCAAGTTAATTGGGACAGAACTAGAATCCTTGCTGGTCAAGGTCCACCTCCTGGTGGACTGGGCACAGGACCTTACCTCCTTTGCCTGATCAGTTCAGGTTGGGCTCTTGCACCCTGTCTAGGATTTCCTGTGGCTGCTGGGGTACAGTACATGGCATCCTGCACCAGTGTGGTCCACTGTGCCCACTGGCAGATGGTCCACATTCAGTAGGAGCTGTCCATAAGTAAACCCAGTGACTAGAACACTAGGACCAGCTGATCATAGTGGCCCAGACCATGTAGGATGCAATCCAGTGGTGGCTGATCCCTGAACATCTGGAGAAAGGAATCCTGTTTGTCTATCCAGAGCTGACCATCACCATGATGATGGATGCATCTCGGGTGGTGTGGGGAGCACACCTGGGAGACCACATGGCCTATGGTTCTGGTCTCCCAGGAAGTCCAATCACCATGTCAGCCTGTTGGAGCTCCATGCATTGCACTTAGCTGTGAGAGCATCTGCTCTGCTAATCAGGGGTCAGGTCATTCAAATCCAGTCAGACAACATCATGACCAAGTTTTACCTTTTAAGTTTTAGTTGTTATCCCTCTGTACAGACAGTTGGTGAGACCCCATCTGGAGTACTGCGTTCAGTTCTGGAGACCCCATCTCCGCAAGGACATAGACAGGATAGAGGCAGACAAGAAGAGGGCAACTAAAATGGTGCAGGGTCTGCAAGAGAAGCCGTATCAGGAGAGACTAAAGGAGCTTAATATGTATACCCTTGAGGAAAGAAGGGAGAAGGGGGGACATGATAGAAACTTTTAAGTACCTTAGTGGAATCAACAAAGTCCAAGAGGGTAGCATCTTTCAGAAAAAGAGACATGCAAGAACAAGGGGATGCAATTCAAAGATAGGGGGTTGCGGTTCAGGGACAGTGTGAGGAAGTATTTCACAGAGAGAGTAGTGGATGCATGGAACAGCCTTCCTGAGGAGGCTGTGGGGTCTAAAACTGTGGGAGAATTCAAGAATGCATGGGACAGACATAATGCAATTCTTGTGGGGGGTAGGAAGAAATAGGCTGTTGGTTAACTAGGATCTGCGACCTATCCTGTAGGTAGGGAAATGGGCAGACTAGATGGGCCAAGCGGTCCTTATCTGCCATCAAAGTCTATGTTTCTATGTTTCTATGTTACCTGAACAGACATGGTGGAACACACTCCCTTCCCTTTTGTCAGGAGGCACTCCACACCTGGATCCTCATATGTAGCTTGGGTAATGATTTCCTGCCAATTCATGTCATGGGAAGAACAGTCAGCTGGCAGATGTTCTTAGCCAGGTAGGAAAGACATCACATGAGGGGTCTTTGAATCAGAAGGTGGTGAACTAACTGTTCTCCATGTGGGGCTCACCATCAGTGGACCTGTTTACCTCCTGGGAGAAAACCATATTGAGATTGTTTTGTGCTAGCCCCTTACAGTCTGCGACACTTATGGAGGATGCCTTCATGAGGCCCTGGAGCCCGGGCCTCATGTATGCCTTTCCTTCTTTCCCCTTGATCCTCAGAGTACTGGTCAAGGTCAGGAAGAAAAAGGCATGGATGATCCTGACAGCTCCAGATGAGCAAAGGTAATTCTGGTACCAAGATCTCCTCAACATCAGTAGCCAGTCTTCACATCAACTGCATCTCTGCCCAGAGCTGCTGCTCAGACTTCAGGGGATGGTCCTGCACCAATATCTTCAATTCATGCACTTCACAGCCTGGTTCCTGAATGGCTAGAGTTCCATGCCATGGGTCGTTCCAAGGATGTCCTCCTAATTATGGAGGCATCCAGAAAGGAGTTGAGTCATAGATGCTATGCCTTTGAATGGAAGAGATTTTCCATTTAATGCCAGGACAAGGAGCTTGATCCCTTGCTTGGTGGTACCTGGACTGCCTCTGGTCCCATTCCAGCTGGGACTGGGAGCAATGACCCTTAAAGTGCACCTGGCAGCCATCTCTGTTTATCAGGCATGGGTCGATATGCTGACAGTGGCCCAGGAGAAGGTGACCAGGTGCTTTTTCAAGGGCCTTGACTACTTGTTCCCTCTAGTGCAAGATCCACCTCCACCCTGGGACTTACTGCTAGTCCTGGCTATGCTTATGGGCAAGTCATTTGAGCCAATGCACAGGTGTAAATTGCTACATGTGTCATGGAAGACAGCCTTCCTGGTGGCCATTATGTCTACCAGAAGGACTGGGGAGCTCCAGGTGCTCTCGGTGGACTCTCCCTCTCTGGTCTTCCACATGGACAAAGTCATCATTTGCCCCAACCCAAAGTTCCTCCTGAAGATGGTATTGGAGTTTCACCTTAATCAGGTGATAGACTCACTGGTATACTTTGCCAACCCTTCTTCAGAGGTTGACCTCAAGCTCCATACTCTCAAACTGCAGAACACACTCTCCTGTTATGCTGAGCATATGGCTGGAATTTGAGGACAGGCTCGCCAGGTGTTTGTCACCTAAGCTGAAGCCACACCTGACAAACCAGCAGAAAAGTGGACAATTGCAAGGTGGATTACATCTTGCATTGACCTCTGCTATAGGTTGGCAGGTCAGGAGCTTCTAGTTTGGATTAGGGCTCATGCCACCAGACATACTGCTGCCTCAGTTGCTGCCTACAGGGATATACTTATACAGGAGATCTGTAGGGCTGCTACCTGGAGGTCAGCACACACCTTTATTTCTCTCTACCACATCAATCTTGAGTCATGCTGGGATGCATATTTTGGGACCTTCGTTCCCTATCTCTGTTTGCTAAGTAGGGGTGCACACTTTGCCCCTCCTCCTGGAGAACTGCTAGGAGTCTGCCAGAGTGTGAATAAGTGAACCATAGGGGATAGGGATAAGGAAGTGTACCATCTTTCATCTAGAAAAGTCACCCGTATGGTGAGGGGAGCAAAGTCCAGTAAAGAGCAGCGGCTGGCACAGGGGATACATGGAGGGAAAAAGGGGTTCTTCCGGTACATTGGGGAGGAGAAAAACTAAGGGCCATCTCAGCAGATTGAGATCAGAAGGAGGGTGGGTGGAAGAGGCGAGGGACCAGGCAGAGGTATTTAATGAGTACTTTGCCTCTGTGTTCACTAGGGAGGGGGATGGGATATCTACAAAGCAAGGCATGAAGGGGATAGAAGTGGCAGTAAGTGGGATCAGGGGAGCAACAGAAATGGAGCAAGAGGGAGGGAGAGGTACCCCAGGGGTGTCACATCTGGATAAGGATAAAAAGGCCAGTAAGGTGGAGGGGACAGATGATGCTATCTCCACCAAAAGGGTGTGGTTAGCCCTCAAGGCCCTAAAGAAAGACAAATCTCCTGGGCCGGATGGCATTCATCCGAGAATACTATGGGATTGGTGGACATACTGGCTGCACCCCTGTGAGCTCTTCAACAGGTCACTTGAGACAGGAGGGTACCTAGGGATTGGCGAGAGGCACATGGTGCCAATCCAACAAGGGGGGGTCGAGGAAGTACCAGGTAACTATAGACCCATCAGTTTGACCTCGGTGGTGGGAAAAATTAATGGAGAGTATAGCTAAAGGAATGATTGGAGGTGTACTTGGAGGAGGTGGGAGGTCTGGATAGTCGGCAACATGGGTTTGTGCCAGGTAGTCCTGTGTCAAACCAACCTTGTGGAGTTCTACAAATGGGTAACATCAGAACTGGACAGGGAAAGCCTGTGGATGTATTATTCTTGGACTTCAGCAAGCGTTTGACTCTGTCCCCACAATGGTCTGGTGGAGAAAACTGAAGAGGGTTGAGGTAGGCCCTTTGATGGTCAGATGGATTGAAAACTGGCTAGCTGGATGCACCCAGAGAGTAGTGGTCTGTGGAGAGCCTCTAACCCTAGAGAGGTTGGTAGTGGGTACCACAGGGCTCGGTCCTGGGTCCAATCCTGTTTATGCATACATATTGGACATCAGGGAGGGTATAGGGGTGAAATGAGTCTCTTCGTGGATGACTCCAAGATGGGAGCAGTAGTGGAGGGAGAAGAGGGGAGGTTGGCCCTGCAAGGGACCTGACACCCTGGAAAGCTGGGCTCACACATGGAAATTAAATTTCAATATCACCAAGTGCAAGGTGTTGCATCTTGGTTGGGGAAACCCTAAACACAGGTACACTTGGGAGGGAGGCACTGAGGCCTCATTAGGGGAAAAAGACCTAGGGGTCATGGTGGCTGCATGTATGAATAACTCTGAGCAGTGCAGGAGAGCGGCTAGCAAGGCAAACAGGATGTTGGGATGCATCGTAAGGGGGATCACCTCTAGAAACAAGGAAGTGATTCTGCTGCTGTACAATGGACTGGTTAGACCACACCTTGAGTACTGTGTACAGTACTGGAGACCACACTTGAAGAGGGACATACAGCTCCTGGAGAGGGTACAGAGGAGGGCAACTAAGATGATACGAGGGCTAGGGGATTTGACGTATGAGGACAGACTTGAGGAGCTCTGCCTGTTTTCACTTGAGGAGAGGAGAGACAGGGGGGACATGACTGAGGTCTTCAAATACCTCAAAGGGAATAAATAAGGGTAAACATGGAGGATCTTTAAGACTAAGCAGGAGGTATCACCAGAGGCATGGTTGAGTTGGAAGGTGAAAAGGGTGGGGGAAGAGGAGGAGGTTTTTCACTGAGAGGGTGGTGGACCCTTGAATGCACTGCCTGGTGAGCTGGTTCAGAGATCCACAGTGGAGGGCTTCAAGAGAGGATGGGACAGACACAGAAAGTGGATGTATCAGATGATGGCCTGTCCCGGGGGGGTGGGGATGGATGATAGGGGTTTCTGGAGTACAAGGGATGGGAGAACCTCGGCACCCAACTAAGGATCTAAGGTTCGAGCAGACTCGATAGACCGTAAGGCCTAATCTGCTGGCAAATAGTATGTTAGTATGTTAGTATATAGATGCCCCTAGAACAATAGGTTACTCATCTGCAACTGTAATTCTAGGAGTCGATAGTGTCACATCCACACAAACCATCCAGCCTCCCTGGCAAGTGGCACCTGATCCTGCCTTCAGCATGCAAGATCTGGCATTATGGGGAAGAATCAGGGGATATATCCACCTGGGTGCCGGAAGAAGCTTAGCTTAAAGACATCCATCCAATCATCGAATTCCAGTGGAACTGCCAGAGTGTGGATGTGAACTATATACCCCTCCTAGAACTACGGTCACAGATGAATACCTATTCATATGATTGGTGGTGGAATTAGTTCAAAATCTGCTAAACTGCTGACAACATCACATGATTAGCTGGTTTTGTTATAGAGGATGAGCAAGTGCAAGGGTGCTTTCATTCAGTAGAAAGTGACAGGTCATGGAGGAAGGCAGACTTGTGTCAATTGCCTTCTTCTCAGCCACTTTTCATAAGAAGAATTGGGTTCTGAGATTGTGGGTAGGAGGAGGGTGCTGCCAGGGTGGGGAGACATACTGTACTTATTTTAGCACAAAGAGCACTTAGATGGTGGCCAATAAAGATGTTGTGAAGTTTTAATTTGCAGGTGAACTTAAGACAAAGTCACCAAATTCACCTCTGCAGATCCTTTTGTGATTTTTTTTCTATTTAATAGGAAATTTGCCATTGATAACTTCACCTTGCAACTTCATCTGTAACTTCTTCTTTGGGTACACAAAGGCTAAGTTTGGTCAAATAAGTTTGACTTCCACTAATTACTCCCTTCTGGGTTTTTTTTGGAATATCTCAGTCAAAATTTGTCAAAGATTTCTGAAATGTGATATGGTTGTAGAGAAAGAGGAGGTGCATATTTGGTGCATTTTTGATGATTGTCAGATTTAAAGTATGGATTTGCATAGCAGTCAAGTTGGGAGGTGATTTTGGGGGTGTTGTACACACCCCATGAATTTTTCCTGGGGTATTAGTAGTAATAGTAGTAGTAGTAGTAAAAACTTTATACAGGAAAACAAATATTTAGGCTGGTTGGCCTAGTTTACAAGATTGTCTTGTTTTCACAAGTTGTCTGAACATTAAAACATTAAGTACAAAATACAAAATAAGTACAAACATTCACAATAAATATGTATGAATCACTTATCAAAGTTCAGTAACATTCTTCAGACTTCCTGTAGTCCATTCTTACATTATCATCCAAAACATTGACATGTAACAGAACTTTGGTGTAATTAATTCCTGCATGAACTGGCTATACAATGGAAATGTACGATTAGGTTAGAGAGGTATTTCAGTAATTTTGCTGCCTGATAGTGTAATGTCTTTTCCCATATTTATTTTAAAAGCAACAATAGAGATTTTATTTGGTAACTTGATCTCTTTAGTCTTAAATCAGTTTGATAACACTTTCCAGATAAGTTTTGTTTATGTAGTGCTCGGGACTATCTAGGTGATATTGTAAATTAGTTTTGCCATTTCATGGCACATCTTATTTCAAGTGATAACCATTTCTGGGAGGTCAGCAAACTACAGTGATGTGTTCTTGGATTACACCAAAACATACCTTGCAATCTTGTAGTACACTCCATTATGTGTTACTATTGTAGTACACATTGAGACCCTTGTTTGGATGTATGGAGGTCCCATAACTCCAAAGAATGTAGTGTTATTGCAGTGTTATCCTATGGGACATTAGGATTAGTGTGGTCACTTGCAACCTATGCAATAAACATGTCCCCCAGGGTAAGCAGAGGACCAAAACAGGTACTGGTGGCCAGAGGACCCATCTCATGGAACATCACCGGGCTGAGTAGGAGGAAAAGCAGAGGGAAGTGGTAAATGAGGGTGGTGATCCATCCATGCCAGTAGCAGTTCATGGAGGTCATGAGACAAGTGTCATGGTAAGGCAGCAGGCACACCTTGTGGATGCAGCAGTGCCATCTCTTGAAGTTCAAGCTCCTCATGACCTAGCATCAGTATACACTCTCACCTGCTGCAGAAATGTTCCTGTACTTGCTGCAATTTATTAGCTGCATTTTCACCCCTTCTGCTGCTCCTTGTACACCAGTTTCCATCACTGCTGAATATGTCACTGCTACATTCATTTTTGATTATTTACTTTACCCATGGTTGCTGCAGTGATTTACATTGTTTGTCTGTGATTTTTGCTATTTCTTCAGAGGTACCAATTCCTTGTATTTAATCTCCTGACTTTTGGCTTGTATTTCTCTATATTGTATTGTACTTGTAACATGTTCCTCCCTTTACTCCTTCCCTGTGTCATATCCAGACATGAGCCCTGGCTCAGTGTGCCTTTCCAGTTTCCACATTTTAAATAAATTAATCACCAGCAGCACCCAAACTGCCACCAGTTTTTTTTCTTTCCTTTTTCACAAAACAATATTAAGTATAACGTAAAAGTGACAGAACACCGTCGCTTAAGAAAAATTTTACTAAAAAATAACTAAAACTGCTACAGAAAGGTACTGACAAAATTTTACTTAAACACACCAAGCTAAACCATAGAAATAATAACAAGCATTTGTCAATGCTGAATGTTGTCTTGCTGGCATTGGCATTGGTAGTGCAGGAGTTAGAGATGCATAGGAATGGCAGTGAAGTATGGAATTGACTCCAATCCACCACACCCTGCAGAGACTGACAGGCATTGAGGTGTGCCTTTGGGTCATCAGCCATAACGCTCATGCCATTTCACCTCACCCTACCCTGCAGACTCCAACAAGTGTTGTGTTGTGCCTTGGGGTCATCGGGCCTTATACTCACCCCATTCCATAAGGAAATACATTGAGATGGGTGCAGTATAGGAGAATGAGGTAAATTTTAGGGCCAAAAAGTCCAAAGCACACCTTGATGCCTGTCACTGGCTGCAGGGAGAGGGTACAAGGTTGTGAGCATTACAACTGACCTACAGGGTGGGACATTATGGTTAGAAACCCTAATGCCCTGGGCATTTCTTGGTATTTGCACTCCAAATTTTCAACATGGGCTTTTTGTGACCCCACCTCATAAAAGCATTTGAGACTTCCGTTCATGAACAGTGGCACTGTAATTTTGTTAATCTGTCCCAAATGTTGATTTCCCACAGTGACCGCACTATTCTGTGCCAGATGCACAAAACCACATTTCAGGCAGGATGTGAAAAATGACAGCTGTACCATTCATAAGGAGGAATGAGAAAAAAATGGCAATGTTGAAAATGTGGAGAGACAATATTAAAAATTCTCGAACTTACAAGCGTGCGTGGAAACTGCACAATGCACTCTCATAACACAGTCATTTTTTAGAATTTTTTCACCAAATTTGCAACATGGACTTTTTGGGAGCCCACCTCATGAACATTGACACTGCCATTCATTAATCATTCCCAAAAGGTAATTCTGTGCAGTGAGTGTGAAATCACCTTTTGGGACTGAATAACGAAATGACAGTGACTGAGTTCATGAGGTCGGGTCCCAGGAACCCTATGTTGAAAATTGGGAGCCAAAAGTCACAATAATGGCTAAGATATCCACTAGTTGAACCCCCCCCCATTGATGCCATTATACAGCTTACCATGATTTTCTTCTGTTCATGGTCAGCTTTGAAGAGTGCAGACATGTTCCCGCTCCACTGAAGATCATTGCGCCGGGCTCTGGAGGTAAGTATGGGGTGAGGGGAGTGCAGGGAGGTGGGGTGTGCAGATGGTGGGTGCGGGTTGGGAGAGGAGAGGAGAGCTGTCATGACCACAAAAGACTGTTTTCTGTTTTACAGGGTAAAAAAACAAAACAAACCTCGCAGGAAGGTTTGTTTCCTGCAGGATGTGAGAAGGACATTTTTGCACACTGGGGAGGGCTCCTAGTGTGCCATCTGTGTTTTGGGGGGACAGGGGACTCAGGCCGATGGGACTGGAGCCCCATTGATTAGAAGAAAGCATGTCTGTGTTTGAGGGCATGATACTGAAGGAGATTGGGCACACCCTCGGCAAACAAGACAAGGGAAAACATTATGCTGATGGGGATTGGACTTCCCCATCGGCAAACGAACTGGGGAAGGGCATGCTGACAGGGGGATTGGGCACCCCCAACACTGGCTTTCACAGGACCGTGAGAGGCAAAAGGTGGCAGCCACCGCCATGTTTATTGAAATGTTTCAGCAGGCAAGGCATGCCCTGTAATGATGGGACACTCCCTCATTGCAGTGGCAAAATTCTTTCAAGCTGGTGGCAAGCTTCTGAACCAATGTCATAGACAATGTGCTCATTCATTGCTGCCACAGACACCAGTCCAAAAAGCAGTGGCACCATTGGTCACAACATGGCCGCATTCTCCAGAACCTGCTACTCCACTGTTAGTCACAACATGTTGCTTTTTGCAGCACATGCAAGGCAACATAACAATGAGAATGTATTCATTACAGATCAAAATGATGAACAAGAAAGAGTGAGAAAATCAAAACATAACACAAATCTCCTGCTTAGACAAAAATGCTTGTGTTCTTTGTGGTATGCCTTGCTTTACAGTACACTTACCCTCCCCACATCATTGCTTCACAGACTGACAAAACAGAAACCAATACTTTAAAGTAAATAATTGCCAAAAAATAAACAAAACACAAATCTAGAATCACAAGGCCTCTAGAACAAGATGTGAGCAATTTGGATTCAGAAAGCTTGGTTTTGAGATGTATTTTAAAGTTTTTTTCTCAGACAAGCACACACAGACTTCTCTACTCTGTCTTCGAGGACTGCATTGAAGACAGCCTCCTCAATGGCATACAGCTTGTTTCAGCAACATGGGACCTCAATCCCATAGTACATTGCAAACTTCACTGGTGAAGTTACCAACTTCACATTTCACAAAGCTATCAGTTTACTGCCAATTTGGACTTTGCAATGTGGATTAACTTTTTGAAATGAAGTGAACTGGTGAATTAATTTGCGAAGAGAAAGTTTTCCAACTTCACACATCACTAGTGGCCAACCATGGAGATGGGCAAGTTGTGCTGGTCACCCATTGTAGGAGTTTTGTTTTTTAAATATATACTTTAAAATAACAAATTGTGGGTGCTGGGGGAGGAGGGTGGGGCTGGTAGTATAGTGTAGAGGTTAGAATAATGAGCTGTGAATGAGCATGGAACATCCAGCAGACCTGGGCTTCTGTCCCACAACCTCCACTTGCATACTGTGTGACTCTGAACAAGTAGCTTAACCATCCCAGTGCTCCCAGGCTGCCACTGAAAAAAGCAGTTGTGCCTAGTGGGCTTCACCCAGTTACCAAAGAATAAATACAAATAAAATAATAAATAATTTTATATTTAAGGATCTAAGGTGGGAGGATGGTAGGCATGTTTGTTTTTCTTTTATTTTAAATTTGCTGAATATGAATAGGGATGAATAGTGCCATTATTCATACTTTGGATCTGAATAATGAATAGTGCATTATTCATGGCATTCAAAAAATGATAGACATTATTCACACACCCCTAGCATCCAGTGCCCATCCCCTTCAGAGAGGTTTATGAGTCAAAGTAAATGTTGAAGAAGGTGTGCAGATGTAGGACCCTTGAGTGAGGGCCAGTATCTGTGAGAGAGCATTCCCATATAATTAGATGACCCTGCAAGGTGCTATGATAGAGCCCAAAATTTACTACAAAAATTAATTACATTTTGGCATAAAATTGCCAAAACCTCCTGTGTTGCCTTTGATCCTAACCTTAACCAAAGCTCTGGAACCTGATTGGGCAACTTCCCCTATCAAGAATCACTTTTCCAAGTGCACAAGCAAGCCAATAAGAATAGCAGGCTGATCTGACAGCTTAAAAATCAACAGCTTAAAGTGATTTTTTTATATCATATGTAATTTCAGTCCATTTTGGTATAATGTATTTGTCAAAGGCAGGTTCATTTTAAATGAGTTTTGACACTTTTAGTTTTATTTTAAAATTGAAAGTGCACATAAGGAATGGCACCCAGCAGCACAAGGAGAAGGAAGCTCAGAGCAATGACCAAAATGGGGTTCGCATACATTTGCCAAAGAAATCCTAAGGTAAATCAGATAGAGTATTATATGGAATATGCTAACATCTGTCAAAGCAGATATAGTGGACTTGAAAACAATAATGTACACACTAATTAAATGATTACTGAGTTTACAGACTGAATGAATTCCTTTGAAGAAAGGCTGGCTTTCTTGGAAGAAGCTGTCACTAAACTTGAAGACTGTTCAGACAACCAAACTTGTCAAATATTAAACCTCTGCAGTAAAGTAGATGGCACTAAAATACATGTCACAGAAACAATCCAAGATTTGTAGGGTGCCAAAAGGCATTGAAGAAACTGATATGACTAGCATTTTGCAATATCTCATTCCTGCCTTATTAACTATCGATGACACTGGCCCTAGAAATTGAGTGGGCACACAGGGCACTTTCTGCTGAACCAAAACTGGACCAGAGAGCCAACCTGATTATAGCCAATTTCCTGAGATTTACCATTAAAGAGGACATTTTAATGGTTGCCAGGAAAGGAAATTTTTATTGGAGCAGTGACAGGATCTTATTTTTCCAAGATTTCTCCTCAGATGCTGTAGAGAAGAGAACACATTTCCCAAGTCAAAAGAGTGCTTCAAATAGTGAATGTACAGTGTTTCATTACTTGTGAAGGAAGGAGGGGTGGAAAACAATGGGGAAATAATAAAAACTGCCATCACAGAGGTAACAAGCCTTTGTGTGAAGCAAATAAACAAAACAAAATGATGTAAGAAACCACTATGGTTCTCAAAGGAGGTGGCAGTGGAGGTTCAAGAGAAAAAGAAAGCATTTAGAAAGTACAAGGAATCACAGAAGGAGCAGGACAAAGAAATTGTATCAGTTAAAGCAAAAGGAAGCTGGGAAGGCAGTCAGAACAGCAAAGGCCCGAACCAAGGAAAAGATAGCCAACTCAGTTAAGACGGGGATAAAACCTTTTAGGTACATCAGGGGCAAGCAAGACCAAGGGAGGAATAGTGAGGCTTAATAAAGGGAGGGGGTGGGTAGGCAGAGGGTGACTGTGAAAGACAGAGATACTAAACAAATATTTTTGCTCAGTATTTACAAATGAAGAGGGGGAGGCACCTAAAACAAATAATAGAAACACTCTGGATACAGAAGTTGATACCAGCCCATTTACAGAAGAAAGGGTTCTGAAACAATACTTAAAACTGAAGGTGGACAAATCAATGAGGCCTGATGAGATTCATCCCAGAATTCTAAAAGAACTAAAGGTAGAACTAGTGACACCACTGACTACCCTCTTTAACAAATCATGGAAGGATGGGGTGGTACCTGAGTACTGGAGGAGGGCTGATGTGATTCCCCTTCACAAAAGTGGGAGCAGGGCAGAAGCAGGAAACTACAGAACTGTTAGATTAACCTCAGTGATAGGGAAAATGATGGAATCACTTCTGAAGGAAAGAATTGTTGAGTACCTAGAGGCCAGAGGGGCACAGGACCCAAGGCAACATGGATTCACAGCAGGAAGGTCATGCCAGATGAATCTAATAGATTTCTTTGACTGGGTGACCAAAGTAGTAGATCAGGGAGGGGCTGTGGACATGGCCTACCTAGACTTTAGCAAGGCATTTGACACAGTCCCACACAAAGATTAATATACAAGTTAGCCAGCCTGGGAGTGGGTCCCAAGATGATAGCTTGGGTAAAGAATTGGCTGGAGAATAGGACACAGAGGGTAATAGTAAATGGAGTCCACTCTGAAGAAAGGGGGGTTACTAGTGGGGTACTGCAGGGTTCAGTATTAGGACCGGTCCTCTTCAATGTCTTTATAAGCAACATTGCAGAGGGACTGAAGGAAAAGTATGTCTCTTTGCAGATGACACAAGATCTGCAACAGAGTTGATGCACAAGGTGGGGTGAAAAGGATGAGAAGGGACTTGGCAAGGTTAGAGGAATGGTCAAATGTATGGCAGCTTAGATTCAATGCTAAGAAGTGCAAGGTAATGCACCTGGGAAACAAAAACCCAGGGGAAGAGTACACAATGGGGGGTGAGATATTAACAACAACAAAAATGGAATGGGACCTGGGGGTAGTCATATCAGATGACTTAAAGGTGGGCAAGCAATGTGAGAGGGCAGTAAGGAGGGCTGGGGGGATACTGGGATGCATAGGGAGAGGCATCACCAGCAGAAAACAGGAAGTTGTTATCCCTCTGTACAGACAGCTGGTGAGACCCCATCTGGAGTACTGTGTGCAGTTCTGGAGACCAATCTCCACAAGGACATAGGCAGAATGGAAGCTGTCCAGAGGAGGGCAACTAAAATGGTGCAGGGTCTGCACCAGAAGACATATAAAGAGAGACTAAAGGAGCTTAATATGTTTAGCCTAGAGAAAAGGAGGGAGAGGGGGGACATGATAGAAACTTTCAAGTACCTCAAGGGAATCAATAAATTCCAAGAGGGCAGCATCTTTTAAAAAAAGAGGTGTGCAAGAACAAGGGGCCACAATTTAAAGATGGAGGGGCGGCTCAGAGGTAATGTAAGGAAGTATTTTTTTTCACAGAGGGTTGTGGATGCATGGAACTGCCTTCCAGAGGAGGTTCATCATCATCATCAACATCAAATCTTTATTTATTCAGGCTGAACATCATTGAGCAAGGCTCATTTACAAGATGGAAGGTTGTGGAGTCAAAAACAGTGGTTGAATTCAAGCATGCATGGGATAGTCATAAGGCAATTCTAGGGGGTGAGAGTAGAAAAAAGTAGGCTGCTGGTTAACTAGGATCTGCAGCTTATCCATTAGGTAGGGAAATGGGCAGACTGGGTCAGCCAAGCGGTCCTTATCTGCCATCAAATTCTATGTTTCTGTACCTTGTGATACTGATCATATACAGAAGAGGTGGATATTATGACCCCCATACTGCAGAGGAAGTTTGGGAGTTTATTAATAAATTCTGGCCCTGAGCATCTTGAAACTTCTCCACCTCTAATGCTTCCTGTGAGAAACTGTCACCACAACTACATGGCACAGTTGCTCCTAGCCCACCATCCCTAACAGAAGGCAACAGAAAATTAAACTTTCCCTCTCTTCTGCCAGATACACTGACACAAGTGAAACAGACAAAATCAAGTATAAAATTATCCCTGACTTATTCAGAGAAATCTAAAATCATCATGAAGTCCTTGGCATGGTCCGTCTAATTCTTCAGGAAGACTATGCCAGTAATTGAAAGTATATACCAGTCTATAGGAACTCCGAAAAGGGAATGGGAAACCAATGTGCATGGTAACAAATTCTCTTAAGTTATTCCCCAAACAGTAGTGCAGCAAAACATTTAGAGGGACAGATGAAAGATGCTTATGCCACCATGGCTAGAGAACAACTATCCTCAAACTGAAAATCAGCATCTTAAGTATCTATATATAATGCCTTTGTAAAGAATATGAACTGGTGGCCAAACCCTAACACACACTAAATATTTTCAAGAGTTAGAAGTCTTACCTCCATCACATCATTGAAATTCTGCAGTGAAGTCTACACACTGAATAATTAAAGATGTAGAACTGCCAAAACACTATTTATTCAGGATTCACTACTTGAATTGAAACCGGTAAACTTATACAAAGCAATTTTCCATGGTTCTTCTGGACAGTTCCATAGCAGCCTCTAATTGACTTTAATACCTTTGTAGACTAACTAACCAGGGACTAACACATGCTTCACCAATGAAGACTAAATAATTAGTGTGCCACAGACTTATGTTTAGAAGCACAGCTGACTCTAAACCCATTTGATTCTTCAATCACAAATATCAGGACTTACTGTACATCACATCAAGGTCACCATTCTGGTGCTACGTAGTTCTTGAACTTGACTTTTACAACTTTGAATTACAGTACCTCTTCTTTACACAAAGCCACCTTGAATTAAATGCTTATAGATTCCTGCTTACGATGACAAGTGACAATTTATTTTTAGCAATATACTAAATAGGCTTCCGAACACCAGTCACATGGCCCTATCGTATGATTACTGGAAAGCGCTCTGATTTATTCAAATTGGTTTATAATATAACTTTTGCAATAGAACTCAAAACAAAGCTACATAAATGTATATTTTAGAGATAGATTTTGCACAGTTCATTGAGGTTGATGTTAAGTAGCTTTACACTTATTAAGTTCAGGTATCTCCATCTAAATTTGTCTGAGAAGAAGCTGTGGTCCGTATGTTATACTTGTATAGCTGGCAATTCAATACATACATAATGCAAATCTGTACCCCTGCACCAGCAATATCAGATTAATCTTGCATATCAAACTAATTGGAGTAGTCCACTGACTACCTTCAGCAAGAGAGACATCAGCAGAATTAGAGGAGTCCTTGTTATGAGGACCTCTGAGGAGTCAAAGTAGTTCTAATATACCACTGCCTTTTCTTTTTCTTTGACAGTAAAGTATTGTACACCCACGAGGAAGTAACTGCATTTTCTATATGCAACAAAACTATTAAGAGAACAGGGGAAATGGATATGTTCTTGTATGCCTCCAAACCAATATTCTCAAATAATCAATGTGGGCATATTGTCTCCCAAAACAAATCCTAATTTAATACTAGTAGCCATCTGATATGGGACAGAAGTTTCTTCAACAGGGTTTAAACTGTTTAACATCCAAAACTCAATTTCTTATCCTGCCTTTCCTTCTTATACCTCTCCATCTTCATAGTCCCAATCTACTATTCAATTATTTGACTCTGTTCCTCACGAGGGCCTGTTGGATAAGCTGGGAGAAATGGGGTGGGGAACCAGATGATCAGATAGATAGGCAATTGGCTCCAGGACCCGGACCCAGAGGGTCGTGGTTGGCAGGATAGTCTCATCCCAGAGTGGTAGTGGGGTCCCACAGGATCAGTCATGAGCCACTCCTATTAACGCCTACGTCTCTGACATAAGGACAGGTATCAGAGGGAGATGAGTCTCTTTGCAGATGACTCAAAACTGGGGTGGTGGTGGATGGGAGAGGGGATGGTGGCACTACGGGGGACCTGGAGGCTCTGGAAGATGGTCTAGAAAGTGGAAGCTGAGGTTCAATGCAGGGAAATGCAAGTTCTGCACCTGGGGGCCAGAAACCCGGGCCAAGTGTACCCCCTGGGGGGGGGGATGCTACAAGTCTCAATGGCTGAGAGGGACCTGGGGGTGGTGGTGGATGTCAAGATGAACAACTCGGAGACTTGCAGGAGGGCAGCACCCAAGGCCAACAGGCTGCTGGGATGCATCATGAGGATCACCTCCGGAAGGAGGAAGTAATTCTCCTCTGTATAACTGCTTGGTGAGGCCACACCTCAGTACTGCTTGCAGTTTTGGAGGCCACACTTAAAGAGAGAGACATTAAACTCCTGGAGAGGGTCCAGAGGAGGGCAACCAAAATGATTTGGGGCTTGGGGACAGAACCTATAGGGAGAGGCATGAAGAGCTAAATATGTACACATTGGAAGAGAGAAGGGACCGGGGGACATGATAGAGGTCTTCAGGTACATGAAGGATAATAGGGAGGAGCAGTCAGGGTGCTTGAAGGAAGGAGGAGGGGGCAACTAGAGGGCATGGGTGGAAGCTGGAGGGAAGATTCAGGGAGAAAGAAGGAGGAGGTGCTGCTTCACTGAGAGGGTGGTGGAGCCATGGAATGCGCTGCCAGGGGGCTAGTGGAGGCAGAGATGGTGGAGGGTTCAAGAGAGGATGGGACAGGTACAGGAAGGGTTCTGGAAGCAAATCCAATGCGCGAGAATATTCAGAACTGGGAAGGGAGAAGCCAGAGAAGGTGAGGGGCAGCAAGGTCAGCTCCAGGGTGGGGGCTGACTAAATGAGCAGATGCTGAGGACCATTAGGCCTATTCTGCTGGCATTTTAGTATGTTAGTATATCCATCCCAACCTCCCTTTAACCAGTTTTCCTGTTTCCTTTTATGAGTGACTTCAAGTAAAAGAAATATTAGGACAATACATGTACCTTCTGTAGAAATGACTTTGTCATGTACAATTAAACTAAACAAAGGTTATTGAATATATATATATATATATATATATATCACAAAAAAAAGAGAAATGTACTTAACTAAACTTATGGCTCAGGAGTTCTCTCAAGTTAAGTCTGCCATGGAACTGTAAGGATCACATTGGGATATTATCTCAATGTGGTATCTCACAGCCCTCATTCCTATGAAGTTAACTTGCTAAACACTTTATAATTCTGATTTTCCTTTCTTTTTTTTCTAGCTTTTTTTGTTTTATGTTTTACAAACTGGTTAACATACAGTCAAATACATATAAGATTTAGAGTATCGTAACTTTTCCTAGTTAGGTTACAGATTAACACATAGTCTGAATTTAGAAACATAGAAGTTGACGGCAGATAAGGACCGCAAGGCCCATCCAGTCTGCCCATTTCTTTTTCTACCTTATGAATGTGCCATAGGCCTTTGTTCTTTAAATGGCCTATCTATTCATACTCATCTGTATTGCTCCCTTATGGCAATCCCATGCCCCTTTGAAGCCTTGCACTGTATTCATATCCACCACTTCCTGAGGTAGGCTGTTCCATGCATCCACCACCCTTTCTGTGAAAAAAAACTTCCTCACATTACTCCTTAATCGGCCTCCCTCTAATTAAATGCTGTGCATCTTGTACTGCTATTTTTCATATACTGAAACATGTTAGACTCTTTCACCTTGTTAATGCCCTTAAGGTGTTTAAATGTTTGATCATATCACCTCTCTCCCTCCTTTGCTCTAGGGTATACATATTGAGCTCAGTTAATCTGTCCTCATTTGTTTTCTGATGCAGTCCCTGCACCATTTTGGTTGCCCTTCTCTGGACTGCCTCAATTTGGTTAATGTCCTTGTGAAGGTGTGGCCTCCAGTACTGCACACAGTACTCCAGATGGGGCTAACCAGTGTCTTGTAAAGAGGGATTATTACCTCCCTCTTCTGACTTGTGATACCCCTACTAATACACCCCAACATCCCTCTAGCCTTACCTACTGCTTTAGAGGTCTGCTTGGATGATTTCAGGTCATCGGCAATGCTGACACCCAAGTCTCTTTTCTTCCCTTGTGACTGCCAGCAACTCCCTCCCAGCCTATAGGTGGCTTCAGGGTTTCTTCCCTATGTGCATGATCTTGCACTTCTTTCGTTAAATCCCAGTTGCCACTCTTCTGACCATTTTGCTAGTTTATCCAGATATCTTCTCATTCTGCCCACCCCATCTGGATCATCTACTCTGTTGCAGATCTTGGTGTCATCTACAAACAGACAAACCTTACCCTCCAGTCCATCTGCAATGTCACTGATGAAGATATTGAAGAGGACTGGCCTCAGGACTGATCCCTGAGGTACCCCACTTGTGACTTGCATCTCTTCTGACTGTATACTGTATACCACCACTCTCTGTTTTCTGCAGTCGACCAGTTTGCCACCCAGTTGACCAACTGGGTGGAAAATGTTTTGTTTTTCCTTTCATTATTACAGTTGTGAAGTGTAGTTATTAGCTAGTAGAGTGTAGACATTAGCCAGTACTCCTTACTGCATGGTTAGTACAATTACTGTATAATGTCATATCTAAATGTATCATCATGGAATGTCCAAGGGCTTGGATCTACTATTAAAAGAAAAAAGGTGTTAAACCACCTTATGAAACATACAATAGACTTAGTATTCTTACAGGAAATGCACCTAATTCCTGAAGAAGCAGGCAAACAGCTTAGCAAATGGGTAGGCCAATGTTGAAACATAGAAACACAGACATGTGTGGCAGAAAAGGACCTCCAGGCCTACCAGTTTGCCAAGTATGCCTAGCTAGCTGCTAGGACTTTGCTATTTCCTACCACCCCACCCCCTATTTAAAAGACCCTTGTGACTATCCCAAGCTCTCTTGTATCCACAGTTTCAATCCCCACCACCTCCTCTGGGAGTCTGTTTCAATTTTCCACCACCTCTCTGTGAAGCAGAATTTTTTAATGTTTCCTCTGAATATCCCACCTACTATCTGCATATCATGCCCACTTGTTTTCGATTGGTCCTTTAGCTGGAAGATGTCCCCTACTGGCACCCTGTTAATATACTTGATATATTTGAAGGTCTCAATCATGTCCCTCCTTTCCCTTCTTTGTTCTAGGACGTATGTGTTAAGGACCCTCAGCTGTTCCTTGTATGACATTTGACTGAGACCCTTCACCATCTTTGTCCCCCTCCTCTGGATGCACTCAACTCTATGCACATCCATCTTGAGGTACGGTCTCCAGAACTGGACCCCATACTCAAGATGTGGCCTGACAAGCTGCCTATACAAGGGCATTATGACCTCTCTTCCTGCTAGTTATCCCCTACTGCTACAACCCAGCATTCTACTGGCCCTTGCCACAGACTCTCACATTGCCTTGTCACCTTCAGGTCCCATGCACACAACTGTTTCACTTCTAAAAAACAGAAGAGATCAGGTGATGCAGAGTGCTGAGTAGAAGCACTCCATCAGCTCCTGCCTCCTGATCATAAAATCGTCTTTTTAGACTTTTAAATTTTACAGAATCCTCTGCTTTTAAATCCTCCCGCCAGCTAAACATCTAGGCGCCTGTTTTGTGAGTTCGATCGATGGATGGAGGCTTATATGAAGAAAGCTCCACAGAAACATACCCCCCGCTACTCCCGAAAAGGCCCCAAAGAAATCTTGTGCCTCGGGTGGGCCAGATAGGCCCGATCCTTTGAGTCAAGTTGGAGAACAAGAACCTTTAATGCTTAATAGGTTCTTAGAAGAGTTTAAACCCTTCCATGAAGAGATGAAAGGAATGGCGATCGACCTGAAGACCTTGTCAAAAAAGCTGGATGAAGTCTCGTTAACTGCCTCTGATAATACTGCCTGAATAGCCTCGTTGGAGAAATGACTAGAGAAACTTGATCCTGAATTAGTGTCTACGCGACAGAAGCTATCTCGTGTGGAGGCAAAACTTGAAGATCTGGAGGGCCGTAGCCGCAGAAACAACATGGTGATACTAGGGCTACCAGAGGGAGAAGAGGCCAGCATGCTGTAGCATTTATACAGAAGTTGGTGGAACGGGTTGCTGGCCCCTCTTCCTTCAGCCCAGTATATATCATAGAGCGAGCTCACAGGTCATTGTGACTGAAGCCTTCACGGGATGCTGCCCCTCGACCTATTATTTGCTGTTTCTTAAATTTTTTAGAAAGGCACCACTTCTTGCAGAAAGTGAGAGCTTTACAGGAGGTTCGTTGGGAGAATACTAAATTGAGAATTGCACAAGACCTGCCAGGATTGGTACGTTTGAAATGTAAAGTGTTTCACCCTATCGTATCTAAGATCATCGCTGCGGGCCTGAAATTTAGGATGGAATATCCGGCCAGGCTACAAGTTCTTGTAAATGGATCCTGGTTAAATTTTGAAGATCCCGAATCTGCTCTTTCAAGCCTTAAAACCGTGCTACCGGACTTGTTCCGAGAACCCTGAGAAGTTCTGTCTACATGTTGAGGGGTTGTCTGGAGTTGCCTCACTGGAACTGTTATTTGTCTTTTTGCCTACGGAGATAATGTTGATGAGCTACATTTGGAAGTTCTTGCTTCTCATCTGGACTGTGTTAATTAGAATACGGGCTACCTGTTACGTGTTTCTCAGGCCCTAACTCTACAAAGTTAATTGCTGTTCAGGGCAAGGACGTCTGGGATAACTGGGATGGCTTATTTGGGGAAGTAGTTCTGTGTTTCAGTGCATTTAATTATACAAATAAGTATTAGAGGGGGGAAGTCTGTGTTACCTAATTTAGGATTAATGTTTCACTTTGCAGATTGTTGGAAATGGGAACTGTGTTGGTCTTTCTCAGTAATCTCATATAATTATCTTGTCAGGATCAGGTTGTGGCCACAAGAGGGCGCATCACGCATATGAAATGTAACTCCGTGCTGCTCTTAATTTGAGGAGGATCTCTCACTGTTTGTCTCTTGTCTCAAACTCAGGGCAGCAAATTACCCCAATGGGGTTCTTGTGCCTAAGGGCTGGTAAATCTCCGGGCAGAGTTGTCATTTCTCATTTTTCTCTGCCTGGGGCCCAAGATCTCAGCGTCTTTCTAGATTTCTGGTCTCATTTTGGTGAAAGGGTTATTCCCTCCACTAGCTTCCTGATCTGGTTCTGGTTTGTGTAGTGGCTTCTCATGGGGCAGCGCAACTCTCATTTTCATTCTGGTTCTCAAACCTATTTAGGCGATTACACAATTTGGAGCTAGTTTGTTCCCCCTTTCATTATTATTTTATTACATCCGTGTGTTTTACATGAAGCCCAGGACCGCTCTCTAGCTATTGTGGGTTGGCAAAATATTTGCATTGTTTACTATTTACTTGAGGATGTTGTTGTATTGGCTGTAAGCAGAGGTGCATTGGGAGCGGAGAAGGAGGAAAGGACCCAGTACTATGCTAAACGTTGCTTATGGCAGCATGGGTGGTTGGGTGGGGTGGTATATGTTGAGTTTTGTTAGGTGGAATGGGGAAGTTGGGGGAGGGGATGGGTTATTTGTGGGGGTTGGGGAGGAGGAAGGGTTTACAGCAGTAACCTCTGGATTATGGTTGAACGTTTATGTAATCTGTGTGCAGGGCTGAACATACTAAGCTCAATAACTATTGTCAGATGGTCAATGAGGTGACTTTTTGCTACTTGGAATGTTAAGGGATCAGGAAAAAATCCAAACAATATCAGGTTCTCAAACATTTAAGTTTATTACGCCTCAGATAACTTTCTTATAGGAATCCCATTTACTTGAATCTGAAGCCTTACAGTTAAGGAGGCAACAGATGGGCTGGTTTATGATGCTCAGGGCTCCACTAATAGTTGTGGGGTTATGCTTATTATCAATAGAGGCATTCCCTTCATTTCTATGCAGGTTATCAAAGATCCGGAGGGCAGATTTATTCTAGTTAAAGGCACCCTCTGGTCAGTTCCACTTTTACTTGGTAGTATACAGTATATGGTCCCAACATGGATGATCCAGGGTTTTTCATGAGACTCATAACTATTATTCTTCCTATGCTTCCTATCAGGATTATTCTGGGGGGCGACTTCAATCAAGTCATAGATTCTAATCTGGACAGGTCAGGCAGTGGACCGGGAGGGGTGTCTCTGGGGCAGAGGGCTTTTAAGGATTTAGTAGACCAGTGCGGGCTCTGTGATGTCTGGCGCGTGTTATATCCTGACTCTAGGGAGTTTACTTTTAGGTCAATGGCGCACGGCTCGCAGTCCCGCATTGATTACATATTTATTTCTCAGGCTTTCTTACCCAGGGTCAAGACCTCCTCGATTCAACCTGGCCTTGTCTCTGATCATTCTCTTGTGTTATGCAAGTTGGCATTCTTTAATTTTACCTAAAAGGGAAACCAGATGGAAGCTCAATGAACAACTTCTTAAAGATGCCAAGCATTACAAGCTCATAAGGGAGCAAATTGAGCTCTTTTTCATCTAACCCTTTAGACAGTACAAAACCGGATATCTGGTGCGGGGCCTTCAAGGCATACATGAGAGGATCCTTATCAGTACGGGCGGTTAGTAGGAAAAGGGCACAGGAGGAAGAACTATTATCATTATTGTCCCAAATTCGTCATCAAGTGAACACCTCGTTAGCATCCCGGACAAAGACAAGAGGAGGCCTTAGTGTTCAAGGACAGATATCTAGAGTTGTTATGGAAAAGCAGAATTAGCTATTATTAGAACTAGAGCTATTATACGGATCAGGAGAGAAAGCGGGCGCCTACTGGCATTATGGATAAAACAGCAAGAATCTGCAAGATTCATCCCACCAATTCGGGCAGTGGCAGATGGGTCCCTGAAAGTATCCCCTACCGAGATAGTACAGGAGTTTGCTCTATATTATGAAAGACTGTACAGTGACATGGAGTCTCCTCCTTGTCCTGGGAGTACGGAGAACTATTTGAGGGACTCCCATCTGCCCTTCCTATCAGAGCAACATAAGGGTTTTTTGGTTACCCCTATATCCCAGGAGGAGATTGCTGAGGTTATTAGTGGGTTACCTGCAGACAAAGTCCCAGGCCCTGACGGGTTTTCCTACCTATTCTACAAAGTTTTTTGGGATCTTTTACTACCAGTACTTTATCGCCTATTCCAACATATTTTAACTGGAGCAGAGGCAGACCCCCACCTCTTTGAGGCCCTGATTGTTCTTCTCCCTAAACCAGATAAGGACCCTGAGCTAGTTCAAAGTTACAGACCTATATCCTTCTAAACCAAGAATTTAAAATTCTTTCAAGATATTAGCCAATAGGTTAACTGTAGTTCTCCTGAGCTAATAGGTATGACCCAGGTTGGATTCATGAAAGGCGCTGTCATCAGACCATTTGCGCACTTTCTCATGTCTTCTGCTACCAGGAATGCTGGGTTTCTGCAGGACTGGTTTCCTGGATGCCGAGAAGGCATTTGATCGTGTGAACTGAATTTTTTTGAGTTTTGGAAGCTTTCCAATTCCCTCCTGTATTTATGTTCTGGATTGCTGCATTATATAAAACCCCTACAGCAAGGATCTCTGGGAATGGGGCCTTTTCCAAACCTTTTTCACTCCATTCAGGTACCAGACAGGGTTGCCCCTTATCTCCTCTGTTATTTAATTTGTACCTTGAACCTCTCATCCAAAATATTCTCAATAATGCCTTAATACAAGGTATTGGGGTTGGGCATCATGAAATCAAGGTCACTGCATATGCAGATGATCTGCTGGTACATTTATCCCATCCGGTATCCTCTGTTCCGGCTTTGCTGGGCAAAATAGCAAAATTTAGTACCCTATCTAATTTCAAACTGAATGCTAATAAATCCTCCTTTTTTCCTTTAAACCACAAGATATTCAAGACTGATATTAGCCCTTTAGGTCTATGTTGGGCTCCCAGGTCATTCAAGTATTTGGGCATCAAACTAACTCGTAACCCTTTAACGTGGTTTAAGGAAAATCTTGAATCCCTTTCTCAGTTTATAACTCAAGACCTTGATAGGTGGTCCAAACTCCCCATTTCATTATGGGGCCGGATTAACACAGTTAAGATGAATATTTTCCCTAGAATTTTTTACCCTTTATCTCTTCTCAATACTTTTATCCCGTTACTCTGGTTTAAGAAGTTGCATGGCATTTTCACCAGGTTTATCTGGGCCGATAAACATCCTCGATTGGCCTATTATAAATTGGCAGCTCCAAAATCTGAAGGGGGCTTGCAGATTCTCCATTTGGCTATATATTATTGGGCCAGCCACTTAGCAAAGTGTTTGAAATGGGTACGTCCCGGCCCTGAAAAAGAGCAACCTGTATGGCTCAGGATTGAATTGGATTTAATTAGGTCTATGAACCTGGATCCCTTAACTTTATTCTGTCTTAAAATGTCTCAGGTGCGTGTGGCTCAGAAATGTCCTATAGTAGCTACTTCATTAAAAGTATATGCACAATTATGTTCCTTTTGCAATATACCCTCAGTTAGACTTGGCCCAGCCCATCTGAACTCCCCATCTTTCACCATTAACAAGAAACAGATTCTGGAATGGTTGTCTCAACTGGGGATGGGAAGGTGCCTCTTGTGAATGAAGAGGGGCAATGGTTGTCAGTAGGAGATATTATTCGGAAATTTAATATCCCGTCTCTCTCACACTTTAAAGTCATACAGTTAAGGCATTTACTTACAATAGTCCTTGGCAATACCCCTCCTTTCCAGACTGTTACAGCCCTGATACCTGAGGTCTCTTCATTACTGGGATCTTCGGGTATCATATCTAAACTATACCAGGTGCTGTTTCATAAAAGATATTGGGACTCCTTTGGGCCCACGAGGTTCTAGAACTCCATTCTTCCTCAGTATCATCCGACTGGCAATCCCTGTGGAGATACTGTCATAAATATGTTTCTCAAGACAGACTGTGTCTCATGCAATATCACATTTACATAATATGTATTACACTCCGGTTAAGTTAAAGAAATGGGGTCTCTTGGACTCCAACTTATGTACTAAGTGTTCTCGGGAGGAAGGAACACTTCTTCACTTGTTTTGGTCCTGTCCCAAAATTTCTTGTCTATGGGATTCTATCAAGGCTTCCCTGGATCCTTTACTGGGCCTTCAGGAGTATTTGATGCCTGCTATTTGTCTCCTAGGGGACTTGTCTTCTATTAGAGTTAAAGTCAGAAGGTTTCATATATCAATGATAGCCTTATCTGTCAAGAAGCTTATTCTACATCACTGGAAAGACAAGTCCACCCCGACTTTTCAAGAATGGGTGAATTAAATTCTTGCCAATCTACATACAGAAAAAGTGATTGCCAGTCTCCACAACAGATTGGCAGTTTATACAAAAATATGGGATCCCCTTTACTCTCTAATTCTAGTTGCTCAGACTTAGTTACATCTCAGGTCAAATTGCCCTGTAGGTTTCTATGTAACGATTTTATTTTTATGGGATATATGGAGTTGTTACTGCTGTATGGGGAGGGAGGGGAGGGTTGGTCAGTTATATCTTAATAAGTGGCTGTATTCTTGTTTCATTCTCATGGTAACTGCCTTTTATTGTGAAAAATGTATCAATAAAGTTTGAATTGAAAAAAAAAAAAAAAAAACAGAGAAACAGGCCAGCATGTTGGCCCTGAGGTTGAGCGCTGGACGCCACACCTCACACCATGCCGGCGACCTGGGTTCGGGAATGAGCCTGGGTTGTTGGGGGTTGGCAGGGGAGGAGAAGGATTGAGCACCCGTAGGACTGCTCTCCTTCTCCAGGGAGGGGGATGGGATGCCTCGGTGGCCTAGTGGCCTCTAGCAGTGGCTGAGGTTGATGGCAAGCCATGGGCAGACTTGGGGGATGTGCTGTGGCAGACGCCGGGAAGGGGCGCATGCAGTAGCATGTGCGCTCCTGTCCCTTGGCGTCATTGCATGCCATAGACATCCAAGGGGGAGAAAATGGAAAATATGGGCACCAGTCTCAGTGGCTTGATGGCCGTCTCTGCAGGGGACTTGTCGTGCTCCAAGGTGTGCGGCTTTACTGGACCCAGTCCTGGTGTGAGAGTGTGAGGAGCCTCATCTCCCGCTGCAGGGGGCAACTGCAGGGGTATGCCACGGGCCCAAATATGGAGCTGGGGTCCTTGGGACAACGGCTGGAACCTCAGGAGGATGCCTGGAAGTGGTGAGGCAGACTGGTGGCCAGAGGAAAAGTCCCAACCCCCACAAAAAACAGAGGAACAGCTATTCTGAATAAAAGGTGTCCTTTTGTCAAGTCAGAACACATGACAGATTCAGAAGGGCTTTTACAAATTGTAGCTGGATCTTTGTACAGAAGAAAAATAGCATAGCAAGATATGAATCCCAAACTGAAATAAATAAATAAATAAGCATTCTGCAATATACATGCTGCTAATTCAAATGAGAATCATTTTTTTTACAAACCTTTTTACTGACTTACTCCCATTCAAAAAACATGAAATGGTAATGGGTGGAGACCTCAACAAAGTGATGTATCCACTTCTGGACAGAAATTATTTAACTATTGCTCATACGTCTTCTCAACCTAATAACTCTTTACAAAATGCTGTAAAAGACCTAAGCCTATTAGATGCTTGGAGAATTGTACACCCAAGCCAAGGACTATTCTTTCTTCTCAGCACAACATAATTCCTTCTGTAGGATAGAATATTTTATGTCCCTGCACATATGCAATATCATAGTAGACATTAGTTGTGACTCTGTGGTAATTTCACACTATGTTATGCTTAAAATAACTATCCTACTGGAAGAAACAAAAATAAAGATAACAAATGGAAATTTAATTGATTATTATTAGCTGACCCTAAATTTAAACAAGCATTTGTTAATGCTGAATGTCTGCTTGCATGCTGTTGTACTTTGTGGAGCCACGATGGGTGCTCAACAAAATTTTTGTTGAACGCTCTGTCAGCGACACCGGCAGGTCAACCACATTCTGCAGTCGGCTGCCGGTTCCCACAGGCTGACTGTGTTTTCTTCGTGGGGCTTCACTCCCCCAGCACCTCACATGGGGGACTGTGCCCCCCGCACCCACCTCTTAAGGATTATTAACTCCGAGTCGGAGCTGATTGGGGAGTGCAGGACCCCCGACAGACAGTGCCTGGTACCAGTGGGTTTCCCAAAGCAGCATGGTGCTGTAGTCGCTGTGGGGGACCTCGCTGGTGAAATGTCGCTGCCGTGGGGTAACTGGTACTTTGTCCTTGTTGGACATGTTTTACTATATACTTACCAAGACAGATCACACGAGATGGCTATGTCATTTGCAATGAGGTCCTGAGTTTAAACAGTTTTATACTGCATTTACCCAGGATAGTAGAGGTGAGAAGTGTGTTTTCTCAGTTTTAGTGGAGCTTCAGCTTTTATAATGTTTTTAATAGGACAGATCATCTTAGATGCTGCATTTGCTTTTGCTTTACTGTAGGGATCATGTTTTTACACAGTTTTGCAATATATTTACTGAGGATGACCAAGATGAGAGATGCATATCTCATTTTCAATGGGGTACTGCTTTGATACACTTTTGTGCTACATTTACCCAGGATAGCACAGCCAAGATGCAATATCTCATTTTCAATGGGAACCTTCTTTTTTTTTATAATCATAGTTTATTGAAGAATAACAGGAATAACAAATAACAAGAATCATATACAAACAACACATTCAGTAAGAGGAACAATATAGGGATACACAGAGAACCTCTAAGATAGAAATAATTATATGACAACTAAATAAAATACCATATCTTCCAACAAAGCATAACTACTATTCAGCATCATTCTTTTCCAACAAGTAAGTGAATCACAGTCCGCTAGCTTAATTTAAACTGCCTAAATGGGAAAGAGTTTCAAAAAAATACATAAAAGGACCATTAGTAAATCTAAATTATAATCCAGTCAAGACCCCAAGGCAAAAGAAAAGACATAGAAAGAGAAAAATACCCTAAAATCATAGAAACGTTAGGGCACAATAGTAGGATTAACCACCAGCTGAAAGGTAACCCAGGGCTGCCTGGTCTCATGACAGACAATTTCCTTATTTAAATACTTATAGTAGTTTTTTTCCATTCCATAAATGAAATTAACTTTTTCATGTCAACTAGCTTGACTTGGAATCTGCGAGTGTTGTCAAAACTTAGTTAAAGCCTTTTTAGCACAAATAATTAACACCATTAATAGCCTGACCTGACATCTGGAAAACTTTATATCCTCCGGAGGAATCAATAACAATACCAATTTTGTAAACAAAGTACATTTTTCATAAAAAATCCTCTGAAGATCCCTTATTACAGTCCACTAGTATGGTTCCAATCTTAAGCAGCTCCAAAAGATATGCCCCTGTCAACTTGCAATTCTCCACATTGCCACCAGCAGCAGGCATACTGTGGTTGCTTATACTTAGATACCCTCACTGGGGTGAGAAAGAACCAAGTTCTACACTTCCAAGAAAATTCTTTTAAATATGGGGATGATGAAACCTTAAACTTAATAATGCTGAAGTATGCCATTTCTCCCAAGTACATGGTTCCCTCAATTCTGGTTTCCACTTCTGAAAATCAATTTATCTATTTCCAATTTAGGGGCTCATATGTCAGAATACCAGGATCCTATTAAATGTCTAGGGTCATCCCCTTACTATGCTGCAATAATTATCCATACTCCTGGAGAATTCAAACAGGCCAGAAGATTACAAATGTAAACTAAGGATTGCAAATAAGAGCCAAGCTGCAAAAACCTTAAATGATCTAAGTTTGTTAAACCATATTGCCTTTGTAGCACCCGGAAAGAGAAATAACTCTTAAGGTCAAAGAGCTGATAATATTCTAACCCCAGATTAGACCACCATCTAAGGAATAACTCCATCCTATAGAAAATAGTATCCCATCCCACATCAAGGCTATCACAAGGATACATTGCTCTGGCCTGAAAGGATTTCTGATAATTATACCAAACCCTCATTACTACTCTAGTATATGAATAAAATGAGAAATCAGAATTTAGGAAAAGAGGCTGCATAAAGCACCCTACCAATATTATACAAATCATTCAGGGTAAACTCTACTGTATATCCTTCCAGAATGCCACATAAATGGGGTTAGTCCAGTAACATAAATATGCAAATGAACTGCTTTAGCATGCCATTCCAAATTGAGGAAGCCCCACCTCCCTGAGCTGGTGAAAATGAAGAAATTCTGCCTTTATCCTGGGACACCCACCCACCAAACAAAATGTAAAACAGTTTTTTGCCAGTCCCATGATATGATTTTGGAGGAAATACCAAGTGTTTGAAAAAAACTAAAGGTTTTAGATAAACTACCATTGACTTGTGTCACCTCAACTCACCGTAGAAAAGATAAAGGCAATGTGGCCAAATTAGCTAAATCTTTTTTATATCCAGTGTAAGGCGTTCCAAATTCAGAAGATCAACATGCTGCAGAGATTTTGATAAACTCACCCCAGGTAATTGATATAATTCCTTTTCTACCAGAAAGGTAATATATTACTCATCTCATTAGGGGGAGTATACCAGTAAGCTATTACCTCAGTTTTGGATTTATTCAAACGAAACCTTGCCAATAACTCAAATTCCTCCAACAATTGGAGAACCTCCATCAGGGAGAATGTGGGGTGTGTTAAGCTAGCAATATGTCATTGGTAAATAGAGCCACTCTATAATCTTGCCATCCAATTGGAATACCTTCAATATATTTTGAAAGACGAATATGGGATGCTAATGGTTCAATATACAATGCAAATAAAAGGAGATGAAGGCACCCTCACGAGTGCCATGAGCCAAATGAAATGGGGCAATCAAAGTACTATTTACCAGACTATACACCATTAAATTTACATAAACCTGCCGGATCATAGTGATAAAATTCAAAGGAAACCCACAAGTTTTAGTAATGACCAAAGAAAGGACCACAAAACTTGATCAAAGGCCTTCTCCACATCCAGGCTGGTCAGGATCAGAGGAATAGATCTCTTATCAGCACAGTCCAAGAGCAGGTAGGTACACCTAACATTATCAAATGCCTGATGATTGCCGACAAATCCAATCTGGTCTCGGTCAACCAAAGGCGGGAGAAGGCCCTACATCCTAGTTGCAAAAATGGACATAAAAAGTTTATAATCAGTGTTTAACATTGATATATGCCTATACAACTCTGGCCTAAGAGGGTCTTTACCCAGCTTCAATAATGCTGCTATTATCACATGATTTCACTAGGGAGGGGGGCTCTCCCTCTTGCACTCTCCTCGTAGTCCTCAACAACAAAGGGCATAAGGCCTGCTGCAATTCCTTTATTTTATAAAAATCTGATAGAAAGCCATCCACTCTGGGCTCTTCCCAGAATTAGACTGTGTATTACAGCGAAAGCTTTGAAAAGGAAATAGGAGAGATCAAGGAATCTGCCTGTTGTTCCGATATCTGAGATAGCTTTGCTCAAGCCAGTACAATGATACTCTATCCGAGAAATGCACTAGGCAATCTGAAGAATAAAGCAACTCATAGAAACCTCAAAATATGTTTAATATTTCACCCATATTATGGGTAGTTGTCCCTGTAGAGTGTCTTTTAATTTAAGAGCAGTGGCTGCCTCACATTGGTTCTAAGATGGCTGACCAAATACTTTGCTCCCTCTCCCCAATTGAAACTTTTGTCTCAACAATAAAGTCCATGTTCAATTTTTTGGTCAATATAGTTCTGCAATTCAGCTTTCACAACCAATAATTTAGAGTGAACAGTATGCTCTTCTTTGGCCAAAGTCACTTGGAGATTTTACCTCTTCATATAATTCAGTCATTCTTTTCCCCACTCTTCTTGTTTTGCAGAGGCATAAGAAATCAGTTTACCTCAGATATCCACCTTTAATGCATCCCAAAGTATACTTGCTGAGATTTCACCTGTATTATTACATTCCAAAAAAGTCTGGACCTGACTTACTATGTCTTTAATTAAAGATTGGTCCATTAAATAGGCTAGATGAAGTCACCAAAATGCACAACACAACTCTTTAATATGGCCTATGGTGAGCAGAACTGGAGAGTGATCTGATAAATGAAGTGGACCCAATTCTACCTGCAGTACGCCCCCTAAATGTTCAGTTGTAGTAAAGAAATAATTGAGCCTCACTGAACTGCCATGTCTAGTCAAAAAATGTGTAATGGCAGACTCCACAGGGTGGAGACAACGCCAGTTGTCTACCAATCCCAGATGCTGGAATGCACATTTAACATATTTAGACAAACTGGAATGCTGATAAGATTGAGGATTAGAGGGGATTAGCGGGGTACCACAGGGATCGGTGCTGGGACCAGTCCTGTTCAACATTTTCATCAGTGACATTGCGCAGGACCTAGAATCAAATCAGCTTTCTGCTGATGGCAATAATGGAGATATCCATACCTTTTAACTGGACTAGTCACAGCATTGACATTATAGGATAAAATCCTAAGATTGTGAGCTATAACTTCCACCATTAGGATAACAAACGTGCCAAAAAAAAATACCCAAATAGCTGGAAGTGTAACCAAAAAAGGAAAAAAAAGCCCAGCAATCCCCAGAAACCCCAAACTAATAGAACAGAATTTGCCCCATCCATATTCATTCAAAACTCTTCCCCATCCCCAGATTTTCAAAGAGAAAAGAAACAAGATCTGAGCAAACACTGTATGTGTCCTTATAAACTGTTACATTCTAGTCAGGGCCAATTATAACATTTAATAAGGAAGGTAGTTTGCATCTCTACAAAGGAAAAAAACAACACTTAGAATAGAAATTAAACATTCTCCAGTATCAAATGAGGAGAGCAATATAGCTCATAATAATTAATTACCTTGCTAGGATTTAAGAAAAATATGGAAACCAACTATAATTTAATTGTTGCCCTTATATCCAAAGAAATAAGGCATAAGGGAGCAATACAGATGAGTATGAATAGGTAAGCCATTGACAGAGTACAGCCCTATGGCACATTCATAAGATAGAAAAAATGGGCAGACTGGATGGGCCTTGCGGTCCTTATTTGCCATCAACTTCTGTGTTTCTATGAAACATATATGCATACCAATGAACAATTGAATAGGCTCTATGATAAAATATATTTTTCAGCAAAAATACTATCCATGAATACTTCCCCTTGATATCCTCCTACCAAACTAAAAAATGGAGTCCATAAGAAATATTATATTATAGTAAATCATAAATTGAGCATTTTAAATGTTAGAACTAGAAAACTAAGTCCTTGAGGCCAACTAACCACAGCTACATCATAATCCAAATTTGTTTAAGTACCAATAACTAAAATCCTTAAATAACTAAAATATTTCCCCAAACTGAAAAATCACTTTGTTTCAGGAATAACAATAAAATCAAAGAAAAACAATTCTGCACTGACCTATAAACCAAATAACCATTACTAATTACTAAGCTTCAACTGAACCCTACTAATTTACTCATCAAAAATAGTTTAAGCGATGAGATATATCCTTCCTGAGAGTTACCTAACTGAACAGAAAATACAAACCTAGTACAACAGGGAGAAAAAGGATGGTACTCAATACCCCCAGGATTAAAATGAACCAAACAAAAATTGTGGTCCAGAAGCAGGCCATCTACCCAAATTTCCAGCATGGCCCATCAAATTATTTTACAAACCAAGTCAGTAATTGAGCAAAAACACCCCCCAATAACAAATCTTAAACCCCCTCACCCTATCCTAAAACTATCTATACATCCCCCTCTGATGAAGCACTAGATCTCACAAATTGAAGGACTAATTGAGTTTTTAAATATATCCCTTGGTTAACCCCCCCATATTTTATTTAGAAGTGGCATTATCCTAACCAGTGGGTTATTCCACTAAACCAACCAAATGCTATTAGGAATCATTCTCCCCTTCCCTCTTAAATTACAAAGCAAATTTACTCTAATCAAGGGAGGAGATTATTTAAAGTGTCCACCCTCCCCATTGGAATAACAAACTGTCCCACAGAAATACCCAGTCCTAATACTGGATAATTGCCTGCTAGAGGGAGACAAAATTTAACCTATCTAATTTTATATCATCTGATTCCCAATCATTCAACCCAGTGCAGATACGTCTACCTTACCTCTCATGTACTTGATGTCTGAACAAGTTTAAAGTATCTTCATCTATTTTCCACACCTGGACTGTAACCTAAGATAGGAACACACAAAAGTAATTTTAAAATACTGTCTGTCCCGTGGTGCTCCTTAGAATATTGTCGGACATGCACCAACAAGATTACTAAACAAAAAGGCATCAGACAACTGATCTACCCAGAAGGCACCCCATTACCCAAAATCATAAGAAAGAAGTCTTTTCAAAACTGGATCCACCCTCACCCCGCAACATGCACCCCAAGATTTCAAATATTACCGTTTCATAGGTTCAGGTGGAAGAAGCATCATCAAAATTAAAGTCTACTACTTCAGTACCATAGATTTTGCTAACCTGAAAAATAAAATACAGGGGCCACAGAGAAAGAGAGCCCCAAAAATAAATTAAAAACAAAAGGGAACACACAATTTATAATGCCAGAGAAGTATACAGAAAAGAAAAAACAGGCTAAGGGGAAAAAAGAACAGAGGCAAAACAAAGAAAATAGAGATGGGAGACAGGAAAGAAAAAAAGCTTAGAGAGCAAAATTACAAGACTCAAAAAGCCAAATGGGTATTTCCCACCAGTAGAAGGATGACCTATCCGGCTTAGCAGTGTCCTAAGGAAAAAAATCTATTATATTGTAGGAGAAAGAAACTGCTAGTCATTTTCATCCTCTCAGTGAAGATGAAGGAGACTCAAAGGTCCATTAAGGCAGGCAACACCAATGCAGGTCTTTCAGGCATTTCAAGTCAAATTCTCTTGCCGGTAAGCCTGCAACATTGCACAAATCTCTTGAAGTGATGCTTCTAGTCTCCTCTTTTTTGCTAGAAGGTGAAGCACAAGACCACTTGTCTTTCTGGAGAGACCTCTTATCTCTCGCCTCTGCAGTATCCATTAATTCCTTGGCTGGTAAAAGCTTCCTTGATGCTACCTCCTGCTCTGCTGCCTTGAAGTCCTCAAAGGTGCCCTCTGAAAAATGGATTTTCAACCTCACCAGATAAGGTGTTGAGAACTTGATCTTGTTGACACTGAGGACTCTAGAAGTGGCATTGCCCTGGGCTTCACCATACGAATTGGTGAATAATCATTATCAAAGAAAATACAGGCACCTTTATAGGTTAATGAGCTACTATGCCATGCACAAATCAAGATCTCCTGCTTACGTTGCATAATTGTAAAATCACACTAAATTAATCTTGGGCGCTGTTCCAAACATTGTGGGGTTTGGGGATAGGGTTCTATGGGCTCTCTCCATCTGTAGGGGAATCAAGTCTGTAACTTTCAATATTGAAGCAAGGAATGTTTGTGGAATGAACCCCCCGAGCCCTTCTGCTCCCCGCTGAATCCCATAAATCTGCAAGTTGTTTAGTCTAGAATGGTTCTCTAGGTCCTCACAGTGATCAATAATTTGATTGAATATCTTGCAGTACCTGACCCAGCACTCTCTCCACCCAGTTGAGCCTAGAGTCCAAATAGCTGGCATACAATATTAAACAACTTTGCATTCAAAATTTTTAATAGAGGACTGGAGCTCCTCATAAACATTACAGGTCTTGAGCAGGAATTACTTCAATTTTTGAGGATCTCTAAAATATTGGGGTCAGAGGGAGATGAAGCCAAACCCAAAGCTCTTTCCTCAGTCATTATTTCTAGAACATTCCATGAAGTTGATGCAGACACCAATTGTGAAAGCAGAGAGGCTGAGGGGGTTAGTGATTTTTCTTTTCGTGTCTTGCCCATAAAAATGAAGAACACTTCTTACAAATTGTATTGAGCAAAAATGAATTTGTTAGCTGTAGAGAGGCTTTGAAAGATGGCTATGCATGGAGTAAACTCCTTAGGCTGCCATACCCATGGAACGTAGAACTGGAAGTTGATGGGACCCTTCTTTACTCATTTTTTAGGATGTATTTACCCAGGATAGCCAAGTTGAAAGGCATGTTACGTTTTCAGAAGGCTCTGGCTTTTTCAATACATACTTCCCAGGATAGAGCAGCATAGATGCAGTTCAGTGGGTGCTCTTTTGTCTCTGTTATAATGGGGCCCCGCTTTTACACATTTTTACTATATATTTACACAAAGATAGACTAGATGGGATGCAATATCTCTTTTTCAGTGGTGTCCTGCTTTTACACATTTTCAGATTATATTTATCTAGGACAGGCCATCTGAGAGGCAAGGCCTAATTTTCAATAGGTGTACACATTTTGACCCCAGATTTTCAACATAATCTTTTTATGGCCTGACGTTATGATCAAGACAGGTGGAATTTTCAAATACCATCTGAAATGTGATTTTGCAGTGTGACTGTGAAAAGATGTTTTGAGGGATTTGAAAATGACACCTGCCATGTTCTTGAAGTAGGGTAACACAAGGGATATGGTGAACATTAGGTGCCAAAATCTGTAAAACTAAAGTTATGAGTAGATGTTGGAACAATACATTTCTTTCATAACTTAGTTTATTTCACATGTTGACAAAGTCTTTTTGTGATCTCATGTTATGATGAAGACAGGTGGAATTTTTTTAAATGCTGTCTGAAAGGTGGTCTTATAGAGGGACTGCAAAAATATGTTTCAAAGAGGAACTGAAAAATGACACTTGTCATGTGATCAGGTAGGGTGACTAAGGTCTATGTGCACATTTGGGGCCAAAATCTGCAAAAATCACAAAGTTATGAATACACATTGAACAAAAATTCAGCATTTCCTCATAGCTTTGCTGTTTTTGACATATTGACCTCGAATTTTCAGCAGTCTTTTTATGACCCCATGTTATGATCATGGCAGGTGGAATTTTTTAAATTCTGTTAGAAATGTGACTTTGTGGAGCAAATTTGAAAACATGTTTAGGGGAGTTTTGAAAAATAACACCGGTCATGTTCATGATGTGAGGTAACAAAAGGGCTATGTTGAAAACAGGGTGCCAAAATCTGCACACATAACAATGTTATTAGTAAACATTGAAAGAAATTGATGTTTCTGCATAATTTCATTGTTTTGTGATATTTTGACCCCACATTTTCAACATAGTAGTTTTATAACCCCTCCTTCTGAACAAGATAGGTGTCATTTATAAAATACTAGCCCAAGTATCATTTTACACTACAAGTGTGAAAACTCATTTTGGCCAGGATTTGAAAAATGACACCTGTCACGTTTATGAGGCGGTGCGAAAAAATGGCTGTGTTGAAAATTTGGAATCAAAACACTGAAAATTACCAAAGTTATAAACAAGCATTGAACAATTTCAATTCATCTTCAGTGTTGTTTTTTAATATTTTGATCCCAATTTTCAACGTAATCTTCTCATGACCCCACCTCATGAACCTAGTAGTGAAAAGTTTCAAATCCTGCCAGACAGGGTGATTTCTTGGAATGACTACAAATCAACTTTTGGGACAGATTGAAAATGTCACCAACCCTGTAGGCCATGTTGAATTTTTTCTTGAGGGCAGGATGAAAATGACCACGTTATGAGTACAAGTTCAAAACATATTGAAATACATTAATGTGCTTATCTAAGTTCCTCAGTTCCCAGTCTCACATTGAAGACCAGAGGTGTCTTCCTGGTCCAGAGAGGTTTACAGTGTTGAACCCCAAGGAGGTACTGTAAGTAAGTGGTGAAGTGTAGGTGGTGAGTGCTGAGTGAGGGGAAGGTAGGAGAGGTAAAAGTGGTGAGGGGATGGCAGTGGCAACAGACATCAATAGACCATTTTCTTTTTACAGGGTTTAAAAAATAAACAAGTCATTAAGGGACAGTTTTCTTTATTTCAGGTACCAACACTGAGGATTGGGCACCCCAGGGTTGGTTTTATCTTTAAGGGGCATGGGAAGCACTGGGGAGGTGGGAGGGATATTTAGCAGCGGGTGAGATTTAGAAATGAGGCATGGAAGCAATGGGGAGGTGGGTGGGACATTTGGCAGAGAATGGGATATTGAAAAGGGGCATGGGAAGAAATGAGGTGGTGGGAGGAATATTTGGTAGAGGATCGCATTGCTTTTACCATTAGTGAAGGAGGATGAAAGCAGGCTGCTAATGACACTGCTCAGCTGGCTTCTTGGAGGTGTCATGCAGATGAAAGGATTGAGCTGCTTTGTGTTGGAGCAGCTCCTTCCTTTCAAATACATGATGTTTCCTCCCAGCAAGACAGGGAACAGTCTCATGATCAGTCTTGCTGATCACTGGGCTGTCAGTGTCAAGCCCACTGTAGAGTGAGCTGCTTTGGACCCAACAGTGGCACTCCTCTGAAATACCTTTCTCATAAAAAGATGTTAGCTTGCACACCAGCAGCAAGCAAACATAAAAATAGCTGGACAAGGAAACTTCAATGTACTCTACATTGAAACTAATGATAGTAATGCAGCCTCAATTTAATTTTGGGACGTATATAAAGTTTCACTAGGGAAATTATTGGTTGCCTTTACTAAAAAAAACAAGAGGAAAAAAGTCTTTAAAGAACAACTACTTAAACAATTACAAAGGGAAATAAAGCAGTCCCACTGAAACAAACAAGAAGTGATATGTCAAATGATTAAAACAAAATATGAAATCAATAAATCTGAATTTGCCTTATTTCATACAAAACAAGACTTTATGGAATCTGGAGAAAAGGCTGTAAAACTGCTTGAATACTAACTTAAAAAAATAAAAACATGATGCATGGGGTACAAAAACAAGACAAATGCGTCAGGGAATACTATACAAAATTATACAAATTTCATGGGAAAATTTACCAAACAGCAATATAAGATTTCCTTATCTCAGCTAATATTCATAAATTAACAGAAAAAGAAAATTATCGTGAATGTTCCCCAGGAAAAACATCTAGGCCTGATGGTCTCCCAGGTGACTTCTACAAACATGCTAACACAGTCATATCCAAATACTTAATTAAGGTATATCAAAAAGTCCCAACAAAGAACAAACTAGAGGGGTCCTTTAATAACGCTTTCATATGTCATGTTAAGGATCTAATAGAATATTCAAACTATGGCCCAATATCACTCTTTAATTTTGACTATAAAATCTTAATGAAATTGTTGGCAGACTCCTGGGCATAATTCAAAACCTAATTACTAAAGAATAAGTGGGATTTATGAGAAGATGCCACTCAGCAGACAATCTTAAATGCCTATTCTGTTTTATGGTCAGCTAACAGACAATCAACTCCATCCAGAGCTCTCTCATTAGACATAGGAAAGGTTGCTGATACCCTAGAATGGGTATATTTGTAATATGTCTCAGAATTCTATAATTTGGTCCAGTTTTTAAACAATGGTGTCAATCATACATAGTACCCCTAAAGTAGCAATCATTACAAATGGCAAAATATTAGAGGTGTTTCAGCTATATAGAGGCACTAGACAAGGCTGCCCTCTGTCCCCCTTTCCTTTTTATTCTGGCAGTAGAGCCATTGGTAAAGAACATAACCAATACATTTAGACTTGGGCTACCTGCTAGGTAGCCTGGTTGGGCAGTGTGGGTATCATCTATTTTTGGCCGGATAAGGAAGTTTGGGTAATGCACTACCCTACCCAACATAACAGTGTAATTCTTGCAGCAGACTTGGAGCACATGACACTGGGCTAACACCTGACTGGTCAGTGTTGTGTGTGCTTCATTTTCTGTGTAGAACCCAGACGGCAGCAATCTGTCTGTGTGCACTATAGTGTGTGGAAGCAGCTCTGTGTGGATGCTTGCTCTGCAGCACAAATCACCAACTCGTTGATTGAAAAAGATAAAACTGTTTTTATTTTACTGAACCCATACTTTGTTAAGGGCAAAGGAACAGGAGAAATAGTAGGGACTGAGAAACAATCTTAGCCAGGGGAGGGGGACAGACCAGTCTCAGTTGTGGAGCTGGTGCTGGGACTGGGGAGAGAACAGACAAGGCAGGTGGGGGAAAAGATATAAAGACGTAAAAGTTGAAAACAAAAGGTTTATTTTTAACTAGTTAATTAACCTACACTACAAGGAGCAAAGGGACAAGAACAATAGTGGGACTGAGAAATTATCTCAGCCAGGGAAGGGAGGTCAGACCAACCTCATTTGTGGAGGTGGTGCTGGGGACTAGGGACTGGGGAGAGAACAGAGGAAGAAGGTGGGGAAAGACATAGACAAAAACAGAAAGCACTGGGTAGCTGGTTTGAAATTAAAGTATGCACTGTTTGTTGGGTGCCCCTGAACCCCTGTCATTTTATTACTGTGACATCTGTCTGTCTGTGCAGCATAATGAAAGCCTTTTATGACTGTTTAATACTGTTTGTTAGGTGCCCCTGAGCCCCTGTCATTTTATTACTGTGACACAGCCAGTGCTACATTGTCTGTGCAGCATAGTGAAAGTCTTTTAAGGTTGTATCACACTGTTTGTTGGGTGCCCATGAGCTCATTTATCACTGTGACATAGCTGCACTGTCTGTCTCTGCAGCACAGTGAAAGCCATTTACAGCTGTATCACACTGTTTGTTAGGTGCCCTGATCCCTGTCATTTTATTACTATGACATAGCTAGTGCTACACTGTCTTCCTGAAGCATAGTGAAAGCCTTTTACAGCTGCATCACACTGTTTGTTAGGGTGCCCTGAGCCCCTGTTGTTGTATTATTTTGACATAGCTACACTGTGTGGCCCAATATTCAGAACTGCGCCTGGCAATGGAGCATGTGGTGGCACAGAGCAACTGAGTTGTGCTGGTACAATTCAGGGATATATTCAAAAGAGATGAGCCATTGTGCATCTCCTTTGAATATATCAGGTAATGTGGACCGTGGAAAAACAATGTGCTGGTGCATCCCCTCCAGACAGGGCTGAATCCCAGGAATGGGAACTGCACCAGTGCAACAATGTTACGCTGTGTGCAAATTTCTGATATTCAGCCAGCAGTATGCAAAGGGGGCCATTATACATACAAGGCACAAATGGGGCCATTAGCATGTTATTATGGCCCCATTTGCATGGGTTGTGCAGGGCTGGCCAGTGAAATGCACATGGCGCCCTGCACAGTGGGGGTCTAGTGATACCCCCCTCCCTTCCCATAGCCTGATCGTGGTAAAATCTTGCATCAAAATATCCTGGTGGTGCAGTGGTACCCCCCACCCACCCTGTAGCCCTGATTGGCCATATTATAGTATTAAAAATTCCCTGGTAGTCTAGTGGTACTCCTCCCACCTGCAACCAATCACACTATAATTCTAGTTCAAACATTCCTGGTGGTCTAGTGGTTCCCCCCACCCCACTTGTATCCCCAATCACTGTTATAATCACTGTATAAATTTCCCTGGTGGTCCAGTGGCACTCCCCACCCACACAGGACCAATGGGCTTACAGTTGCTACTGTAAGCTGTCATTTGGTGGGTAGCCGCAGTGGTATGTGGGAGGGTGTGCTGCTGCCCGCCGATGACGGGGGGACTGGGTGGGCAGGGGGTCCTGTGTGGGCGGGTGGACCACTGGACCATCAGAAAAATTTGTACAGTGATTGTACCAGTGATCAGGGATATGGGTGAGGTGAGGGGAACTACTAGACCACCAGGAATGTTCGAACTAGGATTATAGTATGATTAGGTTACAGGTGGGAAGGGGAGTACCACTAGACTACCATGGAATTTATATTACTATAATATGGCCGATTGGGGATACAAGAAGGAAGGGGGGACCACTAGACTGCCAGGAACATTATGGGTGCTTTTGCACAGTGTACTGGGGGGGGTGGCCACCCATGGCAGGCAGCTGCTGTATTGCACCTTGCAGTACAGCAGCTCACCTGTGGGTGGACACCATTTGAGATTTTTTTTAGGCTCAACTTTGCACATCATTATGCAGTGCATCTCAGGGTTGTGCCACCATATGCGCCGCACATCCTGGGTTGAATATCAGGATGTGCCACATATGCATGGGCACACACCCTGGAGATGCACTGCATGCATTATCTTTGTGCCCTGGCACATCAGGACTTGCGCTGCACAATTCTCTCTTTTGAATATTGCCCCAGGGTGCATTTCTGGGGTTGTGCTGGAGCAACTCAGTTGTGCCAGGCACAAACCCTTTGAATATCTAGGCCTGTGTCTCTGCAACATAGTGAAAACATTTTACATCTGTATCACATCTGTATCACATTGTTTGTTAGGTGCCCCTGAGCCCCTATCATTTTATTACTGTGGCGCAGCTACTCTATCTCTGCAGCATAGTGAAAGCCTTTCACAACTGTATTATACTGTTTGTTAGGTGCCTCTGAGCCCTGAAATGTACTACTGCGACATAGTTAGAAACACTGTTTGTCCAGCAGTTAGTGAAACAATATCCTTTCACGGCTGTGTCTACTATGCCTTGTACTTCCCAGTCTAACGCTACTATAAGGAGGCACATTGCTGCTGCACATACAGCTGTTAATGATATGGATAATACAAATCATAGCACTAATGAAGAGCAAAGCGACAATAATAACATCACCAGGACTGGCACTAAATGTCCTGAACCAAAAAAAGCATCTTTGCAATGAAATGATAGTAGAGTTTCAGAAAGAACTGACTGGAGTTACTCATAGAGATACTGAACATTTTGTCATATGTGCCAGGATAGTTTCAGCTGCTGAAGAAAAATACAAGGAGGAATCCTTCCCAGATATAAGCTCAGATGCTGAGGCAGTGAATGCTGATAGAGAGTGTAATGATAGTGGGGACTAGGATAGCCCAGGCTAAGTCCCACATAATGAGGACGACACTTCCAGTTCTTCTGAATCTTGTGGTGAAGAGGCCAGTAGTTTTGATAAGGGGGTTGGAGATGATGCCACTGTAAGGCATGCGAGACAAGTGCAGAAAAATAATCATATGCTAAATGTAAGAATAAGAAGATGAGCATGAATGAGAACAATTCATCTCAACAAGAAAATGGCAATGTAAGGTTTCCTCTGGGTCTCTCTAGCTGTACAAGAAATAGTGCTAGGCACAATTGCACAAAGCAAAAAAGGTAAATCTTTAGTGTGGAATTAATTTTACATTGACCCTGCAGATATCTCTCCAGTTGTATGAAGTCTATGCAAAAGAGCATCAGTTGTGGCAAACCAGAAAAGTTTGGAACATCAGTAAGGATGCGACATGCAAAGGCAAAACACCCAATTGAGTGGGACAGGACAAGGGGCAGTATGGTTGGTATGGGTGGTGGTGGTGGTGGTGATCATAGTGACATGAACTGGAAGCACAAAGTGACATTAAATCGCTTGATGTGTCCTGCAGTCTTTCCAGACAAGCAGAGATTGTTTTCTGACTTCATCAAGTACTGGAAAATCCCAAAGTAGTACTCCACATGAAAAGGCATAAAAATATATTTCCCAAAACTTCAAAAAGCTCTCAACTAACATTAAAGAAAAGTGTTGTGAGGAGATCAAAATTTACCTGCCAGCATTCAACATGCCAGCTGTGAAATAGAGTGCACCACAATTCCTGCACCCCCTCCTCTTCATGTGCCAGCATTAGTTCCACTAGACGTACATGCAGCAAACAAGGCACCATGGAAGACTCAGTTAAAACCTTTATTAAATAAAGTAAAAAGTACGAGACCACTCCAAACCCTGGACAGACAGCCTCAGCTGTTAAATAGAGCCATTGCAGAGCTGTTGGTGGATTGTCAACCCCTTTTGCTTTTGTTGCCCAAAAAGATTTCCTCCAGTTCATGAACCACATTGAACTATGGTACACCATTCCCTGTTGAACATATTTCTTGGAAAAAGCTGTTCCACAGTTTTATGTCTTTGTATATACTGAAATCATTAAGCAGTTGAAATGCTCTAAGGATAAGCAGGTTCACATAACTACAGATATATGGACCAGCAATCAAACAATTTACTGTTGCAGCTCATTTGGCAAATTTTTAGTCAGAAATTAATAATACCAACTCTATTGTAAGCAGTAGGAAGCAAGTTGTATTATGTGTCACCACTTTTGAGGAAAACCACATTGCTGTGAAGTGAGAATATTTTGCAGAAGCTGGAAAAACAATTCCAGAAATGACTTACTCTGTATTCCCTTATCTCAAGGGATGATAGTGTCAGATAATGGTGTCAAAATAATCAAAGCTGTAAGAGATGGCAACTACCAACACATGCCTTGGTTTGCACATTGTTTAAAGGTTCTCATCCGTAATTTCTTCAATGGAAAAAGAAATATTGAAAACCTGTTAGGTCTTGCTAGGAAAATATGTGGGCATTTCAATCACTCTGTGAAATCACAAAAAAATCCTAAAGGGGCTGCAAGAGGTCAAACAACTTAACACTACATACAATGAAGCAGGAAGTTCTAACCTGCTGGAATTCAACATTTTAAATGATGGAAAGGTTCCTTGGACAGAAAAAAAGCTGTACATGACTACATCATGCAGAATAAAATAGATAAATTAGACATGCTCAGTTCCAGCAGTTGGAGTCTAGTTGACTCTTTGGTCACCTTATTGGAGTCATTTGAGGCTGCCACATGTGATATCAATGTGGGCTGTGCAACTCTGAGTCAAATTCTTCCTAAAATAAGATTTCTTCACATCCTTGATGACATAAAGAAAGATTTTCAGTCAAAAGAAGACACCAACATTTTTAAGCTGGCAGATGGCTTGAATCTTGGGCTGTTGACTGATCAGAGAATAAATGCAATGTTTAAGAATGACACCTATGTGTTGGCTATGTTGCTTGAGCCCCAATTTAAGTGGAACATTGAAGCCATCCTTTCTGCAGGGGAAGACACTGAGTACTGGAGAGATCTGTTAACCAAATCTGACATTGCCCCACCAACACCATTAACTGATGTACAGCAATCAAACTCTGCCGAACCATCAGAGTGTGCCTCTGGCACAGACAATTGAAAGGCTTGCCTGTAATTATGTGGGGGAAGAGCTCCTCCCCCACAGCCTATTTAATAGATCAACTGACTTCCGCCTCTGCTTAGAACGAGTCGCACTCGCTAGTGGCACTGCTGGTGCTCAGCTGCCCTTTTCTTCGTTCATTCTGTGTCTCCCCACTCCTGTGACTCCTTGTTTGTCCTGTCTGTTGCTGTTGCTTGTCTCCCTTCCCCTGCTCCTCTCCCATTGTTGTTTCTTCGTCCTGCCCTGTTCTTCAGGATTCCTTGCCTGCTGTTTTCCTAGCTGTCCCACACCCACCTCCCTCTGCCCTGCTCCTTCTTTGTACCTATTTCAGCAGCTGTTGCTGTGCTTCTGCCATTTCCGCTCAGCTGTACTGCTCCTTCCTCAGAGCTTGGACCTTCATTTCTTCTGCTCTGCTTCCCTCCACTGCACTTGGGTGCTGCCTCCTTCGCAGAGTTCCACTCCTGCTTCACCACGCCTCCTTCATCGCTGAGTTGGTGCTCACTCTGCATTGTCAAGGTCTGTCTGCCTTGCTCTTCGCCCTGCAACCTGCATTGCCATTGCCCGTGCTCTGTTCCCCGTGGCTGTGCACCACCCTCCAAACTGGGCTCCTGTCTCTTCTCCACTGGAGACTTCTGTGCTGCTTGCCACTGCTGCACGATGTCTTGGATTCAGCCCTCATTGCCAAGTCTGCAGTCTTCACCTTCTACTTTGCATTGCTCTTGCAATATGAGGACTTGGCTAGGACTTTTGCTTTGATGTCTGCTCTGCTTACTCGTCCATTTCTGGTGGCAGCTTGACATCTTGCCTACAAGGTACTACACTCACTGAAGGCATTATTTACCATACCAGCTAGCTGTTTACATTTATTTAGTACGGCGTCAGCTGGCCAATATGGGTAACCTTTGTTTGGATACTTTTCTTTGCTACTTGGTTACTCTGCACTGCTGCATTGACCATGCATGTTTATTTGACATCCACTCAACTATAGCCTGACCTGGTTTACAGAACCTCTAGTACACTTTTAAAAAGTACTCGTTATTCATATGGGGAGTTCTACTGTGGCATTGTTCCTCTGTTACTACTGCCTTCATATGTATGCCTCCATCTATTCTATGCTGTACGGCATTGATTCAGGATTATACTACTATATATTACGCCACTTACAATTTATTCCCTACTGTGTCGCTACTCTTTCTGCATTCCAGGTGGCTGAGCAGTACCATTTTGTTATCTACTACTTATCCGCACCCTGCATCATTCCATGGGGCTGAAGATTCTTCACTATGCCATTACTACTTCTGCTTTGCATGCAGCCAGACATTGATACTACTCTATCTGCCACTTCTCTACCACCTGCCTTCTCAGAGGACCGGAGGTTCACCTCATCGCACTCCGAAGTCCTGCGCCCCTATGCACTCAGCAGTGTCATTCATCTTTATTATTCCATCATTCGTTTACTTCTATGGCCTGCCTCACCCTTCGGGCAAAAGGGGCTTCCTTACTGCTGCTCAATGCTTACATCACCCAGTTCGGGTTTGGAATTCATATTCTGCTATGCATCTGCCTGCAGTCGTGTTCACCACCTAGGAGTTCCTTTACTATGGACTCACATCTGATTTGTTCGCTGTTCATCTTCCATTATTCAGATGCTTCTGCTTTGCCATTTCAGGCCTATGCATTCCTCTGCTACTACTCCTACCAGGACTTATTTGAGATTATACAGAAGACCACTCCCATTGTGCCCTATGGCTTTGGACCTTGAAGACATGCCTTTGCCCATCCAGCTGGGAGCATTTCTGACTGCTTCCTGCTTCTCTACCTGCCTTCACCCTTCGGGCTGGGAGGTTTACCTGCTGCTCACCTGCTTCTATGATTTGCCTTCGCCCTTCGGCTGGGAACATTGCCTACTACTTGCTTGCTTCTACTACCTGCCTTCACCCATTGGGCTGACCTACTTATCATACTCATCTGCTTGCTCTGCCTTGCCTTCGCCCATTGGGCTGGGAGGATTACCTACTACTCGCCTGCTTCTCTGACCTGTCTTCGCCCTTCGGGCTGGGAGGTTCACCTTCTTCTATTCTACTTCTGCCTCACCCAGCTCGGGGCCTGGAGATTCCCCCTCTACTTTTGCCTACCTGCTCCTGCTGCCCCAGCCATGGTCTCATGGCTGCTGCTTTTTTTCAAGACATTAGTTCCTATTTCAACTTTCTCTCCCCTACCTGCCTGGTACCTATTATTTACATGACTAAGTGGCTGGTCCTCCCACTCAAACACTATCAGTCTGCCTCAGTGCTCATTCAGCAGCTTCTGGGGTTGCTCTCTTGGATATTTGTCCTGTTGCCCCAGCTGTGGAATTGCTGCTGCTTCCTTTCCAGGTCTTGGTTGGCGTCTCCTGCAGCCTTTCATTATCATGCTTGTGCTCTACAGAATTCCAGCCTGTGACGCCGCTACTTCATTGGATTCCACTTCTTCAGTTATATCCATCTCAGACTCTTCAGGTCTCGTCTGCTTTCATGCCTCGAACTTTGCATACCTTCAGTTCTTACTGTTATTCCTCGTGCAGTTGTCATGTCTCAACCTCAGACTCTTCCATGCGTTTACGTACCTCTCCAGCTGATGGATTCCTGCACACGTAGAAGGACTACTCCTTGATTTCTGCCTCACGGACATTCCTGGACCTAATTTCACTTCCCATACTGGAATCAGCCACCTCTCCTATCTCACCAGCTGTCTGTTCAGCTACGCTTCTTCAGGGACTGGCTTGCCATCCTGTTCCTTCTCATTTGCTTACATTGGTGCATCCTGCTCCTACTGCTTCGCTTCGATTGCCAGTCCAACTGACTTATTTCCTTTGGGCTAACCTAATTCTACTACTTGGATGCTTCACAACATTGCACCAGTGTCTCTGATTATCTATACAGCATGTCATTAACCCAGCTTAACTCTACAGCGGTTGCTTCATATCAATTCCTAAAGATTATTTCTTATCAGAACTGGACTCGTCACTTGATAGCCTGGCCTCAAGCCTTCTCTAATTCCTCGTACTATACAAGCCCTACTATTAGAAACCTGGAAGTTGTACTACTTCTATTTCATCCTGCCTCGTTGATGTCAAATCTTGGATGCAACTATCTTCTGGCCCCTGTATTAAGTTTGTCAGTCATCAACTCTCATATCCACCATTATTCAATTCCATGGATTATGCCCTCTATCAACTGAAGTACGGAAGATGGTTCTTCAATATATCTACTCCATTATTCTGAATTATAATGTGGATTCTGGACTCAGACTTTATTAGAAGGAAAGACATTTACAATTCAGTTTTTCTCAAGTCTGTTCATCTGGATTGAATTCTACAAATTAGAATTCAGATTTAGCTGATTAATTTAGTTTAATTAGGATCTCTCTCCTTTAGTATGCCCAGAAGGACGGGCAGGTCAGTAGCCATGGGTTCTCAGAGGTTCCCCCAAGGGAGTTTTTCCTCTCCTGAGTGCTACTGGTCACACTGTCTGGAGTTGGAGGAGGTGATCGTCTATTCTTATCATTAAGTGCTATGCACGGCTTCTTCAGCACCTCAGATACTGAACAATCGTTGATATATATTCTTTTGGTCTATAATTCTAATCAAGCCTCCTTCCTTCCTACAGGTGGGATACAGAGAAATGCCAAACCAGCAATATTATCTAATGACTCAATTCAAGCATCCAAGTACCTAAGCAAATCATTCTATGCTGGTCTCTGTATCCAACAACCATCTACATCATTCCACTATATGTTACATAAGCACTGAGCTATGAACCACACATAATAGTACACCTATCAATTCAGCGAAGGTTCTTTAAATTTGATGGACTGCATCTGACTAAGGAGGGAGTCAGTGCATTGGGGCAGAAGTTTGACATCTTTGCAGAATATTTAAACTAGTAAATGGGGAGAGGGGTGCAGCACCCCATACGTCGAATGGGAAGAACACCCCTCCCCCCTCAGCTAGTGGTCAAACAGGGATTCAGCATGTTTGCAGTTCATTTACATCACCAGGTAAGAAAAAAGGTTTGTCTCCCCATACGATGCACAGGGGTAATGCCAAACCTCACCCAACAACTAACACACCAAAATCTGGCCAATTGAAAATCATGTACACAAATGCTCACAGCCTGGGAAATAAGATCCCAGACCTGCAGGCAATAATGTCAGAGGCTAAACTGGACATAGTAGCAATTAGTGAGATGTGGTTTACCAGTAACCACACTTGGGAGACTTCAGTACCTGGCTATGTATTGTTCAGAAGAGACAGAGATGCAAAAAGGGGGGGAGGAGTGGCCCTGTATGTCAATGAAAATATCAAAGCTACAGAAATTCAGAATACACATAAGGAGCCAGAAGAACTGTGGGTCACCTGGAAACAGGAAATGGGACAGCCATAAGAACTGGGGTTGTCTACAGACCCCCCACCAGGGAGGACAAAACACTTACTGTTAGAAGATATACAAAACATGACAGCTAAAGGGAGGTTCTGATAATGGGAGACTTCAACATGCCGGATACAGATTGGTCAATACCAGCAGGAACATCTGCCAGAACTAGACACATAGTGGATTCCTGCAGGGAAGGGCCTCAAACAACTGGTACAGCAACCCACAAGAGACAGGGCTATTCTAGATCTAGTACTGACTAACAAGGAAGGGATCACAGATCTCCAGGTAGAAGGTCACCTGGGGCAGTGACCATCACATGGTATGGTTCAATTTGGCTACTACATCTAAATCATCCCATTCCAAGGCAAAAATATGGGACTTGGAGGAGCTGACTTTGATAAGATGGCCAACAGAGTTAAGCTAGCCCTGGCAAAAAGAAACACAGGTGAGGGGGTACAGGCAAAGTGGGCAAGCATTGAGGATGCAATACTTGAAGCAACATCCCATTGTGTTAGACAGAAAAGGAAGTACAAAAGAAGAAGGAAACCACTTTAGTTCTCAAATACAGTAGCAGAAAAGGTCAGAGCCAAAAGGCTGGCCTTCAGGAAATATAAGGGAACACAGCGGGATGAAGATAGGGAGGCATACCAAACTGCCCTAAGGGAAGCAGGGAAGGCAGTAAGGCAGGCAAAGTACCAAACTGAGGAAGCACTAGCACGAACAGTAAAAGAAGATGACAAGACTTTCTATAGATACATTAATGAAAGGAGAAAGTCCAGAGGGGGTATTGCTAAGCTTAATGGAGAAAAGGGAGCATGTGAGGAGGAGGACCCTGTAAAGGCATCTTTCCTAAATAGATACTTTTGCTCAGTATTTACTGAAGAGAAGGTAGGGCAGGGCCCACAGCTCAGCATCATGGACACAGGGGGAAGGGAGGTGAGCACCATTCCCTTCACAAAAGAAAGGGTCCTACAAGAGCTTGCTAAGCTCAGGGTGGATAAGGCAATGGGACCTGATGGCATACATCCCAGGGTACTTAAGGAGCTAAAGGTGGAACTAGCAAAGCCATTAGCAGGACTGTTTAGTGAGTCTCTGAGCATAGGAGAGGTCCCAGAAGACTGGAGAAGGGCTCATGTGATCCCGATCCACAAGAGTGGTAGCAGGAGGAGGGGAAACTACAGACCAGTCAGTCTTACCTCAGTAGTGTGCAAGATTATGGAGGCACCTCAAGGAAAGGATAGTGCAACACCTGGAACTATAGGGGACACAGGATCCAAGACAGCATGGGTTTACAAAGGAAGGTCCTGTCAAACTAATCTCATAGATTTCTTTGACTGGGTAACCAGAGTGGTGACCAAGGGGAGCAGTTGATGTCACCTATCTTGACTTCAGCAAAGCTTTTACACTGTTCCACATAGAAGATTGACAAATAAGCTGGGTAGGCTCGGGTGGGTCAGAAGTTGGTCAACTGGGTGGCAAACTGGTTGACGGGCAGAAAACAGAGAGTGGTGGTAAATGGTATACAGTCAGAAGAGATGCAAGTCACAAGTGGGGTACCTCAGGGATCAGTCCTGGGGCCAGTCCTCTTCAACATCTTCATTAGTGACCTTGCAGATGGACTAGAGGGTAAGGGTTGTCTGTTTGCAGATGACACCAAGATCTGCAACGAGTAGATGATCCAGATGGGGTGGGCAGAATGAGAAGAGATCTGGATAAACTAGCAAAATGGTCAGAAGAGTGGCAACTGGGATTTAATGCAAGAAGTGCAAAATCATGCACATAGGGAAGAGAAACCTGAAGCCACCTATAGGCTGGGAGGGAGTTGCTAAGTCACAAAGGAAGAAAGAGACTTGGGCATCATCATCACTGATGACCTGAAATCATCCAAGCAGACCTCTAAAGCAGTAGGTAAGTCTAGGGGGGTGTTAGGGTGTATTAGTAGGGGTATCACAAGTCATAAGAGGGAGGTAATAATCCCTCTTTACAAGACACTGGTTAGGCCCCATCAGGAGTACTGCATGCAGTATTGGAGGCCACATCTTCACAAGGACATTTACCAAATTGAGGCAGTCCAGAGAAGGGCAACCAAAATGGTGCAAGGACTGCATCAGAAGACATATGAGGACAGATTAACAGAGCTGAATATGTATACCCTTGAGCAAAGGAGGGAGAGAGGTGATATGATCGAGGCATTCAAACACCTTAAGGGCATTAACAAGGTGAAAGAGTCTAACATGTTTAAATATAAGAAAATAGCAGGACAAGAGGACAGCATGAGATTAGAGGGGGGCGATTAAGGGGAATGTGAGGAAATTCTTTTTCACAGAAAGGGTGGTGGATGCATGGAATGGCTTACCACAAGAAGTGGTGGCTATGAATACAGTGCAGGGCTTCAAACAGGCATGGGATAGGCATAAGGGAGCAATACAAATGACTATGAATAGATAGGCCACTGACAGAGCAAAGGCCTATGGCACATTTATAAGGTAGAAAAACAAATGGGCAGACTGGATGGGCCTTGCAGTCCTTATCTGCGCCAACTTCTATGTTTCTATGTTTCTATATTTCACAATCACCAGTGTCATCAGCGAGGGAAAGGACATCTACAGCTACTTTTCAGGCATCCTATATTCAGCATCAGAAAGGCAAATCACTTCTGAGTTGCCTGCAACAAGATGGACTAGTATCCTGTAAAGAAAGTTCAAGCTCAAGTTTATTGGGAAGGGATAGATCCAAGCTCATTTGCAATGAAGTCCCTTGTGCAAAACAGAGTACAGATATGCGCAACAGTGATACAAGGAATGCATGGTACAAAATACAAAATAGAGAGACATGCTATTATATAAAATAGGAACAGCAGTTCCTGAACAAGGTATATGCAGTATTTACAATATTACATTCAGCAAAGATGTCAGATGATACAATTACAAAAAAAATTGTATACCAAAATGGAGGAAAGAGATGAGACAATCAATAGGGGGTAGGATACAGATTAGAAGCAATGGCAGATATCAATAAGTAAACTTGTTAATGAAGGTTTTGAATGCTTTTAAATGTATTAAGGTATGAAGCTTTAGCATTGTTTGGTGTTTATGCCAAACAGTAGGGAGTACATAACTGATGGCAGCTTTTCCATAGCGTGTGCGGATTTTTGGTACCTCTAGAAAAATGTATGTTCTTCCTTACGGCATACGAGCTAAGGGAGTGCTGTAGAAGAGTGGCAATATAAGGAGGTAATTTGTTTTGGAGTGCTTTATATACCCAGATGTAAGTATGTGCAAGCCTCCTAGTAGCCAGGGAGGTCCAGCTTACCTCTTTTACAGGGAGCAGTGATGAGTTCTGGCTGGAGCATTGGTGATAAAACGAATTGCATGATGGTATAATGTATCTAATTTTGAAGGTAGTTGATTGCACAGGTGCTATATAAGATATCTGCATAATCCAATATTGGTAGAAAGGTGGCTTGAACTAACCACCATCTAGAGGTTGGAGAGAAAAGAGTTTTATTTCTGAAGAAGACGCCAAGCCTCAGCTTCAGTTTTAAACTAACTCCTGAAGTTGAGCAGTAAAGGATAAGTGGGAGTCAATCAGAAAACCCAGGTATTTGAACCTATCCACTACTTCAAGCGTGTCACCAAGAAGGGCAGTAATAGACAGAGGGGACAGCAGTTAAGGTGAGTACTTGAAGCATTGGGGGATCTGTGTGATAACGGTGATTGCAGAATAGTGATCGCCATTAGGGTGAATGCACACTGCTTAAAAACATTTTGGCAATGTAGTCCCCAGCGCACAACAAAAGGGCACAGGGAATTTACATTTTAAATGTTAATATAGAAGACTGCTCCCCCTTACACCCCCCTATTGAAGGATTCTGAACTCCCAGGGGGTGCATGTTGGGGGGGGACAAAAGCAAAAAAAAAAATGTCAGGCCGGGCGCAACAAAAGGTACCTGTGCCAGGCCCCGAAAATGGCACCCTGTGTTGTGCAGACCTGTACACACCATACCATGGGAACAGCTTGGAAGCTCGCTGCAGCACCACCCCTTACAATCCTTCCTGCCCCTCACTGTGCATGCTTGTTCCCCCCTTGCATGTTTAATGTAGTGACAGGATGTCACTATAGTCGAGCACCCCCCAATCCGGTCGCCCTCCCTCCCTACTCGCCGCAATGTGAGGTGCTGCTATTGAGTTGCCATTTTGATAGGCACCCAATCGTGGTCGCCCAGCTCATGGGATACCATATTGAGCGGGTGGAAGAACATTACTTTGGTTTTCTTGGCATTTAGAAGAAGTTCTGATTGGATTAAATTATCCTGCAACTGGTTAAAATCATTATTGAATCACAGAACAGACCTGTGTAATCAAAGGTTTGGAAATATGTAGCACAATATCATTGGCAAAAAGGTGGATTTTTGTAATGTACAATATTCCTGCTCAGATTGTTGATTTACAGTAAGAAAAGCAAGGGGTCCAGAATGGAGCTGGTACATCTGCCAGACTGGTAACTGTCTCCCACAGCACAATGGTCCTGGAGTATTTTGCAAACTATATTGTGACTGGTCTCGAGGAAGATCCATTACACTACTGGAAATAAAGAGAATATGACCAGATCTAGCAAATCTTGCAATAACGCACTCAGTTGTCCACCTTCAAGCATATGTTCAGAACACATATTTAGTACAGCTGGAGGAATTGTCACTGACCGCAGAACACTGCTAAATCCTGTAAATGTGAAATGGCTTACATTTCTCAAAATTAATGCTGACAATTTCACAATTGTCCCAAACACTGAATTATGCGAATCTGACCCTGAACATGAACAACAGCCTGGAAATAGTGATACTGAATATGATGACTAGGTTGTATACAAAACAAATAGAACCAGCACCACTGCCACCATGCCAGCCACATGTGCCACATTACTTTTAGTTTTCTTTTGTCAATCATCAGTTTTATATTATGTAACTTTGATGCCCACCATAAGTATAATTTCCAGAAACAGCAGCAGCCCGCTCAGCGCAACGCGCCTCTCGCATCTACTTCATCAATGCCCACCATGGTATACTTTTGAAACAGCAGCAGCCTTACTCACAGCAGCTGTGCCTGTCACCCTGCCTTAGCAATGCCCACAATGGTATAATTTTGAAAAACAGCAGCAGGTTCACTAAGAGCAGCTGTGCCTCTCATACCTGCCTCAGCAATGCCCAACTATAGGTATAACTTTTTAGAAACAACAGCAGGTTTACTCAGAGCACATGCACCTCTTGTACTTCCCTCAGCAATGCCCGCAATGTGTATAATTTTTGGAAACAGCAGCAGGATCAATCAGAGCAGCTGTGCCTCTCGTACCTGCCTAATAAATGACAGGGCTCAGGGCACCTAACAAACAGTTCAAAAATATATAGCCTAGAATCAAAAACAGTCTTTCACATTTGTGTTATGGTCAAGGTAGGGTAATAGGGTAATAGAATCAGGTAGTACCTACCCAATCTGAACCAACTACCAACTTTTTAGTAGGATATGTTTAGGGTCATTTCAGGTAGTCTGCATGTACCTTCAGGTACTATTTTGGGTCAGGTATTTCAGTACCTGCCCATGACTAAATACATTGTAAATCTATGATATAATGGTTGGAAAAATGACCAATACATTATTTGCCTTCATTGATTACCTGTTAGTCACCTTAACTCAACCCCAGTTTTGAATTAAAAGTCTGTGCCCTATATTATAAAAATCCACTTCTATATCTTGTTTCCACCTGAAATGGGACAAGTCAGAAGGCATAATGATTTCTCCATCTTTTTTTTTATTTAGTTATTTAACCAGGTGAGACACACTAAGCTGAAAACATTTTTACAGGTGCAACCCGGGAGCACAGAGAAGTTAAGTGACTTGCTCAGGGTCATGCAGTATGCAAGTGGAAGCTGTGAGATTCGAACCCAGGTCTGGTCTGCTGGATATCACCACATTTGCAGCTCAGGGCCTTAAACCACTGCGCTATACTGCCTCCCTTCTAAACCTAAACAGAAGAGAATTTCTAATTCCTTCACTGTTCCTTAGGTTGAGAAAGGAATAACGTATCTGGTCATGACTATATGTAGCTCCATTCCAAAAATTATAGAAGCAAATCTTTCTCCACTTTTGACTAACATTCAGAAAGAATTGGGAGGAAGGTCTGACTCCAAACTGAACCTTTCCCTTTAAGGGGAAAATAAATGATTATTGCACCAAAACTATTTTATATACTAAATATTCTTCCAAGTCATATAAATAACAACTGGTATAAAAAAATCAGACAACATCCTGTTAAAGTTCTTTGGGATAATAAAATGCCTAGGCTTAGTATTAACAAAATTAAGAGAACCCATGGTGGCAAGGATATCTCTGGGCCTTCCTTCTAAAACAAGCCATGATATGATTACATATAGAAATTCAACCTAATAACCTTTTGTGGACAAGTGTAGAAAAGACACTTTGCAAACCATACTCAGTATCAGATTATTTATTTCTATCATTACCCAAACACTAAAATGTCCATCCTGCTATTGCTTCCACAATCTGGCTATATAAACCTCTAATAAAATACCAAAACTTACTTCAATCTCCCCAGTCTTATACCACTATGGAATAATCCAAATTTCAGTTATAAAGGGAAACAATTTAAAGACATTGGCTGGCATAAATCAACAATCACCTGTAAGAAGGCAGAGTTCCTGTCTGGGGAGATTACTGCTGCTCAGAACCAACCGGCTCAGCTCTTCTGAACTGTGGACAGGCTGTGCAACCCATCCTGTCTGCAGGTCTGAAGTGCATTACGTTAACTGTGAGGAGTTTGTTTGATTCTTTGCGGATAAGGTGGCAGTATCAGGGATCAGTCCAGCACTCTCTATGGGGGTTGATGGTGGTCAGTGCTTGGTCCCTCACCCTCGGTTTTCTTGGATAGCTCTTGACTGACCAGAGATCATTGATGATATGAGGATTGTCCAGCATTTGTGGCCAACATGCTGTAGTTTGGATCCGGGCCCAACAAACCTGTTATTGGGGTGTATGGAATCTATCTGTCCTTGCAAAGACTGTGTGGTACTCCTTAGAGTTGTGTGAGTTTCTTGTTCCTTGAAGGAGGCAGGTGACACCACTCCTTAAGAAAGCTGCTCTGGGGGCCACATGATGCAGGGTGCGGATAGAAGCTCCTCTGTATAGCTCCAGCCTCCCAACTTAATAAAAGTGTTTTTGGAGCGTTTAACAAGCCTAAAACTCTATATTTTTATGGTCTACTGCCTTCTTAGCATCGAGTGTTCCTGTTGGGGGAATCTGAGAGAGAATGGAGACTTATATGAAACGGCGCTGCAAAAACATACCCCGCCAGTTACTCCGGAAAAGGCCCCGAAGAAATCACGGGTCTTGAGTGGAACTGATAAACCAGAGGTCACAAATCAGGGCACGGAGCAGGAGCCGCTCACGTTAAGCAGATTCTTAGAGGAATTCAAGCCCTTTCAGGAAGAAATAAAAGAAATGGCATCAGAGATGAAATCTCTATCTAGAAAGCTTGAAGGGATCTCAGTCTTAACTATGGATAATATCGCCAGGATCTCCTCTTTGGAGAAACAAGCAGAGAGGTTCAAGCAAGGGATGGCTGCTATGTGGCAGAAACTTGCACATTTTGAAGCTAAGCTGGAAGACCTTGAAGGTCGTAGTCGTAGAAATCATATTGTGATCCTAGGGCTGCCGGAGGGAGAAGAGGGTCAGAACACCATAGCATTCCCCCAGAAGTTGGTGGAGAAGATCACTGGCCCCTCGCCCATTGGGGCTAAATACATAATCGAGTGAGCCCATAGATCCCTGAGGCCGTAGCCCCCCCTAGAGCCATACCTCACCCTATAATATGCCGATTTTTGAATTACTTGGAGAGGCAGCATTTGTTGTCCAAATTTAGAGAAATTCAGGAAGTGAGATGGGAACAAGTCAAACTCAGGCTGGTGCAAGACTTGCCAGGCTCTGTCCATCTGAAACGCAAAGCATTTCATCCAGTTGTCTCTAAAATTATTGCAGCTGGTCTGAAGTTTCAGAGTGGCGATCTGCCAGGCTACAGGAAAAGTAGTCGGTACCTGGAGTTTCTTATGAGGATCCTGAGGCTGCGATTTCTGGTCTAAAGCTGTCCCTACCTGATCTTTTCAGGGATACTTTGAGAGGCCCCTGCCAGATCAAGGGAAGAGTTCTGGGTTGAAGTTATCTAGCTGCCATTTGGAGAATTCTTCGGGGACGAATATAGATAGTTGCTGAATCTCCATCCAAGCCTGTTCAGTGGGCTTAAGGGACACAATTTCTCTAAATATTTTCTGGACTTTATATGGTTGCTTACGATTTAGCTTTATCTGGGACTCTGATCTCTCTTAAAATGACTGTTTAAGTTTATCTTTTCAGGCATTGGGGAGAGTAATTTTGTAATGTTTTGGTTAGTTTCTCCCTTGCAAGCATGCGAGGGGGATTTGGTCCAGTTAAGGCCTTTGGTGTGTAACCCGTTGGGTTTTAATGCCCATCTTTTGGTGGGTTGCCTGGAGAGGCTCTCGCGGCATTCTCTCTACAGCGCCTTACTATGAACTTTCATTTCTGTACCACCAGAGGGAGCTCGAACCTCTTTGTAATAGGGCCCAATGATTTCAATGGCCCATGGGGGGTTCTGCCCTGCATAGGGCGCTAATATGAACCGGTGTGGCTGAATCCATTTGGTGGGGCCATGTGTTTCCTGTGGCAGGTGAGTCCCACATTGGAACTGGATATATTGCCTGTGGTCTGGTTTTAATAGCACTTAATCGAGGTGCGCTCCTTTCAGCAGGCAAGACTTGAGGGTTGGTAACTCTCACTAGTCCTAGCGCCCTAATTCTACTATACAGTGTTACTCCCACGGGTCATCTGGAGTAAATCACCTGTAGACCTTATATATGGTTACTGTTACTTAGGTCATTTACCTCCTGTTGTTTTCATGTAGGAGGGCTCAAAGATCTCTCTTCTCTTTTTTTTTTCTCTCAGGGTTTAGGTGGGTAATGTCGGGGGCTGGGGGAGAAAGAAACGGTAAGCTGTTGAACGTTGTTAGTGACAGTTGGGGAGGGGAGGTGGGGCAGAAGGCAATAGTTTGGGTTTATTAATGCTAGTTTGTGATTGGATGTTACTTGAGGGTGGTGGAAGGGTTGGTTTGGGCAGAATTGGGAGGGTTTGGGGTGGAGGATGGCACAGCAGTTTTAGTGGAACAGGGTTCGTGGATCATAATAGTAGTAGCTGTCAAAGGTTAACCTCGGGATTGTTTTGTCAACAAAGATGGCTAGTAGTATTAACCTAGCTACGTGGAATGTGAAGGGGTTAGGAGAAACCTAAGACATCAAGTGCTCAAACACCTGAGTTTGCTCCGTGCGCAGATTACATTTTTACAAGAATCTCACCTGCTAGATACTGAGGCACTACAACTCAGGAGACAACAGGTGGGCAGGTCTTTAATGCCTCTGGCTCAACCAGTAGTTGTGGTGTCATGATGCTGGTTAATAGAGATGTTCCATTTATTCCCACTCAGGTTTTGGGGATTCAGAGGGAAAGTATGTTCTAGTTCAGGGTACCCTTTGGGCCATGCCACTCTTGCTTGGCAGCATTTACGGACCAAATGGACGATCCCACCTTTTTCGCAAAAATTTACTTCCATTATTCTCCCTCATTCCTATTCCCATTATCATGGGGGACTTTAATCTGGTTTTGGACCCTAACATAGACAGGTCTGGGAAAGTGTCGAGGGACTGTCCCCAGGACAAAGAGCTTTCAAGGAATTACTGGATTAATGCAGTCTGTGTGACATATGGTGAGTTTTGCATCCCAATTCCAGGGAATTTACTTTTAGTTCACCAGTGCACAGCTCGCAGTCTTGCACTGATTACCTTCTGGTCTCTCATGAGCTCTTGCTGGGTGTGTCATCTGCCTCGATTCAACCAGGCCCTGTATCCAGTCATTCTCTGGTGTTATGTAATCTGGCTTTTTCTAATGTTCCCAAGAAAGAGACCCAATGAAAACTAAATGAGTGGCTATTGAAGGAGGAGAAATACTGTCGTCTAGTGAAAGATCAGATTGATTTCTTTTTCTCTACCAACCCATCAGAAAGTGCTATGCCGGACATTATGTGGGGAGCTTTTAAGGCTTATATTAGGGGTATTCTCATTAGTTTGGCTACAAAGAGGAAGAGGGCTCAGGAAGCAGAGTTATTATTATTATTGTCTCAAATTCAGGAACTAGAATCTAGACAGCTAAACAATATTTCTAAGGAGGAGAGGCAGAAATTATTAGTAGTTAAAGATAGATATTTAGAATTATTAAGGGAGAAAGTGGAGTTGGCTATTATTCGTACCAAAGCAAGTTTCACGGATCAAGGAGAAAAAGCGGGGCACCTGTTAGCCTTACATTTAAAACAGCAGGAGACTGCAAGGTTTATACCTCCTATTAGGGCACAAGCAGATGGATCCTTGAGAGTATCCCCTTCAGAGATTGTGCAGGAATTTGCTACTTATTATGAGCAGCTATATAGGGATATGGATAGCCCTCTTCCCATAGAGGATTTGGAAGAGTACCTTAGGGATTCTAGCATGCCTTCCTTGGCAAATTCCACCCCCAAATTTTTATCCTCTCCTCTATCGCAGGAGGAAATCTCGGCTGTTATAATGGCCCTGCTCTCGGATAAAGCTCCAGGACTGGATGGGTTCTCCACTTTATTTCATAAAGTTTTCAGGGAGCAATTATTGCCTGTTCTCCCCCGGCTCTACCTTCACATTCTCTCCGGGGCTGCAGTAGACACTCACTTGTTTGAAGCCTTAATAGTCCTATTACCCAAGCAAGATAAAGACCTCGAACTGATTCAGAGTTACAGGCCAATATCCCTATTGAATCAGGATGTCAAAATTCTTTCAAAGATATTAGCGGATAGGCTAACCCTAGTTCTCCCAGATCTAATTGGTATGTCTCAGGTTGGGTTTATGAGGGACGTTCATCCTCAGACCATTTACGTACCCTCTCACCGTCTTCTCGGATTCCAGGGACACCACCTTCCCACGGGTTTGGTCTCCTGGACGCTGAGAAGGCATTTGACTAGTAAACTGGAATTACTTATTCCAAGTTCTCAGAGCTTTTGGATTTCCTGCCATTTTTATAGGCTGGATAAGGCTGCTATCGGTCTCCTCTTGCTTGGTTTACTTGGTTTACTTGGTTAGTTGGAAAAAGAAGGCAGTTGCCTATAAATATTGTCCTCCACATAAGTGGATCAATGAAGATGACCCTGTTCGATCAGCCAATTATCCAGTTTAGATTTGAAAATCAAAAAGAGGGAGACACTACAATATCCTGGGGAGAGTATTCCAAGTCTCGAGTTCTTATTGAAAAAGTTTTGTCTATTACTGGTTTTACATTTTGCAATATTAAGCTGTCTATTGTTAAGTCGGGGCCCAGTTTTCCTAGTCGCAAACGAAATACCACATTGTTTCATTAAAGTAGGGTTTGGATAATCTTGAAAAGTTGAAGTAGATCGCCTGTTCTTCTTAATTTAAGTGAGTGCAGCCCTGTTTTATGAAGCCTCATGATCATAATCTTCGTGAGCTAGGTGTGGAATAGATTTTGTGACTTTTCTTGAATCTTCTCTAACCTCACTACATCGCCATGAAGATATGGGCTCCAAAATGGAGAACCATAATCCATATATGGTCTAATGTGATCTATAAAGTGGGATGATACATTGCTCAGTTCTAGAAATGAAAATATTTTTATTCTACGAAAAGTGAGTTTGCCTGATTTGCAATTTTATTACAGTGAGAAACTTGAGACAACTTGTTATTTACTAAGATCCCAAAGTCTTTTCAAAACAAGAGGTTTTGATGATAGAGTTATTCAATGAATATTCTTGTTGAGGGTTATTTCTACCAAAGTGCAAACGGCACATTTGGATGTGTTAAACTCCATTTTATTTGTACGCGCCCATTGCTCAATTTTTGAAAGGTCATTGATTAAAGTTTGTCTGTTCTTAACATTATTTACTGCTCCACCGAGTTTAGTATCATCAGCAAATTTAATCAGTAGATTTGTCGACTGGATTACCATATCGCTGATAAAAATATTAAACAAAGTTGGACCCAAACTGACCCTGCAGCACCCCACTTGTCACATAGCCACAATCAGACAGATAGCCATTAACCCACCCTCTGCGATCTGCCAGTCAGCCAGTTTTTATCCATAATACAATATTTGTTGAAAACCTAATTTGAATAGTTTAGAAATAAGTGTATTATGAGACACTTTATCAAAGGCCTTGCTAAAGTCTAATAGAATAACATCAGAGGGATATTTAAATCAAGGTTAAGACTAATAAAATTGTAAAATGGTAATAAATTAGTAGTGCATGAAAGACCTGTTCTAAATCCATGTTGTGTATCATCTGTAAGGTTATGGATACTATTTCCTTCTCCAGTAATGATTTGATTACTCTTTCAAGCAATTTACAGGGAATGGAAGTTAGGCTTATAGGACGATAGTTATTTACTAAGGAATAGGAACCTTGTTTGTGAATAGGGGTCACTATAGCCGTACGCCAGTCAGCAGGGACTTCAGATACACATAGAGATTTATTAAAGATAATTGATAAGGGGAGAGTAATTTTATCTATAGTACCTAAAAGGAATTTTGGATGAATACCATCTGGTCCCGGACTGGTAGTTTTCTTGAGAGATAACAATAAATTATAGATGTCATTTTGTTGGACAAATTTCACATTACCAAATATAGGTGAAATAATTGTAGTGGATTGTAAGGGATCGTTGATAAAGACTGAGGTAAAATAAGTGTTTAAAGTAGAGGCTATAACAGAATCGGAGTTTATTAATTTATTCTCGAAATTAAGGGGGCCAATTTTTTTATGGTTTCCTTTCTTACTATTTAAGTAGGCGTGTAGGGATTTATAGTGATCCTTGGTGTGTGCTATAATGAAATTCTAAGTTTCTTTTTGCTAATACCATTGATTTTTGAGTACTCTTACTGATTCTCTATATTGTAGAAGTAACTTATTATTATTACTCAAGAGTAATTATTATTTTCAGACGCAAACAATGTATGCTTACGTCGAATTTGTTTTTTTATAGAGGAATTAAACCATAATGGTATTTTTCCTTTACGATTATAAGTACATTTGTTAGGGACATATTTCTGCTCAGCTGTGAATATCTGTGATTTAAAAAAATCCCATGACTCAAAGGTGTTGAGGGGTGCTAAGACATTTCCCCAGTCCATACTATCTAAATAAGTATTTATTTTGTCAAAATCAGCCCTATCATAATGTTTAATTGTTTTATTTATGGGTGGCATCTGGCAAGAAACAAATAAGGAAAGGAATATGGATTTATGATCACTGTTACCCAAGGGATCTGATAGATATAAGTTACTAACTGGAATATCATGACTGGTTAAGACTAAGTCCAAAATGTTGTTACCCCTCGTGGGTTCTTTAACAAGTTGAAACAAACCCAGATCGATTATAGTAGTAAGAAAATTTTTTTCAATAGTAGTGGAACCCAGAAGTGTGTCCCAGTTAATTTTAGGAAAATTGAAGTATCCTAAAAGGAGAACTGACCCCTTACTAGAGAACTGAATTATGTCTTCTAGTAGTTTAGTATTCTGAAAACTATCAAGTGAGGGGGCACGGTAACAAGTACCTACCAAAATTTGGGGGATGCCTAAGGGTTGGATATAGACCAAGACACTCTCAGTGTTGTGTTCAATAGGAGATTGGAATGATGGAATATTGTCTTTGACATAGATACTGACTCCACCACCAGACTTGGTGTCTGGTCTATTTTTAAAATAATGTTTAAACCCAGTTATCTCAGCAGAACAATTTTTACAAGAATTACCCCATGTTTCAGTAACTGCAATAATTGATAGGTCCAAGAGATATGCTTTAATTTCCAATTCAGCTATTTTAACAGCATTCAAGGATCGTGCATTTAAGGATAGGATGTTTAAGTGAGATTTTAGTGGTATAGACCCCTTGTCAAGAGTTTGAAAGTGTTTTCCAAGCTCCCCCTTACCTAATAGTTTAAATGGGAGTTTATGTATGAAACAATTTTCTTCCCAAGTATGGTACTACCTCTTCTACTGAGGTGAAGACCATCCCAGCAGAAGAGAAAAGGGTTTTGATGGTACTCCTCCCAGTGGGTTAAGCACGAAAAACCTTGTCTTAGGCACAACTTTCTCAGCCATTCATTTATGGCTTTGATTTTAGAATTAACAAAATCACTTGCTCTTGGGATAGGTAAGATTTTGGAAAGACAAATATCACAACCCCTGTCTACCAATAGGTTGCAGAGGGAAACAAAATCCTGTTTTATATCTTGCTGAGATTTCTTGGTGATATCATTTGTTCCCACATGGACTATAACCAAAGGGTTTTCTCCTGCAGATTTTAGAATTGCTTTAAGCATAAAGGTAATATCGGAGATCTTTGCACCCCGATAACTTAGACTTGAACGATGTTCCTTGTCGGGGTTACAGACTGTCCGATCTATATACTTAGTAATAGAGTCTCCAAGTATGAAAATTTCCTTCTGGTTTATCATTGTGCCTAAGGGAGGGGAAGAGTGAGGAGGGGGATGTAGTATGACAGTGTCCAATAGAATAGTTGAGGCTTTAAGACCTGTTGGACTATACACAGTAGGTCCGCTAGATTTCGGACTAGTTTTTATAGGGTCTTCAGTAAGATTGGACAGAAGCTCAAACGAGTTATGTGTAGGTACATCAAATAAAGTCAAGGAGGTTAAGATATTTGATACTGCATTTAGTTTAACACTAGGTTTTTTAGACCGAAGATTAATCCTACTAGTTGCCGTCTGATGGTCAGATAAAATCATAGGAGTTGAAGTGGAGGAAGGTTGCCCATGAGTTGATTCATAAGTGGCGTTAGAGTTAGGCTTCGTGTCTACACCCTCACCTAATGTTGTAGTAGGTTCAAGAACACTTTCTACCATATTTACTGTAAGCGAGGTATTAGCCTCAACTAATATTGACATTTGGTCAATACAGTCTTCCAGGGCTTTAATTTCAGATTTAGCACATGGTTTAGGTTGGAGTCTCACAATTTCATTTTTCAAGTCAGTTACTAGTATACACTTGTCATCTAAAGTCAGCTATGTGCTTACCTAAGGCATACATCTTGCAAGAAGTGCAATATTTATTAGCCTTTTCATTCTTGCAGTTATACTCACTGTAATACGCACAGAACTTAATTATTGAACGCTTAATGTGTTACCTTAATGTCCCCTTGTCCACGATGGACACGAGTAGACACTCAAGAAGACGCCAAGATACCTCTGCGCTGCCTCCCACAAGCAGCCTCAAGACACGCTTCCCGGCCGCAAGAGCGGTTGTTAAAGGTCCGAAACCGGAAGTGCAATTCCGCCTTAAGCCTGCCTCGCTAGAGCCCCAGCAGTATTAAAATGTCAGATAAGCCTTTAAAAGGCTAGCTAAAGTATATTTAAGCACAAACTTGAGGTGGAGCAGCCCAGGAGTTAGAAACACACTCGGCTGATAAGTGTAATTGGGGGTCAGAAGGAGTGCAGGACAAAACCTCCAATACCCCACAATCCCCTGCAAGCAGTCACAGAATCACTGCTTGTAGAGAAAATTTCTGAGTTTGAAATAGATAAACAAAGCAGAACACAGCAGTAAAATTCAAAGGCAATCACAATAAGGTTTATAATTTGTATAAAACCTCTCTCCAGAGGTAGGCAACTGAATCAATAGTTATCTGGGTGCCTCGCTCGCAAGAGCGGCTGTTAAAAAGGTCCGAAACCGGAAGTGCAATTCCGCCCTGCTTCCGGTTTCGCTAGAGCCCCAGCAGTATTAAAAAAATGTCAGATAAGCCTTTAAAAAGGCTAGCTAAAGTATATTTAAGCACAAACTTGAGTGTGTGAGCAGCCCAGGAGTTAGAAACACACTCGGCTGATAAGTGTAATTGGGGGGGGTCAGAAGGAGTGCAGGACAAAACCTCCAATACTCACAATCCCTGCAAGCAGTTACAGAATCACTGCTGCATAGAGAAAGTACCCTGAGTTTGAAATAGATAAACAAAGCAGAACACAGCAGTAAAATTCAAAGGCAATCACAATAAGGTTTATAAATTTGTATAAAACCTCTCCAGAGGTAGGCAACTGAATCAATAGTTATCTGGGTGCCTCGCTCGCAAGAGAGGCTGTTAAAAAGGTCCAAAACCGGAAGTGCAATTCCGCCCTGCTTCCGGTTTTGCTAGAGCCCCAGCAGTATTAAAACATCAGATAAGCCTTTAAAAAGGCTATCTAAAGTATATTTAAGCACAAACTTGAGTGTGTGAGCAGCCCAGGAGTTAGAAACACACTCGGCTGATAAGTGTAATTGGGGGGGGTCAGAAGGAGTGCAGGACAAAACCTCCAATACCCCACAATCCCCTGCAAGCAGTCACAGAATCACTGCTGCATAGAGAAAAATACCCCTGAGTTTGAAATAGATAAACAAAGCAGAACACAGCAGTAAAATTCAAAGGCAATCACAATAAGGTTTATAAATTTGTATAAAACCTCTCTCCAGAGGTAGGCAACTGAAGGACTGCAAGGATTTCAGGTAATGGGGCTTTTTCAAAATCTTTCTTGCTACATTCAGGTACGAGACAGGGTTGTCCCCTTTCCCCCCTATTATTTAATCTTTATTTAGAACCCCTTATTCAAAATATTCTTAATAACATGGGAATACAAGGTATTCCGATCTGGAACAATGTGGTGAAGATAACAGCATATGTTGATGATCTCCTCCTCCATTTGGCCCACCTTCTATCCCGAATATGCTAAGTGAGATAGTCAAATTTAGTCTTTTTCAAATTATAAGTTGAATGCAAAAGACGTCTTTTTCCCTCAATCACAAGGTTTTTAAGACAGACATTATCCTCTTGGATTGTGCTGGTTCTCCGGTTATCAAATACTTGGGTATCAAGTTAACACGTAACACTTCCCTATGGTTTAAACAAAACTTAGAACCTCTTTCTCAGGTGATTGTGCAGAACCTAGCGAGATGGGACCACATTAATATAATAAAGATGAATGTATTTCCCTGTATTTTTTATCCCCTGTCACATCTCAACTCATTTGTTCCTGTATCCTGGTTTCAGAAAATGCATAAGCTTTTCACTAATTTTATATGGTCTAACAAACACTCCAGGCTGGCTTATCACAAATTAGCTGCCGCCAAAAATGAAGGGGGGTTACGGATTCCTCATTTGGCAGTTTATTACTGGGCTAGTCATCTCACTAAGTACCTGAAATGGGTAAGGCCGGTCCGAAAATCTGAGACCAGCCTGGCTTAATATTGAATTAGACTATATTCAGGCTATGAACATGGTTCCCTCAACCATGCTTTTTGTAAAAGTCTCCTTTTTACAGAATGTTAGTAAATGCCCCACTCTTATGACCTCATTGAAGGTTCACTCGCAGCTGTGTTCGTTTCTTAGATATAATCCGAATACCGACCTGTCTCAGTCCATCGGGAATTCTCCGGCTTTCACCATAAATAAGCAGGTAATTTCTCACATGGTTACCTCAGTTAGGTGAAGGGATAGCCTCCTCTTTATTGGATGGCTCGGGGGCTTGGCTCGGTAACCAGATTCTCAGAAGGTACAACATTCCTGACTCCCAGTCATTTAGGGTTCATCAATTGAAGCATTTGTTAATCACGGTGTTTGGTAAAGTCCCTCCCTGCCCCTCAGTTTTTGCATTGGTACCTGAACTGTCTTCCCTTTTCAAATCCCCAGGGTTATCTCTAAGATATATCAAGCATTGTATCTATGGCAGTTTGGGAGTGGCAATGGTCCCACTAGCTTTTGGAATCCATTTTTCCCGCAGTCCACTTTCAATTGGTCGGATCTCTGGAAGTTTTGTCACAAATACGTGTCCCAAGATAAATTAAATCTCATGCAATTCTATATTTTGCACAATATGTATTACACGCCAGTTAAACTGGCTAAATGGGGCCTTCTCGATATTGACAGGTGCACTAGATGCTCCCAGGAAGCTGGGACACTTTTTCACATATTCTGGTCATGCCCCAAGATAGCTTTGTTATGGGATTTTACCGGATATTTGCCTTTTGGGAGATTTATCTTCTATTAAGGTTAAGATTCAGAGATTTCACATTTCCATGATTGCACTCGGTCAAAAAATTATTCTCAGGCATTGGAAAGACGGGAATTGTCCAACATATCAGGAATGGATACATGAAATCCTTGCTAATCTCCGCACAGAGAAGGCCATAGCAAGCCTTCAGAATAGGTTACGTAAGTAGAAGTCTATATGGGATCCCCTTCACACTTTAATTATTACTGCTAGGATTTAAAGTGTAATTGGTGCACATGCCATCATATTAAGTATGAGATCATCACGGTTAACTAGCTACTACAGTATTCAAGGGAACTGCTGTGCCAGGAAGGGGTTGGGGGGCAGTGTTGGATTGTACTACCAACTGGTTATTCATGCTTGTTTCACTGCCTCCTGTATTGTGGAAACTTTGTGAATAAAATGTGAATTGAAAAAAGAAAGCTGCTCTTGGACCCAAACTGCTTCGCTAACTACAGGCCTATCTTGAACCTACCCTTTGTTGGAAAGGTGATTGAGAAAGTGGTTGCACTGCAACTGGAGAATTATCTTACCATCCACGACATCTACGAGTCCCTCCAGTCAGGTTTCTGGAAGAGACATAGTACTGAGACCACTTTGGTTCAGGTGCTTAATGATCTTCTGATGGCAAGAGACCTAAAGCGAAGCTCCATCTTGGTGCTTTTTGATCTCTCTTCAACATTTGACACTGTGGATCATGGGGTGCTGCTCGAGCACCTGAGAGTCATCTGTGGCATGGCTGGTCCAGTCCTCAATTAGTTTAAATCTTTCCTCTCTGGCAGATCTCAGAGGATGGTGTTGGGGGTCTTTTCCTCTACCCATTATCTCTGCCATGTGGAGTCCCTCAGGGCTCGTGCTATCTCCTATGTCATTCACACTGTACATGCTGCCCCTTGGAGACATTGTAAGATGATATGGGCTGAGCTTTCACTGCTATGCATATGATACCCAGCTCTATCTGTCTTTTGCACCTGACCAGGATAGTGTAGTCTCAGTCTTTAATAGCTGTCTAGTGGAAATCCATGACTGGATGAAATCCAGTTGGCTGAAATTGAATTTTGAGAAGACTGAGATGTTGGTGATGGATCCGGGTCCCTGGATAGAGAAATCAGTAGCAGGGTCTCCCTCATGTCTTTGGCTTGGGGGTGCCCAGCTGCCTTCCTCTGAACACTCTGAACAGGTGCATGACCTGGTGGTGGTTCTTGATGATGGGCTGACACTGCGTTTACAGGTATTGGCAGCTATCAAGTTGTCCTTTTACCATCTTAGGAACATCACCAGGATCAGGCACCTTGTTCCGTCTGGTGACCTGCCTACACTGATCCACACCTTTGTGACCTCATGCTTAGACTACTGCAACTCACTGTACCTGGGGCTGCCAGGGGATGATATCCTTAACTTGCAGCTGGTGCAGAACGCCAGGCACAGTTGTTGACAGGGACTCCTCGTCAAGTCACATCACCCTGTGCTACATGAACTGCACTGGCTGCCTGTACAGTGGAGGATCACCTTCAAGGTTGGACTTTGGACCTATAAGGCCCTGCACGGACTGGGACTGAGCTATCTACAAGAGCTTCTGACTCCCTACAGCTCTGGCTGCTCTCTCTGCTCAATTGATGATGGGTTGTTAGAGGTTCCAAGGGTTCATATGAAAATATCTGGGGCCCAGGCTTTTCTGCATGGTGCCCCCACCCTGTGGAACTCTTTACCTCATCCGATTTGAGAGTGCAGGGCCATGGAGAGCTTTAAGGCAGCCCTGAAAACTTATTTATTTAAGCAAGCCTTCAATGACTATTTTATCTGATTAATCTGCACTCTGCATCATCATCATAAAACAGGGATCAAAAAGATAAATGAACTCTTAAACTTGAAAACAACAAATACACTTCTATATTTCAAGAAACTTAGAACTTGTTTCAAAATACCAATGTATGATTTCTGGCTATACTAACAGTTAAGAGACAAAGTCAATCAAGACATTTTAAGAAATAATTTCAAGACTGAAATAAATGCAAGCTGGAGACAAATTCTAAAAAACTGCTCCAACTAGAAAAGGAGCTAGTCTATTATATAATTGATCTCTGATTGTGAAATTTCTTTGTCTATCCCAGCAAAATTAAATGGGAATCAGATTTTAACATATGAATATCAGGTGCTACCTGAAAAAATATATAGAAACTAGCATACCAATGCAACAGAGAAGTAAAAGTAAATTTAATTCAGTTTAAATGACTTCATAGATATTACTCTTCAGTGAGACTTAAAACAATTGATCACTGCTAGAAATGTGGAGCACCTCAAGCAAACTTAAGACATTGCATATGGTATTGCCCCAATATTCAAGAAAACTGAAACAACATATAAACATGTTAATCTATTTTGGAAACCAACATCCTCTTTCCAACACGTTCTCTGGAGTACTGTGTCCAGTTCTGGAGAAGCCATCTCTGCAAGGACATAGACAGGATGGAGGCAGTCCAGATGAGGGCAACTAAAATGGTGCAGGGTCTACAAGAGAAGCCATATGAGGAGAGACTAAAGGAGAATGATATGTATACCCTTGAGGAAAGGAGGGAGAGGGGGTCATGATAGAAACTTCTAAGTATCTCAGTGGAATCAATCAAGTCCAAGAGGGTAGCATCTTTCAGAAAAAGAGATGTACAAGAACAAGGGGACATAATATGAAGATAGAGGGGGACAGCTCAGGGGCAATATAAGGAAGTATGTTTTCACAGAGAATGTGGTGGACACATGGAACAGCCTTCCTGAAGAGGTTGTGGGGTCTAAAACTGTGGGAGAATTCAAGAATGCATGTGACAGACATAAGGCAATTCTTGTGGGGGTAGGAAGAAATAGACTGTTGGTTAACTAGGATCTGCGTCTTATCCTGTAGGTAGGGAAATGGGCAGACTAGGTGGGCCAAGCAGTACTTATCTGCCATCAAAGTCTGTTACTATGTTTCTATGTGTATTTATATTTGGAGACTCTGTTCTTCATAGAGATATCAATAGACCACATCAACTAATGGATCTTATCAATAGCCCATTTGTATAAAAAAATAATTCTACAGAATTGGAAATCTCCCAGAACTTCTCAAACAGAATGGCTCGACACTGTAGGTACTCTTGCAAACAATGGAAAATTAGTTATTAATTGTTAAACAAAGCTGAATTATTTATCAAAGTCTAGGTGGGAGACCATTATGAAATTTATGACAGCTGCTTAGAATGTTTTAAAGCAGCAGTATTTGTCAGTCAGAAAAAAAAACAGGATTATTATATAGTTTGGTTATTTTTTGGCAATAAATGTATTTCTGACATCCTTTGATTCATGTTCAGTTAATTTTAGTTTTCTAGGTATTGCTTAAACAGCTTTACAGTTAATTTTGCAATTAAAGACTCATGTTATTAAAGATGGATGCTGCTCACAATTTCTAAAAACATCTCTTCCGTTAGTTACCTGTTGAATGTACATGCTACAGTCATTATGTGGATGCATGAGGATAGTGTTACCCCAGGTTTCTGATGGTAAAGACCACAACACTGCACCAAGATATTTGATTTTTCATAGTGGGCAAGGCATGGGAGTGGAAAGATTCAAAACTTTCAAAATCCCATACTGTATCTTGGTTCAGGAATGAAAGAAAACGAAACAAAAATAGGGTATCTTAATATTTTTGCCAGACACATATTGTTGTTGGAAACAAATATATGTTCACAAACAAATACTGCTGTTTTAAATCGTATCTAATGGATTGCTTGATCTGTAATGACTGTGTAGAATATGTGAACAAACAGTTCATTATGTATTACCTGTAACAAACTTTGCACAGAGTTATTGAGTAAGCAATAAGGCACAAAGGGGTGTGTGTAAACCATATTTTACAGCACAGCCAGAGCATAGTAAGGCACGAGGCCAACGGCCGAGTGACTTCAGCTGCTGGCCGTGCTGTATAATATGGTTTACATACACCCCCGAGTGCCTTATTATGCTTATAAAATTGCCTCCTTCTTTTTTACTTTTGACTATTGGGAAAGTCATGTTTATATGTAGAAAAATAGATTTACTTTGTGCATTTGTGATAAAATAATCCTTCTGCCCACTGCAAGTGATGTCATTGATGATGTCATTGTATTGTTGCCTACTTTCTTCTTCCTGTTTTTTTTTCTCTGTTTTTCTCCACATTCAAGGTATGGAATATTTATCATGGAGTGTTTACCATGGAATACATGGATTCAACATTCTGCTCAGTTCCACTGGTAGAATGTTTCTCTCCCAACACACTGTACACACAGACAAGTAAGCAATAAGACACGACAGGGTGTATGTTAGACACTTTAACACATGGCTAGGAGACGTAGTGAGGCACAAGGCCATCGGCTGAGTGCATACAGCCTCGTAGTCATGTGTTAAAGTGTCTAACACAGACCCTGGAATGGCTTATTGCACTTATGAAATGGTCAACTTAATTTTAAAATTAAAATTATTAGAGGTTTAGTAAATGTTATGCTTTGTGTTCATTTTAAATAAAACAGTTTCTCCGTTGTTAGTTGACTGTGTTTTGTCCTCTCTGAAGGATGTTTGTCCTCATAAGACTTCTGTAAATGTGCATTTTTTTTTCATGTTGTTGTCATGGCAGTAATCCCACCCACACACACACCCCTCCCCCAAGATGTTTCAGTCTGATTTCATTTTTATTAGGCATACATATAGTGACTGGCTTATTTATTTATTTTGTGTGTGTTGTTGCAGCGGCCAGCACCAGGGAGGACATGCAGGTAGTGTTTCAAGGACGCGGTGAAGCAGGTAGCTTGTTTGAATTCAATTTAAAAATGAGCAGACTGGAACAGGTAAGGGAGGAGAGCAGTGAGTGGTCAGTAGACTGGCCATTGAGGCACAAAGCGAGTGAACAGAAGAAAGAGCGAGCCCAGGTAGACTGGCCATTGAGGCACAAAGCAAGTGAGCAGAAGGAAGAGTGAGCACAGCTGGCATAGTGAGTGAGTGGGCTGGGGATACAGCATGACATACTCTTTATTTTTTGTATGCGTTTAAAACAGAACCCATACAAAAAATAAAAAGCATGCCACGCTGGTGTGAGGGATGAATGTAGTGAGTGTCCATCAGGTCGGCCATTTAGGAAAGCAAGCACAGTTGGCAGCAGTGGTGGCACAATCAAGATGGCCAATTTTTTTTTCTCAATGTTCTATTGGGGCACTTCTCTAGGATCAGTGCCCAGCTGGCATAGCTTGATCTTGTTTGTGTGGTGTTAGACACATTAACACACTCTTAGGAACCAATAGGAATGCTTGCTTGCTGCCAGCCATTTCATAAAGGCCTTTGTTTCAGCCAGAGACTCAGTCATCTCACTGTCAGGGCAAGAAGAAGAGAGTTCCCTGATGAGCAGGTAAAGGTAGAAGGGGGATTTTTCACTGTCAGCAAAGAAACAGTTATAGTGAAAACTATAAACCATAGTTATTGTTTTTAATGTGTTTATGTATGTAAGAGTGTGTGGTAATCAGAAACAGCATTTAATTCATTTGTTCTATTTTATATTTAAGGTAGTTTTATTTTTAGGGCCCAGTTGAAGTTTTTTTACAGTGTAAGGGTAGCAGTCATGTTTGTGGTAGAACATTAATTCTGGCAGTAGAGGGCTAACTGTAATGCCTGTGTTCCACATGCTCATTGATCTGTGTTGCAGACTCTTCATTACTGAGCAGTCCTTTTTTATGTTGGCGTGCTTGTGCAGCCAACATCTTGTGGCAGTGCAGCTTAGGAGGCATGGTCACTGTTGGGTGAAGGCAGGGCATGCACCAGTAGGTGCGTCCCTCATTCCCCAATCAGCCTGTATGCCAGCACCACACCATGCATACAGAATGTGGCAAGCATATCTAAGAAAAGGTCTGCTGCAATCTGAGCAAAGCTCGTTAGATGCAGTGGACCTTCCCTGGACGTGCTCGCTGATATTATGAGAATGGCGGCGCAGTGGCCACCAAACTGCCGACTTCGGGGGTGCCCAATCCCTGTTGGTTAACCCTGCCCCTCTGTACTGCCGACGGGAGCCCACTCCGTCGGCATAAATCACCTCCCCCTTATATTGTTAAGGTGGCCAGTCCGCCTAACCCCTTTACTTGGGTGCCGACGGGGAGCCCACTCCTTGTCAGCATAAAGAACCCCCATTGTTAAATGCCAAGGGGTGTCAATCCCCCTCAGCTCGGTGCCTCCCCGCTTTCTTTATTATTATAGCAGAGGTGCCCAATCCCGTCGGCATAAATTCCTCCCCATTGTGCCAATGAGGATGCCAATCCCCATTGGCTACAGACACCCTCAAACAGTTAGGTGGCATGCTGGGAGCCCACCCAGTACAATCCTAAAACAAAAAATGTCCTGCTGATGCTTTTTGTTTTTCCACCTGTAAACGAAAACGGCCCTCATAGTCTCCCTGCTCCCACCTGCACCCACCATCTGTGCACCCTGCCTCTCCACACCCACCTCATACTTACCTTCAGAGTCCCGGCAACAATCTTCGTGGACCAGGAACACGCCTGGCACTCTAAAGCCGACTACTAATTGAGGAAATGCTGGTAAGCTGTATAATGGAATAAATAGGGTTTTTCAACTTTGATGCATATCTCAGGCATTTTCTGATTTTGTCACCAAATTAACATGGGTTTTTGGACCTTCTCATGAATTCTTGCACTGCCACGGGTGAGGCTATTCGGGTCCCAAAAGGTGATTTCAGAGTCACTGGGTGGAATCACCTTTGGGACTGAGTAATCAAAATGACAGTGCCACTGTTCATGAGGGAGCTCTAAAAGCCTATGTTGCATAATTTGATGAGACATCAAACAATTACTGTTTTATGAGTGTGCCAGCAGCGCTTGTATGCACCGTAAGTTCGCAAACTTTTAATATGTTCACTCCAGATTTTCAACAGTGCCATTGTTCTGCACCTCCTAATGAACAGTACAGCTGTCATTTTTCACATCCTGACCAAAATCTGTTTTCACAGTTCTAGCGCAGAATAGCATGGTTGCTGTGGAAAGTCCATGTTCGAGACACAGTATGAAAATGACAGTGACACTGTTCATTAGCAGATGTCCTAAAATGCCTATGTTGAAAATTTGGGGACGAAAGTCAATAAAATGAGTGTTTTACGAGTGTGCATTGCTCAGTTTGTATGCATGCTCATGACTTTGTGAATTTGTAATAGTTTCACTCCAGCTGTTCATCAATGGCATTTTTCCATACCTCCTTATGAACAGTACAGCTGGCTGAAATGTGTTTTCGCACGTCCGGTGCAAAATTGCACGGTTGCTGTGTGAAATCAGTTTTCGGGACAGTTTGAGGAAATGATGGTGACACTATGAGCAGAGGTCCTAAAATGCCTATGTTGAAAATTTGGTGCTGAAAGTCTCTAAAATGACTGTGTTGTAAGGATGCATTGCTCAGTTTCCAGGCACCTTGTAACTTCATCAATCTGTAATACTTTCATCATTTACACCACTGGCATTTGTGCACACCTCCTTATCAACAGTCCAGCTGCCATTTTTCACAGCCTGCCCAAAATGCATTTCCACAGCTGGCACACAATGGCATGCTCGCTGTGCAAAATCACCTTTGAGACACATTAACAAAATCACAGCAGTATGCATCTCTAGCTCCACCACTGCCACTGTCAATGCCAGCGCGACAACATTCAGCATTGACAAATGCTTGTTTTAACTATGTGTTAACCATATTTTACACATAAATAAGAGCCAATCAGATTACATGATTTTATCCTGCCATTTTATAAAACTTTGATGTACTGTTTTTAAAGTTGAATAAAAAGTTAATTTGAAAAAAAAAAACAATGATCAGATTTTCCCATGACAGAGGGAACTGACCAAGGTTGCACTGCTAACATATCCTATAGTGATGTAATAATAAGCTCATGAAACTTGACATCAGTAAACATCCAGTTGGGTCTTTATCTTTGTGATGGACAATCAATAATTTCAGAATCATAGTTGTTTATTAACCCTAATTGATTTTCTGCCCAACACATGCTGGAAGAAGCTCCATGCCTCTGGGAGGTCACTTAAAGCTTAAAAGTACAGTAGGGATGGACAAATCCGGGGTGGATTTGGTTTTGGTTTTGGATTTGCCAAATCAAGGAAAAGTTTGGATTTGGTTTTGCAAAGAATTTGGATTTGCCTGGCATAGACAGGAACCAAATATTATATATCTCACTTGTCCAAGGCTTTATTTATTTTTAATAATATATTTATTTTTCTAAGAAACTTTCTTTTCTTGCAGTGATTGTGTGTCCTACTTTAGCACACACACACACACACACACACACACACACAGAGCAGTCTCCACCGCACTCCTTTCAGTTCACCCCCACAGCCCCAGATAAGCATCTCTCACTAGTCTCTTAGGCTTTACATTTTATTTCTTTTCTTGCACTGATTTTGTGACCCCTTCAGCACATACATCCCAGTCACCCACCCCACCCCACATTTGCTAGAGTGTGTATGCTGTTGCTGCCCCCCTGTCCTAGTCAGTGTCCTTTGTCTGCTCTGCCTCTGACATTTTTCTTTCTTTTTTATTTTTATGTTTTAGGATTAGTATTGTGTGTCTCTCCCAATCCACCTACTTCAGTATACACACCCCAGTTCCCCAGTCCCCACCCCCATGACCAGTAGTCGTCTGTCACCCCAATCCCCACTTTCACTTTTTTTCATTCTTTCTGCTATGCTCAGATGTTTTATTCTGTCTTTGATTTTCTCATTTTGCATCTCCCCTGAGTCTCCTGTCCTCAGCTGGTTTTTTCAAAGTTCCCACCTCCTAGCTTTCCTAGGCCAGGCTTTACACTAGCTGTCCTGCCACACTCTGCAGGACAGCCTTTGAATGGTGCCAAGCTACAGTGCAGTCTGCATTATACCCCTCTTGCGTATGTCAAACTTGGGTACTGGGACCACAGCTGCTAGCTTGGGTACTCTTTCATCTCTTCCTACAACCTCAGAAAGCCAGTCACATGACTGGCAGACAGGCAGAGGCTAGAGGGGATAAAAAAATAAATAAAGTTAAAAAAAAGAAATCCTAGCCAAATCGGCATTGTTTGGTTTGGGATTTAAAGAAACCGAGCCACGTGAGTTCAATGTGGCTTGGTTTCTGGGGGATGATTTGTGCCCATCCCTACTTGAAAGGTCAAATAAAGGCCTATTGTTTTCTCCCCTCCCTGAAAATGAACTGTGGCATCTAAACTCCTAGACTGGGCAGGGGGCTTACACATATCTCTTACCTCAGTCTGCACTTTTTTCTCTCAACAGGTCTCTCTATCAGCAGCTTGGCTGGTAGTATCTCTCAGGTACTGGACTGCAAACACCTACGAAAAGGTGAATACCTCTCTTCTGTGGGACCCTCGCTGTGCCACAAGGCTGCCAGTGTCTGATCTTGATGGGAAGCCCCTCAGGATTCCCATACCCACTGGGTCTGTCCCCTACATACTCCCAGGAATTAAAAGCAATCTACGCTGAATGCTCTCAGATCATTTCCTGGGATCTCTGCTGCTGCCTTGGGTTGGTCCCTTGGGGCTACCAAGGACTGAACATCAAGATTAGTTGGTCTAATAGACTGTATCAATTGACAGCTGTGACATGTGAGGTCCTTGCTATCTCAGGGCAGTCTGGCCAGGGACCAGAGACAAGTGACTTTGAGTACAACAACACAAAGAGAAAGTTCTCACTCAAAAGACTGGTACTACTGTAAGTATAGGATAACATAAAAATCCGGATTGCTGGACAGGACCACAAAATGGCAAAAACCAGACAGGCTGATCTGGCTTTTCTGGCCAGACCAATCCATTCCAGCTGGTTTGCATTTCATCTAGGGTGAGGATATGGGTGAAAAATGGACCATCTGACCTGGATTGGACCTTTTACCACTTTGGTCCAGTCTGAGTCTAGTGATCTATATTTCACCCATAACCATCACCTTACATGAAATCCAGACCATCCAGAACAGACAGACTAAAATTGTAGAAACTGGACTAACTGCTCTAGCTGGAACCACAGGACTGCAGATATGGCACTCAGTCTGTTTTTTCCATTTTGGTTCAGTCCAGTGGTCCAGATTTCACTCATACCCTGTAAATATTCACTTATAAGGAAGCACACATTTAGTGCACATTGAGGCATCAAGCATATTGCACAGAAAGATGTTATCAGCTTCTTAAATAAAATGATAACATGGCAAAGAACTATCCCAGTGCTTCACCTCTTACTTGTGAGGCTTCTTCAGTGGGTGCCTCCTGATTATGCCTCCTAAGTAAGAGACAAAGCACTGGAGTAATTTGTGTTATGACCTGAGGGCATTGTGACACCCTTCTCACTGGCCCTAAGCTTCACTCACTGATCTAACTAAGTCAAAGTTATAACCAATCATAGGGCTCCTTGTCTGACATTCTAATATCTATCTGCTCCCTAGTGTCAAGAGGGAGTTGTTACACAAATATGCAACTTTTATAAAGCACAAAGATTGACATACAATTGTTATGATTCCAAAAGTTGGTCTAGACTTCATCTAGTGTGAGGATATGGGTGAAATCTACACCACTGAATCTGGACCAGACCTTTTACCATTTTAGTCTGGTATGAGGCCAGAGGTTCAGATTTCACCCATAACCATCACCTTACATGAATCCAGACCATCCAGAAGAGACAGACTAAAACTGTGAAAAATAGACTGACTGCTCCAGCTGGAACTGCTGGACTGCACAAGTTGTACCCAGTCTGGTTTTTATGATTTTGGTCCAGTCCTGTAAATATTCTCTCATAAGGAAGCACAAACTTAGTGCATATGGAGGCATCAGGCATATTGCACAGAAATATATTATTGGCTTCTTAAACAAAATGAGAACACAGCAAAGAACTATCCCACTGCTTCATCTCTTACTCATGAGGCTTCATCAGTGGGTCCCCCTGATACATAGAAACATAGACTTTGATGGCAGATAAGGATCGCTTGGCCCACCTAGTCTGCCCATTTCCCCTACCTACAGCATAAACTGCAGATCCTAGTTAACCAACAGCCTATTTCTTCATACTCCCCACAAGAATTGCCTTATGACTGTCCCGTGCATTCTTGAATTCTTCCACAGTTTTAGACCCCACAACCTCCTCATGAAAGCTGTTCCATGCGTCCACCACCCTCTCTGTGAAAAAATACTTCCTCACATTGCCCCTGAGTCATCCCTCCCTCTACCTTCAAATTGTGTCCCCTTGTTCTTGCACATCTCTTTTTCTGAAAGATGCTACCTTCTTAGACTTTGTTGATTCCACTGAGGCACTTAAAAGTTTCTATCATGTCCCCCCCTCCTTTCCTCAAGGGTATACATATTAAGCTCCTTTAGTCTGTCCTTGTATGGCTCCTCTTGCAGACCCTGCACCATTTTAGTTGCCGTCCTCTGACTGCCTTCATCCTTATCTATGTCCTTGTGGAGATGGGGTCTCCAGAACTGGACACAGTACTCTAGATGTGGTCTCACCAATTGTCTGTACAGAGATAACAACTTCCTGTTTTCTGCTGCTGATGCCTCTCCTATACATCCCAGTATCCCCCAGCCTCCCTACTGCCTTCTCACATTGCTTACAACCTTAAGACCACCTGATATGATTACCCCAGGTCCCTTTCCATTTTTGTTGTTACTACCTCCCCCACTGTGTAATCTTCCCTGGCTTTTGTTTCCCAAGTGCTTTATTTTGCACTTTTGCATTGAATCCAAGCTGCCATACTTCTGACCATTCTTCCAACCGTGCCAAGTCCCTTCTCATCCTTTCCATGCCTCCTTGTGTATTAACCCTGTTGCAGATCTTTGTATCATCTGCAAAGAGACATACCTTTTCTTCCAGTCCCTCTACAATGTCACTTATAAAGACATTAAAAAGGACTGGACCCAGTACTGAACCCTGTGGTACCCCACTAGTAACTCCTCTTTCTTCAGAGTGGACTCCATTTACAACTACCTTCTGTGTCCTGTTGTCCAGCCAATGTTTTACCCAGGCTACCACCCTGGGACCCACTCCCAGGCTGGTTAATTTGATCATTAATCTTTTGTGTGGGACTGTGTCAAATGCCTTGCTAAAGTCTAGATAGGCCATGTCCACAGCACCTCCCTGGTCTACTACTTTGGTCACCTAGTCAAAGAAATCAACTAGATTTGTCTGACATGACCTTTCCGCTGTGAACCCATGCTGCCATGGGTCCTGTGCCCCACTGGCCTCTAGGTACTCAACACTTCTCTTTCCTTCAGAAGTGATTCCATCACTTTCCCTACCACAGAAGTCAAACTGACAGGTCTGAAGTTTCCTGCCTCTGTCTTGCCCCAACTTTTGTGAAGGGGAATCACATCCGCCTTCCTCTAGTCCTCAGGTACCACACCATCCTCCCATGATTTGTTAAAAAGGGTAGTCAGTGGTATCACTAGTTCTCCCCGTTAATTCTTTTAGAATTCTGGAGTGAATTCCATCAGGCCCCATTGCTTTGTCCACCTTCTGATTTAGGAGTTCTTTCAGAACCCTTTCTTCTGTGAATGGACTGGGATCGACTCCCCTATTCAGAGTGCTTCTGTTAATTTGATTAGGCACCTCCCCCTCCTCCTCTTTTGTGAATACTGAGCAGAAGTATTCATTCAGTATCCCTGCTTTTTCATAAAGCCTCATAAGTAAGAGACAAAGCACTGGAGTAATTCTGTGCTGTGACATGGAGGGCCTAAGCTCCAATCACTGATCTCACGAAGTCAGAATTATGACTAATCACAGGGCTCTTTGTCTGGCATTCTAGCATCAGACTACCTATTCCCTAGTGACAGGAGGAGTTATACAAATATGCAACTTTTGTAAAGCACAGAGATTAACATAAAATTGTTAGGATTCCAAAAGTGTTCAACATTTGGATTAAAAAAAATACACAGAGAATATAGCAAGAATATAGTATCACCATTTTGGAGCCCTGATCATGTTACAAGGGCAGTTCTGTTTCATTATTCTATGCCCTCATCACAAAGAGAAAGGAGCATCATCTTTTTACTGCACCAATGTTCAGAGAAACAGTGTTCTTCACTGCATGTTCTGGGTATGGAGGGACTTGAACTGGACTGCATACTGTATACATTATTATTTATACTTCCAAATTGTTCCTACCTGAGAGACTGAGCATAAGTTAGAAGAGCCTGCACTTTACTTTGAAAGCACACAGTTTATTCATAATGGCAGCACAGCTGCTGTAGTCAAAGCATGGCCATCAATAAAGAAGAATACCAACAGGAACTGAAAAGCAGAGTACAGTTAGGAAGTCAAAGTTAAGAATGGCTGAGGGGGGTAAAAAGGGGTCAAAAAGAATTGTTTAGGTACTGTATTTCTCCATTTAGAAGCTGCCCTGAGACCATAATTGAAGAACAAATACTGGAATTCTTGAAAGTGAGCAGACTCCAATAGGTAACATGGGTTTGTGGCAAGAAGTCACATCATGCCAGACTAACCTGATAGTTTTCTTGAACTGGGCCACCAGGATAGTGGAGAGTGGCCAGGCTGTCGATGAACTGTACCTTGATTTCAGCAAGGTCTTGGCTTCAGCACTGCAGAAAGGGCTGCTAGAAAGATGAAGAAACTAGAATGAAGGGGGATGACTTGCTGGGTAGAGGGGTTGTGGGGAGACAACAGAGGTGGCTATAAAATGGAGGGAATCAGAGGCAGGGGTCACTTGTGAGGTGTCACAAGGTCAGCCCTGGTAGGGCTAGTCCTGGTCAATCTGTTTATTAGGACTTAGGGAGGGTATACAGGCAAGGTGTGCCTCTTTGTGGATGACACAAACTATGCAGCAGGGTGGATAATGAAGAGGAAGTTATGGAATTGAGGCAGAATACAGAAAATCAAAAAGTAGGTCTAAGATTCATTAGTTATAATTCAGTGCTAAGAAGTGCAAAGTGATGCACATTGGCAAGAAAAAAAAATTCACAGAGTACTGTACGGGAGGGAGTAAATAGCAGACACAGAGGAGGAGAAAGGTAGGAGGTTTAGTATCAGTGATAGTTTCAAAGACTCTGGACCATACAACAGGGCATACAGCAAGGTGAACAGGATGTTGGGATGTATATACAGTATGCAAGGGTTCTGACAGTTAACAGAGGGGAGGTCTTGCACCTACACATTACCCTGATAAAGCCAAATCTTGAGTACTGTACCAAGTTCCAGAACCCACGCCTGATGAAGAACAGGGACAAGCTAGAGACAGTACTGGGAGAGCCACCAGCCTGATTCAGGGGCACCAAGGCCAGACATATGAGGAGAGGCTTATGACCTCAATAAGTAGTTGATGGAAGGCCAGGAGGGAGAGGGGAGATATGACAGAGATGTTCAAGTTTCTGAGTGTTATAAATAAAGTAGATAGTGATGACCTGTTCACCAGGAATGGGGGCACAGTAACTAGGGGTACAATTGGAGACTGGTGGGAGAGAGATTTAAGAAGGACCCTAGGGAAGGGGAAATTGTTTAACCAGAAAAGGCACACTAAGCTGGAGCTTGTTTCCAGGTGTAACCTGGGAGCACAAGGAATTTAAGTGACTTGCTCAGGGTCACACAGTATACAAATGGGGGCTGACTACATTCAAACCTAGGTCTCCAGGTTTGCAGCTCAGTGCCCTTAACCACTACACTATACTGCCTCCAAACGTTATGACTTTAGGATTTTTTTTTTACTAAGAGAGTGGTGGATCAGTGTAATAGGCTGCCTGTAAGCACTTTTACACACAGTGCCTTGTAACAGAACAGGTGTTACAGACTTGCTGTTCTGTTACAAAACTGCGTGTGCAAGCACCCCATTGCACAACAAAAGTGAGCACTCACCCAAGAACACGTTCCCTGTTTCAGTGGGCTCATCAGCTTCTGTTGCGTTCTGCCCTACCATGTAAATCAGCATTCAGTTCATTTGGGTAGAACTGCAGTAGAGCAATATCCAAAAGTAATGTAATTAAGTATATTAGACCACAGGAAAAAAACATAAAAATTATGGGCGGATATTCAAAGGGGTTCGCTCCTGGCACAACAGGTTGTGCCAGCAGAATCTCACATTGTGCCCCAGTGGGATATTGTAAAGGCTGCCTGGTGCAGTACAACCCGGCGCACTTGGGCGCAATGTAATGTGATCGCAAATTCTCTCACTGTAAGTATTACCTGAGCAACCGCCTCCCGTTGTCACGGGCAAAAACCGCACCACTGGGTTTTGTCTTATAACGCTTTATTTGATCAAATCTTTCACATGCATGCGGGAGTTCTGCAAAGGAGAAAGCTCCCTGATTACAATTTACAGCAGCTTTTTATAAGCTAGATTCTGCAATTCTTATCTTGAAAAATACCAACATTTCAGTATAAGCCAATTATAAAACAGAATAACAAGTTGATACCAATGTGTGGTGTACTTTTCCACTGCTTACTTCATTTCTTACCCAATATTTCTTGATACATATGCCAGTGGGTCAATCTGACCTAGGTGAAACAATGAGTTTCACTCACACCATAGCAACATACAACAACGTAAAGCTTGCCTTCAATGCCTCAACGTGCTGTTATCTTATACTTTGCCCAAACGTGTTGTTATCTTATACTTTGTCCGAGCGTGTTGTTAATTGTAAGAGAGGCGTATCTAAATTCCAAGAACTGCTATTATTCAGGCTGGTACAACCAGTTCTGCCCAGATTTATCTTGCTTTTTTCTACAAATGTACCTCAAGTAACCTCAGTAACATTCTGTAACCCTGTAGAAAACAGCATGAACTCAGAAATTTCTACTACATTCATTATGACTTTGTTACAGCATGGTTTACAAAGCAAACATAGCTTCAAGGTATATAATAGCAAATATAGCTTTAGGATATGTAAAATTCCCTCACACTCTCCCCCTTTTGATACTTTGTATCAACTTGTTAACTATTATATTTTAGTCATGTCTGGGACATCATAGAACGGGAACACCCCGACTAATTCGCTAGGGTCTTGGTCCTTGGGGTGTAGTAAGGGGTGCAGCTGGGTGATGGCATGTGGCGACAAGGTGCTACACAGGTGTTGCAAGAGAAATTTGAGCAACACAGTCAGGAGCCATAATGCCAGTATCACCACCACGATTACTGCCACCCAGTGGAGGAGGGTAGCGCCCCAGTCACCAAATATGCTTGAGAACCATGACCAGGGGTCCCAGCCCTGCGATATAGGTACATGCTCACTAAGAACACGCTGCTGTAGCTTCGTATTCCTTAATCACTTGTTCCAGTTCCTGGGAGTTATCTGGTATATACGTGCAGCATTCCTCCCCTATAATGGCGCACACCCCCCCTTGCGAGGCTAATACATAATCAAGTGTGGCTCTATTCTGCAAAGCTACGATTCTAAGGGCTTTAATTTCAGCTGTCAGCAAAGCAGTTGATTGCAAGGTATCATTAATTAACGTTTCCAACTCATAGCTTAACTGGTCAATGTAATGCATGTTTTGAACAACACCCCACCATGGAAAGATTCCTGACCCAAATTTTTCTCCCACTGGGACACTTTTATTTGCGTCCGGCACCTCCCTTTTTTGAACTTGATTTACATAGCTTGTATGTCAATGTGTAGCAGATGCGTTGTACACATATACATGGGCCGCAGGGTGGAGTGTGGCTAGATAACAGCAGCCCGTCCACCCCACAGGCAAAAAGAGATAAGCTCTATCCCCGCATACCCAGTATAGACCTGACAGACTGCCCACGGCAGTGAAGTCAGGATGTACTGTGTGGGCATCTGCTTGAGAGCAGTTGGTTATGGTGGACTTGGACTTGGTGGTGCTGTTGTAGTGCCTACAATATTGGCACGTGGACCATCCCAGCGGCGCTGAACCCACGGTTAGTTGTTTGTTACACAGGCAAAGCCTGGCTGATATATTCTTCTGTCTAATGTCTAGATACAACGGGTTGACACATTTGTATCATTTGGTGGGCTGTACCATGCAGCAAGGTTGTGCCCCGAAACACAGTTAGGTTTTTATTTTGTTTGTAGCATAATCTGGGGCATTAGTGATGTTCCTTCCCTGATGGCACCGAGAATCTCACTGGCCTCAGTGCTATTTACAGGCTTGGGTTTTAGGTGGAGCCCTCGCCTGCAGAGAAGGAGACTAGTGCATACATAGCAATCAGAGACATTAGCATTATTAGCATGTAAGTTCATTAAAGTCCACCAAGTGTTTGTAATGTGCAATGGTTTCTGTGCTGCAGTGAGCAGTTGCCCCTTTGTATTCAGGAGCCCTATAGCAAAGTACCAATAGCAGTGATAGTCCAAATGAAAACAGAACGATAATAATATTCATGGTTGCTCAGTTCACTGTTCACTGGTATTGACTGTAGAGGCTGTCACCAAGCGACAATGAGATGCATGAATCACGTCTCTCTCCGCGATTTTTATGGCTGTGGCGTAGTCAGGAGCACTTGAACGGTCCTCTCCACCGGCGCACTACTTTTTCTTCGAAGTCCTTGATAACCACAAAGTCTCCAGGCTGTATCCATGAGGGTCCCTCCAAGGGGACCAGAATCACAGCTTTCACCCTAGGATAGAGAGATCTTAAAACAGCATTAAGAGATAAACAGTAGGCAATCATTTCATTATCTAAACCGTGCAATGTTATTCGGTTTTGTGGGAAGGGGACATTTGTCATTCTGAGGGGTCTTCCCATCAAAATTTCATGAGGTGATAAACCCATGGGGCCAGCTCTTCCTCTCATACTCATTAGGGCTATTGGTAGTGCCTTTACCCAACTAAGGACAGTATCTGCCATAATTTTGGTCAATTTCAGCTTTAATGTCTGATTTGCCCTTTCTACTGCCCTCCCGATTGTGGGTGATATGCACAGTGCGTCAGAATCCACTTGCAGTGCCTCACACAAGGTTCTGATGACTTCATTTGCAAAATGCGAGCCATTATCACTGGAGAGCCGGGTGGAATCCCCACCTTGGTATGATTTCTCTAATCAGGCCTTTGCTACTGTACAGGCCGTGGTTTTCCGTACTGGGAACGCCTACCCACTTTGAAAACATATCTACAATCACTAAGCAATATTTATACCCTTCACACAGGTTTAGCTCAATAAAATCCATCATTAAATGTTCAAAAGGTCCTGTAGGAAAAGGATGGGCAGAGGGGGTTACTTGGAGTCCTCTGCCAACATTATTTTGCATACATATTACACACTTTTTACAAAAATCTTCAGCATATACGGTAAAGCCAACAACATACCAATGTTTATTTACAAGATCGACTACTCCACTTTTTGAAACATGATCGGCCCCATGGGCCAATTTTGCCAAAAAGGGAAATACTGCCGAGGGCAGGCAGAGCCTGCCATCGGGGTTTGTCCACACCTTAGTGCTAGCATCAAATTTACAGTTTGTTTGCCAGTTACGTTTCTCTTTTGCACTGGCCGACTGTTGTAAAGTTGCAACATCCTTTACTAAGAATAAATAGAGTTGGTTAGTTACAGTCAAAGACATTTGAAATTTCGGAACACTCCCAGAAAGAGCTGCTTCCTTTGCAGCTGCGTCAGCCCTCGCATTTCCTGCAGAAACAAAATCTTGGTTAGAAGTATGGGCCTGACATTTTACAATTGCTAACTTTTCTGGCTTCTGGATTGCTAACAAAAGATTTTTTACCAAATTCGCATGCTCAATAGGTTTTCCAGCTGCTATTAAAAACCCTCTGTGTTTCCACAGGGTGCCAAAATCATGAGCTACTCCAAATGCATATCGACTATCTATATATATGTTAACTGTCTTACCCTCAGCGATTATACATGCCCTCGCAGAGCTATTAGTTCGGCAGCTTGGGCTGAAGTTCATGGAGGGTAGTTTGCCCTTCCACTAAACAGTTTTGAGTGCATACTGCATAACCTACCAAGGGGATCCTTTTTCGTCTCTTTGGGCTGAGCTGTCAACAAATAGTTCTATGTCTGCGTTCTGGATGGGCACGTCAGTGATATCTGGTCGAGGCTTACAGTCTAAGTCAATTACTTGCCCACAGCCATGCTCCCCTCTCCTCCGGGTGGGGAGCAGCGTCGCTGGTTTAAAGTGGTACACCTTTTCAAAGTTATGTTAGACATGGTTAGTAACACATTTTGATACTGAAGCAATCGTGCAGGCGTTAAATGAGCTGTGCGAGCTTGTAGCAGAATAGAATGTACAGAATGAGGCACATGCACCGTCAAAGCACAGAATCCTACCAGATCCACGCATGCCAACACTGCTTCAGTAGCCACTGCCACCGACTGCAAGCAAGACACCATCCCACATACCACTGAGCCCAAACGCTTCGAGTAATATGCTATGGGCCTCTGTCCCCCTCCATGTTCCTGTGTCAATACAGCTGACATGTAACCTCCTTTACCATTTACAAACAGATTAAAACCCTTCTCATAATTTGGTAGTCCCAAACAAGGACTTGTAACCAATACATTTTTAAATTTCGCAAACAGATCTCTAGATCAGGTGTCCACCTGATCTCCTCAGTCATCTGCATTTTCTTGCCAAATATGGCTTCCTGGAGAGGTTGTGCCAACATAGCGTAATCCACGATCCAGGCTCTACAATAGCCCACCGTACCCAAAAAAGACATCATTAATTCTTTCAGGGTCTAGCTTTCTACCACTGCCAGACAACACATGACCCAAATATTTTACTTGCTCTCTACACAATTGCAATTTTTCTCGAGACACTTTATGCCCATTCTCAGCCAAGAAAAGTAATAAAGCTTTTGTATCCTGTTCATTTGCTTCCTTACTGGGGCTAGCAAGCAATAGATCATCCACATACTGTATTAGGTACTGCTCATAGGGGCCACAAAGTGGATAGATTCTCTCTCATTTGAGCTGAGAGTACTGCTGGAGACTCAGCATAGCCTTGGGGCATGCGAGTCCAGGTCCACTTTTCCCTTTTGTAGGTGAATGCAAACCATTCCTGGCTACTGGGTTCTACGGGGATACTATAAAACGCATTTGCTAAATCAATGACCGTGAAATAACAGCTGTTATGTGGAATGGATGACAATACTGTAATTGGGTTTGGCACTACCGGGGTATGTACATGTACTGCCTCATTTACCGCTCTCAGGTCCTGCACAAAGCGGTAACTTCCATTTGGCTTTCTCACTGGTAAAATTGGTGTATTTACCGTTGCATATGGGCAGGGACGATTACCCTTCCACTAATGCTGCATGCACTGGGGCTATTCCTCCTCCGCCTCTTTACCCAGTGGATATTGATGCCTATTCGGTCTGTAAGAGGACTTTGGTTTGACCATAAGGGTTGTGCATTCTTCAGTAATCCCACATCATACTTTGATTCTGCCCATAGCTTTGCTGGTAACTCATTTATCCAACTTACACTCTCTTGCATGCCTGTTTCTTCACAAATCTTTCAGCATTCACTTCTCTTTCATCCACTCATACCTTAACCTTTCTGTTAATTATGTATTTTTCACAGTTTCCAGCCCTTGATATTAGCTTGCTTCCTACACATTCCCAATCACACAACTGTACCATTTTTGCTACCCATGGCTCCAATTCCTTCCACTCAAGGGGGGGGTTTCTCTTGCCAGAGAAATGTGCCGGTATGACCCTGGCTCTTGGAATACCTTTAATTGCTCTGCATTCAGCCTCACTGAGGCTGCACAACGATCCTTTGCCACATATATCTCTGACACCCAGATGGCCTGTTCTACTGGCTGTTTTCCCCACTCTTTGCACTCATAAGTCAGGTCCCGACCTCCCACTGCATAATGTGTTGTGCAATGCAAATCTGTCTGTAACTGCAACTGGCCATGTGTTACTACTTCAGCCTTCTTCTGTAGCCAACCCACCTCCTTTGGTTCTGTTAATTCCCAACTATACAGCCAATCCCTGTTCTTTCTGCAAACATGGATACAAACCCACCCCGGGCGCTTTATATTACACCCTCTGGGTACAAGTAATGTGTGCATTTACCTTGACAGGAGATCCTTCCAATAAATTCACAGGACAGGTCGTACTACTGAGGAAATTATGTTGTAATTCCATTTTTCCACACCGAACCGGTAATGAGTTTTAATTGCTCTCTTTGTGTACTCCTGATGCCCTATAGTTGTCACCATTCGACTGGATAAGGGTGCATTTAACTTGCTTCTTTGAATTACTGACATCGAGGCACCTGTGTCTATCAAGAAGGTCAACTTTGTGTTCATGATTATTAAGTCTATTACTGGACTACCTTCTGGCGTTGTGGAAGCACATAGCATTTGTGAAAAGGGGGAGGGGGAGTGTTCCTTTAACCTTCAGCTGTCATTGGCAAAGCCAACATTATTAGTCCAGAACTGAGGATCCTGAGGATTTCCACCCCAACTTTGCTGCTGATTTGGCTGCCACTGTTGTGGAGCAGGAGGGGCTGGTGGTGGATGCAAGAGGGCATTGGAATCTTGATTACGCTGCCACTGATTTGCCTTTACACAATTTCTTGCTATGTGTCCCTGTTCTCCACAAGCAAAGCAGATGATACCACCTCCCGGTCTGGGTCTTTGTCCTGCCGATCCTTCCGATGGTTGCCCTTTTCCTCCTCCTCCCCGTGGATAACCTCCATTATTTCGTCCTCTCTGTCTTCTTCTGTTGCCATTTCCACCTCCCGATTGGGGCTGCTTATTGTCTCTCTCAAAGTACATTAGCTGAGCCTTTTCCAGCTTTTCTTTCTTTTCCTTTTGTATCTCCTTCTGCTGTCTCTCAGCATGTTCAGCATATGGCACTAGGTCGGCCATTTTCTTTGTCTCCCATCCAATGCACACTGTGGTAACTCCCAATCTAATTGGCTCACTCAGTCCGTGCAAAAGCCATACCCAACTGATGCTGGTATGCGGATTATCCGCCCAATACCGAAAATTGCCTAAAGACCCCCTCCAATCTTTCCTTGTAATCGCGTACTGATTCCTCATCTTTTTGTCTCGTATCCCGGATGCGAGGCCAGTCTGTCACATCTCTGTATTTTTCCCATAGTTTTATGCACACTGCATTAAATTGTGGCATAATTTGGTCCCTTGGCTTCTCTGGGTCCCAGGCCTCTTTCACTTCCTCCCACATGCCCTTTAATGTTCGTCTAAGACATTCCCCCAACCTCAGTCGTAGACAGTTCATACATTTTTATTAAGTTTGTTAACTCCTTTATATATTCTTCTATGTTATTTTGAGGCTTTGGTATATCTTTCAGGGCCTCTCTCAACTCCTCAGGATTCCATGGGCGGTCCACTTCAATGTATTGAGGGCTGCAGGCTGGCCGTTGGCAGCCGGTCTTTCTGCCTCGGGGTGTGGGTTGGGATAACGTATCAAAGGCAACTGCTGTGTTAGTTTTTTCCTTCCCCCTGCCTGGTTTAGGCCCTTAGTCCTTGCATCAGTTTGCCTAAATACCCAAGGTTTCCCATCTCCCTTGCCATGTACCTTCCCATCCAGTGACATAGATCCCACTGCGTCAACCAGGTCCTCTTCCCCCTCTTCACTCCCTACCTCCTCATCTGACTGAACGGGTGTGGGGGATTCTGGGCTTTTTCTGGGGACTGTGACCACAGCCTCCTGCACCAGAGTCACAGGAGGATGTTGAACAAGCATGTCCCTAGTCAATTGGGCAGCCTGTTGAATGCCCTGTGCCGGTTGTACTGCTTGGCCCGGTTGGACTATCAGTGCTTGTTGAGCAGGTAGGGCAGCAGGCACAGCCGGGGCAGCCTATTGCACAGGCTGTACCACTCCCTGTTCTGGTGGCGCATCTGGCACCACCCCTTCCTGTGGTCCCAGCGGAGCAGTTGGGGAAGGGGGCCGATATGGTGGAGGGGTATCGTGATGGTGAAACACCCTCCTGCGGTGTTCAGTATCTTCCCCTTCTTGTTTTACCATTAACCCTCTCACTTGATTTTCATGTCGCCTTTCTGCCTCTCTTTCCCATATTCTAAACCTTGACCAGTCTACCTTGTACCCTTTTTGTTTGCTCTTTTCTTTCTCTTCCAATGCTATCCTTGCTTCCTTTAGTACATCTATACTAAAAGTACCTATAAGAGGAAATATTCCCCTGGTCAACTTATGCCATTGTCCTATCTCAGAGACCAAATCCTGGCCAAACTTATCAACCATACATTTTGCTGGTCCAGATAATACTAACTCTGGACCTAGGTTATTTTTTGTTCCCTTGTTTCCCATTTTATCTAGGCCTGTCCTTTATAGTACACACTCACTCCAAGATATTCTTGTACTTACAGTGATGATGAGTGTCGCTGGCCCCTAGGTGTCACGTCCTGATGGGGTTCCACAAAAATGTCCTTCTTTTTGTCCAAGGGAAACAACCCAATCACGAGGTGACACGGACTGAAGAACTCATCCTGCTAACTACGCCAAAACTGTGATCGCAAATTCTCTCACTGTAAGTATTACCTAAGCAACCGCTCCCGTCGATCACGGGCCAAAAACCACACCACTGGGTTTTGTCTTAACGCCGCTTTATTTGATCAAATCTTTCACATGCATGCGGAGTTCTGCAAAGGAGAAAGCTCCCTGATTACAATTTACAGCAGCTTTTATAAGCTAGATTCTGCAATTCTTATCTTGAAAATACCAACATTTCAGTATAAGCCAATTATAAAACAGAATAACAAGTTGATACCAATGTGTGTGTACTTTTCCACTGCTTACTTCATTTCTTACCCAATATTTCTTGATACATATGCCAGTGGGTCAATCTGACCTAGGTGAAACAATGAGTTTCACTCACACCATAGCAACATACAACAACGTAAAGCTTGCCTTCAATGCCTCAACGTGCTGTTATCTTATACTTTGCCCAAATGTGTTGTTATCTTATACTTTGTCCGAGCGTGTTGTTAATTGTAAGAGAGGAGTATCTAAATTCCAAGAACTGCTATTATTCAGGCTGGTACAACCAGTTCTGCCCAGTTTTATCTTGCTTTCTGTTTCTACAAATGTACCTCAAGTAACCTCAGTAACATTCTGTAACCCTGTAGAAAACAGCATGAACTCAGAAATTTCTACTACATTCATTATGACTTTGTTACAGCATGGTTTACAAAGCAAACATAGCTTCAAGGTATATAATAGCAAATATAGCTTTAGGATATATAAAATTCCCTCACAGTAATCATATGTGGTGCAGATGCAGGGGGTGTGCCCATGCATATGTGGCACATCCTGATGTTCAGCCCAGGATGTGCGATGCATATGCTGGCACAACCCTGCACTGCTCTGCATAGGGGAGCTCAAAAATTGAGCCCGTGCAGAGTAGGAACAACTCCCAGCCACCCACAGGTGGGCTGCAGTATTGCAGGGTGCAACACAGCAGGCCAGCCATGGGTGGCCTCCCGCCCACCCAGAACACCATCCGCAAGCACTCACTGAACCCTGGTGGTCAAGTGGAAACCCCCCCGCCTGTAGTCACAATCACATGGTATATGTTTAGAAATAAATCCCTGGTAGTCCAGTGGCCCTCCCATCCTTGATTCCCCCATACATATAATACATGACCATCCCTGGTGGTCTAGTGGTCCCCCCTCCCACCCGAGTCCCCGATATATGTAACTATGACCATCACTGGTGGTGTAATGGAACACCCCCTGCCTGTTGCTGTGATTGCAGTAAACCTTTGTAATTAAATGCCCTGGTGATCCATTGGCACCCCACCCTCCCACCACACAGAACCCTTGCCCACCCTGCTCCCCGTCATCAGTGGGTGGCTGCATCCTGCCGCATACCACCGGTCACCATGTGACCAGGTACAGTATGGGCTGTAAGCCCATTGGTCCCCAGTGTGGACCAATGGGCTTGCAGGCATACTGTACTAGACAGTCTCAAATATGTGAATGACTTACAGCCCATACTGTACCCGTCATTCGGTGGGCAGCTAGGTGATATGCGGGGGGTGCCACTAGATCACCAGGGCATTTAATTATGGAGGTTTACCATGATCACAGCAATGGGCGGAGGGGGTTCCACTACACCACCAGGGATGGTCATGTATTATATACATCAGGGAATTGGGACTGGGGGAACTACTAGACTAACAGAGATTTTTATAATACATATACCGTGATCGTGGCTACAGGGCAAGGGATGCCCCAGGATCCTCACTGCACACATCATACTGTGCAGGGCACCAGGCACAAGTCACCAGGCTGCTCTGTACAAGGCATGTAAATGGGGCCATAATGACATGCAAATGGCCCCATTTGTGCCTTGCATATATTATCGCCCTCATTTGCATGCCCCTTGCTGAATATCGCGGGTGATGCGCCTAACACAACTGCACTTGCGCTGGTGCATCCCATGCCCCCTATCTTTGGCTTGCACCGGCGAAGTGCCACTGCGCCATGAGTAGCATGTGTGTTGACCGTGCCATATTCAATGGTGCTGCGCCATAGCACATCCCCATTGAATATCACCTGGACCTGGACCTGGCTCTGGCTCATTACAGTTGCACTGCACCCAGGCTTGTACCACTGCCTGGTGCATTCTGAATATCTGGGCCTATATGTTTAGTGCAGCATTTGTTTAAGGAAGATTTTCCCTAACAAACTTGACTGAAAACATTTACAAAACTCGTCTGTTTAGGTGTGCTAACTTGGAGGCTTGTACTGTGGTAACTTTGGATGACTTTTTGTGATGTTTTCAGCAGAATTTGTTAGGGAAACTCTGCCCTAAACAGATTCTGCCATGCAGTTACATATTTGTTGGATTTGTGAGGCAGAGCAGCTGCCCAAAGTACACTTACCTTGCCAAGATGCCACTTTCCTCAACAGCAGGAAACACTGCCGAAACACGGAAGATGTCACGTGCCGAATCGGGGGTCCGGTGTACAAGCAGCATGTGGGCGCAGTGGGAGGAGTGAAACAGGACAGGAACAAAACTGAACGGCACAAGTAAGTGCCATGTAAAAGTGCTTTAAGAAGGTGGTGAGGGCAGGAACAGTCGATGGGTTCATGGTCAGGTGAGACTGATTTAGGGGTCAGGTGAAGATGAATGGGAAAGTGTATGGGTGGGGGGGGTTCTGAAGATGTATAGTAGTAGTAGGCTGATGGTACAAATATTAACAGCCCAAGGGCAGACTGGATGGACTCTGCAAGTCTTTCTGTGCCATCACCTTTTATGTATGTATCTATCTATCTATATAATACTTAGGGGATACGCAATGGCCTAACTCAAAATATGCAGTTTATCTTCAAGTGTGGACCAGCAGGCCAACACCTCATAGGCTATATAGCCACAAGTGAGTTATAAAGGTCCTGCCCCCTCACAAGTGACGATACACTGCATATTTTGACTCTAGCCATTGCATAGTCAATATTTACAACATCAGTTTGCTAGTTTAACTTCTACATCTGCTATTTGTTTGATGATTTAACTGTTTCTCTTTGATTTCAACTGCTGGTATTAGTGCTACACCAAGCGACTGTTATGTCATCAGTCCCATGAAGGCTGCTTTCTGACTGGTTTAGTATTCCATTGTGATGATACTGACCTTTAAGATAACCACTGTGACAACTGTGACAGCAACATATTTTTGATATCTTGCTGTTACTGTTGTCACCAGTCAATATATCACTTTTCTACTGGCAAGTATACCCTTTCTCCTGCAATGTATTACCAATTATAAATTACTTATGAGTTTTTACCCAATCAGACATAGATCCACATACCCCTTATCCAGGGTACAGTGGTCTTTCAAACAGGAAAGTTAGGAGTGGGACATTCCATTTCACAGTCACTGTCAGAGGGAGGGTGGCTTCATTTAATTTTTAAAATTCAAAATATTTAAAAATGATTATAAATCAGTCTCTCTAACCCTAGAGTTATTTATATGTAAATCAGACCTCTCTGAGTTGTCTCTTATGGAATAGGGGACTCCTCTCATAAGATACATTATGGGAAGCCAAAACTGCTCAGCTTCACTTTGTCGTCCTCATGCCAAAACCTCAGGCCTGGTGTCTTTTATATCCTTAGAAATGCCTTGCAGAAGGATTCTTTACTTAAAGCAAAAAACTACATGTTTTGACCTTGTTTTCTACATGTAGCAGTGGTATTTATGCCCAGCATGTGAATAAGTATAGTCATTACTGTTCTAATCTGAAATTCCCATTTTACCAGCTAAATTGTTCCTTGCTGCAGGATTTACAGTTTGCGAAAAGCAATGACAAAGACACGTTCAGGCTAACTAGCTGCACTAATACATGTAATCTGCTAGACCACTTGTACATTGGGTTTTACACTTACAGGTAGCAGTGCTGCACCAGCAATTGCTTTCAGCCCAAATTGCTCCTAGCTGCAAACTTTGCAGTTTTGGAAAACAAAGTGATTGTGGCTAGTTTGTCATGATAGTTCAAGGTGTGCCTATGGATTAATATGTGTTATTATAAAAACTCCTTATGGTCTCAAATTCAGAGTGGGCTATAATCTGTAATTATTTTGCCTAGCAATTTTAAATGCAGACATTACACAGAAGACTATAAAGAGCAGGAGGCCGATGAGGCTACAGTTCCAGAGACAGCAGAGTTAAGCAACAGGAAATAATAATGGGGTAAAAGATTAGTGTAGAGGTCCCTGTTTATGAAGCAAATCCCATGGACAAGATGGACTTATTTATTTCCTGCTTACATGCACAAAAAATAGAAACACGCAGCACATATAAAGCTAGAAACATAAAAATATTTTTTTGTACCTAAAGATCTTTGAATCTATCCATCCCAGATAAAATGCATTAGTTTCAAGGGCACATGCTTTAATTAAATGGATATATGAGTCTGGGATTTGTAGTCATTGTGGCCTTGAAGAAGAAAGTAGTTTGTAATTACATTAGTAAAAGACACAATGTTCTGGAAAGCGAATCAGTGGTACTGTGCTCTCCTTCTCTCTCTCTCTATATATATGATTGACAATTAGAGCTACAGGGATAAAGCGCGCACTTTTCCAGTCAATGACACCTTCAAGGTCTAAATGCTGCCTACTGCTTGACCTTGGTTTTAAAAGCCTAGCAAATGGAAACCTTGAAACCAGGATCAATGAGATTCATCCTGACAGAAACCAGATGCTTCACTGTAGGGAAACAATACATATTTAGGAATTTTTTTTTTTTAGGTCAGTTTGTCTAATAACCCTGACATTTACCACTTTCTCAAATTCTGAAGCACTGAGAATCCTTCACATCTTGCTAATATTTCTAAACCTCTAGCTGCAAACTGTAACACTGTTTTGTTTAGTGCCTGTAAAACTGAATTGTTTTACCTGTTACAAAAATCTTTACCTCATAGTCAATGCATTAATTTGAGTAGGGAACTGTGAATCAGAGATATAAAGTCAGATTCTTAAAAAAGCAATTAGATCTTGCTATAAATTAACATATAACACATCTCTTTTTATAATAACTAAATTGCATTAGAAACCAAGCTGAAGAAAACTACACCATCATATTTGTCTACAAAGGTAAATCCTAAAGTCAGTTTAAGAATCATTGGTCTCACTGGTTATTTTTGTATCTAATGGTCACACCTATCAACATGACAAGGCAGCACCAGCAGCTAAAATCTAATTTTCCCTGTGTTAAGACATTTTTACTCAAACATCATAGATATTTTCTGGCTTAAAGTAACTGGTCATTTAGAGGCTTATGTGCCACTTGCAGGTGTTGACACTACTGGATGGATACTTAGAAAGCCATTAAAAAACAATAAGAATATGCCCAGCCACCTTTCTTAAAAGAGTATTTTATTTTTTTATTCTTTTGGCAACCAGGTAAGGCCCACTGGGCCGAAAAGTCCATTTACAGGGTTGTGTTTCAATTGACTTGCTCAGAGTCACACAGTATGCAAGAAGAAGTTGTGGGAATCAAACCCATGTATGCTGGATGTACCAAGCTCATTCATAGATACATAGATACTGTCGGTAGATAAGGGCCGCCAGACACTCCCAGTCTGCCTGTTTATGCTGCCTGACTAAGTGGCCAGTGACCCTATCTGGTCACTGGCTTTAACTTATTACTCTAACCTCTAGACTATACTGCCAACCCCTACTGCAAAAGGTACTGAATGAAATAAGAATCATGTAAACAGAAATGGCAAAAGCATATGTCCTTTTAATACTGTAACTACCTGTAAAAAGAACCTGATTAAAATAACCATGCTTCTGGTAGGTGAAATAATTAGATTTCTTCACCAGTAGTAAATAAAGATAAATAATGCAAGGGACATAGTACAGCTTACTTATCACACTCGCCCATTTAATTCAAATCCCAAATTAATTTCCTTAGCCACTGGTTGGTGGAGCAGGTGGGGCAGAAATATAACTGCAGTGCTACTCTGCTGTCCACAGCTCCATGCTCTGGGTTTGGCAGGGTGTTTTTAGCTAAAAGTTCCTTTATTCTTTTATAGCCCTTACTCAACTGAATGAAACTTATATTATTTTAGCTCCCTGTTTACTATAGTGAGCTTTTTTAGCATTCGGATGACAAGAAGCTGTTTGTTTGTTTGGGCATTTGCCACTGGAGGACCCAGTTTTCATTCAGTAGCCTGCCACTTGTGGTTTGTTGATGGGGAAATATTTTGTTGCCCGAGTAATAATTTTTTGTCAGACCAGAAGATTTTAAAAGGGCTGCTGGAGGTGGAGCATGGCAGCTTTTTGCCAAGAACTACCCAGTGCTGCACTTTTCACCCTCTCCCCACCCTTCCTACATTCCTTCCCCCTTCCCCTCTTCCCTCTCCCTATGACTCTGGTACTTCTTATCTGCTGTCTATTTTCTCAGACAAATGCCGCTGACTGCCTTGTTATAATGCTACCCTTAATTGTATTAATCTGTACTCTGTTTGCAATGTCCACATTGTTGTAATGTCTGTCTTGTTGTTCCCCATAATTTGTATTTCTCTGATGTGGAACCTTTGTAAAAGAGCCAAGGCTCAAGGGTATTTGTAATCCTAGACTTAATAAAATAAAAATTAAAAAAATATAAAGAACTAGGAGACAAGCTGAATGGACAAGTAGGACTGTTGGTACATGATATGTGCAAAAATGCCTAAATATACTGTCAAAAGGTATAATAATGTTGTCTAGGGCCAGGGGGTCTTATAACATACTGGAGGTGCTGGAGTTACTACTGTATGCTCAGTGAATTGTTGTTCTTTTTATTCTTTCTAGGTGAGCCTGATATGTTGGAAAGCACCCTGGAGGGTGTCTGCCCCAGAGAACCCATTGGAAGCAGTTCCTGGAGATCATTAGGGAGAGATCAGCACCTGAGTGCTCCAGGAATGCAGAGGTTCCAATTGCTTTTGTGGACTCCTAACCTTGGTGGAACCAGTTAAGATGGCAATTTTGCATTTGTTTCTATTTTGAAACTCCTGTGTTATGAACAGTGGAAGTTAATTGCATGGTAAAATCCCTTTAATCTCTTTTCTGATATGAAAGCTTTGCATTTCTTTACCCTGCTACAGATACAGATTTGACCCTGTATTATCAGGCAGTAAGTGATGATTGTGTCATTAAATACTTTTCTTCCAGTGAGGTATTGTCTTTATTCTCATATTTTATTTACTAAAAGAACAATAAGAATGATCTTCTGGTTTACATTGTAACTAGCGCAACAGTACTAATAACAAATATTACTGAAGAAGATAGACTCCTGTGTCTAAATGGAGCATCCTTGCTTAAATTAATCAGTGTCATACAAAATAACAGACTTCTACACTCAAAGTGCCTCTTTTTTAGTTTGCCCTGGGATTTTTATGAAAATTGTAAATGCCGTTACGGGGCAATATAAATGGAGCTCATGCAAACTTATAAGGCTTACTAAGGCTATAATTATTTTGGTTTGCCAATAATTTGATCCCCTGAGCTGCACACGGGTTAATTACTCTAATAGTACTGCCCTAATTGGTTATTGTTGATGGCTGAGGTGGTGTTTTTGTGATCTTACAACAGCTCCAAACTGTTCCAAATTATGTTGACCTGTTGAGTCTACAGTAGTTAAGGATGTCCGGGTATGAATACTAAACTATAAAGTTGCCTCATAAGGATTATAACTTGTGGAATTTAAATGTATTATTTCGTGGACATTAGGCCCATATTCATTTTGAAATAAGGTTGATTTTCAAATATGGGTCTGTGACTGCTTAGGATATGTGTTGAGATTCAGATGGTGGACATTCAAAGCTGGTATAGAGATACTAAATTACGTCTTATAAAATGGGGAAAGAAAAGCCTGCATTGTGATTAGTTCTTACCTGTGCATCAAATCCATTTGATGTACAGGTAAAAACAAGTTCTTGAAACAGGAACTGCAGCAGTACAAACAGGAAATCAGTGTGCTGTTGTAACACTGAGTTTTAAAATGCCACCATTTGTTTGCTCATTACTGAATGAAACATTCATTCAAACTGACAGGCATAAGTACCCATAGTAGCACCCCTAGCAAACTGGAACAAAGTTTAAAACAAAGAACCTCATGAAAATACTGAAGTTTTGTTTTCTCACCTAACTGTTTTCCCTCTCTCAGTTCAGGGCTGCAGTAGCGGTCCAGTAGCATGCCAGCTCCCACTTTATCTCATAGTAGTGCTCCTGTCCCAGTACTTGTAAATTAAAAAAGTCAGTTCCTGCGTCTTTTTTATGTTGATACTACAAGGAAAGCAAGGTGCCAGTGAGAAACAAGTACTTGGTCCCCAACTATCCCCTGTCTGCACTCCCCACCACTAGCTCACTCTTTTCCTCAAGATTAGTCTGTCTGCTGTTACCAAAGTCCCTACAGAACAAATAAAAAAGGTTTTTTTTTTGTTTTGTACTTGATTCCTATAATCACCATCTCTCTTTAACTGCTGTCCTCCATCCTCTGTTATTCAAAAACTGAATAAAATGGACACTATGCCATGCCCACACCTTCTTCAAAAGTGCCCATCTGCTTCTATTGTCTTTTTACTGTTTGTGCTGCCAGCCCACACTTTAACATATAAAATCCATTACCTCTGATTTTTTTTCACAAGCTAGGGTTTCATAGTTCTGCTAGTACATCTGGGAAGGGGGAGCACAGCCACTCCTGAAAGTATGGCCGCATTGTCAGTTAAGGGGGAAGGCACCATTGAAGGGCAACTAGTCCCTTCCTGAATGGCCACTCACTGTAAAGCTTTTTTTTAATTCTTAGTTAAACCAAACTATACTACATTCCTTGACAAGCCATTTGCTTCAGTATGTCAGCACGTATTTGGAGGGGGGGGAGCTCCTCATCATATCTACGGATTCCAATAAAAGGCAAGTGCCCTAAATAATTTATACAACACAAGACTATTTTACTGTAACTACACTACATTTTATCAGTTTATTCATATGTAAATGTTTTTTAACATAAACAAAAGATTTTTAAAAAGTGAGTTCATTTTGTAAGTGCAATAAGACGATCGGGGGTGTGCTTTGAACATATATTACCACACTTCCAGGGGCTGAAGAACTCAGCCTGTGACCTCATGCCTCACTACACCCCTGGGTGTGTAGTAATATTTGTTCAATGCACACCCCATTATGTCTTATTGCTTATTTATCAATTGTTTTATTTTTTGTTCTAGATATTTTATATTTTGTTGTGTTAAATAACATGATGTCTTATTAATGGATAGGTCAAAGTGGTTTTAATTTACTACAATACAACATGATATTATAATATCCTTATACCATTTTATGTTTCTTACATAATGTTGTGTTAATTAAGATGATGCCTATTCACTGGATAGGCAAATATGGTTTTCAGTATAAAATTACATGACATGTCTACACCTAATTCATCAAGTCCTAAAGGAACTATTTTTATGTTGGCTTGCACATGCGCAAGCAACATCTTGTGATAGTAACACATTTCAGAGGTGTGTCAGTGTCCTGGTTAATGCAGGGGATGCTTTAGTGGGTGCGGCCCTCAGCCACCAATCAGTGAGCATGCTGGTGATGACAGTAAACTTCAAAGAGAGCCAACACCTTGAAAGAAATCTGCCGCTCCAATGAGGTGCAGTTTCCTCATTGCAGCAGCAGATGACATGACTCTGGCTATGTGCATTACAGTGCACAGTAATGCGCATGGCTGGATTTACTAGCAGTTGCTCAGTGTGCCATTCCTGGTGAAACATTTCAATAAATAAATAAAACAGTTGCTGGTGCGGCTTTCCACAATGGCATCTCCTGTCACAGGCCACACCCCCTGTGAAGCTGACAATGGGGGGTGCCCAATTCTCATATCGGCATGTATCCCCCCTGACCAGCCACATTGTGGCATACTGGAAGCCCACCCCAGTGTGCCCAGACATTTTTTTTTATTATTTTCCCAACACTGGGATGCCCACTCCTGGTGTCAGGATGCCCCTCCACTACCCAAGCTCAATTTTTGCTGACGGTGCCCACCATCAGCATCGTGTCCCCCAAACTCATGTATATACTTGGAGCCCACCCCAGTGTGCCCAAAAGTTTTTTTTATTTTAACCTATAAATAAAGAAAATGGTCCTCCTGAGTCTTTTTGTTTGTTTGTTAAACTGTAAAAAGAAAACCATCCAAGGCACCTCCCAGTCTCCCTCCCCACCCCAACCCTTCCTCTGTGCACCCACCTCACGGCACCCTACTCACCCATACTTACCCTCCAGAGGTCGGGAGCAGTGATCTGTGAACTGGGATGCATCTGCACTCTTCAACACTGAACTACAAACTGAGGAATCAGCTAAGTGCTGTATAATGGGATTCAATGGGGGGTTTCTACTTAGGTTGATATCGTAGCCATTTTTAGGAATTGTGGACCCAAATTTTCAACATGGGGTTCTTGAGATCCCACCTCATGAACATATCACTATTGCTTCATTTCTCAGTCTCAAAAGGTGATTTGGGGGTCACTGTGTGGAATGTCCTTTTGGGACCAGTTAACATAACGACAGTACCACTGTTCATGAGGAGGGGTCCCAAAAAGCCCATGTTGAAAATTTGATGAAAAAATTCAGAAAAATAACTGCATTACTTGCGTGCATTGTGCATTTTCTATGTATGCTTGTAACTTCGCCAATTTTTTATATTTTCACTCCACATTTTCAACATTGCCATTTTTTGACACCTCCCTATGAAAAGTACAGCTGTCATTGCTGGCAAATATGCTTACCAGTTGTGTCTTCTAGCAAAGAAGTCCCTGCTAGGGCTCACCCCTGGGTCAACGTCCAGCCTCTCTGTAACCTCACAATCACACCTGCAGACCCGGAATGCGGTCAAAGGTGGGTTGGTGGTTTCTTTCAAGAGAACCTCTCTAGCACTGTGATCCCTATCATTCTGTGTCCTGAGGTGGTTTAACAATCTCCCCAAGGCTCTGACTGATTGCAACAAAATTGGGCACTTCAAGTCTGGACTACAGGCTCACCTAGTCCTGCAGAATGTTTGTACCTGTAACTGCCCCTGAATCTCATAACCCCCTCCTGCTACTCCTTCCCTGTCCCCTTAACTCTCTTCACATCCACCCCTTTCTCCCCCTTCCCTCACTCACCTACTGTCCCCGCACCTTCTTCTTTTCCCTCCATCCACCCACAGCCCCTCCCCTCTAAACTATCCCACTTGCCTAGCACCTGTCCCCCCACACCTCACTCTTCCTCCCCCCTTTTCTAAACTATACTAGGCCTCTGGGTTTCCCGATGTGCCTCCCCCAACATGTGCTACTTATGCCTCTGCTGACAAAGCCATACGCTGGAAGCTCCTCTACACACCCTTCAAGTCTGCCAGTAGTTAGCTCTTCAGTACTCTGCCTTTCCCTACTCTTACTCTAAGCACCTCTACATCTTGGTCTCACTCTCCCTGTACCTACATCTCAACTTCCTAACTCATTTATGTATATTCAAGTACTGCTGGTTCTCCTTAAATGCCTAGTTTCAATTATCTCACTTCAATAAAGTCTGCTACTATGCAACTAGTTTTTTTAAATGTTCTGCAATAACTCAAATGCTCTGCATTGACTCTGTATCTATGTGTTGTTTGTCTGCGTACCTCAATTGACTTGGAGCCTTTGTAAATGAGTCTCTGACTCAAAGGTGTTAATTCCAATCTGAAACAAATAAATAAAATAAATTTTTCACATCCTCCCCGAAATGTGTTTTCACACTTGTAGCACTGAATGGTGTGGTCGCTGTGCGAAATCACCTTTTGGGATGGATTGACAAAATCACAGTGCCACTCTTCATGAGGGGAAGTCCCAAAAAGTCCATTTTGAAAATTTGCAGCAAAAATACAGACAAACGCCAGGGGCATTAAGGTTTCCAACCATAACCCCACCCTGTAGAGACTGACAGGCATTGGGGGTGTGACTTGAGTTCGTTGGCCATAATGCTTGTAGCATTCTACCCACACCCTACAGCCGCTGACAGGCATCAAGGTGTGCCTTGGGCTCTTCAGCCTTAACATTAACCCCATTTTCCTGTACTGCACCCATCTCAGCTTATTTCTTTATGGAATGGGGTGAGTGTGAGGGCCAAAGACCCCAAGGCACACTGTGATACCTGTTGCTTTCTGCAGGATGGGGTGAAGTGGAATGGCTTCAGCGTTATGACTGATGACCCAAAGGCATACTCCCAATGCCTTTCAGTCTCTGTGGGGGGGGGGCTGACATTAGTTCAATACTTCACTGCCATTCCTATTATGCATATCTCTCTAACTCCTGCACTACCAATGCCAATGCCAGCAAGCCAAAATTCAGCATTGACAAATGCTTTTTATTTAATGGATTTTCTATAATATACAGTACATTGCCTTTACTATCTATTGAATGGGCCTACACATTCAGAATAGTGTTATGCTTGTGCAACTGTGATAATTTTTTGGCCATTCACACTCTCTATGCTCTGGGAAATTACCACCCTGGACAGGTACCAAAGGCAAGGAATCCTCAAAGAGGGTTCCATCCCTAGAGGTGCCACAAGAAAGAGTCCCTTGGCTAAAGATACCTTAGGAAGGAGCCCCCAAGGTCAGAGGTGTGCCACTTGAAGAGGAGGGGAGGATGGTGGGGCAAGGAAAAAGTGCTTCAGAAGGAGGCTGGGAGGAACTGCTTATATAGCTCAGGAAGGGGGTGTGGCTGGTTGCTCACTCCATTGAACCACAGGCATAGCCTTTAAATTCTATGGGCCTATGCAACCAGCATAGTGTTATGCTTGTGCAACTGTGATAACTGTTTGGCCATTCGCACTCTCTATTCCTTGGGGAATTACCACCCTTTAGGGGTATCGAAGGCAAAGAACCCTCAAAGAGGGTTCCACCCTTAGAGGTGCTGCAGGAAAGAGTTCACTGGCTAAATGTACTTTAGGAAGGAGCCCCAAAAAAGAACACTGAGCAGTAAATGTTGACTATGAGGTAGAAAGCAGATTGATAGCAACAAACAGCTTGATAAAACACAAATAAGATGCACAGGTTGTCAGGACTGCAATGATAAAATGGATGCACTGCTGATATCAGGGGTCTTCCAAAGGAGGGAAGGAATGGCGAGCAAGGCCACCATCCATCTCCATCCAACAGCAGAAACCTACCTAAGGAAACTAGGAAATATACTATAAACAACTAATTACATATTATGACCTTTGGCATGGAGCAGAGGAAAAAACCCTTTTAACAGGAGGAAACCTCTGGGGATCCAAGGCCTAATTCACCTTCCCTCCCGGCTAGGGGTAGTTTATTTATAGACAGCTTTGCTGCTAAAATTTAGAAACCCAATCAAAGGGGAGGAATATTCCAATTTGGTGGAAAGCTCTCCTGATTCCTCAAACAGGAATGCTCTGAAGGATTGCGAGAGGCATCTGCAACAATGGGTACTCTGTAGCAAGAGCAGATCTCAAGGCAGGAGGAGGAGGAGGAGGAGAGCAATGACCACTGAGGCACTCAGTTGACCTACTGACTTAAACAAACCAGGTGAACCAGGAGCGGTTATAGGGAGAATAGCTTCCGAAGGTGCCACGGCAAAGTCATAGCCAAAGGAGCATCCTTGGATTGTAAGTGTTCCACCCTTTGTCAGTTGAAGTCTTAAATTCTGCATCAGGAGGTGCACCATATAACTACACACTAAAGCTCCACCTGGAGTGAGAACATTCCCACTATGGGCCAGATGAGTAGGACTCCACCCCGAGGTTCACATGCTCAAGATACGGACTTCGTGAGTGCAGAGCAAGACTGTCAGCTTACAGGGCAATCCCTGATCTAGAAAAGGCAATGGACATAGTTGGCATGCCTCCAGTTTATTAGTGAGAGCATAAATCAACATTGAGTGCTAGATAGGAGGAGGCCAGGTGAAGCCAGCAGCCATCTATTAGGGAGCAGATTGTTGATGAGGCAGGCCTTGAAAGGTTGTGAGCAAACTCTGCAACCATGAGATTGAAAGGTTGCAAGCAAACTCTGCAACATTGAGAACTACCAGGCAGGGCTTGGATGAAGTAGGAGGCTGCAGTGTGAGCCAACATTTTGATGTTTCTTAGTAGTAGCAACCAGCAGAAAACAAGCCAACCAAGTCCATTACGGAAGCTGAATTGATGGTGGCATAGAAGGTAGGTGTTTAGGCAATGAGGTGCTATGATGCCAGTGATTAAATCAATGAGGTTTAGCAGATAGGAGATACACAGCAGGATTTGAAACAGCATTTGCAACAGCAATAAAATGGGTAGCGGCATAGGTAAGCATGATGCATCACATATTAGATAAGCTGAATTACGTATATGCTTGGCCAGCCAGTTCCATAAAGAAGCAAATCATAGTTTACATAAAAGCATTTGATGCTATGGTTTCAGCATGACTAGAGAACTGATATGAGTGAATGAATAGTGAATTGATATGATTGGCATGAATACCTTAAATGCTATTTAAGCAGAGATAGGTTATTCCAGTAAGGAGCATGCCGCTGAGTAAAGGAATGCAATGAACATCTGAAGGCCATGTACAGTAGGCTGCAAGGTTCTGATTTATACATGAATAACAGAAAGCCATGAAGGCAAGACACAGGACAAAATCATATACTGTAGGTTACATAAACCATACTGCCGCTACTCGGAGCCACAAAGTCCCACCGTGACATCACAGTCCCCCACCATGGGACTAACATGAAGCCACAGCTGAGCACCATGAGATCAAACAGCACTGTAATGTAGATAGGGTAGGAACCCCCAAAATAGATGTGCTTTTGCTAGCAGAGTCCCAGATAAGGACAGCCAAATGACAGCAGCTGCTGAAGCAGCAGGGCAACAATAAACTGCAGCAGAGTTACAGAACAAGCAGAGGTACCTAGCTTGCAGACTGAGCTCGAATCAGGTGCATACAATTAAGCTGGATCACAGGAGACTGTAGAGAAACAACAATGGGAGCTGAAGAATACAAAACAATTGCTGGAAAACTGAGAATTGGTAGGCAGGAAAGCAGCAGGCTGAGCAACATCTGGTGAGTAAATGGAGCCTGAGGCATAGGCACAGGACAGCTTAAGGTAAGGAACAACCATTTGTAACCTGAAGCATGAATAAACAATGCATACACAGGGCACTAGAAAACTAGAAAGTTCAAAATAAACAGACAAAGCAAACACAAGTACAGGAGCAGGAAGGAAACACGCACACAAGGAAGCACAGAGTAATAGGAAGCAAGCAATACAAACCAAAAGCACAAGAACACAAAAACAGAAGTCCAGCTCAAACCATCAGAGTCCAAGTTTGGCAACACTGGAGGGGGGGGGCAAGCCTCAGTAAGCCCCAAGGGAGAAGACAGACCTACAGAGCCTCTGGATGCAAGGGAAAAAGTGCTTCAGAAGGAGGCTGGGAGGAACTGCTTAGCTCAGGAAGGGGGCATGGCTAAGCCCATTAAACTACAGGCATGGACTTTTAATTATTAATGAAATTTTGGATTTGGCCTTAGGATCATCCCTGGAAATAGTTGTCCTGGGCATAGTGTGTTTGCCCACCAGATAGTTAGCTGGCTCTTTTGTGCCCGGAGACGTGGTCTGGGTATGATCCTCCACCCAATTGACAAAGGGTCTTAATGCAGGCCCCTCCTGTAGTGGTGTTTGACATGAAAGGACTATTAATGACCTATAATTGAAGCCATGTGCGACCAGCTTGGTTGGCTTGTATCTGGGTTGAAGTTAGCGTACTTATGTTTACCCAAAATGGAAGGCTACTAATATTTTGGGGCTCTAGGCAGCGTGTTGTGGGGTGGAATCCGGTCTACACCTACTATTGTAAGAGTCACAGATCAGCCTTGCAAGCATTTGGTTGGGACTCACAAAAGCTGAAGGATGTCTGTGCCTTCAGGATTACACGCCTTTTGCTTAGATCCTGAATAATTAGATGAGCCAACTAGCTGGGTTGTTTTGCTCTCTCTCTTTCTTCATCCTATTTTTACGTTTCTGTGCAATTCTTAATTGCTTTATCTGCATTTATAATTTATAATGCTAAAGTGCAGAATTTTTTATTGTTAATATAATTGCTTAAGAGCTTAGATTAGTAAGGAATATTGTTCAGTTACAAAAATGGCAACTAAATTGATGGGTTTTTTGTTTGGGTAATTATGTGGGTCATTTATATTGCCTTATCTTATGCACAATATGGTAACTCAATGGTCGGTGGCCTGAAATGTATACCACTAATGCATTAAGGAGGCTCTTTGATATTTTATCCTGGCTCTGTGTGGTATTCATTAAAACTATTTTTTGATTGGTCAATTCTAGAGTTCAACTCTGTGTAAGTTGGCTGCATTGTAGATCTTGCTTGTAGATCACTGCCCCCCATATTCGCACACTATCGCTCTCTCTTCCATGGGCTATCCCCCACCCTTCCTTACCCCAATATGTCTTATTCTCCTTGCATTAATTATCCCCAGCCCTAAGCCCCCCACGTACATGAGCCCACCCCACAGTCTCACTCTCACTCTCCCCCCTCTATCCACTAAGTTTCCACTAATGTCTCCCCATCTCCCCCTCACGCTCCTGCCTCCTGCTCAGCCACACCCTCACCAGCTCCTATCCCCCTCCCCCTCCTTTTCCTTGCTCTACCTCACATATGTGCTCTCCCCATCCCAGTCTCCTTGCCAAGCCAATCTGCTTCCCCGATCCAGGCTCTAGTCTGCACAAGCAACTTAAACTTGCTCTTATTAGGATCTCCTTATTCCTGCTGCTTCTGTCAGGGAATGTCCACCCTAACCCCAAACCACCTACTGCTCCCATCCTGCACTGCAGTGCTGTAAATGGGCTCTGTATTGCCTCTATCAATATCTGGAGTTCACAAAAAAAATTTGACATCCTCCAGGGATGGTTGGTCCTGCACCAACCCGATGTTCTATCCGTAGTAGAAACTGGGCTCTCAAAGGATACCCCAGACTCGGCAGTGACAATTGTTGGGTACTCCATCTTCCGAGAAGACAGAGTCAGTAAGCGTGGTGGTGGTGGTGGTTGCACCATTTATATCCATGAGTCCTTACAGAGTCACAAGCTCCTGCCTGCCCAGTTGGATCATGGTGCCCTGGCCCTCACCTTGAAAACTGCTACTGGCACTGCCAGGGCTTCCCTTTTTATTAACTCTGTCTATATTTCTCCCTGGAACCAAAAGCTTGAATTTAATTCCATCCTGAACTACCTCTCCCTTCTGCCTCCCAACTCAGAGATGATCCTGGGTGACTACAACATTAATTGACTAGCTAACACTACTGCCCCTTACAATGATGCAATAGTTGCTATGGATCTTGCCCAAGTGATATCCTCTCCAACTTATTTAAATCCCAAAACTGGGATAACTGACCACCCTAATAAAATTTCTGGTGTCTCAGTGCTCCCAGATGCACTGAGTGACCATTCACCAGTGCTCTACACATGGTCCTCCAAGATGAAAAAAACGGTGCTCAAAACTGTTTTCAGCACCGGCTCAAACCCGGTAAACTGGGGCAACTCAAAAGCTTCCTCGCTCATTGTGACTGATCTCCCCTTGACCATGCCCCTGACATTGACATGGCCCTCAATTACTTTATTAGCACATTCAGCTCTGCCTGTGATAAGTTTGCCCCCTTCACTAAGCTCATTGTCAAGAGACCAAACACTTCCTGAATCTCACAGGCACTCCTCTACCAAGTGCACCACAGAGACGCCCTCTGGCACTTAGCCCTTGAATCTGGCACTTTGGCAGACAGACAGCACTATAGGGCTGTAAGGAATAAATGTACATGGGACATATGTAAGGCCAAGGCTGACCACTACAGGGTTTCCCCTCTCATCTTCCTGAGGCTCAGGCTGTAAGTTTTGGGATAATCTGAAGGAGCTCAATGGGAAAAATGTGTCCCCCCACCCACCCAGCTCAATATCAACGGTGGCATCACCTCTGACCCCAACTCATCACAGATACCCAAAACTCCTCCTCCTCTGATCTCAGCAGTGTGCTCCCCTCAACTTCTTTAACCCCCACACAATCCCCGGCCCTCTGCCAACACCCCCGCTATTCATCTCAAAACCCTCACCCTGTGAGAGGCAAAACTTTACCTTTCAAAAGCCATAGGTAAATCCTGGCATAGTAGCAATTCCCTGGACCTCAGACTCCTCCATGTGGTTCTGGATGAAGTCCTCTGCCCCCTAACTATTATCCTTAATCACTCCCTCTGTTTTAGTCAATCTCTAACCAAATTGAAAGTCGCTGTCATTACCCCCATCCATAAAAGTGGCGACTGTACCACCTCAGGGAATTACCGCCCCATCTCTATTTTCCTTCCCCTCTCAAAGGCTCTGGAAAAAATCATCTCAGACCAACTTACTGACTACCTCATTAAATATTACCTACTCAGTTGGGAACAACACAGATTTCGTAAAGGGCATAGCACCACCACCACTATCCTGAAATTCACCAGTGCTATTCACACAATTCTTGATGGAGGGCATCTGTTTTAGTCAATCTATGTGGACCTGTCAAAAGCCTTTGACACTGTCAACCACTCCCTCCTCCTATTGGCTTTCACCCACACAGGTCTCTCCCAGGATGCCACCAAGTGGTTTGCTGACTATTTAAGTGGTAGGTCCCAGCAAGTCAAAATTAATAACGTGCTCTTCTCCTGCCTCCCAGTCGAGTCTGGGGTACCCCAAGGTTCCATCCTGGGGCCCCTACTCTTTAGCTTATTTCTGAACACCCTACCCAAGGCCTGCTCTGGTCAGCTGCTCTTACATGCTGACGACACGGTAATCTTCTCTACCCACTCTGATCCTCTCTCTCATCAACTGTCCATCCAGAAATGTTTCAATGAGGTAGAATCCTAGTTTGATGACCACTGGTTGGTGCTAAACTACAAAAAAAAAAAGTTCTGGTGTATGCTTACAACCAGAACAAACACAAAGGCTCCCCATTGCAAATCCTTAACTCTCAACTGTTACCACTTGAACAAGTTAACACTTTCAAATACCTTGGGGTTACTCTTGACTCTGCACTCACCTACCATGAGCATATCTGCCTACTTAGCACCACAGTCAACACCAGAACTGGTTTACTCTACTGGCACAAACAATGCCTCCTCCCGAGGCCCTCCGCCTAGCAGCCACCTCATCCATCCTGCCCCTAATTGACTATGAGATCACTCTCTATGGGGCGGCTGACAACTCAGCCCTTCATAGAATCAAATATCCCTAACCTGCTATCTTGTCATGGGATGTGATAGGAGGACACACACCTGCTCATTGTATAGTCTCACCAACTGACTCAATTTTGATGGGAGGCTCAGGTACCAGACATGCCTTCTTGCCGAAAAGATTACCAATGGGTTAGCCCCCCCCAGTCTTACTAGCCTTCTGCAACCCACTCCACCAGTGAAGGCTACTCACAGTGCCTCCAAACCCTCCCTCCTGATCCCCCACTACAGAACAACCCTGAGTCAGTGATCCTTCTTCTACAGGGCTCCCCTCTGGATGAATGCGTTGCCTAGTGCCATCTCCTCTGAGAACAAGCTGGGCTCTTTCAAAACCCATCTTAGGGAACACCTCCGGTCCTCCTGTGCCTGTGACTGCTTCTAGCCCCCCCCCATACATCTTCATTCCCCCATTTAGCCACTACTGGCTTTACTTGAAGTGTGGACATCCATGTCCAACACCCCCTACTTTTTTCCTCCCTCTGCCCTCTGTTTAGCTAACCTGCTATCTTGACAATGGATTTCTATCCTGCTTAAGCTAATAATTGTGTTAACCTGCTTTCATGACAATGGATCTCTATCCTGCCTAAACAAAGTGTTTTGCTCTCTTTCTGTGTAAATGTACCAGTTTGGTTCATTTGTATGCATATTATTGGATAATCCATCACTGTGCTTTGTAATTTTCTATAACATTGTTCTGACTGTTCTCTGACATGGAACCTTTGAAAAGGAGTCCCTGATTCAAAGGTTTGTAATTCTGATATATTTCTAAATAAAATAAATAAATTGTCTACTGGCTGAGGGAAACTTAGTCAGGAGTTGAAATATAGGCATCATTGTGTTTTAATCATAAGAAACATGCTTATGAAACAGTATGGGCTTGCTTCTAAATTAAGAGCTCTAATAGTATAATAGCCTGGTTAGAACAAAATGCTTCCCTGGACTAACGGTGCACAGGGCCAAGCATGAGGTATATCAGCTGGCAAAGGATTGTGAAGATTCCCCGGATATACTGGTCCACCTGGGTACCAATGACATTGAGGGAAATAGTGAGCTAGAGATACAGACAAGGTTCAGGGAGCTTGCCAGGGTCTGTTATGACACAGGATGCATGATTACCTTCTCGGAAATCCTGCTGGTGCCAAGGGCTAGTGGGGAACACAAGAGGAAGATTAGGGAGATAAACCAGTGGCTCAGGGAGTAGTGTGGGGCCAGAGGGTATGGGTTGATGGGGGATTGGTGGGAGACCTGGGAGGATAAGGGGCTATATGCTAGAGATATGCTCCATCTCAATTTGGAGGGAAGGGAGATCCTTAAGTTGAAAATAGAGGGGTTCATTGGTGAATGGTGGGGTTTAAACTTGTGAAGGGAGGAGGGATGGGAGAGAAGGCTGTCGAGGAGGGGGTTCTATAAAAGAGAGACTCTGTCTCCACCCCCCTGGGGAGCTGGAGGAATGCAGGAAAAGGCCGACTGGTAAGGTGCTGATTGGGGGAAGATGGAATCCCCATGGGAATGAGAGCAGGGGAAATGGAAGTATACGGAAAGGGTGCAAGGTAGTCCTGCTAAATGCCAGGAGTTTGGGCACTAAAATGCCTGAGCTTCAGGTGATGCTAACTGAGGGAGATGTGGATGTGGCAGTGGTCACTGAGACCTGGGCCACTGCAGGGCATGACTGGGACCTGAACCTGGAGGGTTACACCATGTTCAGGAAGGATGGGGGGGAGGGAAGGGGAGGAGGGGTAGCAATAATAGTCAAAAACTGCATTTTCATAGGAGGAGTGGAGGAGGTGGAGGGAACTGTGGAGGCAATTTGGGTCACCTTGATAACAAATGGGGGCAAGAGAGTAAAAATAGGAGTGGTGTATAGACCTCTTGCGCTGGCATAGGAGCTGGAGGAGAGTCTGGTGGCAGATGTTGGGAGACACAGCAAATTTGGCAGGGGAAGGGTGGTGGTGTCGTAGGACTTAGACATGCCAGGAACAGACTGGGAGACTATGACATCCTCGGTAGCCAGGGAACAGAGGTTGTTGGATGTCTTTCAGGATGCGTTCCTAACTCAGCATGTGGGGGAACCGACCAGGGAGGTGCAGATACTGGATGCGGTCCTGGCAAACAGAGACCAGATTGGGGTCCTGGAGGTAAGGGACCCATTGGCGGGGAGCGACCATGCCATGGTTTGGTTCTGCCTGGAACTAGGAGGGATAGAAGGCTGCACAAAGATGGAGGTAACCGACTTCAGGGGGGCGGATTTCAAGGAAATGGGAAGGATCCTTAAGAAGCATTTGGATAGGATTTGGCCAGACATGGACACTGACAGTAGGTGGGAAATCATCAGGAGGGGGGTGCAGGATGCTACCAGCACCTGCGCAAGAATAAGACGAAAATGTGGTAGGGCCCGTAAACCCTGCTGGTGGACCAGGGAGGTTCAGGAGGTGGTGAGGGGAAAGAAGGCGGCTTATAGACAATTCAAGTGCTCAAGGAATGAAAGGGATAGAGGGGAGTATGAGCTGATGGCCAGAAGGGCCACTATGGTGGTGAGGGCAGCTAAAGCAAGGAAGGAGCAGAACCTGGCCAGGGAAATTAGGAGAGGGAATAAAGGGGTTCTTTAGATACATTGGGGAAAAATGAAGGGTGAAGGGGCAGATTAGCAGGATTAAAACAGGGGAGGGATGGGCACAAGATCCAGGGGAGCAGGCTAAGGTACTAAATGAGTACTTCACCTCAGTTTTCAGCAAGGAAAATGGGGGGGCTGCAGGGAGGAGATGGTGAAACTGAGGGGGAACCCTTGCCGATCATCAGGTCTGGGGAGAGGATGGGCCATCACTGGCAGGAGAGGGGAAGGCAAGGCAGGGGGACGAGGTAGTGAAGGTGGAAATCATGGCAGAAAGAGTGAGGGAAGCCCTCAGCTTCCTTAAGATGGAGAAAGCACCGGGGCCAGATTAATTACATCCCAGAGTGCTGAAGGAACTGGTGGATGTCCTGGTGAAACCCCTGGTGGAGCTTTTCAGCATCTCTCTGAGGACAGGGTGGGTGCCCCAGGACTGGAAGGTGGTGCATATAGTGTCTATCCACAAGGGGGGGGGTTCAAGGGAGGTGGAAGGGAACTACAGGCCTGTTAGCCTGACATCAGTGGTGGGCAAGATGATGGAGGGCATTGTCAAGGAGAGGCTGGGGGGGACCTGGAAAAGTTGGGGTTCCTGGATGATAGACAGCATGGATTTATCCCAGGGAAATCATGTCAGACAAACCTTGTGGAGTTCTATGACTGAGTGATGAAAGCCTTGGACCTGGGTAGACCGGTGGACATCCTCTATCTTGACTTCAGCAAGGCATTTGACTCTGTTCCTAATGGGGGCCTGTTGAATAACCTGGGAGAAATGGGGTTGGGGAACCAGATGATCAGATGGATAGGCAATTGGCTCCAGGACTGGACCCAGAGGGTCGTGGTTGGTGGGATAGTCTCATCCCCAAGGAGGATCATTAGTGGGGTCCCTCAGAGATCAGTCCTTGGGCCTCTCCTGTTCAGTACCCATGTCTCTGACATAAGGAAAGGTATCAGGAGTGAGATAAGTCTCTTTGCAGATGATTCAAAACTGGGGATGGTGGTGGATGGGGAGGAGGGGAGGGTGGCCCTACAGGGGGACCTGGAGGCTCTGGAAAGGTGTTCTAGAAAGTGGAAGCTGAGGTTTAATGCAGGGAAATGCAAGGTACTGCATCTGGGAGCCAGAAACCTGGGCCAAGAGTACACCCGGGGGGGGGGATGCTACAAGTCTCAATGGCTGAGAGGGACCTGGGGGTGGTGGTGGATGCCAAGATGAACAACTTTGAGACTTGTAGGAGGGCAGCAGCCAAGGCCAACAGGATGCTGGGATGCATCACTAGGGGGATCACCTCCATAAGGAGGGAAGTGATACTCCCCCTGTATAACTGCTTGGTGAGGCCGCACTTGAGTACTTTGTGCAGTTTTGGAGGCCACACTTAAAGAGAGACATTGAACTCCTGGAGATGGTCCAGAGGAGGGCAACCAAAATGATCTGGGGCTTGGGGGACAGGACCAATGGGGAGAGGCTCAAAGAGCTAAATATGTACACATTGGAAGAGAGAAGGGACCAGGGGGACATGATAGAGGTCTTCAAGTACATGAAGGGGTTAAATAGGGGAGAAGCAGTCAAGGTGCTCTGAAACAAGGGGGGCAACTAGAGGGCATGGGTGGAAGCTGGAGAGGGGGAGATTCAGGAGAGAAAGGAGGAGGTGCTACTTCACTGAAATGGTGGTGGAGCCATGAAATACACTACCCAGGGGACTGGTGGAGGCAGAGATGGTGGAGGGGTTCAAGAGGGGGTGGGACAGGTACAGGGGAAGGGTTCTGGATGCAAAGTCCTGTGCAGCGGGAATATCCGGGACTAGGAAGGGAGAAGTCAGAGAGGACGAGGGGTGGCAGCAAGGTCAGCTCCCAGGGTGGGGGCTGACAAATAAGCAGACACGAAAGATTGTTAGGCCTATTCTGCTGGCATTTTAGCATGCTACTATGTTAGTATTAAGTCTCTTGCTTTCTGAAGACATCCATTTAAACCCAGGACCAGGTGAAAATCTTTTCACAGCAGATGTCATGAAGGTTAACAAACTTAGCCGAGTTCCTTTCAATGCTAGCAGTGTGATACCAAAGACTGATGCTATCCGGGAATGGGTTATAGATTACAAACTGCATATAATAATTATTTCAGAATCCTGGTTACATAAGAAAATATTGGATGAGGAATTTCAAATTCCTGGTTACCAATCATAGAGAAATAATCATGGGACAAGGGGAGAGGGGGTTCTGATATATGGGGCCTTGACTTTGGAAATGTAAAAATTTGACTGTGTTACACTTACTTCAGGTATGGAAAGAGTACCCTTAGAGCTAAAGATCCCATACTGTAAGCCCACGTTGATAAAGGGATGCTATCTCCCACCAAGGGGAGAGGAAAATAACCCCTTAGCTCTACAGGATTTTTTTTCCCATTTAGGATAGTCACAAACTCACCATCATGGGGGATTTAAATATGGATTGGGCTAAGATTTTACCTGCAAGTAAATTAATGGAATTTTCAGCATCTTTGGCTTTGACTCAACTAATTACTTCTTTCACAAGACTTTGTCCTAAAGTCCCAAGTTCCTCTGCTATTTTAGATTTAATATTTACCTCAGCCTCAGATAAGTTTTTGCTATTTGGTGTACTGCCAGACACTTTTATTGACCATCAGGTTATCTTCTGCATTAGAGGAAAAGGTAAGACACCAAGTTCATCTCAGGCTAGAATACACCGAATTTTTTAAGATCTAGATTATTCATCCTTTATGGTAGACTTGGAAGATAGGAATTGTGATACATTGGATCTGATCCCCAGCATTGATGGTGCCTGGCAATACTTCCAAGGTGAATTCCTGACTGTGTACGATATCTTTGCTCCAATTTGTAGTAATAAAGTTAAAAAGAACAACTCTCCCTGGTGTACAGTTGAACTGAGGAAATGCCGTAAGGCTAGGGATGTGGCATAGAGGTTGACAAAAGCAAATAATGAAAGAATATCCTGGGAAAGATATTGTGCTGCATGTAACCTCTATACTAAGAAAATAAGGAAGGCAAAGGCAGATTATTTTTTGACTAGTTTCAGATCAGAAAGGGCTGATAACCCTAGGGACTTTTGAAGCATGGTAAGAAAGTTACAGGGCAATAAAGTTTCTGAATTACCAAGTATGTTTATGGTGAATGGTATCCCCCACAGCATCTCGGACAAATTGGCCGATATGTTTAATAAGATGTACAGTACATAGATGTAGGCTCTTTTGATTCTGGTGTAACATCTGCCTTAGGGGTACATAAACAAGGATTTGGTTGAGAGGTAAGGGATGAAAATAAGTCACACTTTTCCTTTAAAAACATAACCATAAACCAGGTTTTTAAGGAATTAATAAAAATAAATATTAATAAAGCACAAGGTTCGGATGGGATTCCATCCTACTTACTCAAAATTGTAGCCCCTTTAGTTGCCCCTTTATTAGCCAACCTTTTTAACCTCTCCTTGGAAACAGGTGTTTATCCATTAGCATGGAAACAGGCCAGAATAATACCAATTTTTAAGGGTGGCCAGAAGAGTGATATGGGGAATCACAGGCCCATATCGCTGCTTCCGGTTATTGCTAAGATTTTTGAAAAAATTGTAGTATTTCAATTAAATAGTTACTTGGAAACTCAGAATATGTACAACAGTCATCAATCAGGATTTAGGGTGCAGCATAGCACTACTACAGCATTAATCAGAGTCATGTCAGATATTGAAATAGCCATGGATAACAGCTTCCTGGTTGGGGCTGTATTTATAAACCTATCGAAAGCATTTGACACCTTGAATCAAGATAGGATGCTTGAAAATTTATGATCTATTGGCCTCAACCAGGATGCACTTGTTTGGTTCCATGCCTATCTGACTGGGAGACAGCAGCAAGTTATATTGAATAATGATTATAAATCTAAATACTCGAACATTAAATCAAGGGTACCTCAAGGGTCAGTATTAGATCCCATACTGTTCAACATGTATACGAATGGTGCAGGACACCTATTGAGTTGTGTCTGGCACCATTTGTATGCAGATGAGACAGTTCTTTATATAGCAGGCAAGTCTGTTAGTCAAATATGGGAAAAAATGCAAAAAGACTAATAAATTGCAGAACTGTTTCCAGGATCTTGGGTTAGTTTTAAACTCTTCAAAGTCACAAGTCATGCTTTTTTCAAATAAACCATTACAAAATCAATCAACCTTGAATATAAAAACAATTGATGATAGTAGTCTAACTCTTATTAATTCCTATAAATACTTGGTAGTCTGGATAGAATCTCATTGTAAATGGGATACACATACAAGCATCGAACATACAAAATTTGCTAGCAGATAAAGGCCTAGTGGTCTATCAAGTTGAATGTGCAGCTAGCACTCCTTATTCTGCAGCTGCTCTTCCCTCACACCCTTCCCACACCCTTCCCCTCCCTTGACCCTCCCCCTTGCCCTGTCTCAGCCCCTTTTGAAGCAGTCTACTGTTCTTACTGGATATCCAATTCAATCCATCTTTATTTTTATAGCACCTTTCAAAACCAAGGCGCTGTACAAACCATAAATACAATAAAATACCATAAAACTGATTTACAAATATATAAAACCAAATCATTGTCATTCAGCTCTAATTCAGGAAGGCCAATGAAAACAAATACATTTTCAACATTGTTTTAAAACTACTGACGGTCAGGCATTCTCTTAACCAACGAAGAAGAGAATTCCACAGGGTCAGTGCTGCAAATGAAAAAGCACAAGCGCCAGATGTTTTAAGACAAACCCTGACAATCTCGAGCAATCCCTCGTCGGTGGATTGGCGAGGACAACTGGGGGAGTAGGGAGTCAGGAGATCTTTAAGGTAGTCGGGTCCCTGTTCATGTAGGGCTTTAAAGGTAAACAAGCCTACCTTGTAAGTAATCCACCACTGAACTGGCAGCCAGTGCAGTTCATGCAGGACAGGTGTAATATGACTGGACCTAGAGGTACCAGTCAACAACCTGGCTGCAGCATTCTGCACCAGCTGTAAGCGTTGGATATCAACCCCTGATAGGCCTAGGTAGAGGGCATTGCAGTAGTGAAGACAGTTGGTAATAAAGGCATGGGCCAATGTTGGAAGGTCGCCGGGGGGAATCAGATGTTTCATCCATGCAATATTCCTCAGATGAAAAAATGAGGATTTGACAACAGCCGACACCTGAGACTTCAGGGTCAAGCCTATATCAAAAATAATGCCCAGGTTTCACACCCGATCTGAGACAATGAGCTGGGCACCATCAAGCCAAAGGCCAGACATTTGCCCAGCACCAACACCAGCCCCCCGGCAACCCAGTTCCACCACCAACACCTCAGTCTTATCCGGATTCAGTCTCAGCTAACTGGAGCTCATCCAGTCTTTGATCTTGGAGAGGCAGCTGTTTAGAACAGAGATTGCATCGACCTGTCCAGGTACAAAGAACATATACAGCTGAGTATCATCTGCATAGCAGTAAAAACTCAAGCCATAACACCTAATGATTTCTCCCAACGGCAGCATGTACATTGTGAACAACATGGGTACCAATATGGTGCCCTTAGGCACCCCACAAGGCAGGGGGAGGGCATCAGAGGAATAAATTCCTGTGACCACCCTCTGAGACCTGCCTATCAGGAAAGATCGAAACCATTTGAGGACTTACCTGACAGTCTACAAAGAAGCTGCAGGGTCTCCAAAAGCACCTCATGGTCCACAGTGTCAAAAGCTGCTGAGAGATCGAGAAGGATCAAAATGGTACAAGCCTTTTGATTGTTCGCCATTAGGAGGTCATTTAATACCCAAACAAGGGCAGTCTCTGTACTATGCCTCTTCCAAAAACCAGACTGGAGAGTTTTATAGACACTGTGAGTTACTAAGTGATTGTCCAATTATACCTCAACCACCTTCTCAATAATCTTCCCAAAAAAGGGAAGGTTAGAGACAGGTCGGTAGTTAGCTGGATCATTGGGATCTAAGGAAGATTCTTAAAGGAGTGGTCAAATGACTGCCTCCTTTAAGGGGTCTGGAAAGGTTCCCCCTCCAAAGATCTCCAGATAATTTCAACTAGGATCGGGCAGATAACATCTACACACCATACCAGAAGGGAGGTAGGGCCCGGATCCAAACTACAGCAAGTTGAGTGCAAGGTTTGGACAATCTTCACGATGCCCATGAATTCTGGTTGGCAAAACTCCATCCAGACAGACCAGGCATTCATCACCTCCCGTCGAACACTGCATCCCCTCATGAAGAGGGCTTGGCCAGTTCTGGACCCGATGCTGGCAACGTTATCTGTGAAGAACCGAGCTAGCTCATCACACTCAACTTGTGAAAAAACTCTTCTCAACTGCAGACAGACTGGATTGCACAGTCTGTCAACAGTGTGAAAGAGTTGTGCCGAGCAGTTCTGCGCAGCAGAAATCTTCCTGGACAGGAACTCTGCCTTCTTACGGGTGATTTCTGATTGATAGATATTATAATGCTCCATCAATCTAAGCCTGTCAGCATCCATACCAGATTTCCACCAAGCTCTCTCCAGCCTTCGACAACCCTGCCTCTGCTCCTTTAAGGACCCATCATACCATGGGGACCTTGGGCACAGAGTGAGTGGCTGAACACGAACAGGAGCAGTTAAGCCCAGGGCATCTCCCACTGCCATATTATAAGCCAGTACAAGGTCCCCTGAACTTCCCCTCCCTTGACCCTCCCCCTTGCCCTGTCCCTGCCCCTTTTGAAGCAGTACACTGTTCTGCTGGATATCTAATCCAATCCAATCCATCTTTATTTTTATAGCACCTTTCAAAACCAAGGCACTGTACAAACCATAAATACAATAAAATACCGTAAAACTCATTTACAGATATATAAAACCAAATCATTGTCATCCAGTTCTAATTCAGGAAGGCCAATGAAAACAAATAAGTTTTCAACATTGTTTTTAAAACTACTAATGGTCAGGTATTCTCTTAACTGATGAGATAGAGAATTCCATAGGGTCGGTGCTGCAAATGAAAAAGCACGGGTGCCAGATGTTTTAAGACAAACCCTGGAAATCTCTAGCAATCCCTCATCAGTGGATTGGAGCAGATGATTGGGGGAGTAGGGAGTCAGGAGATCTTTAAGGTAGTCGGGTCCCTGTACATGTAGGGCTTTAAAGGTGAGCAAGCCTACCTTGTAGGTAATCCACCACTGAACTGGCAGCCAGTGCAGTTCATGCAGGACAAGTGTAATATGACTGGACCTAGAGGTACCAGTCTACAACCTGGCTGCAGCATTCTGCACCAGCTGCAAGTGATGGATATCAACCCCTGGCAGCCCTAGGTAGATTGTATTGCAGTAGTCAAGATGGGTGGTAATTGAGGCGTGGACCAATGTTGGAAGGTTGCTGGCGGGAATCAGATATTTCACCCGGGCAATATTCCTCATATGGAAAAATGAGGATTTGACAACAGCTGATGCCTGAGACTTCAGGGTCAATCCATTATCAAAAATAATGCCCAGTTTTCGCACCTGATCTGAGGTGATGAGCTGAGCACCATCAAGCCAAAGGCCAGACATTTGCCCAGCACCAACATCCGAACATCCACCTCCAGGTGACCCGCTTCCACCACTAACACCTCAGTCTTATCTGGATTCAGTCTTAGCAAACTGGAGCTCATCCGGTATTTGATCTCGGAGAGGCAGCTGTCTGGGTACAAAGGACATGTACAGCTGAGTAGCATCTGCATAGCAGTGAAAACTCAAGCTATAACACCTAATGATTTTTCCCAAGAGCAGCATGTACACTGCAAAAATAAGGCTGCCAATATGGAGCCCTGAGGCACCCGGTAAGGCAGGGGGAGGGCATCAGAGGAATAAATTCCTGTGACCACCCTCTGAGACCTGCCTATCAAGAAAGATTGAAACCATTTGAGGACTGTACCTGACAGTCCACAAAGAAGCCGCAGGGTCTCCAAAAGCACCTCATGGTCCACAGTGTCAAAAGTTGCTGAGAGATCAAGAAGGACCAAGATGGTACAAGCCTTTTGATCTTTCACCATTAGAAGATCATTTAATACCTGAACAAGGGCAGTCTCCATACTATGCCTCTTCCGAAAACCAGACTGGAGAGCTTCATAGACACCGTGAGTTACTAAGTGATTGTCCAATTGCACCACAACCACCTTCTCAATAACCTTCCCAACAAAGGGAATGTTAGAGACAGGTCAGTAGTTAGCTGGATCGTTGGGTTCTAAGGAAGATTTTTTAAGGAGTGGTCAAAGGACTGCCTTCTTTAAGGGGTCTGGAAAGGTTCCCCTCTCCAAAGATCTCCAGACAATTTCAGCTAGGATTGGGCAGATAACATCTACACATCCCACCAGAAGGGAGGTAGGGCCCGGATCCAAACTACAGCAAGTTGGATGCAAGGTTTGGACAATCTTCATGATGTCCATGAATTCTGGTTGGCAAAACTCCACCCAGACAGACCGGGCATTCATCACCTCCTGTCGGCCACTGCATCCCCTCATGGAGAGGGCTTGGCCGATTCCAGACCTGATACTAGCAACCTTATCTGAGAAGAACCAAGCTAGCTCATCACACTTTACTTGTGAAAAAACTCTTCTAGACTGCAGACAGACTGGATTGCGCAGTCTGTCAACAGTGCAAAAGAGCTGTGCCAGTCGCTTCAACGCAGCAGAAATCTCCCTGGACAGGAACTCTGCCTTCTTATGGGTGATTTCTGATTGATAGATATTATAATGCTCCATCAATCTAAGCTTGTCAGCATCCAGGCCAGATTTCCACCAAGCTCTCTCCAGCCTTTGACTACCCTGCCTCAACTTCTTCAAGGACCTATCAAACCATGGGGACCTTGGGCAAAGAGTGAGTGGTCGAACACGAACAGGAGCAGTCAAGTCAAGGGCATCTCCTACTGCCCTATTATAAGCCAGTACAAGGTCCCCTGGACTTGTGCTTTCACCAGCAATCCTGATAGGTCCAGCACCACCAACAGACTATCTGGGGTAACTCCCCTCATAGGGTGGTACTGGACCATCTCCACAGGGGAAAGTCCAATTGGGGGAGCCCCAAAACTGAACCTTATGGTGTGATGGTCAAGCCAACTGACTGGTTCCACCTCCAGATCAGTGATCTCCATCCCCAGGAGGAAAAGTAGATCCAATGAGTGTCCTCCTATATGGATAGAGGAGGTAACAACCTGTGTAAGGCCCAGTGTTGTCATTAACTGGAGGGGATTTTGACCAAATTGCAAGTGGATACCACTTCTGCTGGTAATGCATTCCACCCAGCTACCACCCTCTCCGTAAAAAAGTGTCTCCTCATCTCCCTCCTGAACCTTTCTCCCTCCAGTCTCATATCATGGCCCCAGGTGTCCCTCCCCTCCCTTACTTTGAACAGCCCCACTGTACCCATCTTGTTTATTCCTTTCATGTACTTGAAGGTTTCAATCATATCCTCCATCCCTCCTCTCCTCCAGCGAGTACATGTTCAACTCCCTCAGCCTCCTCCCATATGGTAAGTCCCTCAGCCTCTTGATCATCTTTGTCACCTTGCACTGCAGCCCTCCAGTAACTTATTGTCTCTCTTCAGATATGATGCCAGTACTGCACACAGTACTCCAGGTGTGGTCTAACTAATGATCTATACAGTGGCAGAATAACCTCCCTTCTCCTCGAGGACATACCCCTTACAATGCAAACCAGTATTTTGTTGGCCTTTGCAGCTACCTTCCTACATTGTGCTGAGTTGTTCATAGACCCCATAATGAGCACCCCCAGATTCTTCTCCTCCTCTGTCTCAGCTAGCTGCACTCCCCCAGCTGGTAACTCCTCCTTGGGTTTTTTCACCCCACAATGCAGCACCTTGCACTTTTTGGCATTGGACCCCAGTTTCCAGGTGTCCGACCAGGTTTTCAGCTTTGCCAGATCATCCTGCAACCCACATATTGACCTATTGACACAACTCACATATTCCTGGCTGGATTTCATGTGCCCATTATGTTTAATGCTCTCATTGTCTGTTTGCTGAACTGTGTTTGTATTATCTGTAAATTGTCCTTAGTCTTTTTTTTCCCCTTGTTTTTAATGTATTTGAGGGTGGAACCTCTCAATGAGCATCCGCTCACAGATGTATCCAAGACTTCAATAAATAAAAAAAATTAAAAAATTGACTAGGAAACTTAATAAAACATTGGTGACTTTATATAAATATAAAAACTGCATCCCTCCAGATATTAGGTTAAAAATAGTAAACTCCATGATAATTCCTCTGTTTGATTATTGGGGTGTTGTTTTGGGGGGTTTAGCTGAAGGTGTTTTACACCAGCTTGATGTGCTATATAACAGATTTGTGCATTATGTTTTGAATGCACCCTGGCACGCACACTACTCTTCCCACTATAGAGCCCTGGATTGGATAGAACTGACAGAGCGACACAAACTACATACATTACATTTGATGTACCTCTGTCAACTACAAAAAAAGCCTAACTATGTATTAGATTTAATGAAGAAAATGAATGTTAGGGAGGATTTACATGCAGCAGGGGTAATAGAGTACTCTGTGCCAATAGTAAAAACTGTGAGGGGTAATTCTAGTTTTGTGCATATGGGTCCGAGGCGCTGGAACAGTCTGCCAGGTCATCCGAGGCAAAGTAATAGTATCTTATCATGGAATGTTATAAGATATTGGTTTACTGATGCTGCTAAATCTCCTAAAACATGTTGTGGCTGAGCTATATTTGTTATTTACTGTTAAATGTATGTTTTTGCTGTATCTTCACTGTATGTTTTGTAAATTTTATTGTGGAATTGCAACTTTTGTACAATGTGACCCCATTGAAAATAAGCTACGGCTAAATGAGTTATCCCTTTCTGATGTTTCTCAGAAAACATTTTTTACTACTACTATAATAGGATCTATTAAGAAGTATTTTATTTGTTTTTATTTCATATATATTGCACTGTGCCAGCTCTATGACAGGAGTTCTTTACTAACTAATATCAATGCCTATAATTAACTATTGATTTACAGACCTCAGCACTTTTTAATATTTATTATTATTATCTGTGATGTGTCTACTGCTGTGAACTGCTTGTATTGTCAGTTTTATTTGATCTGTGTTTCTTTTTGATAAATTGTAATGACATATGTAGAACAAATAAACCTGAAACCTAGCCACACATTTTCGTTTTTTGCTAAAACTTGCTTAATAAGTTTTCTCACACATATATGATGTGCAAAGACTTACACATACAAATACCAGGGATTGCCCCTGGTCCCCAGCCCAAAACTGGCTGCGAATACTATGTACATCTAAAACTATGTACATATACAGCTGCGTTGACATTACTATACCACTAATAAGCTGTCTGACCAGTGTCTAATCATCAGAATAGGGTAGGCCTTGATTCAGCTCAGATATGTAAAACCTAACAGACAATTGCCCAGCACCAGATGCTTATAGGTTGTGTTGATCGGGATCCGGTCATAATAGTGCGGCTGAAATAGTGTGAGCAATAACAGCGCATATATAATAGCACTGCAACACTATAGCGCGCGTTAGCAATATAGCGTGAATGAAATAGCGGGAATTCACTATACCTGCACTATGCACTTTTTTGTGGGGTGTGAGGATAATTTTCCAGCACTGATCAACATAAAAATATAGTGAATGGTTTGTTTGTCAGTAGTGGACAGAACCCCACCCCAACTACAGCATTTGAATTAAGATGGTTGATCATGTGTGATTGTGCAGCTACCACTCAGAGTGTCTAAATCATTATTCTAATTTTTGGCTATTTAATGGGTGACAAGTGAGGGCACACTCAGCTTTGTTCATCATGTCTCAGCAAGTGCGATTCATCCGCAGCCAAAAGGGCAGTGAGCTTGAAGTCCTAAATGGATTCTTATTTCGCAGAGAGCGTGTGACAGCAGATAAAGCTTACTACAAATGTTTGCGAAATATGATAAAGGACACTGCTGTGCTCCATTGCATTTGAAAGGAGATGCTGTGCTAAAAGAACTGGGAGAGCACAACCATGTACTGCAAACTAGGGTCCTAGCAAACATTACCGGAATTAGCTAACAGTAACACAGATTGAGAAGAAAAGAGGAAAGCTATAGCATGAGCAACGAGCATCATTCAGTAAGCTGCAATTTCATCAATGCACTATGAAATAACACACTATAATTTCCATTAGCTATTATGCTGTAGCGCTAAAATGTACGCACTCTAATAACATGCGCGATATTGCATGCGCGATTTTGACAGTGATCCGTGTTGACCTCCTACTAAGTTCAGACTAACACCGCAGCTGCATCCCCAGAAAAGAGAAAGAGTCCCCCACCCCTTCCTAATTCGCAGATCTTTGTGTTCCTATCTTATATAAAGCCAGAAATGCAATTCTATTTGTTTGCAGATGCACAAAGGCAAAAAAATAGCAACAAAGCAAACCTTCATGCTGTTATTCATCTGCTAATTTCACCCCGACAGACAGACCCCCACTCCGGGAGCTTACTAGTTGTATAAAATAAACGGCTTCCAAAGCCAGCCACCTTTTCTTATATAATCCCAATTTGCCCTCACCCAACATCTGCCTTCGTATCATCCCCAGGGTTCTCATGAGATCCCCCACTCACTAATCATAAGTATAGGCCAGGCTGTCTTTCCAGTGCTTCAAAACAAAGGATTTGACAAGGGCAATGAGTAAGGAAATGTAATATTTGGGTGTAACCCCTGAAACCTGTGACAGGTTCCCAAGCACATAAATTTCAGGTAATATAAACTCTGAATAATCTAGGATGGGGTCCACATTCTGTTTAATTTTGAGCCAAAGTGGCTGGATCTTAGCGCAATCCTACATCACATGCAGTATGTCCCCCTGTTTCTCACCGCACCTGAAGCATAGGTCTGTCCGTTCGAGGTTTCTCTCACATAGCTTTGCTGGAGTATAGTACATATTAGAAGAAATAACTATTTGCATATTCTTGAGTTTAGGTATGGTTATGTATTTACAGCTTTTCCATACAACCTTACAATTAGGCCTTAGGGGAGACATAATGTTGACCCAATATGGGATTTGAGTTGGGAAGCTTGAGCCCACAAAATTCAAAAGCACCCTATACATTTGTGAGATTGGCTTATTTGCAAAATCCACCCCTTGTAGTTTTTCCCAGGTAAACCCATTCTCCTGGGGCTTCACCATCCCTCTTTTCATCCTGTTCAACAAGTTAGTAAGCTGCAACATCTTGAAGAAGTGTAGTCCCTCACATTGAGTTGGAAGAACAAGACTATTCTCATTTATATAATCAGACAATTTAAGGTCCCATAACTGTCTAGCCCATTGCTTTATGATAATTTGACCACCTAACCGAAAATTTGGGTTGCCCAATATCGGTTGTTCCCATGCTTTCTCTTGTCCCCTCCTTTGTGCTGGCGTCAAAAAGGCCCACCATGCACTAACCGTGTTTTCTATTGGAGTCAACTTTCCATTTTTAGGGAGCTTTTCCGGGTGGGAGAAAAGTAATGCTTCTGGGGAAACTCCCAATTCCTTTAAGATCTGTCTCTCTATGTGAAGCCAAATTGGCACATATTCCTCCCCACCCCGTCCATTCCACCATCCCATTATCCCTAGCTGCCTTGCCACATAGTACAATTGAAGATCTGGTAATTTGAAGCCCCCTATATCCTGTGGGAGACGCATGACCATGTGTTTTTTCCTAGCTGGCTTAGAGTTCCACAGAAAGCTTGATATTAACTTTCTAATTTTTATAAACCAGGACTGAGGGAAGAGATACGGCGCCAAATGAATCGAGTACAGCAGCCTAGGCAATAGATTCATTTTGACCATTCCTAGTCTAGCCGTAAAGTTCAGTGAAAGTTTATTCCATCTAAGTATGTCACCCCGGATTGTAATTAACAGTTTTTCCAAATTAATCTCTGCTCCCTCCTCTACAATAGGGGTAATCCAAATACCCATGTATTTAATTACTTTAGGGGCCCAGTGACTCTGAAGTGGCTCAAAATCTGCCCTAAAAGTGTGTGGTGTAAGGGGGAGAATTTGTGTTTTACGTAAGTTCAGTTTGTAATTCGAAAATGCTGAGTATCTTTGTATAATTTCCAATGCCTGTCTAAAGCCATCAGCCGGGTCTTGTAAATGTAAAAGTATGTCATCCGCAAACACAAACAGTTTAAATTCCTCCCCCAAAATTTTAATTCCCTGGATCCTGGGATCTAGGTTAAGTGCCCTTAACAAAGGTTCTAAGTAGATGTTGAACAAAATAGGGGAAAGGGGGCATCCTTACCTAGTCCCATTCTCCAATTTAATTTCCTGCGATATGTATCCATTACATAACACCCTGGCTGTGGGGGTTGCATATACATTTTTTATTCCCCTGAGAAGACCTTCATGGAATTCCATCCTCTCCATGGTGCAAAAAAAAAGGAGTGAGAGATCCTGTCGAAGGCCTTCTCAGCATCTAGAGATGTCAGTGCCATAGGTATCTGAGAGTCCAGCACATAGTTAATGATATGATGCAGCTTCCTTAGTGCATCATGGGCCCCCCTGCCCAGCATAAACCCTACCTGTTCCTGGCTGATTAAACTAGGGGCAACATTCAAGATTCTATTAGCCAGTATCCTTGTCAGGATCTTGATATCCTGATTTATCAGTGCAATCAGTTTGTAGCTCTCCGGAAGCTCCTTTGGCTTATCTGGTTTTGGGATGAGAGTAATATATGCTTGGTAGAGTGGGGAATGGGACACCCCATCTTGCATTATCCTAGTAAACGTATATTTTAGTAGAGGTAGTACTGTTGAAATATGTGTTTTATAAAACTTGGCTGTAAGGCCATCAGGCCCCGGAATTTTGCCATGCGCAATGATTTAACCACCTCTAAAATTTCCCCCTCGCTTATTGGAACTACCAGCCCTTGTACCTGTGCTGAATCTAGAACCGGGAGAGGTATGCTTTGCAGAAATGCTTGTAGTTCCTCACTATTATCAGTTCCTCCACCTTGATAAATCCCTTTGTAATAAGTTACAAAGGCATCAGTCATTTCTTGGGGGTCAGTTATAATTTCCCCCTTCCACTTTTATTAAGTTTACCGTTCGTGCAGCCTCCCATTCCCTCTCTCTAGCCACAAGAAGGTGGCCCGGCACATCTCCCTGCATTAAATAGTCACATGTTTTCTGAAATTACAGGAATAGGTCACACTTGTAAGTAGACTACTTGTCCCATGATTCTTCTATCATGTTGAGCCCTACTATATATACATTGCACATAGAATATGTTCCCTCTATGGTATCTTTATGATCTACTGTGCTCCTTCCAGGGAAACTATTATGGTGACAACCACAAACAGAGCTGAGATCAGCTAGAAACTACTTCTTCAGAAATTGCTGGTATCTTGTGGAGTGCTATATGAGCGACAATTTTAAGGCTCGTTGTTTTCACTACAGATAAACTGATTTGGGACCAAGATCAGTACACATCCAGTAGATCTGTTGTAAGGTGCAGACTTTGCCACAAGGGGAGAACCAGGGCCACCTGCTTTTTCAAAGGTACCACTGAAAACTGATGTTTCTACACACCAATTTTCAGGAAAGAACACGTAGGCATGCACTGAACTGGTGCTTGGCCATAAGTCAGAAGTGCAGTGTAAAACACTACCAACAGCCTGTGCCAATATCTTACCTACTGCCTTTTGCACACCATTATAGATTTGGGCCTAAAACAGTATAATAGCATGGGGTGCAAGAAGGTATCAGTTTCCAGTGGTTCAGGCTGCAACAGCCAACAGAAACTCATCCTTCAGTAGGAAAAAATGGTTGGAAATATAAAAGCATCCTCTACACCAATCAACTGCATGTTTTGCTGTGCTGCTGGATGATTGACATTGTATTTGATCCTGGTATGGAATATTTGTTGTAAAGCTGTTGAATAAGAGTTAAAGTTGTAACTGATCAGGGAGTGCTGACTTTGGATTCTTGTGTGTGTTGGGGGGGTACATCAACTTCTTAGTGGACTCTGTGCTGGACTGTACAGAGTGGGTGATAGTGATAAGGAAGGACTGGCCTGGACTGGTGTTGAGTGGCAGAAATGACAGAGTATGACAGTTGGCTAACTGCCCCTCTCCTTTGGTGTTCAACAGGACTTTTGTACCCTCCATCAGCAATGCATCTGTGGCCCCTCTCAAGGGTCCTCACAGCTCCAGCACAAGCACATCCATGCAGCTTGGTTGGTGCATGGGTCTCCTGGGATGCCTGGAGATGTCACTGTCACAGATTCCAGAAAGGGGAGACAGGGTTTCAGTGAATGTCTAAGCATTTTGATGGCAATTGCTGCTTTGATCACACTCTCAATCTGTTGGTCACAAATCCCCTAACACACCGCTGTGGCTGCCACCAGCATTGTAATCTGAGTCCAAAGGAATCTGTGGACATGTTCACCATTCCATCAAGTCTACAAACTCAGTGTGTCAAATACAAGAGCATTTTCAGCTTCCCCCTGATTGCGTGATACGGGATGTTACCTCATGTTGTGATTTCTCCTACTTTTGCTTTAGACTGAGACTCCTGGAGCACAAAGACTAAAACTGGGGTAGTCTTAGGCAGGGCAGAACTGTTATACAGGGCAAGGAGAAGGTGTACAGTCTGGTGGACTGGTGCACTAGAAGGTTAAGTGATTTGCCCAAGGTCACACAGTGGGTATTTGTCCAGGGTGGAGTTTGAACCTGTGATCACCTGGTTCCTAAGCTGGTACTCTGCCTCTAACCAGTAGACCACATTGCCTCCTGCTACTTCACCAAGTCACCTGAGACATGCTTAGACTTAGTGGAGTGTCCTCTGAGAGGATGTTCTTGGCATTTAGGGATATGGTGGTGTCTCAGCTGTCAGTGAGTTATGTACCTGACTCAGATAGGTTTGATCACTGGTCTGAGTCTAAAAAAAAAATCTCACCTACAAGACTTACCCCATCCTGCAGTCCAGATGTGAGCAACAAAGGTAGTTGGCTGAGAGACTGTTTCCCTCAGTGACCGCACAGAAATTCTTCTACCCATTGGCAGCAACTTATTTGTGGCCCTACTCAGGATCATCATATCCCCAACCTTGGACACATTTAGAACAGTTAGGTTAGTGCTGTGGCTCTGAGTGTGCCAGTGGAGGCCATTCTCACAGCTGCTGGAAGGGAAGGACAAGGCTTCAGTTTGTGGTGACTTTCATACTGGCCACAACTAAAATGCCAGCAGCTACTGATCCTACCATTTCTTGTTGTTCTGCAGGCTCCAGTACAGGAACAGAGTAAGGGCAACTGTTGTTAGTGTGAAGAAAAACAGATCACTACAATCATGTCTGATGGTACCAAAAGTGTTATTCATGGCTGCAGTCTGGGAGCAAGTGCTGCTAGTGTCCACGACAGTAAAACTGAAATGTGGCTAAATTTTACTTTTTTTCATTCAAAGATGATGTAACTAAGACTATGTGCTGTTTCTTGTAGTTCCAAGCCATGTGTCTATCAGCCCCTTTTCTGGTGCCAACAGTCCACTTCATCCAGTCAGCAACGCTGGTGATGGCGTTACTGAGTTGGATGGTGTATCTTCTGCCCCCTCCACACCAATAACAGTCAGTCCTGCCATGTCAACATCACGCACTGTGTGAGGTTCAATAGTGAGTCTCCTAAGAACTTGATATTGTCTGTCCAGACTAAGTAAATCCAATTCCAACCTGAGGCCCATATGAGACCAAGGAGAGAAGCTGGCTAAGTATCTCTATCTCTTGACCATTGCACAGGACTTTTACTTCCCCTGGTGTCTCCTGCATATTTGGGCCACCTCAGGGAGCATCACAGCTGATGCAGCTAGGTTGGTGCACACTGAAGTACATGCAGAGGCCACTTTTATGGCTGATGGAGAGGGGCTAGAATTTCTGACTCAGTCAGAAGGAGTCATAGGTCAGCAGGACTGAGATGTTAAAGAGGTCATGGTGAAAGTGGTGGTCCCACCTGAAAGGAGCTCCCATGGAAATAGTGTTGTGTCTGCATCCCTGAGTCAGGTCCCCTGATGAATATCCCTGAGTGGATTGAAATGCTGGTGCATATCTTCTTTCACACAGCACTTAGTCTTACAAATGGTCCTGCTCTTGACCTTTGAATCTATGGCTCGTTCTCTGGTACATGGTCATTTGTTTTATCCTGTTTGATTTGCTGACCCAGTGCACCCAGATGTATTTCTGTGCATGTTCCTCAACCATCTTTTGTCACATGCCATTTGTATAGGGGTTAAAGAGGGCAGGTGAAAATGTTGGTCCCATTTGTGAGAAAAACCCATGGAAACAGTGTTGCATCTGCATACTTGAGTCAGGTGATCTCTCTAGTGCAGATGGTGATTTGCATGCCCTGGCCTGCAATCCATCCCTTGGCAGCTGTATAGGACATATTGTACCCTCCACCAGTTACTCTGCATATCGTATTCTCAGGGAACTTCCTAGCCCCAACATTAGCCACATCCATTGCAGATTTTTTTTTTGCCAGGGTCTCTTCCTAAGGAGGTCAATACTGCAGCTGCTGGGGTGAAGGAATTTGGGCTTGTAACCTGGGGGGGGGGTATTTACTCTCTGGTGGTGTTTGACACTGCACATTGTGCATATGACAACCTCCAGGGCTACAATTACACAAGATTGATCTGACCGGTTAGTCATTAGAAGTTCTCTTTCACGGCCCAAATTGTAGTCCACCCCTGTGGAAATGGTTCAATAGTACCCTTTGAGAGGGTTACAACCAGAAGGACTGCAGGTGGTATTTGACATTCTGGCATGATGGCAGTATGTAAGACGGACTCGAAGAAGTGATGGTCACTTATGACAGTGTGATCTCTGTGGCTTTCAATGTCATCACACCCATCTGGTCTCTTGCTGAGGCTCCCCATGGTTTGAATGCCAAGGGGGAAAGAGGCTGAAGCATTGTTGGAGGAGTTCCAGAGCCCTGGAGAACAGACAGCTTCTGAGTATTCATTATGATGAATACCAGGGCAATCACCCAAAAAAGGCAACTTTTTTTGTCCAGGGAGATTACTGCTGGGAGGAGATGACCAGCCCAGCTCTTCCAGACTGTAGACAGGTTGCTCCATTGGGCCTGTCTATATCCAGTTAGGGGTTGTTCTGCCACTAAGTGTTAGCAGTTCCTTTGATTCTTTTCAGTCAGGGTATCCTTCCTACTGATTGGGATTTCTGCAATGGGTTGTTGCAGCCCAACGGTGTTGAGCCTGCTCTCCACAGTCGCACTCTTCCATCCTGGGAAGAGTTTAGGCCAGTGGTAATGGAAGAGGTCTGTGAGGAGATCTCAGAGCTATGGCCTATATTCTGTGAACTGGACCTGGGTCTGATGCAGCCAACTGTGGCCTGTGAGGTACAGCTGGGTCTGGTGTTTGCGGGGATTGTCCAGTGCTCCTTGTCAGAGGGTGCTTTTCTGACTGCACTGGAACTAAGGATCATATTAAGGATATGAAAGGAGAAAGAAGGCAAACAGCTCATGAAAGCTCCTTAAACTACATACAGTAAGACATATTTTTATGAGATAACAAGAATCTGTCCAATCTATTTTAAACAAATTTTTATTTTGACTGATCACAATTGATATTGCTAGTCTGTTCATTGGGGATTTACTATTCTTTGAGAGAAATAAGATGCTCTTTTTTATCTAAATCTGCTTCTCATCAGCTGAAGTATATGACCTCTAGTGGTAATTGCTACTTATTTAAAATCAAGCCCCCATTCTTATGTCAGAAAGGCATCCTTAATAATGTCCCATGTAAATAGGAGACTGCCCCTTAGTCAGCATTGCAAACATGCAAACAAGAAAAATCAGATGTACTCACCAAGTTACAGCAGGAAATGAATACATTTATTGTGAATAAGTCTCACACCGAAGGTTCTACAGCCCCATACACATTCGTCTACTCAAAGGATTCATGGTGGGGGAGCTACAACAAGATCATGTGCCTTTTCATAGTGCAGTTCATAAATATGCATGACAACAAAAGTAGGCATATGAAGCTTTCAAAAACCTATGCAAAGGACAACAAATAACTTAGTGGTATATATTTATAACACTACTTATCACATACCCAAAGTTTTAAAACAGTTTAAAAACTTTGAATGTCTCTTTACTGTGTTTGATCCTGTCTGGAAATTAATAACTCTATGCTGCAAAAGAAACCTTTGGTTCTGCAAGATGAATCTGAGGCACATCAGTGACTTAACATCATAATCATAAATTTTATAAGTAAGTGAGACGCAGAAACGTTCACATCCAGACTGGCCAATAGGGGGGCACATCCTCAATAAGAAGGATAAAGTGTTAGATACTCTGAACTGTGCATCATCCCATGAAAAAATTAAAAATATATATATCCATATATATATAGATATATATATATATACTTTTATTTAAAGAGTAAAATCTAAGGTATAGTTTACAATACAGAGGTGGAAGTGTGGACAAAAAATGTAAAAAGAAAAAAAACTCCACAGTGTATCCTAGTGAGGGTTGGGGGTAGAGGTCTAACCGCACCATCCCTATTAAGAAACATGTTCCATATTGTTTCTATGATTCAAGAAATTACTGGGCCAAACATGATTAAAAGGGACTTAATTAAATGCACTATCCAATACAGATGAAAAAACAGGTTCAACCATAAGAAGGTGACACTTACAAGAAGTGACCATACAAAATTACAGCTGCCAAATCAAGCTATTATGGTAACAAATTGTATGTCTTAGGTTTGCATTTTAACAGAATAACAGAAGACAGCACATAAAATCTGTACAAGGTGTTTTAAGGAATCAAAATTCAATTTCACTGTGCTTTTTCGGTTATATTTGGATGGAAACAGCAAACATAAAAATAATGACTTAAATACTAGACACAGATTGAAAAAACTAGTGATTTATAAGTCCAAAAGATTTTAAATAGTCATATTTGACAAGAAATAAATGTAATGAATAGCCTCATGAACATGTATCAAACTAATAAGCCAGCCTGCTGAATGAAGATCAAGAAAAGTGGTATAAATCTCATTAAATATATGTTTTATGTCAAAATCTTCATCTAACCCATAGGGAGGTAAGATTGATAATTTAAAAATCTGAGCCAATTTCTTCATCTCCAAAAGCTATATTCTGTTTCCTCCCCTCTCTCAACTCTGTATGCTCCCTAATGGTTGAAACTCAAAACTGCTAGGATTACATTCATGTTCATCTCTGAAGTGTCATCCAAGAGCATTCTTTGTATCTCTTGTAGTTATTGCTCTCACATGCTTTTGGATATGACATCTTACCTGTTTCTGGGTTCTACCAATATACACAAAGTCACAGTCACATCATCTAGTGTATTGTAATTCACATAATGATTTATAGGGAAACACATCATTTGTGACCAGATGGACTCAAGCTTCTCCCTGCACTGTATATTTACAGATGCTGCAACTGTGGCATTTTTTAAAAAATTCTAGGAAAACTCAATTATTTTGTTTTATCAGTGTAATGGCTATTGGTTACCATATGTGTAATGCCTGCACCCCTGTGGTAAGACATTCTTGGTTTGGGTCCCATCACTGTGGCAGTTTCTGAGCCAGAAGTTAAAATCTGCCATCACTCCTGTATGATCGCCTTGATTTTGTTCTACTCCAAATACCAGTCAGTCACAAAGATAATTACTGTATGTTCTCATTAGCTGTTCTTCTTTTTGGTAACTTGGGAACCATAAGTTCCTCTCTATTTCTTCCACTTGCTTTCCTATAAGCTTTCTCAGTCACTTCATTTGAATAACCTCTTTCCTTGAATCTGGTGGACATCACCCCAACTTCTTGTTCAAATCTTTTTTAAGAAGTGCAGTTCCTGCATATTCTCAGGAACTGCTCACTGGTGATGATGTCTACCAGAGATCTGGGTTGATGAGCACTTTCCACCCTCAGCAAAGCACTGCCCAAAATAGGCTTCCTATAAGGTTCAACCTCTGTTGTATTGTTGGAATCTTTCTTGAAGCATACATCTAAAATGTTTACACTGTCCCTGTCACTATAATGTGTGCATTTGGGGGGGGGGGCATTTTCAAACTGCTCTGAAAAAAGGGGTAAGTCGATGCTCTGGCCCAAAATATTAGTATATTCAGAAGATGCGGGGTTAAGATGCACTGGGGCATCTCAGGCTGAGTATAGTAAAGATGCCCCATGGACCACTTGAAATGCTCCAGAGCATCTGGGCAGGACTGAACATAGCAAAAAGAGCATCCCAGCCAGTGTCAGTGGAACAAAAGGGAAATGAGGGCTGATCAGATGCTCCCTGCAGAATGGGATGGCCTGGGATCAGATCTGCAATATTCGGCCAGAGCATGCAAGTGGCCTCATTGCCCAGTTCAGGAGCAACTTAACTGCTTAGCATCTCATTATAGGTTGCTCCACACCTCATTTGCATATGCTGAGCTATACTTGAAGTGCCAGCACCACCCCACACCACAGGTCACCAACAGGTACTATAGCCCTGCAGGTACATTTGTTTACATTCCTTATGTTACTGCTATGTTGCACTGCATTCAGTGGGACCTGGCCCACATCCAGATATGCTGGAACTGTGTGCATGCATGCCACTCTCCTGTCCTGCACTGCCACATCCCTGCTAGTGGCCCTACCTGCCACTGTCCTGTCCAGCCATGGTTCTTTTCCATGTCCCTGATATTATGTGTGCCTGGTTGTGTGTGTTGCCTGCTGCCCTGCCACCTGTGCCTGCTATGCCAATCCCCTGCCCAACCTGTGTTCTTTCACGCTGATGTCACTGTGTTTGTAGGCCCTAATCTGGCAGGCCACCCAGTTCCACAGTTCCACATGGGTGTTAGCCCTTGCACTTTCCCTGACACTGCCCCCCTGGCACTACCTCCTGCCATGTGTTGTGCCACAGAGTGCATTGTGTGGGCATGGCTTCCTGTACAAGCCACCCACTAGATGGCCACTAGGGATGTCCTCACTCTCCTCACACCCCTCATTATCTCCAATATTAGGAATGGTGCCTGTCCATTTTCCCAGTGTTGCCTTCCTAGTACATCAATATAATAACACAACCAGTACTGCTGACAACAACTGCAGTAGTATGGTTTTGTTTACTGTTCATATCAGGATGTGCTCACAATATGAACTGCACAACAGCAAACACTGATCAGTGTACTTTCTTTAGTGATAACAAGTGCATTCAGCTACCACACTGGTGCTTACAAAGCCTGCTATCCTGGTAGGTGCCTGTTGGGGGATTGCACTTAGGCCTGTTTCTTTTAGTCCTATCTCTGTTTGGAGCATCTTTGGAGATGCTCCAAAGATGCTCCAACCATTTGGACTGAATATTGAGATGAGCTGAACATTCATGGGCATGCCCCCTCCAGATGCACCAAATACATTATAGTCTGTCTTCAGCACATCCGGAGATGCATGGAGCATCTCTGTTCTTTGAATATCACACTTCAGAGCATTTCCTGAGATGCTACGGAGCGTCTCAGATGAGCCAGATCATCTCTTTTGAAAATGTCCCCCCTTGATGTTTAAATTGTTGGAGTTAAGCCAGTCAATAACTTTGGGAATGGATTCAACAAGTTAGATAAAAGTTAATTTGCTATCCTCTCAAAAGAGAGTAACAGGCTTAAGCAAGTAGAGGGGTGCAAATAGCTAGGCTTTTGAATAGATACACAGGGATCAGGTAACCTACATGTTACAAAACTTATAAGTAAAATTGCTAAATTTCTGGGAGCCCTATATTTGAACAAAGGGTGCATGGATTTTGAGATGAGAATACAAGTAATGCAAACTCACATTTTTCACATTTTTGACTACACTGATATTGCTTATGAGTTTCGTACAATGGACAAAATACACAAGTTACACGTATTGTTCACCAAATTGGCACACTTTGTTTTAAACAGCTTATATGATGCTCATAATTGTGACTTGTACAAAAAATTAGGATGGACGTCTGTTACCAATAGGCACACTTTGCACAAAATGCTTTTTGTAGTAAAATGTATACAGCACAAAGTTCCAGATTATTTAAGAGAGAGGCCGGTATTTAGGGAAAAGCACATACCCCTGAGAAGTGCACATATTTTAGAAATGGCATCTCTCGGACTGTCACTGCAAGGGCCAGGTAGTTTTTTAATTACTGGGTGCCTTTAGCATGGTATTCTCTCCCTGAGACATATTGAGCACAGGGAGCAAAATCTCTTTCTAATAGGTGAATAAAAACATGGTTTCTGTCATTACACCAAATGTGTGTTAAATGTAGGGAAGGAATAACATAAATGTAACACCACTGACCTACATATTGATCCCCTAAAACTTCTCTTCTCCTGGTCGATGTAATTTCAGTTTGGCAATTTGTTTTTTGTTGTGAATTGGGGTGTACATATTGTATTGTGTATATTATACTGTATATTGAGATCTGTATTACTTTTAAGTGATATTTTTTATTGTATTTACATTTTTTAGGTAGTAAAATGGGTATGAATGACTTCCCCTCAAGCCACAGTCAAGGGAACTTTATTAATATTACATGGAAACATAGAATTTGACAGCAGATAAGGACCGCTTGGCCCACCCAGTCTGCCCATTTCCCTACCTAATGGATAAGCTGCAGATCCTAGTTAACCAGCAGCCTACTTCTTTCTACCCCCACCTCCTAGAATTGCCTTATGACTGCCCCATGCATGCTTGAATTCAACCAGTTTCTGACTCCACAACCTCCTCCGGAAGGCCGTTCCATTCATCCACTACCCTCTCTGTGAAAAAATACTTCCTTACATTACCTCTGAGCTGCCCCCCCATCTTCAAATTGGCCCCTTGTTCTTGCACATCTCTTTTTGAAAGATGCTACCTCTTGGACTTTGTTGATTCCTCAGGTGCCTTGAAAGTTTATATCATGTCCCCTCTCCCTCCTTTCCTCGAGGCTATACATTAAGCTCCTTTAGTCTCTCTGATATGTCTTCTGGTCGCGGACCCTGCACCATTTTAGTTGCCCTCCTCTGGACAGCTTCCATCTTGTGTATGTCCTTGTGGAGACTGGGTCTCCAGAACTGCACACAGTACTCCAGATGGGGTCTTACCAGCTGTCTGTACAGAGGGATAACAACTTCCTGTTTTCTACTGGTGATGCCTCTCCCTATGCATCCCAGTATCCCCCCAGCCCTCCTTACTGTCCTCTCACATTGCTTGCCCACCTTTAAGTCATCTGATATGACTACCCCCAGGTCCCTTTCCATTTTTGTTGTTGTTAGTATCTCACCCCCATTGTGTACTCTTCCCCTGGGTTTTTGTTTCCCAGGTGCATTATTTTGCATTTCTTGGCATCAAACCTAAGCTGCCATACATTTGACCATTCCTCTAACCTTGCCAAGTCACTTCTCATCCTTTCCACCCCACCTTGTCTAACAACTCTGTTGCAGATCTTTGTGCCATCTGCAAAGAGACATACTTTTTTTTCCAGTCCCTCTGCAATGTCGCTTATAAAGACATTGAAGAGGATTGGTCCTAATACTGAACCCTGCAGTACCCCACTAGTAATCTCCCTTTCTTCAGAGTGGACTCCATTTACTATTACCCTCTGTCTCCTATTCTCCAGCCAATTCTCTACCCAGGCTATCATCTTGGGACCCACTCCCAGGCTGGCTAACTTGTATATTAATCTTTTGTGTGGGACTGAGTCAAATGCCTTGCTAAAGTCTAGGTAGGCTATGTCCACAGTCCCTCCCTGATCTACTACCTTGGTCACCCAGTCAAAGAAATCTATTAGATTCATCTGGCATGACCTTCCCACTGTGAATCCATGCTGCCTTGGGTCCTGTGCCCCTCTGGCCTCTAGGTACTTGACAATTCTTTCCTTCAGAAGTGATTCCATCATTTTCCCTGTCACTGAGGTTAAACTAACAGGTCTGTAGTTTCCTGCTTCTGCACTGCTCCCACTTTTGTGAAGGGGAATCACATCTGCCCTCCTCCAGTCCTCAGGTACCACCCCATCCTCCTACGATTTGTTAAAGAGGGTAGTCAGTGGTGTCACTAGTTCTACCCTTAGTTCTTTTAGAATTCTGGGATGAATCCCATCAGGCACCATTGCTTTGTCCACCTTTAGTTTTAAGAGTTCTTTCAGAACCCTTTCATCTGTAAATGGGCTGGTATCAATTTCTGTATCCAGAGTGTTTCTACTGTTTGTTTTAGGTACTTCCCCCTCTTCATTTGTAAATACTGAGCAATAATATTTGTTTAGTATCTCTGACTTTTCACAGTCACCCTCTGCCCACCCCCCTCCCCTTTATTAAGCCTCACTATCCCTCTCTTTAGTCTTCCTTCACTCCCTGATGTACCTAAAAAGGTTTATCCGCCTTCTTAACTGAGTTGGCTATCTTTTCCTCGGTTTGGGCCTTTGCTGTTCTGACTGCCTTCCCAGCTTCCTTTTGCTTTAACTGATACAATTCTCTGTCCTGCTCCTTCTGTGATTCCTTGTACTTTCTGAGTACTTTCTTTTTCTCTTGAACCTTCACTGCCACCTCCTTTGAGAACCACAGTGGTTTCTTACATCATTTTGTTTTGTTTATTTGCTTCACACAAAGGCTTGTTACCTCTGTGATGGCAGTTTTGATTATTCCCCATTGTTCTTCCACCCCTCCTTCCTGCCAATTTGCTAGTGCATTCCTTAGGCACTCACCCATTCTGGCAAATTCAGCCCTCCTGAAGTCCAGTACTTTTGTCTTTGTATGGCTTGACTCTATTGCTGTGTTTATTGTGAACCATACTGTCCGATGGTCGCTAGTTCCCAGATGGCTACCCACTTCTACATCTGTGATCCTCTCTCCATCTCCATTTGAGAGGACCAGGTCTTAGACTGCTCCCTCTCGAGTGTATTCCAATACTAGTTGTCTAAGGCATGTCCCTGTAGGGCATCTAGCATAACCCCACTCTTAGAAGTGGCTGCTGCAACTGCACTCCAGTTAACATCTGGCATATTCAGATCACCCATGAGCAATATCTCCCTTTTATCTACCATTCTAAGTATACTTTCCATCATTTCCTTGTCCATTTCCTCCCCTGAGAGAGGGTCTCTCTAAACCCTGTGCAGATTGTGGTGCCATTGCCTGCCTCCAAATTGACCCACAGTGCTTCTTCTCCTCCCTGTTTACCCTTTTGTTCTGTTGCTTTGATTCCTTCCCTTATGTAGAGAGCTACTCCTCCTCCTCTTTTACCCTCCCTGTCCCTATTGTAGATAGTGTATCCTGGTATGTTTACGTCCCAGTCATGGTTCTGTGTATACCATGTTTCTGTAACTGCCACGATATCCAGATGTTCCCCTTCCCTCAAGGCCACTAATTCAGGAAGCTTGTTACCCAGACTATGGGCATTGGTGCTCATTGCTCTCCATTTTTTGATGGCTTTACCTTTTGTAGCAGCATCCCCCACTCACCTTTCTACCTTGGTCTTTTTCTCATTTAGTACCCTGTTTTGTAGTTGGAGGCTGGGATTTTCCTGCTGCTTTTCAGTGCCTTCCCCCTTGACTAGTTTAAAAGCTTGAAAATGAAGCATTTAAACCGATTGCCCAAAATACTTGTTCCCTTTCTGAACAGATGCAGACTATCCTGCCAGTATAGGCTGGTGTCCCTCCAGGTGGAACCCCAGTCCCCAATGAGGCCAAACCCCTGTGCTCCACACCATTTTTTTCAACCATTCGTTAAACTTCATGGTGCAAAGTACCCTCACCTCACCCATGCCACTGACAGGCAGCACCTCTGAGAAGGATACTGTGTGTGCTACTTGTCTTAGGCCCCTCCCCAATTCTACAAAGTCCTTCTGCATTGCTCTAATCTCATGATGAGCCAAGTCATTTGTCCTTAGGTGGACAATGACATGCAGCTCAGACTCCCGTGCAACTGTTCTCTTGATCCTTAGGATGCACTTCCTGTCCCTCCAAGCCATGGCACCAGGCAGGCACCTTACTTCATGGCATAACCTGAAAAGGTACTTGCTACTTAATGTTCCATAACTCCAATCCTAGCACTGGTTGGAACCTAACCCAATCAATATGAAATATGCTACATCTGATCTCCTTTCTGTTCATCCGCATCTCTGGAGATGTTGAAACCAATCCTGGCCCCCATAGCAAATTTTACTATTAGCTCTCCTCTTGACCCAAACTAGGTATCTCTTAAGGGACTATGAATAGTTCATATGAACATATGCAGCCTTCGACCCAAAATCCATGAGGTCCAGAGCTGGGTGGACCTGTATATGCCAGATATTCTCATAGTGTCTGAAACATGGCTCAAACTCAACATTTTAATGCACAAAATTGACCTTCTCAGCTACTCTGTGTATAGGAAAGACAGGGTAGGTAAGAAAGGGGAAGGGGATACTTATCTACACTAGGGATGCCCTATGCATATCCCTCGCTTTCCTACCTCCCATAGACTGCACAGGCAGTGAATCAATATGTATCAAACTTACACTAGGCAACATCAAGACACTCCAGATAGGAGGTCCGTACAACCCTCCCAAAGCAGCCAATGAGGCACTTGAGGCCTTAACCAAGATCTTGGCAAACCATGCCCCTTCTGAGTTAGTCCATCTAGTGGACATTAACCTTCACTTGGCAACTTACTCTGAACAGGGCTACAATACTTGGTTGCTAGATGCTCATCTGCCCCAGATCATCACTGAACCCACTAGACACAATGCCAAAACAAGCAACCACTCAATTATTGACTGGGTGCTAGTCATCAACCCACTTAATATACCAGCAGCACACATTCTAGCAGATGTACTAAGTGATCACTCTCCCATATTTTGCATATGGAAGAATCAAGCTCCCAAAATACCACCTTGTGTCTTTACTGTCAGGGACTTCTCAAAATTCTCAGCTTCCACCTTCCAGTCTCATCTCTTCAGCCTTGACTGGAGCCCTATCCTGCATCTCCCAACAATTGACAAAGCTCTGGAATACTTTCAGAACTGCTTCACTTCAGCTGCCAACAAGCATGCTTCATTAAGAAAGCTTAGGATCAAGGGTCAATGCTACAAATGGGTTTCCCCTGAGATTAGAACTCTCATGAAAAAGCGGGTTAAGGCCTGGGAGATTTACAAGAAGTCTGGTACACCATCAGATTGGGTTGCCTGTAGGGAGCTGAGAAACAAAACCAAAAAATGTATCGGCTCCACCAAACGTGAATATGTTGAAGACCCACAGAAAGCCAACCTAACTGACCCCAGACATTTTTGGCAGCAGATCAATGGTCTGATGAAAGCTAGCAGCAAACCTCTTCCAGGACCAATTGTCTCCATGGGCCAAATCATTGGAGATAACCAAGAAGCATCTAATGCCTTCAACAGCTGTTACACTGACCTGGATGTGTACAAAGCAAACTTCCCTCTCAAAGCCTCTGACCACTCTCTTATCCCTACACCAGAACCATAGTATCCAGAATTACATCTAAAAATGGTAAGGAGAGCAGAAGTGCTCCCACACTTAAGAAAACAAAGACCAGTGGCTCTGCGGGACCTGATAGACTGCTCCCCAGATTACTAAAAGATGCTTGCTCCTCCCATAGCTGCCCCACTCACCTGTCTAATTAATAGATGCTAACTAGAAGGAGTTGTTTCGGCCAAATGGAAAGAAGCCCATGTGGTTCCATTACATAAAGAAGGTTCCAAAGAACCAATCAAAAACTATAGGCCAGTCTCACTCCTCTGCATCCTGTCCAAGATACAGGAGTGATTTGTATATAACCAACTCCATGACTACCTGGAGACACACCAGTTGCTAGCACTCAATCAACATGGGTTCTGATGGAACCACAGAACCAACACAGCACTTATCAAATTCTCTACTGATATCCTTAAGAACCTTGATGATGGTACCACCACTGGTGCCATATTTATAGACATTACCAAGGCCTTTTATTTGGTCAATCACAACCTCCTGATAGACAAGCTAAAACTTACCAGCCTTGACCACCACTCCCTGATCTGGTTTGACAGCTACCTGTCCCACCAGACCAAACACATTAAGTGGATGGGAACCATATCAGATTGACTTGCCATCACGGAGGGTGTACCCCAAGGTTCCATCTTGGGGCCCCTCCTGTTCAGCCTGTGATTCTATCAGACTGACTTTGATTTGTCTGTTGGAGGCTGAGAACCTTGCTACACTGCAAAGAACAAATTATAACTCTGTTTAGGACTTGGAAACCTGGTAAGGCATAATATTGTTGGGGACTTGTTAAGAAGGGAAGCTATGCTTTCTACAGAAAGTTTCATTTTTTTTCCTTATTGGCATTAAGCAGAGAACTGCAGGATTCCATTAAAAGTGTAGTGATTTTATAACCAGAGGGCGTGAGATACAACTGGAGTTGCTTGATTCCTGGGGTTTAGACCTAGGATTTGGAAGGATATTTTTGCAACATTTTAAAAGTGACCTGCTGGCTGAGGAGTGAGTTCATTTTTATCCCTGGACTCAGTAGAGTGGTTTGTGTAGGAGCAGTGGTCTAGTAAATTGAGGTGTTAATTAAATTGCTATACAGGGCAGTACTCACTAGGGTGGTGGAGCAGTTGTGTATTTAATTGTTTCTAACAGTCACCAGTGGCTGTGGACTACCCACCACCCTTCCCCACACCCCCAGGTGTGGCATTTCTTTATAGCCATATTCTGACATCACTTCCTCAACAGGTCTTGGGGCAGAACTGTCATATTCTTAATAACCCAGCACATTGCATAAAGGGTAGGTACACACCACAAATAATAAAACAAATACATATATTACATATTGTATATTATAAGGGAGAGGGACATGTGGGAAGTGGTGCAATGCACTGGCTATGGGGCAGCAGTTTTCTGGGAGACATTCTGGAAACTGCATTGCTGTCCTATTTGTAGGCAACTTTAAGCTCTGAGGGAGGATGCTGCCCACCTCCAGGCTGAACTAGCAAGGACTAAGGAGGCATCACACACGCAAAGAGCACCACTGCCACAACCACTGCCTCAGAGGTTGCCAAGTATGAAGAGCAGTTGGACCACAGTGGGTTCTGGGGGGTGCAGGTGGTGGAACAGAGGTGAAGCCCCCTAGGTGTACCTCTACACAAATCATATGCCATTCTGGCAGAGCAAGGTTCCTCTATGATGTCACCCTCAGTAAAGATCAAGAAGAATTCTGAGGACATCCACAAGAGAGACCCACAAAAAGGTGGCAAGGGACACCACAGGGGAAGGAAGCAGCTTCTGATAGGGGACTCAATTGTTAGGGGGTTAAACTGGGGAAGGGAGAGGAGAAGGAACTAAGGTGCCTGCCTGGTGCCATGGCTTAGAGCGACAGGAAGCGAATCCTCAGGATTACAGAAGTAGCATCACAGGAGAGGGAACTAGATATCATTGTCCACCTTGGGACAAATGACCTAGCTAGGCACGGGATCAGTGTAGTGCAGAATGAATTTGTGGAGTTGGGAAGGGGCCTCAGACAGGTAGCAAGCATGGTAACCTTCTCAGAGGTGCTGCCTGTACATGGCAGGGGTGAAGCTAGGGTACTGCACACCATGCAGTTTAATAAATGGTTGCAAAACTGGTGCAGAGCACAGGGCTTTGGCTTCATTGGGGACTGGGGGTCCACCTGGAGAGATAAAGGTCTATACTGGCACGATGGTCTGCATCTGTCCATGAAGGGAACCAAGCTCCTAGGTAACAGGTTTAAATGCTTCCTTGGCAAGCTTTTAAACTAGCCAAGGGGGGAGGTGTTGATAAGAGGCAGGAAATTTCAAGCCTCCCCCCACAAAATATGGCAGGTAGTAAGGTAAACACTGAGGTAGAGAGCTCAACACAGGACAGGACAGGGGTAAATGGAAAAATAGACAAGGGCAATAAGAACAGGGATGGGGGAAAAAGGATAAAGCCAACATTAAATGGAGGGCAATGAGTACCAATGCCTGCAGTCTGGGAAACAAGCTTCCTGAGCTAGTAGCCCTGATGGAAGATGAACAATTGGATATTGTGGCAGTCATGGAAATATGGTACACAGAGAACCATGACTGGGATGTCATCATACCAGGGTACACAATCTACAGAAGGGACAGGAAAGGTAAAAGAGGTGGTGGAGTAGCTCTATACATAATGGAAATTATCAAAGCTACAGAACTAAAAAGTAAAGGGGGAGAACAAGAGGTACTCTGGGTCACCTTGGAGATAGGGAATGGCATCACAATCTGCACAGGGGTTGTATACAGACTCCCCATCTCAAGGGGAGGAAATGGACAAGAAAATGATAGAGGACATTCTCAAATGGCTAAAAAAGGGGAGATACTGTTGATGGGGGACCTGAGTATGTCAGATGTTAACTGGATGACATGTATTGCAGCCACATCCAAGAGCAGGGTCATTCTCAATGCCCCACAGGGGGTAGGCCTTAGATAGCTAGCGTTGGAACCCACTCGGGAGGGAGAAATACTAGACCTGGTACTCTCACATGGAGAGAGGATTACAAATTTAGAAGTCAGTAGACATCTGGGAACAAGCAACCACTGCACGGTGTGCTTCACAGTGAGCACAACCATGGAGATAAGTCATACAAAAACAAGGATACTGGACTTTAGAATTGCTGTCTTTGGCAAAATGGGTGAATACCTGAAGAATCCACTAGCAAATAGCCAAAAAGGGGGGGGGTGGAAGAACAATGGAGAAAAATCAAAACTGCCATCATAGAGGCAACAAGCCTTTGTGTGAAACAAATAAAGAAAACAAAGTGGAGTAAAAAACACTATGGTTCTCAAAAGAGGTGACAAGGAAGGTTAAGAAAAAAAAGGCTGCATTCAAAATGTATAAGAAATCACAGAAGGAGCACGACAGGGAACTGTATCAATTAAAGCAGAAAGAAGTGGGGAAGGCATTCAGAATAGCAAAGGCCCAAACTGAGGAAAAAATAGCCAATTCAGTTAAGAAGGGGGATAAAACCTTTTATAGGTACATTACGGAACATAAAAAGGTTAAGGGAGGGGTAGTGAAGATTAATAAAGGAGAGGGGAGGTGGGCAGAGGGAGACAGTGAAAAGGCAGAGATACTGAATAAATACTTTTGCACAGTATTCATAAAAGAAGATGTGGAGGAGTTACCTAAACCAAACAATAGAAGCACTCTGGGTAGGGGGGTTGCCACCAGTCCATTCTCAGAAGAAAGAGTCCTGAAAGAACTCCTAAAACTCAAGGTGGACAAAGCAATGGGGCCTGATGGGATTCACCCCAGAATCCTAAAAGAACTAAGGAAGGACCTAGTGACACCGCTGACCACACTTTTTAACAAATCATTTGCAGGATGGGGTGGTACCTGAGGACTGAAGGAGGGCAGATGTGATTCCCCTTCACAAAAGTAGGAGCAAGGCAGAAACAGGAAACTACAGACCTGTAAGTTTGACCTCAGTGGTAGGGAAAAGGATGGAATCACTTCTGAAAGAAAGGATTGTTGAGTACCTGGAGGCCAGCAGGGCACAGAACCCAAAGCAGCATGGATGTACAGCAGGAAGGTTATGTCAGATGAATCTTATTGATTTCTTTGACTGGGTGACCAAAGTAATAGACCAGGGAGGGGCTGTGGATATGGCCTACCTAGACTTTAGCAAGGCATTTGACACAGTCCCACACAAAAGATTAATAGTCAAGTTAGTCAGCCTGGGAGTGGGTCCCAGGGTGGCAGCCTGGGTAGCCAACTGGCTGCACAATAGGACACAGAAGGTAATAGTGAATGGAACACATTCTGAAGAAAGGGGGGTCACTAGTGGAGTACTTCAGGGCTTAGTACTGGGTCCAGTCCTCTTTAACATCTTTATAGGTGACATTGCAGAGGGTCTGGAGGGAAAGGTATTCCTCTTTGCAGATGACACAAAGATCTGTAACAGAGATGATACACAAGAGGGGGTAGAAATGATGAGAAGAGACTTGGCAAGATTGGAGGAATGGTCAGGCATATGGCAACTAAGATTCAATGCGAAGAAGTGCAAAGTAATGCACTTGGGAAACAAAAACCCAGGAGAAGAGTACACAAAAGCAGGGGAGGTACTAACAACAACAAAAATGGAAAGGGACCTGGGGGTAGTCACATCAGATGACATAAAGGTGGGTAAGCAATGTGAGAAGTCGGTAAGAAGAGCCAGGGGTATACTGGGATGCATAGGAAGGGGCATCACAAGTAGAAAAAGGGAAGTGGTTATCCCTCTATACAGACAGTTGGTAAGACCCCATCTGGAGTACTGTGTGCAGTTTTGGAGACCTCATCTATGCAAGGACATAGACAGGATGGAAGCAGTCCAGAGGAGGGCAACTAAAATGGTGCAGGGTCTGCAGCAGAAACCATTTGAAGATAGCCTGAGAGAGCTTAATATGTATACCCTTGATGAAAGGAGGGACGGGGGCACATGATAGAAACTTTCAAGTACCTCAAGGCAATCAACAAAGTCCGGGAAGGTAGCATATTTCAGAAAAAAAGATATGTAAGAACAAGGGGGCACAATTTAAAGATAGAAGGGGGACGGCTCAGGAGTAATGTGTGGAAATTTTTTTTCATGGAGAGAGTGGTGGATACATGGAACCGCCTTCCTGGGGAGGTCGTTGGGTCTAAAACAGTGGGGGAATTCAAACATGCATGGGACAGACATAAGGCAATTATAGTGGGTGGTTGCAGGAAGTAGGCTGTTGGTTAACTAGAATCTGCAGCTTATCCAGTAGGTAGGGAAATGGGCAGACTGGGTGGGCCAAGTGGTCCTTATCTGCCATCAAAGTCTATGTTTCTATGTTTCTAAATGACCTCAACAACAACTGTGGTGGCAATTCAGTAATTCAGTACGGTTTACTCTGATGTGTGTGACCACAATTGAGTGATCCCCAAAAGGATGACTCAATCATGGTGCATGGCACAGTGGCTATCGGGCAGCTACAGTGAGTGGATGGGGTAGGTTGGCAACTGTAGCAATAGGAAGTCGCTACAGGTATGCGCACAGGGGGTGGGAGCATGCACACTCAGTGAGGGGTGGAAGGGGATTTGAGGGGTGGTGCTGTGGTAGGCTGTCGAGCTGGCCCCATGGTGTAGCAGGTCAGCTTGTGGCTTTGGTGGCTAGGGTGCTGGGTTCGGGTCTGGGCACAGGTTCATTTTTGTCGCACCCAGCCTGAATTTTATTTTTTTTCCATTCCCCCCGACATGCCCCCCCACAGAGTTGAGAATCCTTAAGTAGAGGGGTGCGGGTGATGTAAAAAATGCAAGTCCCTGGTGCTGTTTTGTTGTGCGCTGGGGAGTCAGAGCACTGAAATTGATCTTAGGCTCTCTGACTTTGCCATAATGGCAATTGCAGTTTGGTGGTCGCTGTTGTCACATACTGTAGAATCGTTCAGTACGCTGATGATGCTGTGTTGTGCAGAACATCGGACAACATATCTACCCTTGGTCCTCAGCTACAGGAGGACTTTGCAACCCTTGAAAAGTGGTTGTTGGATAACAGGTCATTGTTAAACGATAAGAAGATGAAAGCAATGCTGTATGGACCCAGAACCTTAGGCTCTGACAGAACCCAACTACTTCCCCTAGTATCCACAGCACGCATGCCCATCGAAGTCATGAGCTTCTTCAGATATTTGGGCTTTGTCCTGGACAAAATCTTACTTTCAAGTACCATGTGGACCATGTCACCAGAGCAATACATCAAAAGCTAGGCATACTTTACAGAATGAACTCCCAACTCCTCCCTGAAACCAGGGAAGCAACTGCAAATTGCATCCTCCTCCTCCTCAAACTCACCTATTCTGCTTCACTTTTACAGTCTCTCTCAGGTAGGAAACTGGGCAGGGTGCAAATACTCTACAACAAGATAGCTCAATTTGCAAACCAAATCTCACCCAAGGCATCACCACTATGAGGTATCTGACTCCTTAACCTGGCCATCCCTCTCCCAACAGCTTCAGTACACCCTCCTGTGCACCACCTGCAAACTAATAAATGGCCCCTGCCTGGCTCGCCTAGTTGGGCTGATAACCACCAAGTGCCTAGGCAGGTTGCTCCAAACCTCTTCCAAAAGATCCTAGAGGTTCCCAGGGTGAGGACCACAGCAGGAAACACTCCCACACTGCCCTGACCCTCTGGAACAGCCTTACTGACCAGCTGCATAATGCCAGTACACTGGTCTCCTTCAGAAAAAGGCTTAGAGCACACCTACCCACACCTACCCATGTACGTGCCAGAGATGACCCCCACAATTGTCCTTGAAGGAAAAGCCCCAGGACAAAATGTTATTCTACTTTAACTGAACAGTATGAAAAGGGTCATTTGTAGCCAATTGTCCTGTACCAGTAGCCATAGAAACTTGTGGTTGCAGCTTCCCATTGTCTAAACATATGTGACTACAACTACCTATGTGTGCTCCACTAGAGGGAAAGTCTTATGAAATTACTGTGATTGTCTTACAGTGATTGTTCTAAAACTATTTATGTCATCGATATGTATCATTGATGTATCCTGTATCCTACAGGTTTCTGCATAACTAAATCTGGGCTGCCCCTGAAAAAGGAACCATTTAGGCTCAGTGGGTCTACCCAGTCAACAAAATGAAATAAATAAATAATGTCATTGTAAATGAGCCATAGCTCAATGACCTACCCTAAATACAGTAAACCTGAAACTTGATTCCAAATCCCAACCCCAGACACAGATAATTTCATCAATAAAATGATACCAATGTAAAATATGTCTGTGGTGGGGGTTTGAGGTTGGCAGATAAGGGGCTAAGGATGCCCCCCTCACAGTTCCTCATAACTGTAAATAAAAATGACTGTCTAACAAAAATAATTGTGAGATAATACAAAATCCAGTAAATCTAACAGAAATTTCTGGGGTACCAACTTAAGCATGGGTCCCTAGCAAGAAAATCCTTAGTGATTTTAATCCCATGCTGGTGGGAAATGCAGGTACAGTATATATAATTAGACTATGTCAATAGTAAGCCAGCATGAGTCTTCCTGCCAAGGATTCCTCTTAAGTTTCTCTATAACATGCATGGCATCATGGATATAACGATTCAAAGCAGGCACCATCTGCTTCAAAAATGATCCACAAACTGTGAGGAACTCTTATTAAGTGACCCCCTGCCTGAAACAATGGGTCACCCAGAAGGGTCCCTTGCAGACATGTGCACCTTAGACAGAGTATATAGTAGGAGTTACGGGAAGGACAGTTTTCAAAAAAACCTGCACTCTTGTCCTGTAATATACAGTATCCATCCCCATAGGCCTTATGTAATATAAGATTCAACTCAGATTTAAAGGACTAACTGGGGTCAAAGTTAAGCAATTTGTAGCACTTTGCATCTCGCAGCTGTCGCTGAATTTCCATTACATACGTAGGTATGTCCTGCACTACAACCACACTGCTCTTATCTGCTTGTTTGACAGTAACACTAATATACATCCCACATGGCAGTTCATGTTTATTTCTTGTTAGATAAGTCTATTTGAAATTTTTTGAACTTGAAAATCTCTAGTCTTTTCAGTTTGTGACTAATATTGAAGTTACTTTTTCTATGTTTGCTATTTCCACCCAAATATATCATGGAGTCAAATGTCACCTACAAAAACCATGTGGCAATAAATGCCTCAAGCAAAATGCCATGCTCTGACATAACATCGGACACATCAGCGACCCTCCAACAACAGTGCACACCCATTGAGAACAATTGGAACTCTTTATTTTTGCAGGGGACTCTGCCTCCGCATCCCCCAATGGCAGGGAGGCTTTGCACCCACACCCCCAGACTAAAAATAAACATCTCTGAGGAGATGTGGGCATCGGGAATGGGCAGAAACTTATGAGGGGGCAAATTAATTTTCTTTAAAATGAAAAAGGAGCAACACCAGGAGTCCTGGGGGAACTGAACCATGGCCCCAGGTCTCCATCTCTGCCATGTGATGGTGTCTTAGCCACTCCACCACAGGATCAACTCAATCACGCACCCCACCACATGGCTACTTGAGCCATACAGTACTCAGTTAAAGTACACAGCAACAGGGGTAGTGGTAATTCCCTACCACTATTATACCCCCCACTCAAAATGTTTCAGCGCTTTACACAGTGCAATTATTGCTACACTGTTTTTTCCTAGCACTGTATTGATCTGGTACCCCAAATATAACTCAAAGAGTAGTGTGAATCTGAATTTTGAATACTTAAAACATCTTATACAGATGTTATGTGCTCTCTTCTGTTATGCTGGTAAAGTGCAAACATGAAACATACATTTGTGAGCATAATAGCTTGATTTGGCAGTTGTAATTTTGTATGGTCACTTCTTGTAAGTTTCACCTTCTTATGGTTGAACCTATCTGTTAATCTCTGTAGGATACCTGTAGGTACATTTACTCAAGTCCCTTTTAGTCATGTTTGACCCAATAATTTCTAGGATCATGGAAATTGTATTATATTAGTGGAACATGTTTCTCATTAGTGATGGTGAGGTTATGCCCCTTTCCCCACGCTTCACTATGATACACTGTAGGAGTGTTTTTTATTATCTTTTTCCATGCTTTTTCAACACTTCTACTCTGTATTGTAAACTACACTTTAGACTTTACTCTTGAAATGATGTTTTGTTTTCTTTCACTGGATGATACACCATTCAGATTATCTAACACTTTGTCCTTTTGTACTGAGGACACACTCCCTCCCCAAATGGCTAGACTGGATGTGAGAGCTCCTGTGTCCCATTTACTTATAACATTTTATTATTATAATCTTAGGTCATTGGTAAGCCTCGGATTCATCCTGTCCAACCATATTTTCCTTTTGTGGCATAGAGTTATTAATTTCCAGCTAGACTCAAACACAGTAAAAGGAGATCCAAAGTTTTAAACTGTTTTTAAGCTTTGGTTATGTGATAAATTGTATTATAAAGATATATAGGAGATATGACATGACCTGAGTGAAGATATATTTATCTTCATGAAAGGCCAATGATATCTTGATGTTATTGGCCTCAAGTGAAGACAAATATGATATCTTCACACAGGTCATGTCATGTTCTGTTTATACAAACAAATGTTTGAAGCCACATACAATAGGAAGTCCTATGTATGGTATATGCCTAACAGATGAGATGCTACTTGAAAAAAACTGTGGTTGATCCTGCCAGTTTAAAGTTTTGTGTATATCTTTATTTTTAAGTTGTTGGTTTTGCCATTATTTAAAAAAAATACAATTTTTAAAGCATATCTGGTTGATCCTGCCACTCTGTGCTTCGGTAATTGTAAATAACACTTTCACTTTCCCTCTTGAAATGTAGCGTGACCGAGCGTATAAAGTAAGACATAGAATGAACTCCCAGTGATTTACACTACACCAGTTAGTCTTTCAAACATAGTGAAAGTCATTTTTTGCCCTATCATTTACTTCAATCTTATGCAAGAAGCTGCCGACAGTACTGTGAGTGTAGACGGTGAGGGAGTCGGCAGCTTAGAACTGCAGAAAGAACGAGAGCCGGCGCTACTATAGCAACACCCGCCTCGTTTCTTTCTGCTGTTCTGAAGCTGCCGACTACTCACTCTGCACTCACAGTACTGTCGCAGCTTCTGCATAAGATTGTAATAAATGATAGCGCAAAAAACAATTTTGAGTATGCTTGGAAGACTGACTGGTGTCGTGTAAATCACTGGGAGTTCATTCTATTTCTTACTATATTCGCTCGGTCACACTACATTTCAAGAGAGAAAGTGACAGTGTTATTCTCAATTACCGAAACACGGAGTGGCAGGATCAACCAGATATGCATTACAAAGTTATTTGTTAAAAAATAATTGCTGGGTCAACTAAATGTCAGGGGTGTGTGCGCTTGTGTGGGGTAAACAGCACTAGGCTCTAGAGAGGTAGGACTGCAATGGAAAGTGTAGTTTCACTTTTGTTTGGATGACGTATAGAAACATAGAGATATCGCCATGACGTATAGGAACATGGAGATATCACTATGACGTATAGGAACATGGAGATATCGATGATATCTTCACTGGGTGCCTGAGATACAAGTTTTTATCTGTATATTTATCCCCAAACATTTGTTGTATAAATATATATATATATATATATATATATGTGTATATATATATATATATATATATATCACTAAGTTACTTGTTATCCTTTGCATGGGCTTTTGAAAGCTTCACATGGCTACTTCTGTGATCATAAATACTTATGAACTGCACTATAAAAAGGCACATGATATTGTAACTACCCAAATGATGAAGCCTTTGAGTAGGCAAATGTGCATGTGATCGTTGGTCCTTGGGTGTGTGACTTGCTCACAATAAATGTATTCATTTGCACCTTTAACTTGCTGAATGCATCTAATTTTCCTTGTTTTTATTATGAGCCTCAGCAGTTCATCAGACAACACTTTTAGAAGTTGTTCTTCAGTGCACCCAGTCACTCTCTTTCTTGTTTTAAACTGAAACATGCATTGGTGAGGCCTCTTCTCAAGAAAAATAAAAACCTTTGAACCTGGAAAACCTAGCAAATTTTCAGCCAGTCACTAACCTTCCTCTATTAGGGAAAGTTATTGAGAAGATTATGGCACTGCAGCTTGAGACACACTGAGCAAACTTTGACATCTGTAAGCCCCTCCAGTTTTGTTTTAGGTCAGAGCATGGCACTGAGACCGCATTGGTCAGAATGTACAATTACCTCCTCAGGGTGAGGGATACAGGAGGAATGGTCAGTTCTCATTCTCCTTGATCTCTCCTTAGTCTTTGTCGCTGTACACCATGGGTTTCTGGTTGACCGACTAAAGGAATATGTGGGTCTCACTGGAAAAGTCATCTCCTGGTTTGAGTGCTACCTCAGGGATAGGTCTGAGAAGGTAGTGCTGGGGAATTTCTTCTTGTGCCCTTTGCCTCTCCCCTGCCATGTAACCTAGTGGTTGTTCCTATCTCCCATGTTGTTTGCAGTATATATGCTGCCTCTGGGGTTTGGTAATTAGATGATACAGTGTGAGTTTCCAGTGCTATGTAGATGATACCCAGCTTTATTAGTCCTTTGCAATTAGGATGCCTTACATAGAGGAGGTGCTGTGTCTTGCTCAGATCCAGGACTGGATGGCATCTAGCTGGTTAAGACTCAGTCCAGACAAGACTGAAGTACTGGTGATTGATACAGGCTGGATGGCAGGTGTGTGGGCTGCTGAAGAGGTGACAGGGTTTTGGCTTGGTCCATCTAGGCTAGAGGGCTCAACTAAGGTGAAAAATGTGTGTATCATTTTGGATGAAGGTTGCATTGGCTGCTGGGGAAGTGGCACATCATGTTTCACTTTTAAGGTTAGATTACTAACCTATAAGCCCTACATGGGTTGGGCCTGGGCTGTCTGATGGAGCTCTTGATTCCTTACCGACCTTCTGGACCAATTACATGAATACCAGAGAGGGGAGTGGCTGCCACCAGGAAATGCTCCCTGGGGCCCTGTAATAAAAATCCCCATGGTCCCAGGCTAAAAGGATGATCAAGAGATGGTTAAAACAAGACTATTCTCATGCATACATACCACTATTAACCAGAGTGGCTTTGGGATGTGGTAGCCCGAAAAAGGGAGGACTGGCTCTTTCATGCTGCACTTGAAAAACTGTATGCAAAGCATGGCCATGCTGAAAAGAGTGATCAGAAACATTTGGATGAAGTATGGAGCCTGGCCACATCAATGATACCTAACATGTATCAAGACCTTGCCTTCATCAAGCATTATGCCCTGTACCTGGACATAGATGGCAGACATAACAGTATAGGTATACAGAAGAAGCCAGGGTCTCATATGGGACATTCTGCACCAAGCCACATCCCAAGTACTACTTTTAAAAAATACTTAAAGGGGCAGTCCGCAGGTGCGCTACCTGAAGAATGCCTACACTCAAGCTGCCAGATTTCAGCACCCCTAGTTCCTGTTTAATTGCTATGTTCACTCCTTGGGGTGCTTGAAGTTCCACCTGGGAGGAAGAGTCCAGCTGCCTCATCCGCCAATAATGGTCAGATGGAACCAGTGTGCCAGAGACTGCTGTGAGGAGACAGTAGTGTGACTACAGCCTGCATATCAGTTGGTGAAGTAGACCCTTTGTTTTTCTATTACTTTGGGGTGCACTGTACGGTAGTTCCTCCCTAGGGCTGTTGTTTCAGACTGAACATTGATGCCAGAGCACATACTTGTTTTGTTTGCTGCAAGAAAGAAGAGAGCCACACATACATAACATGTGTGAGGACACTACTGCTAGATGGACGATTATGGCCTCATTTCCCTTGTTTTCTTTGTGAAAGCAATTTTAACTGGTAATACAGTTAATGGTGTCTGCTCATGGTCTGTTGAAAATAAAGTAATATTTTGTGTTTTCTTACAAGTTGTGAGTTTTGCATTTCCTGCTGTTTTCCTTATCTTAGCGTTTTTACAGATGCTGTGCAGCTTACGGTGAACGCTACCTCAGGTTATGGTGAGAAGGTACACCGTGTGTGTTTAACAGGGGGTACAGGTATTAATTAATGGTACTATTAGTTAGAAGTCCCTCAGGTGGTGGCTCATAAGGTTTTGGTTATGTTGCCTTATAGTTAGCTCTGGTGTGCCACTTCTGGTCACTTGAAGACCCGGAGTGTAGGGCTATCAGAGAAGCTTTGGGGGTGTAGAACCTCAGGGCTCAGGGGATCCCCATTACTTCTGTATTATGCGTATACTATGCACTACTCCTGCTCTGCCAGCCAGAAGTCTCTATAGGGACTTATGGATATGGAAGGTGTCATCCTTGCCCACTGGGGCTCCAGAGAGTAGGCTGTTTCTTGATGTCCATGGTGCTCACTGAGGGTATTGAGCTTAAAAGGGGGAGGGCTATGAGATCTCAAAGAGTCTACCTCTTTTCTCTTGTAGGGCTGGACCAGCTAGGCTGTTCTAGAACTCCAAGTGGAGGGCCAACTGGCTGGAGCTGGAGACCAAGAGCTAGATGGAATCAGTCTAAGCAAAGTATATGCCAGGCATGCAATGGCTGCTCCCCTGTTTGAACCTCTTTTCCAGTCAGTGTGATCCAGACAAAATTCAGAGTATTGTGGCAGCTGCCACATTTTGAGAGACCAAATGAGGGGACACCCCCCCATTTCCATGCAAGAGAAGTTAGAGAGGGACTTGTTGCTTGAAAGGACCATTTGGAACAACTGAAGAAATAAACTGAATCTTTAATGCAGAAGTATACCTCATGATTTTGTAAAGAAGTGACTGATTCAGGCACCCAATGCTGTACCTCTGTACCAGGCAGGTGAGGGGCAAAGTATGATCTTGAGTATGGATCCTCTTCCCACAGGGGTCAGTTCTAGAAAGAAGGTGGGAGATGGCACCTGTGTCAGCCTCAGACCCCCAGGCACTGTCTGCCTCCCCTTGCCCTTCTAAATTGAGTAGGTAACCCATAGAGATCAGCATAAGCAAGAATGAAGCCTAGAAGATTATATAATTATGCCTTGGACTCTCTGTCATGGGGGTCAGTATTTGGGAGCAAGTGAGAGTTGGTGCCAGTAGCAACCTCATACCCCCTGCTGGTGCCTACATCCCCAAGCCATGTAAATTGTGAGGCAACTCCCCACTGTATTCAGTCTTAATTCTGTGTAAGATTGCTTATGGAGCATCAGTAGATCTAAGGGCCTGAAGCCTAGTACCCTTAATTCCCTTCTGGGCAGGTAGTGGGTCGACTATATACCAGGTCTAGAGGATGGGTGAGTGATGGAATTCCTCGGGCAGTTTCACAGATCCAAATGTCCCTTAATGTATCTATAGTCTGACAGGATAAAGAATAAACCCAACTGTAAAAGTGCAAAAGTACAAGAGTGTAAGGGAACAGAGGTGCCCCTGTGATAAGACCTTATGTGGATCAGTATGAATATTTAAGGAGCTCAAGGAGGGTCCTAATAGCAAGTAATATCAGTCATCTGAGAGTTCTTATCTAGACTAGGGAAGATCCGGATGGGAATTAGCAAGTATAAATGTGCCACCTTGGAGGAAAGAAAGCGTAATTGTAATTGTACCACCAAGCATGCTTGCAGCCTTGCCTCAATTCTGGACTGTTTAGGAAAATGGAATTAGCGTGCATATGAACTTGAACGTGTACTTCCCCAGTTGGGACTTGTGATTCACAATGTGATTTGGACTGGGGAATACCGTACTAAGTAATGAAAGTATGCTTACTAACCATCATATGCTCATGAGCTGTAAGAATAAAAAGGGATCCCTGTTTAAGTTTATTACTGTTCTGGAACTTCGGTTTTTGTTTGGAGTTTTGGTTACTAACACCCTTACTTTGCAGTCCTGCACTAGCCTGAAGAGTGTTGAGCAGTGGGAGGTCACCTCAGACCTGGGAGGTCAAGTTGTTTGTGTGGGTTCCCTCCTTGAAAATAAACTTGTGCCACATTAAAACCCCTACATCTGGGAAGGGCTTACATACTGTACCAGTATGAGTTTAACATTAAAATTGCTTTGGGTGTTAAAACATTCTTTTCATGCATGTTTTCTGCCTTGTCCTCTCTCATTGGTATACAGCTATTCATTTTATGTTGCTGTATCTGGCCTCTGTAATTCATGAGATTTTGAATTAATAGTCAGGCCATGCCAACACCTACCTAGCAAGACTGGTTCTAGTTCAGGTAGCGGTGGAAGTGGGGAGGTTGCATTACCACTGCAGATACTTGATGGTCAAGCCTTCCCTGCTTCCTCCCATAAATCAAATCAAATAAATAAACAAAAGTATTCTGAAATACTATTTCTCAGAATGACCGTTCAAAACAGTAGCAGTCACAGAGCAGAAGAAAAAAATGCACTGAAAAAAGGTCACAAAATAAAAAAATATTCACAAAATAGTCACTGAATACCATGTTTTACATGATCTATCATCATGTAGGTTTCCCATAGCAGCAGCTAGGAGGAACAGATACGTTTTTTGCATCATTGTCTGACCCTATCTTGTACAATTTATTTTATATTCTTCATCATTGCCCCGGCCCCCATGCCAGGTTCACACAGCAAACACGTCTTTACACCACCATCTGACCCTGTCTTGTATATTTAATTTTGCAATCTTTGCCTCCCTCATCTCTCCCCCCTCCCCCCATCCCAACAGGTTGCCTCAAGAAATGAGCCCTGGCACTTTTTCTTAGAGTTAACATTTTGTAAATAAATCCTCAAAAATAAGCATGTGTTTTGAGATAGCATTTCTCACCTTGTAAAACAGCTGTAGCCATGTGGTAGCAGACAACTGAAAAAAAATCAGTTGACACAAAATGAAAACAATATGCTTTTTAAAGGGAAAAAGCACTAAGAGCCCCACACCATTGTCTAGGGTTGGTTCCAATTTGCATATTGTGTGTAAAAGCATTTTTTTACTTACTATTTATAAAAATATAAGAAGTAGCTGGCAGAAGGAGATCTTTAGGCCTATCTTGTCTGCCCAATTTGTATTGGGTTTTTGTATTTTATCCCACCACTGATTCTTGTGTGCTGATGGTACTCTGGGATTTGTAGTTACTTAAAATTTCAGCTTGCAAATCAACAGAATTAGTCTGATACAATCTATTATACTGCAGTAAACACTAAATAAAACATTTTTTTTGTACACAAAGTGCAAATTGAAATCAGTCCCATACTTGGGTGTAGGCTCTTAGTGCTGACTGCTTCCCTTTAATGTGCACAAGAAAGTCACTTAACAGTGTTATTACAAATTATTTATTTGAAAGTAGAAACACAGAAACAGAATTTGTCAGCAGGAAAGGACTACTAGGCCCACACAGTCTGTCCAGATGTTCCCTGCCTAATCTGTCTCCACAGACTCTAACTGGTCTCTAGTAACCATTCCTTCTCCCTGACTATTTACTAATAGTCCACTATGTCTATCCCTTGCACGCCTGAAGCCCACTACTGTTTTTACCTCTACTCCTTCCGCTGGCAATCTATTTCAGGCATCTACCACTCTTTCTTTTTTTATATATATCTGTTCTTTATTGTAAAATGTAACAAATAACACTAAATTTAAGGAAATACATAAAACAGTATATATGTGGAACATATACCATTAACATCAAGATTAACTAACTCCACTCCCCACCTTGTTTCAAAACACCCAAATTTACTTCCCACCCACCATCCTCTTAGAGAACAATATAACAGAAATAGATCGGGCAAAATGATAAGTAAAATACCCATATATCCATTTAAAGATAGGACATAATAATAAGAAGAAAACGGAGTGAATCCATAAGGCAATGAAAGAAAAATAAATACTTAAAAGCTACCCTGAAGAGTGATTTTGCACTGTAACAGAATTGAGCATTATAAAGAGTCATAAGGAATGTGATTGAAAAAGATGTTTTTGAGCTGCTAGAATCTTATGAAGTATCAAACATATCTAATAATTTCTTCCAACAATTTGAGAAAGAGGTCAAATTGTTGTGGAAATATGAAATCATGTGCATTAAAGTAAAATGTTGTATAATTTTTATGTTTGCTTTCACATATGTGCAAGAAACATAGTGCCATCATCCGAGTTTTCAGAGGTGTGTCACCCCCTCTTCCAATTCAGTCAGTGTGTTGGCAGGTGCGGCCCCAGTCCTCCAATGCATGCTGGAGCTGTCTATGACAGCTCCAAAATGCAGTGGCATACAGTTGAAAGGGGGAGCTACGCTTCAGTGAGCAACAATCAGATATCGCCTGCTCATCGCGGCTCCCCTACACACACACACACACACAAACACCGCACTGCGTGCTGACTCCCCGCACTGTGTAGCCAGCGAAGTGCCCAATCCCCCATCGCTGTGCTGCGCCCCCAAAGTTTTGCACATGCCACGCTGGGTGCTCACCCCAGCGTGGCAACTCATGGTATAGCAGACGGGGTGCCCAATCCCGTTGGCTCCACTGTCCTACCCCCAGTACAGGGTGCTACGCTGGGAGCCCACCCCAGCATGGCAATAGACGTGGCTGGGGTGGGGGTGCCCATCCACCATTGGCCCCACACGACCTCCAACCAGTTGTTTTGTGTGCCATGCTGGGAGCCCACCCCAGCATGGCAAAAGTCCCGCCGTCATTTTTGAAAAAACACCTATAAAGAAAAAATGGTCCCATGCAGTCTCCTGGCCCCCCACAACCCGCACCCACCCACTTACACTCTGCCTCCCACACACCCCTCACCCCATACTTACCTCCAGAGTCCGGCGTGACGATCTTCGGTGGACTGGGAACACGTCTGCACTCTTCAAAGCCGACCACGAACTGAGGAAATGCCGGTAAGCTGTATAATGGGATAGATAGGGTTTTTTTCAACTTTGTTGCATATCTCAGGCATGTTTTGGAATTTTTGTACCAAATTTTCAACATGGGGTTTTTGGGACCCCTTCTCATGAATGCTGTCACTGTCATGGCATTATTCGACCCAAGGGTGATTTCACAGTCACTGCCCAAAATCACCTTTCGGGATTGATTAATGAAATGACACTGCCAGTGTTCATAAGGTGGGCTCTCAAGAAGCCTATTTTGAAAATTTGTTGGAAATATTCCGAAAAATGACTGTTTTACAAGCGTGCGTTGCGCAGTTTCTATGCATGCTCGTAAGTTCATGAATTTTCAATATTTTTACTCCAGATTTTCAACATTGCTATTTTACCACAACTTCTTATGAGTAGTACAGTTGTCATTTTTCACATCTCACCCAAAACATGTTTCCGCCCATGTAGCGCACAATGGCACAGTCGGTAAAGTAAATCAATGTACAGGACAAATTAAGAAATCACAGTGACACTGTTCATGAGCAGAGGTCTTAAAATGGCTATGTTGAAAATTTGGTGAAAAATTCCAAAATGACTTGTTTTACTTGTGCCGCAGGCGTTGTATGTTCCTACGCACGCTCGTAAGTTTGCGAATTTTCAACATTTTTGCTCCAGATTTTCAACATTGCCATTTTATTACACTTCCTTATGAACAGTACAGCTGCCATTTTTCATATGTCGCCCAAAATGTGTTTTTGCACATGTAGCTCACAATGGTGCTGTTGGTGTGCGAAAGCAATGTTTGGGACAGATAACGAAAATCACAGTTGCACTGTTCATGAGCAGAGGTCTTAAAATGGCTATGTTGTAAATTTGGTGACAAAAGTCCATAAAATGACTGTGTTATGAGTGAGCATTGCGCAGTTTCCACGCACCCTTGTAAGTTCATGACTTTGTAATATTTTAAGTCCAGATTTTCACCAGTGGCATTTTTCCACACTTCCTTATGAACAGTACAACTGTCATTTTTCACAACATGGCCAAAGTGTGTTTTCACACTTTTAGTGCAGAGATGCATGGTTGCTGTGGGAAATCATTGTTCGAGACAGATAAAGAAAATCACAGTGACACTGTTCATGATCGGAGGCACCCAAATGACTGAGTTGACAATCTACTGTAAAAAATCCCCAGCTTATTTATATTATGGGTGTGCGTTGCACAGTTTCTATGTACACTCGTGACTTCACCAGTTTTTTTAATATTTTTACTACAGATTTGCAACATTACCATTTTTTACACCTCCCCATGAACAGTACAGCTGTCATTTTTAAATCCTGTTCGGAATGTTTTTGCACCTGTGGTGCTAAACTCGTAGTTGTTGTGCATAGCAGCTTCCGGCTAACAAACTGATATTGCCACTGTTCATGAGGTGGGGTCACAAAAAAGCCATGTTGAAAATCTGGAGTGAAAATACCAATGAACGCCTGAGGTATTAGGGTTTCCAACCATAACGCCCTACCCTGTAGAGAATGACAGGCATCAGGGGTGTGACTTGGGATTCTTGCCTGTAATGCTCATACCATTCCACACCCTGCAGCTAGTGATAGGCATCGAGGTATGCCTTGGACTCTTCGGCCCAAAAGTTCACCCCATTCTCCTATATCGCACCCATCTCACCATATTTCCTAATGGAATGGGGTGCGCCTAAGGGCCAAAGACCCCAAGGAACACCGTGATACTTGTAAGTGTCTGCAGGGTAGTATGGTGAAATGGTGTGGCCGTTATGCCTGATGACCCAAAGGCACACCCCAATGCCTGTCACTCTCTGCAGGGTGGTGATGGGGGGGGTTGGCTTCAGTTCAGTACTTCACTGCCATTCCTATTACGCAGCTCTGTAACTTCTACACTACCACTGCCAATGCCAGCAAGCAAACATTCGGCATTGACAAATGCTTGTTGCTATTCATTCAATAAAAGTAGGTGTTGACTGATCTTTCCAATGTTTGAATATTACTTGTGATGTTGTAGTCCCTACTAGAGCCAGAATAAATTTATCAACCACAGCCGTACCAGCTGATAATTCTCCTAAGATGCAGTTATGAAGGCTGAATTCATAAAAAGAGAGTATTTTATCAAGAACTTTGCTTTTTATTTTTTACCATAGTTTTTGAATATAATGACATGACCAGAACATGTGAACAAGGGAACCTACTTCTTTCTCACATTTGCCACATAAGTTAGATTGTTTCAGACCCCTTTTGTACAACCTTTGGGGAGATAGATACACATTGTGAAGGATTTTATATCTAATGATCCTTAGGTTATCCAAAGGGATTAACTTGTAAATATTTTCCATAACTTAGTCCAATCTAGAGAGTGTGTCAAAGAGCATGAGTCCCAGAACAGAGATTTAAGAGGACTCTCCTCCAACTTTAAATTCAGAAGATGTTTGTACATATCAGAAATAGAGTGAGGCTTTTTCACCACAACCTTCAAATCTGAGATGTTGTTAACTGCATATATAGGAGACTTGGAGTTTCCAAAATGAGTTTCCAGTATAAGTTTTAGCAAGTTAAAGTTTAATATCCATTTTTCAGACCACTTAAGCTTTTTTGAAATAACTGAAAAAGAACCCACATATTCCTTAACCAGCAGATTATTTACACACAGAAGAACTAAACCAGGTAAAAAGTTGGAGCAGATTGTTTTTCCATGTGAACGGAAGTTTGGATTATTTGAAATCAGTTGAAAAACACTTTGAGCTATATTTATGTTTAAAAACTTACATATCTGGTTATGGATTTTAAGAGAAGTTCTTATCACAGTATTTTTAAGGGGCTTTGGGATACTTTTATTTGGATTATATAGAATAGCTTCTGGGGTAATTTTGTACTTCCTGATTAATTCTATTTCTAATGAAACCCATCCAGGGGTATACAAAGAAGATTGTACTTTTGATGAATCCAACCCATTTCGTATATTTGTTCATGTGTGAGGCCATATCATGTAACAGAATATTTGGAACCCTTTGACCTCCTAAGGCCCAGATATTCAAATGAGTTGTGCATGGCGCAACAGAGTTGCACCGGCATAACCCCGCATTGCGCCTTGGCGGGATATTAAGTAAAACCAGTAAAACCTACTCCATGCTCTTCTGCTCCTCTGCTAGACTTAAAGCTAATCAAAATGCCCTAACTATCCCCTGCACGGACGGCTCTTCTCTGATTAGCACCAACTCCTTTAAATACCTTGGTGTCACTCTTGATCTATCCCTCGACTTTGACCTACACATCACAACCACCTGCAAGTCAGTTAACGCTTAAGATAGGTAGTGCTCACTAACTAGGTATGCCCTTACCCCATCTGCCAGACTTGCCATTGCCTGGGCTTTTCCTCCCAGCCCTTGCATATGGCTCAGTCACCTACCTATTTGCCTCCAAATCATCCCTCCAAGTGGGACACCACCCTCACGACAGCATCTGCCACTATGCTTCTGCATCTCCACGCTACAAACATCATTGCCACTTCTACGTGACCTTAAATGGCCGTGCCCTCTGCTCACAGACTCCAGGCTGCCCATTAATGACAATTTTATCAGATCTGGCCTCCGCCACCCCTGTCATCCCTACTGACTTCACAGCCTCTCTTCTTATGGCTCATGTCAATCACACCAAGCTCTCTTCCACATACCCAGACACAGAACCAATATGGGTGCATGCGCCTTTTCAAACGTGGCTCCAAAATACTGGAATTCTATTCCCCAAAATATTCGACAAGCAGCCTCCCACGCCACTTTTAAGTCACTTCACTTAGAGCACTTGCGCTTTATTAGCCCCTGCACCTGCTTTAATCCACCTTAGCTTCACCCTCCTTCCCTGTTGCTCTGTTTCAATCATCCTGTTTCCTCTCCCTCCCTCTCTCTGCTCTCTCTCTCTCCCTCACTCTCTTGCATCTCTTCTTTATTACTTGTTATTTTGTCTCTATGAATGCCTGCTATTGCTAACTCTTATGTTCCTACTTAACTTATGTTCCTACTTAACCTTATTTTGAGATCCCTGTACAACTGTGCTGTTTTTTTCATCCTACAGTGTAAACCTATTTGTTTGTTGCCAAAATTTTGTCTCCTCGTACCTGAAGTTTTGACTTGACTGTGTACTGTACTGCTTTTATGTGCTGCATCACATACACAAGTTTTGTATTTCTAAATGTGCTGTCCTGGGTCATGCCTGAAAATAGGCATCTTTGTGCCTAGTGCACTTACCCGGTTACCAAAAGCAAATAAATAAATAAATATTGAAAAGGATGCCCAGTGCAGTGCAACTCCCGATGCGCAGGGCACAATGTAATGGTATGCAATGCAGATGCACAGGGTGTGCCCATGCATATGTGGCACATCCCGATATTCAGCCTGGGATGTGCGGCACATATGCTGGCATAACCCTGCATTGCACCACATGGGGGACTCAAAGTTGAGCCCTTGCTGAGTAGGCACAACTTCCAGCCACCCAAAGGTTGGCTGCAGTATTGCAGGGTGCAACACAGCAGCCCAGCCTTGGGTGGCCACCTGCCCACCCAGAACTCCATCCACAAGCAAACACTGACCCAGCCCCCCGGGCCCATAGCTGCAATCACATGGCTGATGTATAATACAAAATCCCTGCTAGTCTAGTGGCCCCCCCCCGTACCCATTTCAACGATACATATCATACATGACCATCCTCATGGTCTAGTGGAACCCTCCCCAACCCATTGCTGTGATTGTGATAAATGTAAGGTACAACATTCCTGGTAGTCTAGAGGACCCCCTCCCTCCTGAGTCCCCAATCATGGTTCAATGCCCACATAGAACATCCCTGGTGATCAGTGGCACCCCACCCCTCCACCCACACAGGACCCCCCCCGCTCCCTCCCATCATCAGTGGGTGGCTGCATCCCACTCACATCACCTTCCACCTGCCAAATGACAGGTACAGTATGGGCTATAAGTTCATTAGTCCCCTGTGTGGACCAATGGACTGGCAGGGCATACTGTACTAGACAGTCCCAAATATGTGAATGATTCATTCACATATTTGGAACTGTCTAGCACAGTATGCCCTGCAAGCCCATTGGTCCACAAAGGGGACTAATGAGCTTACAGCCCATACTGTACCTGTCATTCAGTGTGTGGCTGTGTGGTATGCAGGTGGGATGTAGCAGCCCGAAGATGATGGAGGGAGGAGCAGGTGGGCAAGGGGTCCTGTGTGGGTAGGTTGCCACGGGATCACCAGAGACATTTGTGTGGGTGTTGAATGCAATCAGGGACTTGGGAGGGAATGGGGTCCACTAGACTACCAAGGAATGTTGTACCTTACATTTACCGTGATCGTGGCAATGGGCCGGAGGGTTTCCACTAGACCACTAGGGATGGTCATGTTTATTATTTATCAGTGTATCAGGGATGGGGGAGGGCCACTAGACTACCAGGGATTTCTCTGTGTGTGGCTACGGGGCAGGGGATGCCCTGGGATCCCCACAGCTCATGTCATGCTGTGCAGGGCACTAGGTGCAAGTCACCAGGCTACCATGCCCAATGCATACAAATGGTGCCACAATGACATGCAAATGGTCCCATTTGCACCTTGCATATATTATGGCCTCATTTGCATGCCCCCTGTTGAATATCATGGGTGATGCACCTAGCACAACTGCACTTGACCTGGGGCATCCCCATGCTCCCTATATGTGACTTGCACCGGTGCAGTACTACTGCGCCATTTGCAGTATGTGTGCTGCTCCTGCCATATTCAGTAGTGCTACACCATGGTGCATCCATATCACCTGGGCCTGGCCCCAGTGCATCATAGTTGTGCTGTGCCCAGGCTTGTGCCACTGCCTGGTGCAGTCTGAATATCTGGGCCTAAGTTTTCAGGGAGCATCAGTTTAAATGAAGCAATCTTAGGTGTGGAATTCAGCCAAATAAAGTTATTTAATAAAGTGTGCATTTTGGACAATCATTTGAAGGGGAGAAAAATGTTAAGCATATTAACTGGGAAAAAATAACCTCAAAAAAATGTTCATATTTATAATGTTAATTCTGCCCTGGAGGAAGATAGGTAAAAGCTTCCATCTTTTCAGGTCTTGAGTGATATTCTGGATAACCACCTCTAAGTTTTGTTTTATTAATTGCGATACATCTTTTGATGGACACTGAGATGTTTGACCCCATCACATTCCAAGATAAGCCTAAGTTTGTAATTTCCTCTTTACAAAAGCAATTTGCTAAGGGCATTACTTCAGTTTTCTCCTTGTTTCATTTATAATTAGAGACCCAACTAAATTCCTCAATAACTTTTATGGCAGTTTTAATTGAGTTTTGGGGATTCATAACGTGTAAAAGGCTGTCATCCATGAAGGCAGACAATTTAAACTGGAATTTTGTAATAGAATTACTTTCAATATCTGTATTTATATTTTAATAATATATAGGCAGTTCTAAATAAAAGTTAAATAAGGTAGGAGATAGCGGACATCCTTGTAGTTTAAAGGGTCGAGACGATTGTTACAGTTAATTCTAGCTGTTGGTTTTGAATATAAGATTTTTATCCAACTGATGAATTTTTTGGGGAAACCAAATTTACCTAAAGTGGCAAATAAAAAATTGTGATGCACTCTATCAAAGGCTTTTTCCACATCCAGAGACACCAAAGCAAAAGAGAGATTGGTAACTCTGGATGCTGAAAAAATTAAAGATTTTTCTAAGACAGTCAGAAACTTGCCTATTTGGCATAAACCTCACCTGGTCAGCACTGATCAGTCTTTGCCAGATCTTTTTTATTCTTTAAGCCATAATGAATGTTAAAAATTTATCATAATAAATTAATGAACTTGGGTGATAATTAGCTACTTTCTGTTTTGATTTATTGGGATTAGGAAGAAGAACTATATGATCCACTATAATAGAGTTAGCCAAACTACCCTCTGTTAAAATAAAATTGAATATTTGTTTCAATATAGAGATTAGAGTGCTCTTAAATGCTTTATAAAAATTTGATGTGAGGCCATCTGGTCCCAGAGCTTTATTTATAGTGAAATTATTTATGGACTCTTCAATTTCCATAGGTCCTATTGGTGAAATTAGGTGTAGACATTCTAAATCACTTATGCGAGAACACACAAATTTATTTAGGTATTTGTCAGTCATATCCACTGAAGGGAGATTTTCTATAGGACCATACAAATTTTAGTAATAGTGGTAAAACTCATTCAAAATGTTATTATAATCTGTTAATACCTTACTTTGTGGTTCCAAAATTATAGATTCTTGGGGCTGGATATTCAAAAGGGTTGCGCAATGCACAATAGGGTTGCGCCTGCGCAAGTCAGAAAATGCGCCATTCTGCGATATTCAGCAGGAGGCAGTTGCACCACTGAAAACATGCTGAGCAACAGTGCAATGCTAATGAAGGCATGCGTAACCGAAGGGGGTAGAACCATGCATAAAGTGCACAGTGCGATGTTCAAAGACTTGCACAATGCGCAACAGTGGATCAGGCGGAAGTTGCGCCACAGCAGAAATGAGCCAAAATAAAAGGAGTAAGGAAGATAAGAACGCTACAGGGAAGCCACATGAGGCAGGGAGAGAGACAAGGCAAGAGGGACAAAGAGGGCAGGCCAGGAGTACCAGAGGACAAAATAGGGGCAAGGGAAGGTGTGTGGGGCCACAGAGTGCAGAGGCCAGTAGGTGTACCCGGTGCAGTGGAGGTAGCAGTCAGGACAGTGGGGGGAACAGAGCAACAACAGCTGGGGGGGGGAACACAAGCCAGGGACAAGGACAGTGCCACCTTCCACATGGAAGCCATAATGATGGGGGTGAGAAGGCATGCTGCAGGGGGACGTGGCCGTGGAAGGGCCCATCGGCAGTATGCCCCCAACAGGCAGTACTGAGCCCGCACCAGCTTTGAGCTGTACTCAGATGTCGAGATTGTGGGCCGGTACCACCTGAACAGGGCAATACTGAGGCGGCTCTGTGAGCTGTAAACTGATGTGATGCAAGCACCCACACGACGGAGTCACGCTGTGTCAGTGGAGACAGAGGTAACAGCCTGCATGTGCTTGCTCACCATGGGTACCTTCCAGAGACCAACGGGGTCACCACAGGCATAACACAGTCAGCCACGTCACGCATCCTTACCCAATTCCTCAGTGCATTGCTGCCACATGCTGCAGAGTACATCCATTTCCCAAGCATCGCGACGGAGCACACAGCAAACATACAGGAGTTCCACAGGGTAGCACATATGCCTGGCATGCTAGGGGTGATAGACTGTACCCATGTGGCCATTTGGACACCACTTGGCCCCGATGGGGCCGCCTATATGAATCAGAAGGGTTATGCTAGTGTCAACTGCCAGGTGGTGTGTGATGCCAGTGGGTGCATCATCAATGTCTGTGCCACGCACCCTGGGGGAGCACACGAATCCTTCATATGGTACCAGTCGGCACTGTGCCATCGATTTGAGAGTGGGGACATCCCCACAGGACATCTAGTGGGTGAGTATGCATGTAGAACTGACAAATCATGGGCAAGGGGGGGTAAGCCACAGGTGCCATGGGTGTGGCACACAGGGTTAGGGGCAATTTGTGCCTGAACAAGACACTAACCTCCACTATCTCCACACAGGTGACAGTGGATACCCACTCCATCCCTGGCTGCTCACACACTACCGGCGGCCCACAACCCCATCGCAGCAATGCTTCAATGAGGCACATGCCACCTCACACAACATCATTGAGCGTGTGTTTGGGATGCTGAAGGCGTGCTTCCATTGATCAGACACCTCCAGTGGTGCCCTACAGTATAGCCCCTCAAAGGCCTGTGCGATATTCCTGGCCTGTTGTATCCTGCACAACATGGTCAAAGACTGTGGGATAGCTGTACAGGTCGAAGAGGGGGACAGCGATGGGGACAACAGTGATGCCAGTGAAGATGAGGATGGGCAGCCCCCCCTTGGATGATGGGACCCCCGACTGATCCGGCTGGCCCAGCTGCACTGGGACATGATCACAGAGGAGCACTTCAGCAAACACAGGTAAGTCATGGGGCCATGTGCAACCACCAGTGGCTAGGGCACAACCCACGTACACACATGGAAACACACCAGGGGTGCATAACGGCAAGGGAAGTGGCAGGGCACAGAGGCATACACAGACAACCAGGGAGGGGTGAACAGTAACATCCGCATGAACGGACACACACACACACACACAATAGGCACAAGGTGCACAGGGGTCAGGTGCAAAACAGAGCTGGAACACAGACGCTAAAGACACACATGTCCACAGGCCACCACGTCCACTGACTGTCCATGTGCGTGTGTCAGATGCTGGGCACCATCGCACTTTGGTGTACAGTGCAATGCAGGCATGATCATGCACACTAACCTGTGGACAGCAGTTGGGAGGGTGTGCAGGTGGTCTGTGTGTCTGTGTGTAGGGCTGGGCACCCACCGGTGCACTGCCCACCAAAACACACATTGCACACAGGGCAGCACCAGACAGGGCTCGCACTGGAAGACAGCTCAGTCTTGTGGCACAGTGCCACGGCTGCCTCGGATGTGTGGGCAGCCCCACCAGGACCCAGCAGCACTGGCAGGCTGAGCACGGGCCTCATGGGGTGGCACCGATGGTCCACCAGGGGTTTCACTGTGCGACTGTGACCGTGCCAGCACAGGTGTCTGCAGCACACCGAACATACCTGCACTGGGAGTGCTCGGGATGCCCACAGCTGAACCTGGCATTGACAGGGTGGGTGTCGCATGACGCCGGAAATGGGGAGTGGATAGTATACTGCACGGTGTGAGTAGCACAGGGGCACCTGACTGTGTGCCCAATGTGGCCATGACAGCAACCACCGCCTGTGTCAGCCTGTCAATGGCTGCTGTCACATCCATCCGCAAATGGTCAATCCAAGACAGGATTCTCTCGGTGTCCCTGCTGTGACGCTCCTCAACCCACTCCAGAGCCACACAAATTGCCTCCACAGATGTTGCAACCTGCATCTGCTGCTGTACTGATGCCTGCAGCAGGCGGGTGTGCTCATCAAAGAGGTCGTCTGCCACATCAGCAACCTGTCCCTCAGCATATGGAAGGGCCTAATGTTCAGCACCCTTGAGGTGGGCGCTGCTCACCTGAGGACCAGGTATGGGCAAGTCCACAGGTGGTCACATATGCCATCCTGAACCCTGTACCCCCAGTCCCAGTGGGTGACTGCTGCTGCTGCCCTCCGCCTGCTGCTATTGCAAGGGATCAGTTGTCCCACCATGTGGCCTAACATGCCACTGACCTGAATAGCCACCGGTGCTGCCTCACCGGTGCTGACAGGTGTAGCCTGGGACTGTGCTGACGTGCTGGCACACACGTTGGAACCAGCCAGATCCATGGGTGTGTGCTGTCCTGCTGTGTGTCCATTCTGTGACACACACATGTCAACGCCCATAATGGTCATTGCATCATCAATGGTGCAGGTCTGTGCCACAGCCACAGCATGCTGGCATGCTTGGATGCCAGACTGCTGGAACACAGGAAGGACACCCCCCACACCTGTCTCAATGACCTCAGTGTTGGCAGCCAGACGTGCACACTGTTGCAAAGCATGCCGGCTACCAGTGGAGGTGGATGGTCCCTCCTCCAACTCCAGATGGCTGTCCGCAGTGGACAGGCCCTCCACCACTGACCCCTGCAGATGCACAGGATCTGTAACAGAAAGTAAAGACACGTTAGTGCATTGGATCTACCTCCCCCCCACAGACCATGACATACCATGCAGTGATGGGCTACCACCTGTCTGGAAGCCACCTCCAGGTACACCCTCCATGGCACTGCTCTGCATGCTTACAGTGAGTCTGTCCTCTGCCGGTGTCAGCTGCACCACCTCCGGCTGGCCCCCACCTGTTGCAGCACGTGTCGCCCTGATGGCAGCCACCTTCTCCTTCACCCTCCTCCTGTCGGTTCCCATCTTCTTTTGCACTCCTGCACAGAGTGCTGGTGGCTGCCGTGCAGGTTGATGGCACATGCCACACCCTCACATGCAGCAGCACGGGCCTGAGGGGTGCCCCGCCATCCACTGAGCAGTGGCTCTTCATTCAGGTAGGCCTCGAAGAGTGCCTCCATCTCAGCCTTCATAAAATTAGGCCTCCTCTTCCGCCCACCATCATCCTCCTCACCCAGTCCTGGCTCTGTCATTTCTCAGCCTGTATGGGTGAGGGTGGTCACCTGTGGCTGTGCAGTACACAGCAATTCCCTGAGACCATAGTCCAGAACAGCACACAGCATGCAACTCACCTATCAACTGCAGTAACTGAATATGCCCACTGCAGAACATTGTCGCAGTTTTTATAGCGCAATCCATGCAAATTAGGTGTGGAGCAACTTTAATGAGATGCAAATTGCACTGCTGCACCACTGAATGGCTGATCGGATGATTTGCATATGATGGCTAAATATCGCACTGTTGCGCTTTGCGCAATATGGTTGAACATGCTGAGCCAATGGCGCAGTTCTGTGACTGCATAGTACACCGCACTGCACATGCCCAGGTAGCTTACGCAGGCATCTGCCACACTGATGACATGCTGTGCATGGCAGGCAATTCAGGGCATGGCCACCATTGTGCCAGTAGCACTACGGTGATGGTCACTACCTGGCGCTGTGGCACAACTGCGCAATAGTTCACTGTGGCAATGGCACACAGTCGACCAATGTCGCTGGATGCATAGACGTCCAATGGTGCTATGCGTGGCCTTGTGCCAGAGACCCATGACCCTGTGCCCAACCTTTGCCCCCTTGGCACTGTACATATGGCATGTCTGCAGCTCTATCGTGCTGTTCGGTGACAGCGCGATAGGGAATGGCGGCGCTGTATGGACAGTGCGATAGGAATAGCGGTGTTGTATTGTGCAGCAATTCCACGTGGGGTTGCCGCACTGCAGAGTGCCATATTGCCTACTATAGATCTGGAGATGGCACGCAGAACAGCCCCCCAATGGAGTGCCCTCGAGCTGGCCAACCTGGTGGCCATTGTGGAGCCTCACTATGGCACACTGTATGGTGAGGTTCCTCTGGACAGGGCCAGGACTCAGGTCTGGCAACAGATGGCCACTGACCTGGAGGTGGCCACTGGCTGAAGGAGGACCTCTGAGCAATGCAGGCACCACTATGGGGACCTGAGGAGGAGGGAGCCAGAGCTACTGGCATGTCTGCGGTCGTGTGCCAGGAGGGGCGTGGTGCCTCATCCAGGTGGGTGATCTGTCTACGCACCTATATGGTCCATATGGGTAACACTGTCTTTTGTGTCCAGCACATGGGGGAGGGTTGGTCTAGGGTTGGCTGTGGCAGTGTTTACAGGGTATGTGATGTATCGGTCTGGCTGGGTGGGTGGGCACACTCATTGGGGCAGGGGGAATATGCTTTGGGATTGTACTGATGTGTTTCTCACCTTTTGTTTCCCACAGGCATGGCAGAGCAGAGAGGGCCATGGCTCAGCAGCAGAGGGTGGTGGCTGCAGTACCCGAGCGTGGCAGTGAAGAACCACAATGCCAGCAACAGCCCGATGAGGGTGAGTGCCATGACAACATGATTGCTATTGCATGCTGTGTGATAGGGTGGGGAGCAGGGCATGGCCACCATCCATGAACACCACTGCCATGCACGCGACATGTGACAGTCAGCACTGTCCAGTGGCACTGCATGTCTGGGAGTGCATCAATGGTGGTCCATGCATGCACTGGGCACATGGCTGTGGCACTGCCTACCCACCGCATAGCCACATTACTGTATGGCCTTGGTTGTGCTGTGCTGGACATGGGCGGTATGTGTGTGCAGTGGTACACATGGCTGTTGCTGCCTGGTTGGGCATGTCTTGTGCACACGGTCACTGTGGGTGGGTGCACACCATCACAGGAGTGGGGCACTTGGCTGTATGCCATACGTGATGGGTGGGCTGCAGGAAGATGGACAGTCACACCCATTGACTCTGATCCCTTGTCCTAGGTGTCCGGATACTCCTACGCATAGAGCAATCCATGCAGCAGCTATTGCGGGTGGCCACAGAATCCCTGGAAATCCTGCAGGACCTCCAGCAGCATGGGATGCAGAGGAGACGGCAACCCCGGGACCAGCACCAGGCAGCAGGGGAGCAGGCTGGAGACCAGTAGCTGGACATTACCTCCCCCCTTTGACTAACCCTCACACCCTGCCTTCCCTCTCCCAGTTGTTCACCTGCCTTACCCCCCTACCTTGTACCCATACCTCCACCCCAGTTTCATATATATATAAATAGATGTTGATGTTGTTGTTGTACTTGTTGTTGGTTTTATTTACAGATATTTTGATATGAATACTGTGGTGGTCTCTGATTTGCAGCTGGCTATAGTTGCTCAGTTGCAGTGGTGTGCATGGCATCTGGGGAGGTTTAGTCATGGGTATGTGTGTGTGCATGGGGAGGTGTCTCTGGTGTGGGAGTGGCTTTCAGTCAGTATCTGTGGTGTGTGTTGTTCTCTGTGCATTGCATTGCTGTGTGCAGTGTTCCATGGTGCCTGCTCTGTGTCCATTGTGCACCTGTCAAGCTGTCCTTGGCCTGGGCAGCTGACACCCTTGCATGTCTGTGGCCAGCCAGGTCTGCTGCCTTGTCAGTGGGGGCTGTCCCTGCAGGTCATCCACTGTGACTGTCACAATGCTGGGTTGCCACCTGTCACCGGTGAGGTGCATGTTTGCCTTGGGTGACACTGTGGCCTCCACAGATGCTGTCCCACCTCCATGCTGTGTCTTGTGTGTGTTGCGGGGGCTGTGCACCACTGTCTGTGACTTGTGATCCAGGCATATGCTGGTGGCGTACAAGGCCACAATACATGCACAGGTGGGTGTCACCCCTGTGCCATGGTGGACTGCAGGCTGTGTGTACTGCAGTTTCCGTGTGCCCACACTGGGGGCTTAGTTGCCACACTACTGAGTCCCTGTGTTGGTGTCCCCGAGGGTATGGGTGTGTGTTTGCCCCTGCACTGTGTTGCAGCCGGTGTGCTGCATGCTTCCATGCACCACTGTGGGTGTCTCTGCTGGCTGCTGTGGCTCATGGTGGGTTGCGCTGTGACGCCTGTCTACTGTGCAGGATGCAGTATCATTGGCAGTGGTGTCAGGGGCATGCCCTTTCCCGTGTGGGGTACCACTTGTTGCGACACATGTTCGGTCTCTCAGCTGTGCCTCAGGGGGGTTGTGCATGTTGGCACTGTGTCTGCCATTGTTGCATTGCCTTGTGCTGCCACCCACTACTGGGTGCTCATGGTGGCTCTGGCTTGTATTGTTCTGTGGTACACGAGGTTGCAGTGTGACGGGAGGTATGCATGGGGATTCCTGCAGTGATGGTCACTGCTCATGGGGGGTGTCTTGGGGTCACAGTGCAGGGTGTGCTGTGCATGGGGGGGCTGCTGTACAATGGGGTGGTCCGCCCCCCTTGTGTGGCAGTCTCAGCTTGCCAGTGGGTGTGCTGGGGCAACATGGCCCAGCTGTGCTTTGTTTGCTTGTCCCCATGGGCGGTGGATATTCCGTCCCTCCCCAGTTGTGCTGTGCTTGGGGTGTGGGGTGCATTGTCAGTTCTGCAGTGTGTTCCTGTGCCACATTTGTGGCATGGGTGGTGGGCCCTCCTACCTCCCTGGTTGTGCAGTTCCATTGCTCTGCTGCTGGGGCTCCTGCTTGTGCTATAGCACCTCTGGGCTCACTCAGCTGAGCTGCCCTTGTTAGCAGCTATAGCGCATCGTATCTCTCAGCTTCCCTTCCTGGTTGCTCTATGGCAGGTTATGCGATATTCAGACGTTGGCTGGTTGCGCAATTTGGCTTGCTCCATTTTTGAATATCGCATCTATTGCGCATGTGTGCAATGGACTTGTGCTTGCTCCTGCTATTGTGTACATTTTGGGCGCAGTTTGAATATCCAGCCCTATGTGTCTAGATTTATTACGTTTTTTAATTCTTTGTGCAAGATATTTACTAGGCTTATTCCCTAGATCCGTGTAGGTAGTATTAGAGCTAATAATAATAAGTTCTGCCTGTTCTTTGTAGTTAAATCTTAGTTCTTTGTTAAGAATTTGGATTTCTTTAGATTCTAATGATGTTAGTGAATCTGGTTTTTTTCACTCTAAAACCTTTAATCTGTTGGTTATATTTAAGACCAGCTCATCTTTTTGTTTTTTATATTTAGCTCCAAATCTGATTAACTCTTCCTTTTAGTAGCATTTTAATGAGACCCAAATAATGTCATTTTTTGCAACAGAATATAAGTTATTTTCCCAAAAGATCTGGATAGCCACTTTAATATAGTCAAGTATATAGATTTGTCTTAATAGGTTAGAGTTAAGTTTCCAGGAAAAATGTTTTGTATAGAAAATACCCAGTTTTAGAATACAACAAACTATGTACTGATCTGGCAACGACCTTAGTAAGATCTGGGGATCCTGGATAAAATGAAGCAAAGTGGTTGAAATAAGGTAAAAAAAAACAATTCTTGATAAAGAATTGTGGGTCTGTGAATAAAAGGTACATACTTTGTGTTCTGGAAAATGAACTCTGTGTGGGTCAGACAGGTCTATCAGTTTTCTTAAGTCCTGTAAAACCTTAACGTCCCCCCAGTACTTAGAGTCCGATGGATTAGACTTGTCTAACTGAGGGTCCAGTGGGAGACTCCAATCACCCCCTACAATAACATAGTATTCCTGGTATTCAGCTAGTAATTAAGTTAATTTCACAAATGTTATGGACCCAGAATGTGGACCATATATAGATACTCAGACATATTTTATATGACAAATCTCCCCTATTGCTAAAACATAACTCCCTTCTTGATCCTGAATGAGTTTAGAAATATGTAAATCTACTGTTGAATCTAATAAAATTGCCACACCAGCTTTTGCTGTGTATTTACCTGCTCCAAATATTGACTTGAAATTAAAACGATTTAAACAGTCAATTTCAGTTTCTTAATTAATGAGTCTCTTATAAAAAGACCATATTAAAATCCAATGTTTTTATATAATTAAGAATAGATAATCTTTTAGTTTTCGATCATATGTATGCAAAAAACTATAAGTTTGTGGCTCAATAATAGGGATAATGTCTAATTGGTGCTGAAACTACTTATAATTGCCTCTAACTACAGTACCCAAGATTGAAATTGTGATTCCATTAACTTATCATGGTGATTTACAACTTACACTTCTACAAAAGGTTGTAATTCACATATATTTAGTGCTGACTTGTTCTATAATGTATAATACTCCTTGCTAAACAGAGTAAAATATTTTGAATGCAAACCCAAACGTGACAGCTAGTGTTCTCAGCCCAAATCAAAGTTGTGACCTGTGTTCATTATGGAAATCAAATACCACAGCCTATTTAACAAAGCTTGGATGGAACTGTTATTACTATGTATTTTAAAACAAATTTTGCCTGTTTTAAAGGAACATATACTTATAAACCTGTAAAGTGTGCTGTATATATAACCATACCTTCTGATCATCAGCACAGCTACTTCCATTCACAAACCATAGACCCAGGAAGCCCTAGTGGAGAGCTGTTGGCCCTTATATAGAATCGCGTCTACTATCCACTAACCCTCGATACCTATTGAGGCTAAGACTAACCTCTATTTATAAAATTAAATCTGGGACAAAACCTACGGCTAATTAACTATAAAAAAGAAAAAGCAAAAAAAAAAAAACACCTAGGGTGAGATATTCAAACTGCGCCCAAAAAGTGCGCAATAGCAGGAGCAAGTGCAAGTCACTTAGCACATGCAAGAATGTAGCGATATTCAAACATGGAGCAAGGCCAATTGCGCAAGCAGCCAACGTCTGAATATCACACAAACTGCGCCATAGTGCAACCAGGAAGGGGAAGCTGAGCAGAAATGATGCGCCATAGCACAACAAGACTAGCCCAGCTGAGCAGTCCAGAGGCGCCATAGCGCAAGCAAAGAGACCCCCGCAGCATAGCAATGGAAGTGCACAACCAGGGAGGTAGGCAGGGGCACACCACCCATGCCACAGATGGGCACAGGGACACACTGCCGAACCAACAATGTACCCCACACCCCAAGCACAGCATGACTGGGAGGGATGGAGCAGCCACTGGGCCATGGGACAAGCAAACAAAGCACATCCGGCCGTGTTACTGCAGCACACCTACTGTCAACCTAAGACTGGCACACAAAGGGGGCGGAGCACCCAGTGTCCAGCGGCCCCTGCACAGCACACCCAGCACTGTGACCCCAAGACACCACCCATGCAGTGACCAGCACTGCAGGAATCTGCAGGCCCCCTGAACACTGCAACCTCGTGAACCACAGAACCACAAGCCAAACCCACCATGACCACCCAGCAGTGGGTGGCAGCACACAGCAATACTGACTGGAAGCTCACCACACAGAGACAATCCCCACACACACGCACACATACCCATGACCATACCACACCTGATGCCATGCACACCACTGCAACTGAGCACCTATAGCCAGCTGCAAATCAGAGACCACCACAGTATTCATATCAAATATATATGTAATAAAGATGCATAACAAGAACAACAAACAGTAACATATGTACAAAGCAGGGTGGGGGGTATGAGGTAGGGGTGGGTAAGGAGCAGGGTGAACAACTGGGAGGGAAGGTGGGGATTGCCACGCCTGGCTACTGCCTGGCAGCCTGCCCTCCTCCTTCTGCCTGGCGCCAGCCCATGGCCTCCTCCAGCGCCGCATGCCATGCTGCTGTAGGTTGAAGGATGGTATGCAGTCCATGGCCACTTGAGTCAGCCTCTGCATGCCCTGCTCCAACATGCGCAGGATCCAGATACCTAGGACAAGAGATCAGAGTCAATGACTGTGACTGTCCACATCCCTGAATGCCACCCATCATGCATGGCATACAGCCAAGTGCCCCACTCCTGTGATGGACTGCACCCACCCACAGTGACCGTGCACAAGACATGCCCAACCAGCCAGCAATGGCCATGTGTACCACTGCACACACACACCGCCCATGTCCAGCACAGCACAACCAAGGCTGCCCAGTGATGTGGCTACATGGTGGGATGCTAGTGCCACAGCCATGTGCCCAGTGCATGCATGGACCACCAGTGACGCACACACACACACACATATGCAGTGCCACTCGACAGTGATGACTGTCACATGTTGAGTGCATGGTAGTGTCATCCATGGAAGGTGTCTGTGCCCCCCCCAGCATGCAATAGCATCCATGATGTAATGACACCTCACCTCAAGCTGCCGCAGCAGGTGCTGCTGTGGCTGTGGCTGCTGCTGGCTGCTGGTGGCACACCTCTCCTCCAGCCACCCTGGCACTGCCATCCCAGGCCTCAGCCCGTGCCCGCCTGCTCCTCCATGCCTGTGGGAGACAAATGAAGAGAAACACATCAGTGAGGTCCCAAAGCAGACAGCCCTTGCCCCATTGAGGTGTGCCTGCCCACACAACCAGACCCAAACAGCACACACCTGCAAACACCCTCACAGCAAACCATAGCCCAACCCACCCCATGCGCAGATCACATTACAAGTCACCCATCGGACAATACCGTGCATACACAGCACACCCACCTGGCCTGGGCACAATGCCCTCCTGGCACGCGACCTGAGGCACTCAAGCAGAGCACACCTCCTCTTGCAGGTCGCTAGCGGTGCCTGCACTGCCTCAGGGTCCTCCTCTGCCCAGTGGCCTGCTCCAGGGCAGTGGCGACCTGCTGCCACACAGGGTGCGTGGCACCTGCAGGGCACTCCCTCAAATAGTGAGCCATGGTGAGGCTCCACCACAGCCACCAGGTTTGCCAATTCCAAGGCCCCCATTGTGGTGCTCTCCTGCGTGCCATTTTCAAAATGTACAGTGGCAAATGGCACTCCAGAGCCGGTAACCCCATTTATTTAGCAGCAACACACCCATCATCGCCTATCGCGCTGTTCGACAGCCGCCGGTTCACATCGCGCTGTCACCAAACAGCGTGATAGAGCCGATACATGCCAGACGTACTGTGCCAGAGGGCAGGTCAGCCACAAGTCATGGGTCAGTGGCGCAAGGCCACGCACAGTGCCATTGGATGTCCACATCCCTGTGATCAGTCACCTCGCGTGCCATTGCCACAGTGGACTATTGCGCGAGTACTGCCTGGCGCCATATGGTGACCAGCTGCCAGCACCACTGGCACAATGATGGCCGTGTCCTGAATTGCTGATCACTCACAGCATCATCCAGCACAGCAGATGCCTCGCGTAAGCTACCTGGGCATGCACAATACAGTGTACCACACAGTCACAGAAATGCGTCATTGGCTCAGCTGGCTCAACTGTATTGCGCAAAGCGCCAATGGCGCGATATTCAACCTGACACATGCAAATCATCTGATCAGCCATTCAAAGGCACAGTGGTGCGATTAGCATGTCATTAAAGTTGTGCCACTCCTAATTTTGCCATTGCGCTATAAATCGCTGACATTGGGCTGCGCTGGCCAGATTCGGGTTACTGCAGGTGAGAGGTGAGTTGCATGCTGTGTGATGTTCTGGCCAATGGTCATGGGATAATGCTGTAGACTGCACAGTGACAGGTGTCCACTTCCACCCATGCAGACCGACATGACCGAGCAGAGCCAAGGTGAGGGGTGAGGATGGTGGAGGCAAGGAGGCCCAACACCACAGTGGAGACAGAGGCCCTCTTCCAGGCCTACCTGGAGGAGGAGCCACTACTGAGTGGACAGAGGGGCACCCCTCAGACCCATGCGGCTGCATGGTAGGGGGTAGCTCGGGCAGTGAACCTGCATGGAAGCCACCAGCGCTCCATGCAGGAATGCAAAAAGAAGATGGGGACAGACCACAGAAGGGTGAAGGAGAAGGTGGCAGCCCTCAGGGCGGCACATGCTGGCACAGGTGGGGGCTAGCCAGCGGTGGCAGAGCTGACCCCGGCTGAGGACCGACTGGCTGCATCAATGCAGTGGAGTGCTGTAGAGGGCGTACCAGGAGGTGGATTCCAGACAGGTGGAAGCCCATCACTGCACGGTATGACATGGTGGTGGTGTTGGGGGGAGGGAAGGTTGATCACATGCACTAACATGTCCTCACTTTCCTGTTACAGATCCCGCTCATCTGCAGGGAGATGGTGGTGGTGGGATCATGGAGTGAGGAAGGAACCGCAGAGGTGGAGGTCCATCACCTCTGTCAGCCAGCCGGCATGCACTGCACCAGCAGCACGCCTGGCTGCCACCTCTGTTGTCAGTGACTCAGGTGTGGGAGTGCAGCCTGTCTCAGCAGTCTAGCATGCATCATGCCAACCACGCTGTGACTGTGGCTGTGCTGCGATACCTGCACATTGTTGTCTGGGACTGCAATGGGCAGTAACCCGTGTGTGTCCCATAGCCGGACATTGGATGTCCACCGTCCTGCTTGTCCATGGCGGACACGCCCAAGCCAGCCACGTGCCCCTGGACCTAGCTGGTTCCAACGTGTGTGCAAGCATGTCAGCACAGTCCCAGGCTATGCCTGTCCGCACCGGTGGGGCAGCACTGGTGGCTGTGCAGGTCTCTGGCACTGTTGCGGCCACAGCAGTGGAACGAGTGGTCCCTGGGGCACAGCAGTTGGAGGGGCAGCAGCAGCAGCAGCAGTCACCCACCTGATCTGGGGGTACAGGGTCCAGCGGTGGCACATGCACACCACCTGTTGACTTGCCCACACCTGGTCCTGGTGAACAGCGCCCACCCTCAAGGGGTGTTGAGCATCAGGCCCTTCCATACCCTGGGGGACAGAATGCCGATGTGGCACAGGACCCATTGGACGAGCACACCTGCCTGCTGCGGGCATCAGTAGAGCAGCAGATGCGGGTTGCAATGTGCGTGGAGGCACTGTGCGTGGCTGTGGAGTGGAACAGCAGGGACAATGCATTGATCCTTGCAGAGATGGTCAGACTGCGGACGGATGTGACTGCCGCCATTGACAGGCTGACCCAGGCAGTGGTCTCTGTCGTGGCCGCATTGGGCACACAGTCAGGTGCCCTGTACCGCACACCCACACAGTACGCCTCCATCTTCGCTTCGCATCGCGGCGACACCCAGACCGTCGATGCCGGGTTCGCTGTGGACATCCCGAGCACACCTGGTGCAGGTATGTTTGGCATGCTGCACACCCCTGTGCGGACAAGGTCACGATCTGCAGTGGGACCCCTGGTGGTCCATCGGTGCCACCCCATGTGGCCCATGATCAGCCTGCCAGTGCTGCTGGGACACAGCAGGGCCGCCCATGCATCCGCGGTAGCCGTGGAACAGTGCAACATGACTGACCTGTCTCCCAGTGTGAACCCTGTCTGCTGCTGCCCTGTGTGCAATGTGTGTCATGGTGGGCAGTGCACTGGTGGGTGCCCTGCCCAACACGCCAACACGCGGACCCCCTGCACACCCACCCGACTGCTGTCCACAGGTGCATGTGCATGATGATGCCTGCATTGTACTGTACACCAAGATGCAAGGGTGCCCAGCATCTGACACATGTACTTGGACAGTACAGGTGGTGGGGTGGTCTGTGGATCTGGGTGTTTGCCATGTCTGTTCCTGCTCTGCTGTGCACCTGCCCATGTACACTTTGTGCCTGGTGTGTGTGTGTGTGTGTGTGTGTCCATATGACTGTTCACCCTTCCCTGATGGTGTGTTCGTGTGCCTGGACCCTTCCACTCCCCTTGCCGTCATGCACCCCTGGTGTGTTACCCTGTGTGCCTGTGGGTTGTGCCTGGACAGTGTTGGTTGCACATGGCCCCTTGACTTACCTGTGTCATGCATAATGCTCCTCCGTGATGGTGTCCCGGTGCAGCTGGGCCTGCCAGATCAGTCGGGGTCCCGTCAACCAAGGCTGCTCATCAACATCATCACCGCGCCGCTACGCCCCCATCGCTGTCTCCTCCTCACCTGTATGGCTATCCCACAGTCTTTGGCCATGTTGTGCAGGATACAACAGGCCAGGAATATCCCACAGGCCTTTGAGGGCTGTACTGTAGGGCACGGCCGGAGGTGTGTAGGCATCGAAGCATGCCTTAGCATCCCAAACACTCGCCGATGATGTTGCGTGTGGCGGCATGTGCCTCATTATAGCTGCTATACGATGGGGTCATGGGCGCCGGTACGGTGTGAGCAGCCAGGGATGGAGTGGGTATCCACTGTCACCTGTGTGGAGATAGTGGAGATCAGTTTCATGTTCAGGTCCATATTGCCCATATCCCTGTGTGCCACTACCATGGCACCTGTGGCATTCCCACCCTTGCCCCAATTTTGCAATTCCTACATGTGTACTCACCCACTAGATGGCCTGTGGGGATGTCCCCCACTCTCGAATCTATGGCACAGTGTGGACTTATACCATATGAAGGCATCATGTGCTCCACCAGGGTGTGTGGCACAGACATTGATTATGCGCCCAGTGGCATCACACACCACCTGGCAGTTGACACTGGAAAAGCCCTTCCTGTTCCTGTATGTGGCCCCATCGAGGCCAGATGGCATGTGAATAGCCACATGGGTGCAGTCTATGGCCCCTAGCATGCCAGGCATACGTGCTACCCCTGTGGAACTCCTGCATGTTTGCTGTATGCTCTGCCACGGTGCTGGGGAAATGGATGTACTCTGAAGCATGTGGCAGCAGTGCGCTGAGGAATTGGGTGAGGATGCATGATGTGGCCAACTGTGTTATGCCTGTGGTGTCCCCTGTCGGCCTCTGGAAGGTACCCGTGGTGAGCAGGCACATGCAGGCTGTTACCTTTGTCTCCACTGACAGAGCATGACTCCGCCGTGCGGGTGCCTGCATCACATCACTGCACAGCTCACAGAGCTGCCTCAGTATTGCCCTGTTCAGGCAGTACCGGCCCACAATCTCTACGTCTGAGTACAGCTCAAAGCTGATGCAGGCACGGTACTGTCTGTTGGGGGCATACCGCCGACGGGCCCTTCCACGGCCACATCCCCCTGCAGCATGCCTTCTCACCCCCCTCATTACAGCTTCCATGTGGAAGCTGGCACTGTCCATCTCCCTGGCTTGTGTCCCCCCTGGCTGTTGTTGTTCTGTTACCCCCGCTGTCCTGACTGCTACCTCCACTGCACCGGGTACACCTACTGGCCTCTGCAGTCTGTGGCCCTGCACACCCTCCCTTGTCCCTCTCCTGTGCACTCCCAGGCCTGCACTGTTTGCCACTGTCTCCCTGTTTCTCCCTGCCTCATGTGGCTTCCCTGTAGCGTTCTTGCGCCTCTTCCTTGAGCCTTTTTATTTTGGCTCATTTCTGCCATGGTGCACCTTCCGACTCATCTGCTGTTGCGCATTGCTCAAGTCTTTGAATATCGCATTGCGCTCTTTATGCATGGGTCCACCCCCTTCGGTTGCGCATGCCTTCATTTGCATTGTGCTGTTGCTCAGCCTGTTTTCAGTGGCGCAACTGCCTCCTGCTGAATATCGCAGAATGGCGCAATTTCGGACTTGCGCATGCGCAACCCTGTTGCGCATGGTGCAACCCTTTTGAATATCCCACCCCAAGTCTCAGCCATCTGCTGTGCTGTGCAATTCAGCCCATGCCCAACATTTGAAAATCGTAATTAACACTTTCTAGAGTTTTCCATCTGATTTAAAACCCTGGTACCACTTTTCAATCATATTGCAAATGCATAAAATACTTAAAGAGGTTATTTATTTCTCAAAAATCTGTCTCATACCCTGCCTAAGGAAAAACAATACATAAAATTCACCCTTGAAAATTATAATAATAATAAACTTTCTATTTTAAGCACCTTTTGAAATAACAAGGTGCTGTACAAAGATTAAAACATAATCACATAAAACAAATATGATAGTAAATAAAATAACAGGTCCATAGAGCTATACATCATTGAAAGGCCTGACACCACAGAAAGGCTTTAAACACCTGTTTAAATCCCCCCACACTCCTGAAGCTGATGGGGTAGAGAATTCCAGAGGTTGGGGGCTGTAAACATAAATGCACGGGCCCCAGAAGATTTCAAAGTCACCCTCGGAATCTCCAGCAACCCCTCGTCAGTCGAATGGAGCTGTCGCACAGGGCAGTATGGAACAAGAAGCTCTTTCAAGTAGTCAGGGCCAAGTCCAAGTAGAACTTTATAAGTCAGTAAACCAACTTTAAAGGTGCTCCGCCACTGAATCGGCAGCCAGTGCAGATCGTGCAGCACGGAGTAATATGTGAGGAACGGGAAATCCCTGTCAACAATCATGCTGCAGTATTCTGCACTAGCTGCAGGTGGCAGATATCAACCCCAGGGAACCCTAAGATTAGGGAGTTGCAGTAGTCAAGGTGCAAGGTCACAAAGGCGTGGACCAGCATAGGCAGATCCCAAAACAGAACAAGGTGCTTGATCCTGGCAATGTTCTTAAGATGGTAAAAGGCAGACTTGCCAACTGCTGACACCTGAGATCATAGTGTCAGCCCATCATCAAGCACCACCCCCAGGTCATGCACCCGTTCAGAGGTGAGAATCTGGGAGCCCCCCAGATAAAGTCCAGAGGGCTGACCAGCCCTTAGCCCCTCTATCCAGTGACCAGGTTCCACAACCATCACCTCAGTCTTTTCCGAGTTCAACTTTAGCTAGCGCGAATTCATCCAATCCTGGATTTCAGCAAGGCAGTTGTTAAATACTGAGACAGCACTATCCCAGTCTGGTGCAAAAGACAGGTAGAGCTGGGTATCATCAGCATAGCAGTGAAACCTCAGCCCATACCATCTTACAATATCTCCGAGGGGCAGCATATACACTGCAAACAACATGGGGAACAGCACCGAGCCCTGAGAAACCCCACATAACAGAAGCAGTGAGTCTGAAGAAAAAAAAATTCCAGACACAACTATCTACGTTCTGCCAGTGAGGAAAGATGTAAACCACCTGAGGACTGTACCTGTCAGGCCACAGATGAACCACAGGCTCTCAAGCAGCATCCCATGGTCCACAGTGTCAAAGGCTGAGGAGAGATCAAGGAGCAGCAGAATGGAATGGTTTCTACGATCTCTCACCATCAGAAGATCATTGAGCACCTGAACCAGTGCAGTCTCGGTACTATGCCTCTTTCAAAAACCGGACTGGAAAGGTTTATGGATGTTAGGAATGGTCAAGTGGTTCTCCAGTTGTATCGCCACTACTTTCTCAATAACCTTCCCTATAAAGAGAAGGTTTGAGATTGGTCTGTAGTTTGCTAGGGTGTCTGGGTCCAAAGAAACTTTCTTCAGGAGGGGTGTTACCACCTCCTCCTTGAGGGAGCATGGAAACTCACCTGAATTCAAGAAGCACTGGACTATTTGAGACAGGACCAGGCTGATAATATCACAACAACCCATAATCAGGGAAGTTGGGTCCAGATCCAAACTACAGCACATAGGGCACATACCCTGGACAATCCGCTTGACATCAACAGACTCCAGCAGGTCAAAGGTACTCCAGAAAACACAAGGTGTAGTCTCCAAGTGCTGATCAAAAGCATCCCCCACAGAGTGAGTCAAGAGGATCTCCGACCTGATGTTGGCCATCTTATTCACAAAAAATTGAGCTAGTTCATCGCACTCCATTTGCGAAAAAGCTCATTAGAGCTGCAGACAGGCTGGGTTGCACAACCTGTCCACGGTTCAGAAGAGCTGAGCTGGTCAATTCTGAGCAGCAGCAATCTCCCCGGACAGGAATTCTACTTTCTTATGGGAGATCACTGATTGGTAGGCCTGATAGTGTTCTACCAATCTAAGGTGGTCAGCCTCCAATGGAGTTCCACCAGCACCACTCTAACCTTTGTCCTAGTTGCCACAACTCCCTCAAAGACCTGTTAAACCAAGGGGTCCAAAGACGAAGTGGGAGAGGATGAACACAGACAGAAGCAATCAAGTCCAGAGCTGTGGAGATGGACTTGTTATAGGCCAAGACCAAGGACTCTGGACTTGAGCTGGCCAGAGGAAACTCCAAGAGATCAATCACTGCCACTAGGCCTTTAGGGGTCACATCACATAAAGGATGGTATCTGACCATCTCCACAGGGGCTGGCCTATGAAGAGGGGTGCAAAAGTTAAACCTCACATTGCAGTGATTGGACCACTGACAGGTTCCATCCCCAAATCGGAGGTTTCAATCCCCAGGAGGAAAACCAAATCCAAGGAGTGACCATGCTTATGGGTGGCAGAGATAACAATCTGTGTGAGGCCCAGAGATGTCATCAACTGGAGGAAGTGCTTTCCAAAAGGTGAGAGTTCATCGTCGACCCAGGCATTCAAGTCACCCAGTGCCATCAACCTGGGCGACTCCAACACCATATCGATAATGAACTCTGCTACTTCCTGTAGGAATTTCTTTTCATCCCTGGGTGGATGGTAGACTAGAGCTGTCCTACAACCCACACCTGCCACCTCAATACACTCAAAGGATTTAGCCTCCTCCACTGGTACACTTGTGAGGCCCAACTCAGTCTTACAACAGACCGCAATCCGCCCCGGCGGTCCAGTCTCAAGCAATGTATCACTAAATACCCAACCGGAATTGCAGCTTCTAATGATGGACCAGTGTTTTCATCTAGGCAGGTCTCAGTAATGCATGACAGAGCAGTTGTTCCAACAAGAGCTGCAATAATTGCAATCTTGTTCTTAATAGATCTGGCACTGCATAACACCACTCAAGTTGGACGGGTCTCGAGAGCCGCCTCTGCTACTTGCCCACCAAAAGAAGTGGTGCCCTTAGGTATGGGGACTAGATATGGAACACCACATTCCAGGCTCCATGTCACTCCAGAGCATCTTCTAGACCTAATAATCCCAATGTGAGAGGCCCGCTCATTCATCCTCTGATGTCCTCATCCCCTACCCCCCCCCCGCCTACACAGAATATCCAGTGCTTGACAGCACCAGGTAGTGCCACGTAGAGGTGGGGAGAATGTTAAGGGCATGGAGAGCAGGAGGACGAATAGTGTATGACAGGGCAGAGGACCTACACATTCCACAGGCTAACCAACCGTCAGAAAACACAAAACACAGGAGTCTGACTCCAAAAAGAAAAATGTCAAAACAAATAATAATGAAAAAAAGAAAGTTCCCACACCAACCAAACTCAAAATAAATAATACGATTAATAAAATTCAAAACAAAACAAAAATTAAAACTTTCCCACACTACAAGATAGCTCCACTAGAACGGTCATGCTTACCCATTTTAAATAAATCAGTAACTACCCAACAACATAAATACCCCCAATACAAACTTAAAATAACTTAACTTAAACAACAGCAACAAATGGACAAATGTCTTGCATAGACTCTTCAAGTGTAAATTTTAAATTAATAATAACCAGGAAAATAATGACTCTTTTAGGGGGTCTCTCACAACCCCCCAACAATGAGTTAAATTTAGACCAAAAACATGGCCCTCTCACTCCCACATTTAAAACAGGTTGTGTGATGTATATTTACTATCAAAAAAGGCTCTCTCACTGCCTATCCAGAAAATGGAAATAACTGCTTGATGTCCAGCTAAAAATCCACAGTAGCACTGTTCCAGCTTTAGAGAGACTTCTGGTAGGAATAGGTGTATCTTGTCACAGGCCCGCCAATGGGTTATATTGCCAACCCGAAAAACCACCCCAAGAAGGCCCTCAGAGCCACCACCAATTCTCTCCACTAAAGAAGTGGGAGCAATCCAACCCCCGTCATCAGCCCACCACCACTCCAAGAACTCAGGGAATGCATACCCTCTGGTTAACACCCCTGAGTCCCCCAGAGAAAATGGCTGCCCCTAATACTTGCCTCAGGGTTAGTCAGTTTGGCTAACTTGTTAGGCCTGTGTGGTTAAGATTTCCTCCCAATAGCTCAGAAAGGACTCCAAAAACCAGTGCACAACTGTCTTTCCCTGCCAGAACAATCTCACCATAGAGGAGCTAATGCCTTAATAAAAACGTACTATCCACAGTAAGTTAGCAGGTTAAAGACTCCAATCAGTTTCACCTTGAAGAGGTGAGTAACAAAAGGAAGAGTAGGACAGGTACTAATAAGAACCCTTGTAGAACACCACTATATACCCCCTAGGGTACTGGATGTGACTCTTTCCATACAGAATCTTTCAAATATTATGTAAAAATTACTTCAGGAACACAAACAGTTTTAGTTCCCCCCTGCCACTAGCCAGATCAAAGAACACAAAAGGAGTGCAATCACACCAAAAAAGCAGCTCAGAGCTCTAAATATAATCCAAAATAGCACTTTAATGAGTTCTTAAGCTTACATATAAACAACAATCGCCACAGCCCGAACCGACAGTGTGGCGCACGCCCAGCTGGCCAAACTCGCAAGTGGTGCATAAGTCACAACACTGCGGCGCTCTGTCAAAAACAGAATGCAGGTCCTCTTCTCTCTGGTTCAAATCCAATATCGGAGGCCAAATCAGCACTTCAGCATACACCCAGCAGGCCAGCCTCGAAAGCGGTGCACAGGTCACAATACCGCTCAACTCCAAAGCAGAAAGCGGGTCCTGTTCTCTCCTATTCGCTGAGGGTCACAAATGAATCCAACATTGGACAACTGTCCTGGGGCAAAAAGCCACCTGCACCAAGTTAGTCCCTGGCATTTCACAGAAGTAATAATTAAAGATATACCGTTGTACTAGGGCACCTACCTTGCTAAAAACAAAAAAGCTAACTCATAGCCTACACTTACTCCCCCCAACTAAACTACACATATTCCCTTAACTAGCAACTAAACTAAACAACTTAAACAAAACTTAACTTGTTTACAAAACAAACAGACTGCCACATTTTAAACTAAAAGTTAAAAACTCTGCAAGTGAGAGCTGCAACAGACGGTCAGCCCAGCGTGGCCACCATCTTGAAAAGGGGGAATTATGGGGACTACTAAACAGTCTTACCTCCATATGAAAAACACAATAAAAAGAAAAAAAACAATAATATTGTTATAATTAGAGAAGTAACCTCTAGTGATACTATTAATGCAAAACTAGAGTATCATCATCAACTTGCTCATAATAGAAATCAATCATCAAATATTAATGCATATAAACCATGCAATTATTTTTTTTAAAAATTCAAGACTTCTTAAATAAATCTGCTAGCAGGGATTCTAGCTGTAATTGAACTTGTTCCACTTTGTCAAATGAAATAGTTTTGTTATTTCTGGAAATAGACAACTTTGCTGGGTAAATCATTTTAAACTTGATCCCAGCTGAGATTAATTTATTAACAATAGACGTGGAAACTCTTCTTTTATTGTGCACTTCTTGAGGTAAGTCTTGGGAAATTTGTATTTTGGCATCATCCCAGGACAGATTGGCTGATTTCCTTGCTTTTTTTAAAATATGGACTCAGTCCAGGTAGTTTAAAAAACATATTATAAATGGCCTGGGGGGGGTTCTCCCTTCATCGGTGGAGTTCTGAGGGCCCTGTGAGCTCTTTCTATGATATATGCATCTCCGTTAGGCAGGGACCCGCAATATTCTCACATAAAACTTGTGCAAAATGAAGAGGGCTTGTACCTTCTGATATTTCTGGCAGGTTGTACACTACACTGTTATTTCTCCTAGACCTGCCCTCCAAGTCTTCTAACTTTTGTTCCAGCTTTTTAATTCTTTGCCGAGCGGAGGGCAGCTCCACCTCCACTTTAGCCTACTAGTCCTCTGTAGAAGAGATGCATACTTCTGCATCTGTAAGCCTCAAGGAAATCCTATCAACTGAATTTTGTGTGGCCTTAGATTCCTCCACGAGCACTGCAATTGAGTTTTTAATTTCTTGCAACCTCTCTAAAATAGGTCTCATTTGTAGGAGCATTTTCTAGTTTTTGCTTTTCATTTTGTTTTGGTGCAGCCTGCTTGGATTTTTTGGAATCCCCAGCCCAATCAGGAGTCAGTGGTGGAGCGTGTTTGATAATGTTCCACATCTCCACCTCCATTTCTGAGAAGACAGAAACTTTTTGCCAACAAAGAAACAATGCTAAGTTGGTAATCACTTAGGTACTCTAATTTCATGGAAAAAACAAAGTTTACTGCTATGATGTGCAGATATTAATGATAGATTTGATGGCTGTTAAAGCAGCAGTGCAACAAAAAAAGTTATTCCAAAAAGTACATTTTCTGCTATGGTTATAAAAAATATTAGCAGAACTGTTTATTTGTTTTTTCTGGATGCTTCCTATGCTGTGTACTGTACATTTGAATTTTTGTCTAGACTCTTATCATCCTAAGGTCCTCAGTATTATTTCTATGCAAAAATGAGGCAGCCATCTTTTTTTCTTGAGAAATAATTACTTTTAAAGGTTCATAAAATTCTTAAATGATAACAAAAACAGACCATTTCACCACCAAAATAAAATGGAAGACATCTAGCATCAATTAGGAAGAAAAAAAGGTGGGGTCAGATTTGAACCCATTTTTGTTGCACTGCTGCTTTAAGTGAAGCTCTTGTTGATGCTTCTCAATGCAGCAGAACCATCACCGGAATTCCCTCAGCTACCACTCTTTCAGTGAAGTAATACTTCCTCAGATCCCTCTTAAACTCCCCTCTCCAGCTTCATCACATGCCCTAGGCCAAGTATATTTTATAGAGCAGAACAGGCAAATGTCAGGGGGAAAACTGTCATAAAATATCAAAATCTGCCTTTAAATCTATACAAAATATTCAATTTGTCACTAAGTTAATTGATTTTGCACACTACGGGAGATGTATTCAGAAGTACTCTAATCAGTCTTCAGAACTATCTTCACCTAGTTTTACAATATTGGGTGCAGTTGTGACAGTTTCTACAATTTATGACAGCTTACACCAAATATATGGCACAAGCTGTGTAAAAAAGGCCCTCAAGATTGCCACAAGCTAGACCACAAATAGCTGGTCTAACCTGCGGCATTTTGCCCACAGAATAGAAAATCCTGATTGCTGGCCAGGAGAATGCAGCAAGCTCTGTGTGCCATATGTTCAGCATACCAGGGGCTTGCGGCATTCTCGGAGATTTGAAAATCCTGCCCATGGAGTCAGGGCCACAAGGAGTGATGACAGTAACCAGACCAATCACACATGGGAAAAACCCTTATGGCTGCACAATCCCCTAGAGACTGTTACTGTTAGTGGAGAAATGGGCTAAAACAAGCATTCTCTTAATGGGGAGCAGGAAGAATTATCACTTTAAGATGAGATGTCCCTTTTCCTGAAGCCCACCAAAGTAGATACACCCCTGCTGTAATAAATGGCTGATGCTGAACTCTGAAAAAGAAGTATGTCACTCAGCTAAGCCCTGAGCACTAGGTTACTGGGGCTAGAGTGCTGCCTAGTATGAGCCAGTGTTGAGTTCACTACAACTAGTAAAGCTGGGTCTAACCCCACGCACCACCCACTAGCCTCACACAATACTTGCAGCCCCAAAAAAGCGGAGGCACCATAATGTCCATAACTGTGAGTTCCATATAACTTAGGGCCGGGCAATTTGGCAGTGAGAGGCGAACAGCCACTAGAAATGGTGGGGAAATAACCCCACACCACAACGGGTGAAATATGGGAGCAATGCACCCTCAGGTGGACTAAACAAAGCATGGCAGTACTCCCTGTTGGGACAGGGGTGTCCAATTATGAAGCAAAAAGAGGAGTGCTTCAGAGACAATAGGAGCAGGGACCGTCATTCAGTCAGGCAAAGGAATTATCTTGCAGAAAGAGCCACTTTGCTATTAGAGATAAAGGAGTGGTATATACAACTTTGAAACCATCCAATGAATCAGTACAGTGAAAGCAATGACGGTGCCACCCTCTCCTTCCTGCTAACTCATTTTATAACAAAGCACCCTTATAAAGCCAGTTTATAACTACTGCAAAAGTCCCAAACTGTAACACCAAAAGTAAGGACATGGAGTTGGGACCACAAGGGGTGAAGGCAGTAGCAAACTGATCACACAAGGTAATAACCCCTTATAGTCACCCAATCCCTGAACAGTTCCCCTTAGTGAAGAATGGGCTGAAAAGCCAACATTCAATAATAAAGACATCCTGTACTAGAGAAGGCTGCTTAAGTCACATCAGCCTGGGTGGCTATGTGTGAGGTCCATAGGTTCACTCTCCTCCACTGCAGGACTGAACGCTGCTGAGTCTCGCTAATTCTCTCCTCCGTTGTGCTTGTGGGTTTGAGCTGGGGTGGGTTCTCATTGCAGCTTAGGGTCTGAAACTGTGGCTCTTCCCCTGTGGTTCTCAGTTTGTGCTTGTGTTCCCAGTAGCAGAATATAATGTCTCACATCTGTAGGGCTGGCGAAGGTCTCCATATTCTTGCCGATTATAATTCAGTGTGCTGTCATGGGACTCAGGATGCACTTTGGGCCACACTCTCAGGCAAGATCCCAGACCTTATTGAGGGATATACATTTGTCCACCACTCTCTTAGGATAATCAGGCTGGAGAGAGAGAGAGTTTGACACAATGCTTCAAAAGCTCTCTTTTCTGCCAGGCTTTAGATAGGATCTTCTCTCTTTTCTGATAGCAATGGAGCCTAAAGATGATCAGTTGTGGGTGAGCATTCTCAATAGCTGGAGGAGGACCAGTATGAACCCAGTGCACCTGGCTATTTCTACTGGGGAACCCCAATAATGATCGAGAAGCTGTGGGCGTAGATGTTGTAAATAATCAATAATATCGGTGCCTTTGATTTTCTCTGGAAGGCCAAATAATCTCAAATTGTTATGCCTGTTCCTTGTTTCCTAGTCATCTAGCTTGTCCCAGACTAATTTAAACTCCCATTCAAATGTAGAAACTCGGCACTCTGTTGGATGGACCCAGTCTTCAAGGTTGCTAACCTGCTCTTTGGCTTCCATGATTCTAAAGCCCAAGTTATCAACAACCCCTTTAACAGCATCGAGAGCAATATTCATTTTTGAAAGCTGACCAGTAATGCTGCTCATAAAATACTTGCTTTCCGAGAACGCCTGGCTGATTTCACCTGGCTCAGCTCCGGATTGCGTGTTTGCCATCTTCGATATAGGAACCGCCAAGCTAGCAGGCAACTCCTCTGTTTTTGGCTTTTTAGGTATATTTAGCTTGATTAAAAGGTCTGAATCTGGCTTCCTGACTTCAGGAGCAGTAGGCTGGTAGCTCACGATCCAACAGATGAACGAGTTTGGGTGCAGATTATGCCTGATTTTGTTTCCATAGGCAGAGCCCCTTAAGCCAAGCTGCTCTCAGCTCAGCCTCCCGCCATTCTGCAGTTTCTTAATTTCAGTCTTTTTTTTATATAACCAAGCCTGGATTTATGGGAGTGCTTCGCTGCAGAGAGGTGGAACAATTAAGGAAGTGTGGACAACACTATGCTACAGTGCACATGACTGGGACAAGGTAAAGGCAGCACAGGGTGATGGGGAGGACACTAGATGCCACCAGGGAGCAGGTTGAATAACTTGAGAGTGTATGTCACACAGGGAGTGAAAAGCATTTCATACCTTAGAGCAATTCATTGACTCCAGAGCAAAGATAGTTCGGGGGGGGGTATTTCATACCAGGGGCTTTTAACTCTGGATAAGGATAAGGCAGTGACGCATACCCCTTGACTCTTCCAGGGTGATGGTGGGGTAGGGAGATAAACTGTTGAATGCCTGGAAGTGTTTGGCTGAGTGGAGTGATGTTTGCCACAGGCGCATGGAGGGCAGACCAGTGAGTCTTCCAGTTATTTCAGTGTCTACTCCATCTCAGTCCAGTCACAGACATAGGGCTGATCCACAAAGGCATCCCAGAGATGCATAATCCGCATGTGTCTGGGGAGCATAGTCCTTCACCCTTGAATGTTGGAACACATGCTGGTATCTGCAAACCTTGGTCCCCAAGATATATGTGCTTAGGGAACTATAGATAAATCAGAGATGGGTTGGGGATAGTATGGGGAAGGACACCCAGCATCCAAATGTCTACAGGACAGTGTGTCTGATGCACCAGGCTGAGCAGGGGAGTGTCCAATGCGGGACTCTTCCAAAGATTGCCATATCTATTAAAGGGCTACAGAATTGTTTATTTTCAAGAAATAAAAAGCATGAATGGCCACCACATCAGCCCTCAACTCAAGGTTGCAGGGCTAGGGCAAGGTGAGTAGGGCTAATCAGGAATCAGAGATGTTAAGTTGCTGACTGGAAAAGGCATGCAGGTCCTATGTCAGGATCCTACAGTGCTTGACATAGTGGCACCCCCATTCCATCTATTAGATTGTAGTATGGGTGGCACATTAAGAATTATGCAGCATGCCCCCTGCCCATCCCAATGCAGCTAGCCACTGAAAAAATACATAGCTGATCTGGGATCTGCTGTAGAGGGAGTATGTTTTGCCTGTTGTGGATGCTGTAGCATGTCCCTCTTGTGCAGTGGAGCTCCCCACTGGTGTGGTTTAAGGAAGTATTTTTTCACAGAGAGGGTTGTGGATACATGGAACGGCCTTCTGGAGGAGGTTGTGGAGTCAAAATCAGTGGTGGAATTCAAGCATGCATGGGACAGTCATAAGGCAATTCTAGGGGATGGGGATAGGAAGAAGTAGGCTGCTGGTTAACTAGGATCTGCAGCTTATCCATTAGGTAGGGAAATGGGCAGACTGGGTGGGCCAAGCGGTCCTTATCTGCCATAAAATTCTATGTTTCTATGTTTCTATGTGTAAAGCTTTCCCACTTGTGAAGTTTTTTTGTGGATAGGGCCCTTTGTTACCTAATACTTATACTCTGTGTACTGTTCTTATAGATAAACTAAGCAGAGAGCAGTCAGCACAGAGAATTTAAAATTGCACCTTCATAAATTCGCAATACATAAGCAATAAGACACAATGGGTTGTGCGTTAGACAGGTCTAACACATGTCTAGGGGCATAGTGAGGCACACGGCTGCAGACTGAGTGCATCCAGCCCCCTACAGTGTGCTAGAACTGTATAATGCACTTCCTGGAGTGGCTTATTGTATTTATGAAATGGGCATCTAAATTTTAGATGTATGTCAAAATTAAAACTATTAGAATTTAGTAATAAAAAAGTCAATTTTTAAATAAAATAGTTCCCCCAACTGGATGCATTTTTTAAGAGTTGAGGACTTTTGTTCTACTGTGGCCCCTGTATATGTACTTTTTTTTGGTAGTTTTCATGGCTCCCCTCACAGACATGAACAGACACAAACATTCCCTTAATTTATTCCCTATTACCAAGTTGAGAAACTAGAGGCTTTTTCTTGGGGGTGGGCGACCGAGGACCAAGAGGAAAGCTATCATATGGAGCAGCTTGGCAGGAAATGTGATTAATCAATGGAGTGGCATGGTGGGAGAGCAACTGTCACAAAGTGCACTTGCTTTTGTGAGAAGCCACAGAAAAGTAGAATGAGGATGCTTTTTTTAGTTCAAATATTGAGGTTTTTTTCTTGGGTAGGGGACCTTGAGGAAAGTGAGAGCCTAGGAAGCAGAGTGGCAGCAGTTTGAAGCAAACAGAGCAGGATGGTCTGAGAGCAACCGTGGGATGGTATTTCTTTTTAATCCTTTACTATTTAACTGACTCTGAGATGTGTTGTTTGGTGTGTGTGTGTGTGGGGGGGGGGAGGGGGAGTTATAGTTTGCCTGGTGTCTCACATGCGATTTCTGTCAGCCATGTGAAAGAGTGAGAAATGAGTAAGTGGGAGAAATCCTGGCAGGTTCAACTGAGTGGGTGAGCGAGTGGGCAGTCATTGGGCACAAGAATTTAAGAAATGGGTAATGCATCCTGTTTGCAAGGACTAGTTGTAGCTGTGTGTGAGACACTTCTACCGCACGGCTATCAACCAATCACATTGCTGAAAACCTGAAACCCATTTCATAAATCAGTTATTTCCAGATATCAGAGCAGTCAGCTCTGCAGAATTCTAATTTGGTTTATTATTTAAAATTGCAGTACATATAATGATTTCTAGATAACAGAGCAAATCAGTTCCTTGGAATACAAATTTGTGGTCTGATCTATAAATTTGCAAACTCTATGGTCATTTTTTGTATAAGTCAGAATTTTCATGAAATATGGCAAACTCAGTTCTGAAAGTTTATGGAATTAAATTCTGAATTTAGCCAAAATTCCACAGGCAGAAGTTTAGTTTCATAGATCACTTTTAGTATGATATATGGCACTGAATAAAAGGTACAGTATTGTTGAAATCCAAAATCCAAATGCAACACATTCACTGCTTGGCCCTCATCCACTGAGTGACATACCTTGTTGAAGAATTCTATGAGTTTCATCTAACCAGACATCTTTAGACATCTCTTGGATTCCTTGCTTAATGGTGTCCCATTTATTTTCCACCCCCTTTAGTTGGCATGTACTTTAACTCTCCCAGAACTCTTCCTCCATCTTCCAGAACAAGTGTAGCCTTGGGTTGACTGGACCTGCAGGTTCAATGGGTTTTAATTGCTGGTGTACAGTACCTCCACCCAGGTGGCTCTTTCATGTATACAGGTGTACTTGCATGCTGTTCCCCCAAAATGAAGAAATATACTTTTCCCTACACAGAGATCTCTGAAAAATACAGGCAGTATTCAAAACTGAAAACAAATAAAAAACACCATTTTCAGGCATTACAGTAGAGGAACAGTTTTATTGCAGGGAAGGGAACAGCTTAGCGAGGTTTGAAATAAATGCAAAATGGTTAAATCATGTAAACAAACAGAACTCCTACAGCCAACAATACTTCTCACCAACTCATCAAAATTTTCTCATCTCTCTGATGCATCAGACATACCCCTAAGACCTAATCATCAGAAATTCCTATATAGTTCTCAGGTTGCTGCAACTTCAAACAGAACAAAGTTCTGGATTGATGCAACAATACATTGTGGTGCTGGTCTGAGCAAGATATTTGCAAGCCACACATAAGGTCAGCAATCAAATTACCACACTAAGGAGGTCCTAACTGTGATACTTCAAACACTGTCACTGAACTCACAGGTATTAATCTATATATGTACATACAACAATGTCAGCAGATAAAGGCCATCTCAGTCTATCAAGTCTGCTAGAGTATGCAGCTCTGTATTGTGTATACTAGATATGCCCCTCTCCCCCATCCCCCCTTGATTCTACTTCCCTCCCCCTCTCACCCCTTCACTAGTTCTTTCTTCTGCTTTGATCCTCCCTTCCACCCTATCCCACCCCTTCTTAAAGCTGTCCACTGTCCTTGACGTGACGTCAAGGTCCTTCAGGAGCCTAAGGTCCTCCGGGAGCTCATTCCACCCGGACACCACTCTTTCAGTGAAGAAGTTCCTCCTTATCTCCCATTTAAATTTTCCTCTCTCCAAATTGAAAGAAAGTCCCCCCTTTTTCCTATTTCCTCTGATGCTGGAGATGCTTTCTGTTTTAACCTTTTTTTATACCTTTGCGGTACTTAAAAGTTTCAATCATGTCTTCGCTCTCCTCCCTTCTGTCCTCCAAGGAATACATGTTGAACTCTCTCAACCTCTCCTGATAGGGTTTGTCCTGCAGGCCCTGCACCATCTTTGTTGTGCTTCGTTACACCCCATCCAGTAAACTGATGTCCTTTTTTAGGTGAGAGAACCAGAACTGCACACTGTACTCCAGTTGCAGTCTCACCAGCGATCTGTGCAGCTGCATTATAACCTCCCTTTTCCTTGAGGTGAATCCTCTAGCTATGCACCCCAGCATTCTGGTGGCTTATGCTGCTGCTTTACTGCACTGGGCAGTGTGCTTCAGGTCCTTAGTGATGAGCAAGTTTTATTTATATAGTGCCCTATATAAAGGTTCAGAGTGCTGAACAAAATAACAATAATAAGCAGTAATACAAGCACAAAACAAATTAATTCAGAGCAAATTAAAAACCTTATCAAATAAATAGGCTTTAAAAGAGATTTTCAAAGCCTCCACTGAGCTGGCAGTCTTAATATATGGTGAAAGAGAATTCCATGGAAGCAGAGCAGCCACCCCAAAGGCCCTATCTCCAAATCTTTTTAGGTAGGAGGATAGTACAACCAGTAAGCAAGCTTTGGTGGAGCGTAGGGGGTGGATAAGAGAGTACGAAATCAGGAGCTCTTTAAGGTAATCTGGTCCCAGACCGTGTAGGGCCTTGAATGTTAACAAGCCTATCTTGAAGATGATACACTCATTCACAGGCAGCCAGTGCAAGCAGCGTAGGACAGGAGTGGCATGGTACCTCATAGAGGTATCCTGGTTACAGCATTCTGCACTAACTGCAGGAGATGCATCAAACCTTCAGATAGCCCTAGATACAGAGCGTTACTGTAATCAAGTTGGCTAGTAACAAAGGCATGGATAACTGTAGCCAGGTCAGTGGGAGTCAGAAATGGATGGATCCTGGCAATATTCCGGAGATGGAAAAACCTGTCCCTAATGACTGACAAGGTCAAGGTCAAGCTGATCATCAAGAATAATGACAAGATCCTTGACCATCTTTGTCACCGACAGGGGATGGCCATCAACCACAAGGGTGGGCAGTTTCCTGTCAGTAAGAACACCCCCATGACCTGCCTTGATGACCATAACCTCTGTCTTGCTGGGATTGAGACATAGCCAGCTGGTGGACATCCAGTCCTTTATCTTGGCTAAACATTGACTCAGCATTTTTAAGGTGGAAAGATCATCAGGGGCACAAGACAGGTACAACTGGGTATCATCTGCATAGCAGTGAAACCCCAGATTGTACCACCTAATGATCTCTCCCAGAAACAGCATGTACACGGAGAACAACAGGGGTGCTAAGATAGAACCCTATGGAATACCACAAGGCTGTGCAAAAGAACCTGAGGAAAAGATTCCCAGGACAATGCGCTGTGATCTTCTGGTTAAATATTTGTGAAACCAGCACAAAACTGTGCCAGTAGTGTCCACATAGTCCCGCAGATGATCCAACAGCACCCCATGATCAACCATGTCAAATGCTGAGGATAGGTCTAAGAGCACCAGAATGGTATCATGCCCTCTGTCTCTTGCCATGAAGAGATCATGTGCCACCCAAACCAAAGCCATCTCAGTGCTGTGCCATGACTGAAAATCCAACTGGAGAAGTTCATAAATGGATAATGCCTCCAGGTGTTCAACCAGCTGGTCAACCACCACCTTCTCAGTAAGCTTCCCCAAAAAGGGAAGATTAGAGGTAGTCCTTTAGTTTGCAAGAATGTAAGGGTCAATAGATGTTTTTTTAAGGAGGGGTCTCACCAGAGCCTCTTTCACAGATGCGGGAAAGACTTCTTCCCTTTGTAAGAGGTCTAAACCTCACTTTCAGATTCTTGACGATATTGGGAATGCAAGTAATCACAAACAAGTTGCATTTGAGTAATAAACAAGTTTATTACTACAGAAGGGATAAATCACAGTTGCCCTAAGCAGTTCTTACCAATACGAACTGGGAGCCAGTGCTAAGCGTTCCCTACACCTCGAGGTTTCTCTGTAGTCTCTTGGGATCTCTCAGGTCTCCGAGGTGTAAAGCCTGTGCATTACATTATATACCTGTGATAATTACTATGGTTACTAAAAGACAGAAACATTTCTAGTTACAGAGATGAGCTCTATTGGCTAAATTAGAGGTGGCTCCATGGTCCAAGATAACATTATATAATTCTGTAATGTCATCAGTTTTAGAACAAAGAAGTTCTTATACAGAATCTTACATAACAAAGTGTAGTGGTGCACATCACCAAAGGATGGCAATGTTGCCTTAAATATTATAATTACTTCAAGGACAGGTGTCTTGGCATCTGACAAGTAAGAAATAGACAGAAAATACATGGTATAATATGTGTGCATTAGCAAGCAAAGTGGATTACAACAATATGCATTCATATCCTGACATCTACTCTTGTACGGTAGATGCCCTTAGCCCTAGGTATTAGTATAACCTATGCCTAAGCATTAGCTGTCTACGGTGTACCTCTGAGGGTATCAATTAGGGTGCAGGGACCTCATGTAACAATTCCCCCCTTGTTGCCTCTAAGGGCAGCACAGGCAAATCCAGGGAAAGGACAGGAGCAGTGGTCGTTTACAATCCCAACGCGTGAGTCTTGTAAAGGAACTCAAGCTGCTCACGGTGTTGGCGTAGTGTATGTCGTAGGCAGCAAAGCATAATAATCAAAGTAAATATCAAAAATGCTTGTATAATAACAAAACCTTTAAAAGTAATCTCTAACCAAGTGTTAGTCAACGCATTATTCATATCTCCATCATTAATTAAATCAAGAACAGCTTCATTGGCTTTGGTTATATTACTGCTGATGTGGATGAGATGTGTGTGCTTTCTGTCTAAAAGGGATTTCAGTGTGAGTGTAAGTGGACTATGTGTACGTTAAAGTATGGTAGGTATTCTGACAGTGTGAGTAAATAATCTGGGTTACCATCAATAATGTCTGCATCCATAAGGGGGACAGGGGTTATGACAGTATGTCCAATGACAGTCTTCTGGTGGGGAACAAAACAGAAGTTGGGGTAATCAATTGTACAAGTAACAGAACCATATGTATAAGATTTATACTTAGTAACAATACAGTATTCACCATCAGAGTTGTACTGTGAGCATACAGTAGGCAGTATCCACTTTTGCAACTGGACAGGGCATGTGTAGGTCATCTTTGAAATCCTTGTTGACAGGCGTTGAGCTTCCTCACGATAGGACTGGTAGAGCTGATCAGGAGACAAAGTTGAGTCAAAATAGTTGGTGCCTTTGTCAGTGATGTCATCATCCATAGTGAAAGTCCAATCAATGCTGTGTGGAGAGTAGCCACAAACAGGGCATATAACATCAAACACATCACATTGGCACAAATAGATGTATTGCTTTTTCGCACAGCAGTCCGTGTGCGGTGCCACCCAGGCATCTAGGAAAGAATGGTAAACGAGTAGAGGTGGTAGATCCAGGCATTCTCTGTAGATATCTGCATCCAAGTGCCCAATGGAGTGCACTAGTGCAAGCTTGTCGAACAAAGCTGTAGTGGGATCAAAACGTGGTAAGGAGACAGTAAACAAGACAAACATGGTATCTGTTATGGAACACTTCTTAGTAGAGAAACAAGGACCAGTATTAGGGTGTCTGGTCACAAACCCCAAATTCCTCGCTGTGGAGAGAGGAATAAAGTCTGTTACATACACAAGGATATACAAATAGAGAGTTTACATTTTGGACAATACCATTTGGAAATGCGTCTGTCATGTATGATGTCAGGAATTCTTCCAGATTCTAAATCACGGAAGAGGTTGTTGATGGTAGTGAGAATGTATGAGCCATAAGCAGAGCAGAGTATTTCACTACCAATATATTGTCTGTCAACCTCTCTATTGTTCTGTTGTATGAGTGCATTAATCTTATCTTTTGAATCAGTGAATGCTTTAGCAATGTCGTGCATGTTGTATACAGTGTATCTTTCTTCCTGACTAAGACCATCCACACCATTCAATAATGGAGGTAAAACATTATTAACCAAACCACTGGAGAACTTTTCAGAATGACTTTTGATAGCAGCAATGTCTGCTTTATTCCAGATAGACATGGCAGTACCAAAAATACCTGTAACGGTGCCTGTAGCACCTGTAACATCAGAACTGTCAACTTCACGTTTGTTACGTTTATGATTCAAACTACCAGAAGGGGTTTTCCTCCTAAAATTACCTCTATGTTCATTAGAATAGACCCCAGTAAAGGGGACCTTAGTACAAATCTGAAATGCAGCTAAACTATCAATCAATAACGTACTGTAAAATGCAGATGTATTAGTATTGTGACACATACCAAATTCTTTCATGTTCCAGTAAGTAAGGTTAAACAAAACAGGTATATGCATAAATTGTAAATTATTAATTAAAGAACCTGGGAGGGCAGTGGCTGTGAGACCACTACGGGGACCAGGGTTATGTTTTGGACATTCCAAAAGTTGTTTTTCAGTGGGCGGTAACACAGAGAGATACATGGCAGCAGAGGCCATGTGGTGTACAGCACAGAATCTGCGAGTGGAATCTTTAGAGAGAGAATTACAGTAAGAAGGATCTATTAAAGCAGTAATATTGTACAAACCAGTGTGTCTCAGTGCAGTTTGTAACAAGGACAGTGAACCATTTGGGGATAATTTAGCATTGGGCCAACCCTGAAAAGTTCCTTTGGAGAGTTTGGCCACAGGAAGGATTTGTCCTTGTGATGTGGTTTGCCACTCAATTTGAAGGGTAGATTTGTCAGGAGTAATGACCGAGGCAGTGAGGTAAGCATCGGAACCTTCCTGGACAGTGATCATAGTATCTGGTATTTTGATGGAAACTCCCTCTGTAGGAGGTGCTGGAGGATCCAGTTGTCGAAGGAAGTCTGGTACCGTGCCTTGGATGCAGGGAATCACTCCTGAAAGGAGGAGATATAGGAACAAGATACCCATCTTGTCAGTGTATCTGAAAAGGAAGATCAAAGATTAGTATATTAGTACAATTCCTCCCAATGGGGTTGGGAAAAGTAAGTTAAGTTCCTTTGTACAGTTTCAACTGGTTTGCATGCAACCATTTGTCAGTCAATTTGTTGTTGTGAAGGAGTCTAACCTGATAGACAGCTGGACTGAGCTTGTTGACAATGGGGTATGGGCCCCTTCCTTAGCAAGGGTGTCTGTGATGTCATTGAAAGCATGATAGGGGTCATGAAGAGAGTGGGCTTTGACCTTGTGCACATAAAGTTTGTGTGCGTATTTCTGTGCCAGTGCATGTATGTAGATTACCAATTCTTTGTATTTTACTAGGCTGCCATCAGAAGAGAGGAAGGAGTTCTTCTGCCAGAAGGGAAGAAATTCTGTAAGGGAACAACAAACCCAATTAGAGTCTGTAAAAATGATGGTATCCTGAGTTCCATGTTGGATGAACTCAAGGGCACAGGCCACCGCTGTCATCTCTGCATATTGTGATGAAGCTACACTACAGCGTTTAGATATCTTGACAGTGTTCCCATAAGAATAGACTACCAAAATACCTATCCCTGCAATCTGTTCTCCCTGATAGTAGGATGCTGAACCATCGTGAAAATACAGCACAAAGAGGTACTCTCGAGTACTTGTGGTGTGGCAGGGAGGAAGGGACCTGGATCCGGGAGGTCAGGTGACTGCAGTGTACAGTCATGAGGTTCTCCCTGAAAAAGGAGACCATGAGCTAGTAGAGATGGAATTTTGGTCTGGTGGACCTGGATATCTCTATCCTGGAGGAGAAGTGACCAATGTGTCAGCCTAGTGTTAGAGACTGACCCATCCCTCACTCTATCTGAGAGCAGAAAAGTAGTTGGCTTGTGGTTAGTGTTGAGGATCATTGGTGAGTACCCAATGATATATAAGAAGTGCTTGACAGCCCAGTAGGTGGCCAGAAGGTTCCTTTCACAAAGGCCATACTTCTGTTCTACTGGGTTCAAGAGCTGTAATGCTTATGCAATGGGTCTCAAGGTGCCATGCACCTTCTGGGCCAGCACTGCCGACATGGCAATGTCAGAGGTGGCACACTCCAGATGGAACGGTAGTGCGGGATTGGGGTTGACCAGTGCTGGGGCAGAGGCCAGAGCCTGCTTCAGTAACGTCACAGCCTGGGTGTGAACAGGACCCCAAGTCCATGGAACATACTTTTTGAGTAGTTCATACAGAGGAGCGGCTTTCTGAGCAAAATCACAAGTGAAATCTCTCGAATAATTTACCACACCTAGAAACCTTCGAAGAGTTGCCACGCTGGTAGGTAACGGCAAGTCTTGTAATCCCTGTACCTTTTTCCAGGTAGGGCTTCGACCTTGATCAGTTATTTTCAGACCCAGAAAGAGTACTTCCTTCTGGCATAATTGTGCCTTTGCTGGGTTACATTTCAGGCCTGCTCTCTGGATGAGAGTCAGTAGTTTGTCCAAGAGATCCAGATGTTGTTCCTGCGTGGCCGTGGCCAACAACAGGTCATCCACATATTGTAAGAGACATTGGGGGGTTGAGAAACTCTGTAGGGCATCCATCATATGAAGATGGAAGAGGGATGGACTGTTATGGAATCCTTGTGACAAGCAAGTCCACGTGTATTGTCGTCCTTCAAAGGTGAAGGCATACTTATATTGACTCTTGAGGGCCAATGGTAATGATCAGAAATCATTGGAAATATCCAGTCACTGAACCATTTCTGATCAGGTGTTAGAAGTCAGAGCACATCTGGTGCCGATGCAACAGTTGGGGAACAACTGGGAGTGACCTGATTCAGTTTCCTGTAGTCAATAGTAAGCCTCCAGGCGCCTGTGGGTTTCTTCACGGGCCAGACGGGGGAGTTGGCAGTAGAAACACAAGTTCTAATTACTCCTTGTTTAAGGAGTGACTTGATCATTTCTTGAAGAGAGGGCAAGGCCTCAGTTGGAAAAGGGTATTGTCTTTGTCTTTCATGTGCTGGGCCGGGCACTTCAATGACAGTGTGCATTCTACCACAGTCATGCTTGTTAACTGCAAATGCTTCCAGATGTCATTGCAGAATAGGTAAGAGTTTCGGAAAAAGTTCATGATTCTTGAACAAATCTATGACATCATACTCTTTGTTATTAATAGATATTGTTGCCACAGCATGTGAATCAGGAATCAAGATGGTATGATATTGACCCTGAATCTGTATCAGCAGCATGTTGGCTAGATCCACCACACAGCCGTGTGGTGCAAGGAAGTCGATTCCTATGATACTAGGATGATCATGCAGCACCATTAGTTGGAAAGCATGTGAGGCCTTCAAATGGCCTAGCTCCACCAGTAAGGGTAGAGAACGGTATGCAGGCAGCCTAGCACCATCGACTCCTGACATATTGGTCTTCCGTCCGGTAGACCAAGGGGACGTGTCCGGGTGTTCGTCATGTAACACAGATACAGCTGCACCTGTATCTAGTAAGACTATTAGTTGGCAGCCCCCGACCTCGGCCTCGGTGCAGGGCCTTCCGTTTGTATCCAAGACCAGCTTGTTTACAATACGGACTGAGGCCTGTAATTGTCAATCCATATTGCCGGAGGCATGCTGAGGTTGGGCCTGACTTGCATGAATGACTTCACAGTGCTGTACTGATGCGATATAGGGAGGAGCTTCTGGGTTCAGGCTTGTCTGGGCCTGAGGGCTTGTACTTCCAGTGTCTCCATAGCCAGTAGTGGCCTGGGCTGCCGGTTATACCGCTGCAAGGGTCTGTGCGGGGACAGCATCCACTACAGAGCGTACTTGTCCCAGGAGCTCTCGGAATTTTTGGTTTTCTTCAGCTATCTCCCTATATGAAGGACCCATTTTCTGTAATGGTTTACCTCTGCCCTTATGTCTCCTATATTTGGGCCAATTCCGGTTCCCACCCCACTGTTGTTGTTGGCCTTGTTGGGAGTTTTGTTGGTAACCAGCTGGAGGGGCTGACGGATGTTTAGTTTGCTTTTGTTGGGCCTGCCCTTCCACTGTACAGTGTGTCGCAGTCCCAGAGGTGTGTTCCATGGCAGCGACTTTCTTGGAACCGGAACCCAAGTCACGGATGTACAGTTGATACACCCTCTCGGTTTTCCGAAGAATATCGCCAAATCTATCCGTATTTGGGTAAGTGGTTGGCTCTACCTTTTCTCTTACTGCTGGGATCATGTTCCTAAGGAACAAGGTCTTATATTCAATAAGATCTACATCCACAGCTTCTTGTGTCAGGTGTTTTCCTGCTCGGTAGGCCATCCAGAGTCTCTGGTGGTAGGTCGCTGGGCTTTCTTTTGCATTTTGCTTTACGGGGTATGCCAGCATCACTCCTACTACACCTGGGCTATGAGCGGAGATGAGTTCAGCTGCAACCTCATCAAAGGTAGCTTTCCCATCCTGGCGAACTGCTTCAGGGAGTTTGGCCCATAAACCAGGATCGATAGTCTGGCGTAGTATTTGGACCTGATATTCTGCAGCGAGGCTGAGCATCTCGCATTTAGAGTGCACCTTTTCCAAGTGACAGCTAAGGTTGTCAGACGGGCTCATCCAACTGATACTGTCAGCAATTTGCTGGACAGAGTAGGCCATTTGTAGGGGATTAGTAGGTGGTCGATCAGGCAAAGGTAATGCATCTCGCGCACTGTCCAAGGCTGCGCGAGCTACAGCTTTGGCTGCAGTGCGGACAACACCTTCCTGAGTGCCAGCTTCTTGGAAAATTTGTCGAATCTGACTTTTAATAGCTTTCATGCTCCTTTCAGGAAGAGGAACATTACCTAATGCTCTATCAATCATGGTTTCTATCTCTTGCCTGTCTTCCACACTAATAACGGCTACCGTCGGGACCATGCTCGGGCCTGCTCCCCTCCTATCATGGGAGCCGCCATGTTGGTGTTTCCCATGATGAGCATCACGACATCATCGACGTGTCACCTGGGGAGTTGGGGCCGGGGACCCGCCATACTGTGGATGGCTGGGTGGGGATTCTGGGCCATAGTAGGGGCGTGACTGGGTGTTGTACTGTGAGATGTCGTCATCAGATAACTCCCCTTCTGATGACGAGTGAAAGGCAGGGGCTACGCCTCCCATTGCCTTAACATGGCCAGCCAAAACCTCTCACTGATGGCGCAGTGTTGCCATCTTAACTCTACATTCATCATGATTCACACTTGCAACATCCATATCAACCTGATCCTGCTTCTGCTTCTGCAAAACACGGTACGCAGCGCTCAATTTGCGATTGTCCCTATAGGCTATTTCTAAATCATTACGTACCTGGTTGATCTTGTCCTGAAGCTCACCCATTTCATCACTCAACTGTGCATTTGCAGTGCTCAACAAATCATTCATTTGCACAACCTGACTCTTATTCTGTCTCAAACTTTCACACTCCTGTTTCAGAGTACACATTTCTTGTTCACCAGCCTGTGCTGAATAATGCAATAGTGAATCCTTTTCATTACGCAGAGTTTGGAGCTCAGACTCCAAGTTCTGCTGCAGTCTAATACATTCAGTTTCCTGTAAACCCATCTCTTGCTTAAAAGATGCGATCTGCAGATCAAGGGTGCGAAACCTCGCTTCGGAGGCTTCCAAAGCATCGTAGAGAGCGGCGACCATCAACCCTTTAGCGCAACACTTATTGGTTGACTGTCACTTCTCTGCATATTGAGTTGAAATCCCCAGTACAGGGTTGTCAGACTGACTTGTGTCCCACACAAAGTCAGCCCATCATCCATGGGAGGTAAGGAAGTTAGAGACATCGAGTCTCAGTTCTGCGCAGATATCTGATACTGTGGCCATTGTGTGGGAGGGAACGAAAATTCAAACTGTGAAAAAGACAGCATGTTGCGTATTGATCCACAACACGATTACTTTAAACACAGCCGGGATATTGTAAAAGTTGTAGGCTTGCAATTCAAAGCTGCTATGGAGTTGGTCGAGACGGCATCAATCACACCCAAAAGTCAGCCAGACTTTGCAGGTGACTATCAACTAGTAGGAAAAATGGGAGAGGTGATACGGGAATGTACGCCTACAGTTCCAGTGGGGAATGGAAAAGTTTCAGCAACAAGTGAAAACTTACAAAAAACAAATATCGCCTGCACACGGTTGCCAATTTGTAAGAGGTCTAAACCTCACTTTCAGATTCTTGACGATATTGGGAATGCAAGTAATCACAAACAAGTTGCATTTGAGTAATAAACAAGTTTATAACTACAGAAGGTATAAATCACAGTTGCCCTAAGCAGTTCTTACCAAAACGAACCGGGAGCTAGTGCTAAGTTCCCTACACCTCGAGGTTTCTCTGTAGTCTCTTGGGATCTCTCGGGTCTCCGAGGTGTAAAGCCTGTGCATTACATTATATACCTGTGATAATTACTATGGTTACTAAAAGACAGAAACATTTCTAGTTACAGAGATAAGCCCTATTGGCTAAATTAGAGGTGGCTCCACAGTCCAAGATAACATTATATAATTCTGTAAAGTCATCAGTTTTAGAACAAAGAAGTTCTTATACAGAATCTTACATAACAAAGTGTAGTGGTGCACATCACCAAAGGATGGCAATGTTGCCTTACATATTATAATTACTTCAAGGACAGGTGTCTTGGCATCTGACAAGTAAGAAATAGACAGAAAATACATGGTATAATATGTGTGCATTAGCAAGCAAAGTGGATTACAACAATATGCATTCATATCCTGACATCTACTCTTGTATGGTAGATGCCGTTAGCCCTAGGTATTAGTATAATCTATGCCTAAGCATTAGCTGTCTACGGTGTACCTCTGAGGGTATCAATTAGGGTGCAGAGACCTCATGTAACACCTTAATGACCCATTGCCGATCTCAACAAACACTGGTCCCGGGAAATACAAGCAGCTGATGACAAGACACGTCAGTCCCAGATCCAGGGCACAGGTCGTGGGACGCATTTTGGTGAATATCCGAAGAACCTCATCCAACAAAACAGACCAAAACTTAGTCCAACACAGCAGATGATGTTCACCAGCAAACTAATCACCTCCAGTAAGAACTGGACCAGAGGAAGTAATACATGCCCTGATAGAGGCCACTTTGTCAGCAAAAAACTGCCCAAACTACTATCACTTTTCTACAGAAAATGCTGTCCCAGACTGGAGACAGGAGGGTTTTAACCAGCTGTCAACAGTGCAGAGCAGTGCAGCTGGATGGTTTCTTGCTGCATCAATTGATTATAACAAAACTTTGGTCTTCTTAAGATCACTTGCCCACTAATACTCCAAATAATGGAGTCGCAGCACCAACATGTCCTCCTTAAAGCATGGCCGCCTCCAGGAATGCTCTAACCTATGCCCTTTAGTTTTTAACTGGCGCAGCTCAGCACAATACCATAGTAAGCATTGCTGGGAGGTCAAGGGGCAAACACGGTAAGGTGCAATTGGGTCCAGTGCCTCGGTCGAGGCTGTATTATAAGCCTCGACCCCGGCTTCTGGACCCTGAGCACAGGCTAACATCAAGCTCGAGGCAACCAGTGACTCCTCAAGTTGGCGAGGATCCAATTTATTTTTTGGATGACACCAGATTGACTCTACGGGAGGGGTTAGTTTACAGGAGGCCTCACACTGGAACTCAACCACATGATGATCTGACCAGTACTTAGAAGAAACCTATCTCTAAGTAATCTATCTAAACTACAAAAATTGCAAGAGACTACCCTATTAACTTTTTACATTAGCTGTCCTCTTTTCCGGGGTGTGTGGGGGGGAATCTATAGTCAGGATTGACTATCTTATAGATCCTGGGACAACACCAGATATAGGCAGTGGTGATACCTACACCAATCTGTGCTGTAGTAGCTCGGTTTCCCTGATCTCCCATCAGCACTGGTTGTGTCTGGCAGTACTTGAACTTGTCTGGTCACCTAGAGGTACTGGCCAGTATGTCAATCTCCCATTTCTCTCACTTTTTTTCTTCACCCTGGTGAAACATAGACACATAGACTTTGATGGCAGGTAAGGACCACTTGGCCCACCTAGTCTGCCCATTTCTCTACCTAGAGAATAAGCTGCAGATTCTATTTAACCTACAGCCTATTTCTTCCTACCCCCCACAAAAATTGCCTTATGTCTGTCCTATACATTCTTGAATTCTCCCACAGTTTTAGACCCCACAACCTCCTCAGGAAGGCTGTTCCATGCATCCACTATCCACTCTGTGAAACAATACTTCCACACATTGCCCCTGAGCCATCCCCCCTCTATCTTCAGATTGTGTCCCTTGTTCTTGCACATTTCTTTTTCTGAAAGATGCTACCCTCTTGGACTTTGTTGATTCCACTGAGGTACTTAAACATTTCTATCATGTCCCCCCTCTCCCTCCTTTACTCAAGGTATACATGTTAAGCTCCTTTAGTCTCTTCTCATATGGCTTCTCTTGCAGACCCTGCACCATTTTAGTTACCCTCCTCTGAACAGCCTCCATCCTGTCTATGTCCTTGAGGAGATGGAGTCTCCAGAACTGGACGCAGTACTCCAGATGGGGTCTCACCAACTGTCTGTACAGGGGGATAACAAATTCCTGTTTTCTGCTTGTGATGCCTCTCCCTATACATCCCAGTATCCCCCCAGCCCTCCCTACTGCCTTCTCACATTGCTTGCCAACCTTTAGGTCATCTGATATGATTACCCCCAGGTCCCTTTCCATTTTTGTTGTTGTTACCTCCCCCCCATTGTGTAATCTTCCCCTGGGTTTTTGTTTCCCTGGTGCATTATTTTGCACTTCTTTGCATTGAACACAAGCTGCCATACTTCTGACCATTCCTCCAACCTTGCCAAGTCCCTTCTCATCCTTTCCACGCCTCCTTGTGTATCAACCCTGTTGCAGATCTTTGTGTCATCTGCAAAGAGGCATACTTTTCTTTACAGTCCTTCGGCAATGTCACTTATAAAGACATTAAAAAGGAATGGACCCAGTAATGAACCCTGCAGTGCCCCACTAGTAACCCCTCTTTCTTCAGAGTGGACTTCATTTACAATTACTTTCTGTGTCCTGTTATCCAGCCAATGTTTTACCCAGGCTACCACCCTGGGACCCACTCCCAGGGTGGTTAATTTGACAATTAATCTTTTTTGTGGGACTGTGTCAAATGCCTTGCTAAAGTCTAGGTAGGCCATGTCCACATCTCCTCCCTGGTCTACTACTTTAGTCACCCAGTCAAAGAAATCAATTAGAGGGAGTCTTTTACTCACTTTCCATTGGTACTGTAGGACAGGTTGGTCAAGCTGCATACCATTATGGTCTATAGCTCTTGTAAACCATCATCTAACCTGCACCTCTGAAGAGGTCTCTTTCTTTTTCTGGCAGCACCTGCAGTATTGGCCAGTTTAGTTTCTCCACTGCTCACAGCTGGTGCAACATTTTCCTTACCTGTCTCTCTGACAGGCTTCATCTGGAGCCTTGTGCTGGAGCTCATCTGCTCATTTCCCTGAGCCACCATTGCTAGCTCTCTTCTGGCCCTGTCAGCCCTTTATACCTGCCGTGGAGAGCAGAGTGACTAACTGGACACCTCCTGCTTATCTCTGTTCTCCCTAGATGGCTGTTCCAACCTGCAGCTGCTGCTTGCAGGCTATCTTCTAATTTCCAGTCACACACTGGCTCTCCAGGAATGGACAGCAGGCTATAAACAGGTCAATCAACCAGGTGGCCTGCCATTTTCACAAGCTTTCCTTGCTTCACCTCTGATAGTGTTCACAATGTCAGAGGGTAACCTATTAATCCAGTGGCCTTTTTTCCTTGCCCACCACTTATATGGGCATTCTTTTTACCTTTGATGGTATGCACAAGCATGGAGCCAAAGGGCAATTCAGTTCAGATGTGAGATGCATCATAGCTCCCACTTTTTGGTTCAGCAGTGCTGCATGTTCAGAAAGTACTGAGATTGATCCATAGTCACTGGGCTGGCTTCCTGTACAACGTCACTTTGACTATGTGATGGGCAGTCTAGTGGACAATGCACTAACTTACCGACACCTATCCCCTTACTCTCCCCTTTTGACAGACAGAGTGGTTCCTAGGACACTTAGGACATCCTCAGTCCCCCATTGGAGACACCCCATGTCTCCACAGCAATGAGAAGTAGACCTTTCTCTGTATCTTCACCCTCCCTAAAGAACAAGCTCCCACAGTTTATCCATGCAGCCCCCTCACCCCTTGCCTTCAAACAGGCCATGAAAACCTGGCTCCTAGCAGCTGCTGACTGCCACTGCATCCAGTAAGTAACTCTAAGGCACCCTAATGCCCATGTCTCCTTTCCTCCCCTGCCCTCCTGTTAATCCCCTCCCTCGTCACTGTAGTTCTCTATAGCCCTCCTTCCCTCACTACCTCAAATCCCTGAACTGATGTGAGACTCTAACTATATGAACCCGCACAACTTTACTGATGACTGTACTAAACTGGTCTCACATCATATTTATAATGCTTCATATGTTCTCCTGCAACATGTAATGTGGCTCCTGTATCTCATGATTTTTCTATTGCTATGTGTGGCCCACTTTGCACACTGTTATTTGCATTTCTTATTTCAACACCACCTCATGCCCAAGGTGTGAATTTACAGTATAGATTGAAGTTTCCTTGTATGTGTTGCTGTGTTTCTCTCTGTGTCTTGCCACCCTGTGGCCTGGGTCATGACTGAAAATGGTCCTCTGGATCAGTGCACTTACCCAGTAAACAAAGACATACATACATACATAAATAAATAAATAAATTTCCTTTCTGCTCCTTTGGGACCAGGTGAAGAAATGCTGCTGTCTAGGCAACCTGCTGCAGAGATCACAGTCTCCCTTGAAAAGAGTCTAAGGTAAGAGCCCCCAGAACTTAAGGGACTACATATATGATTGTACATATGCTGTGTATATACCTGTATAATCTATGTTAACTTTATTGTACTATTTTATTTAGGTTTTTTTAATTCTCTTCCCTCCCTTCCCCATCTTTATTCCTCACTTGGTCAGTTCTATAAATAAGATTCCTATTAATCTGTGTATGCTTATCCAGTAAAAGGTTTCAATGGGCTGGATATTCAGATTGCACCACAAAGAAGCGCAATAGCAGGAGCAGGTGCAAGTGCAGTGCAACACGCACGATATTCAAACACAGCACAGGCCAAGGTGCACTTGCGCAACACAGCTGAATATTGTACCAACTGTGCCATGGTGCAACCTGGGATGCACAGTGGAGCAGGGCTGATGCGCAGTAGCACAACCAGGGATGTGCAGTGGAGCAGGGTAGAAGCGCAGTAGCACAACCAGGGATGCGCAGGGATAGGGACAGGATGCAGGGGTGCATCACCCATGGAAGCCATGGGCAAAGGAGCACACAGCAGGCCAGAGAGTGCCCCCCACACCCCATGAACTGCACAACCAGTGATGAGCTGGATGGACCACCAGCCCATGAATACCAGCACCGAATCCACAGCAGGGGCACAGTGCCCCAGCACCCCCCCCCGTCAAGCAGTGACCACAACAGAAGGAGGGCCAGCCACCCAGTGCCACCCCATCCCACCAATGCAGAGCACACCCTGTACAGTGATCCCCAGACACCCGGCCCAGGACAAGCACCCAACAGTGCATGACACCGAATGTATGCCACCACCCCCACCATGACAATGCAACCTTGAGTACCATGGAGCCATGCATGGCAGCCCCACAGTGAGCACCCCACAGTGAGTGGCACCAGCCACCGATGGAACAACTGCAGACACAGTGCCGCCCTGCATGGCCCACCCATGGCACAGCAGAGAGGTCGACCCTACATCAGTACCCGAGGGACCCCGCATGTGACAAGGCCTGCCGTGGACTCCACCACCAGCAGGACAGCACCCCGCACACCTACCCATGCACACACTGTGTCCCAGCACTGGCCCCAACAGCCAGCACAGCCACCTACTGTGGTGCATGGAAGCATGCACCACATAGGATGCGACACAGGGCATGGACAAACACCCACCCTTACCCAAGGGCACCCTGACACAGGGCCACAATAGTGGGGCAACAAATGCCATCGGCGTGCATCCACTGATGCTGTGTACCCACGGCCTGCACCCCACCATGGCACAGGTGTACCACCCATCCTCCACATGCACCATGAAGCCATCCACCTTTAGCATGTGGCCGGAGCACAAATGACAGACATCAGAACACAGACACCACAACTGACACCAGCAACAGCATGGAGGGGGGACAACAACAGCATAGCCCACAGTGTCACCGAGGCAGACATGCAACACACCGGTGACAGGAAGCAAGCCACCGTTGTGCTGTGGCCAGAGGGTGGCTGGCATGGACAGCCACAAATGGCATGCCAGCAGACCATGCATACCACAGACATGCAAGGGGACCAGCTGCAGGGCCATGGACATACTGACAGAGGCATCAGGGACACAGCACATGCACCAGGGACCACTGCACACAAGCATCCAGTGCACAGGGAACAACACACATACCACAGACAGGAATCGAATCCCCCACACACACCATAAGTGGGTCCCTGCCGGACACACACACATGCCCAGGCCTGCACCACCCTGACACCATGCACACCACTACAGCCAAGTACCATATGCCCGCTGCAAATCAGAGACCACCACAGTTGTCATAACAAATAAGTCTATAATAGAGCTGTGAACTGTACAAATAAAACATCAAACAAAACTATTTACAATGTGGGGGGGAAGAGCCACATACCAGGTGGGGTGGGCAAGGGGCAAGGGTGTACAACAGGGAGTGGGATGAATGGGTGTGAGGGAAAGTCAAGGGGGGCATGGTGAACAGGTGCGCAATGGGCCTAATGGTGACCCCTCTCCCCACTACAGTCTTGGCGGCACCTCCTGTGCCTCCTTCTGTCGCCTCTGTCCATACATTGGATCAGCTCAGGGGTTGCCCTCAGCAGCTGCAGCAGCTCCTGCACATTATGTTCTAGGGCAGTCCAGCATTGTCCACCTAGGAGAGGGAGCAGAGTCATTACGTGTGACTGGCCAGACCCCTGCAGCCCACCTAATGTGCACAGCATACAGCCGTGGGCCATGCCTTTGTGATGGCATGTGTCTACCCACAGTGTCCGCGCCCACATGACCCGCCTACCCAGGCACACATAGTCATGCGGAATGCTGCACACACCCACCACCCATGTCCCACACAGCACCACCGTGGCCATACAGTGAAATGGCTATGTGGTGTGATGGCAGTCTCACAGCCATAGACCCAGTGCACGCACAGCCCACCTGTGACACCCACCCACACATGCTGTGCCACAGGACAGTGCTGAGTGCACCACGTGGCATACACGGCAGTGGGGCCAAGTGCGGATGGCCATGCCCTGCAACCATCCCTGCAACCCAGCATGCACAGAAGTAGGGGGAAACATGGCACTCACCTGCATCCTGGCCAGCAGGGTGCTGCTGGCCCATGGCCCTTCCAACATGGCCCGGGCTGCAGCTGGACTGCACTCGGTCTGTCCTGCTCCCTCTGATCATGGGCCAGTCATGACCTATGGTGCTCCTACAGGCCTAGGGTGCAAACATGGAGAGGGAAACATCAGTACTGGTCAGTAACAGAGCCCTCCCCAGTATGTGCATGCCCACACAGCCCAGCCATGATGCACCCCCACCACCACAACCCCCACTAGATGGCCCACACCCCCCTGTGGCATGGCCTTATGCACAGCTTGATACCCAGACAGATGGACACTACCAGTGCTTGGATGGAGCACCAACCTGGCCGTGGCATGGCGCCTTGCCGGGTGCATGTCTGCAGACACCCCAGATGGTCAGGGTCCCACCACTGTAGGTCACCATACTGGTCGTGACACTGCTCTGCTGACCAGCTGATCCCAGTCTCCTCCCTCCAGGCCATCTGACACCTCCTGTCACACAGCAGTCTGTGGCTTGTTGAGGGGTTCCTGCCCAAAGAGGGCACCAGCATGTGGCTCTACTAGGGCCACCAAGTTAGCCAACTCAATGGCTCTCCAGGCCTGTGCTCTTGTACATGGCATCCTGCTGTTGGTACCGCAAGCAAAATGGCACTCTGTAGTGCATATGCCCCACATGCGGAGACTACGTGGTGCTGCGCTGCCAGTCCTTATCGTGCTGTCACTTGACTGCATGATAGGGGTGTAACCATGCGGACGCATGGTGCCTAGGGGGTAAAGGTCGACCGCAGGGTCAAGGGTCTGTCCATTCACAGAGCACCACAGCACTATTGGGATGCCCTGCGTGTAGCACAGTAGGGTGCATTAGTGAAGTGGCCTACTGCAGTGTGGCACCATGGCGCCCATGGCGCACCATGGCACGAGCGCCACATGGGCAAACAGCGCACTAGCACCACAGACACAGTGGTGGCCATGCCCTGCACTGCCTCCTACACACAGCAAGTCAGCAGTGCCACACACATTGGTGTCAGCACCCCGGGCATGTGCCGTGCGGTGCCGATTGCGCACGTCACAGTGCTGCACTATAGCCTGAGCATGTTCACCAACATTGTGCAAGGTGCAACAGCGCGATATTCAGCCAGTATATGCAAATCAGCTCATTAGCCATTCCACAGTGCATCCACTGCATTAGCATCCACTTACCGTTGCGCCTGCCCTCATTAGCATGAGTTGCACTATATAAATGTGACATGGGGCTGCAGAGGCCATGGTTAGGTATTGTAGTCCATTGTGGTGGGTTGCATGCTTTTGGGATGTGGAGACTGGGTTTGGGAGGGCTGAATGGGACTGCACAGTCCAAGGTAACACCTGTCATTCCCACTGGCTTGAGCATGACTGAGCATGAGGAACAGGAGGATCAGGGATGGGGAAGAAGGAGAAGGAGGCCCAACTTCACCAGGACAGAATCAGATGCCCTGTTTGAGGCATATCTGGACAGGGAACCACTACTCAGCAGACAGCGGGGAATGCCACAGGCCCGTGCTGCTGCAAGGGGTGAGGTGGCGCGTGCTGTGAACCAGCATGGCAGCCACCAGTGCTCCATGCAGGAGTGCAAGAAGAAGGTTGGCATGGACAGGAGGCAGATCAAGGACACGGTGGCTACCATCAGGGCTGCACATGCTGCTACCAGTGGGGGGCCAGCCGGATGTAGCACACCTGACGCCACAGGAGGAGCGGGTGGCCAGCAGCATGCAGCAATGTACCATCATGGGCACTCCTGGTGGTGGCTTCCAGATGGGTGGCAGCCCATCACTGAATGGTTGATCCTGTGCTGTCAGTGTGTGGGTGGTGGAGGGCATGCCACTGGGTGAGGTGGAGACACTGATGCTGATGTGTTCCCTTAAAGCTCCTGAGCATCTACATGGAGCAGTGGTGGTGAGTGTGTGCACTGAGGCAGAGGACCTGGACATGGAGCATCACCCATCCACCTCCACAGGTGTCCGAGGGACTGGCCAAGTGCATACCTGCATGTCTGTCCAGACTGATGGTGGTGCGGGTGAGGACAAGGCTCTGCCTGTGTCCCAGCTTTACAGCGCACATGGTCTCCAGTGTGCTGGGACACAGATTGGGGCTGGGTCCAGCACTGATGATGATGGACCACACATCCCGGACAGTGATACATGTGGGACACAGGATGGTCCCACAGCAGGCAACCACATGGGTGTTGCCATGGGTGATGCCGCCGTGGCTGTCTGCATTACAACCCAGTCCCAGCCTGTGCCTGTATGCCCCTGTGGTGCAGCATTGGTGTACGTCCAGGGTGGTGGGTCTGTTGTGGCTGCTGAGGCAGCACTGGTGAGCCCTGGCAATCGTCAACTGGAGGCACAGCACCAGCAGTTGGCCAATGGCAATGGGGGGGACAGTGTCGGGGGGTGGTGGCAGTGCACTGCGTGTGGACATGCCCCAGCATGGCTCTGGTGTACAGTTCTCAATGTCAAGGGGTGCTGGCCAGCAGGGACAGGAACACCATGAGGGACAGAATGCTGAACCAGCGGATTACCTCTTTGATGAACACAGTCATCTTCTCCAGGCATCAGTGGATCAGCAGATGTGGCTTGTGACAGCGGTGGATGCACTCAGTGCGGTTCTGCGCCAGGCAGATTAGCAGCACAGCAGGGACCACGGCCTGCTCCTGGCAGAGATGGCCCAGCAGCAGGCAGATGTGTCTGCTGCTATTGACAGACAGACCACTGCATTGACTACTGTCATGGCTACACTGGGCACCCAGTGCAGCACCCATTCACTGCAGACACCACACAGTGTCATGTCCACCCCGCCGTTCCCAGTGCCATACGACACCTGCTATGTCAACACCGAGTTTGTCTGTGAGCATACCAAGCATGCCTGGCATGGGCATGTTTGGAGGGCTGTAGACCCCTGTGTGAACATGGTCACGTTCATGCGGCGTCACCCTTGGGGGACTGTAAGTGCCACCCCATGAGGCCAGTGGTCAGCCTGGCTGGTCTTGGCAGGGCCGCCCATGCATCCATGGTGGCTGTGGTACTTAGCCGCATGACTGACCTGTCTCCCACCATGACCACTGTCTGCTGCTGCCCTATGTGCAGTGAGGTTTGCATTGTGTGATGCACGGGTGAGGTACCCAGCCCTGCACACACACGGTCCCTGTGCACACCCTCCTGGCTACTGGCCATTGTGGCATGTGCATAATGATGCCTGTGTTGCGCTGTCTGCCAGTGTGCAATGGTGCCCAATGTCTGAGGCACGCACAGTGACAGCCACTGGGCATGGTCATGTGAGGTCCTGTGTAGGGGTGGGGGTGGCTGTTGGGGTTAGTGTGCCATTTACCCCTTGTGCATGTGTAGTGGTGTGTGTGCATGTGTGTTTGTGCACATGTCGTGTTCGGCCCTGCCCATCCCTGCTGCCGTGTGCGGTGCCCCATTCAGACCCATGCCCTTACCGCTGTCCACCCCTGGTGTCCTGCCCTGCCTGTCTGTGGACTGTGCCCTTGCCCTTGGTGGTTGTGCATGGCCCCGTGGCCTACCAGTGTTGTCCAAAGTGCTCCTCTGTAACAGTGTCGCAGTGTAGCGGTGTCATACAGATCAGATGGGGTCTCATCGCCCAGGGGGTGGCTGCCCATCACCAGCTGGACCAGCATCCTCATTGTCCCTACCACTGTCCCCCTCTTCCACCTGTATGGCTATCCCACAGTTGGTGGCCACGTTGTGCAGGATACAGCAGGCCAGGAATAGCCCGCAGGCCTTCGAGAGGCTGTACTGTAAGGCACCGCCTGATGTGTCCAGGCACCGGAACCATGCCTTCAGCATCCCAAACACCCGCTTGATGGCATTCCATGTTGTGGCACGTGCCTCATTGTACCATAGCTGTGATGGGGTCTTGGGGCTCCGGTATGGTGTGAGCAGCCAGCGACGTAGTGGGTAGCCACTGTCACCTGTGTGTAGAGAGTGGACATTAGAATGGTGGTCTGTATCGCTAAGCCATGGGCCAACATGGATGGACCCATGGCACCTCTTACTATGCACCCCTTCCACGTCTGCTCACGTCGACCTGCGTGATCTGCATACTCACCTACTAGATGGCCAGTGGGGATGCAGCCACTCTTGAACCTGTGGCACAGTGCAGACTGGTGCTAGATGAAGGCATCATGTGCTCCCCCAGGGTGCATGGCACAGACATTGGTTATGCACCCCCTGGCATCACACACCACCTGGCAGTTGATGCTTGGGTATCCCTTGCAGTTGATGTATGCCACACCCTCCGGGCCAGGTGGCATGTGGGTACCTACATGTGTGCAGACAATGGCCCCGAGCACACCTGGCAACCGTGCTACCCTATGGAACTCCTGTATGTATGCTGTGCGCTCTGCTTGTGTGCTGGGGAAATGGATGTACTTCACAGCATGTGGCAGCAGGCGCTGAGGAATTGTGTGAGTAGGCATGATGTGGCTGACTGGGTTATGCCTGTGGTGTCCCCTGTTGGACTCTGGAAGGTGCCCATGGCAAGCAGGCATATGATGGCTGTCTCCTTCATCTCCACTGACAGAGCATGGCTCTGTCGAGTGGGTGCCTGTATCTCATCATCACTGCACAGCTCACAGAGCTGCCTCAGTATCACCTTGTTCAGGTGGTACCGACCCATAATCTCTATGTCAGAGTAGTGTTTGAAGCTGGTGTGGGCTTGGTGCTGCCTGTTCTGGGTGTACCACTGATGGGCCCTTCCATGGCTGTGCCTCCCTGCTGCCTGCCTTCTCACACCCCTCATTACCACCTCCATCTAGAAGTTGGCACTGGCTATGTCCCTGGCTGTTGTGCCCCACCCAGGTAGCTGTTTTCCTGTTCCCCCCGCTGTCCATTCCTGATGCTCGCCCTGCACCGGGTACACCTCCAGCCTTTGACTGTGGCTGTCCTGCCTCCTGCCACTGCCTCAGTTCACTGTGGTACTCCACGCCTTTTGCTGCACAGTGGCACGGGCACACCCACTTCTATCCTGTCTATGGCACAGTTCTGGTGGGCCTCTCCTGCTCCTGTCCAGTCCTGCACGCTACTTCCTTATACTCCACCCTGGCTCTCTGTCACCACGCTCCCACCTGTGGCTTACCTTTTGCGTTCTTCCTCCCCTCTCTTGCTCTCTTTTATTTTGGCTCATTTCCACTGTAACGCAACTTCTGCTTGCTCCACTATTGCACACAGTGCATGATGCTGAATATTGCACTGCGCATGTTATTTATGGTTCCGACCCCTACAGTTGCACATGCATTCATTACTGTTGCACTCTGGTGCATTGCTTATTGCGCTGTGCAGCCAACTCCTGCTGAATATCGCACAGTGGCGCATTTCTGTACTTGCGCTGGTGTATCCCTGTTGTGCATGGTGCATCCGCTCTGAATATCCAGGCCAATAAATAAATAATAATAAATCAGAACTGCCATGGGTGCAAAAAGGACATCTTACAAGAGAAAGGTTAAAAGGACAATCTAAAATAGAATGAAAAGGTATTAGGTATGGCACAGCATATCTGGCATGATCAAATGATCTTTTGATGTTTTCTTTCCTTGGTAATTGCCTCATTTTACAGACAGCCTTGAAGTACTGTAGATAGCAAAGTGGACCAAATATTTGATCAAATCTCTTGACCTAAACTTGTGTCCAGACCTGCTTGCTCCACTCAAGCAGTGTGCAATAGGCTGTTTTAGTCTGTATTTTTAAAGAGATACATGCTTAAATGCCATTCTACTATATGTACATGCACCATTCTTTCTTAATTCAGCTTCTCTGTATCGAGAAAACTAATACTTTCCTAGGTACCAGATGTGATACAAAACTGATGATGATCACATACTATTAAAGAGCACAGTCTTAGTTTTGAAAAGTTGCCAGTGCTTCAGAATAGTGCTGTTCTTTTACATCAGGGACAGTGATAAACATTAATTTTTTGTCCCATAATTCCAAAGTTGGAGAGTAAAACACTTCATTTGCCAAATGCTCTTCTTCAGCAATGCTGTGGTGTTAATAAAATAAAGCATGATGATAGCCTCTAAGGTAATGTGCAGAATAGGGCTGTGATTTGTCAAAAGTTCCTTGATGGCATCCTGTATTTGCTCCCATAGATTATAACATCAGCATGGCAGCAATAACAAATTACCCTAACCATCTGCATGTCATCTCAGTGGTTGCCGTACCTCTCAAACTTTTGCCACTGAAGTGTGGGCACTGACACTCAAAATGGGGGATCATGCAGGGCACTGGTCTTCATATTGTGTATACAGCATCAAACATGGAGCTACATGTAATGATCAGCAACAGCGTGTTCTAATTTACTATGAAACAAATGAACTAAAGTACTGGGACTGTAGAATTTCATCTGCACCAGTGAGTTGCACACCCTTCCCTAATCTCTGGGACAGGATATACCTTTAAAAATTGAGCCCCTGGTGTGTGATGATGTAGGGACCAGTTAAGGAGATGCTAATTGGAACACACACATGGTTTTGGTAACATGTACATGAGGAACAACATAGGTGCCAAGATCAAGCTTTGGGGTACCCCACAGCTGACTATAGCCACCTTACAGATAACAATACCTAGAGCCACTTGCAGCCATCTTCCAGTAATGTAGGACTCAAACCAGCAGAAAACCATGCTGGTGAGACCCACATAGTTCCCAAGGTGATCAATCAGCACACTGCCGTCCATGATGTCAAATGCCAATGAGAGATCCAACAGGACCAAGATGTAACAAATTATCTGTTTTTTGCCATGAGGAGATTGTGAAGCACTCTGACCAGTGCAGTCTCAGTACTGTGACGAGACTTAAATCCCAAATGTAAAGGCTTGTAGATGTTATATAGCTCTGGATGTGCCTCAAGCTGCACCACTACTACTTTCTCAATTATCTTCCCCCCAAAATAAAAGATTTGAGACAGACCTGTTTCTTTTTGTATTTAAATGTTTTATTAAGGTTTCCATAACAGGTTACAAAATGTCAAATGACAGAATAACCAAGATGGTAGTACACTAAATTCTGCAACACATAAACACCAACTACATGCTAGAGACAAATATTTAAAAATAAAATAAAATATAATTACAAAATTGATTCCCCAAAAAGTCGAATAACATCAAAAATGTTTAATAACAAAGGTAGTAATATTGGCAATATTTCCATAACATCCCATCAGCTAACCCTCTAAAAAGAAAATTAACCAAATGAGTACTTTCAAAAATATGCAGGTAAGGTGACCTGAAAAGCTCTAAATCCCCAAAACACCTACTATGACTCACCCTAGGATGCAACTTTATCAACCTCACAATGCTAAAGCCAAGGAGTCCGCTGTATGAAAATTTGAAGGCTTCCTCTTTCTCCAAAATAAAACCTGTAAGTATGAGGTACCCTCAGACATGGCCTAAAACCAACTAAATTAAGATGGAGTGGAGGCTGACTTCCAATTATATAAAATAAGTCTCTTGGCTTCCATAGCTGCTGAATATAAAAACAACTTATATTTTAGGGCCAATTGATTGAGTGAAAATGGGTCCCCCAGGAACCAAAAGCTTGGAGAATGAGGCAGGGATAGATTAAGCGTGCGCTCAACCATTTGGGCTATTCTTTCCCTCCATTCCTTCAACAAAGGGCATTACACACAATATATGATAAAATATGCCAGGCTCCTCTTTTTTAATTTTTTTTTATTTTTATACTTTGTCTTTGTGCCCCCTTCTCGCTATACTAGATTCCTTTCTTCGGGGAACCCTAGGCTGCATATTCCTGTAGTCCATCCCCAGGTACCTCCCTCCAGGTGCTGGTTAGCCTTTTCCCCATCCTGCCTCGGTTTATCCTCCGGGTGGGGTGGGGAGAAGAGGAACCCCCCACTTTAGTCCCCTTCTTACACCTCAAGTATGCATCAGAAGGCGTCACCAGCCCCATCTATGAAGTCTGGCTAAGGGTTATCTCGGGACAGCAGGGTCCCATCTACAGGAGTCCAGCACAGGGTTTTTCTGCTTTCCTGGTCCCAGCCCACAGGATGCCTACATGCAAGGGGGTCCATGGAGCATGTCGTGATGTGCTAAAGCTCCAGCTCCCCATAGACATCTGCCCTCCATTATATGCTGTCTCACTGCACCTCCACCGATGGTCACCCAGGTGGCGGTATCGCAGTGGGACCTGCATCCCACCCCACCCGGAGGAGGAGAGCAGCCCCTGGGTGCTCAGTCCTTCTCCCCAAGCCGGCCCTCCAGCCACCTGAGTCCATTCCCAAACCCGGGTTTCTGGCGCCGCAAGAGGTAGCCCTACCACTGTGCAAGTGGGCCAGCCCGCCAGGCTCTTCTAAGCATCTCCAACAAACATTAGAAATGGCAAAATCCATGGAAACTAGTTGATCTGGTGTCCTGTACTACTGACTAAGTTGTAATCTAGGATTAGGAACAGCATGGTGTGCTTCTCTCCAACAACTTACCCAACTGGCCTCTGATATGGAAACCTGCAACTCTGATGATCATTTGAGTCTATGAGACTTCCAATTGGGCAAATATAGGTCCCACACTAACTTGTATATTTGGCTAATTTGGCCCATGGGAAGCTGTATCCAGCTCTATAAATACTTAACCAGGTCTGGTTGAACTAGGGTGAAGTGTTTTGTCAACCAAGGCAAAATTCATGACACAACTTGAAAAATTTCTAGTGGTCCCGAGCTGGTAAGGAAAATTCCTATTGCAACTGATTAAAAGCTTTGAGGACCCCCAGTTTTGAATCAAAAAGATCCCCCACTATTTGAATCATCTTGGACAAGGGCCAAGTTAAGCTTGCCAAATCCATCCCTGATCAACTGGATTTATTAATACTAAAAGTGCAAGGGAAAATTGGTTTCTATTTCAATATCATATGGATTATTGACCCCCCCCCCCAGTGAAAATTAATGTATTGCAGACCTTGTCTGAATTGATTGCTCCTTTTTTTTTTTAAATGAAGCAGAGTTGTTAGGGGATTTTAATTGGAATATGTTGGTACCCCAACTTGAGATTTTAATCAATTTGCAGCACTTGGTTTACAACAATTAATTTAATTATCCACCAGACCACACAAGTCAGATAGTGAAGAGGATACTTTGTTAGATTTAATTTATACAAACGGGCCTGATAGGTATATCTCTTCAGTTCATGAAAATGATATGAGGGATCATTGTTATATATCTTATGTAAGAGATATGATAAACCCAAACCACAATTTATTTACACTAGAACATTCATGTCATTTAATGTACAAGCTTATCTAAGAGATTTTGTAGACATTCAATGGAGTTTATATGCATGCCCAGATGTGCATGCATCATGGTATTTTTTTAAGACTTCTGTCTAAAGTGTTATTGTAAAACATGCCCCATTAAAGTTAACAACTGTAAGAAAGGGAAAAGTACCTTGCATAACAAAAGAGTTAAAAGGTTTAATAAAACAAACATCAAGACAGTGGCATATAACTAGAAAGTCAAAATCTGAAGTAGATAAGTTGACTTTTAGGTTTATTTGGAACAAATGTGCTGCTGAAATTAGAAAAGCAAAGAAAATCTATTATGGAATTTTTTTTTATTGGCATCTGAAGGTAATCCTAGAGCATTATGGAAGGGAATTGATTCATTAAAGGGGAAGCAGGGTTCACCCTCTTTAACTGCATGTTTAACTGTTAAAGGGAAGGTCTTGACATCAGATAGTGACAAAGTTGAAATGTTTAATTCCTTTTTTGTCTCTGTTGGAAACACATTTGATGATGAATATCCTGGGCTGTCTTCCCCAATTTTGGATACCGATTTTAATTATAAGTTAAATAGGCCAGTGTTTTCATTTTTTCCAATAGTGACTGAGGATGTTGTAAAACAGTTACAAAGGTTAGACATAAAAAAAGGACCCAGATGCGATGAAATCTCCCAATTTTTTTTTAAATTGGCTTCTGAAATTTTGGCACCTCATTTAGCATAGATTTTTAATTTTTCATTAGATAGTCCAGAATTACCACTTAACTTAAAAACAGCATTTATTATTCCAGTATATAAAGGAGGGATTCCTCCAACCTGGGTTCTTACAGACCAAGTTCAATTCTCCCAGCATGTGCTAAACTTTTTGAGAAACTCATACATCAACAGTTGACACAGTATTTTACTAAATAGAATAACTTGGATATTCAGAAATGCACCAAAGGGAGGTGCAAGAGGGGTGCAGCACAATTACAGTGCGCCGTGGTGCATTGGACACGATATTCAAAGGTTACACATGACAGGATGTGCCTGCGCAACGTGGCTGAATATCACACGGATGCGCCATAGCACACCCATGGATGTGCCAAAGAGCATGTCATGAAGTGCCATAGTGCAACCAGGGATGCACAGGGGAGCAAGCCAAGCAGCACAATAGCAGCAGCCACTGATGTGCAAGGTGGAGGGGAGCATGTACCAGGACACACACGGAAAGGTAACAGGCACAGTAGGCAGCATGCCACAGGGGTTGGAGGTCCCAGAACCAGGGTGCAGAGAGCACCAGGTGAGAGGCAGGGTAGGTACACGTGGGCACACTGCCCAGTGAGTATGTGGTGGTGGTAGGCCCCTGACCACATGCACCACAGTGGGGCACGGTGGCAGGGCACCAACAATGGCTCCTGACACACAGTCACTGGCAGCCCCTACAGGGAGGCTGGGGACATGCCACCTGGACCACAGCCAGCAACACAAAGGCAAACAGCACACAAGGCACACACCACACTACCTGAAAAGACAGGCCACAGCTACACTACCCACAACAGGCCAGGAATAGGCCACAGGCCTTTGAGGGGTTGTACTGTAGAGCACCACCAGACCTGTCCAGGCAACAGAACTGAGCCTTCAGCAGCCCAAACACCTGCTTGATGATGTTCCGTGTACTGGTGTGTGCATCATTGTATTGCTCCTGTGCTGTGGTCGATGGATGCCGTTATAGGGTGAGCAACCAGGGCCGGAGTGGGTAGCCACTGTCACCTATGTGTAGAGATGTCTGGTTAGCATGGTGGACTAAGTCAATGCACCCTTCCACCATCCCTGCCACACCCCCTGGCACCCATGCCCTGGCAACCCCCACACCCTGCCCTGTATTCCTGGCATATTGTATCCACAGTATACTCACCGACTAGGTAGCCAGTGGGGATGTCCCCACTCTCGAACCTCTGGTACAGTGCTGACTGGTGCCAGATGAAGGCATCAGGTGCTCCTCCAGGGTGCGTGGCACAGACATTGATTATGCACCCCCTGGCATTGCACACCACCTGGCAGTTGACACTGGGGTAGCCCTTCCTGTTTATATAGGTTACATCCTCTGAGTCAGGTGGTGTGCAGATGCCAACATGGGTGTAGTTGATGGCCAGCCCCCTAGCACGCCAAGCAACCGTGCCACCCTGTGGAACTCCTGCATGTTTGCTGTATGCTCTGCCTGTGTGCTGGGGAAATGGACATACTCTGTAGCATGTGGCAGCAGTGTGCTGAGGAATTGTGTGAGGAGCCATGATGCCTGCTGACTGGGTTATGCCTGTGGTGTCCCCTGTTGGTCTCTGGAAGGTACCCATGGTGAGCAAGCACATGACAGCCATGACCTTCACCTCCACCGACAGGGCGTGGTTCTGTCTTGTGGGTGCCTGCATCTCCTCATTGCACAGCTCACAGAGCCACCTCAGAAAGTTCTTGGTTCAGGCAGTACTGACCCATGATCTCTGTATCACTATACTGTTCAAATGTGATGCAGGTACAGTACCACCTGTTCCTGGCGTACCACTGACAGGCCCTTCTATGTCTGCACTGGTCTGTGAGCTGCCTCCTCACACCCCTCATTACTGCCTCCATCTGGAATATGGCAATGGCCATGTCCTAGGTTGTATGTCCTCCCCCCCGTGCAGCTCTCTCCCCTGGCCCCCCCTGCTGGGGGTGGATGTCTATGCCTCTGCACTGGGTGCACCCCTGTTTGTGGCTGCCTGGCCTGCAGTCTGTGGCCTCCACCTCCCACCTCTCTGCGCCCCTGTGCAGACCCTCCTGTGCTGGGTGTCACTGGCACTCACTGCGTGTTGCCTTGCACCCTGTCTTACGTCCACCCACGCACTCACTCACTCACACACAAGCTCACAACCCCTGTTTCTGGCTGTTTCAGGCTCCCTGGTGAACACTCTGTGCCTCTCCCAGTCTGCCTGTCACTCTGTCATTCCCCTTCACTTGTCCAGGCTGCCCCCTTGCTCTTCCTCTTTCTGGCTCCCCTGTGGTGCAAACCTCCTTCCATGGCTTGATCCCTCTTTTTATGTGCTCAAGTCTGCTCCACGCAAGTCCAGTTTGCTCCATGCTTGCGCCATTCGCCTGCCGTCAAAGATCACACTGTGCCGCATATTCATGGCTATGCCCCCTACACTTGCGCATGCATTCATTACCATTTTACATTGGTGCATTGGAAACTGCCATTCATTTGCTGCCGTTGAATATCGCTCTTCAGCACATTGGCGCACTTGCGCCAGCACATCCCTGTTACGCATTGTGCAACTGCTCTGAATATCACAACCAATGTGATAACACACTGTCAATTAGGTTTCAGAAAAGGACATAACACAACTTATACAATTTTAAAGGTGGTTGATGATGTGCTGAATGCCTTCGACAGAAACCAGGAAATGCCAACTATATTCCTGGATCTGTCAAAGGCATTTGACACTGTTCATCATGTTTTATTATTGAATAGGTTGAAGAAGGTAGGATTGGGTATTTCAGCATTGAGCTGGATTCATGCTTACTTAATAGGGAGATTAAAATGTGTTAGAGTGGGAGGAGCTAGTTCAGCACCTATTATGTGTAATAGGGTACCCCAGGAATCAGTACTGAGCCCTCTTCTTTTTTTTTACTATATATACACAATTTAACAAATGTTTGTTCCTCCAACACATGTATCCAACTTTGTGCTGAAGTTACAATATTGTATACAAAAAATGAAAATATAAACATAGCAATATCAATCTTGCAACATGACTTTTTCAATGTACAGAAATAAGTAATGAAACTGAGACTTCTTTTGAATGAACACAAAACATAATGGATGATATTTAGGAAAAAAACACAAAACAGTTAACTGTAAAAGAAATAAGATTATTAACAGGGACTACCCTAGATTATGTGGAATCTTACAAATATCTAGGGGTGGTGTTAGATAAAAATTTAACATTTCAATGACATATAACATCAGTGCCATTTAAATTAAAGGGATTATTGAGTTTGTTTTACAGGAATAAATTCTTCTTTAACTTAAAAGTTAAGAAGTTGTTGGTTACATCTATGTTCCTGACAATATTAGATTATGAAGACGTAGTCTACAAAAATGCTAAAGAAACTTTATAAGGTTCTCTGCATGTATTGTTTAACAGTGCTTTAAGATTTATAACAAATGTCCCATATAAAACTCATTGTTGTGTTTTGTATCAGAAATCAGATATTTTCTCACTATTTGACAGGTGAGATATACATTGGAATTTATTAGTTTATAAGTTTGTGGTCCAGTCTTTATTAGATTTTCTTTTGAAGACAGTTAAAATTAGACAACAACCAAATGTACTGTTTAAGGTCTTCGGTTCGAACATGTTTGTATGTACCACGATGTAAAACCGGTTTTGGGAGCAAAACATTATCAAGCTTGGTTCCCGAAACATGGGAACGATTCTCTAAGCAGCTGAGTGTTACTGTATTATTATTTTTTGACCATTTTAGATCACTGTTGATCACTCTTTATGATAAACACTGTAACTGTTTTGGATGAATTTTGATTTTTTATCTACACTATCTTGACCAATTATTGTTGTTTTATATTTCTATATGTAATGTGTTTATGTTTGTAAAATTTGTGTTTTCTATGTTACATGTTGGATTCAATTGAAAAAAAGATAATTTTATCTCAATTTGATATCCAATAAAGTTGAAGTTGAAGATATAGCACCTTGATCTCCACCACCACCACCCTTGAGAGCTGTGTCCATTGTGCAATGGTGTTGTGGACCATGTTGCATACCTGTTCGATTGAGGTCCTGTTAAATCTGAAACATTTAATGCAGTGTGTGTCCTGCATCATCTCTACATCCAGCCATAGCCTGAAGACTGTTGCCCATGGGGTCCCATGCTACCTACACTCCTGTTCCACCTCAAGCAGGAGCACATTCAACAGGAAGCCTAGACACATCCTCTTCCACTGCTGTGGATTCCTGTCTACCTGTATGTGCCTAGCCTCCACCTTTCATGTGCAGGATCCTTTGTGTGTGCCTTTAAGAGGTTGTGTGGGTCCCAGTGTGTGCTGATGGTACCTGTTTGGGTGTCATGTGCACATGCTACATGTTGGGATGATGGCAATGGCTGCAGCTGTGGTGAACACCTACCTGTCTGCTCCACAAGTTGGGAGATGGGGAGTGTACCCCAGGAAGCTTTGGAGAGTGGCAGAGGGCACTTACATTGATAACCCTAATGGGGGGGGGTGCATCTGGTAGCTGGAGATCCCAATCTGGATATGTGCATGGCATGTAGGGTGAAGTGTGGGGCATTGTGGTAGATGTGATATCCATGGTGCTGATTGCTGTTTCTGCCTCTTCTTCTCACAGGACCACCTTGGACAGCCAGATGAACTGATGTTTACTGGAGAGGAACAGCCAGATGGTGCCACCTGTGTTGTGCAGATGCCTGGATGTAGGGGCCAATGGCTTCAGAGGACTCTAGCCAACCTATCCCTGAGGGTGGGTCCCAAGATATATGGTAATATATGATATAAGGCCCGTGATGGGGAAAAGTGGAGGGTGGTAGAGCTATCGAAGGTAGGTGTTGACTCCTGTGGCATACCTGTGCCATTTACGTCTGCTATTTGGGACCATCATTTTACTCCTGTTCATGTTCGGCCTCTCACCCTTCATTCAAGGAGCCCTTGGTTTGATGGCTCCTTGAAGGAGTTAAGGCGAGTTGGCCGAAGGTTGGAGAGAGTCTGGCGGAAGTCCGGCCATGATGCTGACAGGCTTAGGTTGATGGCACATTATGATGGCTATCAATCAGAAATCACCCATAAGAAGGCAGAATTCCTGCCAGGGAGATTTCTGCTGCACAGAATTGACCGGCTCAGCTTTTCCAGACTGTTGACAGATTGTGCAATCCAATCTGTCTCCAGCCCAGAGAAGCTTTTTCTCAGCTGATATGTGAGCAGTTAGTTTGTTTTTTTGCAGATAAGGTTGCAGGCATCAGGTCTGGCATTGGCATCGGTCCGACCTCTCCTATGAGAGATTGCAGTGGCCAACAGGAAGTGGCATGCACTCAGTCTGTCTGGTCAGATTTTCGCCGGCTGGTGTTCATTGACATTGTGAAGATCATCCAAACATTGCGACCAACCAGTTGTAGTTTGGATCCAGGTCCTACACCCCTTTTAGTAGGATGTGTAGAAGTTATCTGCCTGATCCTTGCTGACATTGTCTGGAAACCTTTGGGGGGGGGTCTTTCCTGACCCCCTCAAGGAGGCGGTCATTCGACCACTCCTTAAAATACCTCCTTGGATCCAGATTGTCTAGCCAACTACCGGCCTATCTCTAACCTGCCATTCATTGGTAAGGTTATTGAAAAGGTGGTTGTGCTACAATTGGATGATCATCTTGCAACTCACTATGTCTATAGTATTCTCCAGTCTGGTTATAGGAAGAAACATAGCACGGAGACTGCCCTTGTCCAGGTATTGAATGACCTCCTAATGGCTAGAGATCGAAAGGCATGTACCATTCTGGTCCTTCTCAATCTCTCTACTGCATTTGACACTGTAGACCATGGTGTGCTGTTGGAGCACCTGTAGTTCTTTTGTGGGCTGTCTGGTGCAGTCCTCAAATGGTTCCATTCTTATCTCACGGACAGGTTTCAGAGAGTTGCCAATGGAATTTATTACTCTGGAGCTCACACCCTGCCTTGTGGGGTACTGCAGTGTTCCATTCTAGCCCCCATGTTGTTTGCAGTGTATATGCTGCCATTGGGAGATATCATCAGGTGATACAGTCTGAGTTTTCACTGCTGTGCAGATGATACTCAGCTGTATTTGTCCTTTCTGCCAGGGCAAGATGATGCACTCTCCATGCTAAATAATTGCCTTTCTGAGATCAGACTTTGGATGAGCTCCAGCTGTCTGAGACTGAACCTGGATAAGACTGAGGTGCTGGTACTGGACCCAGGTCATCCTGGGGCAGGTTTGAGGGCTGGACAATCATCAAGCTTATTACTTGGTGATATGTCGCTCACTACCTCCGATCAGGTGTGTAACCTGGGCATTATTTTTGATGATGGTTTGACCCTAAAATCTCAGGTGTCAGCTGTTGTCAAATCCTCTTTTTACCATCTGAGGAATATTGCCTGGGTGAAACACCTGGTTCCTCCATGTGATCTTCCAACACTGGTCCATGCCTTTGTCACTACCCATCTTGATTACTGCAATTCCCTCTACCTAGGGCTACCTGGGATTGATATTCACCACCTGAAGCTGGTGCAGAACATGGCAGCCAGGCTTTTGACTGGGACTTTTAGAATCAGTTATATTACACCTGTGCTCCATGAACTGCACTGGCTGCCTGTTTGGTGGTGGATCACCTTTAAGGTTGGTTTACTAACCTTTAAAGCCCTACATGATCAGGGACCCGGTTACCTGAAAGATCTCCTGGTACCCTACTGCCCCCTCTGTCCTCTCCGTTCCAACAATGAGGGATTGCTGGAGATTCCAAGGGTTCAATTGAAGACATCAGGATCTCATGCCTTTGCTTTTTCAGTGCCAACCCTGTGGAATTCTCTATCTCTTTGGCTGAGAGAATGCCCAACTGTCGATAGATTTAAAATAGAGTTGAAGACATATTTGTTTAGTTTAGCTTTCTAGCTATGGATGATTTATTTTAATGTCTGTTATAGAATTTTATTTTTAAGTATACTGTTTTTATGTAGAGTGCCTTGGTTTTAAAAGGCGCTATAAAAATAAAGATGATTTGATCATGTATATCCTGCTACCTGTACTCTCTGTTTTCTAGTGATGTGCAATGTTGTAAAGCTTTGCTTCAAGGATTAATTCACAAATTCACCTCATTTCATGAATTAATCCTCCATGCGAAGTTGAAACTTCGTGGAAAAGTGATGACTTTATGAAATGCAAAGTCACAACTTCACACAGAGTTAGACACAGAGGCGAAGTCTCAGAAGCTCACAAAATTGCAACTTCACCAGCGAAGTTTGGTATAAAGATGATGTTTGCAAATATACTATGAAATTGGAGGTCACATGTTGCTGAACAGCCCATAGGTTGCGGTGGAGTCTGTCTCTCAGTGATGGGACGAGTGAGTAGAGACTAGATATCTGTGTACTTTCAGATCAAGAAAAACCTTTAAATTAATTGAATAAGCAAGCTTTTTGGATTCCAAATTGCTCCCAAATTGTAGTGGAGGGCATTGTGCTCCTAGATTTCTGCTTTTCTGTTCATTTTATCTGTGATACTTTACTTTAAAATATTGATTTCTGCTTTGGCAATCTTTGAAGAATTGGTGTGGGGGAACTAGCAAGGCAGACCAGAAAGATCTGGAGGTTTTTGTTTTCACTTTCTTATCTTTATTGAATTTTATAAAAATGACAGAACAATCAAAATCAACCAACAACCATCAGAATGAACAGACAATCAAAAACACAAAGTAAGGAATTAATAACAAACCCCATCCCCTCACCTCCCTTCTATCCAAACCTTTACAGTGGGGGATCAATATTACCAATTTTATATATGCACAGTGAGTTTAAATAATTGAGGTTAATGCTGAAAAATATAAAAAAAATGTTCTCATCAAATCCTTATGTAAAGGAAATAATATAATGGTCCAAAATTATGAGAGTTAGATAACAGATAAATAAAATAGGTTGTTTAAACAACAATATAATTTAAAGATTAAAAATAATAGTAGGAAATCCATGTTTCTTCCCCTTACATTAAATCAACTTGAAACTAATAGGAGTGCACTGCCAAGGAGCTTATAAGTTTGAAAGGAAGTAGTCATAGCCTGGGAATTAGCTCATTTAATTTGCCCGATGTATGAAAAAAAATGCTTGTGGTTATTATAAAAAGAGCCAGTCAATCTAATCTGTTGTAAATTAAGTCAGATATTAGCTAACCACTCTTTAAAAGAGGGAACATCCTTGTCCACCTGGTGCTTAAGAATTATATGTTTGGTTGATATATGTACCAGTTAGACACAGCATAGCTTTATCAGACATTGATGTAAAATCATCCCAGTTACCCAGGTTACAACTTTCTAAATTGAAAACGTATTGTGAAAAAAAAGTTTTCTAATAATTCTCTCTTTAATTACAGATCATAATTTTTGCACCAGTGGATTGGACCACAAAATATGAACTAAAGAGCCAGGGTCTCAGTTACATCTCAAGCATTTGTCTGAGTTTCTAAATCTGTATTTCTATAACTTTAAAAGAGACATATATGCATTATATAGAATTTTAAACTGAATTAGCCTTAAATTATCTATTGGGATACATTTGAATGAATTTTGCCACAATTTAGACCAATCTAGTGGATTATGTTTGGTTTCCTCCTGCCAGTAAGCTGTTTATATAAAATTTTCTGTGAATTTGAACATGAATAAAGCTGAATAAATGTTGGCAGTAGGGTTAACTTTATTAATAGTAAGTTTGAGCTTGTTAATAATGTCCTGGAAGTTCATCTACCAAGTGAAATGGACAAAGTGAGCTTTTAGAGCTATTTTAGTAAGTAATACATTGCAAATATACTTTTTACTCAACGTAAGAGCTGCCAGAATTGTATTAAGAGGAAGGAATTGTCCCTGACTTAAAAAAGAGGCCACAGTGGGATTGTGATCACCAGGCAACCATAAAGAAATAAAATAGATGGTTCCCATTAACTGTAAAATTGAGGTTATTAAGTACGGGTTGATTAATATCCTGATAATGTTTTATACCTGGGAATCTGCAAGTTTGATTATGAATTTTTAAAGAAGTGCCTTTTACTGAGTTTTTCAATTATTTAGGAATATTTTTCAGTTTAGAATAAAATATGGCTCAGGTATTACCTTATATTTCTTCATAAGTGAGAGTTCTTTTTCTAGCCAGGTGGAAATGTATAGGTTTAAGTAGGAGAGGTTCTGAATCCACTTGAGATATTTGTTCAAGTGGGATGCCATATAATACAAAGTGAAATTTAGACTTTAAATTCCCCCTTTTGATTTGTGATACATTAACTTATACAAGGAAAGTCTATGGATTTTTCCTTGCCAGAAAAACATGTTCACAAGAGAATGAATGTGGTTAAACCATTTTAAGGGTAAAATAATATTCAGCATATTAAGTGGATGAAATAATCTGAGGAGAGATAAATACCTAGATATTTTATGCTGGACAGAGTCCTGAAAGCCTGAGATTTATAGTATCATGTTTTAGAGGAAAGTTATTCAAAGGCATCAGTTTCATCTTATCTCTGTTCAATCTATAATTAGAGAATGAACTGAATTCTTGCATAGTTTGTAAGGCCTCTTCAATTGAACTAACTGGGTTAGAGATATGTAATAAGATATCATCAGCAAATGCTGATATTTCCAATTGTCTGTCCACTACAAATATGCTTTTAATTGATGGGTTATTATTTGAAAAGTATAATAAGGGTTCTAGGTAAAACATAAATAAAATTGGGGATAAGGGACAATGCTGTTGAGTGCTACAAAATAATCTAAAGGGAGAAGAAAGTGTTCTATTACGAAAAATGATTGCTGTGAGGTGTGAATATAGAACCTTAATCCAATCAATAAATAAAGTTAGAAAACACATTTTTTACAATGATACATAAAGAAAATTATGATCCACCTCATCAAAAGCTTTTCCATGTCCAGGGACACCAGAACAGCAGGGCACCTGGAGTTCCTGGGCGTGTAAAAAATATGTGAAAGCTTTCTCAGATAGTCAGAAGTTTGTCTACGAGAGATGAAAACTACTTGATCTGTACATTTTAAAGGGTGCTATATATTTTTAATTCCTTGAGCTAAAATGTATGTTAATATTTTCATATCACAATTTATAAAGGATATTGTTCGGTAACTACTTACTTTATTCTTCGGTTTATTAGGTTTGGGCAATAAAATTATAAGTGCTTTCAACAAAGATATCTTATTAATTTCCTTCAACAGAATGTATAAAAATAAACTTTTCAAAGCTGGGATTAAAGTTTCTTTAAATTATTTATAGAAATTTGCTGTAAGGTCATCTGGGCCTGGTGATTTGTTTAACATTAAATTATCTAGAGCATCAACTTATTTATTGTTCCTTACAGGAGTAATTGAATCCTCTGCCTGTGACTTATTCATTTTGGGGCAATTGAACTTGCTCGAGTAATTATTTAGTTCTTTTGGTGAAGGGGAGATGTTGAATAGGACCACCATATAGCTGTGCATACAAATTTAAAAATGCTGTTAAGATCCCTTCCTGATCAGTTATGACCTGATTATTTTTCTCTGAAATAATAGTTTCTGTATGTTTCAATAGTTCTAAATGTTTTAATTTGTTGGCTAAAATTGTACTTGGTTTTTCTCCTAGGTCAATATATTTAGCTTTTGTCTTCATAATTAGAAACTCTGCTTTTTCCCTAGTTAGTAGGAAAAGTTCACATTTAAGTTTTGTAAATCATGACTTTCCTTATTGGAAAGGCCATTTTGGTTGAAATTTTCCAATTGCTCTATTCTGGATGTTAGCAGTTCTATTTTTTTTCAAGTTTCTGACACTTTCATTTTGCAGAAAACCATATAATGTCCCCTCTGATGTAACATTCACATGTGGCCCATACCATATCAATTTTTTCCAGAGGATTTTAGGTTAATTTCCATGAAATGTTTAATAGAATTTTGAATAAAATTCATAGTGTAGTCTTGTCTTAGTAGGCTATTATTTAATCTCTGGATGAGATGTGTAATACAGGGAGAGGCTAATTTAAGATGGAGATGTATCAGAGAGTGATCTGAGAGTGTTTAAAACATAATTTGGGTGTCAAATATTAAAGGTAGTATAAATTTTGTTATCAAGAAATAATCTATCCTTGAAAAGGATGTGTAGACTGGAGAATAAAAGGAATATTTTCTCACATTTGGATATAGTGATCTCCATGGGGCCATAAGATCACATAAACTGAGTACGTCCTTTAGCACCTTATTATCTGCTTGAACCATATAATTAGAAATTGTGGGCTTGTCCAGGATAGGGTCAAGTGGTACATTCCAATCTCCACCTAAAACTATATTATAAGCTAGGAATGGGGAAAGATCTGTAATTAAATGCATACAAAGGATGCAGCAGTAGTATTTGGGCCATATGTCGAACCCAGTAAAATGTTTACTTGGTTAATTTTGCCCACTGCTAGAATATATCTCCCTTTGGGGTCTGGAAAAATTTTTATAGGTTTGGAAATCCAAAGTGTTATTTATCAAAATAGCAACCCTCCATTTGGTAGTATGACCCCACACTCAATGTACTGTTTTAAAATTTAATCTTTTAAGGAGATCAGATTCAGATGCTAGCATATGTGTTTCTTGTAAAAAACTATATTATAATCTAAAGAATTAATGTATTGTAAAATCGGCATCCTTTTAACTTTGGTGCGCACTCCCTTAACATGCATTGAAGCCAATTTAATAATCACATTACTCAGCCTGCATACATTTAAATTAAAGAATATTCCCTCAGTAAATTGTATATGTTTGATAACATCTCTATGTATAATCTGGATGGAAAAATCTCCTTACAACGCCCTCCCAACCTGAACAACAGTGCAAATAAATTGCATCCATTTAATATCACACAACCTACTTTATAAAGAAACTATATACAGTTCTTAAATCCCCCCCCATTCCCAAAGACTTTTATTTCCTGTTACTCTGGATCCAACTATACTTAAATAAAAACATAATTTCAAATCTGATTCAGTTCCTCTGTCTAAATATATAAACAGGGACTATTCTGCTTCCATAAGTTCCTATTGTATTCCAAAAAGTATGTGACTTTACAAGAAAAAAATGAATTTAAGAACCTTATGCCTACCAACATGCTTCAAGCCAAAACATAATGAAATAAGAAAAGTGGGATTTTTAGCACATGTAACTGTGTACACTTCATGTAAGAGTGTACTGTTAAATCAAAAATGGAGGTGGCTCCTGATTTTACTACGAAGAATGAAAATTCATCTTCAAATCTATGGAGCCATAAAGTGGGTGTTAAACCTCTTTATTGTTTAATATACCCCACACATTGTTAAATATATGACTGTTTTATAAAATAAGTCTAGAAAAGAAGGAGTCAAACCACCTAATGTCTATATAAAAAAAGGAGTTTCGAATTGACCTCTGTATAGTCCTCATTCCCTGCTTTGCTGGTCCCAATAAGGGCTACCAATAGACTGTTAACTTAAATCTATTTTCCTCCATGATACACAGTCAAAACTAAGATTTTGTGGGTATTCTCCCTTAAAACAGGTTGAGTCATATCAACCATGGTGTAGAAGTCTAGAGAGAAATATTATTAACTAATTAAACCTAACTAAAATATCAGCAGGTTAGTCAAAAAAGGAAAACAGATCCTTACATTCTGCACATCCAAATGACATCTATAATGTTTCCATCTTGTGGGTCTAAATTGTACAGCCTCAAATTCTGACATGTTAAAAATGTCCCACAAAGAAAAATTAAGACTAGGACTCTGGCAGACTTTATAAAAATACAGTTACAACAAAAGCAAAATGGATACTAAAAATTTTACCTTCGATGAAGGCCCATCTCCCAAACAGAGCTATCTCAATACATTAATTAACAAAGAAAACTTAATCTATCACTTTTCCTTTGGTTTATCCCATGTTCTTATATGAAGAAAATTCAGCATAACAAATGTACCCCCTACAGAAATAACCATGCAGCTAAAGAATGTTTTACCTGGAATCAGTAAAATATAGGCATTAGCGGTTTCTTTACAGAAGGGAAGAATGCTATACCCCCTTCTCCCAAACCTCTCGAACATGCAAGATAAAAAAAGTGATTGCACAGCAATAATAATAATTTTTTTATTAATATTAGATCATCAGTTTACAGACATTACCGCATGGACTTTCTAGATGAGGTTTGGAATAAGTGGAAAACAAACATGAGTATTCAATATTGTGTTATATCCCCAATGTTTGTAGATCCTAAAATCAAGGAGCCCCCATACCAAACCCTTAATCCATTACAAAAGACAATATCCTAATACACTTTTTATCTGATAATAAACAAGAAAAACCTGGCTATGAGTTTGCCAGATAAGGAGAGCTTTTACCAAATGTAAGCCATGGCTTTAGCACAATCACTAAGAATGCTGTAAAACATAAAATAATCCACTTGGTTTACAAGTCTGTATATTCAAGGATGGTAACACAATCGGATAGATAAACTTTCAACTGAGAAACATCTTAATTAGGAAAATATTTATCCAGTCACTTTCACTGTCAGCTCGATTTAAATAGATCTAGGAAGAAATGGGTTGACTGTTTTCTCGCTTGATCAAGGGACTCAAAAAAGAAGGGTTTATTTTCTTTGCTGATAGATAACTTGGCAGGATAGAGCATTTTAAACATTATTCCAGCAGCTATCAGCTTGCTCACAATTGGGGGAAAGAATCCCTTCTGCATTGTTGGACTGCTTGTGGGAGATTGTGAGAGATTCTGATCCTTTTCCCATCCCAGACCAATGAATCGGAGCCTTTAACTTTGTTGAGGACATGCATTCTATCTAGATAATTTTAAACTTTTATGATGAATGATCTGGGAGACTCTCCATATGATGGCATAGGGCGCAGTGCCGTATGAGCCCTTTCTACCACATAAATCGAGCCATTCAGGGAAATTCCAGCAATGTTTTCACATGAAACTTGCGCAAAATGGATAAAATCAGAACTTTCAGATGACTCTGGTAAGCAATAAATAACTACATTTTTTTCTGCATGATCTTCCTTCGAAGTCTTCCAATTTGGTTTCAAGTTTGGAGAGTTTTTGCTGGAGTATAGTGATCTCAGGTTCCAATCGGTCCTTCCAATCTTCAGTCAAGGAGATCCAACTCTTGGCATTGCCTATTCTCTTGGTGATACCTTCAATAGTGCCCCTGATAATTTTAGAATCCTTCACTAGGGCTGAAATGACTTCTTTAGGGAGAGTTAGTTCTGCCATAAATTTCTCATCTGATAGTGAGGTATTATCTGGAGAGACTGCTGTATTCTTGCCTTGGGATTGCTTAGAGCTGTTTGAGCCTCCTGATCTATCAGAAGTTGGAGTCGTCGTGTGCTTGATAGGAGCATTCTTTCATTTCTATGTCCATTTTCTAATATGCTAGTGCTCAAGCCGGTCACTAGACAAATCCACGATCTAAGAATGACTTTTAAAAATACAAGCTTTAAGTTATAGTAGCATTGAAAAGGTAAAAGTAGAGCTGGAAAACAGGAGAAACAAAAAGAAGCTGTTAGCTCGACTGAGTCAACACCGGAAATCCCAAGATCTGGAACTTTTTTTGGAAGCAGGAAATTTGTGTTAGATTTTTGTTTTCTCAGTCTTTCTTGTTATTTGTTTTTATCTGTACAGTAATTTCTCCTTTTTATTGTATTTTGTCTCTGTTTCTGTAGCAGGTTTAGTGATTTTCTAGTTATAGTTTCCTTAAAGTGACAGCATTCTATCACTGTGTGTCATAGCAAATTACTAATTACTAATAATCCCTGTGACCCCTGTCAATCGCTGTGCTGTTTAAAAATAAGTTTTGTCACTTGACACCTCATCATTGTAAACCCTGCGCTGTTTTAAAAAAAAAATTGTTATGCTGGCACTGTTGTTGCCCCTTTTGGTGTAATTCATGTGCTGTTTAAAAAAGTGCTCTGTCACTGTTATTACCCCATCACTGTAATCCCTGTGCTGTTAAAAAAAATAGTTCTGTCACTGTTGTTACTCCTGTCACTGTAATCACTGTGGTATTTAACAAAAAGTGATCTGTCACTGTTGCCCATCATTGTAATCCCTGTGCTGTTTAAAAATAAATTATTCTGTCACTGTTAGTTATATTATTTGTCCCTGTTACTTTAATTCATTTTAATGCCTGTTCTGTTTTAAAAAAAATCAAGTAACATAGCAGAGAAGAATGGCTGGGAGGAGAAGTTCAAGTAAAGGGGAAGGTGCTGAGGAGGCAGCAAAGAAGAGTTCCAAATCTGTGGGGCAAAATAGTGCTACAGTTAAAAAAAACAAACATTGTCTGCGGGTGTGGCTGCAGTGTGTTCTATGGGGTCCAGGTCTGGTAGTAGCAAAAGAGTAGTTCACAGTGGTGGCATTAGTGTAGCCAAATTTGTGAAAAAATGAGAGACAATGAGAAATGCTACACCCTTATGACGTACAGCCCTTCTCTCCCTCTCATGAATTTCTCTGCCGTCTTCTCTCCTCTGTTTATACTTTTGCCTCTCACAGACACAAAAAAAAAACTCTCAGTGTTCCTCCAGGGAAAATAACAGTCTGTCAAAAGACTTGTGGGAACATTCTTCCAGAAGATGAAATTTTTTCCCTTGACATGATGTATGAAGTTTTCCCAGCGAACAATATCAGAAGTACAGTACTCCAAAAGTACCCCAACAGGACATTTTTTTACATTATGAAAGGTCTTTGTTTAATGCAATGTTTTAGAAAAATTCTATGCAAGCTTCATGAAGTATTGTAAAAAATTAAATGCAAGCTTCATGAGGTATTGTGAATGGAAATAGTCACTTTTCAAAACTTAGCATACGAAAACAAATGCAACACAGCTCTATTTATACAGTAGGTACTCTGTTTTATTTAGAAGGTCTCAAACATCTTGTTCACTCAGTAAGCCAGCCTGTAAGGTTTTGCACAGTGAAAATTGAGTGCAGCATGGTTTCTGGGCATCTTTGCCTTTCAAACAACAAAATAAAACAAGCATTTGGCCGAACATGTTTACTTTCATGCAGTTACAAGTTAGAACAGCAGTATCTTGAGGCTGTGGTTAGACCTTTCTTCCCCTGTAGCCATTGTCTAGTGGACTTTGGGTTCTACCAGCATAAGGGCAATACAGCAGAAAAATGATGAACAGAATAAAGAACATCTTAATAAGGTCACTACTGGCCAGTATATTCAAAGCAGTTGTGCCAGCACAAGTGCAGACATGTGCCAAGGAGTGAAATTCAGCAGGAGTCACTACGCAGTGCAAATCCCATTGCGCCAATGTGCAACTATAATGAATGCAGGTGCAAGAGCAGGGTGTGTGTCCATGAAAATCTGGCTCCATGCGATATTCAACCATGGAACCATTGCACAAGTGCAGAGCAAATCTGGGATGTGCCGAGTAGATTTGAGCCTATAAATACAGGGTGCAAGCACGCAGACAGCACTTGCACCAGATGAGAGGGAGAGAGAGAGAGACAAAACATAGCAGAAAGGAAGGACAGACAGACAGAAAGACAGACCAAGAGAGTGAGAGACAGAGAGACTGATGCAGGCAACCACAGAGGGAAAGGGACGGAGGTGGCAGTGGAGAGGGAGTCAGGGGCTGAGAGAATGAGAGGTACAAGTAGGCATAGTGCCAAGCACTGCACCAGGGTAGCACACAACCCACAGCAACTGACCACCCAGGGGAAGACAGGACATTGGGGCCATGAATAGTGCACCCTTCCTGATGGAGGCCATAATGAGGGGTGTGAGGGAGCAGAAGGAACAGCGACATGACCAAGAAAGGGCCTGTCAGCGGTATGCCCGGAACAGGTGGTACCTTGCCTGCACCACCTTCGAGAACTACTCCAACATGGAGATTGTGGGATGGTACCACCTAAACAGGACCATTCTGAGGAAGCTCTGTGAGCTGTGCAGTGAGGAGATGCAGGCACCCACAAGACGGAGCCACGCAATGTCTGTGGAGACAAAAGTGACAGCTGCCATGTGCTTGCTCACCATGGGCACCTTCCAGAGACCAACAGGGGACACCACAGGCATAACCCAGTTGGCCATGTCATGCCTCTTCACACAGTTCCTCAACGCTCTGCTGCCACGTGCTTCAGAATACATCCATTTCCCCAGCACACAGGTGAAGCGTACAGCAACCATGCAGGACTTCCGCAGGGTAGAACATATACCTGGCATGCTTGGAGCAATTGACTGCATCCACATGGGCATCCACATGCCACCTGGCCCTAAGGATGTGGCCTATATCAATAGGAAGGGGTTCCCGAGTGTCAACTGCCAGGTGGTGTGTGATGTCAAGGGGTGCATCACCAGTGTCTGTGCCACACACCCTTGGAGTGCACATGATGCATTCATCTGGCACAGCTCTGTGCTGTGCCACAGGTTCAAGCTTGGTGACATCCCCACAGGCCAGCTAGTGGGTAAGTATGGGATGGGCAAGGGGTGACGGGTACAGCAGGCCATGGGATGGGGGAGGGCAGGGTGGATGGGCTGGCAAGGACACCAAGAACAGGCAAGGGGCCCAGCAAAGGATGTCACAGGGCTAACCATGTCATTATACACACAGGAGATGGTGCCTATCCACTGAGGCCCTGGCTGCTCACCCCCTATCGGCGCACATTGTCCCCAGCAGAGGAATGCTACAATGAGGCACACGCCATCAGCAAAACGTCATTGAGTATGTATTCAGCATGCTGAAGGCATGCTTCTGTTGTCTAAACAGGTCTGGCGGTGCCCTACAGTACAGCCCCTCAAAAGCCTGTGGCTTATTCCTGGTCTGCTGCATACTGCACAACATGGTCATTGACCATGGGATAGCTGTTGAGACTGACGAGGTTGACAGAAGTGGGGACAACTGAGACAATGGGCTAGAGGGTGGTGGACAGCACCCCACTGAGTGGAGGGATCCACGGCTACAACAGATGGCGTGGTAGCATCGTGACACCATCACACAGGAGCACTATGGTGCGTGCAGGTAGGTGGAGCCAAACCCATGCAAAGGCCACACACACAGGTACAGCACACAGGCTGGGGCATGAATGGCAATGGGCATGCACACACAGAGGTGTGGTGCAGGGGTAGGGGAGTCAGTGGCACACATCCACACACAACTGCACATAGCATCACACAGCAACACACACATGCACTGATGCACCCAGGCGCTGGCAAGTGGCGGGGATCTGATGCATTGCACTGGTGCACAGTGCAACCAGTACAGAACTGCTCTCATCATGTCCACGGCACATGGTCCAGTGGCTGGGCACACAGGCAAGGTGTGGCACAACATACAGGAACCACACCAGATGTATGCACACACACATACACCACCCATGCACATGCAGGGCAGTGGCTGCAGACTGTGGTCAGGGTAGCATGCACATCAGGGTGCTGCACAGAACCATGGCCACCACAGCAAAGGGGGTGGCCATGCCAGAGTTGCTCAACAGCCACAGGCTGCTCATTGGCCACTGGGGGTGTTTGAAACAGACCCTCATGGGTTGAACTGCGGGTCCATGACCGGGTCCGAGCAGGGGTGTATAGGTGCCCAAACAGGCCCACCAGAGGCATGCCTGGGATGCCAACAGCAGAGCCTGGCATCAACAGTGAGGGTTTCACACAACACCGGGATTGTGGAGTGGACAGTGCACTGTGTGGGGTCCATGGTGGCTGGCCAAACCCTGTGGCAGGCAGCAGTGAAAGGCCATCTGTGATTGCATAGGCAATGCGATCCTGGGATGCAGTCATGGCCTCATGCATGTGCTGTATTGCTGCCAGGCCTGGCACACCTCCACGCACAGTGCACACACCCCAGCAGCAAACAGCATCTGTTGCTCAATGGAGGCCCACAGCAAACGGGTGTGTTCTGCCAATGGGTCGGCGACCTGAGTTACCTGGGTGGGATGCCGACCCTCCTGCAGTGACCAACCACACTGCACACCCCCTCCACTCAGGTGGATGCTGAACAGATGGGTCCTCATGGGGTATGTCCCTAGCAGGTGACCCTGTGTCAGGCTGCCCTGTGGCTCCTGTAGCCTGCTGCCATTGCCCATCCAGCTGCTGAACACTGCCCAGAACCTGCACAGCCACACCACCACCACCACCACATGGCACAGCTGTGGCAGTGCATACAGCAGCACCTGCAGTGGCAGCAAGTAGCTGTTCCATCACTGTCAGACTGCTGGATGCGCTGCCCGTGTTGGTGTCTTGTATGGACGTCTCCCCCACAGCACCACCCATGTTGTCCAGGATTATGGTTAGGTCATCATCGATGTTGGACCCTGCCCCGGTCTGTGTCTCCACACAGAGGATGCCAAGACTGGCATCCTGTAGAAACATGTCCAGGGCCTCATCCGACCCCATGCCCAGGACATCCAGCTGGACAGTTGTGGTGTGCTGCAGCCTATCAGGCCCCTGGATGCCTGTGGGGGTGGATGACTGGTCCTCCGTGGGGTGTTCTGCCTCCACAGCTGCTGCTGGTGCCCCATCCTCTACACGCAGGTGTGCTGGTGTTGAAAGAAAAAACAGGTGTGTCAGTGATGCAATGCCCACGAGTGCCCGCCCCCCCAACACAGCCACTGCATGCTGTGCATGCCCAACATATGTTCCATGCAGTGATGGGTTGCCATCTATCTGGAATCAGCCACCTGGCACATCCTCCACGGTGCTGTGGTGCATGGTGGCTGCCACCAACACCTCCTACACTGTGAGCTGTGGCACATCAGCAGCCCCCCCTCTGGTGGTGTTCCAGGCCACACGGATGGCCGCTACCTTCTTCTTAATGCATCACTTATCCATGCACACTTTCTTGTGGCACTCCTGTACTGACCACTAGTGGCTGCCCTGCTGGTTCATGCATGCCACTACCTCCTCCCAGGCCCCACCTCTGGCCTGTGGTATGCCCGTAGCACCACTCCACAGCACCTCAAATAGGGCCTCTGCCTATGTGAAGTTGGGCCTGTGCTTGCGAACAGGCCCACACTCCTCACCCTCCTCATGTTTCGACATGTCACTACCTGTGGACATCTTCCGCACAGTGTGTCACTGTCAGCTGCACCCTATTCCACCCCCCCCCTGTGCTGGCTGGGCTCAGTGTGCTCCAGTAGGATGCACAACTTACCTCAAAAGGTTGTAATACTGGTCCATGGATTGTGCCAATCTGTGGTGCTTTTATGGCTCAATGCATGCAAATGATCTTTGGCACAACAGTAATAACATGCTAATTCTTCCAGTGTACCACTCAATGGCTGATGAGCTCATTTGCATGTGGTGGCTGAATATCATGTATTTGCTCCATGCACAGTGAGATTGCTCTGGAGCAAGTCACACCGCAATGCACAAACATGCACGGTGCACAGGACAACAGTGTGCATGCAACAGACAGTGTGCTGTCACCTACCGAGCACTGTGTGCCCACTGTGCAATAGGGATCGTGGGGCATGGTGCACCATGCCTGCTATTGCATGTGTGCACACTGTGCGGCGGATGACCCCTGACCCCTGCTGTGATCTCTGTCCCTGGGTGACCCCTGTACCCAAGACCCCGCGTATCTATGCCCATGCTGTGCATTTCCATGACTGTGTGATGGGTGGACACAGCGCATGTCCCCATGGCCTGTGCATCTGGTGCATGCAGTGGCCACGTATGCATCCTGACATCATTTTGCTCCACAGCTCACACTAGAGATGGTGCAGCAGAGAATGGGATGGATGGCCAACTGGACGCAGGTCAAGCTTGCCAGCCTCGTGGCCTGCATCCAGCCTCACGCACCTCAGCTTTTCGGGCAGGCACCACTGCAGCAGCCCTGGGTGGCTGTGTGGCAGGCAATTGCTGCCTCACTGGTCCAGCACACAGGGATGGCCAGAACTGGTGAGAAGTGTCACCACAGATACGGGGACCTGGTGCAGAGAGACCCAGAGTGCCTCAGGAGGCTGGAGGCATGCCTCAGGCATGGGGCTGGGCCATAGCCTGGTGAGTAGGCACATCATGCATGTGTGCCCTGGTGCTGTACTGTGGTGTTGGCTAGGCTGCCTGTCAAGTCCTGCAGGGTGGAGTACTACCATTGTGCACATTGCAGGGTGGCATTGCCTCCGCCACTTGCATTGCACTGCCACTCTGTGGAATGTGTCGGGCAGGGGCTCACCCTGTGCACAGGGGTGGGGGTGGTGGGAAGCTGCTGTGGTTGGTTACTGATGTGTACCTGTTTCTGTTCCATTCCCAGGACCTGAAGACAGATGACAGGTGGCGCTGGTAGGACGCCATGCCTCAGTGGTCCAGGGTGGAGGAGCGGCTCCGGAACAAGTGGGGCAACAGAGGGCAGGTAGGCACTGACATTGTTCTGTGCACTGTCATTGGGGGGTGGCGGGGGCATGGGCATGAGCATGGCCACCTGTGCCGTGTGCCATGGCAGCTGTCTGTGTTGAACTGTGCACTGTGCCTGCCACTGTGGCACATCCATTGGTCAGGTGTGGCTGCTGCTGGTAGTGTGAGTGTGCACACGGTTGCCACTGATGTTTCTGTGGTGCTGCTGGGGCACTGTGCCATATGACTGCCATAGTGCAGTCGGATAGCCACTGTGCATTGAGGACCAGTGCTGTGCACTGATGTGGTGTGCCACCTTGCCAGCGGGCGTTAGCCTACGCCCTTGCTGGTGGCCTATATGGGCCCTCTGGGGGTATGTGTTCCCCCTGACTAGTATGCACTGTGGTTGGGTCTGGCTCCTTGGGACATTGCACTGATCACCTGTCCTGTCCCTCATCCTAGGTGTCTGCCAACGGTGCAGAAGACCCCTCTACTGCCAGCTCCTGAGGCAGCTGCTATTAATAACATCTACAATGATGGAGGTGGTATTGCAGGTCCACAGACTGCTCCTGGTAGACAGGAGGTGCCAACGTCAACAGGGGAAGGCAGGTCATGGCCGCCGCTAGTCTAGTTTTGAGTTCCCCTGTTTTCCCAGCCATACCTCCCTCTCCAGTCCCTCATCCCACTGTTTTTTTTTCCCCAATTGCTTAACCAGGTGAGACACACTTAGCTGAAAGCTTGTTTACAGGTGCAACCTGGGAGCACGGGGAAGATAAGTGTCTTGCTCAGGGCCACACAGTGTGCAAGTGGAGGCTGTGGGATTCAAACCCAGGTCTCCAGATTTGCAGCTCAGAGCCTTAAACCACTGTGCTATACTGCCTCCAGTCCCAGTCCCTGTTCCTTGTCCCCTTCCCTTGCTATACCTACCCTTTTCCAGCCCCTGGTTCTTGTACGTAGTTTATGAGTAAATATATTTTTCTGACTTACCTGCCTGTGTCTGTGTCTGCTTTTCAGGAGGCATGAGGAGCCATGTTACAGTGGCCCAGTGCCTGTCCATGTGGTGTGCATGCGTTGGGGCATGTGTTGTGCTTCTGTGTGTTGCACCATAGTGGTGTCCCTTCCCTCGGTTGATGACTGTGCCTTGAGGCACCCTTGGGTGGCTGTCAGGGTTGTGTGGTGGGTGTGTCTGCTTGGCTGTGTGGTCCTGGGAGTGGCCTGCCCTTGTCTGGATGTGTGGGGGGGCATGGTCTGCTGCCTGTGGGGAACCCCCTTGGTGGCCCTCCATCCCCCATTGGTACCGCTGTTGCCTACTGTCTGTGCCACTATTGTGTTCTGGGGTGGGGGTCTGGGTGTCTGTGTGTGCCCTGCTGTGCCCAGCTGGTGGTGGCCTCCTTTGGCCTGTCACTCTGTTTTCCTGGCTTTGTCCCTGGGTCTCCTCTCTGTGCCATGCCCCCCCTCTGTTGCTCTGCTCCCACGGTTGCCCTGGGGCTTCTGTGTCTGTCCATGGTGCACCTGTGGTTGTGACATGTCACACCTGTGGTTGCGCCATGGAGCATCCATGGTTGTGCCGTGGTGCAAATGTGCCATATTTAGCCAGGTTTTGAGGACCCAGTATGGCCAGTGCAACCTCTGAATATGGCTCCTGTTGCACCACGGCACATCAGATTTGCCTGGTGCCAGACTTGTGCTGCCCATTGGCGCATTTCTGAATATCTGTCCCACTGTATTTGTTCACAGATTTTTTTTTTATTTTGACCCCAGATTTTCAATGTATTATTTTTGTGACCTCATGTTATGATAAAAAGTAGTGGAATTTTTTTTTAATCCATCTGAAAGGTGATTTCGTGGAGTACCTGAAAATACACATTTTGGATGAGATTTAAAAAATGGCACCTATCATGTCCATGTGGTGGAAGTAAAACAAGGTCTGTGCTGAAACTGTTTGGCTGAAATCTGCAAAAATAAAGTTATGAATAAATGCTGTAAAAATTCAGTATTTCTTCATAAAAAAAATGTAATTATTTTTTTCACATTTTCACCGCACATTTTCATCATAGTATTTTTATGACCCCACCTTACGATCAAGATAGCTGGACATTTTTTAAAACTGTCCAAAGTGATTTTGTGGAGTGATGCAATCACATCAAAGGAGGTTTCATGTTTAGTTTTTTTCTTCATTTTAATTTTGAACAGAACATAACACCATTTACATGGAGTACTATTTCAAAAATCCTTGTTTTGAGAAATGTAATATGCCACATGTGCCAGCCTAATTATATCACCCCCTACCCCCCCCCCAACGTAAAGTGACACACATTACCATCAGAAATGGTTTGGGAATAGCATCAAACACAAAGGAATCTGCTGAGCAATGTCAGTAGTGACAACTTTCTTACTAGTGATTATAGTGTTAAAGAGGGGAGAGTTCCAAAGGTAACAAAATGTTTATTTTCCAAAATGTTTCCAACATCAGCCTTCCTTTACTAGGGATGCTTTTGTGGGTTTTTTTGTTGCAACTGCTAGGGACACCTCAACACAGTTTCCACATAATCAAGGAGGCAGTATAGTGCAGTGGTTAAGGGCACTGAACTGCAAACCTAGAGACCTGGGTTTGACTCCCATCAGCCCCCGCTTGCATACTGTGTGACCCTGAGCAAGTCACTTAACTACCTTGTGCTCCCAGGTCACACCTGGAAACAAGTTGTGGCTTAGTGTGCCTTTCCTGGTTAAACAATTTCTCCTTTCCTTTGTAATCCAAACCCAGAAGCATTCAAAGAACAGAAATTTAAACAAGGAGAAAACTTTAATAATGTTACTTAGTGGTTCTGCATGCACGCAGTTACTAAGGGACAAGTGTAGTCAGAGAAAAGGGAAGACACTACCCTGGATGAAGCAGTGTAACATTGCCTTCACACCACAGGCTCCGCACCATGGACTAAGGCACACACCACTGACTACACTGTAGGAACTGGTCCCCCCCTCCCAGATTGCTCTGCCATTGGGGGCAAGCCAGGAAGGACCAAACAATAGAGGTAAGTCCTGGATAAGATGGGTGATGAGGTAAGGTGTGAAGGGGCTGGCTGGTGTGGACCGCCTGGGTGATGAGGACAGAAGTCCAACAATTTTTTAAAAATGGGTGCCACCTTTTTTTGTTTGATTTTTGCTCTAATGCCTTACCTACCCTTGTTCAAACCTTTTCTAACCAGTCCAGCAGATATCTTTCTTAAATAATAAATTATATTTAAATGTAATATAATAACTGGAGACCCCATAACACATTTATTAGCAGTGCGATCAAACACTGTAATAACTGTGTATGATATTATAACCAATTATTACGGCAATTGTAGTGTTTGCACTTCAATGCCAAGGTTTTGAAATCTGTCGTGGGGAACAACACTCTTGTGCCTAAAGTAACAAAAAGGAAAAAAAGTGACTTTTCACTTGCCTCACTGTCTAGCTGTTGGGCTTGGTATATTAAAATGCTGCTCCTGTTTTTATTTATTCACAGGCTGATCACACATCTATATGGAGAATAGCAAGACACTAGTTATGCAAGGTGAGACAAAATAAATATTTTTTTGTTTTTTTCCCTACACACCTCAGTGTGTGATGACTACAAAAACTTGCCAAGCATCACTCTTGAGGTTTACGGGTCATCACACACCTTGGTTGTATAAAATAACTGTTATAATGATAGCCCAGTGGTGCATTTGGCTGAGGCACTGAGTGCTACTTCACCCACTACACTTGAAATCCTGGTTCAGGAACTGGCCATGACCACTGAGGGTCAGCCAAGAGAAGGAGGACTGAGCATCCATAGACAGCTCTCCTCCTTCAGAGAAGGGAGACACAGCAAGCCACTGCTTGCCTGCCAACCAGCAGAGGCAGGTTGGCATAGTGTTAATGGATGCTTCCAAGAGGGCCTGGGGCAGGTGTTTGAGTATGTAAGGGGTCTTCACGACGTATGCCCATGCCATGGTACTCATCCCTGACCTCAGGGGGAGGGGTTTAAATAAATGAGGAAAAGCTCCCTGAATGGCAGGATAATGGCCTACGACCCCACAGGTTCCGCTGTACCACCTGTGGCATCCATTAAGGCAAGTCAGAAGGTGGGGTAAGTCCTAAGATGGGGAGAGATGAGACAAGGGTTGCCAATGGAAGAGGCGCTACTCAAGGAGAAATGGGGGCTAAACAAATCATAGAAAAAAACTTCATAGCACAGTCACCTATGCATTATTCTCTATTTCCTGCTTAACTTTCTCTTTCTATGCCAAAATTTCTGTTAACCAAATCTAATATTATTAGTAATACATATTTTTTTATTCAGTGTTGTCCTGCAGTGACATATAAACATTAACAATATAAAAAAACTGAACATCTGCATTGTCAGTGTCATTATCTTTTTTTCAGATTTTTCTCCCATTTCCTTGTTTAGTTTCCACATTTGACATAATCGTTAGCTTTTCATCCTTCTTACACTGGCTTCACCTTTTCTTCAGTCTTTCTAGCTTTCTGTCATTCTTTTTCTACACAACAGTTTTGTTCACTTGACTATGCTCTTGCTTTGTTTGTTTTTTGGTTTTTCACCCCCTTGCCTTCTGCACCCCCTCACCAAACATGAGTCAAGAAAGACACTTCTGAATGTGTACTACTGGACTCAAGCAGGTCACCCTGGCAAATCTTTTCTTAGGTCAATTTTCCTCCTACTGCTGGACTTTCTGCTACACTAATCTTTCTCACATTGGCGGCTGTTCTCTAAGATGCACACCGCGCAGAAAGATGGCGCAAGCATGGAACCGCACAACACACAGGGTGCAACATGGTACATGGCATGCACAAACGCCACACAGAATGGTGCAGTGGAGGTGCAGAAGAGCCACTGCACACCCAGTGCTATGCACAGGCAGAGGGCGTAGCCGTGGAGAACGGACCACGTCGACAGCCCACACACATGCACAAACGCCGATACAACAGGAAACGGCGTACAAAGGGGAGCACAGCCATACACCCCAATGGGAGAGACTTAACCAGGTGCACGAGTAGGCATTTGCCGGGAAGTACACAGCTGCCAATATAGTGTACTCCACCCCATGGCCTTTGAACGCAGCAGGACACACCAGGCACACAACGCACAGGCACACAAAAGAGGAATAGACATGGGTGCACAGGACAGGTATATTTACTGCCACAAACCAACACCATGAACAGAACACAGAGGCATAGTTCAAAACCAAGACAACAGCAGGCACACCCACTCACCCACCACAGCACTACCACACAGGATGCAACCCCCCCGCACATGAACATGACCAGGCCCGCCCAGTAGGACCTGAACAACATAAGGGAGGACTCCACAAACATGAAGGTGGCAACAGCCATGAAGTCCCTCCAGTACACAGGCAGCAGCCCCCCAGGAAAGCAGTAGCGCCATATCCTGAACAGTTCAGCAGTGGGAGACTATCAGCAATGGTCCCAACCAGCCATGTAGATGGTGCAGCCTAAACAAGGCAGGCTCCAGCTGGCCCAGCCTCCTCCTCCGAGTCCTCAGATGACCGCTCAGGTGTAGTGGCAGTGAAGTCCCGCACCTCCAGGAGCATCCTCCACAATGGGCCATGGTACCCCTGTATGGAGAAAGCACAGAGAAATGGACACATCAGCCCCACACATGCTGCCAGACCCAGCTCCACCCAGACACCCTCAATGGCGAACACCTTACCTCAGATGGCTCCCCAACATGACAGTACCATCCACAGTCATCCTTGTAATAGAGGTCCCTGATGCCAACCCTCAGGGAGAAGAAGTCCAGCAGTTGTTGGGGCCACTCCCACCACCTTGCCACAACCTATCTGGTGCCACTGTCCCCAAGGTCACGGAGCTCCACAACAAAGTGCTGCGGCCACCCAGTAACGGTCTGCAATGGAGAACAGGACAGCAACAAGGGCAGCAGTAACACACACACAGCTGGCCACACCATGGACTGGGTGCACAGGACTCCCTCACCTCCAGGGGCTGAGTTCCATCCCAGATCACACCTCTCTCGAGGCAGTCCTGGTAGCACTGTGAGGAGACACACCAGCGTGTCTATGGGTAGGCCTCGTACCTGTCCACATGCACACCATGCCCACTCGCACCTGCTGCTGCCGCCATGGCCATGTATGTACAGGCAACAGGGGCCATGCCCAAGTGCATGCCACATCCACAGGGTGTGGCATGCATGCGCACTGCGCCACTGCCAGGGTGCATGGATGTCAGGGGTATAAGGTGCGGAGCATAGAAGTGGTGCGGCATCCAGGGATGCCTGCCAACTGGGTACAGCTGTACACACCCATGGCCACCATGATGAGCCCTGCGTAGCTGCTCAATGTAGCACTACTGGATGCTGCTAATGCACAGAATGATACTGATGAGCATGGAATGGGCCCAGGGCATATCACCCTTGACTCAGGGCTGCAGATATCAGGGTGCAGCAGTGTATGGACAGATTCCAGGGTGATCCTAGTACAGTGGCATACCTGTGTGACATTGTTCTGCCAATGGTGTGGCCATGGATGTGCCACTCACATGCCATGTCCACAGAGACCAAGGTCCTTTGTGTCCTGTCCTACTACTCTACCGGTTCTTTCCAGCGGGTGTATAGGGATGTGACCAGTATCAGCCAGTCATCAGTGTCTAGGGCTGGACACCAGGTCACAGATGCACTACTGCGGTTGGTAGGTGACCGCATAAGGCTCCCTGCATCACTGCAGGAACAGCGTGCTGCCAAGGAAGCCTTCTTTACTCTGCATGGCATGTCCAACATGCTTGGTGTCGTGGATGGCATGCACGAGCTGGTGTTGACACTGGCCATGAATGAGGTGGCATAACACAATAGGAAGGGCTTCCACAGCCTCAGTGGCAAGGTGGTGTGTGATGCCCCGTGCTGCATCACGGACGTGTGTGCATGGTACCCCAGCTCATGCCATGACACCTATGTGTTCGGCAACTCCGGCATCGGTGCATGACTTGCGGCAGGAGCTGGTGGTTCCAGATGGCTGTTAGGTGAGTGCCTTTTATTCCACCTCATGAGTCCCAGGATTCCTTTAATAATTAAAGTAGGTTCTCCATTCCAATTTAAAGACAGTAAAATGTATTGGAAATGAGAGGAAATTGGAATGCCAAAGGTACAGTCAAAAGGAGCTCCCACTCAAACTCCATAAAGAACAAGCCAATAATAAGACTTATAACAGTGGTGATTTTATTGAATCCACTATCTTCGTGATAGCATATTTTCTATTTGCTCAAATCATTTTATAATGTATATTGTGACATTTCAGAACTGCAAATGTTCCTTCCTCAGACAAAGGAGCTTTCCATTATAATCACCACTTCAAGCAAAATAGTATTTTTTAAATCTGAAAGAAAAGGAAAAATAATTTTTATATACTTTGCGTTTCCCTCAAAATGCTTAAAAATAATATGTGTACTGCTTTATAAAGGAACCAAATGAACAGGGTTAACACACCTGTATCCAAAATATTCCATTTGAGTCCCGAACAAGTATAAGTAAATTTTCACATAACCAGTTCTCATTAATGGGACCAGAAAAATCGGGGGGTGGGGGTGAGGATGCTGCCCATCTATCAAAAGAGCCTGGTTAAAAGAAAAAAATGAATCGTTTTAGTGCCAAACCTTAGGCAATCAAAAATACTTTCAAACCAGCAAATTATTTTAGAATCAAATGAATCAGACCTGTATTACAAACAGGCACTATCAGCTGCAGATAGAAACTCACTTTAGAGTGTGTATCACCTAAAGAAAAGCAGAGCAAACTGCTGTGACAACACTTTCTCAGTGTTGTCACAGCAGTTCGCTCTGCTTCTCAGTGGATTGGTTGGTGTGTGTGCTGCTGGACCTTAATTTGGCATTTGACATTTCTGTCACTGGATTTTCTAGTAGCGTGGCAACCCAAATTTTAAATCATGAAGCAACGCTATCTGTAAAGGTAATTACCTACTAATTTTGGCTGTTTGGAAGCCCTTTCAAAAGCAATAGGTGAACTCTGCTGAAATAGATCATTTCTATGTCTTTTTCTTTAGGCGAGTGGGAGCTCCTTCTGACTGTGTTAGGTGAGTGCCCCATGTGGGACGGCAGTGCCATGCATGTGTGCAGATGTGTGTGTGTGTGTGTGTGAGTGTGTGTCTGTGTGTGTGTGTGTGTGCATGCCCGTGTGTTGCAGGTGGCATGGTGGTATGTGTCCCCAAGGCTGTACCAGCTGCACTAATGCCTCTGCATCCCCCCCAGAGGTGACAGTGGATACCCTTGCGGCATTTACCTGATGACACTGTACCTCATGCCACAGGACAGTGCAGAGGTGGCCTACAATGAGGTGCATCGATGGACACGTGGGTGTGTGGAGTGCACCACTGGTATCCTGAAGATGAGGTTCCAGTGCTTGGACCACATGGGGAGGGGGGCACGATGATGCATGAACCTGGGTTCGCTTGCAGAGTGTTCACCCTGAGTGCGATACTGCATAACATCTGTGTCCACTGTGGGTTGCTGTGCCCTCCCTCTTCCCCATGCAACATGTGGCCCCCTGACATGCCACCGGGACTGGATGGGTACCGGGACACGCCGACCGGCTGTGCAGTCTGCCACACTGTGGCACATGGTGCCTTCAGTTGAGTGTCCCGTGGACCATAGGCTCAGTGATGATCCCATGTTCAGACTGCCCCAGGCCATGTCTGTGGCTATTGCCCATGTCATCCAGCACAGACAAAGCAGTGGCACAGCATATGAACTGTGCAGCATAGTGGGAGTACCCCAGGACATGCCATGTCCACCACTCTGTCCCCCTTGGTGTGTGCACTGTGTGTGCTGCCTGCATGCTGGCACCCGACACCTCCCCAGTGGTGTAGCATGTCCTGGCCACCATCACTGGCCCCAGGTCATGCCCCTCCCATGTGCCCATGGTCCATGGCATGACACAATGGTATCAGACGCTGCCCCCCTACTGGCCACATGTCCCCTGAACAGTGTACCCAGTGCCTGGCTTGTCACCCAGGGAATATCCCACCTGTGTAGGGCTCGGTTGTATGGTCGAGGGGTTTCCAGTGCCATTGGGGTCAGGGTCCTGCAGGTCCACTGAAGGTGGGCTGCTGGGAGGGGCAGCTGCAGCAGCACCCCCGTAGTGTGCCGGTGGACTGAGAAGCAGTGGGTCGGTGGGTCCTGTGCATGGCGGTGGTGCAGATTCCAGTGTGTCCTGGCTCACATCTCCGCATGTCTGTGTGGCCCTCAGGTATGGGCCTGCGCAGGGGCATATGTGTGTGTGTACTGGGTGTCTTGTGCTCCCTGGCCACTACCATTTCCAGCATGTTCCAGATGTGGGTCAAGCACTGTGCCATACCCTCCACCACACGGGTGAGTGTGCTGATGGTCTCTGTCTGTTCCCTCTGTGCCATTAGCCTGTCCTCCTCCAGCTGCCGTCGCTTTGTGTAGTGCATGGTCAGCACCCCTGCACCCTTGGGATGCATGACATGCCATTGTATGATCCGGCACTGTGTGCTGCCCTGTCCTGTGGTGGTGTGCTTTGTCCCACTGGCATCGCTTGCTGGTGGGCCTGTGGATGGGCATGGTGTCAGTGAGGGTGCCTCTCTGCATGTGTGCATGGGTGTGCCTCAGGGATGGTTGGGGATACAGGGGTCATAATGTGTCCCAAACTCTCCAGGGATGTTGCCCCTATGCCACTGGTCTGTTACATTGGTGTGCTGTCCTCCGGCTCAGCATCTGGTGTTGGCGGTGGGTCATCCATCATGGTAGCATTGGCTGGGATTTCCAAGTTAGTGTCCACCCCGTCACTGGCTCCACCTCCTCTGGTGCGTTCTGCTGCAAGGAACCCTGTGGGGGGGGCAGGGGTGACAGTGTCAGTCTGGTGTGCCTAGCATGCATACCTGCTAGCGGGCATGCAGTGGCATACATACCATCCATCTCTGGTGTTCTCCCTGCAATGCCTGTGCTGCTGCTGGATGCTGCTCCAGTCCTGTGTGGGTGCCCTGTGTGGGTGAGATGTAGCACGGTCAGTGGGCTGTGCTATCCAGTGCAACCCTCCCCCTCAGTGGCTCTCCCAAGCCTAGCTGCTGATGTATCGCATCCATCTGGTAGGCCCTGCCAGGTGACCTTGGCAACAGTCTGTGCCACAATCCTCTCCAGGAGTGACAGCCTTGTTCCAGGTGACAGAGGTCCACCCCCTGTTCCCCTTGCGTGCCCTGTGTGCTGCTGTCAGCTTCCATTTCACAGTGGACTGGAGGTCCCTCCACTTGTGTTTTATGGTGGAGAGGGTCCGTACCTCAGGTCCGGCAGCATTGACAGCTGCCTGGATCTCCAGCCAGAGCTGCTGCTTGATCTTGGTGGGTGTCGCCAGTGACTGGTCAATGTACAGAACTTCATAGTTGGCCTGCATGTCCGTTAACAGGGCTGTCACCTAAGTGGTGGTGAAATTGTTGGACCTGACCATCTTCCCGGCGGTGCTCGTGCTCCTGCCGCTTGGTCCGGGCCCATCTTCAGTTGCAGGTCTCCCCCTGGGATGCCAGCGTTGTTCATTGGCATTGCCATTGCTCTCTAACTTCCACATTCGTGCATGCATGCTGCCTCAGTGCATGCCCTTATTTGGTGGGTCATGGGGCATGTCCCTGGGCCATGCAGACCTCTGCCCCACCCCTGCATGCTGCTCTGTATTTTCTTGTGTGCTGCACCTGGTGCCACCCTGGTGCATGGCATTGTTGCTGAATGCTGTGTACTGTGCGCACCTTGTGTGCCGTGCCCGTATGCACTGCTCTTGCACAGTGCTGGAATGCCGTGGAGAATAGCCACCTATCTACATAAGGGATAGCCCCAATTTGACTTTACAAATGACCTAACAACAGCTAAGCTTCCTCTCACCCCAGACCCAATGGTAGCAAGGTTCTATGATCCTCCAGCAGGTGGTGGGTTCACTGTGGACTACTATGCTTTTAGTCAAGTGTTCTCTTGATTTGTTTCTCCTGCATCTGCATCCCACCCACCACCACCCTTTCTTTTCTTTTTTTTTATTTCAGTTTATACTCCCTCTGCCTTCAGTACCTCCCTTCCACCTCAACCCCAGCTCTGTCATTCACCATCTCTGAGGCACTCCACTGCTTATTACTCTAGCCCCCCTCCCTCTAAGTCTAGGGGTATCATGGATGGTGTGGGGAGGGTGCAGCAAACAGACCACATATCCTCCAAAGTCTTTTATCAGCAACATAGACATAGAATAAGTAAGATGGCCTACCTTGTGACGTCTTCAATAATATGGTAGAAGCTCACCTTGCTCCCAGCCAGCGCTGTGACTTAAGACCAGCAGTGATGGAAAATCGAGGAGCTAACCACTTTGGAATACCTCCCTGCTATGGCCCTTTATGACGGATAGATTGGTCTCTCTCAAGAATCTATCACCACAGTTGAAGCAGATTAAAACAGAATTCATTAGAAGACATCATTACTTTGTGTTTTCCTGAACTAATACAAAATTATAGGCACCGCAAATTTCCTGAACCATGAACTTTATTCTGGCCCAAAAATGATTAGTGCGAGAAGCATAAGCAAATTTAAACTGGAGCAGCTCCATGGGGCTGAGAGGTAGGCAGAGAAATTAAATTGCAAGTTCAGGTACAGCACTTTCTCTCCTATTTCATTATTATGGCTCTGATTTCTCATACAGCGTGCAGTAGAAATGGTTCTTATAAATCTAAGGGAATTAGACCTGCATGATTCATTCACATTCTGAAGCTTCTTCCACAGAAACCCACATTTTCCTTCCATCCCAAATGCTTTGTTTCCAGTTACACTCTCTTTCCTCTCCTATGGGTGGAATAATTTACTCCTACCTGTGCCAGCTAAGCCATTTAGGCCTCAGGGCAGTCAGCAACCTAAGCTAAAGAGACCCTACACCTACATAGTTCCTGAGCCAAAAATGAGCACTTGGAAGTGACACTCTCTCTGCTACCCCAGCATAAAGTTGCAACAAAATGTGGCACCTTCCCTTATCTAAAGTTAATGCTTCCCTTAAGAAACCCAGGACCTTAATGGGTCTGATGGACTTACCCCAGACATGGGCATGGTAGGTTCCAGGGCCTGCCACAGACATGGGCTCAGCAGGCCCCAAAGTGAATCCCAGACCAGGGCCTCCCAACCACAAAACCATTACCCATAGATAGTGTGCCACCTGGGTATGGCATCCCAGAACTGCCACCTCCAGGAACCCTGTATCAGTGCTGCCACCACTGATACAGTCCCACTATCTGAGCACCCCATACCTTAAACTCGAGCTCTGAGGTCCCTCTTTTTCCTTGAACTGCAGGACTCAATGACCAGGGTTACCCCTTCTCCACCTCTTGTACTGCAGCAGATATCCATAACAGACAGAGCCATTCCCACCAGAACCCTCATGACCACTGCTACATTTTCTTGCCCTCCCAAAGAGAGTACCACCCTCCCGGTGATCTGATGCTGCTGCATGCCAACCTGACTAGGCCAAGGTGGGGACCCCCCTCGAACCACTGTCCCTGCACCCTCCGCTGACTCCTGCTCTCTCTCTCCCTTCCTGGGCAAAAATTAGCACTTTTATATCTTCCTTGAGGCTGCCCCCTGGTGGCAGCAATAACCACTCAAGACCGAGGGACCTCCCACATTAAAGAAGCTAACCAGGGAAGGGGAGGCTGGGTATACCAAAAACTGGCTAGTAAGCCCACCCGGGAGGGGGGCTTGCATTACTTCACTGGGTAAGTGGGTCCCAGTAGCTGCTGCAGAGGTTGTGAAGTTGGTGGTACCATCCTGCCACTGTATGATTTTTTCCTCCATTTTTGTTCCTCTTCTCTTGCTTGAGCTGGCACACGTGTGGTAACATGAATGCACATGTGAAGACACTGTACACCTCAGCATCTGCATCCTGACTGACAAACATGTGTGGCTGCATGCTATTGCCATCTAGCCTCTGCTGGGTGGCAGCCAAGCTGCAGCACACAGGGTTTCCAGAAAGAAGGAGAGGAGTCTCTAGATGCTCAATTGTCCTTCACCTGGACAACCCCTGAGTGATCCTGTTCCATTTTAAAACCCAGGTCGCCGGTGTGGTGGGAGGGGTGGCGCTACAGTGTCTCGGCCATCCATACCACTGGGCCAGCCTCCCACCTCCCTTTTACTGGTGGTTAGCTTCCCTTCATAGAAATCACTGTTACAGAAGAGAACACATAAACCACCACCTCCCCCCGGATCTGAGCATGGTGCCATCCCGTCATGATCAAGATCCTACCAGCTCAGTGTAGAAAACCAGGGACCAAGGCAGGTGTCAGCATGGCTCAGTTGGTAGCACGTCTACCTCTGAACCAGGAGGTCATGTATTCTAGTCCCATACAAGGAGTGGGCTCATACTATAAATGCTGGCACCTGAGTGGAGTACTAAGGGAATGCTGTACTGGTGGTGCATGTCATCCTTTGGGTTAGGTTGTTGAGATGGATAGTAAAGATCCTATGACACTTCTCAAAAAAGTGTAGGGGAATTTTCCCAGGACAAATCCCCCCCTTTCTTTAAAACACAAATATCCCCAACATCTTAATCTTGTGCTGTTTCAGTTGGTGTGCATCTTTATCCCCCCTGGGACGAGGCTGAAAATATGCAATACAGTCTAGCCCTCCTTTCCCAGTAAACAACAATGAATGAATACATAAATGGATGAATGAATGAATGAATGAATGAAATGAGACATGATCCTGGCTATCTCGCATGGCAGTGCAGCATCACTTGTGACCAGAGTGCAGAAATATAATTTTCTAAAACACAAAAATTGCAAGATTATCTAAATATCTCATATGGGCCTGAATGCCCAGTATTTAAGGAGATTCCTAATTGTTTGCCGTCCAGACAAAGGTCACGGAGACCATCATCTACTCTGTCCTGCAATTGGGCAGGAATGGGGACCAGGACCCTACACCTCTGAACACCCAGGTACAAGTGCAAAAATGTTTTGGAGATTAACCCCAGCCATCCAGTTATACATACCACAGCCCCACACACTCACTGAACAAAAAGCCACAATATCCACGAAGGCTTCCCCACACAGTCTATAGTAGTGGCTTGAACTCCACACCAGAGCTAGTGGCTGGGCCATGGCCAACATTGAGAAGCTGGATACATTGCAAATAAAGCTAGCACCAGCCTGCACCCACAGTTTTAGCAGCTTTCAGAGAAAGAAAAACTTGCACAGCAAAAGTGGTTTACCTGTTAACGTGCTGGTTCCTTCATTTGAAGTGCAACATGCATCAAGGTGGCTACAGTAATAATGCTACAAGTTTAAAAAGGCACAGTCTCTACATTCATGTCAGTTCATATCAGCATTGCAGAGTAGACACTCAAGCATCTCCATTCCTGTCTAGCTGTGTACTGCTAGCATAATACATTTCATGCATGTGCATTTTGTCAAAATCTGCTGGGAAACCAACCTGAAGTCCCATTTTATCTCAATTAATTAAAGGAACACACATCACAGGAGTGTGAATAGTGTCCAAGTAAAGCGCAAATAGAAACGATTTAAAAACACATAATATACTGTACAACAACATTCAATAAGAACACATTAAAAAAACTTCATGTTGTAGGAAGCTCTGATTATGACCCACGGGTGAGGTTGGGTAGGTCTAAGGAAAAGGCAAAGACACAAACAACCAACCCAATCTCTCCATGCTGCTGGTCTCTTTCTTTAACAGCTGTCCCAGAGCAGTCAGATTGAGTCAGTCACAGCTGGGGGAAACAAACTGCTTTAAAATGAGCCAAAACATAGAAAGGGGATGGGTAAGGGAATAAAGGAAGGCCACAGAACAGATCAAAATACATTAACAAGAAATTCAACCAGAAGCGGCAACAGGAAAAGTGGGATTGAGTGATCAGTGGAATGGCGAAAAGCCAGGGCCAAACCAATAGTGCATTTAGACTCAGTGCCAGGCTGCTAGGTGGGAGGGGAGCCAATGGGGGCCTTTTCACTTCCATATGACTGTGCTTTTGGCTCTGCTCTCTGTAAGTCAAAAACCACCCGATGAGGCACTGTTGCCTCAAACTCATCTCATCTTCTCCCCTTCACCTGTCACCCATTTCTGAAGGAGGTGATGACCCCTCCCTCCCCCACAATACTATAGTCCTAGATGCCATGTATAATATTACAGAGCTGATTGGGCAGGTGTGGTTTGTTTATTTTCTTCTCAAGTTTTCACTTGAGTTCCAAGGGGTACCTGACCTGAGTAACACAGTTACTTGGTGCTGCTTGCTACATTCATAAATGGACCAATGTATTTCAAGCAGGACTAAAAAAAGGTGATCTGGTGAGATACAGGATTAATTTAGGAGAGGATACAATGTTTGGCAGTGAGTGAGTTTGTGTTTGAAGTCCTTTAGTTACTCATACAACAATATACACAGGGTATTGCAGTGTGATTGTAATTGCAGTGTAATTGACTCTCACTGATTTTCCCTGTCCCATCTCAAGAAAAAGAGGTAAACACTATAAAGTTCACCACCAACATCTACTTTTGGCAGTCCAGCACACTTCAATGTAGTTAATATTGATTTTTATGTTGATTCTGCTCATGCTCAAGAAACATGTTGCGGCAGCTTGCTGCAGAAGCAGGTTGTGGAGATGTGGCACTGTTGTGGCCAATGTCCCCCACTGCCTTTTGAGGCTTGGCCCGCTTTCCCAAGTGGAGTAGCACACTGCTGCTGACACTAGTTCAGCCAGTGTGCCACCACCTTGAAATGTTTTAGCTGCTGCAATCAGGGGCAGCCTTGTCATTGCAGCGTCAGCATTCAGCTGCAATGAGGGAGTGACCCATCATTGCAGGCAGTACCTTGTATGCCCTGACCCACTTTGCCGATGGGGAACCCAGTCCCCGTCGGCATAATGTCCACACCCCCAAGTTTCTGCTAGACCTACAAGCCAACCCCTTGGCATCATGCCCCTTTATTTTGATGACGGGTGCCCAACTCTACTGGCTTCAGTCCCCCTTCCCCACTGAAGTTGCCAACAAAGGAGCCAACTCCCCCTCAGCATAATGTCTCCTCCACAATGTTTTGTCTGCCAAGGGAGGTGCCCAATCCCCTTTGGCTCTGCTCCCTCGGTATCTGCCAATGGGGGTGCCCAATCCCTCACTGGCTAAAGCCCCTCCAAATAACTCAGGTGGCACAAATGTCCCTGAAAAAAAAAACAGTCCTGCAATATTTTTTTTAACGCTGTAAACAAGAAAACAGGTCCCTTGTTGAGTCCGTGGCCCTGCCCCCAACCAGTACCCATCCTCTGCGCACCCTACCTCCCCACACCCCCCTCATCCCATACTTACCTCCAGAGCCTGGCGCAACGATCTTCGGTGGACCGGGAACATGTCTGCACTCTTCAAACCCGACCGCGAACTGAAGAAATGCTGGTAAGCTGTATAATGGCATAAATAGTGTTTTTTCAACTTTGGTGCATATCTCAGGCATTTCAGGGAATTTTGCCACAAAATTTTCAACATTGGGTTATTGGGACCCCTCCTCATGAATTCAACCATTGTCATGGTGTTATTCCATCCCAAAAGGTGATTTTGCGGTCACTGTGTGGTATCACCTTTCAGGACTGATTAACAAAATGACAGTGCCAGTGTTCATGAGATGGGCTCTCAAAAAGCCTATATTGCAAATTTGGTGGAAAAAATAAAAAAAATTACTGTTTTATGAGCATGCATTGTGTAGTTGCTACGCATGCTCTTAACCTCGCGAATTTGCAATATTTTCACTCCAGATTTTCAACATTGGCATTTTTCCACACCTCCTTATGAACAGTACAGCTGTCATTTTTCAAATCCTGGCCAAAATATGTTTTTGCACTTCTGGCATAGAATAGCTCGGTCGCTATGGGAAATCAGTGTTTGGGACACATTAAGAAAATCACAGTGACACTGTTCATGAGCAGAGGTCCTAAAATGCCTATGTTGAAAATGTTGTAATGAAAGTCCATAAAATGACTTTGTTATGAGCGGGCATTGTGCAGCTTCCACGCACCCTTGTCACTTTGCAAATTGGTAATATTTTCACTCCAGATTTTCAACACTGTCATTTTTTCACACCTCCTTATGAACAGTATAGTTGTCATTTTTCACATCCTGGCCAAAATGTATTTTCGCGCTTCTGGCGCAGAATTGTGCAGTCGCTTTGGGATATCAGTGTTTGGGACAAATTAAGATTGAGCAAGTGAGAGAGGGGGAGTGGCTGAGCTCAACTGAGCTCTGTCAGGACTGCTGCAGATTTCTTTGTAGGCAGAAAAAGGCACCAACGCAGGCAGGAGCCCAGTACAAAAGGGCAGCCTGCAGTGCCGGGAGAAACAGAATGAGTGAGTGAGGGAGGGGGAGTGAGCAAGCTCAACGGAGCTCTGTCAGGACTACTGCAGATTTCTTTGTGGGCAGAAAAAGATGTCAATGCAGGCAGGGGCCCAGTACAAAAGGACAGCCTGCAGTGGCAGGAGTAACAGAACAAGCGTAGCCCGGGGAGAAAATATGTACAAAAATAAAAGGCAGGATTAGAGGGGTATATCTCTACTAAGGTAGATTTAAACTAGTGGGGGGGGGGCACAGGACTGAGGTTGGTAGAAATGTCCAGTTAGGGGAGCCTAATGATCCATCGCCCTAGATATAGGTAAAGGTGGATGCATAGTAACCCTGGAAGGGGGTGGACAGAGTTGTCTGAGTGTAATACAGAAGGCACCACCACCTGGTAAGAATAAATAGTGTAGTTTGTAATAAGTAATGTAGTGTAATTTGTAGTGTCAGTGGCTCAGTAGGTAGCACACTCGCCTCTGAGGCCAGAAGATCAGAGGGCTGTGGGTTCAGTTCCCACATCTCGCACTTGGGTTAATATCCCAATACTGACACTATAGTGCAGCATGAGAGGGGTGCTGTATTTCTGAGGTGCTGTCTTTTGGATGAGATGTTAAACTGAGCTCCCATCAGCTTGGATTGGTGGTAGTTCAGGTGGATCAAAAAGAGTAGGGGAGTTTTTTATTGAAAAAAGCAACACATTATACAAAAAGAAAATGAACGAGAAAAGAACAAAAACATTCTGTGGGACATATAACAATACATCGGTTAATCATGTCAAGAGATTTTTTTTTCCTTTTTTTTTTTCCAAAAAGGAGATCTTCATAAAACAGGAAAATACTCTGTTTTCAAATGACATATAAAAATACTTAAGAATACTTCTTGTGTATATTTTGAGATTATAAACTATCTACCATTGTTTCATGCTTATTTTTTAAAAAACTTATTTACTTATATTTAATGAAAACATGCAACCCTCTCCACCATTTAAATACTTTCATCGAAGTGCAAAATCCTTTATCCTTCATATAAACTGATTTCATTGCTTCCATCAATAATATGTAATCATAAGTATCATATGACAAAAAAATTTTTTTGCAACACCCACTGGCATCTAGCCTGTCATGGATAAAACTTTAAACACCAAAAAAATCTATTAATGTACCCCAATCATAAGAGGAAATAAAGTGGGGGAAAAAACCCAAAATCAAGGTCTGATAATCTAGTTTTTATAATCACTGAAACCGTAGTTTAGTACTCAAAAAATGCCATAACCCCTCTGCATAGGCACATTTAAATAGAAAATGGTCCATAGTCTCTTCTATAGCATAACACTGAGAATAAGGACAATACCTCTCACTCATCATCTTATGGTTAGCATTCTCTTTAATGTTCAGTCTCCCATAAATTGAGAGCCATAACACCTCCCACATTTGGGAAGGAATTCTAGGATAATTTAGCTGTTTAATAGCATGTTTTTTAAATGGAGGGGGACAATTAACAAATTCAGGTTCATGTGGATACATTTTCCAGAGAATAGAACTATATAGCTTAGCACCTATATTTTAACTCACACACTGGTGAGAAATAGACCATTTGAACAATTTCTGAGCACAAGGTTTAAAGAATAATGGAACATAAACACCTTTGGGATCCTGGGGGAAGGTTTTCCAATATCTCAAAGAAAATTGTTAAACTATTCACTACCCACAATTGTTGTAAAGCCTCTGGGCAAAGAGGATCAAAGTTAAAATTACGGGAAAAAAATAAAGCATAGAATAAAATTAAAGGATCCACCATACCAAAACCTCCTTTTGAAATAGGTAGATAAGTATAACATCGCTTAATAGGGTTAAGCCTGCTTCTCCACAACATGGAGAAGAAACAAGCATATAAACATGTTTCTAAGGCTAAAGGAGGGGGATGTAATATAGCAACATATAATAACCCAGGTATAATGAATTTTTTAATTACAAAAATTCTCTTTTTCATTGACAGCCTCCACTCTTTCCACCTCTGAACCTTTGTTTCCGCCTTATGTAAGGCTACTTCCCAGTTTTCTGAGGGGAGGTTCTGCGATCCAAAAAGTATACCTAATATTTTACATGGTGTAGAGGAAATAATAATTCCTGATATATCAAACTGCTCATGTGTCACAGGCCCTAAAAGGAGGCCTTTTGATTTCCCTATGTTTAATTCGGAGTTTGAAACCTTCTCATATCTACCAATACAGTCTAATACAGCAAAAATCTGAGCCACATCAGTCAGGAAAATACAAACATCATCAGCATAGGTTTGGACGGCCACAGAATCCCCCCTCAAATTCCCAGATATACCTGGAAGAGCGTCCATCTGGTTTAAGCTCCAAAGTAACGGGTCTAGGGAAAATGAGTACAGCAAAGGGCTTAAAGAACAACCCTGCCTTACTCCAAAATTAACTGAAATGGGGAGAGAAGACTGTCCTTTGATAACTGGGTAAACTGAAACAGTATCATACATCAATTTGATCCAGTTTATAAATCTATGGGGGACTCCATACTGTTTTAATACAGCAAATAAATATGGCTGAAACACCCTATCAAAGGCCTTATTTTGATCCAGGGATAAAATACAATGCCGAGATGGATATCTATTTGAAAATTCAATTATTTCCCTAATAATGATTAAAGCAAATTGAATTTTTCTGTCCGGAATCCCACAAAATTGTAAGGGATATAACAAATCACTAGAAACAGTTCTAAGCCTATTATTTAGTACCTGAGACAAAATCTTAAAATCGGAATTCAGGATTGTAATGGGTCTCCAGTTGCTTAGTTTACTTCTATCCCCTCCCATAAAAATATATACTAATAACCTGGACGTAAATCTTAAGGGCAGTCGAGGGGCAGTTTGGAGGAAAGAAAGCAATTTTTTGAGGCATAATGTCAGGATATTATGAAAAAATTTATAAAATTCATAAGGCAAACCATCTAAGCCTGGGGAAACCCCTAATTTTAAAGAAGAAATAACTTTAAGAAGTTCAGATCCCAAAATAGGGTTTGCTAGATTATGAAGTTCCAATCCAGGGGTGTGTGAAAAATTTATATCATGAAGAAATCCCATAATATCCTTTTGTTGTGGAACATCCAAAATTTCCTGTTCCCTTATATGATCCTGGATAATAGTAAACAATTCAATAGGGGAAGTTTTAAGCTCCCTCTTCTCATTTTGAAAAACTTCCAAACCTGAGGAACTGTTCTTTTCTTTAAAGGCCTCAAAAGGATCTCCTATTGGGCACTTTTATGTCCCAAAAGAAAGCTCTGCATGCAACGTCTGTGCTCTATCATATTGACACTCCCTCATTGCTAACTTAATTTGATTTATTTGTCTAGAAAAATCAACTCTAGAAGTGTTAGCGTTAGAGAATAACCCCTGTAGTTTCCTTCATAAGGTTAAATACTGAAAAAAAAAATTCTATAACCCTTTGTTTCCCATAATTTTGAAAACATTTCTTAACATCATTCTTAGTATCCTCCCACCAATCCCATAAATCATCATATAAATCAATTACAGATGTTCATGCCCATAACAAAGTGGTCATACCATTCACAGCCCTATGGTCCTGTAAGGCCAATGCATTAAGTTTCCATCTACTTTTATTTGTATTCAATACAGGAAGAAAAACCAAAGGATAGAATAATCAGTAAGAGATCGGACAATTCATTGATAAGGGTTTTATGGATGGGAGGGGAAAGATTTTGTGAAAAAAAAAGAGGTAATCAATAGTTGATGCTAACTTCCCTTTTCTAAAGGTAGAAGCTAACCCCCCTCTCTGATAACACCTACCATTTCTTAAATCTGCTAAATTAATAACTCTCTCTAAGGCTATAGTATCACAATATTTTTTCTTACCATTTTTTCCCCTACTAGAAGTTGAAATTTCACAGTTAAAATCTCCTCCCAAAATAATATAACTAGTAGAAGCTAAAAAGGTAAAAGGGTGTTAGACAGGTTAACCCTTCCTGTTTTTGTCTGGGGCCCGTAGACCACTATGAATCGAAAGTTAGCTTGCTTCCAAATCCCATCTATTATTAAAAGCCTCCCAGGAATTAAATCAATCCGTTTCCTAAGGGAAAAATTGTAAGAGCCAAATAGAATCCCTATACCATCCACCCTATCTAAACTAAAGGACCAGTAAGAAGGTCCCCAAATCCATTCAGATGTTATGAAACAACACTGATCTAAAGTATAAATCCATGTTTTTTGTAAAAAACAAATATCAAGATTAGCCTGATGAAGAAATTGAAAGAGAGCAGTCCTTCTGAATTTATTCAAAAGACTACTACAGTTTAAGGACCCAATGCTTAGTTTAGCCAGAAGAATTTAAGTATTTTTCCTGTTTTTCTTTTTTTCCCCCTTTGTAATCATTTTGAGATGTTTTACTCTCAGAGGATTGGGAAAGACCAGGAGTGCCTGTATCCATATCAGAATCGCCTCCCAGAGTGTCTAAAATGGCATATGAATTTTCCATTTCAAAAGTAGGGGGCTCCATAGAAATGGGGGGTGTGTGGGGGGGCTTAGAACTCCTAGTTACTCTTTTTTCATTTAATGCAGAACTATGAGGTTTCAGTTGCTCAGCTTCCTGATGACATACAGGAGGAAAATCACTTTTGTTAACAGGGTCTGGGGGTGCTAACCCTGTCTCCAGTCTATAGGGAGGGCCAGTATCTGGTACACATTTGTTCCCTACTGTTGCTGCACTCTCAGAGGGAGGGGGTTTAGGCCTCTTCTTCTGATTTTTCAAATAGGCTTCATCTTGAGCTTTTTGAATCAATAACTCAGGACTGATAACTGTTGCTTTTTTTGAGGCAGCCCAAGGACAATCCCTGTACCCATGCCCACATTCTTCACATAAGTCACACTTTATCATATTAGGACACTGAAAACTACCATGTCCAATTTCTCCACAAATCTCACACCGAGTGTTGTCACATGTACTTGAGAGATGTGTCCAAGCCCCACATTTGTAGCAGGCATGGGGCTGCCCTGCATAAAAACATACTCCCCTGTCTCTCCTCAGGGTAAAAGAATTAGGAATATGGTCTACCTCATTATTATTTTGACTCAATTTCACCTTATACTTCCAGCTACCAGTCCAAAACAGCTCTGTATCCATCACTGCTCCAGGAGCACTCAAGACTTCACATTTTTGGGAAAGCCAGAAAGTGATGTCTTCAACGTGAACCCCCTCATTTCTAAACATCACAGTCACATATTTAATCAAAGATTGTGATAGCGGGGTAACTATAAAGGGAGACCACAGAGGGGAGAATTTTAGTTCATTATACCTTTGCCAAAAAAGATCTAACAGGAAAGAAGATCCTAAACTAATATCATAATTGTCCTCCCCTGAGATGTTGATAAATGCAAAATCGTCTTTAGGTGAAAACTGTAAGGATTCCTTTAAAAGAAGTTTTCCTGCAAACACCTGATCCAGCCTTTCGGTTAGACCCCCTTTATACTGTATCTGTACTGCATTCCTTCGAGGTGCTGCCTCCTTTTGTTTTTGGGGGAAAAAGGTCAGAAAGAAGGGGTTTAGGCTGTGGGGGAACCTCCGGAACTTCATTAGACTCTTTCTCTCCAGGTGAAATATTTTCCCCTGGATCAGGATCTGATGGTGAGAGTTCTTTTGTAAGTTCAGGTTTTAAGTCAGAAAGGTTAGAGTCATACTTCTTATTTTTATTAGCTGCAGCAGGAGACCACTCAATGGGGCCTGAAGAAAGAAGAGAAACAGAAGACCAGTCTGGGTCTGGGCCCCATATCCCCATGGGGCCCAATTTCCATCCAGACTTCAGCAAGGTTTTATCAGGGGACCAGATGTCAGTGTTATCTTTCCCACTAGTAGGAAGAGAAAAGGCTCACTGGATAAGAGTAGAGGTAGAGGGGCTTTGTACAGCATCAGAATTGGCTTCCAGCTTCCGTAAAGGAGGTACTGTACTCAAATTGTGGTTAGCTGCTGTCAATGCCACTCTTTTGCTTTTAATTACCTCAGGAGAGATTTTAGAAGTTTGGTTTTTGGTTTAAAAAGAGAAGCTATTAGCTTGGGCTTGATTTAAAGAGTCTGTTTGAAAAATAAGTTCACCCTGAGATACACATCAGACACCACCATGTACCCTTGTTCCCTTATCCACAGCTGAATTGGAACCAAGAGTAAAGAGTTTTGTTTGCTCGTTATCTTTCTGCTGAACCTCAATCAGTTTTGGTGCCAGAAGAGAACTAGATGTCTCCACACATGTGAGCGGACTTTGTTTAATTTCAGTTATGATTACTTTGGGAACAGCTTTTGGAAAAGGGAACATCTTTTGGCACTCGCTGCTCTTAGCGATTTCACTGCCGGCCATTTCTTCCTGTTTTTCGAACATGATTTCAAAGGGAATTTGACAGGATAGACGCACTGAATCTAGGGCAATGCCGTCCTTTGATGCATCTGCGTCACTGCGTTTGACAGAACTGTCAGCCAAACTAGAGTCTACGATATCAAGATTATCAGAGGCAAAGGTATGATCTCCTAAGGTTGTCCTAAGATTTTCTGGAGAGAACAAGGCACTTATAGTTTTCATTTGTAAAGAACTTGTACTTATCTGTTGCTCAGTCCTCAAAACTTGATTAACTTCTTCCGTTGGAAACGCTGCCGTTGGGAAGCATACCAACTCATCCATCTCTGATAGCGTAACTGCAAAAACATTCTCTTTGTGCAAATCCATGGTAGCCTCTAGATTTTCGAGCCCAGGGAAGGAGACCCTCTCCCCTGTCTCAGACACATCCATACCATCCACCGTCTTCAGCAAAGTGGCCATAACGAAGGCCAGCAGCTCCCCCTATTGATAAACAGTTGGGGAATTTCCCCCAGTGTCCTGGCCAAATTTTCCTCATTCACTAAAAATACCACCAACACCTTAATCTGGTTCAAGGTCAGTTGGCATTCCTCTGTATCCCCTTCCCCCAGCTCATGCCTTAAAATAGGCAGGATTTGTCTAGTGCACTTACCCGGTCAACAAAAACTAAATAAATAAATAAATAAGGGGGAGAGAGGGTGTGGACTACCGGGAGGAGAGACACAGGCCAAGGAGCAGAAGAGTGAGGAGAAGGATGGGTATGGGTGGAAGGTGGTCTGACTAAATGGATAGAGAACTGGTTACAGGGGAGGATGCAGAGGGTGGTGGTGGTGGTGTGGTAGTTCTCGGCACCCAGAGCAGTGAAAAGCAGGGTGCTGCAGGGCTCAGTGCTTGGCCCGGTGCTATTTGGGCTCTTTATCTCTGATATAGCTCATGGAGTGGGAAGCAGGGTTAGCCTGTTCACACATTATACCAAATCATAAGCAAATAGTTATAGTAGCAGGGCCCCCCCCCCACACACACACACATACACTCTACCCGAAAAGCTGCTTAAAAGCCTGCAATTCATTCAAATCAATTCCATTTCCTTACTTACTTGGGGTTCAATGTCAGCAAGTGTAAAATCATGTATCTAGGGCATAGGAACCCCAGTGCTGAGTATAGGATGGGGGGGGTATTGATACTCACTAGACATTTATTTATTTATTTAAGAGATTTACCAGGCAGACATACTGAGCGGGGGGACCACTTGTTTCCAGATGCGACTTGGGGAGTTACAGGGGTTCATTCAGGACAGGTGTTTACAAGATAGTTTACATAGGTACAGGGTATGCACAAGCAGAGAACATTTGGTATGCAGGAATCTACAAGTTTTAACTGGTATATAGTAAGCAGGCATAGAGCATGTAGTTACATAGGCAGTGTGTGTGAAACACACGACTAGGTACAAGGAATTAAAAACAAAATCAACAAAATGCATTAGACAATTTCCACCCTGTGGAGCTGCTGGAGGGAGTAACGATGCAGCACTAGCAGGGGCATATGGTTTATAGAAATTTAGGGTTGGTGGTAGCAGTTGCATGTGTCTGAGAAGTGTGCTTGGAGAAGCGGGTTAAGGAGTCTTAGGTTAGAGGTGATCCTGATGTCTGCAGGTAGATCGTTCCAAAGTTTGGGCAAGCGATATTTGAAGGCTGATTGACCCTTGGATGTATGCATGAATGGGACTTGGAGAAGCTTAGAGTCAGAGCTTCTGAGTGAGTAGGCCGGGGAGGGTTGGGCCAATAAGGCAGTGCTGAGGTAAGGGGGAAGGGAACTGGACCAGAATTTAGCTATGACACTGGAGCAGTGGATCAGTCTGCGGGACACAAGTGAGTGAAGTGCTAGGGAGCTGTATAGGTCACAGTGATGGGTCATAGTGGGGCAATCCATGATGAAGCAACAGAAGGAGTGAAAGAGGGAGTCCAGGCTGGCCAGGGTGGATGAGGGTGCAGTGCCATAAACCACATTGCCGTAGTCAAAAATTGGGAGAATCATTTTGTGCACTGTTTCCCTCCGGACCGTGGTGGGCAAGCACCCTTTATTGCGGTATAGTGCACCCAGTTTGGGGTGCAGTTTTTTGTGTAGCGAGTCGATGTGAATGGAGAAGTCAAGGTATTGGTCAAGCCAGACCCCCATGTATCTAAAAGAGGTGCAAGACTCCAGAGGGGACCCATCCAGGGTATGGAAAGTGGGGACAGCAGCAAGGCGGGAGAGTTGAGGTTGCATGCCAAAGGTAAGGGAGACAGTTTTCTTTGCATTTAGGAATAGTTGGTTTGACGTGAACCATAGCTGTATGGCATAGCAGTCCTGTTGGAGAGAAGCAGAAACAACACCAGGGGAGGGGCCAGAGGCATACAGTACAGTGTCTTCTATGTACATTTGTATGGCTGAGCTTGTGCAGGCCATCAGGAGGTTGTTTAGAAATGTAGAAAATAGTAGCGGGCCCAGGGCAGAGCCTTGGGGAACCCCCATGGTGACAGGGAGGGGGGAGATAAATGGGAGCCAATTTTCACCGACTGGTGTCTGCTAGACAAGTAGGCCTTAAACCAACTAGTAGCAAGGCTGGAGAGGCCTTCATCATTTAGTTTTGTTAGTAGCATGGGGTGGGCGACGGAGTCAAAAGTCTTGGCCAGGTCTATGAAAATAGCCGAGGTGATATGCCTTTTGTCCATCCCTGAGGAGATGGCATTTGTGAGACGTAGGAGGGCAGTGATGGTGGATTGAGACTTGCGGAACCCTGACTGATAAGGGGTGAAGAAGGAGGTAGAGTCCAGGTATTGGGTGATTTGGGCAAGGGCAAGGTGTTCCTGAAGTTTGGCCAGTATTGGGAGTATGGAGATGAGGCGGTAATTTCCAGGCACAGAGGGATTGCCTCCCTGTGGTAGGGGGATAACAATCACCTGCTTCCAAGCAGCTGGAATTTGAGCCATGGAGAAAGAGAGGTTTAAGAGGCCAGCTAGTGGGGCGACAATGGCATGGGCTGATAAGTGGAGTAGTTTGGCGTCCAGGCCTAAGGGACATTTGGCTTTGTTGGTGTTGAGAGCGTGTAGAGCATGCAGTACTTCAGCCGGGGAGACTGGGCAGAAGGATAAAGTGGTGGTATGGGGGGAGTTCTGGGTTTTCAGTTATGAGCTGAGTGTGGGGGGGGTGAGCGGGTGGTTGGTAAGGAGAGATGAAGCGGCAAGTGGTAAAGAAGGTATTGAAGGCAGTGGCAACTTCCCTAGGGTCCGAGACAATGTTGCCAAGGATGGATAGGGTTGGGGTTGGTGGCTGGACTGGGGGAGTGAGTAGGGTTTTGATGGATTTCCAAAAGTTAGAAGGATGGCTAAAGCTGGAGGAGAGAGCCGCCTTGAATTAGTTCATTTTGGCCTGCTGTATAGATTTGGTGCAGGAGTTGTGGACGGTGCGGTATCTTTACAGGGATTCTAGGGAGCAGGATAGCTTATGTTTTTTCCAGGTCTGGTCCCTGGATTGGCATCTGCTTATGATGTCGGCGGTGACCCAGGGGAGATAGGAGCTCTTTACTCTAGTGCACCTTGGTGGGGCATGGTAGTCCCATACAGCACGCAAGTTATTTCTGAACATGTCAAAAGCGTAGACGATGGTTGAAGCCTTCTGAATGAAGGACCAGTCGATGTGAGCAAGGTCATTTAGGAGGGAAGGTAGACATAGGGATTTATAGGATCTCACGAGGAACGTCCTGGGGGGGGGGGTTAGCAGGTCTGTGCACTTTCCTGACCATATAAACCATGTGGTGATTGCTCAGGGAGTCAGGGAGGAGACCGGCTTTAATAATCCTGTGAGGGTGGGATGTGAGGGTCCAGTCCAAGAGGGAGTGGTTATGTGTTTTTGGGTTTAGTCAGGTAGGTTGATCGATTTGTTGGGCAAGGTTTAGGGAGTTTACTTTGGTCCGAATTTTAGAGCTGTCACTTGCTAGCCAATTGTAATTGAAGTCCCTGAGGATGTAGAGCTCACCAGCTTTGACAGCGGACTTTAATGTGGCTAGGTGGTCTAGTACGCCAGATAAAGGGGTAGCAGGGGTGCAGTAAGTCCCCGCAACATACACTGGGGAGGAGTGTGGTAGAGTGAGCTTAACCAACAAGGATTCAATTTGAGGTGCAGGTCTGGGAATCTGGACCGGGGTGAACTGAATACTGGAGGAGATGAACATGAAAGGGTCCTAGAGGTTATTATATCAGAGGACCTCAAGGTGGCAGTACAGTGTGAAAAGGCTATGGGCACGGCAAATTGGATTCTGGGGTGCATAAGGAGTGGCATCTCCAGTAGTAGGAGGAGGGATGTTATGCTGCCATTGTATCACTCCCTGGTATACCCCCAGCTAGAGTACTGTGTCCAGTTTTAGAGTCCACACTTCAGAAAGGACATAAGATGAGTTTTTCCAGAGGAGGGCAACTAAAATGTTTCAGAATTTTCACAGAAATCTCTACAAGGAAAGGCTGAAGAATCTCAACATGTACACTCTGGAAGAGAGGAGGGCCAGAGGTGACATGATCAAGACCTACAAAGTACCTCACAAGGGTAAAGATGGACAGTTGAGGAGTTTCCTTCAAATGAGGATGATCACCCAAACTAAGGGACATACAATGAAGCTGGGGGGGCATTCAGGATAGAGGTGAAGAATTATTTCTTTACTGAAAGGATACTAGATGCCTTGAACAGACTGCCAGGAGAAGTGGTGGAAGCTAAAACGGTAGCAGGCATGAAGCATGCATGGGATAAACATAGGGGTATATTAGTAAAAAGGAAAGGAGGGGGTCACGGAGATCAATAGGGCTATGGAAGTGGAGTAGGTTCCATTTCATTGCAGAAAAATCCATTAAGCAAGCTCATTCACAAGGAGGTCCTGATGGACGCAGACAGAATAAGACATGCAGTAACATATACAGGCAGGTAGAAAACACTTGCGCAGACTGGGTGGGCTGAGTGGTCTTTTCTGTGAACAAATTCTATGCTTCCATGGCATGTGTTCATTCAGGTGCAGTGTTTATTTAAAGATGTGCCTACCATACATCCAGATGTAAGGTACAGTAAATTACCGAATTAGATGCAGCCCACTTACAGTACAATAAACAGAACCCCAGTGCTTCGAGAAGCCTTTACCCTTCATAAGGCTGCTTAAAGAGCTGGGGTTCTATTTGCTGTGTCCACAACAGTAAGCTGATCTTAAAATCGACGCCTCATTTGAATGAGTACCTGCTTCTTGCTCACTCTGTTTCTTCCCCACTTTGAAACCTGCTTGTCCTGAGTTAGTTTTGGGCTGGCAGTGCCTCGCCTGTGTTGGAAGATGACCAATAAGCGGCACTGAAAAACATCAGACTTCACAGGCTGTGAAGGCAGCTGCTCACCCACCATCTAGGCAAGAAGAAGGCTGCAGCTGTGGCCACTGATGACTGTAGGGATGTGGGGATGGGGGGACCAAAGAGTACAGACATGAGATAAAATCATAATAAAAATTGTGACACCATCACCAGCTTTCCAAAACACTTACCAGTAAAAGAACATTCTCTATGAAGTTTTTCAAATGGCAACACAATCTGGTGAGCTCTCTGTCTGCCATCTGACACCAGGCATCAACCAGCATAACATTGCCTAAAGAAGGCAGTGTGGTCATGTGGTTGCTGAAATACTGGAAATTACAGATGTATAAGAACAAAAGAATATCACACAGAAGCTGGCACATGTGTCTATAGCAGCTGTCTCCTGCTTCTCAATAGTTGTACTTATACCCTTGAGGTACTTGAATGTTTCTATCATATCTCCTCTTTCCCTCCTCTCTTCCAGTGAGTACGTATTGAGGTCCCTTAATTTTTCCTTATAAGTTTTGTGTTGCAAGCTGTGTACCATCTCATTCGCCCTTCTCTGATCATCTCCAGCCTGTTAATATTGTTATGAAAGTTCGACCTCCAGAACTGCACACAGTACTCCATGTGAAGACCTTCTTATGTTGGTGATACCCCTGCCTACGCATCCCAGCATGTCACTGGCCCTCCCAGATGCCTTACCACTTTGACATTTTCAGGTCATCTGAAATAAGAACCCCCAGGTCCCTTTCCTTCTTTGTGACTGTCAGCAACTCCCTCCACCCCATCCTATACCTTTCCCCAGGGTTTCTGTGTCTCAGGTGCATAATTTTGCAGTTTTTGAATTAAACTTCAGTTGCCAGTCCTTAGACCATTTTTCAAGCTTCCCCAAGTCCCTCCTCATTTTTCCACCCCCTCTGGGGTATCCACTGTGTTTCAGGTCTTGATGTCATCTGCAAACAGGCAGACCTTTCCCTTCAGCCCTTCTGCAATGTCACTAATGAAGACATTGAACAGGACTGGCCCCAGGACCAAACCCTGCGGCACCCCACTGGTCACCCCCTCTCCCCAGACTGTACCCCATTTACCACCACTCTCTGCCTCCTGCCTCCTGTCTGTTAGCCAGTTTCTAACCCACTTTACCACCCTTCCCCCATGCCCAGCCTATTTAGCTAGTTTATCAGCCTCCTATGCGGGACGGTGTCAAAGGCTTTGCTTAAATCAAGGTTAGTGTTGTCCACTGCCTCACCCTGATTTACTTACTTTGTCACCTACTTCAAGAGATCAACCAGGTTTGTCTGACATGACCTCCCCACTGTGCATCAATGTTGCCTATGGTCTTGGACTCCAATTACTTCTAGATGCCCCACTATCCTTTCTTTAAGCAATGTCTTCATGATCTTCCCCACTACTAAGGTGAGGTTGACCGGCCTATAGTTCCCCACCTCCTCCCTACTGCTAGATTTGTATAGGGGAACCACATATGCCCTCCTTCAATTCTTTGGCACCACCCCTGTGTTATCTCCCTTCACAGTTTTTTTAATATCCTTGGGTGTATGCCATCTGGTCCCATCGTTTTGTCCACCTTCAATTTAGTCACCTCCTGCAGGATTCTTCTGCCTGTGAATGGACTGTTGCCCACTTCTTCACACCTTTGCAACTGCTATACTGTTGTGGCCCTTTCTCCCCTGCCCCTCTTCTGTGAATACTGAACAGAAAGACACAGTGGATGTCTTGGGGGGGGAATTGACAGTTCTTAGGCATGGTACTTTCACTTCCAAATACCTAAACAGCACATATAAGCAAGCAACATTCGGCATTGACAAATGCTTTTTTTAACTCCTGATGAACCAAAGGTTTTCACTACAGTTACAACGTGCAACTGTTTTACTGAAGAAATACATTCTTATTTAGATACCACAGTTTTCATGACATTTGTCATTAATACATCCTAAATACAGAAAGAACAAAAAGCAATGCTTACATATGAATAGAAGAGGTCAATATTGTAACATGGCAATGTATTTGTCACTAAAATCCCAGATAATCTAGATAATGACTCAGAACTGGTAGCACTACAACAGACTTGCATTCATATTCAGCCCTGACACATAATTCCAGAAAATGAACCCACTAAAGGATCACAGTCTCTGGTGTACGAGAGATGAATACAAAACATTGACTCTGTATGCAGAATTTATATATTGTGACTTGACTAAACAGAACCTTGAACATTGCAAACATATGCCCTTGATATACTCATTTCTTTTCCTACTGAGATCCAATATAATTAGCAGAGAATCCTTCAGATGAACATAATGATCAGTTTTGTCAAGGACACTTTACTAATTTACTGTATTGTCTGTTCCACCATACATGGCTCTACATCTGCAGTCTGCAACACAGTCAACATTTACCAAAAGGACCTGCATCATTGTTATTGAATGTGTTGCATTAATAAACTCCCCATCAACTAATGCTGCACATTCTAAACAAGTATTTGACAATGCCAAATGTTTGCCACTTGCATTGCTGTTGAACCAGGTCTTGATGTACACATTTTGTACTATATATTTACTCAAGATAGGCCAGATGAGATGTAATATGTCATTTGCAATGGGGTCCTGATTTTATAGTTTTATACTGCATTAACCTAGGATAGTAATGATGAGATGCAATATATTGTTTTTAGTGTAGTCCTACTTTTACAATGTATTTTTCTAGGACAGATCATTTTAGATGCAACATCTCCTTTTCAGTGGGGTTGTGCTGTAGGGTCCTGTTTTTATACAGTTTTGCAATGTATTTATCCAAGATAGCCCAGTAGTTACCCAAGATAGCACAGCTCAGATGCTATCTTTTTTTCAGTGCAATCCTGCTTTTTCTAACATTTAACCTATATTTACCCAGGCTAGCACAGTTGAGATGCAGTAGCTCAATGTATTTACCCAGGATAGCCCAGCTGAATTGCAAATAAAATTTTCAGTGGGGTCCAGCTTTCACAATATATTTTTTACAGGATAAAGCAGCATAGAAGCACAGTTCATGGGGGCTCTACTATACTGGGGCCCTGCTTTTATACATTTGTAGTGAATATTTGCCCAGGACATGAGATGCAATGTCTCATTTTCAGTGGAGTCTGCTTTTACAATTTCTAGCTTGTATTTACCCAGGATCAGACAGCTGAGAGGCAATATGAAATTTTTAGTGGGCTAACACAGTTTGACTCCAGATTTCCAACAGTCTTTTTATCACCTGATGTTTTGATCAAGACAGGTGGAATTTTTTAAATTCCATCCGAGAGGTGATTTTGCAGTCTGACTGCAAAAACATTGTTTGGAGGACATTTGAAAAATGATAGCTGTCATGTACAGGAGGTGGGGTAACATGAACATTAGGGGCCTAAATCTGAAAAAAATAGTTATGAGTAAATGTTGGAACAATTCAACATTTTCTCTTAACATAATTGTTTTTTCATATTTGACCCAAACTTTGCAAACATAAACTTTTTACAACCCCTCCTTCTGAACATGACAGGTATAATTTATAAAATAAACAGATCAGAACAGTGCTGCACTCAATGATAGTGGAGTGGGTGCTAGAGAGGGGTAGCTGCCACATTAGTCAAGAAACACACCAGAACTCAAGCACTTTTTAGAGCAAAAATCCCCAGTGGTTCTCCCAAATAAAATTGCACCAATGTTGAAACTTCAAAGGTTTTAGCTATCAAAATAGTCACAGAAATTAAACACCACTGATGAAAGGCTACACCAGCAGTATGTCACACACTCACTCTTCGCTCCTGCACTTTGCTCCTTTGAGCTTCCTCAGGGAGTTTGAAACTTGAAGAAGTGAAGTGCAGGAGTGAGTGTGTGGCATACTGCCAGTGTTGCCTTTTCACCAGTGGTATTTAATTTCTGTGAATTTTTGGTAACTAAAGGAATGCTGGAGTTCTGGTGTGTATCATTTATAAAACACTGGCTGAAAGGTCACTTTGTACCACATGTGTGAAAACACATTTTGGCCAGGATTTGAAAAATGACAGCTGTCACGTTCATGAGATGGTGTGAAAAAATGTCTAAATTGAACATTTGTGGTCAAAATATTAAACATGACCAAAGTTATGAGTGTGCCTGTTGTTTTTTTAATAATTTAACCCCTCATTTTCAACATAGCCATCTTATCACCCACAACTCATGAATAAGATTGAAAAAATATTTAAAATCCTACCTAAAAGGTGATTTTGCACGCAAGTGTGAAAACACATTTTGGCCAGGACTTAAAAAAATGACAGCTGTCACATTCATAAGGTGGTGTGAAAAAATAGCTATGTTGAAAATTTGGGGTCAAAATGTTGAAAATTACTAAAGACAGCACAACGAAAAATGTCAATGTGCACTCATAATTCAGATTTTTTTAATATTTTCACCCTAAATTTTCAAAATACCCTTCTTATGACCATTCCTCATGAACAAGGGTGGAGTAAATTTTCAAATCCTGTCCTAATTTCATGTAGTGACATTGAAATCACCTTTCAGGATAGATTTGAATAATTTCACCACCGTTGTTCATGGGGTGGGATCCCAAAAAAGTCATGTTGAGTATTTGGGGAAAAATATAAAAAAAAACAAGCATTTGTCAATGCTGAATGTTGTCTTGCTGGCATTGGCATTGGTAGTGCAGGAGTTAGAGAAATGCATAATAGCAAAAGCAGTGAAATATGGAGCCGATGCCAACCCTTCCCCACCCTGCAGAGACTGACAGGGATTGTGGTGTGCCTTTGAGGCATTGGCAATAATGCTCATGCCATTTCACCTCACTCTACCCTGCAAACTTTGACAAGTGTTGCCTTATGACTTGGGGTCTTCGGGCCTTACGCTCACCCCATTCCATAAGGAAATACATTGAGATGGGTGCAGTATAGGAGAATGGGGTGAACTTTGGGGATGAAAAGTCCAAGACACACATTGATGCCTGTCACTGGCTGCTGGGTGGGGGTGGAATGGCATGAGCATTACAGCCGACAATCCAAAGTCACACCCCCTGACACCTGTCAGTCTCTACAGGGTGGGACTTTATGATTAGAAGAAACCCTAATGCCCCGGGCATTTGTTAGTATTTGCACTCCAAATTTTCAACATGGGCTTTCTGTGACCCCAACCTCATGAAAGCATTTGGGACCTCTGCTCATGAACAGTGGCACTGTGATTTTGTTAATCTGTCCCGAATGTTGATTTCCCACAGCAGCCGCTCCATTCTGTGCCAGATGTGTGAAAACACATTTCGGGCAGGATGTGAAAAATGACAGCTATACCATTCATAAGGCGGTGTGAAGAAATAGCAATGTTGAAAATGTGGAGTGAAAATATTAAAAATGCTCAAAATTATGAGTGTGCATGGAAACTGTGCAATGCATACTCGTAACACAGTTATTTTCTTGAATTTTTTCACCAGATTTTCAACATAGGCATTTTGGGACCTCTGCTCATGAACAGTGTCACTGTGATTTTCTTAATCTGTCCTGAACGTTGATTTCCCACAGCAAGCTCACCATTGTGCGCCAGATGTGCAAAAACACATTTTGGGTAGGATGTGAAAAATGACAGCTGTACTGTTTATAAGGAGGTGTGAAAAAATGGCAATGTTGAAAATCTGGATTGAAAATATAAAAAATTTTTGAAGTTACGAGCATGCGTGAAAACTTCGCAATGCACACTTGTAACACAGTCATTGTTTTGTCTTTTTTCACCAAATTTGCAACATAGGCTTTTTGGGAGCCCACCTCATGAACAGTAACACTGTCATTTCATTAATTGGTCCCAAAAGGTGATTCTGTGTAGTGACCCTGAAATCACCTTTCAGGACCGAATAACAAAAGGACAGAGACTGATTTCATGAGGCGGGGTCCCAAGAACTCCATGTTGAAAATTTGGAGCCAAAAGTCAAAAAAATGGCAGAGATATCCACTTAAGTTGACCCCCCCATTGATGCCATTATACAGCTTACTGGCATTTCTTCAGTTTACGGTCAGCTTTGAAGACTGCAGACGTGTTCCCACTCTAGTGAAGATTGTAGCGCTGGACCTCCAGATGTAAGTATGGGGTAAAGGGAGGGTGTGGGGAGGTGTTGTGTGCACAGAATGGTTGGGGAAGGGGGGTAGTCCAGACTCAATAAAGGACAGTTTTCTTGTTTTTTCAGGAATGGACATCTCAGGAAGGTTTTCTTTATTTACTGGTGAAATAAAACAACTGTTGGGCACACTGGGGTGGGCTCCCAGTGTGCCCCATGACTTTGGGGGGTTATGTTGGCCACACTGGAGTGGGCTCCCAGTGTGGCACACAATGGGGGTGGGGTAAGGTGGGTCAGGAACATGCCAACCCGGTCGGCTTCGGAACACGCAAAGCACACTGATGTGGGCTCCCAGTGTGCCACACAATCTTGAGGGAGGGTTATAAACATGCTGAAAGGGGGACTGGGCATTCCCGTAGTCAGCTTTCTAAGGATTGTAAGAGGTGGACAGTGACAGACACCACCATGTTTAATGAAATGATTCAGCAGGCAAGGCACGCCCTGCAATGACTGGGTGTTCCCTCATTGCAGTGGCAAATTTCTTTCAAGTTGGTGGCATGCTTCTCAACTGCTGTCATTGACAGCATGCTCATTTATTTGTGCCACAGAGATGAGCCCAAAAAAGCAGTGGTAGCATTGGCCACAACATTGCAGCACCTCCACAACCTATTACTCCAGCAAGCTGCCACAAAATGTTGCTTGTGCTGCACGCGCAAGGCAACATAAAAATGACCAAGTTATGAGCACAAATTCAAAATGCATTGAAATACATTGAACAGCACATATGACTTCTTCAGTTCTGGTCTGGCAATGAAGACTGAAGATGTATCTACAGTCCAGAGAAGATTATGGCGTTGAACCCCTAGTAGGTAAGTAAGGGTGGGGAATGGGTGCTGAGTGGCAGGATCAGGTTGAGGGAGCCTAATGGCAACAGTGGGCCAATGGCAGCAACAGACATTGATGGATGTTTTTTTCTTTTTCTTCAGGGTTATTAAAAAAAATACTATGAAGGATGGTTTTCTTTTTTTAGGTACTGACACTAGGGATTGGGCACCCCAGTGTCGGTGTTATACTTGATGGCACAGGGGGTGGCCTCTGAAGTGTTGAACGGTGAAAATAGATGGGGAAGGGGATTGAGCACCCAGGTGTTGGAAAAATTAACAAGGAAAGGGAAAGCAATAGGTGGTCAGAAGGATACTTGGTAGAGGGTAGGAGGGATTGTTTTTATGTTGTGGAGAGGACCACAGCAGGCTGATCATGTCACTGATCAACTCTGCTTACTGGGTGACATTATGCAGATCAAAGGAAAGAGCTGCTCTACAATTCAGGTGGCTCTTTTCTTTGAACTACATGAAGTTTCCACCTAGCAAGACCAGAAAAGTGCCATGATCGGCCTGACTGATGATTGATCTGACACAGTTGAAGCCCTTGCAGACTACCCTACATTGGACCAACAGTGACACACTTCTCAAAATCCATTATCATGCCAACATGATTGCTTTGCATAAGCAAACATAAAAATTAACAAGTTACTCTAGGTCTTTAGCCACCAGTGGATAGGCCACCAATGAGTAGGCAAACAGGTTACATCAGCCAGTTCATTAACTGAAGCTGTGCAGGAATCATGATTTGCTCATGTGCTTGTGTGGAAAGAACTAAATTCACCAAACCAAAAGAATGCTGACATTGGGAGTGGCAGAACACAGGCCTCCAGACAGTACAATAACCCCCAGTATAGTATGACTAGACATTTTCATGAGGCATCTCATGGATCAAACATGGAATTGAAATTTATAGACATTGAGAAAGTGTGTATGGATGCAAGAGGAAGAATTTTTCCCATTATGTGATTTATCGCCAGTCACTGTGACTGTCCCCTATCTGGTATGGTCCCCCCAGCCCCATCACCCAACATCTCTGAGCTTACCCTCTCCATTGCGTCCATCCACAGGACCTGACAGAGGTGCCCACTCATTGGTGCAGGACTTGCTACTGACCAGGCAATCATCTTGCTCCCAGCAGGTGGCAGGTGCTGTGATCTAAATAATGTTTACCAGCTGCACTACCCAACAGAATTCATTCTCCCGACCAAGAGGGATATTGGTTTTACCTAAACTGATGATGTTACTCAGCAGAAATACAAAACTGCACTAAAAATAAAATTAAAAGTTTACTGTCAAGACTATGTAAACAGTAACATTTTATAAGCATTGATTTGCACTTTATATGCATGTTTGCACACCTTCACCTGAAATAAGTAGGAACTATGTTGTGGAAACAGTTAATAAAGGAAGCTGCTATGTGGTAAAGAGTGACTAGTTTATTCCCAAATTGTTGAGCCAGGTCACAACTGCCTTTTTGGCAGCCTAGATGGACAGCCGGGGCAGACCCTTTGATACTCATTCCCCTTATATGTCTATTCTATTATACCCCAACACATGACAGAGACCTACCCATGTATTGTTCTGTTGAATCTAAACACCAGTGAGTTTATCAATACAATAATTTCAAGACATCTTTGCAAAATTTTAAAAAGTTACTTAATTTTTCAAAAACATCTTGCAAATACTGTATCAATACTGGATTTTATTTTGACTGACTTTATCAAGCAGATGCCATTCAAAAGCTTGAAGTAAATTACAATAATGTCTGTAACCACAATTTTGCATAAGCAACACAATAAATGCAAAATTATAAAAATGTATTTTAAAACTCTCTGCATATCTGCTGATATACTAATATAGTGTATTTATAAATCATATTGTGACTGACACAATATGTGACTGGAGGGGTATACCATCAGATAGGTGATTCCAAATGAGTGACTCAAATTTGAGCAACTCTTTTTGCACACCCAGTGATACAGCAACTAGGGGTATATGGTGATTGCACAGATATTGAGTGCTAGAGGGATGTAATGGTGACAGCAAATGCTAGGGGAGCTGTGCTTCTGCTGGTGAAGTAAAGCAATGAGGCCAGCAACCACTGAGCTGTCTGCCTGGCATGGCGGGTAGATCATGGACTGCTGCAGCGATGGTCCTGGTTTTGGGACTGCCAGTAGGTATTTTTTTCTCTATGATGTTGGCTGTTAGAATTTGTATGTATTCTAACTGTGTTCCCCCGACCTATGGTGCCCCAGCCGTGGTACTCCCTCCTGTGTATTTCCTTTTCCCCAGTATCCACTTCCCCCCTTGAGTTGACGATATTAATTTGGGTGGTTCGGGGGGCTTGCTCCCCTCAAAGGTGGGTGCAGGTGGCATAGCCCCCTGCATTAAATATTTATATGAATGTCCATGTGATCACCTTATTGGCATTTGACTATGTGGGTCAGGGGATGATTTTTCTTTCAGTGAAATGTACTAACTATTGTGTGAGTCATGTAGAAAAATAACCCTTATGACATGGAACAGACTGGAGGATTTGTGCTGGACAACATCTCAGGACTAGGGTGGATTATAAAAGAAAGTTATTCTACTTGATATATTGTGGGTAGAAGATTTTAATATGAGGGTTGGGAATATAGACCTGAACAGTTTAATGGAACTGGAGAATCATCTCCTGAATAGGGGTATAACAAAAATCAGTTAATTGAACAAAAGATAAAAAAATGGAGAAAATCAAAATAGTTTAATGTTTGAGTCAAACTTGATATTGTGAAATGGCAGACCATATGGAGATTCTCTAGGGGAATATATCTACAGTATAGTGGTCCTTTGGGATTATCAGTGATTCATTTAGCCTGGACAAATTTTCTGGGTTTAGATAAATATATATCACTGATCATATAGGCAAAGTAGATAGAAACAAGTGGTGAATGATCACGATCTATAAATTTTAAAAAGGGTTAATGAGCTTTCAGCTGTAATTATTGTACTTATACTTGGAAATGAACATGTCTCAGATGAGTTTCCGATCATTACTGAATGGATAAACAATTTTTGATACCACTTTTACTACTGCTATTATACAAGAAATAAAAAGTAAAAGAAAATAAATGTGGAATGTGATCATTTAGAAAAAAATAAAACAATAACCTGTTGAACACAGTGAGCTGTATGTCCTTAAGAGGTCAAGCAATACAAAGTAGAGGTGCAGAGAGAGATTGTATCAACTATATAAAGAACTGTTTGACTTCATAAGAAAGTTACTGTAGGTAGAAACAAAAAGTAATAAGCAAAACTTTTGTTAATATACGATTTAGAGAAAGTTGCAGAATGGAAAAGAATAAATTGAATAATATTACAAAACAACTCAGGTATTTTAAAACAAACATTAATCAGGAAAAACTCAGGATTCAAAGGAAGGAATATAAAAATGTTCTTAGAGAAGAAATAAATGAGTTATATGAAAAGATAATGGCTAGATTTGAATTTGGCAATTATTGCTAAGGATACCAAGTTATTCTGGCAAATAGTGGCTAAAGTGACAGCTAACTCAACAGAAAACCTAAATGCACAGATTCCACCATAAACTAGGATAAATCATTTCAGACAGATATTTAAATAGTATGGCATGATCAGGGGTTAGATTAAGTTTATAAATCACCCCCTGGAGATGTAAGTAAGCAATAAGACATGATGGGGTGTGCATTGAACAGATTTTACTGCGCGCCCAGGGGAGTAGTGAGGCACAAAGGGGGAAAATATGCAGCAGACCTTTACAAAGATTATTCTTGGTGACCTGCAAAGTTGGTAAGATAATAAAGAAATTATTGCAGAAGCTCAAAGAGGATTTAGAATAAACAGGTTCACCATGGATAACTGCTTTATTTTGAGCTACCTGACAAACAAATTTATTTTTATTTTATTTATTTATTTATTTATAGAAGTCTAGAAATTACAACCCTTTGAGTCAGGGACTCTTTTTCAAAGGCTTCACATCAGTACAAAGTGTGGCAGGCAAGTATTACATACATCATAAACAATGACAGTAATAGTACACAAAGAGAAAAATGATATAATATGAGCTATTACAAAGGCTCCATGTCAGTGCAGAGTGTGGCAAGCAAGTGTTACAGAAATCATGAACAATGACAGTAATTATAAACAGAGAGAAAATTATATAACAGGGAGTTATCTAATAATGATGCAATACAATAAGCATTGTCCATTGACATGGGAGTAACCAAAATTGTTGAAATAAGTCAGAGGAGAAAAAATAAATATTGGAGACAGGAGCAGCAGAACTATGGAGGAGAAAGTGAGAAACAGGCCCAAGAAGTAGACCAAAGGAGAGCTGGAAATATAGTACAGACCTGAAAGCCACCCAGTGGGCATTGCCATGGGGCTAAAGTGCAGGAGAGGAAATAGTTAAAGGGTTATAACAGTGTTACAGGTGGTCACAGTTTGATGAAACCAGGGTGTGGTCCCGCAATTCTTTTTTGAAAGGGCAAAACCTGGGTATGGATAGGAGGGAACCAGAGATGGCGTTCATCCATAAAGAGGCCCTATATTTGAAGGACCTTTGACTGGTGGTGCTTCTATAGAAGAGGACTTGGAAAGCACTTTTGCCAGTGTGTCTGGTCATCCACCTGTGCTGCCTTGGAGAGAGTAGAAGATTACAACCAGGGGGTGAGTGGCCCATAGAGATTTTTCTTTGCTAGTAGGCAAGTTTGATAGTAGAGACACCCTTGGAAATTTAGCCAGGCTGAGCATTGATAGAGATCCCAGGTATGCGTCAACCTGTTGCAGCCAGTGGCTGGGTGGCAGGCTTTGTTTAAGGCAAGTAAAATTTTTCTCAGGGCAGAGTTTGAGGCAGACCCTGACTATATCATAGTCTACCAGGGATAGAATACAGCTGGAGATAGCCAATCTAAGAGCAGTGGGGGGGGGGAGGCAGGACCTAATTCTGTAGAGGAGGCCATTTCTGGCATTAACTGCAGAGCAGGTAGTGGTAATGTGTTCACGGAAGGAGAGGGCAGGATTGAGGGTGATACCAAGGTATTTGAAATGGGGAACAGATTCCAAGGGGGTGCCATGAGAATTGAGGATGGAGAGGGTGGAGGACTTGTACTTATTTTGGTGATGGGAGAATAGCATTACCTTTGTCTTTTTATAATTAAGAATATGTTAATGGGTTGAAAACAAGGATTCAACCTCCTTGAAGGAGAGCTGCAGGTCATATTGAAGCAGGGTGGGGTCAGGGTAGTGACTGAAAATCATTGCATTATCTGCATAGCGGAGGAGACGTCAGGTGCAGGCCAAGCGGAGAGAGTTCAGGTACAGGTTAAATATGAGTGGGCCAAGAATGGAGCCCTGGGGTATCCCAGATAAAACCTGCAGACTAGTGGATAGAGTGCCATTTATCTTCACTTACTGGGATCATCCTTGCAGGTAGTGGGTGAACCAGGCAGTGGCCTCCTGGGACAAGTCAGTAAAAAGGAGAGAGTCTGATAATAGGGAATGAATGACCATATCAAAGCCCTTGGTGTGGTCTATGTACACAGACTCAACCAAGGCCATTGGTCAAGGATATCGTGGATGTATGAGGTGTACTCCAGAAGGGCAGTGGTAGTGCTGTGACCCTTCCTGAATCCATGCTGTTGCTGGCAGAGGAGGTTATGTGATTCCAGGAAGTCAGTGAGTTGGTTGGCAATGATTTTTTGAGTGCTTTGGGGGGGCAGATTGGTGATAGGCTTGTAATTATTATGGGAGGTTCGGTCACCAGTCTTGTGGATGGGGGTGACCACCGCCCATTTCCAATGGGAAGGGAAATGACCAAGGCATAGCGACATATTCAAGATTTTGGTCAGGGGGTTAGGACTGTGTCTAGTGTCAGGTTGAGCAGCTTAAGGTCTAATGTATTGCCAATCTGTCTGGATTTGCCATGAAACTTAGAGAGGTAGGAGCGGGCAGTACTCGTGGAGAGGATCTTGAAGCTAAACAGTGGGACACCAATAAGGGGGGGGACAGCACAGGGAAGGGGGTGAAAGAAGTCGGGGAGAGTACTGGGCTAAGGTCAGTAAAAGCTGCATTAAAGGTGTTGGCAATCTGGTCAGGATTTTTGGTAGGGACCCCGTTTATGATGAGTGGGGGGGTTTACCACTGAGTTCCTTAATATTCTCCCAGAAATTACATACCTGTCCCCAGGAGGTGGTGAGTTTAGCTTGGTAGTAAGCAGCCTTAGCTTTGCAAATGGCCCAGGTGCAGGAGTTTCAGGCAGCATGGTATAGCTGACAGTCCATGGGATGGCCAGATTCCACGGCTAGGCACCATAGGTTGTTACAAGACGTTATTTGGTCAATTATAGGCTGTTTGACCCAGGGAGAGAAGTGATCTTTTACCACCCGTTTAACAAAGGGGGCAAAGATATCACAGGCAGAGTTAAAGGAACTAATAATATAATATTATTATCAATAAACAACAGTTACATTCCATGTTCATTTACTCCTGCAAGGTTTTTGATAAAATTCTTGTTAAAAGGTGATTTATCAGAAAAATTTGAGACCAGCAGAGGCATAAAGCAAAGTTATCTCCTTGCCCCAACAATATTCCGCATGTATTTCAGTTCCTTGCTGAAGTCAATGAGCAACACAGAATTCCATAATCCAAAGGAAAAGGTAATAAAATAGGTGTATTAGCTTATGGTGATGATACTGTTTTACTAATACTTCTCAACTGGGATTAAGAAGGAAATTAAAACTGTTCAAAACATTATGCATGGAGAAAAAAACCCTTAAAAAGTAACAGACAAAGAACAAATGTAATGGTGTTGTCCAAAAAAAGATATTCTCCTTCCCTATGGATAGGTAATCATAAGCTTGAAGTGCATTAGTCTCATACAATGACTATTTAGGAATTAGGTATTCATACAATAATTCAATGAAAATGCATTTTGACCTATTAGTTCAGGGTCCAGAAAAAACAATAGTAGCAAGTTAAAAGTTTTTATTACAAATTTGGCAGCATGGATTAGACAGACTCTTTAAAGGGGAAGTAAATATTGCAGGAGTCACTCCGATTGTGAAAGCCAATGAAAAGATCTTTCAAATGAGGTATTGGGCTTAATTTAGGTGTCAGGAGTCCTGAGCTATGAATATCTACTTCCTCTGTAAATCAAAACCAGGCAGCAGCCATTCCGGGTAACCTTAAAACAGGAAGGGATGTCACTGGAGGTCAGGCTGTGATTAATAATATAGAGCTGGCCTATCAGTGGCATCACTTTCTGTTTTGAGATTGCATGAAATGGCTGCTGCCTGGTTTTGATCTACAGATGAGTTAGATATTCATATCTCAGAACTCCTTATATCTACAAGGAAGTCCAGTACCTTGTTTGAAATATCTTTTCATAGGCTTTCACAATTTGAGTGTTGCCTGCAATGCTTACTTTCCCTTCAATGGAATCAGTAGTCCTAGCAGAACTTGGAGTTTGACAGTTACAACCTATAATACAAAAAGAGCACACAGATTTTGGTTCAAGGTACTAGAAGTTCTTAAAATATGTTAGGTTAATCTAGCAATTGAAGTGATGATGTGCAATAAAAAGAAGGACACAACTTACCGTGGATTTCAACTGTGAACTATAAAATAAAGGTACTGGGTCTAGGTTACTGATTCTTATTTCAAAGACTGGAACTTAAGAACTACAAAATAGCTGAAATAGAGCAAAGAATCAATGATACTTATAAACAGTAAGAATTTGCAAAAATAAAAACAAAAAGATTGTATCTTGCAACAAATAAAAAAATATATAAAATTTGAATCTTTCTTAAAGATCAAATGCACACATATTTCATAAAAAGCTTGAAGTCACTTGAATTCATGTCCCTGTGTCATGATTAGTGTTTCCTGAAAATATGCTGTTTGGTTTTGTGGTTTTCTTTAAATCAGCATCTGTTAATGTGCTCTGCAGTAACTGAAAACAGTGAAGAAACAGTGAAGTTTGTTTCTGTTCCTGTCAGTGAGCAATGACATCATACTTGTCCAGTCTGCTGCTTCAGCAATTAAGTCCCTGACTGACTGAAAAACTGCTCCAGTTCCAAGTTAAAGCAATCTGTAGAGCAAATTGTTTTTACTCAGCGTGTGTTACTAACCCATCTGATTTGTGTTTAGAGAGATATATATCTTAAAGTTGATCATTTGGGGTTCAGTGCTGAATTGAAGTGGTATGAATGAATGTCTGTGAGAAATTAACTTGTCTGTATCACAGATATCAGTTTTCTGTCATCAAAACTCTGCATTCTATTCTGGCTATATAACACAGGGTTGTTTAATGGGTATAACATAAATCTACATTCCTTTAATTCATAGACGTATAGATTTAGTCTTTGCTGTATTGGTCCTTGTGAGAACAGATCCAGAAGCAAATGATTTGATACCTTTAATGGACCAACATAGATATAATAAAAAGAACAAAGTGTTGTAGCTTTCGGACCAACCCAGTCCTTCCTCTGAATTGGTCATTAAGCTTCCGAGGGAGGACTGGGTTGGTCAGAAAGCTAAAGCACTTTCTTCTGTTTGTTACATATGTGTTGGTTCAATAAAAGGTATCAAATCATTTGCTTCTGGATTTAATTCATCGAAGCAGTGTGTCTTTGATGTATCCACAATAAATAGGTTTATGTGAGAACAGTTTTGTTTTTATGTCAGATTGACAAACGTGTCTGCCACACTCTGCTATTTCAGGAGCATGAACTGTATGAACTCATAAAATTCAGGTCTTTGAAGGTTTCTGTGTGAAAATACATCATCTATGTGTATAACTAGAAATGCTATATGGCATCATGATGCCTCTGTCTCTCAGCTGAGGCTGCTGTACCCTGCTTCCCTCTGTCCCCCACCCACACAGTCAGGGCTAATGCACTCTGTTGCCCCCTTTTCCTGTCTCCACAGACAGGGCTGCTGTGCTCTGCTAAGCCCTAGAGTCCCAGGGCCTCTGCTGCCACAGTTTGGGCTGCTGCAACATGCTGCCCCAGGCCACCAAATTTGTGGCTTTTGCTGCACCCTGCTACCCACTTCCATTGTCCCAAATGGGCAGGGATGCTGCACCACATGCACCACATCACACAGTCAGGGCTGCTGTACCCTGATGCCCCACTGTGTCCTGCAGCATAGTCTAGGCTTCTGCACCATGCTGCCCCTGTCCCCTGAAACCACTGTGCCATGCTGCACCATAGAGCCTCTTGCCTCCACAATTAGAGTTGTTGCACCATGCTGCTCCCTGCCACTAAAGTAAGATCCTTTAGTACACTGCCCAAAACTACTCAAAAGAAAAGACAAAAAATACTTTCATCTTTTGTTATAGCATGGGGGACAGAGGGTAGCAGGGTGCAGCAGCCTCACCTGCTTGTGCAGGTGGTAGCAAGGTGCAGCAGCCCTGACTGTGTGGAGAAGACAGTGGTCAGCAGGTTACAGCAGCATCAAATGGGAGCAGGAGGCAAGGGGCTTTTGGGGAAAGTGAAAGGGGAAGCAGAGAGCTGCTGCCTCAACTGTCAGGCAGGAGATAGGGACATCAGGATACCATATAGTAGTTCTAGTTATACACATAGATGATGTATTTTCACACAGAAACCCTCAAAGAACTGAATTTTATGAGTTCATACAGTACATGTTCCTGAAATAGCAGAGTGTGGCAGACACGTTTATCAATCTGACATGAAACAACATTGTTATCACATGAACATATTTATTGGGGCTACATTAAATACATGTTTCTTCTATGAATTAATGGAATGTAGATTTATTTAATTTAATATCCGTTAAACAACCCTGTGGTATATAGCCAGAATAGAATGCAGAGTTTTAATGACAGAGAACTAACATCTGTGACACAAACAAGGTAATTTCTCACAGGACATTCATTCGTACCACTTACATTCAGTATAGAACCCCAAATGATCAACTTTTTAGGAGAGCAGAAAGATAGATTTTAAGCTAGTCTCTCTAAACACAAACCAGATGGGTTAGTAACAAACTTTGAGTGAAAACAATTAGATCTACAGACTGTTCTAAATAGGAACTGCAACAGCTTATTCAGTCAATCAGGGACTTAATTGCTGAAGCAACAGGCTGGACAAGTATGATGTCATTGCTCACTGACAGGGACAGAAACATCTTCACTTTTTCTTCACTGTTTTCAGTTACTGCAGAGCACATTATCAGATGCTGATTTAAAGAAAACCACAAAACCAAACAGCATGATATTTTCAGGAAACATTAATCATGACACAGGGATGTGAATTCAAGGAAATTTAAGCTTTTTATGAAATATGTGTATTTGATCTTTAACAATTATCCCCAACCCAACTAATAGAAGAATCATAACAAGATTTAAGTTTGAAGTATGCAAAGAAGACACAACAGAGTTAGAAAATTGTTGCTACCATTTTGGAACTGTAATAGCATGACTAATGATCTGTCCCATGTAACTAGGATTTATAAAAATCAAAATCAAATAAACATTTACCTAAGAAACTGGCTGGCAAATTGTTTTGAATCTAAAACTATTAAGAAGGTTATTAACCTCTAACAATCCACATTCAACAAAGCAAATGTGCTTTTATGAATCTTTACCCAGAACATTACTATAAGAGGATCTGTCAGCTAACAGGGGATAGGCAGTCCATGCATTCTGTGGTCATGTAAGCTTTCTTTTATAGAGATTCAAAAGTACAGCTTTCACCTGAGAATGTATGTAGGTAACTGGACCTAAACTACCCAGGTATCCTGTTTCATATAGAGACTAGCTCTACATTTACTAAATGCCTTGGCTTCACATCCTCTTGATTTTTAATAAATTTACTATATAACATTCTGGGGTTTTCATAGCCTATTCGCCATATAGCAAGCATATGGCTATTTGTAATAACTAAAGTAATGTATACAGTACCTTTAACTTTGCTATTTTTTTCATATTATAACTACCAATTAAACTTATTGTCATGGAAACTACGAATGAATATATAATCAAAATTATTGTGAATCCCAATACTGTTATGATAAAAGCAACTAGTTTTAATATTTATGCATAATAAGTGTACGTGATGTAATTTTTTATTGTATGCATATATTTCATAATACCTATTTGGTGAATAAATAAAATTTGAACTTTGATGGAGTGTTGGGGTGTTCTGGGGAGCCACTGGACACCAGTAACATTGTAAATGGTGATGAGAAGAGAGTGAGGGGAGCCACTGGACATCAGGGGCCTTATGCATGGGGATGAGGAGAAGAGAGCAGGGGTAGCATTGGACACCATGGATGTTATACACTGGTGCAGGGACAGGTTGGAGCACTTGAATATAGCAGATCTTTAAAGTGCATTAAGACAGGTGAAGTCTGTTCAAAGTAAGGCTACTGGTGCTAGGCTATATGGAAACGACTCATCCAGGTCACATGCTACTGCTGTATGTATTGACTCATCTCTAGTTTCACCTTGCAGTTTGAATTAGTGGAAGAGGTCAGATCTGCTCTTTTGAGAGGTTTAAATACTATCCAAAAAATGTTTTTCAGCTTTCTTTTGCTTGTTATTCATCTTATTTTTACTGTACAGTTTGGGAGGCTTTGTTTATTTGTTGCTTAGCTGTAATTTTCTTTATATTCACCATTTTCATTTGTGCTATTTTTCATCACTTTTAGCATGTTATTTTTTTATTCTGCATTTTGTTTTGTTTGCGTTGAAATGAATGGGACTGGTTAGGAGAAATGAGGAATTCAGCCAACAGATGGGAGAAGCCATCCCTTCCATATTAGGAGACTAATGACAGCAGAAGACAGCAGCATCCCTCACACACACACACACACACACACACACACACACACACACACATACACAGTGGAGCACCAGGAGGAGCATGCAGTGGCACCACCAACAACATTAAAGTAAACACCAGTCCTACCACTACCTCCTGCGCACCATGAGGAGAAGGAGGAGGAGGATGAGGTGCACCCTGGACCATCTTGCTCATCTTGCTCCTCCCCTCCTCATCAGCTGCTGAAGTCCCTAGTGTGGGACTTCTTTGATAGTGACCCCACCAAAAAAAATGTGGTCACATGTAAATTATGTAAAACTGTTGCTTAATGTGAGAAATGGGGGACCCATTTGGGGACAGATGGTAGCACACCTGTCTTAGAGTGATGCACAATCAGGAGTTGGAGGAATGTGTCCATAGTTGGACAAATGTTGCTGAGGGGGTAGAGGTGGTGCCACCACTACTGGTTCTTCTGTGCTGCATGGTGGCAAGGGCAAGAAAAAGCAACATGGTGGTTCAGGTGCACTGGTCCAGGAGGGGTAGATGGAGGGACTGGGAGTGGGACCAGCAGGTGGACTAAGGAGCTATGGGGCACCTGAGAAACTCCCCTCAGATGCTCCTCCCACATTTTCCAATGGGGAAAAGGCAGAGACCCACAGGGAGAGAGTGGAGCTCTCCAGGCATGTTGTGGAGATGAAAGAGATGTTGCAGGTGTTGCTGAGAAATCAGCAGAGCCTTCAGGGTTTGGTGGAACTCCATGGTGGAGGTGCACCATTTGTCTCCAGGCTATAGCCCTTGAAACCCAATGTGTATATTTTCTTTTGTCTGTCTCTTTTACTGTTAAATGCTGTACCTCAAAAATAAAAAAAATAAAAATGAAAAGCTTAGAAAGAAAAAAGCAAATGTGAACATTCATGTTAATTTCTTTTTCTCTTTCTTGATTTTTGCTACTGCTTTGTTCTATTTAAATTCTGCTGTTCTCATCCATTCTAAAGACAAAATCTGATTCCAATTCTATCATCTCAAAGGTAAAATTATCAGTGAAGTTACCAGTGAAGACACTAAGTGAATTTCCAAGCTTAAGGGAAAAAATGTGCAAATTGCTTCACAAAGGTGAAGTTGATAACTTCTTTGTAACACTGCTGGTGAAGTAAAACTTCGCAATATCTCTATATGGGCAAACCAGTCTGGTTCATGCAGATCTGTTTTTGGTGCAAGCACCATTAGAAAATCAGAATTGATGCAAATTTTATACATCCCGCTTCTTGTAGCATGCTTTTTGATGGAAACACCATGAGACAGTCTCTGGCCTTTGAAAATACAGCCCCTTGTCTGGTGGTAGACAAGCATGTCTTGCAATTTGGCAAGAGAAGGGAGGAGGGAAATAGGCTGATAGTTAGCAGAGGAGGAAGGGTCCCCCCTTTCTGTAGTGGTATTACTTTGGTCAATTTCCAAGACCATAGGAATGCACTGAAGGAGAAGGAGAGGTTGAAAATGTGAGTCAAAGGAGATGCAATAGTAGGGGCACAGATATGCAGAAGTCTAGGATCAAGTCCATCTGGGCTAGACTTATTCAAATTGAAGAAGTAAAGGACAATCAATAAAAACATAGAATCTGATGGCAGAAAAGGACCACTTGATTTAATCAATCAATCAATCAATCAATCATCAATTAAATCTTTATTTATCCAGGCGAACACCATTGAGAATAGCTCATTTACAAGATGGACCTAGTTAGCACAGGAACAATGGATATACAATATATGAATAGTCGCAACATAATACCTCAGTAATATTATACAATACAGAGATACAATAGTTAAAAGTAGTCATACGTGGAGAACAGTTTGGAAACAGTGGTTCAATTCCTTTGTGGTGTATAATGAGTCTAGTAACAGTAGCTGGAAGTACTAACAAGGACAATTGTTAGGTAATGGTCTATTTCATACACTGCCATAAGTAACAAGACAGACAGTGAGTTAAAAAAGGAAAAAAAAACAGTGTAACAGGGTAGAAGGGGGGGGTGTGGTAGGCGAGGTGAGATAGGGTACATGCCGGGAGGTAGGGGATAGATGAGGGACAGATGATGCCTCGCATAGGACACAGGACAATAGGGTTGGGAGCACAATTAGGTATTAGAGAAATGTGAAGGAGAGGCCACAAGGTCAGGTGTAGTGGACAGGACAATACTATCATGGTACGCTATAAGTACAGGGAAGTTTAGGATCGGGGAAGCAGTTGCAAATTTCCTTGACTGAATGGTCATATAGTGTCTTGAAGGAGGATAGGCTGACCGGAGTACTAAGCTTTAGCAATTTTTGAATTTTGTTCCATAGAGACAGCAGCAAAAAGCTTATAGCCATTCTCCCAAAGTGTGTTTTTAGCTTAGGTACCTTTAAGGAAATAAAGGAATAGCTTCTCAGTGCGTAGTTCCCAAGCTCGCACAGTGGAAGACAATCAGAGATATATATAGGGGTAGTTTTTTGATAATAACTCTGAACATCCAGAGGACAGCATTTCTGTTTCTCCTGTACTGAAGGGAGGGTCACCCCATGGCAGCATAAAGGGCACAATGATGAGTAGAGAAAGGTAGGCCTGTAATGAATCTCAGAGCTCTGTGATAAAACATATTCAATTCAGCAAGATGAGAGACAGGGCAGTGACTATAAAGAAAGTCTGCATAGTCGACCAAGGAGAGAAACGCTGTTTGTACCAGCCACTGCTTGACATTGCTAGTAAGGAAATTATTAATCCTGAAAAAGAGTCCAAGCCTCTGCCTCAATTTCTTTAGCAGATCTTCAATATGGTCCATAAAGGAAAGTCTATGGTCGAGCCACACTCCCAAGTACTTGAATTTATTGACAAATTCTAGTTTTCTTCCCAGGATTGTTGTGATCTGTGGAATGAAGCCAGCACTGGCAGGGTTTGCAGCATGGAAAAGTGGAGAAGATAGCATTGCCTTAGTTTTTTTGGCATTTAATAGGCGCTTTTTGTTTAGGAGTTGGCTCTGAAGTAGATTGATTTCAGATTGTAGGTCTCCACAGGCAGCTTCTGGTGAAGGACGACTTAGATAAAGAACTGTGTCATCTGTGAACAGATGGATATTGGACTTAGTTATGTTGGTGTCAATGTTGTTTATGCAAATTGCAAACAGTAGGGGACCAAGAATGCATCCTTGGGGGACCCCTCTTTGCAGAGGTTTAAGGGGAGAAAGTTCACCTTCTGCCTTGACTTTCTCCCACTGGTCAGAGAGGTAGTCAGCAAACCAATGCAAGGATAGTGAGTCCAGTCCTATCGCCCTCACGGAGGAAAGGAGCAGGCCATGATCGATGGTGTCGAAAGCCTTACTTAAGTCTAAGAACACTGCACAGATGAAGTATCGATTCTCCAGGTCTCGCTGCCAATCACTGGTCACTTTGGCTTGGGCTGTAATAGTGCTATGCTGTGCTCTAAAGCCAGATTGTATTGGGTTTAGAAGATTCTTTGTTTCTACATAGGTTATCAAATGTTTGCTTACAATTTTTTCCAACAGTTTGGACAGTATAGGGAGTAGAGAAATCAGTCTGTAGTTGTTAAGATCACTGGGGTCACCAGATTTAAACCGAGGGATAACATGAGCTGCTTTCCATAAGGGTGGGAGGATTCTGACGGACAGTGAGAGATTGAATAGGTGGGTAATTGGTACAGCTAAAGCATGGTAGGCGACCTTTAGAACGTATGGCTCTAGAAAGTCAGCACCCGCACTTTTTTTGGTATCCAACTTTGACCTCTTTCAATGAAGTATGCTGGAGAGAAAAGACTGAGTTGGTAAGAATTGGTCCAGAGTTTGGCACACCCAACTGGGAGCATAAAGAACATGCAGGGGAGTTATCAAATGCCAGCCCTGCGCTGGCAAAGTGGTTGTTAAATGCATCCAGGATCTCCATTTTGTCACAGATGGTGGCACTGCCAGAGGTAATCTTTGCAGGCAGGGAGTTCCACGGGGTATGTCCAGACATATCCTTAATGGACTTCCAAAATTTAGAGGAGCTCCGGACAGCAGAATCCAGTTCTGAACAATAAAAGGAGGCCTTAGCATCTCTTATCATCTTGGTGCATGTATTCCTGGCTTTCCTGAAGTGACACCAGTCCATCAGGACCTTAGTTGTTCGTGCTTTTTTCCAAAGCTTGTCCCTGTCCAGCAGTGCTGTTTTGAGTTCTAAAGAGAACCAGCAACAGGTTCTACTCCTTACCCTAACATTTACAAGAGGGGCATACTTATTTAATGCCCCAGTCTCCATTTCAGAAAAGATGTCATATGCCAAGTGGACCAAGTTAGCTAGGAAAAAGTCCTGCCAACGCAGCGAGTATTTTAGCTCATCAAGGTAGGCAGACTGATCGAAGTTATGTCTGGACCTCTTAGTAGAGAACCTTGATGAGGATAGTTGATTCTGGACCGATCTTACGTCGGCTATGATATTATGGTCACTAACATCACAGAAGAAGGTTCCTGCATGGAAGAACAGGTGCGGTTTGCTTACTAAGATGATGTCAAGCAGTGTACTATTAGCAGGGTTCTTCGAATTAGGGAGCGTAGGCTCACCAATTAGTTGCTTCAGCCCATGGGCATTGCAGAACTCCTTAAGTGGTGCAGAGGCCTTGGACATCCAATCAAGGTTAAGATCCCCAAGGATAACTGTTTCAAAGGAGCCATGCCCCATAATAGTAGTTAGATGGGTGAAGATTTGAAAGCCAGCAGATGGGGGTCTATAGCAACCTATGACACAAAGCACAGTGGAGGAGGATATCTCAACCTTCAGTGCTAGGCATTCTAATTGGTTTGCAAAGGATAATGAGTCTAGGCATGAAACTGAGTACTTATCCTTGACGTAGATGGCCACTCCTCCACATCTAGTGAGCCTCTCAGCTCTAAATAATGAATAGTCTGGGCTGTTAATTTCCCTGTCAGGCATAGAGTATCTGAGCCATGATTCAAAGATCACCAAAACATCCGGTGTGGTATGATTGACCCAGGCCTGGATCAAGGTAAGCTTTTTTAACAGGCTGCATGTGTTCATATGCATAAAGCACATTCCTTTTAGTTTTGCTGGATCCGATGGGGAAGTAAGAACTTTAGCTGGGCCAGGGTTAAGCTCAATGTCTCCTGCTGAGCACAGCAGGAGGAAAAGTAAGAGCTTCCTTAGCGCAGCAATAGTCATTTTGTAATCTCTTGCCCGTGTTCGTCTACAAGGAGTGTCGGGCCAAGTAAATAGAACCCCGTATTTAGATCTGGTCTGTCCTAAGACAGCAATTACCAAGACCCTGGCTGTGAGATGAAAAGAGAGGTAAGTGCATGGTAGAGTGATGGATATGCCCTGTGGGGGCAGTTCGGCCCAAGTCCCACCACTAATAGTAGTTCAAACAAAGGGCTGCAGGTGGGGGAGTCTAAGACCACAAAGATAATTATAGGATGAGTTACGGTGCACATGACAACCCACTGGAAGGCTATGTTCCCACCAGCTAGAAGATTGGGAGAGCTTGTGTACTGTGTATGGCACAAGGAAAAGAAGGAACAGAAAATGAGCCAGTGGGGCACCCACATGGTGATGCCTTGCATAAAGCATACACAGTAGATCTCTCTGGTCTTTGCATCCTATAGATTGAATTAACAACCTACGCAAAGCAGAGGTGTCAGCTACTGGGATGGTTTGGCTGTGACTGGGTACGTCACCAGAGGCAGTGGAAGTGTAAGAATTGAAAGGGTATATAGTCGAATTAGGGTGAGGTCCCTAACAATAGGGCAGGTTAGAACAGTAATTGAGAGGAGTTAACTGGAGTGGCTGGAGAAAAAGTTGAGAGCAAATGTGTGACCCTGTGGGTGAGACTGCTTTAAAAAGGGGTGGCAAGAAGGTGGGTTAAGTCAGGTATTGAAGACAGGGAGGCCAATATCATAAGAATGTGCAGCAATGGAGTGACCAATCAGCTGCTAGGCTGAGGAAAGGGGTGGCACAAGGGTCTATTTAATACTGTGAGGAAGTGGGGAAGGGGGGGAGTGAAAAAATTCAGTCCAAAACACAGCACAGAAAGAGATTTCCATGAGACCAGGAAGCACCAGGCGTTGGAAAATCAGCTAAGGAGCAGAAACTGCCAATCAGTGCCTGGCTCCTCCACTGGGCATCCAGTCAAAACAGTGGCATTCAAAACCATGAGTTTCGGAGGTCCGGTGCATACCTGAATCTGTCCGGGGGTCAGTCGGGGCAATCTGTTAGCTGCGGCCTGCTTGGAGAGAGCCAGGGCCACAGGAGCAGCTTGCAGATGTGCTGTCTGTGGAACAAGGAGGGAAAGACAGAAGATTAAATACAGCTAGAGTACAATAGCAAGCTCAGTGGGGGGCAGGCAATGGGGAAGGACAAAGCATGAGGAAAAGATGTGGTAAATGCAGGGAAATTATTTAGAGATAGAAGAGGAATTAACGGGGGTTGGTCTGTGCTTTGGCACCAGGATGTCTGAGGAGGACTGCAGCAGTGGGGGGAGGTGTAAGGGAAGGGTTTGTAGGTAAGGCAGAGAAGAAATTAAGCTGTTTAGAGAGACAGCATTACAAGTGCGGCGGAGAAATTAATAATTAGCAGAGTGACCAGTGTGGGGAAGGGGACAGGGTTTGTGAGCAGGGCAGAAATGGAAAACTGCAGCAATCTTGCTCAGTAGCTAAGTCTAAGCAGTCAAACATCAGCTACTATACAATACAGTTTGACCAGCACTAGTCGCACAGCAGCAAGTAGCACTGAGAGACTAGACCAGTGGCTTGTCATAGACTAGCTAAACTGGCAGGTAAAGTAAGACCAATTGATGCATAACATAAGTAATTACATTAACAAAAATTCAGTCCAGAATACAGCACAGAAAGAGATGTCCCTGAGATCAGGAAGCATCAGGCATTGGAAAATCAGCCAAGGAGCAGAAACTTCCAATCACTGCCTGGTTCCACCACTGGGCATCCAGTCAAAACATCGGCATTCAATCTGCCCATCTCTCCCTACCTACACTATTACATCAAACCGTGCCTGACCTACAGCTCTTTTGTGCTCCCCCCTTCCTTTCCAGCATGATTCCTTTGTGCTCATCCCATGCATTCTTGTATCCCACCACTGTTTTTGCCTCCACCACCTCCACTGGAAGGTTGTTCCAGAACTCTGTAATATATCTTGATGCCCTCACAGAGAGACTCAGTTACAGCTTGTATGTTCAGTGGCCATCTTTATTCTTCTTGGAGATAGTGGACACACACAAAGAAAAGACCACTGGGCATGACAGGAACTTATACCTTAGATAGGACTATAGATATCCATATGCATAAACTATAGCCCTAATTGCATTGCTTAGACTTCCTGCTATATCTATACATATAGATACATACACACATATGTCCATACTACCATACATATCCATGTATATACTACACTCCTCCCCCTTAGACAGAATCTTATCTAAAATATTTTAACAGTAATATTTCCTAACTTCCCGGCTGAAGTAGACTATTCAGTACCAAGAAACAAGTTCAGAGGATTATTCTGACCCTTGGGTAGAACTTGCCACTAACAAAGTAACAATACAGATAGGAGCTCACTTGCCCAGAGGTACAGGTTCAGTACATGACGTTAAAGGTCTAGTCTTTTTGGTGGTCTTCGGTGCCTAATGGGATATCTATGGGCCAAAACAACCACTGCTGGTGAAACAGGTGTTCTGTTATTATTTGGCACTGGCTCCAGTGGAACTTCACGGGTAGGAGCAAAGTGCTCTGTGTCACTGTCCTCATCTGGAGTGACATCTTCTGCTGCATTTGCTGGAAATTTGGAGTGCAGCAGGAGAGCCAATGTACACGAACAAGCTGATGTCTGACACGAACTGCATAATCAAAGGTCCACGTGTTTCAGTGGTTCCATGTCATTTGAGAGAATATATAAGAGCAAATTCAATTCGTGTGAATATTTATGAGTGACAACAATTTCAGCAATGCTACAACACAGTGAAGCACATTACAGCTACATATTTAAACTTATAACTGGAAATTATATGCTACATCTTCCTGTAACACCATGCTCATTCACTTACCTGTCACCCATAAACCAAAAGAAAACACCTTCTTTCTGTTTTTTTAATTCAGACTTGTTCAACCAGTCCCCTCCGTGCCTCCCCCCCCCCCCAGAAAATATCTTGCTTGCCTTGGATCTCAGATTTGCCGTGCCAGTCCTTTCACAGCATGAACTCTTGATGCTTAACAAAAAAAAGTATCTTTTTTTTAAGCAAATCAGCTTTCCATCTAGAACTGCTGACAGTTCTCCCTTCTACAATCTCCAGCCAACACACAGCTCGCCTATACCCTGCTACTTCCAGCATACAGCTTGCCTCTTCTCTGCTCACCAGCTTCACCAGTAGAAATGGCAGCCAGGCAATTAAACACATGCCCCTATTTTTGCAGGGGGGACTCTGCCACTCTACAGCCCCCACAGGGGGCTATGCTGCCCGCACCCACCTATCTCTTAGATTCTAACTCCATGCTGCATATTGACTGTGGGGGACTGCTCTAAATGTGGAGTCGCTCATTTTATATGGTTGCTGTACTGTGCCAATCACTTCTTTTGAAGTCGCTCATATGTATTCGTTCAAATGTATTCACCCATATTGATGCACTAAATTGATGTGCTACCATTTCAGTTAACACTCCAGGAATCCAAGAAATCTTGGAATGTCTACAATCTTGAACCATCATCTTCTCCCCAGGATAAAAAATTTGTACAGTCTTGGCTGACTTGTCACGACTTCAAAAAAGCTAAAGCTGGCCCTCCTCAACTTGGTGCAAAAGCAGGTATACTCTTTATTAAGTCCAGCAGGTTTAAAAACACCCACCAAATCAAGCCAACATTAGGATGTTGCAGCACAGAATCCCGACCAGTTTCGTACTACAGGTACGTCATTATTGCATAACTCTAAGCTTAAATAGGGTAGAATTTAAAGTGACTAACACCAGTATAAATCACTATCTAATCCATAAATACAGAATAATAAATATCAGTAGTGTTAATAAAGTGACTAAATGTTACACAAATGATAATGTAGACACCAGTATAGGATAAATAATCACCCTTAGTAATTATTTGACAAATGGCATAAATATGAGTGAAAGGTTTTTGGAAAGAAGCTATGCATATCAAACAGCATAGAAAGCTTATAGAGAAGCAGGCAACATTGAAAGATCAGCACTTTTGAAACAGAAAACAAGGGAAGAGGGTGACCCTAGAATGAATTTTGTGACAACGTATACTAGACACACAAAGGAAATTAGGGACATCACTAACTCAAACTGGAATATTTTGTAGGGAGATCCAGAGTTGGAGGAAGTTACTAAAACTAGGCCTAGGATGGTGTATGGGAGGGGGTCCAACCTATGAGATACGCTGGTACATAGCTACACACCACCAACTGTAGGTACAGATGGCATTAATAAACCAGCACTTACTAAAGGCATGCACATTTGTGGAAACTGTAAGTTCTGCACTTCAGTGCTTAAGTTCAGTACAGTCATGAGCTGTAACAGTGAGAAAACATATGCGATCAGGGATTTTATCGCATGCAGTACTGAAAATGTGGTTTACCTGGCCATTTGCCAGTGCGGGGCATTTTACATAGGAAAAACATCAAGAGCCGTTAAGTCACACATGGGAGAACATTGGGCCGCTGAAAGAATTAGAAGGTACAGGAATTTTGGACTGATATATCAGTCTGCAACACTGCAAGGGCTAAGGTCCATTCCCAACAGTGATACCAGAAGTGCATTAGCCATCCATTGTAACATGACCAGACATAGAGACATTGATCATGTGTTTAAATTTTGTGGCTAGAAAGTTATCAGATTGGGACCTAGAGGAGGGAACCTGGATGACAAACTGAACTATAAAGACTCATACTAGATCTATATATTAGGAGCGTTGGTTGCTGTTGGACTCAACTGGATAGATCTGTTGCCTTGCTTAAAGACAACTAAATGAAATGAACCAGGAGTATCTTTTGTTATTCTTTTCTCTTTCTCCCTTCCTTACCCTTTTCTTCATTTACTCTCCCCCCTTATCCCCCCCCTTCCCTCCCACGTGGTTGCAGTGCTTCCTTATACCGAGCTTCTTGGTTAAAGTAAGCCTTAGTAGACATTATACATTGTTTATATATAATGACCCAGATATTCAAACTGCGCCAGGCTGTGGCGCAAGCATGGGCGCAGTGCAACTTGGCTGAACAGGGGTGTGGACTGGGCGATATTCAACTGAGCTGCGCCATGGCTCAGCAGCATTGAATATTGCAACCTGGCCACCCCCAGTGTGCATGGCGCAGAGGCACTGCACCAGCGCAAGTGGCCAGAGTGGAGCATGGGGATGCGCTAGAGCAAGTTCCATTGCGCCATGCACAGCAACCGGCGATATTCAAAACTTAACATACAAAAGGCCATAAGGTATGCAAGACACACATGGGGCCGTTTGCATGTCATTTCTTCCATTTGCATGCAGGTGCTTCAATACCTGATGATCTCAGACTCTGGCGCCCTGCCAGGCAGCAGCTGTCAGGGACCGACGCCCCCTGTAGCCCAATCACGGGCATCTGTCAAAAAATAGAAATATCCATCCTATATCCCTGGTGGTCCAGTGGACCGCTATGTGCTCGATTGTGGGAATCTGCCTAAACAAAAATGGATTCGTCTTATATCCCTGGTGGTCCAGTGGACCGCTATGTGCCCAATCGCGGGCATCTGTTTAAACCAAATTTTATTTATTTATTTAGACAGCAGTTTGGAAAACCTTTGAGCCATAGGCTCATTTACAAAGGTACCTTGTCACAGTAAGACAAACGAAAATACACAGTATAACAGTATAACACAGTATAACAGTAACTTAAGACATAGATTTAAACAAGCTGGTACAGGTAGGATTGATGCAAACAATACCAGAGTTATGTTGTCCTTAGCAGCTTAGTAGTAAGCTTTGTCATAAGTATTGAGTATGGCTTTGACTAGTGGCAATTACAGCTTCGGGTGTTAACAAGGTGGTTCCGTAAGGACGTTTTGAAGCACGATATAGTTTGCGCTTCAGAGATGGAGGGGGGCAGTGTGTTGAACCAGGAGGGGGCCCTAAAGCTGAAGGCTCTTTGGCCATGAGAGGTCCTAGCTCTAGGGATAACAAGAGAGGTTTTCCCAGAGGTCCGAGTATGAACTAGTGGGACAGAGCGGCGGATGGTGGTGGTCAATCCTGGTGGGGATAGCCCAAGGAGGGTCTTTTTTGTAAGGGTACAAGTCAGATATTTGAGGTGCTCGTCAAGATCAAGTACCAGTGCTTTAGCGTACAGTAGACAGGTGTGTGTTAGCCTAGGTGCCCCAGTAATTAACCTGCAGGCCTTATTCAGAGTAGTGCGAATTTTATGGAGAGCAGTCTGATCAGCAGCACCATACACTGGCAGTCCATAGTCCACTAGGGACAGGATAGAAGATGTGACTGCAAGTCGAAGAGCCTCCGGGTGGAGGCAGTGTTTATACCGATGTAAGATGCCCAATCGGATATTAGTGGCAGTGGCTAGGGCAGCGATATGTCCATGGAAGGAGAGGGAGGGGTCAAAATGGATCCCTAGGTATTTATAGGAGCAAACTTGTTCGAGTGGGAAAGAGGACCCAGAGTGAATGAGGAGTTTGAAGTTGCAGGACTTGTTTTGAGGATGAGTGAAGAACATGGTTTTGTTTTTAAGATTTATCACCAATCTATGTTCCTTAGACCAGCCCTCGGCCGGTGAAGGACTTCTGCAATGTGAGTCCTGGAGAGCAATAGGAGTTACGACAGGGCAAAGATGACTGTATCATCAGTGCATAAAAGAATGTTCCCGAGCAAGAGCGTGGAAGGGTGTTAAGGTAAAGGGAGAATAGTAAGGGCCCAGAATGGAGCCCTGGGGAACCCCAGAAAAGATGGGACAGATGTCTGAGTAGGTCCCATTAATTTTACATGCTGTGAGCGGTCAGACAGATAACTGGTGCACCAGGAGATAGGCCGAGCAGCAAAACCAGAGAGACTAAGGGCATCAAGAAGGAGGGGGTGGGAGACAGTGCCGAAAGCTTTAGAGAGGTCAATGAAGACTGCACCAGCCAGAGAACCAGTGTCTAAGGAGGAGTGGAGAAAGTTGGAGAACTCTAGGAGGGCTGTGTTGGTACTGTGGCCCGCTCGGAAGCCATGCTGCTCAGGACATAGGACATTGTAGGTGGAGAGGTAGTCAGAGATTTGAGAGGCCACCACTTTTTCCAAGGCCTTGGAGAGAGGAGAGAGAATGGAGATTGGCCGATAGTTTCCAGCCACTGTCCTATCACCACTTTTAAAGATAGGGGTGACAGTGGCGACTTTCCAGGCAGTTGGAACCTTCCCCAGGCAAAGAGAGTGGTTGATGAGGCACGTGATCGGGGTAAGGAATGTGTCTAAGACCAGCCGTAGGATACACAGATCCAGGGTGTCACTGCCTGTACTATTACTCTTGAGGGCAGTGACAAGGTACGGCCTAAGTTCTTGGGCAGAAACACAGTGGAGGAGAAAATAAGGGTGAGAAAGATTTACAGCAGGCGCTGGGGAGGAGGTCAAAAAAATTTGTTGGGAGGATAGGCTAAGGTCAGTGAATGAGGTGTTGAGGTGGTTGGCTATGAGGGCTTGGTCTGAGGAGATCACACCATTAATGTTGATCTGGGAGGGTGGGGAGTGTGCACTCTCATTTAACTCTTTAATGTTATCCAAGAAGGTTCTGGGGTTCCCCCATGAGGCAGTGAGTGAGGACCGATAGTGCTCAGACTTGGCCTTTCTGATGGCCCGAGTGCACTTGTTTAGGGCTGCAGCATATAATTGCCTGTCACTGGGCTGGCCAGTCTCAATGGCACGGTGCCATAGGTTGTCCCTAAGTTTGAGTTGGTGGATCAAAGCTGGGGTAACCCAGGGGGCATTCTGCCTTTTAGAATGGCGGGTCAACATTGGGGCAAAGATATCACATGCATTATTAAAAGTTCGGGTAAAGAAGGAGAGAGCTGTGTCAATGTCAGGAGTTGCCTGTATAGGAGACCAGTCAATTTGGGACAGAAGTTCCCTAAGTTTTATCAGTCCACCAGGTATTAGACGCCGCCGGCATGTGGACTGTGCTATGGGTTTGGGGACTGAGGATGACCAGTAGAATAGAATGGGGGAGTGATCGCTGAGAGAGTCTGGGAGGAATTGTACATTGGGGATCTGATTAGGGCGGTTGGTGAGTACCACATCAAGCAGGGTACTGGAGCCTCTCTTGGGGTTAGTCCTGGTAGGGTGGGTAACTAGTTGCGTTAGGTCTATTGCAGAAAAGGAGTCACGGGTAGAGGAGGAGGAGGGGCTGAGCCAGTTGACATTTAAGTCACCCACCAGAATTTGATCAGTGGAAGGAGGTAGTGAGGAAAGGTATTCTGTAAGAGAGGCAATGGTCTGCATTTGGTCCCTGGGGGGCACGTATGCAGTAGTCAGATAAAGAGGTCCCTTTAAAGGGTCAGGGGTTAGTTTCAGCATAAGCGCCTGGGCCCTGGAGTCAAGGATGGGAGCTGGCAGGGCTAGTACGGGGAGAGATTCCTTGACATAAATAGCGCAGCCGCTGCCCCGTCTCTCAACACGGTCGGACCGGAAGAGGGTGAAACCAGGAAGGGAGACTAGGGAGTCAGGGGAGGATTTCGACAGCCAAGTCTCAACCAGAGCAATGACATCAGGGTTAATTGATGTGACCAGGCATTGTAGTGAGTCAAACTTTTTTAGGAGGCTACAGATATTCATGGAGACCATGCATAGGCCTGTGGTGCTAGTCGGAGAGCTCCTGGGAACCAGGCCAGGGTTTGGATGAATGTTCCCTGACAGGAGTAGTAGCATGACTAACACCCTGGCTGGGAGATGGTGAGAGGTTTTCCTACAATTGACATGGGGGAGGGGAGGTTAAGGGAGCAGGGGTGGGCAGGGCGGTACAGGAAGGGAAGGCAAGAATAAGAAGACACCCAGATGTGCCTGAGGTGAGGAGGAAGCTATGGGGAGGGCAGGGAGGACCAGGACACACAGAGGTCCCAAGGGGCAAGAGAGCAGGTTCAGGAGCAAGGGGAGGGAGGGGTGCCAGGGCACAATGTGGAGTAGCAGATGGGCAAGTGGGCAAGTGCACTGCTAGTGGGGATAGGCACAGGCAGAGCGTGAGGCAGGGCCAATACATTGTGGTGAGCAAGATCCAAGGGAAGTAGTACTGTACAGGTAGGAGTAGGAAGTAGCGAGGGAGCATAGGTCCTCTAGTGGCCAGCAGGTATAACCTGCAAATGGGAAAGTGGGGAGATAGGTTCTGAGCAACAGGATGTGATGTCACTGGATGTGATGTCACAGGAGTGGATCCTTAAATTGACAGCACCCCCCTGCAGGCGTTCAGATGAAGAGAAGAGGCTCTCTTTACCTTGAAAGTAATCAGGCTGGAAATTCGGCTTCCTCAGCTCCTCAGGTGAGCTGCTTGTGTTGCTTGTTTGTCCCGAGTGCCTGCCGCGGTTGGCAGTGAGCTTGGGGGGGGGCTGCCTATGTAGTGGAGAAAACAAAGCCTCTCATTACTATGCAGCGGGAGAAAATGTTGTGACTTACACAAAGGGGCTCCACTCTAAGCAAACAGGGCTATTCCAAATTGAGGTCACACTAGGACCCAGCTATCCTAATACCTTCAGTTACAAGCACAATTAGATCCAATACCACAATATTAAACAGGTCTGCTCTATATTAGCTGCTTAGTATATCTGGCTTTAAGGTAAATTCAGCAATTAGATCCAATACCACAATATTAAACAAGTCTGCTCTATATTAGCTGCTTAGTATATCTGGCTTTAAGGTATAATCAGCAATTAGATCCAATACCACAATATTAAACAAGTCTGCTCTATATTACCTGCTTAGTATATCTGGCTTTAAGGTATAATCAGCAAGGCAACTCTAGGGCACCCAGTGAATCCCTAGCTTTACACTTCAGCATTAGTAGCACAAAGAAAAGCAATTAAGAAGCCCACCCAGCGGTGAACAGGAACAAAGTTCATAAAATATAAGTGTTCATCAGGTAGCACCCCCCTGCAGGCGTCCAGACGAAGAGAAGAGGCTCTCTTTACCTCAAAAGTAATCAGGCTGGAAATTCGGCTTCCTCAGCTCCTCAGATGAACTGCTTGTGTTGCTTGTTTGTCCCGAGTGCCTGCCGCGGTTGGCAGTGAGCTTGGGGGGGGGCTGCCTCGAAAGTAATCAGGCTGGAAATTCGGCTTCCTCAGCCCTCGTGAGCTGCTTGTGCTGCTTTGTTTGTCCCGAGTGCCTGCCGCGGTTGGCAGTGAGCTTGGGGCTGCCTCAAGTAATCAGGCTGGAAATTCGGCTTCCTCAGCTCCTCAGGTGAGCTGCTTGTGTTGCTTGTTTGTCCTGAGTGCCTGCCGCGGTTTGCAGTGAGCTTGGGGGGGGGCTGCCTCAAAAGTAATCAGGCTGGAAATTTGGCTTCCCCAGCTCCTCAGGTGAGCTGCTTGTGTTGCTTGTTTGTCCCGAGTGCCTGCCACGGTTGGCAGTGAGCTTGGGGGGGGCTGCCTCGAAAGTAATCAGGCTGGAAATTCGGCTTCCTCAGCTCCTCAGGTGAGCTGCTTGTGTTGCTTGTTTGTCCTGAGTGCCTGCCGCGGTTTGCAGTGAGCTTGAGGGGCTGCCTGAAGTAATCAGGCTGGAAATTTGGCTTCCCAGCTCCTCAGGTGAGCTGCTTGTGTTGCTTGTTTGTCCAGTGCCTGCCACGGTTGGCAGTGAGCTGGGGGGGGGCTGCCTCAAAAGTAATCAGGCTGGAAATTCGGCTCCCTCAGCTCCTCAGGTGAGCTGCTTGTGTTGCGAAATGAATTCGTCCTATATCCCTGGTGGTCCAGTGGTCCGCTATGTGCCCGATTGCAGGCATCTGTCTAAACTGAAATGAATTCGTCCTATATCCTTGGTGGTCAGTGGACCGCTATGTGCCCGATCGCGGGCATCTGTCTAAACTGAAATGAATTCATCCTATATCCCTGGTGGTCCAGTGGACTGCTATGTGCCCGATCGCGGGCATCTGTCTAAACTGAAATGAATTCATCCTATATCCCTGGTGGTCCAGTGGACTGCTATGTGCCTGATCGCGGGCATCTGTTTAAATGACAGAAATATCTGTCCTATATCCCTGGTGGTCCAGTGGACCTCTATGTGCCCGATCGCGGGCATCTGTCTAACATGAAATGAATTCATCCTATATCCCTGGTGGTCCAGTGGACCGCTATCTGCCTGATCGCAGGCATCTGTCTATATGACATAAATAGCCATCCTATATCCCTGGTGATCCAGTGGACTCCTATCTGCCTGATTGCGGGCATTTGTAAAACCAAAAAATATTCCGATATTCCTGGTGGTCTAGTGGTACCCCCCTACCCACCCACTGGCACCACCGCCCGCCCCCAGTTGCTTGACAGACAGCAGCCCCACCGCCTGCCACCTGCCACCATGCGCTGACACCTCAGTAGAGGCTGCTGCGCCCATTGGTTCACGCTATGAGATTATACCATGGCTTTCAAGATGGTCCAATTCCTTCTCTACCACTTCCCTTAAAGCACAAGGTGCTTGTTGATGCTTGTGGAAAATTGGAGCAGCTCCTAGTTGCACTTGGATCTTTGCCTTGAAATCCTGGATTGTGCCGTAACCATCCTGAAAAATAGGACCATGTTTATTCAATACTTTTTTAGTGCATCTTGAGGTGCTTTGGCCACAGTATTTAAGATGAAGATCTTTTCTCAGTTCAGTTTGATCTGTGTGAGCCAGTCTCTACCTAGTAATGCAGGTCTTTTGCCTTGTACCACCACTAGAGGCAAGGTCCACATTCCTCCCTCATAGCTGACTGCATTTCTCTCCCTAGCACAAGGATTAGGTCTCCTGAGTAAGATAAGAGTTGAATATATGATGGCTGCAATGAGCACTGCTGAAGTTTCTCTCTTTAGACATGTTCTGGCACAAGAGATACTGAGGCTCCTGTGTCAAGTTACATGCTTACCAGTTTTCCTGCTAGCTCCATTTGGAGGTAACTTTCTGCTTCATTTATCTGTGTTGCATAAATCATGAACAGGTCTCATCTTCTGTTTCAGTGGTTGCAGTGCCATCTGTGACATACTGTGCAGAAGCAGTCCATCACTGTCCACCTGGGAACAGAAGTAGGAGGTTGTTCAGGAAAGAAGTTTGGTTTTATCTTCTGTTTTAACTGGAATATTTGAATAGTTTTGTACTTGAAATTAGTTCTTTGTGTTAAAAATGACTACTTTGAGTTAGAACTGTTACTTGGGCTGTGATATTGTAACTATTGGGGCTTGTGTGTCTTAAATACTGAAAAGCCACTGGGGGTTGGGTTTGAAGGGCTGTGCATTTCTGTTTGTGACTGAAATTTGAAGCAACAGGAACTGGTGGGCCTGTGACATCATACAGTACCTGATGCCTGCATACACACACTGTTAGTGGGACTGGACACACACTGGACTGTATGTGTTTGTGAGACTTGGGAACTTTATTGGTGGGGTTGAAATTTGGTTCATAAATAACTGCAGTCAGTATAGAGAGACTGTATTCAGGGGAAGGGACTGAAAAGGGGTGTATTGCCATTATGAACAGAGAAGAGACGAACAGGTAGCCAGACATTCCACCATGGCAGGCATCTTCGGAAGGGTTCTAGGCTGCATAGGCTGTGGGATGGCAATAATTCTCAATTGGGCCTGGAGAGAGGGAGGCCGCCCACTCTATAGACTGCTATCTTGTATCAGGAGTGAAGTATATTGGTTAAGGAGTAAGCTGGGGGAGTTGGGGGGTGTCCATGGATAAGGGGTATGGATATGGGTGGCAGAAGGGTGGGGCCGAGGGGAGGCTGGGGCAACGTTCAGAAATTATAGGACATTATGTTACAGCAAGCAGGAGGGGGGATATTAGGGACAGAGGACCCTTAGATAGGGATGTTGACACTAAGGTGAAAACGTACGGGGTAAACATTCCGAATATAAAGAGAGTGGAGGGGGAAGAGTCAGGAGGGGCTGTTGTGGGGAAGCCTAGAAGAGCAGACAGTGAGAAGGGAGGGGCTGTTGTGGGGAAGCCTAAAAGAGCATACTGTGGGAAGGGAGCTCCTAAGGAGAACAGGGCCATAGGGGAGGAAGGGGCAGTTTAGAAGGGCAGTCAGGGGAAACTCAGGTTACTTGTTGGAGGCTGGCATAGAGTGTTACAATAAATTTGAGCTACTAAGCAACCTAGAGGGGGAGGAATGGGTTGATGGAAATGAGGAAACTGATACAGAGGCCGGGGAGAGGGAATCGGATACCCATAGGGCATCACAGACCGGCAATGGAAAGGATAGAAATAGTCCCAGAGGGAGAATGTTAAGCAGTTGGGGGAGATGCAACATATTGCAGACATGAGGGAGGAGAGCACGACTGGAGAGAAACTGGGAGACAAGGAGGTGGGGGAGGAGCCCCCCCTTCAGCAGGAGGGTCTGTACCAAGGATGGGGCCCTCGGCAAATGGGACCCACAGAGAGCCTCTGGAGGTAGTGGTACTATTACAAGGGGGGAGGATGGCAATGTGGGGGAAGGGGAAACCATCAGGTCCAGGATAAATGGTTCAGATAAGAGAGGGTTAAAGGGGACACCTATTCAGTGGGGGTCTGAGTTAAGGGGCAAAATAACAAGGGAGGCAGAAAGGGGAGGGTGATAAGGGGGTCTCTAATAAGGCAGAAAGACTCCCATGGAATTGAGATCACGAATAAAGGGGGATAGGGGGTTGAGGCGCATAGTGGAGGTAACCATACGGATGATGGTGGTGTTAAGGTTCTGTTATTGGTAGACTCGATGATTAGGGGTATCCAGTGGGAGGGACAGGTGGGTGGATTCCATAGCCAAGTGAAGGTATTGAGTATCTCTGGGCTGACAGTGCACAGAGTAAAGTTCATGGTGTACGAACTGGTTAGGGATTGTGGAGGGAAACGGGATTTTCTGGTGCATTTGAGAACTAACGATCTAGAGGGAAATAGCGTTTTAGAAATCCAAGCAAGGTTCCAAGAACTTGCCAGAGTCTGTCAGGATAATGGATGCAACATTTCCTTTTCGGAGATATTGCCAGTACCAAAAGCCTCAGTGGAGAAAAAATGAAGATCACAGAGGTTAATGACTAGCTCAGGAAGTGGGGTGAAGAGAGTGAGTTAGGGGTGTTAGGAGACTGGAAAGGAGTTTGGGAGGAAAGGGACTGTATGCAAGGACAGGCTTCATCTTGCCCCATTAGGGAAGGAAGTCCTTCAAACAGGGGTGGCTTGACTACATTCAAGAAAGGTGGGGTTTAAACTTGAGGGTGGAGGGATAAAAGGAGGGTGACCAGAGACCTCTCCTCCACATGAGGGAGTAGCCTTCAAAGCCAAGGGGGGGAAACAGACTTGGGGAGGAGGTTTCAGGAGGAAGCAGAGGAGGATGGAACTATAAGGAACCTGGGTGGGGTTCAACAAAGGGGATGAGGATAAGGGTGGGGGTGATGTTAGTAAATGCCAGGAGCTTGGGAAACAAGTTGCCAGAGTTCCAGACCATGCTGTTCGGGGGGGGTGGGAGGTGGATGTGGCGGCAGTCATGGAAATGTGGGCCAACAAAAAACATGACTGGGACCTAAACGTACGGGGGTACACTATGCTTAGGAAGGATAGAAAGGAGGACAGAGGGGGTGGAGTGACTATGTTCATTAGAGATGACATAGAAATTGCTAGGGTAGAAGAGGCAGAGGGAAACGTGGAGGCCTTATGGGTCACCTTACGAACCCCAGCAGGAGGTAAGGTCAAGCTGGGTGTAGTATATAGGCCCCTCGGGATGGGTGATGTTCTGGAGGATGGTTTGCTGGACAACACCATTGCCTAGTGTGGACCAAAAGGGGAAGGAGTTGTGTTGATGGGGGACCTTAATATGCCAGGTACAAACTGGGGTACCATGTCATCTAAGGTGGCCAAGGAGCAGAGGCTGCTGGACGGCTTCCAGGATGTGTTCTTAACACAGCATGTGATGGAGCCCACAAGGGAGGGGCATGTCCTGGACGTGGTGCTGGCAAATGGGGATCTGGTAAGGGACCTGGTTGTAGAGGATCCCCTGACTGGGAGTGACCACAATACTGCCTGGTTTCAAATAAGCATGGGGGACGGGGGGAGAGATCTAGGACACTGGCAGTGGACTTCAGAGGGGCAGACTTTGTGGGCATGGGAAATATTCTCAAGGATCACTTGAAGGGGATTACATCAATGACAAATGTGGAAAAGATGGGAGGTCATAAAGCGGGGACTTCATGAGGCAGTCAGGACCTGCGCTAAGGTGAAACGTAAGGGAGCAAGGTCACATAAACCATGCTGGTGGTCCAATGAGGTTCAGGTAGCGGTCAGAGAAAAGAAGGCAGCCTACAAAAATATAAAACAACAAGAGGAATAGGAACGGGAAATGTACCATCTTGCATCTAGAAAAGTCACCCAGATGGTGAGGGGGGCAAAGTCCAGAAAAGAGCAGCGGCTAACACAGGGGATACATGGTTAGGGGAAAAGGGTTTCTTCCGGTACATTGGGGAGTGGAGAAAAACTAAGGGCCATCTCGGCAGATTGAGATCAGAAAGAGGGTGGGTGGAAGAGGCAAGGTACCAGGCAGAGGTATTAAATGAGTACTTTGCCTCTGTGTTCACTAGGGAGGGGGATGGGATATCTACAAAGCAAGGCATGATGGGGATAGAAGCTATAGTGAGTGGGATCAGGGTAGCAACAGAAATGGAGCAAGAGGGAGGGAAGAGGTACCCAAGGGGTGTCACAGCAGGATAAGGATAAAAAGGCCAGTAAGATGGAGAGGACAGATGATGCTATCTCCACCGAAAGAGTGTGGTTAGCCCTCAAGGCCCTAAAGAAAGGTAAATCTCCTGGGCCGGATGGCATTCATCCTAGAGTACTATGGGAATTGGCGGACATACTGGCTGCACCCCTGGTGGAGCTCTTCAACAGGTCACTTGAGACAGGGAGGGTACCTAGGGATTGGTGAGAGGCACATATGGTGCCAATCCATAAAGGGGGGTCAAGGGAAGTGCCAGCTAACTATAGACCCATCAGTTTGACCTCGGTGGTGGGACAATTAATGGAGAGTATACTAAAGGAACGATCGGGGATGTACTTGGAGGAGGTGGGAGGTCTGGATAGTCGGCAGCATGGGTTTGTGCCAGGTAGATCATGTCAAACCAACCTTGTGGAGTTCTACGAATGGGTAACATCAGAACTGGACAGGGGAAAGCCTGTGGATGTATTATTCTTGGACTTCAGCAAGGCGTTTGACTCTGTCCCCCACAATGGTCTGGTAGAGAAACTGACAGGGTTGGGAGTAGGCCCTTTGATGGTCAGATGGATTGAAAACTGGCTAGCTGGACACACCCAGAGAGTAGTGGTCAGTGGGGAGCTCTTGAACCCTAGAGAGGTTGGTAGTGGGGTACCGCAGGGCTCGGTCCTAGGTCCGATCCTGTTTAATGCATACATATCGGACATCAGGGAGGGTATAGGGTGTGAAATGAGTCTCTTCGCTGATGACTCCAAGATGGGAGCAGTAGTCTAGGGGGAAGAGGGGAGACTGGCCCTGCAAGGGGACCTGGATACCCTGGAAAGCTGGGCTCACACATGGAAATTAAATTTCAATATCACCAAGTGTAAGGTGTTACATCTTGGGCGGGGAAACCCTAAACACAGGTACACCCTGGGAGGGGAGGCGCTGGAGGCCTCAACAGGAGAAAAAGACCTAGGGGTCATGGTGGATGCATGTATGAATAACTCTGAGCAGTGCAGGAAAGCATCTAGCAAGGCAAACAGGATGTTGAGATGCATCGTAAGGGGGATCACCTCTAGGAGCAGGGAAGTGATTCTGCCGCTGTACAATGGACTGGTTAGACCACACCTTGAGTACTGTGTACAGTACTGGAGACCACACTTGAAGAGGGACATACAGCTCCTGGAGAGGGTAGAGAGGAGGGCAACTAAGATGATATGAGGACTAGGGGATCTTATGTATGACGACAGACTTGAGGAGCTCTGCCTGTTTTCACTGGAGGAGAGGAGATATGGGGGGACATGATTAAGGTCTTCAAGTACCTCAAGGGAATAAATAGGGTAAACATGGAGGGGAACTTTAGAATAAAGCAGGGAGGCATCACCAGAGGGCATGGTTTGAAGTTGGAAGGTGGAAGGGTGAGGGGGGAGGAAGAGGAGGAGGTTTTTCACTGAGAGGGTGGTGGACCCTTGGAATGCGCTGCCTGATGAGCTGGTTCAGAGATCCACAGTGGAGGGCTTCAAGAGAGGGTGGGACAGACACAGAAAGCGGATGTATCAGATGGTAGCCTGGCCCAAGGGGGTGGGGATGGATGATAGGGGTTTCTGGAACACAAGGGGGGAGAGCCTCTGCATCCAACTAGGGATCTGAGGTTCAAGCAGACTCAATAGACCGTAAGGCCTAATCTGCTGACAATTAGTATGTTAGTATGTACTTTTGCACACTTTCAATATGTGACCCACTTTTCTGCAATCACAGCATTTCTCATGTCACAATCAGCATGTGCTTTGCTTGTGGTTACCTCCACATCTGTAGCATGATTTTGACTTTGTAGAAGTGCCCTGTGGGGCTGTCTTTGGAAATGTTTGGGGTTTTTGATAAACAGATGAAGGACCACTTCGTGGTGTGGAATGTCCCTTGGGTGGTGGAGTATGAGTGACCTTGTGAACTCCACTTCATTGAGGTTCAGGATGTTCAGTTAAGTTTTATTTGGCAAGAAAGTCTCCATTGGGCAGGCTCATTTACAAGGAGATCCTGATACACTCAATCTTGTTACCGTGTGAACACACAGAATCAACAGAATATGTAAGATATGTACAGATAATAGTGATCATTTCACTATCAGTTTTATTTTAGAAAATACATTAGCCATATTAAATAATAGTACTAAAGTATACATTTATACAAAAGCTGATATCACCAATATCAAAAATGGATTAGATAGCTTGGACTGGTCAACTATATTGACAACCTTAGGAATTGAGGAGTATTTCAACAAATTACATAGAACAGTTACTGCTTTAAGTGACACTTATAGACCCTCTAAGTTAAAAAAAACTCAACTAAACCATACCACCCTAAATGGATGAATAATTCCATAAAAAAAAACTCAAAGAAAAAAAATAAATGTCATGCGGCTTACTTAAAATCCCCAACTCAAACCAACTGATGCTTATACCTTCAAATAAAAAAAAAAAAAGTAAAAAATAGCATCAAAGGGCTGAAAAAACCACGGGAGCACAAACCAGCATCTGATGCAAGTAGGGGCAACAGCAAGTCCTTTTTTGCCTATATCAACTCCCTTAAGAAACCTACTTGTCATGTAGGTCCCCTTCAAGTAAATGATACTATATGGCTAATCTATTTAACACCAATTTTTGTGATATTTTTCAAAGTAATCAGAAAGCAAATATGGTTTCAGATACTATGGATAATTATATAACACTATCAGAATTAGACATCCATGCAAAATTAATTTCACTAAAAGGGAAAACCAGTACATCTCCTGATAATTTATCAGGTCACCTTTTGTACCTATTAGCCGATAGCCTGTCTCTATCCCTTAAATTACTATATGAACAGTGTATCAATAACAACTTCGTTCCTGAACTTTGGAAAACAGCATATGTAGTTCCCATCCGTAAGAAAGGTCCAAGGAACCACTGGAAAAACTATAGACCTATCAGTCTAACCTCGCCAATGTGTAAAATCCTAGAAAAGGTTATTAAGGACTTGGTTTCTTTAACCCTGACAAAGGTGGATAATGAACAACACGGTTTTAAGAAGGGCCATAGTTGCTTGACTAATTTGTTGTGTTTCTATGAAGATGCTAGTCTACAACTCCACAACAGTTACCCATATGATGTGATTTATATAGATTTTATTAAGGCTTTTGATCTCCTTCCTCATTGGGCCCTGTTACAGAAACTATATTCATTCAATATTAACCTTAGCAGAGTGAGATGGATAGCTAACTGGTTGACAAACAGAACACAGAGAGTTTTGATAAATGGACAGCTTTCAAAAATGGGTTCTGTCACTAGTGGGGTTCCAAAGGGCTCTGTTTTGGGCCCCTGTTATTCCAGACTTTTATAGCTGACATAACTAATAGCTGCTGTTCCAAAACCATTAAATACACAGACAGCATTAAAATTGGTGGACTATGTTCCAACTTCAAGCAAATAGCATCCATTCAGAATTATCTTGATTATATCTCTAACTGGATCAATACATGGAGGATGAAATTAAATTATAACAAGAGCAGGGTTATGCATCTAGGCACTAATAATACCAATCATGCATATATACTAGATGATAGGGTGTTGACCAGCACTAGTACAGAAAAAGATTTAGGGGTTTTAGTATCAGATGATTTTCTTCCCCATTCATAGATCAGTGGAGTCATTCTTCAGGCTGATAGATTATTTGGTCAATTAAGAGAAATATCAAATCTAGGGATAGAAAAGTACTAATGCCCCTATATAGAGCCTACATCTGCCCACATTTGTATTTCTCCTCTCAGTTATGGTGCTCCTTTAGGAAACATAATATTATGTAGCTTGAAAAAGTACAAAGGCAATATACCAAACTAGTCAGAGGTCTGCACAATGTCACTTATGAACACAGACTTATTTCCCTGACCCTTATGTCCCTTTCAACCCAATGCTGAAGAGGGGACCTCCTTCTCATGTATGACATTATGCAAGATTTTTTCTTGCTGACTACTCTAGGTTTAGAGTTCAAAGATAATATCTATAATATTAGAGGTCATCAAATACAGTTACAATATAGAAGATTTAACTTAATGCCAAGAACATTTTTGTATATCTTACGTACCATAAAACCATGGAATGCATTACCACTAAAGGTGATTACCAGCAGTTCCAAATCATTTTATAAGTCCAGGCTTGACAAATTGATCCTTTTTGGCATTACAATTTGTTATTATTAACTCACAGAAACAATTTTGGGCCTCACAGCTCCCTAGTTCCTGTCCAATCTTAGTGTGAAACTTAGTACATTTACAGGTTATACAGTCATAGAAATAAAGAGGTACAATGTATATACAGGTAAATACTTAAGCCAAGTATTTGTTGGCAACACTGGGCAGGAATTCATAGCTAGCAGCCGTCAATTGAATATCATCCTCGTGCAGCAAGAAATAAGGGTAGTGAGAGATGCTAAAGTGATTTGAAGAACGAGAGTGACATATTGGAGTGATAGTTGAATGAAAGGTTGGAGGATTGGGGGTAGAGTTCCAGGGGTGAATTGGACTGCTGATGGAGAGAAGTGGTAAGAGAATGGGTGGGAGAGGATGATAAAGGAGACAGGCAGGATGTAGGACAGGCAGGTTGGAGATAAGGAAGGAGTGTGCAGAAAGGATGGATGGTACAGGTGGAGGATTGCTGGGAGTGGGGAGCTATTACAGATTGAGGGAAGAGGTGGAATGGGAATGGGTAGGAGAGAATGAAAGGGAATGTCCTGCTAACTCCCTTCCGAGTGAGCTACACACAAAGAAAAGCCCATTGGGCATGACAGGAACTTATACCTTAGATAGGACTACAGATATCCATATGCATAATGCCGATGGACCCCAACACACACCTAATGCCTGTTGGTGGGGGCGGGCTGGAGTGGGTGCAAGGTGGGAACCCAAAATCAAATTCCTCACTTTTTCACTATAGAAGAACCCTAACTGATGTGTTAATGAAGTTTTTTGCATAGAATTTCCTTACTTTTTAAGAAAGAATAGAAAGAAAGTTACACAAGTTGGTGGGAGGCCCCGCATTCTCAGCAACTTGTAAGTGTCGGGCCACATTACACACCAAATGACTAAAAAGTACATTGACAACAGCAAGGCCAGCCACCAAACAAATGTTAATCTAGTAGAGCAATAGAAAATGCTGTCCAGAAAATGTAAACTGTGCCACACAATATCTCCACAAATCATATTGTCCAACACATAAACACCACTATTGACATCTACAGGACATGTCGTCAACACCCTCCAAATTTCAAGTAAAATGACCAAGCTGTGTCAGAGATATAACATGTCAAAATTTGAACTTTTCATTCATCAGAGTGGCACAGTTCCACACCTGTTGACATTTAAAAAACACAACTGAAAACTACATCCATGACACTAAGGCTAGGCGCCCTGTCAATTTCAAGCCACCAGCACAATCCAAAACACTGTCCACAACATGTAAAATGCATCACACAATATCTCAGCAAAAAAAATTTTCTCTGACACATAAACACCATAATTCACATCTACAGGACATGCCGTAAACACCCTCCACATTTAAAGTAAAAAGACCAGACCGTTGCTGAGATATTCTATCTTAAAGATTGGTAAAATTTCCCTATCTATTCCAATATAAAAAACCTGGCCATCTTGTCCCTCCCTCACGATCAAAGATGGTGACCAAAGACTCTCACGATCAAAGAATTTGCAGGCTCATGATCAAAGAATTTGCAGGGTCACAACCAAAGAATAAAAACTGTTCTAATTTTAAAAATTAAACAATTGCGGTAAACCACAACCATGGTTCATCAGAACGAAGTTTCCTGAGTAAAACCCACCCTCATTTGTCTTCCTAGGACACCCCTGGGCTGAGAAAATAGATTTTTTTATCTGGCCATCTCGTCCCTCACTTGCAATGAACAATTGTGATCAAAGAATCTAGCGGGCAGAGAATTTGCAGGCTCGCCACCAAAGAAATTGCTCGTTCATGAACAAAGAGTGAAGGACGAGATGACCAGATTTAAAAACAGATTTTCTCAGCCCAGGGGTGCCCTAGAAGTTAAATTAGGGTGTGTTTTGCTCAGGGAGCTTCGTTCTGCCCCATCTGAATAAAATAAATTATGTTATATCCCTGGTAGTCTAGCGCCCCCCCCAATCATGATAAAATTGATAACAATCTCCCTATCCTTGGTAGTCTAATGCCCCCCAAATGTGTATTTTATTAATATTTGCTTTTTTATATCCCTGGTAGTCTAATGGCCAATCTGTATTAAAAATAATTATTATTAGCGCTCCTAATACACAGTGGGGCTGGCCTGAAGGTAAGAGGTGGGCTGTGCCAGTCACCAGGCTGAGGAAGGGTTGGGGGTGCTGGGTGGGCTGGCACAGCTGGGTGGGGGTGGGGACCACTAGACTACCAGGGAATTCAGATGATTATCTATGTTATTATGATGGGGGGCCGCTAGACTACCAGGGATATGAAGAATAAAAATAATTTAATACAGATCGGGTGGGGCCACTAGACTACCAGGGATATAAAAAAAATATGAATGGAATACACATTGGGAGTGGCCACTAGACTACCAGGGATACAGACATTGTAATGTATGTTATTATGATCGGGGGGCCGATAGACTACCAGGGATATCAACAATAATAATTCTGTAATACAGATGGGGGGCACTAGACTAGCAGGGATATTTAAAATAAATATTAATAAAATGCACATTGGGGGTCCACTAGACTACCAGGGATAGAGAGATCATTATCTATGTTATCATGATCAGGGGGGGTGCTAGACTGCCAGGGATATTGAAAACATATTTTTTTTTATTCAGATGGGGAAGAACAAAGCCCCCTGAGCAAAACGCACCCTCATTTTACAGTCTAGGGCACCCCTGGGCTGAAAAAATAAATTTTTAAATCTGACCATCTCATCCCTCGCTCGTGATGCATGATCGCAATCAAAGAAATTGCAGGCTCATGATCAAAGATCGTTAGCGAGCCACGAACTAAGATTTTAAAAGCTCAGAACTCTACTTTTAGACTGATTTCAAACAAACCAAAGGCATGGCTTGATAGATTGGAGTCCCCTGAGTAAAACCCATCCAAGTTTTACTTCAGAAATGACCCCAGAGCCAAGATATTTGTGTTTTTCCAATCAGAAAATAAAAAACAAGATGGCAGACCTCGCGATCAAAGAATTTTAAAAATCCTCGGGGACAAAGATTCTTGAACTACGAGGCTGCAAATCATTTAATTGTCAGGTGGGACGAGATGGCCAGAACCCCATTCTTAGTTCGCAAAACATATATATAAATTTTCCCATTGACTTATAATGGGAAATTAAAAGTGACATAACTTTTGAATGCCTTAATATTTTTTCACCAAATGAAAAGCGGCAAGTTGAGCCACCAAAGCTCTTTCAAACAAGCCATCTTGTAGATCAGCACACCACACAACGGCCAAGCAGGGCCACATCCAAAATCCCAGAAGCTGCCTCCAAAAATCGATAATTTTGCATTTTTTAGCATTTTTGTACACAAAGACTGTAAGTCCGACCAAAACACAATTTGGCAAATCAAGAGATCTACCATGCCACACCACGCATTCCAAATTTCAGGCAAATCCGTTGAATGGGTCCAAAGTTATTAACACCCAAACATTTGACTTTAGTATGTAAGTGACCACTGAACCCTAACTGTAGTGGCACACGCCACTATAATATACACATACATACACACACACACACACACACACATATATATATATATATATATATATAATATATATATATATATATATATATATATATATATATATATACACACACTCACATATATATTGCTTTGGCTTCTCAGAAGGAACTAGAAGGAAAGGATCAGATTTGTTATAGTACAGTAGCTTCTTGTTGTTTTTACATTATTTCTTGTGGATTTTACTTGGTAGAAGGTTATTTCTTTTCTTTCTTACTACTTCTAAGGGGCTAGCAGGGTATTGTCTTGGGGCTGTTGGAATTTTGAAAACTGTTTTGGTGGCTATAAGTGGGCTTATTTGTTTGATGCTTCACTGCGTAGCAGGTTACTTTTGTAGAGGCCTATTTCTTCTGATTTAAAACCTATTTGGTGTGATTTAACTGAGGCTGTTTCTTTGAATCAGAGACCTATATATTCTAATTTCGAGCCTACTTTGATGTGTTGTTGGTGAAGCTGTTTGAATTGGAGACCTGTTTCTTTTGGTTGCAAACCTATTCGGGGGGCTTTGAGTAGAATTGTGATTCATTGTTGCTGGCTTCACTAGCTGCAAAGGTTAGTGCATAGTGGGGGAAGGGTGCAAATGGTCTGGCCAGGTCTCACTCAGCTAGGAAGGCAGAGCTGAATCAGATGTGGTGTCAGTTGCTTTGGCTTCTCAGAAGGAACTAGAAGGGAAAGGGTCAGATTTGTTACATTACTGTAGCTTCTTGTTGTTTTTACATTGTTTCTTGTGGATTTTACTTGGTAGAAAGTTATTTCTTTTCTTTCTTACTACTTCTAAGGGGTTAGCAGGCTATTGTTTTGGGGCTATTGGAATTTTGAAAACTGTTTTGGTGGCTATATGTGGGCTCATTTGTTTGATGTTTCACTGTGTAGCAGGCTACATTTGTAGAGGCCTTTTTCTTCTGATTTAAAACCTATTTGGTGTGATTTAACTGGGGCTGTTTCTTTGACTCAGAGACCTATATCTTCTAATTTCAAGCCTATTTTGATGTGTTGTTGGTGAAGCTGTTTGAATTGGAGACCTGTTTCTTTTGGTAGCAAACCTATTTTGGGGGCTTTGAGTAGAATTGTGATTCATTTTTGCTGGCTTCACTAGCTGCAAAGGTTAGTGCATAGTAGGGGAAGGGTGCTAATGGTCTGACCAAGGGCCTCAGCTACCTGATTGTTTCTGGAAGACTTGGGTTGGTCCCACCCCCAACCCCTCACCCCACCGGCCCCTGGTCCATGATTTCCTTTATACTAGGGGTTCTGACATCACTTTCTCAAATGGGCAAAGGATATGCACCCGTCATAGCAGAAGCAGACATCCAGGAAAGGAACAGCAGTGAGTGAAGAGGTGACTGCTATCTCAGTGGAAGGGAAGTAACTGCAAATCTAGGAGCTTTCATTGTTACTTCTTTGCATTGCTATTGCATTGTGGAAAGGAGGAATAGGAGTTTGAAGAAGGTTGTGCAATAGCTACTTAAAGTCTCTTTTTGAGTGTGGATAGGAAGGTTAGGAATATAAAAAGCAGTTGCTCAATCTATCTAAATGTGTACAACAAAGTGGGTAAGGGATATTAAGAAAATAATGTTTTGCACTGATAGAGGAGGGAGAGGGGAAACTTGGGGGAATGTTTGGTATCCTGCATCTGGAAGGGTGGGGGGGTCACTGGTGGGCAACGACAGCGATGGGTAGGGTGGTAGGCTGCAACAACTGTGGTGCACCAATCTTTCTAAAAATTGCCTGAAGTGCGGGAGGATGTTTACTGTGCAACCACATAGAGAAACTTTGAAAGGAGATTGAGGGCCTGCAGGAGGAATTAAGACAGGCAAGGCAGACTGGGGTGGGTTTAGCCCAATACTGGAGGGAGGAAGAATGGGAGATGTGCAAGGGCAATTTAAGCCAACAGTGGTGAAGAGAGGGTCAGAAGAAGGGAAGCAGGGACAAGGGGGGCCCAGACCAGGAAGAACGATTGCCATGGAAACCAGGTCAGGTGACAAAAGGCAAATGGAAGGAGGAGATAGGGACTTGTGAGGGGAGGTGAAGAAGTGTCAAAAGTCATTGAGTGAAGAGGAGAGAACAGGTTACTATGAAGAGAGAGGGAGTGGGCATTTGTGAAGGGTCTTCAGAAAATAGTTTTGCACTGCTAGAGAGGAAGAAGGTGGAGGAGGGAAATGATGAAATTAGAGGAGTAATTGATAAATTCCTGGATCAAACCAGAGCAGGCAGAAGTTCTGTTGGGAGAATTGCAACAGGGGCAAAAGGGGGAAATAATGTGCAGGAGGAAGAAGAGGAGCCAGAAATGAGAGAGGGAGATGAATGGAAGCAAGCAGGGAGTAAGAGTGGTGGAATCTTAGTCCTGGGGACTCAATACTAACAGGAGTCAGGTGGGGTAGCAAGGCGGAGAAGCATAGTCGCATTTGGGTGGAGGCCATGCCAGAATGACAGCTGAAAGGGTGGGACAATCTGTTCTGAAATATGCTAGAAGGGGTAGGGACAAGCCTTATTTAATTATACATTTTGGGACGAATGATGTGGCTGACAAGACAGTAGATATAGTCCAGATGAGGTTTGAGGAACTAGGACAATTATGTGAGGGGGCAGAAATATCAGTAACTTTTTCAGAGATACTTCCAGTGCCCAAGGCAAGCACAACAAGAAAGCTGAGAATAGAGGAATTTAATGGATGGCTAAGAACCTGGTGTTGTGCTAAAGGGTATGGGCTGTTGGGGGGATGGGGAGGGACCTGGGAGGACAGTAGTCTCTATGCCAAGGACAGACTACACTTGAGTGAGGAGGGAAAGAAAGTGTTGAAAAAGGATGGAGGAGTACATAGAGGAAGTAGGGAATTTAAACTAGGAGCAGGGGGTGGCAATTGGGCAAGAGACATGCAGAGACCACAGGCTGGGAAACAATATGAGCTTAGCCCCCCATAACAGTGACAACGGACAAATGACAAGTACTATTGGTGATGCTAGTAAAGGAGGGCAGGATGGGAGAGGGGTAATGGGTGGAAGGTGGTTACCCTTAATGCTAGAAGCCTTGGGAGGAAAACTGCAGAGTTACAGGTGCTCATGGCAGATGGAGAAGTGGACATTGCAGCCATCACAGAAACATGGAGACTCAATACAATGTGACTGGGACCTGTCTGTACCAGGGTACAGGTTATTTCGTAGGGACAGGGTGATTGGGAAAGGAGAGGGTGTGGCACTATATGTGAAGGAAGGACTGAAGTGTGTAAGGGAGGAAGGGGAGGAGGATAGTATGGAGTCAATTTGGATGCAAATCCAGGATTCCAAGAATAGGATTCTTAGAATGGGAGTGGTGTACAGGCCACAATCTCAGGCGGAGGAGTAAGACAGGGAACTAGCGGGACAGATCAGGAGGACCTACGTAGAAGGTAGTGTGTTGATTGTGGGGACTTCAACATGCCAGGAGTGGACTGGAGTACCCCAACAATCAGGAACAGAAGGAGCAGGTACTGCTGGATGCCTTCCAGGACAGCTTCCTGCAAATGGTCAGTGAACCAACCAGGTTAGGGAATACCCTTGACCTTGGCTGGCAAATGGGGACTTTGTGAGAGAACTTACAGTGGAAGAACTGCTGTCAGGAGTGACCACCACTCAGTATGGCTCACATTGGATATGGGCAAGGAAGGAGTGGAATCTGGCACAAGAGTTCTGAACTCAGGAGGACTGACTTTGGGAGGATGGGGAAGTGGTAAAGGGTACCTGGCCAGAATTCAATCTAGTATGGACACTAACCAGAGGTGGGAGCTTATAAAGCTGGGGATAGTAGAGGCAACCAAAACCTGCTGCAAAGCCCAGAGCAAGAAGAATAGGGCTAAGAAACCGAGCTGGTTGAGTAAGGTTGTCGTGGAAATGGTAAGGAGGAAAAGAGCTGCCTTTAGGAAGTACAAGAAAGCAGGGAGAGGGGAGGACAGGGAGGAGTACTTGATGGAATCAAAGGAGGTGACAAGAGCAGTAAGGGGAGCCAAGGCATCTACGGAACTCAGGCTGGCACAAGGCATTAAGAAGGGGGAGAAGGACTTCTTTAGGTACATCAGGGAGAAAAGGAGCTGTAAGGACCACATAGTAAGGATTAGGAAGGAGGGGTTGGGTGGAAGCAGGATGCAATAAGGCAGAAGCACTAAATGAGTAATTCTGGTCAGTATTTACTAAAGAGAAGAGGGGTGACACCCAAGGGGAGAAATGGCAGAAACAGGGGAGGGTGAAAGATGGGAAATCATGGAGGCAGAGTTCAGGGAGGGATTTGAAGGCACTGAAGGTGGATAGTCACCAGGCCCAGATGGTATCCACCCCAGGGTGCTGAAGGAGCTAGCAGAGGTCCTTGCAGGACCTTTGGCTGACCTATTTAATGCCTCATTACATTCAGGGTGTGTACCTCAGGACTGGAGGATGGCTCATGTGGTGCCCCTCCACAAGAGTAGCCCCAAGGATGAACCGGGAAACTACAGACCAGTGAGCCTCACATCCATCGTGGGTAAGCTAATGGAGACTATCCTGAAGGAAAGGCTGGTGGCCCTCCTAGAGGCCAAAGGACTACAGGACAGCAGACAGCATGGTGTCATATGGGGCAGATCCTGCCAAACCAACCTGGTGGTGTTCTATGACTGGGTAACTAGGCAACTGGACAGGGACCATGCAGTGGATGTCCTGTATCTGGACTTCAGTAAGGCATTTGACTTGGTGCCGCATGGAAGGCTGGGAAGTAAGTTAGTAGGCACAGGGGCAGGTGCAAAGCTGGTGAGATGGGTGGGAAACTGGCTTCAGGAAAGGCAACAGAGGGTGGTGGTGGGTGGGGAGCTCTCACACCCAAGGGTAGTGACGAGCGGTGTTCCACAGGCCTTGGTGTTTCGACCAGTGCTGTTTGGGATATTCATTGCAGACATATCATTGGACATCAAGAGCAAGATCAGTCTGTTTGCTGATGATACCAAGGTAGGAGCAGTGGTGGATGACCTAGGGGGATGGCAGGGGTTGCAGGATGATCTGGCAAAGATTGAAACCTGGTCAGACACCTAGCGACTGGGGTTTAATGCCAAAAGTGCAAGGTGCTGCATTTGGGATGAAGAAACCAAGGAGGAGTTACCAGCTGGGAAGTGCAGCTAGCCCAGATAGAGAAGGAGGAGAAGGATCTGGGGTGCTCTTTACAGGGTCAATGAACAACCTATCACAATGTAGGAAGGCAGCTGCAAGTGCCAACAAAATGCTGGGTTGTATTGCAAGGGTATATCCTCGAGAAGGAGGAGGTGATTCTGCCACTGTATAGGTCATTAGTTAGACCGCACCTGGAGTTGAACATGTACTCACTGGAGGAGAGGAGGGACAGGAGGGACATGATTGAAACATTTAAATACATGAAAGGAATAAACAAGACAGGTACAGAGGGGCTGTTCAAAGTAAGGAAGGGGAGGGACTCCAGGGGCCATGATATGAGACTGGAGGGAGGAAGGTTCAGAAGGGAGGTGAGGAGACACTTTTTTACAGAGAGGGTGGTAGCTGGGTGGAATGCGTTACCTGCAGAAGTGGTATCCAGTAGAACAGTGGACTGCTTCAAAAGGGGATGGGACAGGACAAGGGGAAGGGTCAATGAAGGGGAAGGGTGGAAGGGAGGGGCAGCTGCAGAATAAAGGGTGTTAGCTGCACATTCGAGCAGACTTGATAGACCTCTAGGCCTTTATCTGCTGGCAAATTTTGTATGTTCGTATATATATATATATATATATATATATATATGTACACATACATGTCCATACAAACATACATATCCATGTATATAATACAGAGTGCACCACTCTTTCAGTGAAGAAGTACTTCCTCACATCTTTCCTGAATCTACCCCCTCCAGCTTCATAGCATGTCCCCTTGTTCTTGAGCACCTTCTTTTCTGAAAAATACTCCCCTTCTGTACCTTATTTACCCAGTGAGGTATTTAAAGGTCTCTATCATATCTCCCCTCTCCCTCCTCTCTTCCGGGGTGTACATATTGAGGTCCTTTAGTCTCTCCTCGCAGGGCTTTTGATGCAGGCCCTGCACCATTTTAGTTGTCCTCCTCTGGACTGCCTCCACTCTGTCTATGTCCTTCCGGAGATATGGGGCAGGATTCACAAAGGCAGCCAAAAATCCTGCAGCTGCAGGAAAAAGGTCTGCAGCACTGCTGAAATGCTGGTGTGGGTTATTCTGAAAGAAAAAGTGCACACGTGAGGAAATCTGTAAAAAAAACAGCAGTTGTGGAAATTCAGCAGCTGCGGAAATTCCGCAAGTGCTGAAAATCCACAAGTGTGGAACTACAGCTGTGGAAAAGGCTTAGGAGGCACAAAAACAGGTGATCCATATTAGCTGGAGCAGCAGACTTTGACAGTCTTGTCATATATATACCAGAAAGTACCCACAGAGAGACCAGCAACCATTTCCTCAACTGTGACCACTGCAGCACCACTGGTACCAGCAAAACCATGCACCACAGCGGCTGTCTGTAATTGATGACTGTGTCTCTCTCGAGTGTTTCTGTTGCCTGCTGCATTGGCACTCACTGCAGGCAGTTCAGCCTCTACTGCCTGTGGGACTCTTTTCATGGGCTGCACTGGGTTTGGTGGTTGTTGTGTGTTTGGTTTCAATGACAATGTGTTCTAGTTTTGCTGTAACAACTGCCACTGCTATACACCCACTAGTTTGCTATTACTTGTGCCTGACCTCCACTATAATTGTATTTCACTTGTTGGGGCATTGCATTTTGCTCAGGGATTGTTATGCCTCACTCTCGTGTGCAACATTTTTTCCACAACTGCTGAAAAACACTGGCTGAGAATAGTCTTTAAGGAGATGTGCCGTACTTATCAACACCTTTTTTTTCCCCAGGAACTTCCACAGTTGCACTTTTTTCCACAGTCCGTAGTGTATTTTTTCCACAACTGTGGAAGTTTTGTGTATAGCACTCAGAGCAATGTCCCCTTTTTTCTGCAGCTATGGAACTTTTGGGGACATAGGGAAGGTTTTGTACCTCCAGATTGTTTTGTGAATCCCCCATGGTCTCCACAACTGGACACAATACTCTAGGTGGGGTCTTAGCAGTAATCAAGAGAGAGGCAACACCACCTTCCTCCTTCTGCTGGTGATACTCCTTCCTATGCACCCCAGCATTCCACTTGCCCTGCCTACTGCCTTGTTGCACAGCCTGGCCATCTTTTAGATCTTTTAGATGTTTGTGCAATAGGTAGCTATAAGTATAAGTGGTTTGATTATGTTTTGTGTTGCTGATGTAATGTGTATGAGTGCTATGTATATTTGAAAGCTATGTATTTTGTATATTTTGTGATTATTTAAAATTTTGTACAACACAGGATTGCCTTGTAAATAGGGATTCTTTGAACCCTAATGGCAAAACTTCTGTATAAATAAAATTTTTACTTTACTTTACTATCTTTAGGTCATCTGATATGATTTCTCTCAGGTCTCTTTCCTGCTTAGTGGTCATCAGTACCACTCCACCAATTATGTACTCCACCCTTGGATTTCTGTGCCCTAAGAGCATTATATTGCACTTTTTTGCATTGAAACCAGGCCGCTGTACCCTTGACCACTCCTTTAGTTTTCTCAGGTTTCTGCTCATTCTTTCCACCCCCCTGGAGATTCCACCCTGTTGCAGATTTTGGTGTCATCCACAAAGAGGCAGACCCTCCCTCCCATATCCTCTGCAATGTCAATTTTAAAGACATTAAAGTGGACCAGTTCCCACACTGATCCTTGAGTCACCCCACTGGTCACCTTCCCTTCCTTGGAGTGAATTCCGTTTACCACCATCTGTCTCTTATCCCCTAACCAAGTTCTTATTCAGTTTACCATCTTTGGACCCACTCCTAAGCTACTCAGCTTGCTTACTAGTCTCCTATGTTGAAAAGTGTGGAAAGCCTTACTGAAATCTAGGTAGGCCACACCCACCACTCCACGGTGATCTAGTTCCTTAGTCACCCAGATTTCTGGTCACCCAGTCAAAGAAATCTACCATATTCATTTGATATGCCCTCCTCCTTGTGAAACCATGCTGCCTTGGCTCTTGTAACCCACTGGATTCAAGATGTGCCACAATTTTTTCCTTCAGCATTGATTCCATTAACTTTCCCAAAACCGATATCAGGCTGACTAGCAAATTATTGCCAACCTCCTCCCTGCTACCACTTTTGTGTAGCAGGACTACATTCACCCTCCTCCAGTCCTCTGGAACCATTCCTGTTTCCAGTGAGCTGTTAAATAGAACAGTCAGAGATGCAGCCAGTATTTCCCTAAGCTCCCTCAATACACATTGATGCACCCCATCTGGCCCAATTGCTTTGTTCACCTTCAGATTAGCAAGTCCCTTTAGAACTCTCTCCTTCAAAAAAAGGACTAATATTCACTCACTCCCTCCAAAGCTTTTATTACTTTTTTGTGGCACCTCCCCTTTTCCTTACTCTGTGAACACTGAACAAAAGTATGTGTTCAGGATGCCTGCCTTTTCCTTGTACCCCTCTGCACAGTCCCCCTTCCCTTTTAATCTTACAGTCCCTCCTGGTCTTCCTCTTTTCATTTACATATCTAAAAATGTCTTGTCCCTTTCATTACCTCCTGGGATATTCTTTCCTCAGTCTGTGCCTGTGCACTTTTACTACTTTCCTGCTTTCCTCTGTTCCCCCCAATACACCTTCCCCCTCCTCCTCCCTCCATGTTTCCTTATACTAGCCTAACCTAATCAACTTCTTTGACTGGGTCACTAAGGTGGTTGATGAAAACCATGCTGTGGATGTCCTGTATCTGTACTTCAGCAAGGCTTTCACTTGATGCCACAAAGGAGGTTACTGAGTAGCTGAGAGACATGGGGGTGGGGAAGAAACTGGTGGGGTAGGTCTACAGCTGGCTGCAGGGCAGACAACAGAGGGTAATTGTAAGGGAGGGAGACATCCCAGCCAATGCCAGTAACTATTGGGTACCATAGGGTTCATTGCTGGGCCCTGTTTCGTTCAATGTCTTCATTGGAGACATTGCAGAGAGAGATCAAGAGTAAGATCAGCCTGTTACTAATAACACCAAGATTTGTGCAAAAGTGGACAGTGAGGAAGGGAGGCAAGCATTCAGGGAGGATCTAGCTTAATTCAAGCACTGGTCAAAGAAGCGACAATTGGGGCTTAACGCTAAGAAGTGCAAGGTCATGTACCTCGGAGCCAGAAATCCCTGGACCAGCTACTGGCTTGGGGGAGTGTAGGAAGCAGCTTCAGAGAAGGAAAGGGACCTGGGAGTACTAGTCACAGGGGACATGAAGGTATCAGCACAGTGTAGGAGGGCAGCAGCAAGGGCAAATCAGATGCTGGGGTGCATTGCCAGAAGGATCACCTCTAGAAAGGTGGATGTCATCCTGCCCTTGTACAGATCACAGGTGAGGCCGCACTTGGAGTACTGTGTACAGTTTTGGTGCCCATACCTTAGGAAGGATGTGAAATTACTGGAGGGGGTGTAGTGTAGGGCTACAAAAATGATCATGGGACTAGGGGGTTGCCTTATGAGGAAAGATTGAGGGAGCTCAACATGTATTCACTGGATAGAAGAAGGGAAAGGGGGGACATGATAGAGATCTTCAAGTACTTGAAAGGCATAAACAAAGTCAGAGAAGGAGCATTGTTCTGCTTAAAGGGTTGTAGGGTCACTAGGGGGCATAGTCTGAAATTGGAAGCGGAAGATTCAGGAGCGAAATGAGGCACTACTTTACAGAGAGAGAGTGGTGATGGGATGGAAAGCACTGCCGGAGGAGTTAATTGAACTGAGGACAATGGATAGCTTTAAGCGAGGTTGGGATAGAGTCAGGAGCAGGGTTAATACAAACAAGAACACAATGGGGGAAGGGACCACGAGAGAGGAAGGAGGGAGGGGATTGGGTGGAGGTCAGCTGCACTGGTATTAAACTGAGAGCTGCACAACTGTGCAGACTTGATAGACTGCTGAGCCTTTTTCTGCCAGCAATTTTGTATGTATATTCATATACCTTCTGAATAACTACCTTTTAGCTTTTTTCTTTTCAGCCACCTCTTTCGAGAACCATAGTGGTCTCATTTTCCCCTTGTTTTTGCTCAATTGTTTGATGCAGAGGTTTGTTACCTTTACTTATGCTCCCTTTTATCTTCACCCATTGTTCATTCAACCCACCCAGGTCATCCTCCCCTGCTAGGTCATCCCTGAGGCATTTAAAAATCTTTTTAAAATATGCCCTCTTGAAGTCAATGACCCTCACCCTTGTGTGATTCGATTCTGCAGCTGTTCTCATATTAAACCACACCGTACGGTGATCACTGGTCCTCAAATGGCCTCCCACTTTGACGTCTGCAACAGTGTCCCTGGACCTTTAACAAAGCCCATGGTTGGATGAAACATGAGGAGGTTATTTGTGTCTTTCCATTTTTTGTCTGCTGCTAATGTTTCAGTAAAGAGTTTTTTCACAAACATTTGCGCTTCTGGACTCTCATTTGGGAGAGAGGGGAGGAGTCACTACACGCTGCTGTGCTGTGGAGGAGTGCAATCATGCAGGAGCTGCTCAACGTGAATTATTGCTCTGGAAAAGGTATGCTAATGTTGCCTAGTGCCTAGGCTCTGGGACCCATACCTGTTCAACTGTGCAGCCTTTCCGGATCTGCTTGTGCAGCTAGTTTTGCTGGTATTGCTTTCTTGTTTCTTGCTTTCTCTTGCAGCTGCTCGAGTGTGGGTGCTGGTGTAGCCAACAGTGCAGAGATTGTTGAAGAACCCCGTGGTGATTTACCACCAGAAAGAACACCAGCCTGGCAAGTGTTTGCCTGAAGCAGCTCTACCCTCAGCCTCCTTTAAGGATTGAATCATACTACATGCACTATATAGAAAAAGGAAAGTCCTCAGCTATTGTGCTTTTTGTTGTTTGTTTTTTGGTTTTACTTTGTCTTCAGATCACTGTATAGTTTGGGATGCATGTTCTTGTTGCACCCCATGTTGACTAGTCTGATTATTGTTCAGCTTTCAAGCACTATATAATAATAGAAAACACAGGCATTTACATTATTAGCAGCACTTATAATTTAAAGTTCTTCTATTTTCATGGGCAAACTCTTCTTGTGGTCACATGACAACCGACTCAAAAGCTTATGCATTGGCATTCTTTGGCAGATGCACCATTGCCTGCAGGATTGAGGTCTGTCGGAGGTCTGGTTTAGCTTAGGAGCAGTAGGGGGAGGTTTTCTAAGTGTTGCCTCTCTGCTTATCTTTCGAGTTAAAATTTTGTCAGTTTTTCTGCCAACTAGAACTGCTGGTTTTTCAGCTCTTTGTCGGTTAGGGATAATTAAATCAACTAGCTCTACTTTCTGGATTACTGGACTATTTCATCACAATATGACTGAGTTAGTTTAATGCCTTCATTACATCTTAACTATACTGTTCTTTTATTTTCAGTCATCTTTAGTTATTGTGAGACTTTGTTGCTGTTGTCACTGCTCCTATAGATTTTAACATTTAAATCACTGTCAAACTGCTCAAAGTATATGGGAATCCAGTCATTGCGTAGTGCGACTCCTTTTCTAGAAAATAAGCTAAGTGCCTGACAGAGAAATATAAACTGCAGATCATGTTTAATAATAATATCACTTATTTTATCTGTACTTTCTGCAATATTCTTGCATTGGGTTTATATATTAGAATTTTTTTTAACCTTTTTATTGATTAAGTAGTGAGTACTTAGCGCTAAACATTGAGCACTTAGTGTCTTTGTCAGAGAACCTTTTAATTAAGACACTGCTCTTGTTTTACATAGATAATCTGGCACCTAACATAAAAGGTCCTGCAGCAAGGTGTTTTGAACTGGAACTGAAATTTACCAACAAGCTTGACTGCAGACAGTTCGACTAGGATCTAGGAACTGGAATGGGAAGCTTTGGACGTTCTTTCCTTGCGTTCAGAGTGACAAGGTGTAAGGGCTGCAACTCCAGTTTCTGAGTCTGGCCTATAGTTCTATGCTTTTGGTGACTTGTTTGTCCATCTGTAGGACAATTGTGAGCAGGCAGATTTGTAGAGGAGTTCTGAAGGTGGAAAGTAAACACATGGTGTGTGTCTATTGCTGGAGAACAGCTAAAGAACACCAACAAAGAACTAAGCCACAATTACTGTTTTAATTATTGTTTTTTAATATAGTCTTGCTGATTTTAGATAACTGCCAGAGCCTTTACAGTATTAGTGCAGTGAGGGTTGATGAGAACTTCTGTAATTTAATGTACTCATCTAATGATTGTTAATTGTTTTTAACAGCGATTTCCTGTTTAGAGGAACGAGGTGTGAACGAACTTGATACATCCAGCAGACTAGACCTGAGTTTGATTCTCATAACCTCCACTTGCATACTGTGTGACTCTGAGCAAGTCATTTAGATGCCCAGTGCTCCCAGGTCACCCTTGAAAACAGGCACTTGTGTCTAGTGGGCTTTACCCGGTTATCAAAGACTTAAAAAAAAAAAAAAACCTAAAAAAAGGGCATGTGGCTACTGGTAGTCATAACAGATGACTTAAAGGTGGGCAAGCAATGTGAGAGGGCAGTAAGGAGGGCTGGGGGGATACTGGGAGGCATAAGGAGAGGCATCACCAGTAGAAAACAGGAAGTTGTTATCCCTCTGTACAGACAGCTGGTGAGACCCCATCTGGAGTACTGTGTGCAGTTCTGGAGACCCAATCTCCGCAAGGACATAGGCAAGATGGAAGCTGTCCAGAGGAGGGCAACTAAAATGGTGCAGGGTCTGCACCAGAAGACATATGAAGAGAGACTAAAGGAGCTTAATATGTATAGCCTCGAGGAAAGGAGGGAGAGGGGGACATGATAGAAACATTCAAGTACCTCAAGGGAATCAACAAAGTCCAAGAGGGTAGCATCTTTCAAAAAAAGAGGTGTGCAAGAACAAGGGGGCACAATTTGAAGATAGAGGGGCGCTCAGAGGTAATGTAAGGAAGTATTTTTTCACAGAGGGTTGAGGATGTGTGGAACGGTCTTCCAGAGGAGGTTGTGGAGTCAAAAACTGTGATTGAATTCAAGCATGCATGGGACAGCCATAAGGCAATTCTAGGGGTTGGGGGTAGAAAGAAGTAGGCTGCTGGTTAACTAGGATCTGCAGTTTATCCATTAGGTAGGGAAATGGGCAGACTGGGTGGGCCAGCGGTCCTTATTGCCCTCAAATTATGTTTCTATATTAACACAGCTGATATAGGGAATGATGCATGCAGAGTATCTTGCAGAGTATCTTGTGGTAGTGTACCCAAGAAAGGAACAAAGATTTGTAAGCCTAAAGTCAAAACTGGAACAAAAAAAGGCATGACAAAGAAAAATTCTGCAGGTGTGGAAAAGGTTGAAGGGGGGAAAATCTTAGCTCCCAGGAACCCTTTGAAAACACAATCAAAACTCAAGCAACCAACATTAACTGAAATGTTTCCCAAAGAATTAAGTAAGGTACATAATATGTCCCTTATACTGGATTATAGAAATTCTATCTCCACCATAACCTCTACCTCCACGCCAAAGTTCTCTTTATCAGAGTCCAATGAACTGACTGGTAATAGTAATAACAGTTTGAGGTTAGTTAATGAGGCATTTGAGGGAAACATAATTAACACCCCTGCTGCTCATGACAGAGAATACTGGATGGGCAACTATGCACAACCAGTGTGTTCTGTCACAGAGGAGTTTTGATTCCCTCTGACCTTGAGAGCGAAGCTCAAGAGGTCCATGGAAATCAGAACCCCGAGGTGACAGAACACACAGGTTATGCATAAAGTTGCTCATCCTGTATTTTTTATAGTGTATAGCAGTAGTATGTGAAATGTGTGCATTATGTTTTCTTTCTCTTTTTCATAAAGAAACTGACCTGTGAAGTCTCTAGAGGTTCTAGAATACTGTCTTACCACAAAATTAAATAGAGGAAAGCAACAATGTGCCAGTATTCCAAGTGATTCTGCAGCAGCTGTGACATCACTAGTGCAGCAGAACAAGCATATTGCAGGCATGGAATTCCATGCATAACAACATTCCACTATACACTATTTAATTTTAATAGATGCTACCACAATAATAATAGCCCTAATTTGGATAATAAACTCATTGTTTGTGACCTTAATGATTTAAATGAGTCCATTTGCTCCCATAAACAGTTGCCTTACCCTTGCCACCCCTCATCTAAAGGGGACTTGAAAGTTGTGTCTACTTCTATGACAGAGAATTGTTTTAATGGCCCTAATGACAGTAAAACAGATTTTTTTTTTTTTATTTAGTTGTTTAACCAGGTATAGCACACTAAGCTGGAAGCTTTTTACAGGAGCGACCTGGGAGCACAAGGAGGTTAAGTAACTTGCTCAGGGTCACACAGTATGCAAGGGAAGTCTGATTCAAACCCAGGTCTGGTCTGCTGGATGTCACCAGATTTGCAGCTCAGAGCCTTAGACCACTGCACTATACTGCTCCAATTTGCCTCAGATTTGTCCAAATCAAGACCATAATTAAAAGAAAATCATTCCCTTAAAGAACTTTTGAACAGATTGGATGAGACCATGCAGGGACTGAAGCATCTGGATGCTTCACAGAAAAACACTGTCCCTGTTAGTGACAACCAGGTTCAGTATTGCCCCATCACGAGTGGGTTCACTGACTAGTTGCCTGTGGAATGCCCCTTGCAGAGAGGCCAAGATGTCCCTGCATCTAGCTGAAGCCACTGCTTGAGGCTGCAATCCACATCTGGCAGGTTGACTTCCTGTGTCAGGAACACCTCCATATTTTCTGCCATCTTGCCAATGGCTTCCACCAGTACCTTATGCTCAGCCACACAATAAGCCCCGATACCTTCACCCCAGAGCAACACCCCCCTCCCCTCACATTATAACATACCAAACCTGCAAACTCAGTGGAACATTGACTTGTCACTCTAGACTTATCTGCTGCAACCTGTTTTAACCTTATAAAGAGCATTATATGCAACCTCAATGTAAATACTGTAAAAGTTGGTAACTCACTGACTATGCACGTTGAAAGCATAGCCTGTGTATGTTTATGTCCATGTTAAACTTGTACCATATTATAAGCATAGCATATGTATGTTTATGTCCATGTTAAACTTGTACCTTGAGCACTACGCCAGGATCTCATTAAAAATGAGCTCTACTCAACTGAATATCCTGTTTATTCATACTTTGGTGATAAATAAAATATTAATAGATTGACTGATTATCTAATTCTTCCCTCTGTGCCGGAGATCTGTAGATCACTCCATTGAAAATAGTGACTCCATTCCCCATCTCCATGGAGACCCACAGCACTTCTAGCTTTCCTGTATTCCCTGTATCTCCATGGTTTCTATGCTTTCCCTCTCATAAAGCACCACACCTCCTCCTTTCCTTCCCACCCAGTCCTTCCTGAACAGAGTATAGCCCGGATGGTCATGTCCCAGTCATGGTTTTCAGTGCACCATGACTCAGTAATGGCCACAATATCCAGGTTGACCTCTGCCATGATAGTCTCTATGTCCGGAATCTTATTTCCTAGACTTCTAGCATTCACACACATGGCATTCCAGATTTTGATTCCACTCTGCTTGTTGCCTCCCTTTTTTCATTTTTGCCCTCCCTCCTTCCTACCTCTCTTTCTGAGCCTCCTGTTCATCTCCCCATTATCTCTACCACCATGTTTCCTTTATTAGTTTTCACCTTGTGGGATTCCTCTCCCCTCGGGTTCTCCTTGGTGGTAACAGCAAACAAACAGAAGCCCAGGGATGGGAGGGAATAGAGAACATGGTTTGAAAGAGATGGGGTAGGCGGGAAAGAGGAAGGAACAGCACAAGTGGTGAAGAACTCTTTAAGGTATGAAGCAACAGAGGAAGGGCCAGATACTGATGAACCTTTAACTAGAAAAACTGAGGGCCAGACTAGATGGGAGGGTCAAAGAAGAGTGAATCACCTTCCAGAACTTCAAAACATATAATACAAATGGCAAATAGAAAAACAGAAGATGAAACATGTTTCTACTAAAGACAATAGTATTATCACCAATTAGCCCAATGGCTAAAATAAATTATTAGATTCCAGAGCCACATAAATTCTGATTAAAACAAGTATCTAGAATAAGCATATCAAATGTAAAAGAGCATTTCAATTCAATGCGAGGCAAGACTTAATTCCATTATGTTCTATTTTGAACAGTTTTGTACTGATGGAGTGGTGCATCTGACTTTATCTTGAAGGGTCTGGAATTTATTTTAACCCATAACTATTTTCCTTTTGACAGTTCCTACTGCCTCCAGCTCTGGGGGGCAGTGATGGGTACCACTATGGCATCATCATATGCTAATCTCTTTCTGAACAGGTGGGTGGGTAGATTTTTTTTAAACTCATTTTTATTGAATGATAAAAAAGTCACATTACAGGAGAAATTATTGCCAACAGCAATACAACTGGGGATGATACATCTTTAACTAATCTGTACCAGAATTTATGTAACAACAGTTAATACCTCTCCCCAGTACAGGGACCCCCTGCAGTGTGAATATACATTCTGACACTCTTCAGTTTATGTACCACTATCCTCAGTGGTTTTTAGTGTTAGGACTGGGGCCCTCTCAAGAGGTAACCAATGGGAAAACTATTAAACTGGAACTTAGACTCAACCAGAGTCAACAGATTAAAGTGGGAGAGACCATGTTGCTTGACTACACAGTCCCTTGAGGAAGTATTTTTCCACTGGAGGGGAGGCATGGCTAGGTCCTTCCAAGAAATGTTGTAGATCAGAGCAGGGCTGTAAGTGGCATGACCTGCCCCTGATCTGTACAACCTGACCCAAGTCGGTTGGGTTTCTGAGTGTTTATTCAGCTCTGTGCCTCTGAGTGGTCTCCCTGGCTCTCGTTCTGGCTCTGGGCCTCCACCAAATCTCAGTTCCCCCACTATTCCCTCTGCTTGTCAGTTGTCAGTGGTGAGTCTTAGTTTGGCCATCAACTCTTCTAATCTTTTGATGTTCTCAACCCTAACCCTCCATGAGTCAAATGATAGGGTGGATACCTTAAGCCAATTTACTGTTAATTCCTTCTGTACTGCTAGGTATAGGGTCTTAAAATGCCCTGATGCCTATTGTTCCCTACCTGTGCTGTTCTAAAACCCAAGAGCATTGTGAAGTTAAAGGGTATCTGTGTAGTAGATTTGTTTTGAAACCTTTTACCAATCTTTTTTTTTTTCTCCAGGACAGTCAGATGGCACTGCTTCATTGATGATATTATAGGTGTATGGCAAGGTGATGTGAAAGATGCACATAATTTCTTGGAATGGCTGCATGGCAATAATCTGAATTTGAATTTTATGTACAAAACTGATGCAAGACAGATGGCATTTTGGCTGTTCTCTTTAAAATTGATGAGAACAATTCTATTTGATGTGAGACATTCAGAAAGCCTACATCCACTAATTCTCTGTTAAGGGCAGAATCCACACTTTCCTTTTGATATGATCTTTTCCATATGGCCTAGGTTTGCTCTTGCAGCACAGCTAATCTTCAGATAAAAGTTTTGAGCTGCAGTCCACAGATTTAAGGGAGAGATTTTTGTAGAGGATATTCTAAAAGACTAATACATCAGGCTTGCTTAAAGGCTAAAAGACAAACAACTTTATTGTCGTCTTTCTTGTGCAACTGTGCAGTCCTTACACTATCACTAAAATTGTTCTCAACTACCAGAATAAATGTTATGTTGGTGGTCAGTCCCCCACCACAGGCTACCCTTCCTCTAATTTAGTGCAAACAGGAGTGCACATTTTCCAGAAAAACAAAATAGGTTGAAATTCAATACTCACATAAGGGTCTATGTAAAAATCACAAAAACAAAATCGCGAGTTCAACAACAGCGAGTGCAAAATAACGATATCAACAATAGCGAGTTAAGGTATAGTGAGCGTCATAATAACTGAACAGCAAAAGTCGCTTTTAAGGGGGTTCGCTATAGAATGATACTCGCTATTATTTAATTCGCTATTATTTAGTCGCGATTCTTTAGTCGCGATTCTTTAGTCACTATTATCACAGGATACCCTCACATAATTATGTGATCCACATGAACATTTATGCTGCTGCTACATGGTGCTGCATTGTGTGTGTCGCTCCCCCCACCACTGGCTGCCCTTTGTGTAATTTAGCGGACACAATAGTGCACATTTTCCAGAAAAGCAAAATGGGTCAAAATTTGTTACTCTCAGAATTATGTGAGCCACATGAACATTTATTTTGCTGCTACGTGGTGCTGCACTGTGTGCTTCACTCCCCTCACAACAGCCCTTCCTGTAACCCTATGATCCTTCTGTAATCCTGCATGGTCTGGTGGAAAAGATGATGATGGCTTGCTTGCCGGAGGAGGAGGCAGCAGAATAGGAGGACACCTGTGAAGAGAAAAATAATTATTTAGACTCTACTCAAGTTGTGACCGTGTGTGGTGACCACAAAGTAATGGTATATCAGTTGCCCACTCTCATTCTTACTGTACCTGTCACCTATGAATAAAACTGAGAAATTATTTAGCCACCCTTTGGCCAGTGTGGTGGCTGCATGGTATAGCCATCACCTGTGAATAAAAATGAGAAGTTACTTAGCCTCCCTTGACCACTGTGGCACAGGGTATACTTGTAAACAGAAAACAAGAAAAAAAAAATTGCAATGATACTTACCATGACATTAGTGCTGCTGGCCATGCTGTGTACTGGCATGATGGTGCATGCCACTGTGATGGTGAAGGAAGAGGCAACTCCTCTTCATTTCTGGCTTTGCAACTGATTTGCCAGTTGCCCCTGTGAATGGTGAGATCTGCAGGGAGACAAAAGGAAAGAAAGAAAAACATTTTAATGTCTTTCTGAATTACAAATTGTAATGAGAAAGAAATAATGTGACCCACTGGGATTTGAATCCAGGCCCCCGGAATACCACCCCAGTGCTCTTAAGCACTAGGCTATGACTCACATGACTGGGCCTGTGTTTTTCCTGGACACACATTCTTTTTCTGGTATTGTGCAATCCTGCAACTATGAACAAAGATGACCACTAGATTCAAATCCCAGTGGGTTACATTATTTCTTTCTTAGTACAATTTGTGATTTAAATTGCTTAGACCATGCTAATACTGCACTAAAAAACATCTGGTGAATATCTCTCTGAATAAGGTGGAAGATCTTTTGTCCTGTGCAAGGTTAAGAGGTCTCCACCAGTGAGGATAAGGACAGTGACCAACAGTGAAAGTGATTTACCATCACAGCATACAAAGATAGGCCTTGCTGGAGTTGAGGTCTTGCTGCCTTGATGGGGTGGTTGGCTTGAGGGTTAGCTTGATTGCTGGCCAGTGGGTTGGCTGGTATGAGGCCTGGCTGGTAATGGCACTTATGATGCATTAGTGTGGAGGCTGTGGCCCATGTTTTTTTGTGGCTCTGGAGGACCCCAGTAGGCCAGAGGAGGAGAAGAAGGAGGCAGTGCTGTGTCTTGCAGGCTACAGCAGGCATTCTTTGCCGAGCTGATAATGGCATTTATGTTGCATCAGTGTGGAGGTGGCAGCCATTGCTGTCTGTGGCTTTGAAAGACCCAAGCAGGCCAGAGTAGAAGGAGGAGGAGGAGGAGGAAGTGGTGCTATGTCTTTCTGGCTGGAGCAGGCATTGTCTCTAGGTATCACATTCAGGTGGTGAAGCAGGGTTTTGATTGGATTCAGGAAAACGGCAGCACAATTTTGGAAAAGTAAAATGACTGAAAATAAAATAATTGTGAATCATAAAATAAAGGATTCCACTGATGAGGGGGAAAGGAGGGAAAGAACACAGCTTTTTTTCGTGCTTCAACCTCATCGAGGAAGCAGCCCTCACAGTCTTCCAGATGAGTTGTCACCACATGGGAATTCTTTCTCCATTACCTCTTCATTCACCTAGGTAGAAGGCAATTTACTAATGCTGACAACACCCTACTCTTCATGTTCACCTTCACCACCACTTTCATGTGGTAGTAACATGGACATGATTGTGTTGTGTGGAATATGTCCCTCATTCCTTTTAATAAATATTAGTATGCCAACATTTTTAGGTGACAGATTGGTGTGCCTGTCGTGCACAATGGCCCCAGCTGAACTGGATACCTGCTCCACACTGACACTCTAGGGTAGCAGCTGAGATATTTCATTCCAACTGAGGTCAGTGTTGGCCACTCCGTGACCTTGCTACTTCAGTATAGCAAGGGGTCATCTGGAATGGTAAGGTGCCTTGTGTCCACCAAATATGCATCTGCCATGCATTGCGATGTCCGCAGTCCTGCTGCCTCATCAGCCTCCTCCTTTTCTTCCATGTCTTCAACTTCCACCTGGTACAAAACATCCCAAATGGGATTTGTTGGGATTTTCTCTTTTATTTTGCATGTTTTCTCAGCCTGTTTCTCATTTGAGGCAGTGGTAGCAACACCTGGTCTCTGTGAAGTTTCATGCTGTGCCTTAGATAACTGTGACTTCATGTAGCCTTCTTATTAGATGATTGGTCAACCTTTGGACCTGCTCACACCCACCTTCAATTATTGATGCCAGCCCACATTTATAACATTGGTCCAGCATGGAGGCTATCCCAAAATCTGATTGCAGAATGCCCGGAATATGTGTATTGCAGTCTGAGACATGCAGCATGTGTTCCATTAAGGCACAACTTCCACTGTCACCACCTGCCTTCAGCACTTGCTGCACTTTCACCAGTGTCTGCCTCAGTACATGTAGCAGTGGAATGTCCTGACTGATACAGGCAGCATCCCCACTTACTGCTTGTGTTGCATGTTTTAATGGCCTGAGAATCATGAGCAGGCTATCCATTTGGTGCCACTGGTCTGTTGTTAGAGACCTGGATACTCCAGCACTGTCATAACTTGTATGTAATGGCAGATATTCAGATATGGTTTTATATTGCTTGTCCAAACACTCAGCCATGTACAGTGCTGAGTTGCATCTGGTGATGACATCCAGCTTTATATGGTGCTGAGGCAGTTTGTTTTGCATCTGGAGATACCAGAACCAGTCACGGACCTTTCCAGAACAGACAAAGTGGACATGGATGCAGTGGGCCACAGTCAACATGGATTTGCTATCAGGATGTGTTAGAAACTCCAGCACAATGACATTAAGACAGTGTGCCAGGCATGACACCCTGACAAATCTCCGTCACTGATGTATTTCACAACATTTGAGCCATTATCACTCACAATGAAACCTTTCAATGAATGGTGGTGAAGCCACTCATCAGTCTCATTAAAGAGCACTTCAGCATTTTCTGACTTCTGTGTAATCCACTTATACTGTTCATTGTCAGCATGGCATGTTGTCAAATACACAGAGTGTTGCTACCACCACAATTGGGCTTACTCCAATTTTCCCATGCCCAGAGTCAAATACTGTGCCAAATGTGCTGTAATGCACAAATAAGAGCTATCAGCTGTTTGGCCACTGGTCCATATAATATGCTTAGATGTATGTATGGTGATGCTGAATACTTCAGGTCATGGTTTCCCATCTATGACACTGTCACATTCAGTTCAGGAATGGTACATTTAGAAAAGTATGTTTTGAAAGACTGTGCCATTTGGGATAGGCACGGACCATCAACCTTTGAAATCCAACATTCTCAGCAAAGAGAGTGGTAATAGATCAATTGCCAGCATTTTAGCTGTTGCTGCATTTAATTTCCATGCAATAGCATGATTGGGAGGGAATCTGGACTGACACTCAGACATGCTATGCAGCATAGACTGAACCTTTCTTGGGACTGGGCTACCAAACAGCTGGACTTGTCATTGCATCATTGTTGATGGGGCAGTATTTGATTCCTGGGGATTCATATGTGCTGCTGCTCAAATGAAACCAGTGATTTGTGGGGTTTTCTGCAGTGGTGTTACTGAGCTCTTCTGCCTTGGGGTGGTACTACTCAGCCCACCACTGCTGCTATGCCCAGTACTAGGCAGACGCATGGAATCCTCCTCCTCCTCCTCCTCTCTGTAGTTCTCCTTACTCAGCCCTCCCACCACCTGGCTTGCCACTTTTGCATGCTTTGGCTAATGATGATGATGAGGGACAGGGACCCCCTGTACTGGTTTCCTTCTGGTGTTAACACCAGCTTAACAGGTGCCTGGTCTTTAGGTGTGTATGTTATCCATCGATGCCTATGTGGCTACCCCTTTCCTCCCTACTAACTTGAGCTTGATACAGCTGAGAGATAGTGGCTGTCTCATCAGTTGGGTCAAGTATGTAAAAATCCCAAACTAGGGATTTCGTACCCATTGATTTACCATAGCAGCGGGAGTGAGACAGGTGAGGGGAAGCACTGGAAAGTTTTGTTTTTTGGGATGATTTATTAAGTTTGATACTATTGGGAGGGGGCTTGGTAAATTGGATGACTGCAAACCCTGTGCCCTGCATCATCTATGGCACCACCTTTCCTTTCTGTCTTCCAGCTCCATAGGGATCAAAAATCTGCATTAGCAGAGCTGCTGATGTCCTCCTCCTCCATATCGCTGTCCTCCTCTTCATCACCGTCTGCACACTGTCTGACCCTCTCATCATCAGGAGTCTGAGTGTGATGCACATTTTTCAGATCTCCCTCCTCAAGCACTGACTCAAGTTCCAGACTATCAGACTCAGCACCACCATGACCAACCACAGGAACACCAACACCCTCCTCCTCGACCACTGTGCCTTGTTTAATGTTACTCCTCTTGTCAGCTCCCACATCCCCCACCATTATGGATGTCACAGATGTGACAGAGAAAAATGTGGCCACACTAATGCAACCACGCCAACTACTCTTTTGCTACTACCACCCCTAAGCCCATAGAATATGCTGCTACAGATATAGTTTATTTTAACAGCAGCACAATTTTGCCACACAGAACTTGAACACTTCTTTGCTGCCGCCTGGCATTTCTCCCTTTAGTAGAGCATCTCTTCCCATTCATTCTCATATGCTAATTGTAGCTTGATTTGGGACAAAAAATTACAAAATGTAAATAAAGCCTGCAGTACAAATAAGTACCAGGAGCAGACAACACCTCCCCCTAGGAAATCAGGTAACAGCAGTGTGGTCTGAAAAATAAAACACCACTGGGATTAACATGACACTCACAACAGGGATAAATAGTTTAAACAAGTTATTGACTACCAGGAGCAGACAACACCTCCCCTAGGAAATCAGGGACCAGCAGTGTGATCTGAAAAAATAAAACAGCACTGGGATTAACATGACACTCACAACAGCGATAAACAGTTTAAACAAGTTATTAACTACCTGGAGCAGACAACACCTCCTCCTAGGGAATCAGGGATCAGTAGTGTGATCTGAAAAAATAAAACACCACTGGGATTAGCAAGACACACACAACAGGGATAAATGGTTTAAACAAGTTATTAACTACCAGCAGCACACGACACCTCCCCCTAGAGAATCAGGGATCAGCTGTGTGACCTGTAAAAAATGCTATGCTATGTTGCTATGTCTTTAAGGGTGGCCTTTATAAAAGGTGTTGCCTAGTACTTTCAAGTCAGCCTTCAAAAAAGCTCAAATTGATAAACATGTCAGGTGGCGTGCATTTTGTGAGGGGCGTGGATTCATGCAGCCTGCAACTCTCAGCCTTGTTCCTAGTGCTGGTGGATTGTTGTCTGGTTTTGCACATCTTTGCACAATAATAAAATAAAGCATTTTATGGTCATATACCAGGTATAAGCCTGCTTTATTTATGAGAGAGTGATAGAACACTGTTTCTTTAAGCAAAATATTACTAAAAAATAACTAAAACTGCTTCAGAAAGACACTGACAAACTACTTTATTTAAACACACCAAATTAAATCACAGAAATAAAAATGAGAAATGACTGATTGCAGATCAAAATAATGAACAAGAAAGACTGAGAAACCAAAATATAACACAAATTTCCTGCTCAGTCAAAAGAAAAGCTATTGATCTTTCAGGGCTGCCTTGCTTTTCACTTACCCTCCACACCACTACTTCACAGACAGACAAAACAGAAACTATTACTTTAAAGTAAATAATCTGTAAAATTAAACAAAAATCCAGCAGAAATTTTGTACCACAAGGCCCCTACTAAAAATTTGTGAATGATTTGCACTCTAAAAACTTGGTTTAAGCAGTTTTCAAATTATTAGTTTTTCCTCTCACACAAGCACACAAGACCTCTCTCCTATTCTGGCTTTAGAAGACTGCACTGAAGACAGCCTCCTCATAGCATACAGCTTGTTTCAGCAGCATGTGACCTCCAATCCCATAGTACAGTGCAAACTTTGCATTTCTACCAAACTCCACCAGCAAAGTTCCAACTCCACATTTCATGAAGTTATCACTGCACTGCAAATTGCAACTTTGCAAGGTGAATTAACTTTGCAAAATGAGGTGTATCTGTGAATTAATTCACAAAGCAAAGTTTTCCAGCTTCTCACATCACTAGCACCATGCTTCAGTCAAAAAATGCCAGTACCCTGTCAGAAGGGATGCTTACATCACAGAAATGATGCACCATGCCCTTTATTTGGGATTTTCAAAGAAGGTAGTTCTTGTCATTGTGCCTAAGATGCATGCTGCTATTAGACCAGTCAGAGCTTGTCTGACACTAGAGCATATCTAGAGGCCCACTGCAGGTGCGCAGACCTGAGTATGGTATTATGACTAGAGATGTGGTGAAGTAAAACTTGCCAGTAAAGTTCATGTGAAGTGACAAAATTTGTCACTTTGCAGGCTTCACAAAGCTTTCCCAGATCTGGGAATCTTCAACTTCACCTGATGCAGTTTTACCACAAGAAAGCGGCAAAATTCCACATTCACTGTGAAATTCTGCACTTTGCAGTATAAAATTGCGCCATGCATCCAGATTGCGCGAATGTCACGAACTGTGCTTCACAAATCATGCCAAGTTCATGAATTAATTCACAGAGCCAAGCTTGCTGACTTCATCCATCTCTAACTATGAGTAGCATTCTGCTATAACAGTCTTGTATTGTAGACAGCATAGTGCTTTCTCAAGTAATGTAGCATGTAAAATGTTGCTTTCAGATGACATTTCATCCACTGTATTTTTTTATACAGCTTGCATTATTCTCACTCCGTGCATCGTATTTTTGACTCAGCTTGCATCATTCTTGCTCCATGCTTCATATTTTTTCACTGAGCTTGCCTCTTTTCCATTCTCACCCCATGCATCACATGTTTGATGCGTAGACCTCTAGCATCATTTTGGAAGACTTTGTCACAGAGAATGCTTTTCTTGTAAAATATAACAAACAGTAATTGATGCACCTGGGTCTGATGCAAGGTGAATGTTTGATGCACCTTGTGTCAGTCTAAGGGCCCTTTGAAAATCCAACCCATGGAATTCACTCCTTAATAAACAACTGAAGAGTGTGACTAGGACAAAACATGCAAATACTAGAAATAATTTTGTTACTACTTTTCATTATAATGCATTGGCAGTCAGAACGATTGTTAACAAACAGTGGAATACACTTGTAAGTGATCAGCTGATTCTGATCTATTTTCTGTGAATCCACATACTTGGTTTAGGGCAGCATGAAATCTAGCAGGCAACTTAAGTAATAGTCATTATAATAGAAATAAATCAATCAACTGGTGATTTAAAGAAACAAATGATTTATTTAAATGCTTGAACTGTACTGCTTGTAAGGTGCTCACTACAGGAACAGAATTAATAATACTGAGATACAGGGAATAATTACTATCAATGCTTTTATGATCTGAAATACAAGCCATGTAGATTATACAGGATGGTGTACATGTCCAAAAACTTATGTTGGCTGCACAACCAGGAAATTGAAACCCTGCTTGCAAGAACACATTAGATCAATTAGAAAAGGGGCTTGCAATTCAACTTTGGGACAACATTTCAAAGATTATTATGATTTTGATGTTTCCCAAGTTAAGGTTTGGGGTTTTACAGCATAGTATATATGCCAGATAGAGAGGGGCAAGAGAAATATTCCCTTCTGCAGGTAGAGTTTCATTGGATATTTGAATTAAATACTTTGAAACTGGGTGGTCTAAATGGCAAACTAGACTACACATCAGTTTTATAATTGTGTTAGTTTTTTTGGTTTATATTGCTCTCACTCTTTGGATTGCAACTCAAACTTAAACAATCACTTCAAGGATGGACCCAATTATATTTATGCATACGTGTGGATTATTTTCCATTTCTTAAATATTGTATGTCTGTATTATACATATTTGATCCATATATTGATGGTTTGATTGTTTATAGGCTAGTACTGTATAAAAGAGTTGTATGATTTTAATTGCTTTCAGTTCATTGATTTATTTTCTGTACTGTTTATATTGTATATGTTAATGCTGTCTCCCTCTTTGCCATCATGTTTATATTTATGGGTTCACTTGCTTCTTTCCTCTTTTCCTGACTATATGATCCAACAGGAAGTTTATTTCTCCCTATGAAGGTTATCAACATGTTTAGCAAAGATTTGTTTTTCTTTCAATACTGCAACTGTTTGCTGTGATTATTTTTTCATTGTCTTGCTTTGGGGGCCTGAGATTAAGTAGTCTGTTATACTTATTGGCTTGGTTGCTACTAAGGGGATTAAATGTTCCCTTCCCCATCCCCTTTTCCTTCTCTACCCACCACTTGGATAGATCATTATATATATATGTTACATCATTTGTCTTTCCTTGTCTGCCCCTAGCCTTTAGTGGCTATGAATGCATAACTTCTGTTTAAGATAGTGTGAATTTATAAACTTGAGCTGCTTGTCAGAGGAGTGAAATCGCCCTTCACTCCCTCCCCACCCACATACCCTTCTGTTCTAGCATGCTCTTTTTACGGTCTATATACTTGTTGTAAGCAGAATATATGAGGTATTAGAATCAAATAAATGTTTTAGTATACTGTTAAAAGGGTGACTGAGATTGAGCGACTCAAATATGAGTGTCTCAGTCTCAGTGCCTGAAATGTGAGATACCCTGAAAGGGTAGCTGCTGGCAAAGAAGAAGGTGAGCAGAGAGGGAAATGGAAGAGGATGGCAGGGAAAGGGAGAGGACAACAGGCATGTGGGAGAGTGTAGTGACAGACTGCTGGGCTGGCTGTGTGGTGTGGGTGGTGAGTGTGGCCAGCCACAGTCAAGATAGTACAAGGTTCAGGGCTGGGAAGGCACATACTACTTTTGGTGTGGCAAGAATTTAATTTTTTCCAAGTTTCACCCCTCCCGACATGTACCCCTCTGGAGTTATTAATATTTAGTTGGGAGGGTGCAAGGGCACAGCCCACATATCATAGATTTGTTTTGGCCACTTGTCATTGCTGTGAGTGTACATCACCATTTTTATTTTTGGTGATGTACACTCGCCCTAGCGGTGATCGCCGTTCTGACATAAAACCTCATTTTTTTATCTGTTGGATCAATCAATGATTATATTAGTGTATTTGTAGAAATATGTTTTATCTGCTGTTTTCTCTATTTGTAATATGCATTATATATTTTATTTTTAAATTCAATAAGCTTTATTTGAGTTTTTCAATTGCATCAAACAATTAGACATTGTAATAACATTAGTCAAGAACAGATGGTAGAAGTCTTATACGTTTTTAACTAGTGGTTGGGTCACGCAACTGTTTTTAGTAATGATCTTTTTCACCTTCTTCACTGTCTATACATATATTGAATGCTGTTCATTTAACAATAATTTCAATCATGTATTATAATTAATTGTGTAGTGAAATTCCTTGTAAAAACATTCTTAGACAGTATAAAATGTAGGCAATTGCAATCCTCTAATGACCCCTGTCAAGCTCTTACATTCCAAGGTGAAACATTGGGATGGGTTTTGCTGGTCATCTGGTGGTATACTATTGTGACTACAGTGAGGTGAAAGTGCTATCTTTTTGATTTCTGTGTTTCACTTGCACTTTTGTAATAAATGTTTGCTGTGCCTCTGTTTTTCGCTGTGGGGTCTGGTGTGCTTAGTATATTTTTGGTTTTATATTACTAATAGCTTTCTTGTCTTGCCAGAATGTGATGGATCACTACTTCTGCCAGACAGAGAAAAATATTTAGAAGAACACAGTAGGGAGGAGTCATATACCATGCAGGAGACCTTACTAGATACATGATAATCAAAGTGTGCAAATTAATGAATTTACATATGTGAACAATATAATCAATTCAGTTTACTCAGGATAAAACTGTTGAGAAGAGCTCATTTACAATGGTGTCCTGTTAAGGTAGAACTTGATGACAATTGAACATTTTACGGATATAAATAGTGCTAGATACAGTGTACAACATACAAGGCATTGTATGATAACATAAAGCAGAGTTAATCAGTTTCACAATCACCCTTATAGAAACCCATCACGTAATTTTCCATTATAAGGAGTGCTTAAAATGACAAATGTACGCTGGGTTTCCCTCCCTCTGTGCATGTGTCGCCCGCAACTCTTCCGGGTTTCTCACCGCTCCCTCACTACCCTGCCTCCTTGCTGATGCCACATCACCATTGTAACATGGACAGAAGTAAGCAACTTTTTAAACAATAAAACTACCCTTCCCTAAACATGTGACAAGAAGGGGGGAAAACAGAAATAAAATAAGTGCTACAGAGTGACTGTGCTAAAAGTGAACCAGACTGCAGCCGCTCCAGAAGGATACATATTTTATACAATTGCTATGGCAAGAAAGCAAAACACAGCAATTATATAAAATAAAATATGGGTGGTGTGTGTAATGAGAATTTTATACACACTGTCAGTGTTGGTTGCGGAAAAAATCCCCTCGAGCTTTGCTCTCAGGGTTTATGTGGCATCCAACACCTCAGGTGTGTGTAAAATTCTTATTACACATGCCACGCCATACTTTATTCTATATATAATGTTCCAAGTGCAAGGTAATGCCCTGTGCTGGTAGTATTGAGATGGAAGCTCCTGGTTGTTGTACCTATGTTATGCTCCCAGAATGATGGCATAAAAATGAATGCTTCAGAGGAGACTGAAAAGAACCATTTTGTGACTTTTGTACTGGATGGCAAGTGATAGTTTAGCAGGCATAGGATACTGACTAGGCATCTGTGACTGAAGGCATGGGACCCGTGGTCGCTTTAATGTCGGACTCAGATCGAGTGATCAGTAGGGTGCAAGGATCTGGGACAAGACTTGTGGGTGAGCCTTGAGTGTGAATTAGAGGACAATGCCTTTGACAAATTTCATGGACAACAGGATGCAGTGCAATTGCCTCCTGTCACCCAGGGATAGCCAGTTTAATGCACTGTATAGCCTACAGAGGCAAGGGCTATAAGGAGAGCCATGTAGAAGCCTGGCTGGTCTGCTGTAAAAGCACGTCTAATTTGGCCAAGCTGGACTTGGAGGCACCACAAAGAAAGATGTCCATGTACTCAAAGAAGAGATTACTGTTCCATCGATAGGATTATTCTCTCTAAAGACAGTCTGTCAGCACACATATTATTGGATGTGGAAAGAAGGTGCTAAACAAAGGACTTACCTTTGTGCACATGTTGGGATCAACAAATCTGAAACCTACCTGGATCTGTAGACATCTGCATGCCTTTTAAAGCAGCACTGTTTTTCTCATTTGACTAACTCTGGGCCATTCAGTGGACCACGTGTGAGCAACAGAAATGGGGACAAGAACAGAGGTGGCAATAAAAACTAGTAGACTAAAGAGACAATCCACCTTTCAGCCCTTATGAACAACATGGTTCGTGTTTTTTAAAGGCCTATGAGAGACGATTTGGAGAACATACATGAATCACAATAGAACATTATATCAACATGAAAAAGTCAAAAAGGGAGGTACTGAAAACCCTCGAGAATAATGATAAAATGCATAAAGCAATAAAGTAAGCTGATAAGTGAGGGCTGTAGTTATGGATATGGAGATGTACAGTACATAGCTGAGGTTAGGCAACAACTTAAAATACAGTGGTACTGTATACAATCACTTGCCAAAAGACTCAACACTCTCGATAGCTCAATAGAGGATTTCATACTTGCAGTATTTCAAAACAACTCAAGGACTTCCTTATCATTGACCACCCATTAAACCCAGTAATAGATATATATTACCCAAAGTTCATAAAACATTTGTGGACCCACCCCCAGCAGATCAATCATATCCAAGATGGGCTCATTAATGGAGCCCCAGTCACAAGTGATTGATACTTACGTAAGCAATTATACCCAAAAGGGTGGGCAGTATTGGGCTATACCGGACCACCCAGGGATGTAATGAGGCCTGACACCTCAGGTGGAGGACCTTATAGCCCCTGGAAGGTCTAGTATAGCCCAATACCTCCCACCCTGAAGGGTATTAATGTGCTTAGAAAATGGGTTTGGGTTAAGTTAAATGAAATGTTTTAAAAAATTTTTTTTTTAAAAACTGCAAAAAAAGGTCAGAAAAGCAATAAAAATTCTTGCTTATGTTAAGTAGTCCCTGCACTGCACAGTGCTGGAACTGGCAATAGAGGGTGTTGTAGTCATTTTGTTGAATGCAGGAGCCCCCCCGTCTCCCCCCCCAAGTCCTGATGGGTTTGGGGTTAGTACTTGCACCCTGTTTTTTTTTCCTTTCTTTATTAAAGTGCAGTCCTACAGAGCATGCAGCAGTTACTCATGTGCCCAGATGACGTTATACCCGGAAGTACTGTATGGAAGAATGGGAAAAGGTGGCAGAATGCTAACTTCTTTTTTTATTTTAAAATAAAGTTGTGACTTCATTTTTCATTTATTCATTATGTAGTTGGTGCTGTGTATGCGAGTGGAATGTGAGACTCAGCAGGTCATCAGCAGCGGTGCCAGCAATTAGCTGGCAAAGACGTTTGTGATACTGTATGAAAAAAAGACAATCTGCACTTGTCTCGCGATCACCATTCCTTAGCACTGAAAAGGGCTTATATTATTTAGATGTCCTTTTCCTTTTTTAAATGGTAAACAGAGTTGTTATGCTCACGATCACAATCGGGACCAGTGACTATTGGGAGTGCTGTCAGTTTGACACATGGTGATTCAGCACAAGCACTGCAGGGGGTGGGGGAATGGACTGACATATGTTTTTGGTGGGTGTGAGCATCATACTGCTGGGTTTTAATTCTTGTAGTAGTGCCATGGTATTGTGAGACAGAGAAACAAAACAAAACAAAAAAAGAAAAGGTTCAGTCATTTTATCGCCTCATACTGTTCATTGCAGTCATGATCCTGGCTGCCTGCTGCCATCCGCCCACATGCCTGTCATAGGATGGACCCAATTGTTCTGTGACAGTGCTGACAGTGTGTAAAGGAGCACTTAATGGTATTACAAAAGATGACAGTTTATTATTTTTATAAAAATAAGCTTAGTGATACATGGGCAGAGGTCAGAGTGAGCGCTGGGAAGCTAATCTTGAGATAGGGGTCTGTATGTCTCGCGAAGCAAGACAACAAAATGGTGGCTATTTTAAATTTAAAATTCTAAGGGCACAATGGCTTTTTAATGTAATCAGGCAACACAGACTGGTACTCATTATTTCCCGGTCTCTGTTGCCTGACACCGGACTGGCTGGTTGGTGTCCTAAACCAGTCAGAATGAAGATTCTTCCTGCCCATTTGCTGAAGTATATTAAATCACAGGTCACAAACCTTGGGTCATCATGTATCAGAAACAAGCAACATTTTGGAAGTATTCAGGGTTGCTTACAGATGTCCACGAATATGTTTTAGTAATGTTCAATATGGACTCTTTATACATCAACGTACCCCATGAATTGGGTTTGAAGGCTGTTAGACTCTACTAGAACAAAATAGAGCTCAATTCTCCTCCCACAGACCTTTTGGTACAAATTGACTAGGTGTATTCAGATTGATAGTGCATTTGCATTACAGGGGGAATTTTTACCCAATATACTGTAGTTACAGAGCTATGGGGCAAGTTTTGGTGCTGATTATGTGAATTTTTTACAGGCCTGTGGGAGGAGGAACTTATCTTTGATTCTGCCTCTACAGTAATTGATTTTTGTTGTCTATTGTATTACGACAACATTAATCATAGATGTGTTTATGGTGAGGTGGGGACTGGGGGAAGAGTTTGCAGAACTTGTGGAGTATATGAATAGTATGGATTCAGGAATTAAGTCTGCCAGGGGTGTCACATCTGGATAAGGATAAAAGACCAGTAAGGTGGAGGGGCGGATGATGCCATCCCGCAAAAGGTGTTAGCCCTCAAGGCCCTAAAGAAAGACAAATCTCCTGGGCCTGATGGCATACATCAGATAGTACTATGGGAATTGGCGGACATACTGGCTGCACCCTGGCGGAGCTTTTCAGCAGGTCACTTGAGACAGAGAAGGTACGAGGATTGGCGAGGCACATGTGGTACCAATCCATAAAGGGGGTCAAAGGAAGTACCAGGTAACTATAGACCCATCAGTTTGACCTCGGTGGTGGGAAAATTAATGGAAGTATACTAAAGGAACGATTGGGGGTTTACTTGGAGGAGGTGGGAGGTCTGGATAGTCGGCAACATGGGTTTGTGCCAGGTAGATCATGTCAAACCAACCTTGTGGAGTTCTATGAATGGGTAACATCAGAACTGGACAGGGGTAAGCCTGTGGATGTATTATTCTTGGACTTCAGCAAGGCGTTTGACTCTGTCCCCCACAATGGTCTGGTGGAGAAACTGATGGGGTTAGGAGTAGGCCCTTTGATGGTTAGATGGATTGAAAACTGGATAGCTGGACGCACTCAGAGAGTAGTGGTCTGTGGGGAGCTCTCGAACCCTTGAGAGGTTGGTAGTGGGGTACCACAGGGCTCGGTCCTGGGTCCAATCCTGTTTAATGTATACATATCGGACATCAGGGATGGTATAGGGTGTGAAATGAGTCTCTTCGTGGATGACTCCAAGATGGGAGCAGTAGTTGAGGGAGAAGAGGGGAGGTTGGCCTGCAGGGACCTGGACACCCTGGAAGCTGGGCTCACACATGAAATTAAATTTCAATATCACCAAGTGCAAGGTGTTGCATCTTGGTGGGAAACCCTAAACACAGGTACACCCTGGGAGGAGGCGCTGGAAGCCTCAATAGGGAAAAAGACCTAGGGGTCATGGTGGATACATGTATGAATAACTCTGAGCAGTGCAGGAGGCAGCTAGCAAGGCAAAACAGGATGTTGGGATGCATAGTAAGGGGGATCACCTCTAGGAGCAAGGAAGTGATTCTGCCGCTGTACAATGAACTGGTTAGACCACACCTTGAGTACTGTGTACAGTACTGGAGACCACACTTGAAGAGGGACATACAGCTCCTGGAGAGGGTACAGAGGAGGGCAACAAAGATGATATGAGGGCTAAGGTTTGACTTATGAGGACAGACTTGAGGAGCTCTGCCTGTTTTCATTGGAGGAGAGGAGACAGGGGACATGATTGAGGTCTTTAAGTACCTCAAGGGAATAAATAGGGTAAACATGGAGGGCTCTTTAGACTAAAGCAGGAAGGCATCACCAGAGGCATGGTTTGAAGTTGGAAGGTGGAAGGGTGAGGGGAAAGAGGAGGAGGTTTTTCACTGAGAGTGGTGGACCCTTGGAATGCACTGCCTGGTGAGCTGGTTCAGAGATCCACAGTGGAGGGTTTTAAGAGAGGGTGGGACAGACACAGAAAGGGGATGTATCAGATGATGGCCTATCCCGGGGGGGTGGGGATGGATGATAGGGGTTTCTGGAGCACAAGGGATGGGAGGGTCTCGGCACCCAACTAAGGATCTAGGTTCAAGCAGACTCGATAGACCATAAGGCCTAATCTGCTGACAAATAGTATGTTAGTATGTTAATATTAAGGAATTCCTGTTTCCTGAAATACTCAGTGAGAAGAAATGCAATGAGGGTATAAGCACAACCCTTTATACGAAGTCAACACAGAAATGCCCTCCTGTTAACTGATAACTGCCATCCTTGACACACAATAATATTCCTGAAGAACAATTCCTTAGGATTAAAAGAAGCAGCTTTGATGACAGGGACTTTGAGTTATAATCTAGTGAGTTGTACTGGAGATTCTGGGAATGGTACTACAGCGAAAAAATCATTAAGTCGGCTGAGGTGGCAGACCGGGGTAAATAGGGGCCACCTACTGCTGCTTAAAATGGAGGGGAATCACATTTCAAATGTAATCAATTTTATATTAACATTCTCCAAACAGGGCAAAAACTAATACAGGAAATAAGAACTGGAGAATTTTAAGAGTCAAACTGATTTTGAAAGACTTTATGTAAAGTACCCCTCAAGTAGTATTTAGAAGGGCACACAGTCCATGTGATTCATTGGTTCATAGTGTACAGCCAAAAACAAGTAAGCAGACTTGGTTGCCACCATTTTCACCAGGCTGATGCAAATGTGGCTATTTCAAATATTATGATGTAGTACTAAATGTAAATTCTCTTTTGAATCCAAAAATAAGAAGGAAGTAAAACATTTAAAAGTCATTAATTGTGATAGCACGTACACACTTTATTTGGCTATGTACCCTCATGGTGCCTTCTACATGGGTAGGACAAAGAGGAGATTAAAATAAAGGGTGGGTGAATATAACAAGCAATCCACCATAAAAATTGTAGTTGTGCATTAGGGCAAGGTAGGGCAATTTTGTGTGTTTGGCACCTCACTCAAAGGCTCAGAGTGTCTTACAATAATAAAATGTATACAAGGAGATCACGTGATGCAGAGTGCTGAGTAGAAGCTCTTTCAAGAAGCTCCTGCTTCCCGATCACTAAATCGTCTTTTCTGGACGTCTGAATTCCTTAATTTCCTCTGCTTTCAAGATTCAGTGCTGTCTGATCACTTTGGAAGTCTGGTTTGAGTGTAAAATTGGCGGATGGAGGCTTACATGAAGAAAGCCCCGCAGAAGCACCCCCCCCCCCACACCCGCTACTCCTGAAAAAGCCTCTAAGAAATCCAGGGCTTTGGGTGGGCCTGAGAGGCCTGATCCTCGAGTCAATCTGGAGAACAGGAACCTTAATGCTCGCTAGGTTCCTTGAAGAGTTTAAGCACTTTGTGAGGAAATGACAGAAATGGCGATGGATCTGAAGTCTCTCAGAAAATTAGATGAAGTCTCACTATCTGTTTCAGATAACACAGCTCAAATAGTCTCAATAGAAAAAGTTAGAAAATCTCAATCCCAATCTGGTGTCTATAGGGTCAGAAATTATCTCGTCTAAGCCAAGCTCAAAGATCTAGGGGCCACAGCCACAGAAACAACATTGTGATGCTTGAGTTACTGGAGGAGAAGAAGGCCAACATGTTGTGGCATTTGTGCAGAAGTTGGTGGAGTGGGTTGCGGCCCTCTCCTTTGGCCCTGCCTATATTATGAAGCGAGCTTACAGATCCCTACTGCCTAAACCTTCTCCAGAGGACCCTCCCTGTCCCATTATCTGTCGGTTTTTGAACTACTTGGAGAGGCACCATTTTCTGCAGAAAGTGAGAGCTTTGCAAGAGGTTCGATGGGAGAACATGAAACTGAGAATTTCACAAGATTTGCCTGGCTTGGTTCACCTGAAGCAGAAGGTGTTCCATCCCATTGTTTCTAAGATAATTGCGGCAGGCCTGAAATTCAGGATGGGATACCCGGCCAGGTTACAGGTTCTAGTAAATGGATCCTGGTCTAACTACAATGATCCTGCAGTTGCCCTGATGAGCCTTAAATCTACGCTACCAGATCTATTTAAGGAGCCCTGAGATGCTGTGTTTGCAGGATGGAGAGATATATGGAGCTGAGAATTGGAACTTTCGTTTTTTCCCTTTTTGAGAAACCTTTCAGTGCGAACGGGAGGAGAAACTTCCCCTGCTTTGTTTGGACTGGGGGGATCAGCACAGGGCACGCTTGCTACTAGTTTCCTTGGCTCCAATTGCAGACAGCCCATGCCAGTTAAGGGCAAAGGACACTTAGGGTCTCATGACTTGTTTATGGAGGGAATAATATTTCAAGTTTTAGTATTTTTTGTATGGTAAACACAATAGAAAGGGGAGTCGGTTTTGCTTAGAGTTAGATTCGTGTTTATTTCATCTGGATTGGAATTAGAGCTGTCTTGGGCTTTCTCTGTAGATCATTTTCACTCTATCATGACCTAGAATTGGTCACTAGAGGGCGTATCAGGCATTAGTAATTCACGGGTGTGCAGCCCTCAATTCGAGGGGGATCTCTCTGAACCTTCTCACTAGACTCGAGTGCAGAACAACTAACTTTCACATGGAGAGCCAGTGCACTTGGAGACTGGTTATTTCTGGGAAGACGCATTTTTTCTGTCTTCCCTTCCTGCGATGTGATTACTATCTCTTTCTTGATTCCTGCTCTCAGTCTGTGGCACAGGTCACTCCCCCTCACTGGGTTCCAGATCTGGTTTTAGTTCTTGCATAATTGCCTCACGAGGCAAGGATGATTTCAATTTTCTCTCTCAGTTTCGTTCGGGTTTCCATGGCTACCTGGGTTGTACATGGCTTTCGCCGTGGCCCTTTTCTAATAGGTTCCCAGTAGGTTTACACTTTGGTGTGGGGGGATTGAAAGCCCAGGACCGTTCTCTCTTTTTTAGGGATAACCAGCACTGTTTTGTTTGCTATACGAGGATAGTGGAATGTAAGAGTTTTTATTAACAGGGGTGAATCATTGGGGGCCGGGAGATGAAGGAAAAGTACCAGTACTGTGCTGAACATTGCTTGTGACAGTTTAGAGGGTTGGGGAGGTGGGTTTGGGGTATTGTTGGAGGGTAGGGGGATGGGATGGACTTAATTGTGGGGGTAGGTAGGAGGAGGGCTTTACTGCAGTAACCATGGGTGTATGTTTGCAGGGGCTATGTATCCCGTGTGCTGAGCTGTATATACTAAGTCTAATTACCATTACTGGATGGCTAATGAGATAACTTTTGTGACTTGGAATGTTAAGGGGATCAGGAAAAAGCACAAACAATATCAGGCACTTAAACATTTAAGCTTACTTAGCTCTCAGATAACTTTTTTACAGGAAACCCACTTATTAGAAGTGGAAGCTTTACAGTTAAGGAGACAACAGGTGGGACTGGTTTACAATGCCCAGGGATCTACAAACAGCTGTGGGGTCATGCTCATGATTAATAGGGGTATTCCCTTTGTTTCTACACAGGTTATTGAAGATCCCGAGGGAAGGTTTATCCTTGTTAAAGGTACTCTCTGGTCTGTTCCAATATTACTTGCCAGTATCTATGGCCCTAACATAGATGACCCAGGTTTTTTTATGAGACTAATATCTGCTATTCTCCCAATGCTTCCCATCAGGATTATTTTAGGGGGGGATTTTAACCAAGTACTTGAGTCTAATTTAGATAGGTCAGGCAAAGGTCTGGGAGGGGTCACTCCTGGGCAGAAGGCTTTTAAAGAGCTATTGGATCAATACAGGCTTTGCGATGTCTGGCGTGTTTTACATCCCGATTTTAGGGAGTTTACCTTCAGGTCAATGACGCATGGCTCGCAGTTCCGCATTGATTACATACTTATTTCTCAGTGCCTATTACCTGGGATTAAGACTTCCGTGATTCAACCTGGCCCAATCTCTGACCACTCACTAGTTTTATGTAAATTGGTACTGCTTCATTTACCTAACAGGAAACCAGATGGAAACTTAATGAACAACTTCTCAAGGATGTTAAATACTGCAAACTTATAAAGAACAAATTGAATCCTTTTTCATCTAACCCATTAGACAGTGCAAAGCCGGACATTTGTGGGGGCCTTTAAGGCCTTCATGAGAGGATCCTTATCAGCATGGCGGTTGGTAGGAAAAGGGCACAGGAGAAGGAATTAATATCTTTACTATCCCAAATTAGATCACTTGAAAATAATTTCTTGATTTATCCTCCAGATGAGGATATGAGGAAACTCTTAGTGTTGAAAGATAGATATTTGGAGTTACTCCGAGACAAAGCAGAATTAGCTATTATTCATTTAATGCTAGTACACTGACCAGGAGAAAAGGTGGGCGCCTACTGGCAACTGCGATTAGAAACAAGAATCAGTGAGATTTATCCCTCCTATTAGGGCAATGGCTGATGGTTCCTTAAAAGTATCTCCCACTGAAATAGTTCAAGAATTTGCCGTTACTTATACAAACTTGTACAGTGACATGGAGCATCCCCTTGCCCTGGGAGTACGGAGAGTTACCTGAAAGATTCCAATTTTCCCTCTCTCTCTGACCAACACAAGGACTTTCTGGTTGCTCCTATTTCTCAGGAGGAAATTGCTGATGTTATTAGTGAATTGCCTGCAGACAAGGTCCCAGGCCCCGATGGTTTTTCCCTCCTAATTTTATAAAGTTTTTCAGGACCTTCTATCACCAGTACTTTGCCATTTATTCCAGCACATTTTAGCTGGGGCAGAGGCCGACTCCCACCTTATTGAGGCCTTGATTGTTCTGCTCCCTAAACCAGATAAAGATCTTGAGCTGGTTCAGAGTTACAGACCTATCTCTCTTTTAAATCAGGATATTAAAATTCTCTCCAAAATATTAGCCAATAGGTTGACGGTAGTTCTTCCTGAGTTGATAGGTATAAACCAGGTAGGATTTATGAAAGGGCGTTCATCTTCTGACCACTTATGTACCTTGTCACATGTCCTCTCGGCCACCAGGGATGCCGAGTTCCCTGCAGGACTGGTGTCCCTGGACACTGAGAAGGCATTTGATCTAGTGAAATGGAACTTTCTGTTCCGAGTTCTGGAAGCATTTCATTTTCCATCTCTGTTCATTTCCTGGATTGTCACATTTTATAAAAACCCTACCGCAAGAATTTCTGCGAATGGGGCATTCTCTGAGCCCTTTTCGCTTCACTCAGGAACTAGGCAAGGATGTCCCTTATCTCCTTTGTTATTTAATTTATATTTGGAACCTCTCGTACAAAATATTCTCAATAACGTTTCTATACAGGGTGTTAGAGTTGGGCGACATGAAATTAAAGTCACTGCATATGCGGATGACATGTTGATACACTTATCTCACCCTGTATCCTCTGTTCTGGCTTTGCTAAGGGAAATAGCAAGATTTGGCGACCTGTCCAATTATAAACTGAATGCTAGTAAATCTCTATTTTTCCCACTAAACCATAGAGTTTTCAAAAATGATATTAGTCCTTTTGGTTTGTGTTGGACTTCCAGGTCATTTAAATATTTGGGTATCAAGCTTTCTCATAACCCTCTAACATGGTTTAAGTAAAACCTGGATTCTCTCTCGCAGTTGATAGCTCATGACCTCGAGAGGTGGTCCTATCAACATAATTAAGATGAACATATTTCCAGAATTTTCTATCCATTATCTCTTCTTAACACTTTTATTCCTTTACTCTGGTTCAAAAAGACACATGGTGTTTTCACCAGATTTATCTGGGCTGACAGATACCCCCAGCTGGCTTATCATAAGCTGTTAGCCCCAAAATTGGAGGGGGGTTTACAAATTCCCCATCTAACCATATATCACTGGGCTGGTCACTTAGCAAAATGTCTGAGATGGGTATCCCCCGGCCCAGAAAAAGAGCAATCGGTTTGGCTTAGAATAGAACTGGATGCAATCAAGTCCAAGAATTTGGACCCTCTTACACTATTTTTCCTTGAGTTTCCTCAGGTACGTATGACCGAATAGTGCCCCATAATAATGACTTCTTTAAAGATTTATTCTCAAATGTGTTCATTTTTACAATATTCCCCTCATCAGGACCTGGCCCAGTCTATTTGGAATTCCCCATCTTTCACTATTAACAAGAACCAGATTTCCTGTCAATGGTTGTCCCAATTGGGGGATGGGAAGCTTTTTTCTCTTACGGATGGAGAGGGGCATTGGTTATCAGTGGAAGATATTATTAGGAAATTTCTCATTCCAGTTTCCTCTCATTTCAAAGTTATACAATTAAAGCATTTACTTGTAATCAATTTTGGTAATACTCCTCCCTCCCAGACCAACACTTCTCTGATACCTGAGGTTTCCCCACTTTCTGGATCTTCAGGTGTAATCTCTAGCTATATCAGTTTTTGTTTCACAAAAAATATGGTGGTCCCTTTGGACCTACAAGATTCTGGAATAATTTTTTTTCCCTCAACATTATTTGGATTGGCATTCTCTGTGGAGATCATGTCATAAATATATTTCTCAAGACAGACTGCGTCTCATGCGATATCATATTTTACATAACTTGTACTACACCCCGGTTAAATTACAGAAGTGGGGGTTACCTGAATTCCAATACATGCAATAAATGTTTGCAGGAAGAAGGAACACTTCTCCACATGTTTTGGTCCTGTCCTAAATTCTCCGCCTTATGAGATTCAATTAAAACTTTCCTGGACCCTCTGCTGGGCCTTCAGGAATACTTTACTCCTGAGATCTGTCTGCTAGGGGACTTATCATTTATTAGAGTTAAGGTACGAAAGTTTCACATTTCCATGATTGCCTTATTGGCTAAGAAGCTTATTCTACGCCACTGGAAAGATAAGTCCTCTCCATCTGTCCAGGAATGGGTCAAAGAAATTCTGTCCAATCTGTGCACAGAAAAAGCGATTGCCAGTCTCCACAATAGAATGGCAACATATACCAAAATCTGGGATCCCCTTCACTCTCTAATTTCTCTGGTTCAAGTCTAAGTATATCTCAGACTATATTGTCATGTAAGACCGCATTGGACGGGCAGTAGGTTGGGTTACTGCAGTATGGGAGGGAAGGGTGGGTCAGGCAGTTAATCCTTTTATTGCATCTGAGTGTTAACGTCACTGTCATTTAAACTGCCTTTTATTGTGGAAAATGTATCAATAAACTTTAAATTAAAAAAAATAAAACATATACAACAGATAAAATACAATTATCCAGTAATGCAAAAAATAATAATCAATGGAGCGAATAATTAAATTCATAAAAATGTTTTATTTAATTGAGGTTAGAGCTTGACTAAAGAAGAATGTTTTCAATAAGGCCTTAAAGGCCTCCGCTGTATGGACAGGACAGATGTTAGGAGGAAATGAATTTCACAAAATGGGGGCAGCAACTCAAAAAGCCCTGTTCCCTGACTTCTTGAGGTGGGCATGGGGGGCCAGAAACAAACCCTCATCTGTAGAATGGTGAGGATGGGTAGAGGTGTAGGACTGCAGGAGATCTTTGAGGTAATGAGTGCCCAAACCATGTAGTAACTTGAATGTTAACAAGCAGATCTTGAAGGTGATGTTGCACTGAGTTGCAAGTTAGTATAGAGTAGCTAGGACTGGTATGATGTGGTCACTCTGAGAAGTTCCCATTGTAGTAGAGCGGTACCATTTTCATGAAGTTCTGTAAATTTAGCAAAACGTGGCATAATTTTGTGAAATTTCATGAAATTCTTTAATTGGTCATGACAAAGCCATTGTTACTGCTAGTGACCCAACCCTGTCACTGACACCAGCCCTAGGGATTGTGAAATGCCACCTGCAGAGTTTGTTGACTTTTGTCACTGCACAGAATGCAGCAACGACCAGACTAAACAGAAAATAAGTATAGCAGGTCATTTGTTTTTCTTTTTCCACTAAAAGAGGAAATATGGGGCATCCATACACTAGATAAAATGTTGGACCTACGATATCCCTTGTTAACTGTTGTTTGAGCTAGTTGCTATAGTAATAGGTTTTACTGTCCAATGTAGCACTATTTGAATTTTACTGTATAAACATTTATTATAAAAACAGAACTGTGGTGATGGTGGGTAGGAGCTAATGACATATACATAGGTAATAACCCCTGTGTGGATATGTGAAACAGCACTGTAATCCAGTTATATATTTTTTAATGAAATCTATAGTGTTTGTTTTTTACACATCTCTCTAAACCACATATACTCTAAAGCCTCAATCCCAATACAAGGCATCACGGGTAGGGATGTAAGTTTGTCATGGCAGTCATACACATAATTGATTCCATGACGTTTGATCTTTATTCAGGACTTCCATGACTTTCACTAGTGCCATCAGAATGTAGCAATGATGACAGTGCCACAACATTTACTACTGTTTACTAATGATTTCATGAATAAACAATGAGTCATTAAAACCTCATCCATGACAAACTTACATCCCTGATCATGGGTATTTAAATCCTTGTGCAAGTCAGGCTGACATGGTTGTGCCAGAATATATATCGCATTTTATTTATTTATTCTTTTAGGACATATTTTATCCTTCTTGAATTCCTGGCCCCCTTCTGTACTTGGTCTCCTAGTGTAACAGCCATGGAATGACTTCCACAAATAAATTAAAATGGGTACCTTAGTGAAGAATATAGTAGGTCACCTGGGTGTAGGTTTACGATTAGATTCCATCAGCAGAGAGAGAGAGGGTGGACCCTGTAGAATCTGAAACAGGAAGAATAGCAATGAGCATATTTTACATAGATACATAGACAGTGTCGGCAGATAAGGGCCTATGGCCCACCCAGTCTGCCCATTTGAGCTTGTAAGTTCAGTTTGTTTTCCTAGAAGTCTGTTGCACCTTACCCCTGACCTCCAGAATTCCTTTATGTCTATCCCATGCATTCTTAAATCCGTGATTGTTTCAGCCCCACCACTTCCTCTGGCAGGGTGTTCCACTTGTCCACCACCCGTTCTGTGAAGAAATTCTTCCTCACGTTTCCTCTGAATCGTCCTCCTCCAACTTCATCCCATGCCCTCTAGTCCTGAAACATCTTTTCGCTTAAAATAGTGTTTTCCTGCACCCTGTTCCTCCCTGTAAGATACTTGTATGTCTCTATCATATCCCTCTCTCCCTCCTCTCCTCCAGGGAGTACATGTTCAGTTCCTTCAACATGTCTTCATAGGACTTGTGATGCAATGCATGCACCATCTTTGTTGCCCTCCTCTGAACCTTCTCTACCCTGTCTATGTCCTTACTTGGTATGGTCTCCAGAACTGTACACTGTACTCCCAGGTGGGGCCTCACTAGTGTCTTGTATGTGAGTTATGACCTCCTTTTCCTGCTGGTAATGCCCTCCTTATACATCCCAGCATCCTATTTGCTTTACCTGCTGCCTTGTCACACTGTTTCCCTACCTTGAGGTCATCAGAGATGATAACCCCAAGATCCTTTCCTGCTTGGTGCATGCTATATCCTCATCCCCAACTGATATATTGTGCCAGGGTTTTTGTGCCCCATATGCATTATCTTGCACTTCTTTGCATTAAATTTCAACTGCCAAACCCTGACCATTCTTCAAGTTTCTGCAGGTCGCTTCTCATTCTGTCTACACCCTCTGGTGTGTCTACTCTGTTACAGAGCTTTGTGTCATCAGCGAACAGTGAAATTCTGCCTTCTAGGTCCTGTGCCATGTCACTGATGAAGATGTTGAATAGGACCGGTCCCAGCACTGATCCCTGTGGTACCCACTGGTCACTCTTCCCTCTGTGGAGTGACAGCCATTTACCACCACCCTCTGTGTCCTGCCACCCAGCCAGTTACCTACCCACCACACTACTGTCCTGCCACACCCATATTCCCCAGTTTGTGTAATAGTCTTCTATGTGGCACAGTGTCAAAGGCCTTAGTGTAAGGGTATATAGTAATCTAAGAAGGGAGAGAAAGAGTAATTGCCCTGCCAATTTGCACACTGTTACATATGTACATTTTATTTTATGGTAAATAGCCAAGGGCTAATATTTGTTACCCCTGGCTAGTAAGCATCAGACCTGGTGGACAGTGGTATGATGGAACCAGCCTGGTAGTATGTGCCTGTATTTAATAATATGACAAACTGCTGCTGGAAAGTATATGCAGAGTGACAACTGCACAGTGCCAAGGCACCAAGCTAGAGCAATGTGAAGTTAGAGAGAGAAAGCATTAATCCTCACAGCAGCATGAGTGGCTGAGTGAAACTACGACAGCAGTTGCGGAGCATGCCAAGGCCTGCTAAAGATGGTTTCAATGACAGAGTGAGATGCTGTAGAGTGCTCCTCTCATCGGCAAGGTGGCCAAATATGTGACTATAAAAAACACATTAGTTGACTGGCAACAAGCACCAGGAGTGCTTCTAAGGGACTGTCTGCAGTTGATTTTTATACTAACATACTAAAAAGCCAGCAGAATAGGCCTAACGGTCTTTTGTGTCTGCTCGTTTGCTCAGCCCCCACCCTGGGAGCTGACCTTGCTGTCCTCCTCGCCTTCTCTGGCTTCTCCCTTCCCTGTTCCGGATATTCTCGCTGCACTGGATTTTGCTTCCAGAACCCTTCCCCTGTACCTGTCCCACCCCCTCTTGAACCTCTCCACTGTCTCCGCCTCCACCAGCCCCCTGGGCAGCGCATTCCATGGCTCCACCACCCTCTCAGTGAATCAGCACCTTTTCCTCCTTTCTCCCCTGAATCTTCCCCCCTCCAGCTTCCACTCATGCCCTCTAGTTGCCCCTCCTCCTTCCTTCAAAGCACCCCGACTGCTCCTCCCTATTTACCCCCTTCATGTACCTGAAGACCTCTATCATGTCCTCCTGGTCCCTTCGCTCTTCCAATGTGTACATATTTAGCTCTTTGAGCCTCTCCCCATAGGTCCTGTCCCCAAGCTCCAAATCATTTGGTTGCCCTCCTCTGGACCCTCTGCAGGAGTTTAATGTCCCTCTTAAGTGTGGCCTCCAAAACTGCACGCAGTACTCAAGGTGTGGCCTCACCAAGCAGTTATACAGAGTGAGTATCACTTCCTCCTTCTGGAGCTGATCCCTAGCGATGCATCCCAGCATCCTGTTGGCCTTGAGCTGCTGCCCTCCTACAAGTCTCTGAGTTGTTCATCTTGACATCCACCACCACCCCCAGATCCCTCTCAGCCATCGAGACTTGTAGCATTCCTCCCCGCAGGGTGTACACTTGGCCTGGGTTTCTGGCCTCCACGTGCAGTACCTTGCATTTCCCTGCATTGAACCTCGGCCTCACTTTCTAGACCATCTTTCCAGAGCCTCCAGGTCCCCTGTAGGGCCAACCTCCCTCCTCCCCATCCAACACCACCCCAGTTTTGAGTCATCCACAAAAGACTCATCTCACCCTGATACCTGTCCTTATGTCAGATGTAGGGCATTGAACAGGAGGGGCCAAGGACTGATCCCTGTGGGACCACACTAATGACCTTCCTTGGGGTGAGACTATCCCACCAACCACGATCCTCTGGGTCTGGTCCTGGAGCCAATTGTCTATCCATCTGATCATCTGTTCCCCACCCCCATTTCTCCCAGCTTATCCAACAGGCCCTCATGAGGAACAGAGTCAAATGCCTTGCTGAAGTCTAGAAGAGGATGTCCCCTGGTCTACCCAAGTCCAAGGTACTCATCACCCAGTCATAGAACTCCACAAGGTTTGTCTGACACAATTTCCCTGGGACGAATCCATGCTGTCTATCGTCCAGGCACCCTGACTTTTCCAGGTCCCCCCCCAGCCTTCCCTTGACAATGCCCTCCAACACCTTGCCCACCACTGATGTCAGACTGACAGGCCTGTAGTTCCCTGCCACCTCCCTTGATCCCCGCCCCTTGTGGATAGGCACTATATGTGCCACCTTCCAGTCCTGGGGCACCCACCCTGTCCTCGGAGAGATGGTGAAATGCTCCACCAGGGGTTTTGCCAGGACATCCACAAGTTCCTTCAGCACTCTGGGATGTAATTTATCCGGCCCTGGTGCTTTCTCCATCTTAAGGGACCTGAGTGCTTCCCTCACTCTCTCTGCTGTGATTTCCACCCCCGCTACCTCTTCTCCCTGCTTAGCCTTCCTCCCTCCTGCCAGTGATGCCTCCCCTTCTCCCCAAACCCGCCGATTGGTAGGGGTCCCCTCCTCAGTATCACTGTCTCCTCCCATGTATGATGCAGCACCCCCATTTTCCTTGGTGAAAACTGAGGTGAAGTACTCATTTAGTACCTCAGCCTGCTCCCCCGGGTCTTGTGCCCATCTTTCCCCTGTTTTAATCCTGCTAATCTGCCCCTTCACCCTTCATTTTTCCCCAATGTATCTAAAAGTCCCTTGTTCCCTCTCCTAATTTCCCTGGCCAGGTTCTGCTCCTTCCTTGCCTTAGCCACCCTCACCACCATAGTGGCCCTTCCATACATCCAGTTCGTACTCCCCTCGAGTCCCTTTCCTCCTTGAGCACTTGAATTGCCTATAGGCTGCCTTCTTTCCGCACCACCTCCTGGACCTCCCTGGTCCACCAGCAGGGATTTTGGGCCCCTACCATGTACACCGTCTTACTCTGGCACAGGTGCTGGTAGCATCCTGCACCCTTCTCCTGATTATTTCCCAGCTACTGTCAGCGTCCATGTCTGACCAATCACATCCAAATGCTCCTTAAGCATCCTTCCCATTCCTTAAAATCCGCCCCCCTGAAGTCAGTTACCTCCGCCTTTGTGCAGCCTTCTACCCCTCCTAGGTTCAGGCAGAACCAGACCATGGCATGGTCACTCCCCGCCAATGGGTCCCTTACCTCCAGGCCCCCAATCTGGTCACTGTCTGCCAGGACCACATCCAGTACCCGCACCTCCCTGGTCAATTCCTCCACCTGCTGAGTTAGGAACACATCTTGAAAGACATCCAACAACCTCTGTTCCCTGGCCACCGAGGATGTCATAGTCTCCCAGTCTGTTCCTGGCATGTTTAAGTCCCCCAACACCACCACCCTTCCCCTGCCCAATCTGCAGTGTCTCCCAACATCTGCCACCAGACTCTCCTCCAGCTCCTCCACCAGCGCAGGGGGTCTATACACCACTCCTATTTTTACTCTCTTGCCCCCCCTTGTTATCAAGGTGACCCAAATCGCCTCCACGGTTCCCTCCGCTTCCTCTACTCCCCCTATGCCAATGCAGTTTTTGACTATTATTGCTACCCCTCCTCCTCCTTCCTCCCCTGTCCTTCCTGAACACAGTGTAACCCTCCAGGTTCAGGTCCCAGTTGTGTCCTGTGGTGGCCCAGGTCTCAGTGACCGCTGCCACATCCACCGCTCCTCAGTTAGCATCACCTGGAGCTCAGGCATTTTATTGCCCAAGCTCCTGGCATTTAGCAGGACTACCTTCCACCCTTTTCCTATACTTCCATTTCCCCTGCTCATGTTCCCATGGGGATTCTGTTTTCCCCTGGTCTGCACTTTGCCAGTCGTCCTTTTCCCATGTTCCCGGTGTTTTTATTATAAAAATAAATAGAGGGGCACCTGAAGTAAAAGGGACAGTCCCATATACATAAAGCAAGGGCAAGTCAGGCACCATTTTAAAGCAGCAGGAGTGCTGCTCTGGACATTCAATGCATACACACAGATATACTTGACAAAATATGTATAAATATTAATAGAATTTATAATAAAAAGCCACAGGGAGCTAGTATTCAGCCCAAGGAACACAGTTATGTATACTGTATGATACAGACATGCAGCTTTTTAAAAACAGAGCAAAATAAAGCCAGTTAGTGCAGAGGAAATGGAGTGGCCATTCTAAACTGTAAAAATATGCACACTTATTTACTAAGGGGGCACTGCCATGCCATTTTATGTTGGATTTTCACCAAACTTGGCAGGAATGTACATTACGAAGTGTTCTAACTGGGAAAAAATGTTTGTTAGTTGATAAAAGTCAGGAAAGGGGGTTGTTAACCTGGAAAGGTGGAGTGGCTGGAATTCAGGATCCATGCTGCAGAAGGGTAGAGTAAGGATTAGCTAGGAGAGGGTATGTGATTTCAGGCAGGAGGTGTTACTAGAGTCTATGGGACAGCCCTAGGGAGGTGTTTGCAACAAAAGGATGAATATTCAATTAGACTAGGCTTCAGACTAGTGTAGGAAGTATTTAAAGGAAAATGGCTCATTTTAACCGTTATTTAGTTCTTGACAGTAGGAGAAAGTCACTGCAAGCTATTTGATTTCTATAGGCTTAGTGACTCTGGGTTCCCACGACTAATTTTGTTTGGAATAAATGCAGAAGAAAGATGAAAAAGTAAGCCTTCTCATGAGGTAAAAGTAAAAATGCTTAGACTTTGTGCTATAAGGATTTATTTATGTGAAATGTTATGAATGCAAAATATGTAGCCCAGGCTGACTGGGCAAGGCAGCCCTGGAATGTTCAGGGAAAGTAGCTGGGATTCAAAAGTCTGTATTCCATTGTAGCTTATGCTGCTGCAGAATTCCAAGCTGGAACTGCATGTGATTGGTACTGAGGGTTGAAACAGGGTTATATCCACCCAGTGAGCAGGATTTTGGTAAATGGAATGTACAGATAGTATAAAAGGAGCTGCACCTCTCAACTGAGTGGAGTTTGAGCAGGGAGAGTGACCTGAAGAGACCAGACCAGAGGGAGTACATCCTACTGAGGCCTACCATTTTGATAGTGCCTGGGGGACTAGCTTTCAGTTTAAAGTAATAGATATAGGGGGCACCTGTATCTCAGTGCTAGGGATTGCAGGGCAGTCAGTGAGAGCAGGGCCAGTGTTTAGATAGTATGCACCCCCGAATAGCGACACTTTTACAGCGACATACGTTGATGCGGACAGCATCGACATGTCACTGTAAAGTCTGCCAGGAACCCAGCAATACTTTCCCCCATCCTGCACCCCCTCCCTGAATCAACTCCAACTCAGAGTTGGAATCATTTAGAATGGGGGTGCAGGGGGCTGAGCCCCTCACTTGGGGGGTTCCAGGGCCCTTTGCCCCCAATGTAAACATACACAGTGCTCCCAATGGCTTTTTGGCAACTGCAAAGTGAGGTCCACATAAAGCCATCACTGTTGAGTCCCATCACAATGAAGTTGTCGACCGGACATTGTAGAGCCTGTTTAGATTAGCCTGCTGCTTCAAGTACCTGATTTTTGCAACAAATGTTTTCAGCTTCAGCTAAGAAGATTGCAACTGCTTCAGTTCCAGGTGCCTCCATGATTGCCATCATTGAATTGACTACTAGCTCATCTGGTCCAGGCCATCATTTTCTTCAAGCCAAAAGGGATGTGGTACAGTTCAATTTATTTGTCATCTTGGGACTAGTTCAAGTGGAAAACTCATCTGTGTTTTGAATTGGAATCCTTCTAACTACAAGGATTACCAACCAGTTACTGAAGGACTGTGTTTTTTTACTTTCTTTGTTGCACTGGGTTCTAGGGCATCTCTCCAGGGTACCTCGGATTCTGTCTCTACTCACCACCTGAAACCTCTCCTCTGGGCTCCCTAGAGAAGGATCCTGGCTCCATGGCTTGACCACTCCCCCAGATCTCTCTGGGAGGCCAACCCATGGCGCGTCTGCCTGAGATTAGAGGGACACAGTGGTGCCTTGGAAGCTGGAAGCTGTAGCCCAGGGAGATGGTCCGACATTAGGAATTGCATAGGTCTTGGGCATCCTTCACCTCCACTAGACCACCAGAGATTTTCTGTGTAGTCCTCCCCCCGAAGTGTGGACATAGAATGCCTGGCAGCACACCCTACATGCAGCCTGACCTCCACCACTCCTCCTCCGACATTGCATCTAGCCCAGCTCCCTGCAGTGCCCCCGATCTCCACCGGGGGGCCACTACAAAGTGGGGTATGCCCCCAGAACCCACCCCAGAAAGGGGAGCAGTCCTTCACATGCTCAATCCCCTCCCTCTCCACTGACTCCCACCAACCCAAGTCCATTCCCAACGCAGGTTGACGACGTAGCGCGAGGTGTGGCATCCAGCACCTCAACGCTCAGCACCACTGGGCTGGTCGAAGGACTGTGTTTTCTCAGAGACTTTGGGGAAATGTATTCTGTAATGTTAATGTGTAATGCTATTTGATGCAAGTCCAGTGAATATGAATTCATAGAGTTTAAGTGTATAGAGTATTTAAGTGTTATAGAGGATAAATTATAGTACTAGATACCAGACAAGGACATCTGGCTTTTAAGGGGTGATTGGGTTGATTGAGGTGGGTTTGGCCTAGTAGCCACTACACGCCCTTATGGCAAGTGAAAGTGAATGTGCAGTGACTAAGATCTGAGATGTGGCCTAGTGTTGGGTACTCACATGACATTCTGATGTCAGAGGGAGTGGGGCCTGGCTGTTTATGGAGCTGTTTGGGCTGTGAATTGATTTGCTATTACCAGGACTTTGCTTTGAGTTTTAACCTGTATTTATAATTGCCACCTTGCACTTTGAATAAAGGAATTTATGAACTTTATTTCCAAGCCTGGACAGTCGATTGTATGTAGTAGTATCGCCTGATACACTACTGGCCTTGGTTGCTGCCTGACACTCCCACAAATTACTGATGCTTTTCACTTTGAAAACTGTGTCAGAGTTGTGCTTCAAGCTGTCTGAGTCTCATGTTTCCTGTGTTCTCCTAAGTCAATCCAGTGCAGCCCCTCTCTCTCCTACACAGGTTCTGTAGCTTCTTGATTGGGGAGATAATCATAAAGGTTTCCTGTGTGTACCCAATCAGTAGTTGTAGGTGGGAAGAGAGGCAAATAAACTACTGCTGGTGCAACCCTATTAATCCCTGTAAAGGTGCTGCATCTACCTAGAGTATAACTGCAGGCACTTATACCTCACTACATATGTTGGTGGAGGTGTGACCCTGGTGTGTATATATGTGTGTGTGTGTGTGTGTGTGTGTGTGTGTGTGTGTGTGTGTGTGTGTGTTGTTGTATATTTTGTGCCCAATATGGGGCCAGTGCTGTGTAAGTCACACTCATACCATACCTATGTTTCTATCTGTTATACTAGCACCCTCACCCACCACCGCAGAGACTTACCTGTGCAGAAGTATCCCCTACAGATTGCCCCCATGGTGGAAGGAGGAAGGTCTTACTCTCCCCCCCCAGAGTCCATATCCAGATGTCCACCTAGGACCTTGACAATGCAGCGGGGTCTGCCATAACCAGGCCATCATCCTGCCAGCAGCCATGTTTTTCCACCTAAGGTTCTTCTCCCACCCCCCCCTCTCCTTTCTAGACATCAGGTGTAGCCTGCTTCCAGCTCTGTCACACATCTTTCATTCACTGAAGAGGAACAAGCTCCCCAACCCACAGCAAGAGTTCCCAGTGTGGCAGAATCCGATGCTCATCCTAACTAAGCTGGGAGTGCTGCCACATGCTATTGCTTCTCTAGCCCTTGGCCTGACTGATCCAGCCCCTGAGTTCCTTTCTATATCTGGGTCACCGGGGCAGGTGCATGTCACGCTACCTGCTGGGCCATCAGGTGGCCAGGCATCACCTTTTAAACAGGCTCGTACATTTGACCTAGTATAGGGTGAGAGTGACAAAGTAAAGACACATGTTTTGTCATGGTGAGACTGAGTTCTACGATGATCATATTTTGTTCTCATGAATTATGACCTCAGGGACAAAAGGAGAGTGAACAATAACTGTTCACATTCACAGTGTTGTTATTTATAATGTATTTTTGGGAGGGGTGACTAAGCTATGCTATTGATACTGCCTTCCTTTCTACTATGCCAGAAAACAGACTCATTTTCACAACTTTCCACCAGCAGCACATACTCCAGTGATACACCCAGGATAACAGAACTGCAGGATGATGCACCCATGTAAGCAGAACAACCTGGCAATATATTCCAGAGAGTATGTATAAGATTATAATCCTAGGGATTGTAGCCTGCATTCAGGCTTTAAACATTATAAGATGATTATCATGTTTTGTTGGTAGTTTATGAAAGCTGTCTGCACAACAACTTTCTGAATGAGAACTGTGCATGGCGACTTGCAATGAACAGAAGGAAATTTCCATGGTGGCCATGGAACCAATTTCAAAATTAACTTCTCTTTTTTACTAAGCTTTCTCAGAGCAGCACTACTAGGAGGAAAGATGGTCAAGCAGCATGAGGAAACATGACTAAGGGGTTGCAAACAGATGTGACTAATAAACAGCGACCAAATATACTGGAAGGTTAGCTTATATGCAGACAGAGGCATTTTGATTATAAAATGGTAAAATAATCCATTATAAAAATTTTAAAAACTCTATCTTTTAAGAATATGGGTTGCTAGGACACCTTGGGGTTCTAATAACATCATAGTAAAGTACCAGTTGAGCTTCACTCTTGTATCTGTTTAAACCTTAGTTTATATGAACAGTTAGGGGTATAAAGAATGCTTTTTTGAGTTCCAGAGAACCTTGAAGAGATGCTGAGGAGTTCTGTCGCACATAGTTTTTGAGAAGAAACTCTTACAGGTAAACGTGATGTCTGGAATATCTCTTGGCTAACTAATCTGGAGTGCCATCTCAAGATGACATCTTTTCATTTGTGAACTAAAAGTGATGCTGAGCAACTCTAGAATGCAACAATGTTATGAAAGTATGCCATTTTAGCAAGGAGATAACTTGCACATTAAATCTTGCTTTTCTTTGGCATTTGCTTCTCAGCTGTAGTCACTGTGCACCTTGGGCACTTTGTTACTCACATGCAGCTGAATTTCTGTGTTCTCCATAAACTGGCAATGACTTGGAGTTGATGTTGTTTTCCATGTCAATTGCATACTGAGCTAACATCACCAAACCCATTTTGCACACTGATACTACAGCTTTAGGTAATGAATCAGAGAACAATTTAAACTTTCCTAGAGCAGCTTTGTCTATCCAATCAGCAGAAAACTCTTATCAAGAAAACCATTGCCACAGCAATATTAGTTGCCACTTGGTCAGTATCATCGATTGACTTACTGTAATGAACTTGCCAAGAAAAGAAGTCACTATATACAGTATTTGCCAAGAGATTTTGATTTTTTTTCCTTTTTGGGGGAATTCCTAGTTGTGGTTTTAGGTAGTTTATAGTTTTCTTTACAAAGTAAAAAGTCAGCAGATATAGTAAATCAGCCACTCCACACACGCACACACACACACGTTACTTTCCTGATCGCATACAACTCATTGTTACTGTGTGTCAATGTTCTACTGAGGAATGCCACTTTTAGAACTGGGCCCAACTGAAAGCTTTTTAAACAAACTCTGGCCAGAGCCAATAGGGCTGCAGGTGAGGAATTTGGTGTAAACATATGGCAAATTTGTTTTTTTAATATATTTACACCAGATGTGCAACATAGCCTTTTTTAAGACCCTGCCTCATGAAGAAGGGCAGAGGAAATGTTCAACTCCTGTCTTAAATGTGATTTTGGGCAGGGACTATGAAATCAACTTTCAGGATGCAAAACACATTTTGGGCAGGAGTTGAAAAATGACATCTGTCACATTCAGGATGTGCTGTAAAGAAATGGCTGTGTTGTAAATTCAGGGTAAAAATATTGAATATTACCAAAGTTATGAGCCTGTGTTTACAAAATTCAACATAGCCTCATAACTTTTTTTTAAAGATTTCTGCACCAAATTTAAAACATAGCCTTCTTATCACCCACCTAATGAATAAGGCCAGAGAAATTTTTCAACTCTTGTCTGAAAGGTGATTTCATGCAAAGACCACAAAATCACCTTTTGGGATGTAAAAAAACATTTTGACCAGGATTTGAAAATTGACAGCTGTCACATTCATTAGGTGCTGTACAGATATGGCTATGTTGTAAATTTTGGTTAACAATATTGAAAATTACCAAAGTTATGAACCTGCATTCTCAAAATTCAAAGTAGGCTCATAACTTTATTGTTTTTTTAATATTTTTACTCCAAATTTTCAACATAGCATTCTTATGACACCACCTCATGAACAAGCGCAAAGAAAAATGTCAACTCCTATCTGATAGGTGATTTCATGTGGGGACTGCAAAATCACCTTTCAGGACAGATCCACCTAATGACAGTGCAACTGTTCATGAGGTAGGGTCCTGAAGAAGGCATGTTGAAAATTTGGGCCAAAAATATGCAAAAAATGCCCAAGTTATGCTACTAAGTTCAAAACACCATTAAAATACATCAAACTGCATACCTGTTTCTGCAGTTCATAGTCCAGATTTGAAGAGTGAAGGCGTGCCTGTGGTCCAGAGAGGATTACAGTATTAGTTCCCCAAATGGTAAGTAAGGGCTTGGGAAGTGCAGGGGGTGGTTGCTGAGTGGGATGGTAGAGTGGGGGAATTGCAATGGCTGCAAAAGTCATTGGTGGACTTTTTGTTTTACGGGATTTAAATGACATACTGTATACACATAAAAGTAAGCCTTCCTAAATGACAGGAGCCTTCCCAGGGAATAACACATAAAGCTTACCCTCCTGACTAGGTGGTGCTTTAGATCCCTTTCTATTTGCTCTTAAACAATTGTGTATTATAGACTCTAAGATTCAAGAGTAAGCTACTGCTAAGGAGATTTATTTCCTCTTTATAAATACCAGAATTCAAGCTTCTAATCCCATTCTGAGCTCCTGATCAGAAAGAAAAAAATCATATAAAACAAATGCTGGAGCCAGATAGGCAATGCAAGCAATGCTTTATTTGGAACAATGAAACATGAAAACTACGGCAAAAATCCAGCACTTTGAACCATGTGAGAAAGCAGGATCTGTTTTCACTGAATTTTGGAAGCCACTATTTTTAATGGGACAAGCCTGAGCCCCTCACATAGCATCCAGCATCCTGCAAATTTCAAACATCTGTCCTAATAATACTAGACTGATCGAGGAGGTATTAGGCTGATGAAGCTATGTCCTTGCTAAGCCTGGCACTATGACCTGACTGATACCTGCTTGCTTAATGCTACTACACCATTTCCCCATCCCTGCAGTCATACCATGTGGGCCTAATCTTTTAGGAAACTAAAACAAAAACACACAAAAAAAACACACTTGTCAGAATAATGGCATCACCATCAAGTTGTCAAATCATTTCAGCTGCAACTCAGCTTTTTCCCTCACCAGCCACCCTGTCACAACTCTCAGCATTTCAACATCAGGAAGGAGCATTTTGCACTTAAATAATTTTATTTATCTCCCAAGTGTAGTCTCCAGTCCTAGATCACCACTCAAGCTTGATGTTGCAACTCTGGCTTTACTTTTTTTTTTTTTTTTAAAGCTGTGAAGGCTGTGAAAAAAAAATTATTTTCTACTCCTTCTTTTGAAGCCTGTATTATTGCTCTAGATGAGGCCAGGCTGGAGTCCTGCACTTCTTAAAAGAGTGCAGCCTTATTGATGATCTCCCTCTGCTGCTGATCCAATTCCTGCTTTGGGTTATAGCTTTGCACTGGGGATTTGTCAACAACAATTAGCAGACAGAGGGGGCAGCCCTATTCCATTTATGGTGACACTGAGCAGCCATGAACTGGAGTCTGTACACCTGTTGTCAGAGCAAAATAACATTTCATTAGTCTCACATGCATGCCTTGGAGTAGGCAGTGGCTGATCAGGGGTACTGATAGCCTCAGGTACTGGCCTCCTCTTAATATGCAGCTACGAAAACAAGTTATGCCACTAAGTTCAAGACCCCATTGAAATACTTTGAACGGCATACCTGTTTCTTCAGTTCGTGATCCAGCTTTGAAGAGTGAAGTTGTGTCTGCGGTTCAGAGTGGATTACAGTGTTGGACCCCCAATGGGCAAGTAGAGGCTTGGGGGGGATGTGGGATGGTGGGTGCTGAGTGGGAGGGTCTGGTGGGGGGAGTGCAATGGGCACAAAAGACATTGATGGACATTTCGTTTTTTTACAGGAGCATGGTTCCTTGGCTTAACACACTTACAAATCTAGCGCGTCATCTGATGCCACACCATCTCTACTGGGTTCAGGTCTGGTGATTCGGGTGGCATCCTGACCCAGTTCACTCCCTGATCCTTTATGTACACCCCAGATGCTGCATTCTTTGGGTCATTATCTGTACAGGAGAAAGAACACATGTTTAAGCAAACACATTAAACACTGTGCTGTATATCCCTGCCATGAACACAGAGAAACTGTGATTGCAAATTGCTGAATCTCAAACCTTGGAAAAGCTGATGCCCATCTGAAAACACTTGTTTGGTAAAGAGCACCATTATATTGGGGACTCTCTCCTCTCTGAAGAAATCAGACTTCATGATAATTTTCTAGGCCAAAAATCTGTTTATTTAAGGCTAACCAATGGCTTATTTTATATTCTGCATATCTCTCCATATCTTTCTGTTGGAAAATGTGCCTTACCCTATTCTTGATGGAATTATGAATTCCCTATGGTTTTATTCTGAATACACCAGGTATATTTTGCAGTAGACCATAAGGCTTTATCCAATTTTATATCACTTTAATTCTTGTAAAAGTAAATTTCCTTTCCTGGTATTCAATAGCCTCTTCTAAACATTTTCTTGGGAGATAGTAATCTTGCATATTATATATTTTAAACCCTTATAAGATCATTATTTCTTGAATTAAACATTTAAGAGGGACCTGTACAAGTTCACTCTAATTAATGCTACTGGTGCCCCTGAAGGGAACCCTATCAATCTTCTATAAAATGCATTAATGGCTTTTTCAATACTACTATTATTTTATCACCCCAGACTCCAGCTCCATACAGAATTTGTGACCTAATTTTAGCCTTAATAACTTTGATCGAATCTTTAATTGAGCTCCTTCATATCTATATGAGAAGCTTGAAATGGCTAGAAGGATATTTTGTTTTAATTTCCATCTCCGTTATACTGTATGATTGTTCCATGTGAAATTTTCATTCATACTAATATTCAAATATTTAAAATCCTTACCTGTTCAAATGTTTGGTGTTCTATTCTTATGTTGTAATTTTTTCTGTTTTGTTTCTGAATATCATTGTTTCAATTGTATCATAGTTTATTTGTAATAATGCTACTTTACCTCTTTTGAAATGCATCTCAAAGTCTTTTACTGCCCAGACAACTAGTTGAAATTAACACCACATTGTCTGCAAAGGGTTAATACGAGCAACTATATTCACCTATTTTTGGCATACAGTATGATAATCTGCTATATATAGTTTTGTTAACATTTTATTGAAAAATAAATTAAATTAAATAAAATTGGTGATAATGCAAATCCTTGTCTTGCGCCTTTGTTCCCTCTAAATTTGTTGGTTGTTTCACCATTAATATTATACTGTATTTTTATTTGATTTTCTTTGTATAGTACCATTAATAGATTTAACATAGATTTTTCCATTCCTTGCTCCTCTAAATATTGGCATAGTAAATTTGGAACCAGCCAGGAACATAGCGGAGAGAATATTGGGGAGATAATACCGCAGAAAGAGCATTGCAGGAAACAACATTGCAACAGAGAAAAAATAGCATGGGCAAAACATCCCTGGAGAATGATATGCATGCACCATTGCAGCACATATGTAGGATGTGGGACAGAGATGACCTGAGCGGTGGAGTAGGAGCTCCCAGGGCAGAGGTACAGGTTTGGGCATAGAGAATGATGTGAGCCACATGGTCAGCTGGGCATAAACCAGGTTGGGATGGAGAAGAATTGAGCAGTCATGCAGGAGCTGCCAGGTTGACAGAACAGGACCAGGCAACAGTGCAGACCAGCAGGAGGTGGCACCAGGTGCAAGGAACAGCATGGGGAAAACAACAGCTGGAATGTGATGGACACCTAAATGACTGCCTCTGATGGGGGAAGGGAATATTTGCTTGACTGGGTTTCAGTGGTATGTCCAGCAATAGTGTTTCTTGGGAGTGTCACACACTGGGTGATCTATGACACCATGTCCATGGTGGCCAAGTGCCCTCCCCAGCAGTTGCTGTCCCACCCTAGGGGCCTCCAGACCACGCCAACCACCATACCCTGGTGGACCTTCCACCCCCAGTGAATGTGTCCTGCCCCACTCCCACCCAACAGTTTGTGACATGGGTGGTCCACCTGCACACCATACTACTTATACCCACATGCCAGCAGACCACTGTGTGACATATGCACAGGTGCATGAACATCACAGCATGTGCCAGACACAGAACACAGTGGGCTGCTGGCCATGGTAGTGGGTGTTTGGGTGTGCTGGCAGACCTCTCTTGTCATGGCTGAGAACAATTATGAGTGTCAGAGGTTTTGCAGTTCACCCTATGCCTTGTGGAGGAAGGTACAAGGGCAGGGAGATATCGCTTGTTTTTCTTTACTACAGGTATGCCACCACTGCCTCAAAGTTTATCTCCTTTCCAGAAAACCTTACTGCATACCCCTGGCATGTAGAGTCTCTTGGTGTGTTTGTTTGTTTCATTGCAAGTGGATGAAAGTCGGTATCTGTGGTGACTGGAATGGATCGACCATGCAATGAAAACGTCTCGAAAGGCAGAAAAGCACTGTGAGGGGCATCTACCGTGATTCATAATCAGATATGCAGTATTTTCTTTTAAGACTAATTACCCTTCTGAACTTTTAAGAGTGAAGTGAAAATTTAGATAATACTGAGCTATTCCACCTACTCCTCCTTGTGCTAACATTTTTTGTGTTTTTGTAGTATATTTGTAGTGATTTGCTATTAATCTAGCTGTGTTTTTACAGAGTTTTGCTTTTATATGTTATTTTTAGGATTTTAGGATAAATATATTTAAAATTTAGAGATTTTAAGTTTAGCACATATGCAGATTGGGTCACATGACTGGCGATATATATCGTCTGCATACAACTCCACATTGAGTAGAATTTTCCAGTAATCGGATCTGCTACTGCTACCTGCTATCTGCTACCCGCTGTTATTCACTGAGTTAGCATTTTTTGGTATAAAAGGCAGTACTGCTTTTATTCTTATTTGTTTACTGCTGGGAAAGAGTTGGTTTTGAATTAGATATGTTGATGCTTTTAAGCTGTTGGAAGTCAAGCAAAGCAGTAAAGAGCAGTTTTTATGCCTTTCCTGAGGAGTTGTGATGACTGCTATTTCCTTCTGCATATATAGCTGTATATATAGCTTCATGAGTAATGATAAATAAGAAAAAGTAAGTTCTTTTTTTTTTTAATGATAGCTAATGCTAGTGTTTTAGCTTTAGTGTTTTGGTTCCTTTTGGTGTTATTTGTATTCTTTTTTTTTTTTTTTTTTTGTTATGATTTATTGAGACTACCGGCTGCAATACTGATACGATTTCCCTGTACCTAAATTCATTTCGGATGGGACTGGAGGCATCATCTGACTAGAAGAAAATGTGTGGAATTATTTTATTTCAGTGAGAGATCAGGAGACTAAGGCTATGAGATTAAAAGACTGAGACCTGTATTCTTCACCGAAAGGAGCAAGTACATTTTTTTTTTGTTTTTAGGAAGAGAACTGCAACACATACTTGCACATTTAAGATAAAGGGCATATGGTATATGGACACTAATTCCTGGATTTATCTGTTGACTGCAGGTTACTGGATCCCTTATTTAATTTGTTCTTTGGAATTTTTTGGTACTTGAGGGGGGTTAATTATCCCTGTCATACCAGAGAAAAGATCTTACAGGAATTAGTTAAATTTATTGATTAACTAATTTATTTTATTGTTAAGCAAATGAAAATGGTCTTTAATAGGAATCAATGGACCTTAATTAACGGTGATGCTAACCCAAATACTATGGGTAATACAGACCACCTTGAATCAATTTATGGCACTAATTGTGATCCTGTGCCAGTTGTACCAGCTCTGGGTGCTAGTGATGTTAGTGGTGGTTCTCACCCTACAAATAGTGCTTTACCTGGTGTTAATCCTGGTGCTAGACCTAAGGATAAGAGAGGAAGGGTTAAACAACCTGGTAATCATTGTGCTAAAAAGTCTGTTTTAGCAGCTCCAGCTTTAAAAGTTAATTCAAAGAGTGTTCTGACAAAATTGAAACTTAAACAACAGACTCTTAATGAAGTGTTTTTTTAAGGACAAGGCTAAATTAAATCAAGATGGTGCTGATTTTCTATCTTCCTCAGTACACCCTTTAAACTTTACTTCCACTCCCACACAGTCCTTGAAATCTTGCACATCTAGTCCCCATAAATCTTTTTTCGGTACCCCTAACAATGTAAAGGTCAGCACTGATGTTCCTTCTCCAGTTGTGGAAAATGTTATTAGTGTTTATGACATGAGTAGTGGTGTACATAATGAACAGCAAACTAAGGGTCAAGTTCCAGTAACTGGGAAAACTGCTGGTAAAGGAAGTTATTTGGGTTTTGAAACTCAGAGTGTGCAGATTGTTCAGAACATAATGATTTTGCAGTCTGATCAGCAGAATGGATTTTGTGTTAATGGTGGGGTGGCCCAATATGGAATTGAGGAAGCTAATAGGGTGGTTAATCCCTCCCAAGATATATCCCAAGGCTGTAAATCAGTCCTAAATGAGGTTTTAAGCAAATTGGAAGTTACTATTCAGGGGCTTAAACTATTGGATGTAATACAAAAAAATAATCATTTTTCTTCTATCCAGCCAGTCCATTCTTGTGTAGATTGGACACAAAATCTAAGAATAGCAAGTTCCTTAAATGATAGTATAAATAAACACATGCAAAATCTGGAGAGATCTAATCAAACATTAACAAATGGAAGTGTTAGTGGTTCTAAACTGGTATACACTCCTTCAATTTTGAGTGAAGACATAATTAAAGCCCTTAAAAATCAATCTGTCAAAATGACCTTGATAGGATGGATTAGAAACTGATGCACAATAAGATTAAGACAGTGTGGCAGGCATGGCACTCTGAACCTCCCCCCCATCACTGATGCATTTCATAACATTCAAGCCATTATTGCTCACAATGAAACCTGCTTTCAGTGAATGGGGTTGAAGCCACTCATCAATCTCTGGAAGGAGCACTTCCAGGATTTTCTCACTCATGTGTGATCCTGGTATACTCTTCATTGTCAGTGTGGCATGTTGGTGAATACCTGAATGTTGCTACCTCACAATTGAGCTTGGTGCAATTTTACCACGTCCAGAATCAAATACAACCCCAAGTACCTGTGCCCAGTGTGATGTAATGCACAAGCAGGTTCCACCAGCTATTTGGCCACTGCTCCACATATTCATGCTCGGATGTATGCATGGTGATGTTGAATGTTTCAGGAATGGATAATCATCTGCGACACTGTCCGTAGACTTCAGGAATGGCACATTTAGAAAAGTATGTTCTTGATGGAATCTGCCAGTTGGGACATGCATGGGCCATTAACCTCTGAAATCCAACATTCTCAATGAAAGAGAATGGCAATAGATCACTTGCCACAATTTCAGCAGTTGCTGCATTTAGCTCACATGCAGTAGCATGACTGGGAGTGAATTTTGAGCGATGCTCAAACATGCTATGATGTGTAGGCTGGACCTTAATTGGGTTGGGCTACCAAACAGATGGACTCACTGTGGCTGCACTACTGGGGTGGTACTTGACCCTTGAGGATTCATATGTGATGCTGCTTGAGTGACACCAGTGATGGTTTTTTTTTTTTTTTTTGCAATGACGTTTCTGTGCTTTTCTAACTCTGGGTGGTACTGCTAAACCCACCACCACCGCTGCTTGTATGCCCACTACCAGGCAGAATCACATAATCCTCCTCCTCCTGCCTGTAGTCCTCCTCATTCACCCCTCCACCTGGTCTATTGCCCTGTCACTCCGTTTGTCTTGCCTAATGATGAGGGTGAGGGACAGGGACCCCGCACTAGCTTCCTTCTGATGTTCATGCCAGTGTAACAGGTGCCCTGTTCTTCAGGTGTGTGTATTGCCCACCAGTGCATAGGTGGCTGCCCCCCACTAAGCCATGCTTGACATAGCTGACAGATAGCGACTGTCTCATCAGCTGGGTCAAGTGTATAAAAATCCCACACTAGGATTTCATAACCTTGATTTTCCATGTTGGCATGATGGGACAGCTGAGGGAAGGGGTGGGAATTTGTGTTTTGGGATGATTTTATAACTTCACTAATATTTGGGGGACTCTGATTGTTGGATCACTGCAAACTACAACCCCTGCATCATCTGTATCACCACCCTTACACATTTTCTCTTCAGGCTCCCATAAGGGATCCAACAAATCATCAGCAGCACAGCTGCAGCTGTCCTCCTCCTCCGCAGGTCTGTCCTCTTCATTATCACTGTCTCCAGGCTCTCTGACCCTCTCATCATTAAGAGTTGAGTGTGACACACATTTTCCAGATCTCCGCCTCAATCACTGACTCAAGCTCCACACTATTAGGCTCAGGACTACCACAGCAGCTACGGAACACCAAAACCTCCTCCTTGACCACAGTTCCTTGTTTACTGCTGTTTCCTAGGTCACCTCCCATCTCCCCACCATACATGGCTGCCACAGATGTGGCAGAGAAAAATTTTTCTACACTAATGCCACCACTGCCAACTACTCCTTCACTACTACCATTCCTGGAGCCCATAGAACACACTACCGCAGTGATAGTTTTTTTAACCACAGTACTGTACTATTTTATCCCACAGATTTTGAATACTTCTTTGCTGCCACTCCGGCACATCTCCCTTTAGTAGAGCATCTCTACCTGGCCATTCTTATATTTATTTTTTTTTTTTGTTGACCGGGTAAGTGCACTAGACAAATCCTGCCTATTTTCAGGCACGACCGGGGGGAGGGGGATACAGATGAATGCCAACTGATCTTGAACCAGATTAAGCTGTTGGTAGTATTTTTAGTGAATGAGGAAATTTGGCTAGGACACCAGGGAAATTCCCTACTGGCTGTTGGTGGTATGCTGCAGTCAGAGTCTGTGCTGGATGGTGAGAGTACAGGGGAGCGGGCCTCCTCCCCTGTACTGCTATTCTCAGGGGCCATGGAGGAAGAGTGTGCTGTGGCAGAAGTCACGTTGGTGACTATTATCGATTCCGAAGAAAGAGAGGATGTTGGTTTGGCCGGCGAGCTGCTGGTGGTCGAGTGTTCTGGTGCTAGTAATACTCACTCAATGTGGTCAGCAAAGAGCTTGGCTTTGCTCTGAGAACTTGCTGTGCTCGATGATGAAATTGCTGCACTCCCTAAGGCAGCGTTTGGGCCATCTATGGTGCCTTCTCTTTGGTCTGGGAAGATCCAGACTGATGTATTGAAGTCTGCATCACTAGCAAGCGATGCGTTGAACCCGGAAGAGGGAGCTGGGGCTGGCAGTTTTCCGAGTGCCTTCTCGGTGTGCCTACAGCCCCAGCAGGATTTACTCATGGCGAAACTCCTTTCAAGTCATCAGCTGGAGATGAGGTTCTTACTGACTCGACTGTATTGCCTGAAGTACTGAAGTCTACTCATTTACAGAAGCCGAAAGGACCGGAGGTTTTCTTTTTTCCATCCTCTCAAGCTCCTGGCTGGAGTAAATCAGGTACTGTGATTCCTGATGGAAAATGAGTTTTTATGGCTTCTTATGACATTTCTTCTGCCTTTTTTCGACAAGGGACTTTGTGGTCTCCAGAGAAAGCTCTTAGAGGGGCTGGATGGGAACAGGGAGATGGTGGAGTATGGTCCCCAGATTTGCAAGATCCCACCTATTTAAATATGCTGGATAAGGTTGGGAAATCTGTTAAGACAGTTACTCTGGCTGATCAGAACTCTAATGACTTTCCAGGGACTGTTTCTGGTAGTGTTAAACAATATACTGATAGTAATACTTCTGCTCCTTCTGTTATTAAACCTGCTTTGCTTGTGTTACCTTCTAAAACATTACTGGATAACTGTGTATTGCTTGATTCCCCTGTTGTCGCTCCATCTCCATCTCTAGAACCAGAGGGTCCAGTTCGGATAGAACCTGGCCCTCAGTTACCTGACTTACAAGATAAAGTGTCTGATAGACCGGTTGGTTTTAAGCTGGCCGATTTGTTTTCCACCAAAGGTGAACCTGCTCCCAGACGGAATGCAGTTCGTCTCTTGTATAAAGGGGGGTTAGTAGATCCTCCGACTAGGCTCTATGTAGTTAAAACTTTACTTAAAGGGTCTATGAAATTTCTCTCTTCAGATATATTTGCCCTCATTAGTCTGGAAAATCATAATTATGATAGTTTTAAACAAGTCTCTAGTTTAGATAGGTTCTGGGCCCAATATGCAGCTTGTCAGGCCTCTCCTACGTGGTCTCTCTTTCATGCAATTCCTTTGACAAAACCTGCTGTTAGGAATATAACTGTCATGTTTAAAAACAAAGGTGTTCATATTGAGGATATTTTATTCTGGTTAAGACAGCATTGTGAGGTGCTTAATAAACCTTCCCCCACATTGGATAGCTAACTCATTTGGGATGGGGGATGGAGGATTCATGTGAAATTGTATCCTACAAGTAATGGGCCTCTCACTTACCAAGTTTTTTTATTTGGGGAAAGATAAAGGTTTTATTTTTATGTGGGACAACCAAAATCCTGTTTTAAGTGTGGTTCAAGAGCTCATTTTAGCTCCGCCTGTGACACTATAAAATGCAGTCATTGCTTTGATTTTGGACATGCTTCTAATGCCTGTCTTAACCTTTTTAAATGCAATTTGTGTGAACGAACTGGCCATGCATATGGTCGCTGCCCTTGGGCTTCCCATAATAGGGAGAATTGCCCGTCACATGTGGGTCTGATTTCCTTGGCCCAGCAGGCACAGGATAGAAGTAATTCAGCTAGTGTTCAGGCTCCTAATGCATTTACCTCTGGATCTGGGGAACCACTGGTTATGTCACAGGACATTGGTGGAAAGGACCCTAGGGTCTCTCTTCCAACTGTGGTGCTAGATCAGACAGCAGATGTGCAGGACATTCCTGTTTCTGAGGTGCTTGTTTCAGAACCTACTGTACGGGTTGATACTGTAATGCCCCGGTTAACATGGAGTGTAGCAATGAGGCAGCTGGATTTGTTCCAGTACCCCATAAGAGAACACGAAAAGGTGCAGTGGTGTTAGGTCGGGGTAAGACTGTCCATGGTACTACATGGAAAGTGGGAAATAAATTTGCTGTCTTAGCTCCTGACGCTCTGTAAGGATTCTGTGAAGATAATGGATAGCTTTCTATTCGGTTTCAATGACACAGGGGGATTAGACCCCATTGCTAAACGGACCAGACAAAGTCGGAGGAGTAAGTCACCCCTAGGTATCTCATGAAGGAGACTTTATCTGTGTGTACATTAAACGTAAACAGTATTAAAGGACCTAGAAAGCTGGGAGTGTATTTAACCTTACCTGATTTCAACTATGATGTTATTTGCCTAGTGGATACCAGACTAAAATCTAACCATGAGCTTCAACAAGCCGCTGGGCATGGACTTCTGGTCCTTCTTTCTGGTCTTCTGGTACTGACAAATGTGATGGGATTGGAATTTTATTTTCCAACTCTGATTTTGGGTATCAAGGTTGGTTGACATTCAGCCTGGTCGTGCCTTATTGTTGGATTTTTCCTATTTTGGGAGAGATTTTGATTATCAGTGTTTATGCCCTCAATCTAAAGCACAAAGGGTTTCACTTTTTCAGTTAATTCTGCCTTTTTTGCATTCGTCTAGGTTACTTTTGTGGGTGGGAGACTTTAATTGTGGGCTGCATCAGAAGGACAGAGGGTTACAGACCACAAAATTATTTTGTGATTCTGTCACCTTGAAAGATGTTACAACTGCTCAGTTGGTAGATGCATATAGGTCATGTCACGAGTCGGGGGGATTTACCTTTTTTAAAGGGCCATTGCGGACTCGTATTGATTTCATTTTTTTATCTCGAGTGTTACGGATTCTATCTTGTGTTACTCTGGGTGTTGAATTTTCTGATCATTTAGCAATTAAGATGACTTGTTCTTGGCAGAACACTCCAAGATGTGAAAAAAATATGTGGCGGCTTAATGACTCTTTGTTGGAGGACCATCGCCTCCAAAAGCTTTGGAGGAAGGAATGAGCAGCCAGACTTTCAGTGGTAGATGTTTATGAAGACCCTTGTGAGTGGTGGGATGATTCAAAACTCAGATGGCAGCAACTTTTCAGGGGCAAGCTGCAGCTAAACATACTGCAACTTATTTATCGTACCTAGCACTACGGCACCAACTGCAGCATCTGATTTCCTTATCAGATCTGACAGTTTAGATTATAGTGTGCAGATTGCAGTGCTTTGCTCACAAATGAGATCTCTGCAATATGATAGGGCATGTTCCTTGGGCCAGGAGGCACGATTTGGGACACAGGTGACCAAAGGTGGGCTGAATATGTTCAAAGACTGCAAAGGACGGGTGATTCTAAATTTATTCAGAAACTCAAGTCACCTTGTGTTGATTTGGTATCAGATCCAGAGGTAATGGTTCAGGTAGTGGAAAACACATCCTTGCTATGTTGGGCATGTCTCCATGTTGTAAGGATGCTAAACCTTTCCTAGAATCTTACATCTTCCACCACTTCCTTTGCAGGAGCAAGAAATGTTGTCTGGTGCTATTTTACCCTCAGAGGTTGCAGGTGCCATTGACAGTCTGAATGTTGCTTCTGCACCAGAATCAGATGGCCTTACTGGCTCTTTTTTCAAACATTTAAGGAGGATTTAGTTCCAGCTTTATCTCTTATTTACTGATATGCTGACCATGGGTACAGTTACTAAGTCTATGAAGGAAGCCATTTTAGTTCTCATCTTTAAAAGCAGGGTGATCGTTCTGATTTACAAAATTGGAGACCTTTAAGTTTATTAAATGTGGATTATAAAATCTTGGCAAAATTTTATTGGCCAGGCTTATAAAATTGCTCATGTCTTAGTCCTGCCCAAACTTGTGGTATCCCGGGAAGGAGTCAAAATGATAATTTAATTCTGTTACGGGAATTGTTTGTGCTGGGTGAGCAAGGTAAGGTTTCTGGATGGGTGTTGGGGTTAGATCAGGAGAAGGCTTTTGATATGGTTTCTCGTGATTTTTTATTTGCTGTGTTAGGTGCGTTTGGGATTCCTTGCCAGTTTCTTTTTTGGATTAAAGTTTTGTATAAGGAGGCTACAATCCTTCCAAATGTGAATGGTTAGGTAATCCTTGTAGGCTAGGTAGAGGGTCAGACAAGGCTGCCGACTAAGTCCCCTTTATATAATTTTTGTATTGATACATTGATTCAGGCAATTTCTCGTTGTCCCCAGATTTTGGGGTTAGGATCCCCCCCCATCTTCCCCAGTTAAAATCCTTGCATATGCAAATGATTTGGTTTTAACGGTGGATATTGGTACTGTTGAAACTGCCGTGTTACAAGTGCTAAATGCTTATTCTTCTGTTTCTGGTTCCCGAATTAATTTTGGCAAAAGTATTGGGTTCCTATTGGACACCCTGTTCTTCCGCAATTAGGGAGGTATGCTGGGATTTCAATTGATATTCGCCCTTTCAAGTATTTAGGAATTTTTGGGGGGACTGACAATGTGTGTCATTATAATTGGCTTTTAGCTATGGGTAAAGCTGCGGGTTTGATTTTGGGATGGAAACAACATATAATGGGTAAGAAAAAACGTGTTATGTTGCTTAAAACTTTGGTTCTTCCCATTTTTGTATACCTTTGTTATGTATTTCCACCACTCATGGATTGTTTTTCCAGATTATATAGGATTTTTTTTCAAGGGTTGTGGGGGTTTAGAGTGAACCCTGTCAAGCGGAGTATAACCTATAGACCATATAAGGAGGGAGAGGTTGGGATGATTAACCCTGTGGCTTTCTTTTACAGTATATTTTTTTACACTAATTTTGGGAAAGCCTTAAAACCAGGGATGGTGAGTTGGAAGCCTTTGGTGTTTCAATGGTTAATGCCTTGCCTTCCCACTTGAGATTTGGGGAAAAAAGGGTGGGTTTCTCGATTTGCTGCTGTTCCCTTATATGGGAAAGAAGCTATTAAGGTGGCATTATCTTGGGATTTCTGTCCTCAGGATTTTTGTATTCTATCTAGATTACTTCTTTATGACACCATTTGTCGGAAAGACGCTCAGGATAGGGTGGTATTTCCATTTTGTCCTGAATATCGGGTTGAATGGATTCTCCATCAACTATGTAATCCGTTGCCTTCCTATGTGTGAGGATGTAGTTAGGTAATTATGGACGTCTTAGTGTTAAAGGCAATCATAAGCACAAAGCATTAGATGCTCGATTTTGCCCCAGGGAGGTTGTTCTGCAATTGTTGAAACCCAACAACACCTTTTATTGGAGTGTCCTTTGCTGTTTCCTTTTGGACTCAGTTAGCTGGGTTATGGTCAGAACCAATGTTGTTACATTTGTCTTATGCTCATCTTATGTTTTGTGCAGAGATGCGTTATGTCAAAAATATCCTGAAGACACTTTATTTATTATTTTTCTTTAATCATTGTATTATTTGTGGCAGGCCAGATGTATGCTAGTTTTGCATCAAAAATTTATTTTTGTATCCGAGTTATTAAGAATGTTGGAATTGCTATTAGTAATGTTAAAGTACAGGACTTTGTAGGTTTTGTAGGACCTCAGTTTTTCGTTTATGGTCACATTGTGATCTTTTTACTGGGGTTTGAAGGGTGTTTCCTCTTTTTTGTAATTCTTGTGTATATGTTTAATTTGCTTAATTTTGTCATATTGCAGTAATTTTTCTGTGTATGTTTGTTGTTTTGCTTGGTTTCCTTTTTCTGTAATGAAGTCCAACTTTCTCAATAAAATTCCCCTACTCTGCTTCCTGTGAGCAGAGGGGACCCTTTTGCTGGTGACTCCAAGATGGCTGCTGTTCCAGATGGAGACTTGGTGGAACTGATAAGTATGGATGTATCAGCAGAGGTATCCGGGAATATAGAAGCGGCGGCTGGGGAGCACCCGAGGGGTGGCCAGCTTATTGCCCGCGAAGATATTACTAGCATGAATCACGGAGAAATGCTTAATTTGGAACAAAGAAAAGTGTCTTGAGGAAGAATTAGAGAGAATCAATCAGCAACTTGATACTGCGCTGGTACAGTGCGAGGAAGACCGAAAAAGAAAACGTTCAGCAGTTTCCCCTATGTCAGACACCTCTTTGGGTCCTACGAAGGTTCTGGCTTCTGCAGAGCCTGTCACTCTACTTCCTGGTCAGGAAGAAAGGCCCCCACGACGCGACTGGAGTGAGGGAGATGACGTCATTTGGTTGCCAGAGAAAGTGCTCCTTTCAGCAGGATGGACGTCCCCCTCCAGTGGAGTATGGCAACCAGACCCGGTTTGTTTACCAGTTGCAGCAGTAAATTCATCAGTTTCTCCCATTTTGGCTTCAGGACGGTCTCTAGTTCTTTCAGGTACTGTTTGCACAAGGGACTCGACACTGCAGCAAGGGAAGGGGGTAGAAATGGAACTTCCACAACCTGAACAGGGGGTTTCTTCTCCAGATGGAAGGGCAGTTTCGGATACAGGACCCCCAACCTATGAGTCACTTTCATAAACCATTGATCTAGCAAAATGTAGGAATGCAGTGAGACTTTGATATGTGGGTCATAAGGAGCTGGCACCAGATCGCTTGTGGGGAAAGTTTTATTTAAACAGTCTTTGGGTTTTTCCGCTTAGGGTCTATGCTTTGATTCATGCACCAGGAGAAAGTATTTTTGACATTAGTTTCCGGACTCTGGCTTTGCTGGAAAAATTCTGGTGTAGATTTTCTAATTTAAAAACTAACCCACTATGGGTAGACTTTATTGTAATACCCTTAACTAAACAACCTTTTCAGGTCATTACTATTCTTTTTCGTAATGAAGGGGTAAATGTAACTGACGTGTTATACTGGCTGGAAAAATGGTGTACTATTCAGGGGAATCCTTCCTCCATTATGGATGATGAAGGATTTTGGACTGAGGTTAGAAGTTTAAAATTAAGTTACACCAAACTGATCAGGATGTTATCCATTTGCCTAACTGTTTTTTCATAGGTCGTGATAAAGGTTTTTTGTTTTACCCTGGGCAACCTAGGATGTGTTTTAAATGTGGGTCTACCAGGCACATTAGCACAACATGTGAGATGTTGAAATGTATTTATTGTGGGGAATTGGGTCATGTCAGTGCACATTGTTTCCAAGACCCTAAATGTAATCTTTGCAATGAGGAAGGTCACGTTTTTACTGATTGTCCTTGGGTGGCCAGAAATATAGAAAATGCAGATTTTGGGGTCCAAGATTATTATATTAAAGAAGCTATCTCCCCTACAGACTTTTCTGGGCTGAAAACCCCTGGTAGTAGACAAATGCAGCAGGTACCTGGAGATGGACCCCCCCCCATTTCATCAGATACCCTGTCAGGGTTTTTTTTATCTCAGTCCACTTCCCAGATAGGTATGGATGGGCCTCTCCTTCCAGTAGATCCTTTACCTAGTTCCCAAGAATTTGTAGTGGTTCATCCCAAGAGAGGAAAGGGTTCTAGGCCAAAGGTTCGGAAAAAAACAACAGAACCCTTGGAGGATATAAATAATTATGAGGTTTTAAGGGATGTCTCCTCTGATCAGGACACAGAAAATGCTATAGTGGAAGGAAGTCAGCCTCTGGGTGGAGATTTATTGGATCCCGGTGGATTGTTGGTTGGTACTCCAGGGCCTAAAGCTAGTGGCAGGGTTACTCAAGCCTCTAGCAAAGTAAAGGGAAGTACATCTGTCCCTGGGTTTAGATTTTTATGACTACTTCTTGGTATCAGCTTCAGATTGCATCATTGAATGTGAATAGCATCCAGTCTGAATTTAAAAGACTTGCTACATATGGGCTTTTTTTAAGATCTGAGTTGGATTGTGTTTTTTTTTCAGGACATTCGTTTGCATTCCCAACGTCTTCTGGAGGCAGCCTCTGGAGGTTGGTTATGGCGGGATAGTTATTGGTCTCAAGGGGTCTGAGCAGTGTTCCGGGATGGGGATTTGGTTTTTTCCCCCATTAAAATAATTCGGCATTTAGAAATTTTGGAAGGGCAGGCCTTATTGTTAGACATTGTATGGAAGAACTTACCCATAAGGCTAGTGAACATTTATGCACCCCAATTAAAGTATGACAGGGTAAGGCTTTTTCGTACTATACAACCTTTTTTATTTACAAGTATGCCGGTCATTTTGGGGGATTTCAATTGTACCTTCCCTAGTTAGAGTAATAATGTGTTGGGGACAAAAACAATATTGTGGTGTCTCCTGTTTATTGAAGGTTATTTTGGATGTAGGTCTCATTGACGTATTTGGGTATGGTGGTGCAAGGGCTCCCCATACATATGCTTGTGGTCCTCGGACATCAAGGATTGATTATTTTTTTATTTCAGCCTGCTTTTATATTCAAAAGGCCATAGTACTCGATGTAGCAACTTCTGATCATCGAATGTTGGTTTTAACAATAGGGAATATACCTGAACAAAGGGGTCCAGTGTTCTGGAAGCTAAATATTTCTTTATTAGATTTACCTGTGGTACAGGAAGGGTTTCAACATGTTATGAAAGCACGGAAATCTGTGTTTTTTCTTTATGATGATAAAAATCAATGGTGGAAGGATTCTAAACGTGATTTTCGGTTTTATTTTCAGTCTGTAGAGAGGATTAATGGGTCCTTTAAATGGCATACCTTGTGGAATTTAAGGGCACAACTGAGGGTTCTAGTTGCTCAACACTATGAGAATGGCGCTGGGGATATTGGCCGCTATTAAGATTCTTAAAAATAGATTAACAGTCTTACAAAAAGAAATGATGCAGGGGGTGGTCAAACAACAACGTTATCAGGTTTTTGGGAAAAAATCTCATACCATTCCTTTTGATATCCTGGCCCAGGTTCAGGAGCAGAGAATTATGGATACCTTACGGTTACCTAATGGTACTTTAATAACAGATAACGCTGCCATATTGACTGAAATTGGTAGGTATTTTACGAATGTTTTCACCACTGCTAATTTACCAGAGGATGTAATGACCTCTTGGTTAAAGTGCTGTGACCTACCTCATATTTTGGAGGAATGTGGGCATAGTTTACTTACACCTATTTCCGGTGTAGAACTTAAGAGGGTTATTTGGTCCCTTTCTAAAGGGACATCCCAAGGGTCTGATGGCTTATCAAATGCCATCTATAAAGTAATCTGGGAAGTACTAGGGGATGAAATGGTGGTGGTATTGAATAATGCTCTCCTTACAGGAAGTTTACCAATTAGTATGTATGAAGGAGTTTTAGTTCTATTATTTAAGGACGGGAAAAAGGAAGATTTAAAGAACTGGTGACCTATCACCTTGTTAAACACTGATAGTAAAATTCTGATGAAGATAATAGGGAACAGATTGGTGACTGCACTGGATGTTATAATTCACCCCACACAGTTTAGTGGGGTACCCTCGTGGAAGATACAAGATGCTCTAATTCTTATTAGAGAAATTTTGAACAAAGGTACTATCCAGGAATTATTAGGGCATTTGGTTAGTCTAGATCAATCCAAGGCTTTTGATAGGGTTGAATATACCTATATGTGGGCAGTTCTCTCCAGTTATGGGTTTCCAGGAAAGTTTATTTCTTGGTTAAACATTTGCTATAATAGCATTTGTTTATTACCTAGTATGAATGGATAGATGGGGGTAAGATTTTAGTTGGTAGATGGTTGCGGCAGTGATGTCCTCTGAGCCCTCTCTTATATATATTATCTCTGGAACCCTTGCTATATAGATTGCATAAACAGGATGATATTATGGGTCTCTCTGTGAGTAGTGTAGATCCACAGATAAAAACAGTTGCTTATGCAGATGATCTTTGTCTATTATTATCAGATAGAATGTCAGCAATTTTGGCCAAGGGAGAACTGAGACAGTTCTCGGACGTAACTGGTTCTATTATTAACTACCAGAAATGTAGTATTTTACCCATAGGTTGTGAGGGTGCAGTATGGACTTGATATGGCACTTCCCAGTAGTTACCTCTTATATTAAATTTTGGGCATCTTTTTGGTAATCCTAACCCCAGTTTTATAATTGGGAAGAGAACTCGTGCTGCACAAGGTTGGTAGCGAAGTGGAATACCTGTGTATGTCCAAGCATAAAAGGATATATATGATAAAATCACACTTTGTTGCCACTGTTTTTATTTTTATCTGCAGTTTTCCCCATTCCAAAAGCACTGGAAACCTCTGTTTATAGTGTTTTTTTCCAGTGTCTCTGAGGGAGTCGTTTAAATCCTATCAAGAGAGGTATTACCTATTTACCTATAACCAAGGGGGGCCTAGGAATGATTAATCCAATAATTTTTTTCCATGTTACCTTTCTTTTTCATAATGTTGTCCCATTGACTCATAATAAATTAAGAATTTGGAGCCCATGGGTACTGGACAAATTTGGACCCCTACTAACACAATGGGCCCTTCTAGGCTATCTATCTAAACAAGTGAAAATTTCCTTTTTGGCACATTATTGGAAGGATGTGGTAGGTAAAATTAAATTATGGGAACTGCCTTATCATTACTTAACCATTGGTTCTCGGAAAACAGTGTATGAATGGTTGCTGACAACCTGGTTTCTTGAGGACCCTTGGTTTATAGGTACTCCCTCAGTTGAAATAAAGTATATGACAGGGTTTCTACATTGTTCTCGGATCCCAGCCTTATGTGGGATTTTGTGTAGCTTTGTACTCATCAAATTAGGGGTCAAAGGAATATGAAGTATAAAGGTGTAGTGGAACGAACATGTCCTAGAATTAATACTTGTTCTGGGACAATTGAGACTATGCAACATTTGTTTATAGACTGTCCTTATGCTGTACAATTTTGGTTCCATTTTCATCAATATTGGGCCTCTGGACCTTTTCAGGTGGTGGATCCTGATGTGTGGGTTAGAAATATTTTACCTGGTGCATGGTTCAGTTTGATTCTGGGACGGTACTATTATTTATGGGATATGTTAAGTTCCAGTTATGGCAAGCTCACTGTGCATTGATGTTACAACAGCAGTTACTATCTAGTGCTCACGTGTTCTCTGTAGTTCAGAGAGAGATCTTTAGATGGAGGGATTATGAGCACAATACAGCCTCTTCTGACCTTTATAAGTTATGGTGGAGACATATGTCTTGGTTGGATACCAGTTGATTCTGGTACTCCTCTTACATAAGCTTTTTGAAGGAGGGGGGATGTATGGCATGAGTTGTTTTTTACCTTTAGTAGAATTAAAATGATGTACTGCTCATATAGGGGCTAGGTTTTTTATGCCTTTGTACGATACAATATATTTCTGCTTGTTTTCCCTTGCAGGTGTTCTACTCCATTAGTATGGTGAAGGAACACATACTGGAATGTGTTATAATCATGGGTTTCTTTATTATAATGTTGTCTTCTGTTATGATTTTGTGATGACTTTATTCATAAACACAAAGAGAGAAGTAGGGGGATGGGGAGACAGAGTTATATCTGACTATTTATCTTTACTCTTGGGAGTAAGATATAGTTTTGACATATCTTTCTTTGGTCTTGGGTTTTCTTTACATTGTTTATGTATTCACTTATATACCTATTGTATGGTTTGCTTGGTTGTTAATCAATTTTCTATGCTCTTTTTTGATGGGAATGGAATGGGGTTTTCTTGTAAAAATTTTGCTTTGTATACTGTAATAATTTTTATCGTCCCTTTTGTTTTCTGATTTATTTCATTATGTTTCTGTATGAAGTAATATTTTTTTTTGTTTTCATGTGATTGAAGTTCTCAATAAAAAATTCCCCTCCTCTTTTCGATAAGTGCCATGGGATCTTTAACATCCACCTGAACTACCACCAATCCAGGCAGATGGGACCTCAGTTTAATGTCTCATCCAAAAGACGGCACCTCAGAAGTGCAGCACCCTCTCATGCTGCATTACAGTGTCAGTACTGGGATATTAACCAAGTGCCAGATGTAGGAACTGAACCCACAGCCTTCTGATCTCCGGCCTCAGAGGCAAGTGTGCTACCTACTGAGCCACTGACACTGACAATGATATGCTAACTGTAACTTGATTTGGGATGAAAATTACAAATGTAAATGAAGCCTGCAGTACAAGTAAATACCAGGAGCAGACAACACCTTCCCCTAGGGAATCAGGTATCAGCAGTGTGATGTGAAAAATAAAACACCATCGGAATTAACATGACACACACAACAGGGATAAACAGTTTAAACAAATTATTAATTACCAGCAGCAGACACCTCCCCTAGAACATCCGGGATCAACAGTGTGATCTGAAAAAATACTCTGCTAATAGTATGTAGCAAAACCCAAAAAAAAAAATTTTTACACAACACAGGGATTAATAAACTAACCAGACAATACAAACAAGTACTAGGAGCAGAAAATACCACGCCTAGGAATTAAGGATCAGCACTGTGATCTGAAAAAGTACTACTAAAAGCAACTAAAAAGGTTTTTTTTTTTTTTATTAAATAGAACCAGGATTAAAACAACAGGGGTAATGGTTAATTTAATATTAAGTATAACAAAAAATGTCAGAACACTGTCACTTTAAGAAAAATATAACTAAAAAAATCTGTAAAACTGCTACAGAAAGACACTGACAAAATACTTTACCTAAACACACCAAACTAAATCACAGAAATAAAAATGTGAAATTGCTTGCTACAGATCAAAAATGATGAACAGAAAAGAGTGAGAAAATAAGAATATAACACAAACCTGCTCAGACAAAAATGCTCCAGATATTTCTGGGCTGCCTTGCTAACTAGCTTTACACAGTACACTTACCCTCCCCTGGAGCACTGCTTCACAAACTGACAAACCACTACTTTAAAGTAAATAATCACTAAAAAAATAAACAAAAGATACCCCCACAAGTCTAGCAGCACAAGGCCCTGTAGAACAATTTGTGATCCATTTGGATTCAAAAAGCTTGATTTTTGAAATGTACAGTATTTCACAATTTTTTTTCTCAGACAAGGACACAGCCTTCTCTCCTACTCTGTCTTCAGAAGACTGCACTGAAGACAGCCTCCTTGTGGCATACATGCTGTTTCAGCAACATGTGACCTCCAATCCTCTAGTACATTGCAAACTTCACCTCTATACCAAATATACCAAACTTCAGTGGCAAAGACAATAATTTAGCCAGACTGGTGGTGTTGGGGGTTGAGGTGCTGGACACCACACCTTGTGCCATGCTGGTGACCCTGGTTGGACATGAGCCCGGGCATCAGGGGTCGGCAGAGGAGGGATGGCATTGAGCATCAAGGACTGCTCTATCATCCCGGGGAGGAATCCAGGGAATCATCTTTCTGTAGTGGCTCCTGGTGACGACCAGGGGGCTCTACTAGAGTGGTGTAGAAAAATGGTGGAGTCCAGTAGACGTCTGCGCATTGCAACATCTTTGCACACTCGCACTGCAGGGGACCACATAAGGAGGAAAATGACAGCACAAAGCCTGTGGCAGCTTGATAGCCACAGCTCCACTGGCAGGCGAATGCCTGGAAAGAGGCGTGTGCTGGTAATTGATTCTGGCCGGGCACAGAGGCATCGGAGGGCCCCTCTCAATCGTGTAACCCAGCATATGCCAGCTGGGCATGCACAAATTCCGTGGTGCGGCAGTGAGGACAGTGGTGGCTGGAGGTAGGCAGGGACTGTGGCTGCGGAGGAAAAATAGAGAGTGATAAAAAAGTCAAGGCTTCATGTTCTTGTAAGACCTTGTTTCTATGCCAAACTCTGCCAGTGAAGTTGCAACTTTGCATTTTGTGGAGTTATCAGTTTTCCATGAATTTGGACTTTGCACATGCAGATTGATTCACAGTCAGGCAATTCACGAATTAATATGCTGAGTGAGTTTTCCAACTTAGCACATCACTATCTATAATTCCTTCCAAAGATAAAAACATTTTCATTGCATTGCAGCTTTAAAATCAAATGTTTACTATGCAGAACATGAGAAACCCCAGCGAGGAAATGGACTATGCTAACTAAATTTAGAACTTCCACATTTTAGAACTATTAGCATGAGAGAGAGAGCATACTATGACTAAAATGTTGTTTGGATTATTTTAAAATGAACAGTCTTTCCTGACTGGTAAAAACTGATATTATGATTATTTATTTATTTATTTATTTATTTATTTATTTATTTATTTATTTATTTATTCATTACTTGGATTACAAATACCGTTGAACCAAGGGTTCTTTTACAAAGGTTCTGCATCAGCAATGGGTGCAAGCAAAACAGTGGCAAGATACAATACAGGGTCAGGAGTTTAACATACAGTAGAAGTGAGCAGAGGTAAGATACAATACAGGTCAGGAGGTTAACTTAGAAACAAAAGACAGTACATGTGTATAGACTAGCACAGTAGCAAACAGTCAGTGGCAAATATCAATGCACATTTAACAATACGGGGGTATGTATATATAGCAAGACACAAAAACAAATAAAAAACATCCTAGAAGTGACATAAGTGGAGCAAGGGGGGGGATAAGAGGGGGAGTGGTGGGGAAAAGGGGGGTAGGTAGTCAAGGATTTGACATTGTCATAAGTGCAAGGACAGAAAGATAAGTGCTAGGTAGTCTGGGGTCAAGTAACAAGAGATAGGGTGATGGGGGAGACGAGAGGAGCGGGAGAGGGGTGGAATGGCAGGTGGGAGGTGAGAGGGGTAGAATGGTAAGTGGGGGTGGGAGAGAGACATGGAGTAGCAGGGGATGGAGGGTTGGAGAGAAGTGGGGAGCATAGCAAGGGAGGAGAGGAGAGAAGAGGAGGGAGAGGTGAAACAAAACCACAAGCCTAGGCAGAGCAGTCACAACTGCTGAGGTCAGTGAGGTGCCGGCAGAGTTTACATTTGAATGGGCCAAGCTTGTTTTCAGCTGCAATTTCAGGGGGAAAGTTGTTTAGCAGCAGAGGGGCCCTGGTGTGGAAAATACATTGAGCCTGGTTGGTATGGCAGAATGGAACGATAAATGTTGGTTTGAGGGAACTGTGTGTAAAATGTACAGTGACTGCAGGCAACAATAAGGCATGAGTTGCAGGGGGTGTGAGGTTAAGACAAATTTTCTTAGCCAGTAGACAGGTCTTGTAGACAAGTCTACTATTTAGATTGAGTCAGTTGGATTGCTTGTAGAGATCACAGGTATGCATATGCTTCCCTGCACCAATGAGAAGTCTACAGCATTTCTTATGGGCTGTCTTGACCCATTTTAGAGTGGTATCAATGGCAGCCCCATAGAAGACAAGCCCGTAATCAATGATGGTAAGACTGAGGCAGTTATGGCTGTGTGCATAGCTTTGGTAAGACAGCAGCCGTGGCAGTAGAGGACCCCAATTCTTGAGTTGACTGATTTTGAGATGTGTTGAACATGTGAGCTGAAAGACATTGTGCAATCAAGGGTAATACCAAGATATTTAAACTCCTGCACTTGCTCAAGTGGCTGTTCAAGTTCATTATGTATGGTGAAGTTTATGGATCTGTATTTGCTGTGAGAACTATGGAACAGCATGGACTTTATTTTTGTAATTCATTAATGGCTTATGTTAGAAGCCAGGTTTCAACTAGGCTGAAGTTCATCTGTTGCACCTTGGAGGCGAGGCGGGGTCAGTATGGGAGGAATAGAGGACTACATCATTGGCATAGAGTATTACGTTATTATTGCAAGCTGCAGGAAGAGTATTGATGAGTAAGCTGAAAAGTAGAGGCCAAGGGTGGAACTCTGGGATATACCAGAGTGGACAGAGGGCACTTGAAAGAGAGTCAACGATTTTGACTTTTGGCTCCTTGCTGAGAGGTAGCTTTCAGACCATTTGATTACATCATTAGATAGTCAAGGGAGGAGAGAGTGAGTGAAGCAGGAGCTGGTGGTTCACGGTGTCAAATGCCTTGGTCAAATCAATGAACACCGCACCAGTAGGTGGCCAGTGTCAACTGTCTTATGAATATGGCTGGTGAAGTCAAGCAGGGCAGTGGTAGTACTATGGTCTTTTCTAAAGCTGTGTTGTTGCAGGCAGAGTATGTTATATTTGTTGAGGTGTTCAGACAACTGGTCAGCTACAATTTGTTCCAACGCCTTGGAGTGGTGGGACAATAGAGATAGGGCGGTAGTTAGAGAGAGAGACCTATCACCACTTTTATGAATGGGTGTGACCACTGCTCATTTCTAGAGCTGGGGAATTGTTTATGAGAGAGTGAGAGATTCTGAAGTTTAGGAGAGGTTGTAGGACAATGTCAAGGGAAAGACAGAGGAGTTTGAGGTCAAGGGTATCGCTGCTGAAACTGGCTTTGCTTAGCACTTTGCTAAGATATCTCTTAGTTTCAGACATGGATACCCTCTTAAAGTAGAACGGGGGGTATTACTGTGGAGATTGATTTTGTTATTGAGGCAGGGCTGGGCAGAGTTGTCAAAGAAGTTGGGGGGGAAGGACACTTCTAAGATCAGTAAAAGCGAGATTAAAGGAGTCCGCTATTTCTTTAGGGTCCTGTAAAGTGGAGCCGTTAACCTCAAACGTAGTGGGGGAGGATTTGCTTGGTTTACCCATGAGGCTCTTGATGTTCTCCCAGAAGTGTTTGCTATTTCTCCAGGAGTTAGTAAGTTTCTGGTTGTAGAAGACTTGCATGGCTCTGCGTATAGCTATTGTCCACTGGTTCCTAGCAGCCTTATAGAGGCCTTGATGCCACTAAAATCCCTCAATGTCCTACCAACCCTGTTCTAAACAATTTGTGGTTACCAGCCCACTATAGCAACCTTAGGGCTGATCAGGCACTTCAGTGATAAACCATAATTTTGCCTGTTTTTAAATGTGATGTCTTTTGACCCAAGGACCAGAAAAATGGAACGCACACACTTTGTGACAGGCTCTCCAAAATAGTAGTAGTAATAAATCAATCAATCTACACACATACTCCACCTATTGATTCTGACACCAAGAGCTCACCCTAGGTATAGATGTAGTAATGCAAAAAAAAAAAGTTTAAACCCCACCATTTCCACCCCGAAGACCCCCCCCCCGGTGATGACCTAAACAAACCTGCAGCTCCACTCCTTGGCTGCTGGCTGTCTAAAAATTGTATCACAAAGTGCAGTTTAAGAAATACTACAGGTTCACTGCAAGTATTCAATTATTTGTCCACAAAACTGTGGTTTGCATGGGATTAGGAAATAACATGCAGTCAGCCTATATTTCCTACACTGCACTTTGCAATAATGTATTCAGGCAGTGGCCTGGCAAGGAGCTGAGCAAAGGCTCTGTGCTGGCAGCTGATTGAGGGAGCTGTGAATGGGGGATGGGATGCCAGTGGATGTCAGGGACTGCTATGTATGGGGTTGGAGTGTGCCACTGGATGCCAGGGACTACTAGGTATGCAGTTGAGTGAGGGAGAAATTACTACAAATGCCCCCCAAAGGTGGCAGAGCTTACTTTGTGAGCTACTGAAGGCTTGGGTGGGTCCACCTGTGGTGACTGCATCCTTCAGCTGGAAATGGTGCTGGATGTCAGGTGAAGAGGAGCTGTTGTTTCCTTATTGTTTTCTAGTTGTGTGCCGCTGACAAAAGGGGTGCCCCTACACCCAAAGATGAACCAGAGGAATGGCTGATGTCATCATTGCAAACTGGACTATAATCTCAACTGGATTAAGTGCTTGAAAAAAGTTTAAGCAGCAAGCGACAATGAAACTTGTGTGTAACTAGCAGCAAGCACTGTACAGAAGATAAACAAATGGACATTACCATCTTGTTGACCCTTGTTTAACCAACTGGAATGCAAGGGATCCTGGATATGACTCAGACACTTTTTGAGGAACAGCAGTAGAGTGCTGGTGTCCTTTTCCAGCAACAAAGGGGGCCATGTTTTGAATGACAATCAGGACAGCCAATAAGAGACCTTTAAGGGAGTGTGTTGGACTGAGCCCTTCCCAAGCCTAGGAGGAGTTCACTGTGAGTCCTTCTGGAGGGGTTAGAGAGGAGAGGAGCGAAATGAAGATGTGGATAGCTGAGGACCTAGCCAGGCCTTAGAGCTAGAAATCTTGGTGTACGCTGCATCTGATAGCTGAGATTCAGTCTGACTTAATAGGGCATGCTGTGAATCCTGACAAGCTGTGGAAAGACTGAATCTGTTGAAGCCATCTTCAGACCTGCTGTAATCAGAGGAAGGAACGTGCCATTCTTTCCTGTCTGGTGTGTCAGGGAAGGCGGTTGCCAGGAGCCTGCCTCTTAGTACTTGTACCCATGATTGAGTGAATGCCTACTGGGGTGAGGTGGGGTAGTTCCTTGATCTCGGCCATTCTAAACTTACCATACAGCTGCATGCTGTTGATCAAGAGTGAGAGTGGGAGAGAACAAGACAGATGTAACACAATGACTGGGCCCAGACGGGACCTATGACCACCATCCACCTGCTGCTGCAACATTGCCTGTTCAGAACTGTTTATGTCTGTTTCTTAATCAAACCAAGACACTTGGAAATGCTGCTGCAGAATCTTCCCAGTTGGAATAAAATTTTGGTTGGATTTTTCCTGTTGGATTTCAATTTGTTCTGATTAAAAGTGTTAGCCAAAAAATTCTGTTGGATGGGGTAAAAGCAAGCTTGTTTGTCTGTAAGTGCAGCAATGCAAGATCCCAGGCATCGTGTCATCAGGCCTGCAACAGTGTAAAGTTTACATGGGTGCCCAGTATTTAACACAGGACTACAGTTAAAAAGTGTAATTGTCAAAAGTATATTACAATTGTGGGGATCTGCCACTGAGATTAGTGGGTGATCTACAGCACATTAGGTCTTATTTGAAATCTTATGTGTGGGTGCTGGGAGGCCTACTAAATCATCTCTGCAGAGAGGTCTGGACATGTGAGATGGCATTGCTTGGGGTGATGCACTAAAAATATTAGACGTGGTTATTCTATTGTTATTGCTTGAAATCATTGCTAAATCAGTTTTGCATAAGCCTTATTTTCTTTGCAGAACCTGTGTTGCAGACAAATAAAGTCCTGTTAGTTTCTGACAGTTTGGTGTGTAAGCATATTATCAGTGATCTTCTGTATGTCAGTTGGTCCTAAAGTGTTTGAAATTGAAAGTAACATGTGGATACTGGTACTGGTTGGTCTCAGGATGATGTTCAAGAGTTAATGGGGAGGTGGGTTGGTACTGCATCCCAGGGGTCAGTATTCTACTTGTTATCAGGCCAAGTATTTCCTTTTCTGGAGGGAGGCAATGGGCTATTTCCCTTGTGCCTCTTCTGAACCAAGCCCCCACCCCCATGGGTGGAGTTTAAGGGGTCCAGGCCCCTTAACCATGCTTTGCCCCCACAGTGGTAGTAACCAAGAAGTAACATCTGTAACACTGATCCAGTTACACGTGGCATGGGGTAAGGTGTGAAAGAGGATGCCACTGGTTGTCAGGTAATATAAAATGGCCTTGGAAATCCCTACATCCTGATTAGCTGAGACTTGGTTCTAGCCATTGCCTTAAAGGGACACTGTCAACCCTTTTTGCATCATATTATTTCTAGTTGAAAACCTACATTTTATTTCTCTACAACTCATTAAAGTTGTTGGTTGTTTCATCTGCTTCCCTTCTTAGTAGAACTGAAATGCATGGGTATGGTGCAGTCATTGCCAAACTTGTTTTGCTTCAAATCATTGATCAACTCTTATTGCATATATCCCGAAGATTAGGACCATCTCCAAACAGTGTAGATACTCATGATGCAATAGTCTCCTCTCCTCCCACTGCATTATGAGTGGAAAGCCTATTTAAGGGGCATTCTCAAGTCCAGGAAAGATGCAACCGAAGTTGATCAAAGAATGTAAACAAACATTTTTTGTGTAGTAACGCCAGTATGGTGGGCAGTCTGTTTTTTACTTTTAAAAAGAAAAAAATAATCAGAATCAAGCTACCAGTTACATAAGAAACCTCTACAGAATATTAGCAATCATACTATGTTTTTTTAGTCTAGGGACAATTTAAGGCCTAAGGGGGTTGACAGTGCCCCTTTAAGAGAGCACTACCAATAGCTAAAAACAACTTCCTGTCAACCTGGACATAGCCCATTCCATATCAGTACATTCAAAGACTTTTGACTTTTCAAATGTCAGTCATTTTGTCCCCACATGCAGTGCAGAAGATAAGTGTGACTAGTACAACATACCAGCATGATTTGGATCCTAAATTCACTCCATATCAGTTAGTTTTAAATGCATAATCACACATACATTATTATTCCATTTTTTGTTAATAAAATATCCCTGTACTCAGCAGTCTGCAGTCTAGCTGTCTTGCCGACCCCAGCTGCCAATCCAGCCTGCGTCAACTGCTTGCTTGCTTGTTGTCATCATCATTCCAAATTACCATTTAATCAGTTTAAATTAAATAAAAAAAACTGAGGTAGTGTCACCCACTTGTCAAATTAGTGTTCTGTGCTGTATACTCCCTTTGCCACAACCACCATCCGCCACTCTGGAAACCAGAAGTAAATGTGTCTATCAGCTAAAACCTACTCAACTTTCACGCTTTAAAATAACCGTGGAACTGAAAACATAAGTGACTTGCTGTGCCATGAACAAGCCTGCCATGACCTCTCACACACACCAGGTAAGAAAACAAATTTTAATTTCCCTCCCATCCTGCATGTTCACGTACAGTATCTGTTCAGACCACTGACAGAAATCATCATTATCATGTGCAACACTCTTTCATCTGCAGCTCTATATGTCAACAAAGTACCAGTGTTCTCCCCTTGACACAGATCTAGGTACTGCTCCATTGCTCGTACATGTTCATTCTCTAATTGACCATACCTAATGCAAACTGATGAAGAAAAACAAACATACCCCAAAAATAAGAAGTATATGGGATACAAAAGTATTTTTATATGGAGTCTTCGGTAGTGTACTGGCCAGGCAGAGGAACTATTTTACATATTTCTACAGGTTGTAAATACATTTTCTTCATATATATCTAACTGGTTTTCTTTTCCTTTCTTTTTTTTTTTTTTAGCAAATGCCCATTTTATACAAGCAATAAGGCACTCTGAGGTTGTTAGTTGTACTATGGTTATCCCACTCACAGGGGCTGAAGGCACTCGAATTCAACCTCATGCCTTACTGTACCCCTGTCCATGGGTAAACATAGTACAACCAATTCCTTGCCTCATTGCTTAACTTTTTGCATTGAGGTAGATTGAGGTAAGAGGGTGCCACTGTTTGGCAGGAACTGCTTGGCTCTAGATAGTGTGGGAGTGGTCCAGGATGCCAGGGACTACTTGATTTGCAGTAGGGTGAGGGAGGGACTGCCACTGGATTCCAAGGATTACTTGCCATGGGGCAGGGTGTAAAAAAGGGGTGCCAGTGATACCCCTATCATACAAGTACAGGAGCACAGCTCCTACTTCTTCATGCTAGGGGGCTACAGGTAACAGCGAGCCACACATACCTCATCACAGCCTCTAGACTCACACACATGTGATCTCTACGAACTGGCTACAGCTTCAATGCAGAATTAAGTATCAGACCTGCTTATTCGTAAAGAAGACAATGTTAGGCCTCCTTCCACCGGAGGTTCAGTCTATACTTTCCTCTCACTGTGCCACCCACCTAACCAGGAGTTCTGGAACACTATTATTCACAGTTCCCCACTGCCGGACCACTCAAGGACAATGCTCCTACAAAGTTAAGGCCTCTAACTGGTTCAACACACTCCCAGTGGATATCACCAGTGCACCAAATCTCAGCTCCTTTAAGCACAAACTGCAACAGCACTTGGTGACCAGTGCCTACTGTGACTGCTACACTTAAATTCCCTACTTGCCCTCCTGGCCTCTCCATTACTTATGCCCTCTCCCCACATCCCACTCCCTCCCTATTAACTCTTTCCAATATCTCACATCAGTCAACCTCAGCCTCCTCCTCCCTTGCCCCCCCCAGATTTCACTCCTCACTCTCTCCATTCCCTCTCACATCTTTGTCCTTCCCCTCACCTATTACCCCTGCACCTCCTAGCTCTCATATTCTTTCTCTCTCTCTCCTTTCCCCCCTAGCCCTCCTTAACTCCCTTCTGGTCCTCATTCCTCTCTCCTTTCTCCTCCTTGCCTGTCCTAATACTTCTTTCCTTCCCCACCCATCCTATTACCCCCTTACATCTCCCAAACCTTCTCCCCTCCCCTGGGTCACCACCTACTCCTCTCCTTCACCATCCCTCCAATCTCCCACCCCTTGGTCCGTGCCTGTCCCCTGCTACCTTGTCCTCTCATCAACTACCTCTGGCCCTCTAATGCACTTGTCAGATCACTATCTGCCACAGGCTTTGTCTGTATAATGTCTGGCAATATTGCATCATTGCTTCTGTCCATGTTGGTCCTGACAAAGCCTGTGGCAGCTCATGCAATCTGCAGTATTTTGCCTGTTATTAATTATATTGTCTTATCTTCTGTGGACAAAGCCACTGGCAGCTCATGTACTGTAATTGTATTAACTGTTATCTACCTGCCTGCTCTTGTCTATACTTGTCCATTGTCCATGAGGTTGTGGATCCGTTGGCTGCAGGGACCAGGTTGCTAGAGGTCGCAAGAGCTTAACCGGAGGAGCCCTCCCCACCCCGAACTGAAACAAGCAGAGGTTGTGGATCCGTCGGCTACAGGGTCCAGGTCACGACAGATTGCGAAGGCATAACTGGAGGAGTCCTCCCCGCACCCTTGAACCAAAACAAGCAAAGATTGTGGATCTGTCGGCTGCAGGGTCCAGGTCACGAGAGGTCATGAGGGCATAACCGGAGGAGCCCTCCCCCCACTCCCGAACCAAAACAAGCAGAGGTTGTGGATCCATTGGCTGCAGGGTCCAGGTCACAAGAGGATTGATAGGGCATAACCGGAGGAACCCACCCCCCCGAACTGAAACAAGCAGAGGTTGTAGATCTGTTGGCTGCAGAGTCCAGGTCATGAGAGGTCATAAGGGCATAACCGGAGGAGCCCACTCCCACCCCCCGAACAGAAACAAGCAGAGGTTGTGGATCCGTCGGCTGCAGGGTCAGGTCTGAGGAGGTCATGAGTGCATAACCAGAAGAGCCATCCTCACTCCTCGAACCAAAACAAGGTAATGAAGACCAAGATATTTCTGAAGGAGAGCTTCTACAGCTGTTTGGAACCTTTTTTTCTTTTAAATTCTAATTGCCTTTATGTCTACCCAGCAGCGGAGATAGTTTTTTAAGCTGGATTTTATTTTACTTTAGGGATATTATTCCCTTTATTTACAGTGCACCTTAAGAGGGTTTTTATTTAACTTTAGGGGATATTTTTGCCTTTATAACTGGTGCACCTTAAGAGACTTGTGATTTACTTTAGCACTATGTACCAAACTGGGCTAATAAGTCTCATTGTGCATGCTCTTCCGCATACTAATTATACTACTGATTGGTTATTACTTGTTATACCTTACTGGATTACTACTTTACTGTTGCTTGTCCTATTTCACTGATGTATCTCTACCCAGTCTGTAACACCATCACCTAAGTTGTTGTTCGGATCTGTACTGTTGTCTGTTTCTGTGTATTGTACTGTCCCAGGTCGTGCCTGAAAATAGGCAGGATTGTTGCCTAGTACACTTACCCGGTTACCAAAAGCTAAGAAATGAATAAATAAATGATGTGGAACCTTTGTAAAACAGCACTGTTTGCTCAAAGGTGATATCCTAAACTTTCATAAATAAATAAATAAAAATAAACACATACACATGATCTGTATGCCTGCCCTTGCTTACACCCATGCTTTACAGATTTGGAAGCAGAAATCTCCAAAGTTTTCTAGGCCACCAATTACCCTATAGACCTCCACATTTCTTTTGTTGCGTTATCCAGGATGGGGTTATGATAAGACAGTTTGGTAATTATTAGATATCTTTTAACAACAGCTAAAAAATGCCTTACATGCCACTGACTTTCCCCCATTTTCCCCACCATAGAGCTCATGTACACTACATATACGAAATGGAAATTCTCTCTCTCTAGCATTGCAAAATAAAGAACAACAACAGGGTAGGGACTGCTGGACCTGCTGGCTACTTTACAGTGCAGAGCTGGATGTCTCTCTGCTTCCCTAAGTTCATACAGCTAGTTCATTGCCCTTGAAAAGGACATTTGTGTCTGTTGCCCAGTGTTAGCCATGTGTTATCTCTCATTACAAAGACTGGATAACCCAGTAAGGTGTTAAGCAATATAGGTACAGGATACAGGAGACTTCTGCTAAATGACCACAGTACACAGTCTGTTCAGTTGTTGCTGGTTACTGTTTAATGTAATAAACCAAACAGTCAGCTCCTAAACTGCACATATTATTGTCTAACCTGCATTATTGTTTTCTGTCACACTGAAAAGAGTTTCTGTTATGCAATATGTTCAATCAAATTCTTTCAAATATAAAGAAAAAGAAAGAAGGTGCCACTAGTTGTCAGGGATTGTTTGACACAAGGTAGGGTGAGGAAAGGGGGTGCCACTGGTTGACAGAAACTGCTTGGCTTATGATAGGGTGGAGGTGCTACTGGATGCCAGGGACTACTTGATTTGGAGTAGGATGGGGGAAAGACTGCTAGTCGATGCCAAGGATTACTTGGCATGAGGCAGGGTGTGAAAGAGGTTGCCACTGGTTTTCAGGGACTGCTTGGCTTGAGGTAGGGTGAGGAAGAAGGGTGCCACTATTTGCAGGAACTGCTTGGCTTAAGGTAGGATAGGGATACTACTAGATGCCAGAGACTAGTGACATGACAAAGTGAGGGAGGGTATGCAACTGGACACCACAGACTGTTTGTCAGGGACTGAGTTGAGGGAGGGTGGAACAGAAAGTCACTGGATATTAGTGGCTGCATGCCACTGTACAGGAAGCCAGTGGATGCCAGGGACTGTTTGAAATGAGGGTACAAAGAGGGCGTGGTGTGCCACTGGACCCACACATAACTTGGCATGAAGTGAGGTGAGGGAGGAGAGATGGTACCACTGGACACTTTGAAAACTGCTTAGCATGGGGCTGTGTAGAGCAAGGAACCATTCTTCAAAAGGCTGAGGAGACATTAAGTACTCACATGGGGTGAGTAGTGTAGCTGTGGGAATGCAGAGGTCCCACTCTGCACATGCAGAGGTCTCCATGCATCCAAAGCCACTAATGTATCCTCCACAGTTGTCTGCTCCTTGCCTGCCCACTTCAGTCACTATGATGGAGCTGGGTTAGTTCAGGCCTAGGGGCATGAACACACTTCTATAGCAAGTTTTCATGCCAGGGACAGGGTGGATGGGGAGGTAGTGTCATGTGAGGTGAGGACCCCACAGTAACAACATGTCTGACCCCCATAAATTGTCCCTCCCACCCCTTGGACCATTTTTGGACCCTGTGTACCTCAGCAACACATGAACCTAGCCCTCTGGTGTGATATGGAGGGCTGGGGATCTTAGAATAAATATTTGGAACAAGTTCTTTCATGAACTTGGAGGACTGATGTATCCCAAAATACCCTGCTTTGCACTGATCAGGGGATCCACTCTAGTGCTGTGCTAAGCATTTGATTAAATGGCTGCTGTCTAACCTCACTCTTCCCCAAAGCAGGCACACAGAGCCCTCCATTCTTCTATACACCTATGTTGGTGGTGGTTCAGGCTGTTAATGCTGTTACTCACCAGGACATCCTTGGTCGCAATGGCATACGTGCCTAGATACTGTATGTGCCTGTGGCAAATATCTGGGCTGTTTCTTTTTGTTTTGTTTTGGTTTCTTATCAGGCTTTAAGTGTACTGAGCCAGTGTCCCTGGCTTCCACTTCATTGTAGTTTTCAGTTCGACTAATGTCACTGGGTTCTGGAACTGCTAAGTAATTAAAAAAATGATTATTGGCTAAGAAAAAAGGCTGTATTAATATGGGCCCTAAATAACGAAAACAGAGCTATTTCAAAACAAACACATAAAACAAAACACTGGGTTGATTAATCTGACCTCACACATTCCCAAACTTGCAATTAGATTAAAAATGTAAACAACTCTGTTTATGTTCCCTTTATAGTACAAAAAGTCCCTTGAGTTTTGGTGAATGTGTGGCTGGGCGTTCTGTAGCATTGCTGTTTACCTTTACTTTCAGCACCCTCTCTCAAAGCTGGTTGAGCACTGGTGTGTAAGGAAATTTCTTTCTTTCTTTTTTTTTAATTTACTGTACTTTATTGTTCTGAACTTTATCAACTCAAAAAGACATACATACATGAATACAGCATGTGGGATATACAAAGTGTTGAAAACATGCTAGAGGGATAACTAAAAAAGCACAATAAACAATAAACAGAAGTTACAATACTGTACAATACACAACACATAATATAACTTCGCTGACATCCCCCTTCCCCTCATTCCCACCCACCACCCTCCCCGGAGACATGCCTCAAGTTATTAGAGATGCCATATCTACATGGGAAATAATACCACAATCATCGAAAAATTCTTGCCCCCATAACAGTTGTTATTATTGCATTAAGATTCTTAAGGTAGGCCACAGGGTTATAGCACAGTTCTCGGAGAGGGCCACTCAAGGGGAAGAACGAACTAGCAATAATGCTTCCAGCTTACCCGATTTTTTGTTGTAAACTGGGAAACGATGCCTAATATTAGCAATCATTTTCTCAACCCTAAGGTTGAACAGAATTTCATTTAGCCATTCTGGAAAGGTAATATCATTTTGATAAAGCCAGTGATGCAGGATCAGCCATTTCATGGATAGTGATATTAGTGAGATAAGGAATTTCCTCTCCATCACCGGAATGCTTACTTGATTACCTAATATTCAAATTTCGGGGGTCTAGCTCTGCTTTTGATTTTTTACCACAGGGGTGTAACTCTGGGACAATCCCACAGGATATGTAAGAGATTCTCTTCTGCCACATTATATCTTGAGCAGTGGCTGGCGGAATGCTTGCACATCTTGCATAGGTGAAGAGGTGTGAAATAAATATTGTGTAGTATGTGGAACTGCATAAGGCATAGTTTGTCATTTGACACAAAGCGGTACATCTGCCCAGAATTTGTCCCAATTAAGGGATAAATTGTAAAAAGCAGATGTCCAATAGCTCGATTTACCTGTAGTCCCTGGGTATAGTGTCTCAAACATTAATGAGACCAAGTGAAAGAATGCATGGGGCTGGGACACCTGAGAGGTAATCCAACTGATGAACATGCTTTGGTCAATGGTCCATTCTGTCGTCCTGTACCAGGCAATTAACAAATGCCTCATTTGGAATATTCTGAAAATGCACCTTGTGGGGAGGTGGGGTTGAATCAGTAAATCTCTGTCTATTGGGAAGTTTCCCTTCCCCTAGGAGGTCTGAAACCAGTTTCCCTTGCAACTCAGGGAAATTTCAGTGGGATTGCATCCTACCACCTATTTTCAAGTTCAGGTTACCATATAACGGCTGGGCGATGTTCAGTGAATTATTATATTGCATTATCCTGCTTAGCTGAGCATGATCCCTAAAGAGGTATGCATTACTATATTTTTGATACATGCTGGCAGCTTGCTAGGAGATGTGTAGAGGAGACTAGTGGGAGATATACCAAGGGATTGAAATTGTAGCATTTCAATTTGAAGCCAGATTGGGGTGTAAGGGGATCCCAGGCCATTTGTGGCCCATCTGGCGTATTTGGAGAGGTGACTGGCCAGGTAATAGATATAGAAGTTGAGGAGTTTAAGTCCTCTTAAATGCTTTGGAGCACCTAGCTTAATACAGGCCTTACGGGGGCTTTTATCTTTCCAAATGAACTGGGATATGAGTAAATGGGGAGCGCATCAATTCGCTCCCGACAATTCGCACCCTGAAAATCGGCTCCCAGCAATATGCTCCTGACAACTCACTCCCTTGTGCATTTCACTCCTCGTCTTTTCACTCCCACAAGCAATTAATAACCCTTGTTTCCCTGAGCACCAACACTGAACAGCTTGAACCTTACAAGCAAGATCTGCAACAAATAGCCCCAAACTCCTCGTTTCCCTAAGCACCAACACTGAACAGCTCGAACCTTACAAGCAACATCTGCAACAGATATAACATTTGAAACACAGCTAAAAAACAGTAAAAAAATGTCAGGAACATGAACAATTTTAGAGGAAGCTATCTTACTGCAAATACACTTATAGAGCAGCTTCCTACCTGTTCCACCTCTGTCTCATCGCTGCAGTAGTTCATAAGTTGTTCTCATCGCTGCAGGGATGGGAATCCAGTAGATCCAGCAGTTCATAAGTAGTTAAAAAAATATAATCTTTAATTTGAAGAAGCTTAAAAAAATTAAAAACAGATTCTTTATTTAAGTATTAATACTGGAAGCAGTGTGCTACTCCTCTGAGGAACTCCTCTGTCGAGCGCTCTTTGCATTTCTCCAGGACCTTTTCCAATCTGACAGCACTGTCCTTGTACTGTCTTTCAGGTGCATTTCTTGAATTTCCAGCAATCAGCTGCTCTATTTCAGCTTCCCCTCTTTCTTTGAATGCCCCTTAGTCTATCAATGAATTTCCATATCGAGGGATGAGTCATACACAGAATCGACTGCATCCCTCTATGGAAAGCTTTGACTGCATTATTAGTTTTTGAATGTTTTTCCGCCACAGTGTCACTATGTTTCCACAGAGAGATGGCATACTGTGGTTGCCTTCTGCCAGTGCCATGTCTGTTTCTCTGCCCAATCCAAGTGTCCTCGAAATAGTCAATTATTGACTCTAGCTCAGGAGGAAAAATATTTAGTGCTTCGTCAGTAATCTCCTCGAATCGGGTGACTACCTGGTCAGGGATAAAAGCAAGTGCTGGGAGATATTAGCATTTAAGGCTGAATTCAGTGTCCTGAGAGTACTTAATTCCCAGTCCCTCTGATTGTATTTTTTGGTAATTACACTGCGCAAAGTGAAAAAAGCACCCTACTTGCTGTGCTTGTGGAAAAACATTTTTAAAAGCTTGAATGGTGGCCTTCTCGAAGTCTGTCATTATTACTAAAGGATCTAGACTGGAATTTATTTTCTTAATAGCTGTAAGCACTCGCTCATAATGCTCTCTTCTCTTGCCTGGCAGTGCAGCGTATACTGCCGGTTGAACATTTCCAAATCACTCTCCAAATATTATAAATATTTGGTAAAACAGAGGGGGAGGAATGCTAAATGTGCCATCAGCAAACCAATTACTACAGTGCTCTAGGTATTGTAAATTGTCCTCAGTGCCAAAAACTAGTATGCGGTCTGGCCCAGGTCCACTATCGAGCAACAAGAAATTTACTTCAGTGCCTTAACTAGTTTTAAATGTGGTGCAGCACTCAGGCAATGCTAGCTCCGATAAAGTACGTGGATTTGGTGGTGCACCGTGCACTCTGACACGCTGAATAGTGCGTTTCATGTTTTTATCTACAAGGCACCTCTGTGCTGCAAGTGACATATTTTGTTTAGAGTGCAGTAATTCTTGCGCCATGGTGTCTTGAGTTGTTGCAGCTCTTATTTTGGCAACATTTACTGCCTCAGCTTGTTCGACTGCTGCCGGGTCAGGAGCATGCGAGTGCTAGCTGAAAGTGGCAATTATGGAAGGATTGTCATAGTTTACAGTGTGCACCCTTGCGTTGCAACTCTTATCTTCTTTCACTGCAAATTCACATTGCCAAATAGATTTTCCATTGTAACCACGTTTGTGGTGCGTGTAAATATAGTTCTGTGCATCTACTAGCTTTTGCTTTTTGCTTTCGGACAAGATGAACCTCCCTTCCATTTCGAAGTGTTGGCATTGAGTTTGCTTCAGAGACCATTTTTTTTAAATGAAGCTGATTACTAGTTGATAGCGACAGACAGCAGTAATTGACATCAGCAATCAAACTTCCCATGGTTACAGGACCGAGAGAGAGGCAAAGAACACAGGAGCCAGATGTTCAGTGCAATCACAAATTGAAATTGAATTGAAAGCTCAGAAAGCTGCTATTAGGCATGTAAATTCGACCCGCATATCATAGTCCACAGTTACACCTTATCAGGTAGGCTACAAAGGTTACATTACATACAATAAGATCCATAATGGTTACATTTCTGTTATTCTTAACAGCGGACAGGTCTTTCAATAAACTTGCATACTGCATACTGACAGATGATGTATGTAGAACAGGACCAAACAGAGGCAAAGAATGTTCAGTGCAAAGCTGCTATTAGGCATGTAAATTTTTCACTGAGCGATGGGGAGTGAAAAGACATAGAGCAGAAAGTACAGGAGCTAACTGTGTTGTATACGAGTTGTCGGGAGCGAGTTGTCGTGGTACGTATTTTCGGGAGCGAATTGTTATTGACCCGAGTAAATGAAGGCTTTGAAACCAGCTATGGGGAAGAAATTGGTTTAACATATTCATGGGGTAGAATATATGGGGAGTTCATTCATTTTGACTATTCTGATACGGGCCTACAGAGAGAGGAAGAGAAGATTCCATCTGTTGAGGTCATGTTTGATGGCCTCTACTACTTTGTTTAAGTTAAGTTGTTTTACTAACTACTGTTTCTGGGAGAGAAAAATACCAAGGTATTTCATTTTCATTACCCATGTTAGTCCTAAATAGGGGTAGTCAACAGGGATAGTTTGGGGATTTAGAGGCATTATAGTGGTTTTATAGTGGATTTATCTATGTTGAGTTTGTACCCAGAAAACTTCCCACATTCAGTGATGAGATGAAGGACTTCTGGGATGGAGGAATGCAAATTGGAGAGATGCAATAGTATATCATCTGCATAAGGGAGGCAGTATAGCACAGTGGTTTAAGGCTCTGAGCTGCAAATCTGGTGACATCCAGCAGACCAGACCTGGGTTTGAATCCCACAGCTTCCACTTACATACTGTGTGGTCCTGAGCAAGTCACTTAACTTCCCTGTGCTCCCAGGATGCACCTGTAAAAAAGCTTTCAGCTAAGTGTGCTACTCCTGGTTAAACAACTAAAAAAAAAAATAAATAAACAGATATCCTGAGATTGCATTCTCCAACCGGAATTCCTGAAATTTGGGAGGAAGTACACCAAGGGTTCCAAATACAAATTAAAGAGCAAAAGGGATAAGGGGAACCCCTGTCGAGTACCTGAGGAGAGAGAAAACCCTTGAGAGAGTACACCATTGCAGAACACCTTTGCTTTCGGGTTAGCATATAATACACGTACCCAGTTTATAACATTTTCTGGAAACCCAAACTTTCTCAGCACCAAAAATATAAAGTCTCACTTAACTCTGTCAAATGCCTTCTCCGCATCTAGGGAGATCAAGGCCTTAGGCAGATCTGCCTCCCCAGATGTGGAGAAGATGTGTGCCAACTTCCTCAGGTGGTCAGTTGAGGATCTTCCCCTCATGAAACTGACCTGTCCTGGTCCAATCGGTTCATCCCACACCTTCATAATCCTAGTGGAGAGGATTTTTGTGAATATCTTCATGTCATAATTCATGAGGTAAATAGGATGGTAGCTGGAGACTCTGTCTCTGGGCTTATCTGGTTTAGGTAAGACAATGATTAGAGCCTCCAGAGGAGAGGAGTCTGAGATACCCCTTTGACAGAAACAGGAAAAGACCTGGTGAAGAATGGGGGCTAATTCCTTAGCTAGAATTTTATAAAAGTTTGAGGGGAAATCATCTGGACCAGGGGCTTTATCAGAGGGAAGAGAGTTTATGGCTTCCAGAATTTCGAGAGTAGTGATGGGATGTTCTAGACTTACTTTATGGTCTTGGGTCAGAGAGGGTAGTTGGACTAAGTGTAGGTATGATTGGGTCAGGTCCTGATGGGGCAGATTATTTATGAGGAGTATAACTAGCAATAAAATGTATCAAATTTGTGAGCAATTTCAGTCGGAGATGTCTTAAGAGCCCCATCATCTTGGAATGAAATTGCTTGAATCAGCCTGGAAGCCTCTTGTTGTCTTAACTGGAAGGCTAGCAGATGTCCTGCCTCATCCCCTTGGTCTGCATATGTTGAGTGGGTTTTAAGTATTGTGTACTCAGCTCTTTCTCTCAGGCAGTCAGCATATTGGTGCCTTAACTTTGTTAGGGCAGCTTGTTTACAGCTTCAGAAGAGTCCAGGAATGGGTCTTGCTCAAGGGTTTTAATACTAGTTAAGAGGGATTGAAGTAGGGCTTTATGCTTTCTCTTCCTGGTGGTTGCTATGTGGATGAATTCTCCTCTCAGCGCACATTTAAGGGAGCACCATATCTCGTCATAGTCTGGGATAGATCCTTCATTCTGGTTTATGAATTGGCTAATAAAAAGTTTAATACCGTTCAGTCTGGGGGTCCTTTAGCAACTGGACATTTAGCTTCCAGATATGGTCCCTCTTTAAATTGGGAAGGGGCCTGTATTCTATCCAGACAGGGGAGTGGTCGGATAGGACACATTCCGATATCCCACTGTCCACTACTCCCAGCAAGGAGTTAACGTTAAGCCAGAAATCGTCTATTCGGGAGTATGATTTGTGTGCTGGGGAGAAGAATGCATATTTTCGTTCACCTGGGTGCATCACTCTCCATGAGTCACATAGCCTCACCATCGCCAAGAGCTCATGCAACACCAGCTGAGTGAGAGAGGATGCAGAGATTGGTAACTTGACCTGTCTAGGTTGTTGGTCAAGGTCACATTCCAATCAGCTGCTAGGAGAATTGGTAGGTGGGCATAGGGAGCGATTTATGTGATGAGATTAGAGAAAAACTCGTGGGATGGCATATTAGGCCAATATATGCTTCCCAATAGCATTTATGATTGGTCTAATATACCATGAAGCATAATATATCACCCCATTGGGTCAGCAATGCAGTGTTTAATATGAAAATTGACTCCTTTAAAAAAGATTATTGCCACTCCTCTCTGTTGGATAGATTTACCAGCAGCAAACACCTGGCTCACGTTCTGCCACCGGAATAGTAAATTTTCCATAGACAGGAGGTGGGTCTCTTGTAGGAATGCTACCCTACACTGAAGAATTTGCAAATGTTTAATGATCTGGTATTGTTTCCCCGTGCCCTCGCCCCTTTAATATTCCATGACACATGTCTCATCCTTAGAAAGTATTGTGGGATGGGCAGAAAAGCAACTCATTAAATGGAAAAAACTCTGATGTGAGTGGCTTCGAACTATTTGAAATCCCATGTCTCTTTTCCCGGCCCCCAGAAAGGTAAACACCCCAAAAGCTCCTTCCCCCCAACTCCTCCATGTCTCGTCAGACAGCCTTGATTGTTTTTGGCAGTCATATGTGACTGCTGGTAAGGCCCAGTGATAAGACAGATACATACCCTGGTAGGTGTGAGGTCAGTGGGAATAGTGATAGAGACCCTCTCACTCCCCCATTCGGTAAACAGTGCATACAGTGCAATGAGAATAATCCCTATAAAAAACACCCCAATAAACATATAACCCCCCCATGCCCCCAGTCCTAAAGACTGATTCTCCTTATCACTTGTGGTCATGATGTATCACTCCTCTCCCCACCGAAGGGGCTTTCCCCTGCCCCCCCCACCACAACCATAGCACTAACCAACTTGAACATACTATTATGATCTATAACTGACAAACCTAGCAATCAGAACAATAATGTATGTGAAGCAATTCTACATGTCTAAGTAATGAAATGATAGTAAAGGTTGCATTCAATAAAGGTAATAATAATTAGCCCCATTTTAGCTCAGTTTTACGTCCTGGCCTAGTAATTAATTATAACTGAAATAGACCCCTTGTAGACCAGCCAGATCTATTAAAAAGTTCAGTCCTTTAAAAGATAGGTTCCTGTAACTGGGTCTGACATTAATAGCATGCCAATCATCAAAAAAAGTATTGTCTCATTCAGTAGTTAGTGGCCAAAACAAAGGAAAGGCTGTATTTGCTATATTAACAAAACAGTGAATAATGTTCGGGTCTATGTTCTACCTCTGTAAACAGTATTTGTGCCATATTGGGAGATAGGGGTAAAAGAATACCGTGCAGAACACCATGTACTGGCTTTCAAACTGCAAACTTTACCAGTTAACAGGTGGCTCATGACTATGAGAGAGTAGGATGATGATCCAGATTGATCCCCTCCCTGATAACTTAGTTCTGTTTTAACTACGCGCAGCAAGTAATGTGCAGCCTGTTCTCTACTTAACCCAAAAAGAGCAGCAATCTGTTAGTCTCTTGTCATTTCTGATCTAGTAAGAAAAAATGACTTGTGGCTGAAATAGGCTCCATATGGACCACTGCGCTCCAATGGGGGCTCAAACATTGAGGAAACAGGCTCCCAAACATTAGACCTCCGTTAGTCACTCAGACCAACATCAAGAAAAGAAATTATTCATTCAGCAATTATTAATCAAAGAAATAAAGGACTAAAAGAAGAAAACTTTGCTCGCCGTGTTGATCGTGTTGCTGTATAGCCAGTGAAGCTCACTTCGATCAGATGCAGCTCTTCCTAATCACCACTAGGTGGGGGTAATGTATGGCGATTAGGTATTTCCCAAAAGAATGGTAGCAGGCTACCAGGCCTTCACCACAGTGCGAGAGACCAGCAACACCAAAAGGGTAGCCCATGCAATTCACAGCTCATAGAAGCCTGTTTTAGTGAGGCAATCTCTAGGAACAATGTAGCAGTGATTCTCAAACACACATGATTTACTTGTTCCAATAAAGCTAAGCAAACAGTACACTTACTGTTCCTTTCACTTACATAGGTCCGGATAGAGGGATTTTAGCATTGTGGTGGCCTGGTCCAAGCTATCAAAATTGTGCCAGGTGTCACGGTGCAGCACCTGAAGGGTTGTGGGGTACTTCATCCTATATTTTACTCCTGCCACAATCAACTTGGTGAGCACTGGGTGCAGCTCTGTCCTTTTCATTCGTACAGTTTTTGGAAGATTCTGTACAATCCGAATCCGGTGACCTTCCTACTGTACCTTGTCAGTTCTCTTACTTTGTTCAAGATATGTTGTTTATCCAAAAAAATTAAAAGACGGAAGATTATAGACCTTGGGGGAGATCCTAGAGCAGGAGTGGGACAAAGCAATTTGTGTGCTCGCACCACAATGTATTTGGGGCCATTTGGGGAAGGGCCAGCAATCTTCATATAGAACTTTTGTACAAAAAGCACTGGTGATGACCCTTCCATGCCTTCTGGTAACCCTAGGATCACTAAATTATTTCTACGGGACCTCCCCTCGAGGTCTTCCAGCTTGGACTCTGTGGATTTAACTCACTGATGCAGCTGGGCCATGTCTGGGTTGACTGAGGCCCTCCAATCATCCAGTGAGGAGATCCTAACTTCATTGTCCCCTGTTTGTCTAGTAAGTGTTTCAAGGGATATCCTCTTAGTATGAATGTCTGAGACGAGTGTCTCCAGTGTGATCTTGAGTGGAGATAACCCCTCTAGGAATTTTTCTTCCATCAATGCAGCCTGGGGAGTTATAGTAGAGGCAGTTCCTGGGAGCTGCACTTTGGAGCACTTTTGCAGTTTTATCCCATGTCGGTGTAGTCGGGGGGGGGGGTATGGTATGGCAGTGAGTCCTTCATTTTTGCTTCCATGCCAGGGATATTTTTGTCCAGCAAGGTGCGAGATGACTTCAGCAGGCCCTGACATGCCAGGATTCCTGCCAGATATTGCAGCTTAGTGCCTTTAGATAGTTATTTTTGGTCGGAGAAGCAGGAGCAGTGGGAGATGCATCTGCTCAGACTGCCATCACGTGTCCACCACATTCTATGTTTCCGTGTGAGGAAATTTCTGAGCCTTAAATGACAGTGCCAAAATTAGGGTAATGCCAAGACTGTATGGTTTTTAGTAATACATTATTCAATGTACAGTATCTTGAGGGGTGGTACTTGTGCAGGAATGCAGAGGTACTTGTCTTAAAGTTTGTAAAATGGGAAATACTGTAGTAGTGAAATCTGAAATTTCAGTGGCACTTCGGGCTGCTTATGTAGGACTACTTAGGAAATTTAAAGGGAATGATTGGCAGGACTTATGGGTAATTGATAGGATTGGAATGATTGGTAGGAAACTAGAATGATTGGAAGACAGGGTGTTAGGTAGTGAGGTAGGTTAAGATGGTAGGCACTGTATGTCTGAATTGAAATAGATGAGGTTTTGAGTGCAGCTGCTGTACAGTAGGATGTCTGAATGCTTGTGCAATATAAGTTTGGCTTATGTTTTCTCTTGCCCTGGCTACAGGAACTACTACCGTTCTGAGGTGCTGCGAAGAAACAAGAAACCTCTTGAGGAGGGTTCAACCCCAAAAAGTGTCAGAGGGGTCAGATCCCTTTAGACCAAAGGAACCTTTGACATAGGGATGAAATCCCAGTACTCCTATATGGAAACAGAATAGCTGATGGAGGAGAATGGGAGGAGAGTGGAAGCAACCAAAATTAGTGTCCCAAGGATACTTAGGGAATACATGGTTTAAGTACTATTCAATGATGGGCATGGTGTGTGTCAGCCACTGTCCCATCATACCAAGGGCTAAATTCCTGTTATTCAAAAAAAGAAGGAAGTAATGTAAGTAAATATATAATTTTACACTTACTATACTTATACAGCTCTGTAAGAATGTTAGTTATTGAAAACCTTATGAGGCATTACAGACAACTGAATAAAGTTGAATACAACTAACATGATTTGTATGTTATATATTTCTTTATATGTTTCATGCATTATATAAGCTGCAATGCCCCTGTTCAAGGGATCATACTCAAATTTTCTCTTTATTGGAACACTATAAAATATTTCTCAGAATGTGCTCAGTTTGCCATCTGTTTTCAAACTGCCTGACCTTGTATATCTGATGTTGTTTAGTGTCCTTGGGATTGCCTTTAATCTTTTATATAAGCCAGTACATCAAAAACTCACCTATTTTAAAACACCTTAAGAGCAATATAATCTGAAGTCAGTTTTTACAATGTAGTTAACAAATCCAAATACCATTTTTATATTGCTTCAGTCAACTCTTCTGTTAAACTCTCTGATTGGCACTGTCTGACAAGGTTAGCAGATTATATGCCTATTGTCCTGTTATGACTTCTTTGGCTGAGTTCCTGCAGCAAACAGTGCTGATGTGATCTTTTGTCTGAAGCAGTAGAAAAGGGTCATGCAACTGTCAAGGTCTTCACTAGCAGTAGCACTGCAGCAGCTATTCCCTGCAGTCAATACTAATCAGCCTCTTATCAGTCTTGTCATAGTGATGGCAGGCTGACTTAAAAAGTCTCCTGATGGTGTTCAAGGTGGGGGATGGGGTGCTATCTGTTGCATTGGGCCTACTAAAGAAAGGATTCAAAACAACATAGCCCCGATGCACAAAATAGGTGATTTGATACCTTTTATTGGACCAACAAAGATTTCCAGAAAAAAACTTTAAGCTTTCAAACTAACATAGTCCTTCATCAGAAAAGTAATGGCACATTGCCAAGGTAATATTTATCCGATTCCTGTAGGGGAGAACAATTAAGGGACAGACCAGGGCATTGACATTTCATAGGACATTGTCAGCATTACTGTTTACTAAAATATGCAAACTGAAATTTCTTGGATACAAATAAAAGTAGTCTTTCAAGGCTTACCAGACCAATAAATGGATTTATTGCAGTTTTGAATGGTCTTTCTTTGATAATCTTCCAGGGGAAAGGCTATATATATAATTAGACTCTCAAGGCCCTTTTTTTAAGGTCATAATGACCTTTTTGGTAGCTTCATTGCTGTCCGTATTCTGACTCATGTTCACTGGTCCAGTGGGCAACTAAGTATGTAGTCAATAGTGCAGTTGGTTGCTGGACTGTTGTGCCTGTGCAACATACAGATTGCAAGCCTGAGTAGCTTGCGATGTCATGGCCTTTCATGCTGTCTGTTTCTGGGAAACTACCACCCTTTTATTTTATTAATTTGTTTATTTATTTGGAATCAAACTTTGAGCCAGAGCTCGTTTACAAAAGTTTCACGTCATAAACACAATACAATGCACAGAACATTAAGATAACACAAAGTATTATAATAACACACAATGTAAGATACAGCAGGCTTAATTATTTACAGGGATATGCAATCTTAGATACATTGTACCAGCCAAGCTACACTTGGTTGTACAGATTAAGGTGATTACAGGAGCTGGTCGAGAAAAGGTACAATACTCCAGTTGTGCTCCAGGATAGCATCATAGCAGAGGGAGGATAGGAAAGGAAAGGGTAAGCAGGAGAGAGCAGCCTCAATTACTTAGGCCTTATCTTCAGAGTAGAAGGTTGGGGGGGTAATTATGGGCTGCAGAGTGAGATAGGGGATTGGGGCAGGGGGTCATTGGACAAGCTGGAAGGGTAGATTGGGAGGTGGGGTTTAGGGGTGAAGTAAGAAGGGTAGTAGTATGGGACAGGAGGTAAGGGGTGCAGTGGGGCTTGAGTGAGATCAGGGGTAATTTGGAGCAGTGGTGGGTAGGGGGGCAGGGGAGACACGGTGACGGGGGGGGTCCCAGCCAGAGAGAGGGGATCAGAAGTGAAGAGTCAATGAGCAGCAGGGGAGGAATCATCAGGAGCCCAGCAGGAATGTACACGCACTACTGGAGACTAGGTATTGCTTGAGTTCAGACTTGAAAGTGCAGAGACTCAAGGAATTGTGCAGCACCAATGGTAATTCATTGAGCCATAAGGGGGCTCTGTAGGAAAATGAGCATTGCCTGAGTGCTGTTCTGTAAAATGGTACAGAGAGCATGCCCTGCTTTCGACCTCTGGTTCCGTACAAGGAACCAGCCTGGTTGAAGATATCAGAGATGTGGGGGGTCTTGCCCAGAAGAGCCTTCTTGCCAAAGAGGCAAGTCTGATACTTAATTCTGTTTCCAAGGGACAGCCAGTTCGTCTGTGTATAGAGAGAGCAGGTGTGAGTAAAGTGGTCAGCATCAAGGGTGAGTCGACACACTTTATTAAGAGCAGTTACTACACATTGCAGGGCCATGTCTGTGGCAGCTCCATAGACCAACATCCCAAAGTCAATGGTGGAAAGTATGGAGCTAGTAATGGAGAGCCAGAGTGCACTTGGAGTAAGGATTTTTCTATGCCTGTAGAGTACTCTAAGCTGGGTGTGCACAGCCTTGACCACCTGATTAATGTGTTGTGCAAAGGAGAGGTTGTCACCGATGGTAACCCCCAGGTACAGGTGAAAAAGTATACCTGCTCCAGCATTATATTTACATTATCAGTGATGGAAATGGTGGGGAACCTCCTCTTGAGTTGGGGGCTTGATAGAAGGATGGTCTTATTTTTTTTTTTGTAACTGAGCAGGACTTTGTGAGCACTGACCCAATCCTCCAGCTGGTGGAAGGAAGACTGTAGTCCATTCTGCAGTGGGTCAGTGTGGGGCTGCTGCTGAGGATGACAGCATCATCTGCAGACAGGATGATTTTGCTGTCACAGGCCTTTGGAAGATCATTCAGAAAAAGGCTGAAAAGCAAGGGTCCCAGGACTGACCCTTGTGGAACCTCCAAAGTCACCTTTCTAGATTCTGACAAGCTTTACCAACTTTGACCTTCTGCAACCTCAATGACAGGTAGTCGTGGAATCAGAGTAAAGTGTTTGTGGCCACCTCCAGTCTTTGTAGTCGAGCCAAGAGGAGGGGGAGGTTGACTGTATTGAAGGCCTTTGTCAAATCAATAAAGATGGAACCAACCAGCTTGCCTTCATCCAGAGCCTTATGCACAAAGTCGTTGTACTCCACTAATGCTCTGGTTGTACTGTAATCCTTTCTAAAACCATGTTGTTGGGGTCATTGCAGTTGGTATTTATGGAGGTATTCTGTAAGTTGGTCCACAGCAGTTCTTTCCAGAGCCTTTGATAGGCAGAAGAGGATTGAAATTGGTCTTTAGTCAAGACCCCTAGAATTCTGCAGCCGCAGAATTTTGTGCAGAACTTGGAATCTACTGCAGAACTTCTGCAGTGCCGCAGAATTCACTGTTCTTGGTAATTCATTATTAATATTTCTGTTTATCCATAGAACCTGGTTCCTTCCCCTCTTTTTATATCCAAAACCCCTCTATACTCAGAATGTGATGTTATCAATGCTATAAAACCATACATTAATGAAATGGCTGCATTCTGCCATAGAAATGAATAGTCACTTATCTACCACAGCTCCCACTGCCAGAGGTGGTGGCACAACACATCAGGTACAGTGATATTTGCTCAACCTGCACTACAGCCAAATACAATTTTCAGTCTTACATTATTACACTAGGGCCAACTTAAACAAAACCTTGACAATAGCATAGACCTGTTAAGTCCATACCTTATTTTGTACAAACTTATTTGTGCTTTTAAGGTATAGAGATGCCATCTGAATTGAATAACTGGTAAAATGAACTAACCTGACATTTTTAAGAAAAATAAAGTAATTATCCCTAGAAAAGTGGAATATAATAATGTGTAGACCTGTTGAAATAATAGACCTGTTAAATAAATAATTGTGCTGTACACATTTTTGCCAGGGTTATTGATTACATATTGTCATTGGTAGATACAATCACCTAAAAGCTATGGAGAAATGCTGTGTGCAGGGCCAGCTGTTGTGCCATAGGGTAGCATGTTGCGTTCCCATGCTGGAAGCTCAGGTTCAGAGACTAACTCTGGGAGCTGGCTGGGCAGCATCAGGATTGGGGAGCACACACCTGCTTTGAGCCTGAAAAGGTATGGCACAGTGTTCTGTCACGTGGGGGACACAATGTGATGGGCTGGAGAACTTTATATTATGATGAGTTCATGTGCATGTCATGGACTGGTGGTGTTAAGTAGAGTCAGGGGAAGCGGGTTGGCATGAAAAATGAGTTTTGCAATATCTTCTCTGTTCTGTTTATTCCATTTCAAAATGGACCTTTATAAATGAGAATACAATTTCATGGAAATATATATAAATATATGTATATATATATATATATGTGTATATATGTATATATATATATATATATATATATATACACACACACACATGTACATACACACACATATTTGTATGTATGTTACAGATTGCATATAAATATATAAGTGATACACAATGGGGACCTCAGGAGTGGTGTAGACAGCACATATAAATATATAAGTGATGCACAGTGGGGACCTCATGACTGATTATAGACAACATGAGTACAGAAATACCTTATTTATCACATAAGGGTCCCTTCTGCATATTTCATTTATGCAATAGGCTAGGACCTTAAGGGATAAATTTTATTTTTTGCTTTTTTAGGCATAAAACTATTTCTATAAGTCTGTTATTTTTTGAGCTAGTGTTACTGTGCTTTCTCCCATCTTGATTGCTATAACTATTGATATGGACATGAAGTCAGGATGACAAGCTGTCACTGTGATGTGGTAGTTTGTTAGTGCTGCAGAACTTCTGCAGAAATTACAAACCACTGCCATAGAAGTTCTGTGGCAAATGGTAGTGTTGTCGCAGAACTTGGTCCCAGTGTGCAGCAGAAAAGTAGAGGCCATGTCTATAGTTGGCAATGCAAATCCTGTTGCTGTTCTTGTAGACAGGAGTCACTAGAGCTTGTTTCCAGACTGTAGGGAATTTTACCAGGGTTAGTGATTTATTGAAGAGTTTGATATGGGGACAATGGGGCATTAAGTGGCCTCTCAATGTATGTATGTAAGTATGTATGCATGTATGTATGTATGTACCCAGAGGGGACCTTTATGTGATAAATAAGGTATCTCTGTACTCATGCTATCTATAATCACTCATGAGGTCCCCACTGTGCATCACTTATATATTTATATGTGCTGTCTACACCACTCCTGAGGTCCCCACTGTGTATCACTTATATATTTATATGCAATCTGTAACATACATACATACATACATTGAGAGGCCACTTAATGCCCAGTCCCACAGCTCTCCTGCCCTCAACGGTACCCCAGCTAAGCACTTTTGCCCCTCTACCTTTGTGATGCATTATTCCAATGGCTATGCTATGTACTGTTTCTCTAAATGCCTAGGGGATGTCTTATACCCCCCATGATGCCCCTTGGGCCTGTATATACCCTATGCTGTGTGACCCACTGTTGGTGCATCTATTCTAATCCCTACGCTATGTACTATTGCTTTAAAATCCCTGGTTATGTCTTGTTGTTTTATGTCCCCCCCCAAGATGCTTCTCTGAGCCTGTATGTACCTTACACAGTTTATTCCGTTGTTGGAGCATGTTGATCTGGTTTTGTAATATTGGCTATGTATTACAAAATACCTTGTAATTCTCCCGGGTCGCTCCTGAAAATATGCACTTGCTGTCTAGTGTGCTTACCCGGTTACCAAAAAGCAAATAATGATCTTATCCAGGGTTAGGGCTACCAGTTTCATGTCTAGGCTGTCACTTCCCATACTGGTTTTACCCAGGACTTTTTATATGTAGGGCTTTACCTCATTTAATGTTACCCTCTTGAAGTAGACATTGGGGTGCTCACTCATGTTAGGAGTGTTGCTTCGGTGTACATTCATGGGGTTCAGATAGTAGGGGTGGAGGACAGAGCTGAGGTCAGTGAAAGTGGTATTGAAAGACTTGGCTATTGTAAGGGGATCCATGGTGGTTGACTCATTTATTTTGAGCAACTGGGGGTGTTTCTTCTCCTCCTTCCAAACGAGATTATTGATATTCTCCCAGAACCTCTTCCCATTGTCCCAGCTTCTACTCAGCTGTTTCTTGTGATAGTTAGCTTTGGCTTGCCTGATTAGATGGTTACACCTATTTCTAGAAGCCATGTAGTTCTGATAGTCATTCTTCTCACCAATGGACCTGGCTATTGCCAAGAGGTTGTCCCTATCCCTCATGAGAGCAAGGAGCACATTAGTGATCGACCCATTATTACAACCGCAGGATTTCCTTTTCTTACTTGGGCAAATTTATCACAGACTCTGCTGAACCCATCGACAGTGTTTTAGAGCTTGGTCAAGGTCAGGCAGTACATTGGTAGGTGTCAAATGAAGATGTGATAGTGCAGCTTTGTGAGGCCCCAGCTACCCTTTTCTCAGGACCCTGCATTCGACTATAATGGGGGGAGGTTTTTTAAATTTGTTGGTCTATCTGTTGGTGATCAGTGAACGATCACTCATGGTATCTGGCTGCACTGTGGCCTCAGTTATCCTGGAGGGTGAGAGAGAGAGAAGAGCCAGTCAATGAGAGTACTGGTGCCTGTCCGATAATTCCTCCTTGTGGGTTTGGTAATAAGCTGTGTAAGGAACATACTGGCCATGGTGTCCCTCTGGGGGGTCAACTCTTGGCCAAGCCAGTTTAAATTAAAATCCCCAGTGACCATGAGTTCACAGTCGCTATTGAGAGTGGCCAAGGCATCCATGACTTTGGTCAGGCCTTCACTGGCCTTTTTTGGTGGTAGATAGACTGAGGAGTACTGTAGGCACAGGAACACTCTTGAGTAGGGTTCCACCTCCTAGAGATGCTGCAGGAGGCAGTTCTTTTGCTAAAGGGACCTTAGGGAAGGAGCACAGAAGGAGAGAGGTGAGCTGCCAGAAAAGGGGGAGAGGATGGTATGAGCAAGCGAACTAGCATACAGAGGAAGCTTGGGGCATGTACACTTAAGAAGCAAATCAGTGAAGGAATGGCATGGGTCGCTCACTGCTTCACTGAACCCCAGGCATTGCCTGAGAATTCATTAATCCAGCCAGCAACTAAGTGTGGAGTCGGTAGTGCAGCTAGTTGCTGGAGTGTTGCACTTGTGCAATGTATGGATTGCAAGCCTGAGTAGCTTGTGATGTACAAGGCCTTTCATCCTCTCTGTTCCTGGGGAACTATCACCCTTTCTCGGTACCAGAGGTTCAGAAACCCTCTTTATTTATTTATTTAGTTTTTGTTGACCAGAAAAAGATGACTAGACAATTCCGCCTATTTTCAGCCTGGTCCTGGAGGAGGGGGATACAGATGGATGCCAACTGACATTGAACCAGATTAAGCTGTTGGTGGTATTTTTTTACTGAATGGGGGAAATTTGACCAGCACACTGGGGAAATTCCCCTACTCGACTGTAAGGGGCCCCGTGAGGCTGAGAGAGATGGCCAGTGTGAAGCAACTTTTGGGAGAGATGGAAGGTGTGGAGGAAATGGCTGTGAATAGCAGAGAGGAAAACATAGAGGCAGACCCTGCAGATAGCAGGGTATCAGACGAGGAGGAGCTTCCTGAGTCAACACTGGTTACGGATTTGTCGGAAGAACTGCTGGATCCAGACTTTGAAGCAGAAAAAGACAGTAGCTGTGGAGACACGTACCCAACAGCTGAAAAAGATAAAAATGGGACGTCAGCTTACCTTGAGCACATCTTGGAGACAAAGTGGTAAATCATTCAGAAGCAGCTGGAAGAGGAAAATGAGTGCCACATGGAGGAATGCAGATGAGAGCCAGGCAGGAGAGTCAGCCCAGAACCAGGAACCAGTGGAAATGTAGGCAGACAGCAAATGAAACACCCAGTGGGAAGGAAAAAGTATGGGACAGCAACAGTTAACAACAAGGGAAGTGATGGTAAGAGCTTTCGGGTTATCCCAAAATGAGAACATAGGAGGTGAAGAGTCTCTGGGGCCCGCCTTGAAAGGAGCTGGATGGAAGCAGTTAGCAGATGGTTAATGGGAACCAGAGGAGGAATGGACTCCCACGCCCAGCAGTGGTAAAGTATGGGCAAACTCGGGGGAGGATTTTCAAATGGGTAAAACTTTGGAAGCAGCAGAGTCCAGTCAGTCTGGAGAGGTGGATTCTGCTAGGAGAAGCAAAAAGGATCAAATGGAGAAAACTGTACAAAATGAGGTTTCGGGAACTGGATGTAATGTGAGTGACTTGAACCTAGAAAATCCTAATAACAGTGGGACAGAACAGTTAAGGGTTAATGGAGATCAGGGTAGGGAGTAGGTCTCTACTGAAGCACAGAATAGGCCAGGGGCGAGCTTGCCTATGTCATATTCAGAGGTGCTTAGGGGAAGAGATAGGAGGACTATACAAGGTGACAGAACTTTCCTCCAAAGAAGCAGAGATAGAGCAAGCTCTCCACCCTCAAAGGTCAGCTATATTGAATCCCATCTCAGGAGATTTGCATTATGGTTAAGGTATAAGGATGGACTGGATGTGTTCCCTGACAGAGTTTATGTAGGGAGAACTTTGTTAAAAGAGTCAATGAGATTTATTTCATCTGAGATATATGCGTTAATCCATGTCTCAGGTGAGGATGTCTTTGACATCAGTTTCCGGACATTGAGAGGTTTGAAAAGGTTTTGACAGAAGTATAGCTTACCGAAGTTCTCCCCAGTATGGGTCCCCTTCCTAGCCATACCCCCAACCAAGCCGACAGTGAAAACAATAACTGTCCTTTTTTGCAATGAATGCATACATGTGGGGGATATAAAGCAATGGTTAAATTTAACATGTAAGGTGCTTAGCCCCCCAAAAGGAATAATTGATTCCAAGTTCCTGAGGATAGGGGAGTGAAAGTTCAAAGTGCAGCTAAATCAAACTGAACAAGGAATAGACCACATTCCTAACAGCTTTTATCTGGGGAGGGACAGGGGGATGGTCTTCTACCCAGGACAGCCAAAAGCTGCTACACATGTGGGTCCAGAACCCACCTGTCAAACATTTATGATATCATCAGGTGTGGGTTGTGTGGAGAGGTTGGGCACAGTAACTCACAGTGCAGTAATCACGTGAGGTGCAACCTCTGTGAGGAGTATGGACACTTATATCAAAATTGCTCTTGGGCCACTAAAAATAACACCCGTAGCATGAACCTGGAAGAATTAATAAACAAGGCCCAACAAGGGAGATCAAGAGAAGAACCGGGTGGGCCACAGGAAGATGAAGAGCTAGTACCCAAGCGCTCCCCACCACAGAAGCAGCAAAATCAGAGTGCAGGGGAGGGTCTTCTAAATGAATTAAACAACAGTAGCAGAGAAGGCAAGCCACCAGTCAGGATGAGTGTGAAGGCAGAAAGGATGGAAGAAGAAATGGCGCAAGTAATGGAAATAAACAGGAAAGAACTGGTAGGAGAAAGCCTGATCGAGGAGGAAAATGCAACATCTAAGCCCCTCCCCTCCACAGGATCAGGATGGAACACAGGTGAAAGGTAAAAAAATGACCCTAAGAAGTAAAAAGGAAAAACATCTGGATATTCAGTTGGCAAATGCTTACGAAGTATTGGGAAACCAGAAAGAGGATGAAAATATGGGGAATGAAGATTCGGACACCCCGGTAGTGGCAACAGTTGAGCCACACGTTATAGAAGAGTCCAGCCAGGAACATGGGAATATTACAAAGAAAAAGAAGAAGAGAAGAAAAATGACTTGAATGTGACAATATCTTTAAATAAATAGGAAAAGGAAAGGAAAACAAAAAACACCTAACTCATGGTGTTTTTTTCCCTAGCATCAGTAAATGTTAACAGTATATTGAATGGGAAGAAAAGAGGGAGAGTGTGGGGGGAATTAAGGGAAATGACAAGTGAAGTGGGTTTCATTCAAGAAACCTGGTTAAATTCAATGGACTCAGTGTATCAAGCTCAAAGGCAATGACTATGGGGTCCTCCTACTGGTCCTTTGGGATGGAGATGGCAGACAGGGTAGGAATTATTTTCTCTGAGATGGGTCTGACATTTCAGAAAATTGTAGACATACAGTCCAGAAGAGCGCTAGTGGTGGATGAGTTATGGTATGGTCAGCCCAGCAGAATTAGTGGTTTATGCATCTCAAATAAAGTTGGAAAGAGTGCAGCTGTTGGAGCAAGTGCAGACATTTTTGTGTACATCTACGAATATATACTATGAAGGTGATTTTAATTGTACTTTAGAAATGGCAGAAAGAAAAAGGACAGGGAAAAATATACTGTGATTCTTTTGCTTTAGAAAAATCAGTTAAAACAACTGAATTAAAAAATGTATCTGACAATGTAAAACTACCTGTTAAGTTTACATATACTTGTGATAAAAGCTATTCAAAAATAGATTATGTTTTTTTTATCTTGCAGATTGGAAATTTTGAAAACAGCTATAATCCCAAATACTTTTTCAGACCATCTGAGTATCCAAATTGTGATTAGTACGGAGTCAGGGGTTGAACAGCTGTGTCAATCAATCAATCAATCAATCAATCAATCAAGTCTTTATTTAACCAGGCGTTCATCGTTGAGCAGAAGCTCATTTGCAAGATGGACCTGGGTGGAGCATGAACAATTGTATATACAGGTCAACACAGGTATTTACAAGGCAATACAGATAATACTCTTTACAGAGAGGAAGAAAAAGAAGTTCATATGTACATAGAATTATACAGATATTGTACAGATTACACAGTATTTACATACATAGAAGTGTCTATAGGAAGATAAAGCAGGTTATCTAAGGTTGCAGGAGGAAGTAACGGAAGAAAAAATAAAAATAAAATATACACCAGGTAGAGGTGAAGGTAGGGGAAGAGAGGAGGAAGTAGGGGAGAAAGGCTAGGAGGCCGCATGCACAGAAAGGAGTTGGTAAGCTGGATGTAGAGAAGGTGGATGGAGAAAGGAGTATGTGTGAGCCCCGATTGAATGCTATAAAGTACGGGCATGGTAGGATGTCACACCCAGGGTAGTGAGCTTCTATCCGAGGTTGGGAAAGGAAGAATAAGGGGATGGATGGGCCTAGTGTTGATAAGACAGGGGATATGAGAGAGAACAATTAGGCTGGTGAGGAGCAAGCTGGGGGTCAGTACTTAAAATTGGGTCTAGGCGTGGCTATATACCAGTGCAGACACCGGTACTGGTCTGAGTGGGTGAAGCAGTTACATACTTCTCTGATTGTACAGAAATAAAGCATCTTGAAAGCATTTATACCGATTAGAGTGCTTAATTTGAGGGTTTTTGTGGATTGTTCCATAAGGTAGGTAGCACGAGCTTATGGCTGCCCTGCCGGCGGATTTTGCTTTGGGTACTTTAAGTGTAATAGCTGAGTAACTTCTTAACGCAGATTTCCCAATTATACTCAGGGGAAGACAGCAGGAGATATAGTAAGGCAGCTTATTAGAGATGGCTCTATAGGTCCAGAGAGCGCATTTCTGTGGCGCCTGAACTTTAGAGATGTCCATCCCACTGCCGCATATAGGGTGCAGTGATGTGTGTCAAGGGGAGTCCCGCTATAAACCTCAGTGCTCGATGGTAGAGTGTGTCCAGTTTAGCCATGTAAGAGTTGGGGCATTGGCTGTAGAGGAAGTCAGCTGTAATCAACCAATGATAGGAAATGGATTGGACCAGTTGTTTCTTGGCATCTCTGATGAGAAATTGGCTGATTCTAAAAACAGTCCAAGCCTTTGTCAAGTCGTTTAGCAAGTCCTCGATATGTTCAATGAAGGAGAGTCTTTGTCTATCCAATTCCCAGATACTGAATTTTGTAACAAATTCTAGTTTTTCAACTCAGAACTGTGGTAATTTGGGGAACTGTCCCATTGGACACAGGGTTAGCTGTACGGATAAAGGAGAGAGGACCATCGCTTTAGTTTTTGGCATTAAGGAGTAGCTTTTGGAGGAGTTGGCTTTGCAAAGGTTGAATTCTGACTGTAGGTCATTGCAGGCAGCTTCAGGTGTTGGGCGACTCACGTAGAGAACTGTATCATCTGCAAACAGATGGATGTTGGCTTCTTTTATACAGTAGGTGATGTTATTAATGTAGATTGCAAAAAGTAAGGGCCCTAATATAGAACCTTGAGGTAACCCTCTTTGCAGAGTTTTTAAGGGGGACAGGCCTCCTTCGGCTTTAACTTGTTGAAGTGTGTCAAAGATGGAAGTTGAACACAGCTAATTTACATGAAGGCGGTCAAGTTAAATATGATGGATATATTTGTATATAGGTCTTCTGTCGTAGGCTTATAGAAAACATTTTTTCAGTGGTGGAAAGAAGTGAAGATTGAAGTCAGCACTTGGTTAAAGAATTTTGGAAAAACAAAGACTAGCAACAACTTTCTGAAATATTTAAGCTTAAGGAATCAATTACTAAGGCTATATGAACTGTCTTACATAAACAGGGATGATTTCTCGGGCAGATAGAAAAAATCAAGGGAAAAATGAGGCTGGTATAATATAATGGAGTGAGATCTCTAGTAAATGAACTAAAGGAGAAGAAAAATAGATCCAGAATAGCAAGTTTGAAAGATAACAGTGGAGAGATAGTACATACAATGGAAGGGGTAAATAAAATTGTAGAACATATGTACAAATTATTACGTGCAAAGAATTAGAGACAAAGGGAATTAAAGAGTACCTGCAGGACCTGAACTTGCTAGCTTTGGGGGAAAATGTAGTAGAAAAGCTTAAAAAAGAAATAGAGGAATCCGAAGTTAATGAAATAATAAAAAAGTTGAAAGGTTGGGTAGTACCGGGTGAGGATGGAATTCCAAATGAGTTCCATAAAACCTTTCCAGAAATTATAGTTGCCTTTCTAACTAGGGTTTTTAACAATGTGTTCTATAATCAGAATATTCCGGCTGAATTTACAGTAGGAATAGTAATTTTTCTTTTTAAGAATAGGGATAGACAAAATCTAGTAAATTGCAGACCAGTAAGTATTTTGAATTCTGACTTTAAGATTTTAGCACAGGTCCTTCAGAGAAAGTTGAGAGGGGCAGCGGTAGAATTAATTGATCATGCACAAACACGTGCTATTCCAGGATGAATCATACATGATAATCTAACTATAACCCGAGACATTATTAAATACTGCCAGCAGCAAGGGAAGGAGAGATGTATATTAACTATAGACCAGAGTAAAGCCTTTGATTTGGTTAATCATGTTTTTTTAATGAACGTTTTGGAAAATATGGGATAGCAAAAGAGTTTTGTATCTGGATTAAATTATCATATAAAAATGCTTTTCTAAAAACATTAACAGGAAGATCTAGGGGAAAATTAATAAAAATTCAAAGGGGAGGGGTAAGACAGGGAAGCCCCTTAAGCCCTGTTATGTATACATTTGTCTTGGACCCACTAATTAGAAAAATAAAGTCAGACACCGAAATAGAGGGAATAAAAGGGAACCTGAAGGGTGATGAAGTAAAGGTAACAGCATATGCAGATTATTTAAATTTGTATGTAGCATCTGAGGATGGTGTTTCAAGAATAATGGAACAAATACAGACAGTTTCCCAAATTTCAGGGTCTGAGGTAAATTTAAATAAAGGCAAGTTGTTGTGGCTTTATAACGATGGAAAAGAAGAAGATGAATAAAAATTTTAAAATTTCATCAGACAGAAGGAAAAGTCTTGGGACACAATACAGGAAGGAGATATGAATGTAGAAAATTGGAAAAAAGCTATAGAGATACGGGAAAAAAGGTGGCAAGGTAGAAGACGTGGAGAATGTTGAAATATAAAAGGGCATTTGTAATTAAGCAGTTCTTATTACCATGCTTTTTATATGTAGCAGAGGTTTTCCCCTTCCAATTAGTTTTGGAGATCAGGGGCCCGATTCCAAGATAGCCACACCAGGCGTAAATGCCTTACACCAGTCCAGATAGTGCAAATTGCAAGTTATGCCAGCAAGCTGCGACATGCGTGATTCCAAAAGAACACTTATGCCGCACCCTGGAACTGCTATGACAAATGCAAGAAACGATGCAGTTATGACAAAATATGCTTATGCCACTGCATAATGCAGCCTATGACAGGTGCAACATACCAGCACCATGGAACTGCTATTCCAAAACAGATGACGTACAGAGCTATGGCAGAGGACAGTCACGTAAGTTAGAAGATGTAATAGCTGTCTTAAACAGTGCACAGGCCAGTGGACCCCCCTCCAGCCAGACAGCAGCACACCACACAAACAGCAGTGCCCCAAGGTGGACCACAGTGCAAAAAGTGGAACACCCAAGCCAAACTCACCCAGGACACACAGGACAGAGTAAAAGGGGCAGCAATGCACGTGCCATGGGCATGGGTGGCAGAGGAGGCAAAGGGTGCACACAGGCCACAGACACAAAGCTGGGATGATGGCACCACCAGATATAATGCCCCTGCCATGGCTACCAATATATGTAAACAGTGCAATCACAACAGGGACACAGCACTGGGTGGCACAGACCTGTAGATATATAGTGGTGAGATTCACAAATGCCTGTGCCACTGGTGCCACCCACAGGGTCCACTGGGCCCCTGGCTGGAATGAAGTTGTACAGGCCCAAGGCTGCCACACTGCCAAGACACATTCAATGTGTGATGGCATGTGGGACGGACAGGCATGGTGTGCTGCAGCACACAGGACACCATGTGGACACGGCCACCAGAGCACGCCAAAGGCCATGAGCCGCACAGCTGGCACACAGACCAGGTACATAGTAAGGACACACTGGGTACAGCAGGAACCACCACAGGTGGGCCCTAATGCACACAGTGACACACACAAGTACATACCCATGCACACCAGAGACAGATGCACAGAGCCAGCTGTGTAGAAAAAGCATTTAATGGTTACAATGGCAAAACAAGGACACAGGGCAAACAGCAATGGGGAAGGGGTGAACAGCAGGAAAGGGGTACAACAACCAACACAACACAGCAACATAAGCCCCCCCATGCATAGACCCCCAACAGTCCGGAAGCCCTCCCGCACCCGAGTCACCTATACACAAGTCCCCACCCCATATATAAAGACCCCCAACACAGTCTGCCAGCGGTAGTGTTAGCACCAGTGCAGCTTTACCAGCAGGGCACCCACAGAGCTGTGCAGCCATGCAATGTCCTCCAATATTGCCAATACCAGTGTGACTAGCTGCTGTGTATCCAGCGCTCCCCTGGATGGCGCATCCTCAGGTGCCCCATCACTGCCATCCAGATGACTCGGCTGCTCGCGGTTCCTGTGCAGTGCCAACTGGCCAGGGTCCAGGGTCATCCAGTGCAGGTCTACCATCATCCTGCACAGGTTCAGGGTCCAGAGACAGTGCCACCTCACTGCACCCCTGCTGCAGCCACCACTACTGGCTGCATAGGTGGTGTGACCTGGGCCACATCCCTCTGGTGTCCTCTGCTGTGTCTGCCCTGCTGCTGGCTGTGAGTCCTGCTCCTGCTGCCCACCATCCATGGAGTCCTGCACCTCTGGTGCCTCTGCCACATCCACCTCCTCCTCCACTCCTTCTCCCTACTCTGAAGATGCCATGGGAAGCCCTTCTCTGGCTACACTGGTGCAGGCAATATTCCATGGCATCATCTGCCTTCACCTCCTCCATGGTCTGCAGCAGGGTCCTCTGTGTGGCGCCAGTCAGCTACACACACCTGTTGGGATGCAAAGACTGCAGTTAGTGCAGGACCTGGCCATGTGGCACACACACACACACACACACACACACACACACACACGCACACACAGAACATGCACAGTTGCAGCATGTGCCACCATGGACCAGCACACCATGGGCCTGACGCATAGCACACAATACACACCTACCTTCCTACCTCCACTGCAATGCCTCCTGCCTGAGGCTGCTGACATGAGGCATCCTGACGGACCTGGGCTCCACCCAAAGTACCTGGTGGAAAGGGAGAATGGTGACATGAGTGCACGTAAGCAGGCCATGGCCTATGTGGCAGTGCTGCACCACTGTCACCGGACATCTATAGGCCAGCACCTGCACCCACATCATGGCCAGACCTCATCTCAATGTCCCTGTGTTGTGCCATGCTGAGCAGCCTCTTCAGGAGCCCGGGTCCCTCCACACCATGGTCTGCCACCGTGTTGCAGTTGGAGGACTGTCCTGTGCACACCACTGCTGGCACCCAGACATGCCCAGCGACGGCATGCCATGCCCGTTCCCACTTGGCGGCAGTGTGCATCCTGCAACCTGATAGTAAGCAGTGTCTGATCCCACTGCTGCACATACAGTTGATGAGCTTGGTGGTCTCCAGTGGTGTCAAATTTGGTGACCGCCCACTCAGCCTGAGGCCGAACCACTGGACATGTCCGTTGCTTGTGGGTGGCACGGGGTCCTGTGGACATGTGGTAAGACCTGCATGGGAGGAAGGCAAAGCGTATGTGTCATTGCACATTGGACAGGAAGCTCTGTTGACTACTCCCCCGCAGTAGGACAATTGCAGGCATGCATGGTGAATGGTGATAGGTATGGTCACAGGGCAGCACACCACTGTGCATGCCACACCACTGTGTGGCACAGCGGTGTGGTCCAGCATAGGCATGGCACTGCATGACACCCACCCTACAGCAGGTGCCCCCACCACCAGCTCACATCACAGGCAGCATTGCCTGGCAGTGCAGTGCCCCACACTGCCACATTCCACCCCAGTTGTGGACTGCCAGGCATCCAGTCCAATGCAGAGGCATGCCCTCACAAATACCAGATGTATGGAGCCAGACCAGGACATGGCCAGCCACGGCCATGCACCTGCCATCCATTGACCCTGTGGCATGATGCTGCAGGGCTCTGTAGAGTGTGGGGTGGTAAGACTGCACTACATGCTGCCCTGCTACATGTCCGCATTGTCCGCTATATGGGAAAACCTGCTGTGCTCCATCTAACTGTGCCCAGGGTGCGGTCCTGTGGGCCCCGTGATGCTGACAGTGTGACATGTGGAATACATCTATCAGGTCTGAGCACTGTGGGAGCACTTGTGGGTGGCACTGCTGTTTATGGTGGCACACCTGGATGGACAATTGGCAGGACAGCATTAGCTAGCAGTACAAACATTGACATCAGCTGAGGTGGTGTGGCAGTGTCCACTTACCTGTTCCTGTACAGGGTCACTATCTCCTACACAGGAGGAAGGGTACAACATTGTGGACCACTATTTAGTACAAGTATATGTACTGTGCATGCTGTGCAATGTCTAGTACTCACCTATGTCCTGGGTATGTCCTCTCTTGTGCTACAGAGGGATAACAAATAGTTTAGCTCATGGCTGGCATTGTGTCAGTGACCTGCTGCCTGTGGGTGCTGGGTCCCAGTACCTACCAGTGTGCTGTCTCATTCCCACCTGGGCCTCCTGTCCAGTGTCCCTCCTGTCCCTCAGCACTGCAGTCTGCCATGGGTTTTGTCCAGTTATGGTAGTGGTAATGAGGTACATCACAGAGGCATGTAGAGCAAACGTGTTTACTTGTGACAGGTGGGACATACATAGGTGACACAGTGCATTACCTTACTGTACAAGTGATAAGCCCTCATGCATACCAACACTCAGTGACTGTGCAGTGCTCATACGTGACCCCACACAGTGCCCCCTGCTTCCACACACTCACAGACATGCACATGCACAACCCACACACACAGCAGCCAGACGCACACTGTTCCCACCCTGTGTGCATCCCCCCTACTGCCCACCACTAGCAGAAGCAGCATGCCATGGGTGCAAGTCTGTCATGTGCCTGCTGCTAGCGCCAGTCCTCTTCCGCTTTGTGGTCCCTGTGGTGGCACTGGGCCCACCCTGCACTCGCTGCAACTCAGCTGTGCCACCACTGTTGCTGAGTGCCACTGACACTGCTGGCCTCTGGGTTCTGCTGCGTCTCCCGTGTGCAGGTGGCACATGCTGTGGTACTGTCCCCTGTCCAGTCCCCTTGGGCACACTGCTGTCTGTGGGCATACCCCATGCCACCATCTCTGCTGCCTCTTGCCATGAGCCACTGGTCCTGTGCCCAGTGCCCAGCACCTTCCACCCCATGCCCCTGGTGGTGAGGGTTGCTGTTGCCTTCTTGCCTGCCACTCTTGCAGCTTGTGGTGCCACTGGGGAATGTCCGGTTGCCATTTGTAGCTGATGTTGCCCCAGTGCCCCAGTGCTGTGGGTGTTGGTGGAATAGGGTGCTGCGGTGCCTGTGGCTTGGCCTGTGACACTGGTGCCATGGCTGCAGGTGGTAGTGGTGGCGGTGGTGATGGTGTTGGTGTTGGTGGCAGTTGTGGTGGTGGTGTTGGTGTTGGTGTTGGTGGTGGCAATGCCAGTGCCACTGCCCCTGGCAGTGGCAGTGTGGACTCTGCAGCCATTCCTGGCACCATTGACTAGGCTGGTGCCAGCTGCTCCTGTACCACCTGTGTGGCTGTATCATGCACAGCAGTGTCCTGTGGGTGCAGGCCTGCTTGCATGGCCTTCAGCAGGGCCACCAGTGCATCTGCCTACCTTGCCTGCTACGCCACTGATCCCTCAATGGCCCTGGCCAGGCAGGTGATGGCACACATCTGTGCCTGTGCACAGGCCTGTGGCAGCCATGGCCTCCACAATATGCTTTATGGCAGAACCAGTGGTCTGCACCCCAGTCTCCAGCACCCATGAGTGTGCCTGTCTGCTCCTGCAGTGCTGCATGGTTGGTGTCCATGCTGAGCCTTATGCAGCCCAGCATCTCAGCCTGTTCCATGAGTGGTCACAGGGTCTGGCAGAACCCTGTAGTCCATCGGGTCCACGGCCTGTCCACCTCCGGTGATGGTGTTGTCCTATCCAGAGCCTCCTTCAGCCTCCGGTGGGATGCAGGGATCAGATCCTGTGCAGTGTCATCCCCAGGCTGTCACAACTGAGGTAATCGCTGAGGTCCAGTCCCATGTCCTCTTGCAGCTGTTCCACCACTGTGTCCTGCTCCCCCACCACTGGTGTCCTGGACATGTCCTGCTGGGCCTGCTCTACAATGGTGTGCACACTGTCCACCACCACCATGTCCACTGCCGCTGTGCCTGTGGGGAGACATCAGTGCATCGGTGGTACATCCCATGTCATGCCTGCTACCGTCCCCACCTCTGCATGGCTCTCCCACACTGGGTTTGGTGCTGGCCATGTTCTTACCTGCCCCATTGTCCTCTGCCTCTGCATCTGTGGGGGAATGTGAGGTCATCAGTGTTGCCGCACCATTACATGATGACCATGCATGCCATGGGAAACACCCCTGTGACGCCATCCCGCAGGGTGTGGGCACAGCTGGCAATTGGCTTACTGCCCCCTGTGTCCTCTGGCTCCACAAATGTGGAGTTAACAACAGTGCTTCAGTGCTACCACTCCATTACAAGCCCACCATGCATGCCACCATCCACATCCCTATGTCACTGTCCTCCGCATGCCAGGCAGTGCTGGCCACCATTTTGCCTGCCACTGTGTCCACTGCGGCTTCACCTGTGGGGAAGGGAATGACAGTGCATCAGTGCTGCCTGCCCATGTGGTGTCTGCAACACCTGCTATTCACATGGCTGTGCCTCATGCCAGGCTACATTCCCACACAGTCCCTTCCATCTGTGCACTGTTCCACGATGAGTGACTGTGCCCTGCCTTCACAGTTCCTACAGTACTGTGGCACACTGCCTATGCACCAAGCATGTTACACTCCGTCTTGCCCATGTTTACATTTCGTCATCATATTCACTTTACCATGCTTCACACTTCCACTTACCTGTTCCAGCGTCCATCCGGAAGGTGTCCAGCCCAGAGTCCCCATGGACACTGTGCTGTATCATGAATGCCAGCACCCTCTCTTCATGTGTGCTTAGGTGTCGCATCTCCTGTGGCCCGCCTCCTGTGGCCATCGTGTGCCGCTTGTTGTGGGCCCCTTTTGCCTTTGTGTGGCACTTCAGGTGGCTATACCGCTCCTGCAGGTCATGCAGTGTGATGTGCATGTGCCACCGCATTTGCCCTCTGTGCAACTACGTCCCATGCTACTTTCCTCTGCAGTCATTGCTCTCGCTCACCTCCCTTCCCTAACAACAGCTCTGGTTGTGCCACTAGCCCTTCTAACAGCACATCAGTCTCTTCAAATCTGAAGTTCCTCTTCCTCTTTTTGCTCCCTCTTGCCACCTCTTCCCTGCTACCCAACATCTCGTAGCCCCTATGACATGCCTGTGACATGTGCACACCTTTATGGTTGTAGGGTTATGACATGCATATTGCTATACTGCTGTTGTGAGCTGCGACATGCATAAATGGTGCTAGTTGCTATATGCATATTTAGGCATTTTTTCCTATCTGGTGGCTGTCTTGGAATTTGGCTCAACTCATGTCTTAGGGATTATGGTGTATCTTCCGCTATGGTGTACTTTACACTGCTCTAGCCGCTGTCTTGGAATCAGGCTCCAGGGTATTAAGTCTGTTCTTTCAGTTATTGTGGGCAGTAGACTGAACCCAGTGAAAAAGAAATAACATATAAAAACTCAAAACAAGGTGATTTAGGATGATAAACCCAACAGTATTTTTCCATGCTTTGTTCTGGTATAAAAACATAAGCAAAATCTTTGAAGAAAAGGAAATATGGCAGGGACATCGGGAAAATGTATTAGGAAAATGGGTGGAAGGGTGGAAGGATGAAATTCTAAAGGTTTAAACAGAAAGGAGATACTAAAGTGCTATGCAGTGACTTTTAAAAAGATTCAGAAGTGGAATGTTTCAAGAGGGCAAATAAATAGTGTAACAAGAAGAACAAGAATTTGTCAATGCCGAATGTTGCTTGCTTCTATGTGCTGTTTAGGTATTTAGAAGTCATTGCAGTGCAAACATTGCGTAGGAACTGCGCAATGCACGCTCGTAAAACAGTCATTTTTAGGAATTTTTTCACCAAATTTTCAACATAGTCATTTTAAGACCTCTACTCATCAACAGTGTCACTGTGATTTTGTTAATGTGTCCCATACGTGAGTTTACTTTTACCGACTGCGCCATGTTAATGGCTACATGAAACATGTTTTGGGCAGGATGTGAAAAATGACAGCTGTACTGCTCATGAGGAGCTGTGGTAAAATGGCAATGTTGAAAATCTGGAGTGAAAATATTGAAAATCACGCAAACTTACGACCGTGCGTAGGAACAGTGCAACGGACACTCGTAAAACAGTCATTTTTAGGAATTTTCTCACCAAATTTTCAACACAGGCATTTTAAGACCTCTGCTCATGATCAGTGTTACTGTGATTTTCTTAATGTGTCCCATACATTGAGTTCGCACTCCGACTGTGCCATTGTGCGCTACATGGGCGGAAACATGTTTTGGGCAGGATGTGAAAATGACAGCTATACTGCTCATGAGGAGGTGTGATAAAATGCCAATGTTGAAAATCTGGAGTGAAAATATTGAAAGTGTAAAACTTACGGCGTGCGTAGGAACTGCATAGCTGCGCTACATGCAAAACAGTCATTTTAGAATTTTTTCACCAAATTTTCAACATAGCCATTTTAAGACCTCTGCTCATGGACAGTGTCACTGTGATTTTCTTAATTTGTCCTGTACATTGATTTCGTACACCGACTGCGCCATTCTGCGCTACATAGGCGGAACCACATTTTGGGTGAGATATGAAAAATGACAGCTATAGTACTCATAAGAAGGTGTGGTAAAATGGCAATGTTGAAAATCTGGAGTGAAAATATTGAAATTTAGCGAACTACGAGCCCTGCGTAGGAACTGCATAGCGCTGCGCTCATAAAACAGTCATTTTTGGAATTTTGGCACAATTCAATGTTTTAATCTTCTCGACGTCACTGTCATGGTGGTATTCAGGCTGAAAGGTGATTTCACAGCCACTGCGCAAAATCTCACTTCGGGCCCAAATAACGCCATGACAGTGACATCATTCATGAGAAGGGTCCCAAAAACCCCATGTTAAAAATTTGGTGCAAAAATTCCCAAAAATGCCTGAGATATGCAATAGTTGAAACCCCTCTGTAGCCCATTATATAGCTAATCGGGCATTTCTCAGTTCGTGGTCGGCTTTGAAGAGTGCAACGTGTTCCCGGTCCACCGAAGATCGCCGCGCCAGAGTCCGGAGGCAAGTATGGGGGGGGGTGTGGGGAGGCTGGGTGCAGTGGGTGGGTGCGGGTTGTGGAGGGGGTTGGGAGATGCGCGGATCGTTCGGTTTTCAGGTTTAAAAAAAAAAGACGTGGGACCTTTGCCACACTGGGGTGGGCTCCCAGCGTGGCATGAGGACGTTGGGGAGTGTTCAGCTGATGGCGGATTGGGCACCCCGTCGGCCATAGAATTTGTTGCCACGCTGGGTGGGCTCCCAGCGTGGCAAAGGATGGGGGCGTTCAGCTGACAGGATTGGGCACCCCATCGCCATGGAATTGTTTCACACTGGGCTGGGCTCCCAGCATGGCAAAAGGACAGGGGCGTTCAGCCGACTGGGGATTGGGCACCCCGTCGGCAAGGACCGCTTGCCAGCTGGGGTGGGCTCCCAGCGTGGCAACTACTACCAGGGGGAGGGGATGCAGCTCAGCCGATGGGATTGGGCTCTATACAGTGCGTGCAGGGGCGCTGCATTTCATGCGGTGGGGGGAGCTACGCCTTATCGGTGCTCACTGAAGCATAGCTCCCCTTTCATCCGAAAAACACTGCATTTTGGAGCGTGGTCATGACAGCTCCAAAATGCATTACTACAGGGCCACGCCTGCCAGCACACTGACTGAATTGGAGGAGGAGGTGACACCACCGAAATCTCCGATGATGGTTTATGTTTCTTGCACATGCGTGCAAGCAACACAAAAGTATTTGAAAATAGTAGAGGAAACAGGAGTAGGAGAACCAGAGTTTAAAGGGGATCCCGAAAGAAAATCAATTAGAGTATAAAATGTTAAACAACCCCAGGGTCCGTAAGAAAATGAAGGATGTCAATGGGTGATGGCTCATGGAAGAGAGGTAAGAGGAACCCATAAGCATAAGCAGTAGATTAAAGAAATTGCTTATACCCAGGTTGTGGAAATGACTTGGAGTCACAGGAGCATTTTTGTTTCACTGTCCATATGTGGCAGGGTTGTGGTATTTCCTGGAAACAGAGTGGAAGATGCCTTAGATGAAGAACATTAATTAAAAAAATTTGGTTTTAGGAATCTTCCCGAGCTGCTAGATAGTTATCATTGGGCAAAATGCACTTTCTATTTGCACGTATAAAATATACGTGGCAGGGCTGGTGCCAGCTGTTTTTACAACCAAAAGAAGTTTCATACTCTGGAATAGGGAAATGTTTGCTGTAGCAATAAAAGAAGTGTATAAAAAGGATTGTAATTTACATCCAAGGAAAAAGGTGGAGATGTGGTGGAAGGGCTTAAAATTTTTTTGTGAAATATGAATAGTAACAGTGTATGGAATTAAAGGAACAGGGAAAAGTAGAATGAACTCTAAGTGAAAGGATAATGACTTACGGTGAAATGAGTATCCTTGGCTTTAAGTACTGTATTATTGTATAGAGGAGGAAAAGAATAAGGGCAATAAGACTGAAAGGAACAAGTTCAATTAAGAAAGAATATAAGTAAACATGAGTGAATAGTTATGTGTTGGAGGTGGAAACAGGGGCTGAAAAGAGCTTTTTGGAGTTATACTGAAGAGTATGGTTTAATGCATTAATTTATGTGCAAAGGAATGTTGTGTTTTTGGAATAAAATCTTCACTTCTCTTTAAATGGTGGTGGATAGTTGCGTGGAGATTGGGCGATACGAGGGTGTAGGATTGGTGGGGTTGACTTAGTTTCTGGTGTATCTGATTATTATGTAATTCTGTTGTATACCTTTTGCCTATGTTTGTTTGTGCTATGTTTTGGATTTCTTATATGTATGTATTCTGATGATTTGTTGTGGTTTTGAATAAAAAATTCCCCTGCTTTTTAAGAAATGCCATGGATCTTTAATATCCATCTGAACTACCACCAGAACAGGCAGATGGGACCATGGTTTAACGTCTCATCTGAAAGACGGCACTTCAGGAGTGCAGCACCCTCATGCTGCACCAGTGTCAGTACTGGGATTTAACCCAAGTGCCTGGTGTGGGATAGAACCCACAGCCTTCTGATCTTCCAGCCTCAGAAGTGAGTGTGCAACTGCTAAGTCACAGAATCCTGCTTATTTAATTATTTATTTAAGAGTTTCACCAGGAGGCATACTGAGCAGAGTACTGCTCGATTCCAGATCGTCCTGGGGTGGAGGGGAGAGGATGTATACAGTAACAAATAGTTCACAGTAACTACAGTACATTACAACAATGACACAGGAATTATAGAGGAACAAGATTACACACATGCACAGTAACATCGGTGATGGGGAAAGCAGTTTGCACCCAGAGTGCAGTAGTAAGTTAACTAGCTAGCAAGTCTAGAGTTCAGCAATTCAGCTATGTCATATAAGTGACTATATGAACTTGATAGTCACATCTTTAGAAACAGGAAGACTTACAATGGCAATGTGGTGAGTGTAGGCCTACCATACCAGGGGAACACTGGAGGCCTGGGAAGGCACATAGGGCATCCAGTGTGAGAAGTGGGATGTATGATATTGCGGTGGGACTGTTGGCAGGACAAGGTGGGGGGGAAAGTGTCTTGAGGAGCAGGTTTCATTGCTGTGAGTTGTCTGTATGCCTAATGCCCATGGGTAGGGAGTTCCACAGCATAGACATGCGAAAATTGATGGCGGCCTGCCCTTTGGCTGTAGCCATGTGTGGGACATGTAGAAGCCGGGAGTCAGTGTTCCTGAGGGAGTACACTGAGGAGGGTTGAGCTTTGGAGAGTGGACTCGAGGTGGGGGGGAGGGTCTGTGCCCAGAATTTTGCAGTTAGCCTCGCCATGGCTGTCTCTGATCTTGCACGAAGGCAGGTCTAGAGCCTTGTAGAGGTCACAGTGGTGCATAGAGGGAGGCAGCTTAGGGAGAACTAGCAGAAGGAGTGGAAGAGAGGGTCAAGTCTTGCTAGGGTGGATTTGGGGGCTGCGATACTACGTCACCATAGTCCAATATCAGGAGGATCATTTTCTGTAGGATAGCCTTGCTGGTTTCCAAAGGGATGCAGCCCCTGTTTCGATATAAGGCACCAAGCTTGGTGTACAGTTTCTTGTGGATTGAGTTGATGTGTCTTGAGAAGTCGAGGTGCTGGTCGAGACAGACCCCAAGGTACCGGAAGGAGGCGCAGGCCTCCAGTGGTGTCCCATCTATGGTGTAGAAAGAGGGGGTGGCAGGGAGACAGGTGAGTCTCTGCCTGGTTCTGAAGGTTAGGGAGATTATTTTGGGGGTATTTAGGAACAGCTGGTTTGAGCGAAACCATTGCTGGATGGCATCAAAGTCATCCTGAAGTCTGAAAGCCACTTCAGCGTGGAGAGACCTGACACATCTGGTGCAGTGTCATCTGCATACATGTGTGTGGATGAGTATTTACATACCGAGGCAGGTCATTCAAGAACATGGAGAACAGGATCAGGCCGAGGACCAAGCCTGGGGACGTCCGTGATTACAGGAGAGGGAAAAGTATGTTGACCAACTTTTGCAACTTGAGACCTACCAGCTAGGTGAGGATTGGAACCAATTGGAGCTGGTTACAGAGAGACCTGCATGCATGAGTTTGGATAGTAGGAGGGTGTGGAGACCGTGTTGAATGCCTTGCAAGGTCGAGAAAAGATAGCTGGAGGTGATGTGCCCAAGGATTCATCCCCCCCTATAAGGACGGTGTCTGTGAGCTGGCAGCAGAGAGGTGATAGTGGAGTGTGACTTCCTAAAGCCAGATTGGTAAGGTGTGAAGTAAGAGGAGGAATCGAGAAAGGGGAGAGTTGGGCTAGCAAAGGCGCCCTGAATTTTGGCTAGGATGGGAGTAGTGAAATAGGGTGGAAGTTACCCAGTGAGGAGGGATATCCCCTTCGGGAAGAAATGACTCTGGCATGCTTCCAATCAGCTGGGACTGAGGCAAGTGAGAATGAGAGATTGTAGAGCACAGCCAGAGGGGTGGCGATGGCTGGAGCGACAAGTAAAGCAACTTGAGTCCAGACCCAAGGGGCATTTACCTTTAGAGGGGTTTCAGGCCCACAGCTGTTTTAGTACTTCGGTCGGGTGACCAGACAAAGGCAAATGACATGGAGGAGGGTGAATTAGGCATGGATGGGTATGGGTTGGATTGGAGTGCAGAAAGGGAAGAGCTGCACAACTTGAAAAAGGTCTTAAAGACTGATGCCACTGCACATGGTTCAGTGATGGTGGCACCATTTACATTTAGAGTGGGGGCAGGGGGCTGAGCAGGGGGGGTGAGTAGCGATTTTAATGTTTTCCAGAATTTCACTGGGTGATTAAGGTTAGAATGGAGAGAGGCCTTGAAGTAGTTAGCCATGGCCTGACGTAGAAGCCTGGTGCAGGAGTTCCAGAGAGTAAGGTAGAGTTGGAGTGCCTCAAGGGAACTGGTTGCCTTATATGCTTTCCATGCCTTGTCCTTTGCATGGAGTTGATCAATAATATTGGCGGTGACTAGGGCAGGTGGGCACCTCTTACACGGGTCCTTTTCAGAGGTGCATGGTAGTTTCATATGGCGAGGAATTTAGATTTGAAAAGGTCCAGGGCAGAGTCGATGGAGGATGCCTGAGGGATGAAAGACCAGTCCAAAGTGGACAGGTCGTAAAGGAGCACTGGAAGGTCGAAGGATTTATATGACTTGATGAGCAGTATCCGAGGGGGTGGAGCTTTGGGTCTGAATATTTTTCTTACCATGTAGATCAGGTGATGGTCGCTTAATGAGTCCGGAAGAAGTCCTGACTCTAGAATATGGTGAGGGTGCAAGGTAAGGGCCCAGTCTAGCAGGGAGTGGTTCTGGAACTTATGATTCAATTGAGTGGGTTCGCTAATTTGTTGGGAGAGATTTAAGGATACTACGTGCTCTGTAACTTAGGATCGAGTGCTGGAGAGCCAGTTAGAGTTGAGATCACCAAGGATAATCAGCTCAGCTGCTGAGCCAGCAGTTTAAGTGTGTTCAAGTGGTCCATTATGAGTGGCATGGGGGTGTTGGGGGCACAGTAGGTCCCAGCTACATATAGTGGCACTGGTAGGGAGTGAGAGCTTTATTAACAAGGAGTCAATGGACAGGGTGGGCAAGAAAGCTGGACTGGGATGTAATGGAGGTGTGCAGCAATGTACATGGCAATGCCTCTACCTCTTTTATTACCATGCTGGTTGTTCGGATGAGGGAGTAGCCAGGGATCGAAAATTCAGCATCAGATTGTGGGGCTTCAGTCATGTTTCAGTTATGATTAGTATATCTGGGCACAGTGTAAGGACATTAGGTTGAAGGATGGTAAGCTTATTCAGGATGCTGCATATATTTAAGTGAATTATTTTAAGGCCCCGTGGAAGTTTTATAGTAGTGGAGTTATTAGGGGGTGTTGGGCCAGGGTTAGGCTGCACATCACCTGCAAGAAGAAGCAGCAGAGTGAGCAACTGTTTAGTTTTAGGTATAAACCCTGGTGTCTTTCTTAGGGCAAAATGTCACTGGGCAGGTTTAGGAGTTCTGGGTATGAGAAAATCTTAGTCTTGACAGCCGTGGAAGGATAGTGGCAGGATGGACAGGCGGGTACCCAATTGCTCGAGAGTAGTAGGAGCAGAGGGCCTGTGGTAGCAGTGGTGTGGCAAGGTGGGGGAGGTGTCCTACTATCTCTTAAAATGGTGTTTGGCTGAGGGACAGGAAAGTAGGAAGGTGGAAGGGATGTAAATGGTGGGAACAAGTGCAACATAGTGAAGTACAGTGGCAGCATATTGCAGTTGCTTGTATTAAGGGCGGCCACTAGTGGTGATAAAAGATAATCTGAGAAGGAAAAGTTGGCTGTTAGAAATTATCGCGTGAGTTCATGTGATTCGCAGTCTATATAAGCCCTAAGTCCACCAAGGGTGGTGGCCAGGGGTAGTAAGACAGCCAGGCGCAGAGTGCAGGGAGTAATCCAACCAAAATGCCTGCAGTAGCTGGCATGGCCTTCATACTTGATTGCACAGCAGGGATCTGGCTTGAGGTAGGGCATTACAGACGAGGTCCTCTCGACCTCCTTGGGCACTGGGAAGAGAGAAAGGAGAAGATTTATTTACCAGGTAAGCCAACAGGAGGAGGAGCTTACAACAACTAGGTTTAGCTTGCTCGAGTTACAGTTTCACAGTGGCATAACCCCGAATTAAATGAATTAATGCTGTGACTCTGTAGACCGAAATGTTAGCCTGATACTTATTACCAGAGACAGCCTGTCGCTACCACTGATTTGTTGAACTTCTAAAATGCACAGCAGTAAAGCTTTATTTTTTTTTCTGCACTGTGGTTCAAAATTGAATTAAAGCTGAGGCGCAGGCAGTTACATACTAGGCTGCTACTTATTTCCAGAGACAGCCTGTCGTTTCTACTGTTTTGTTTACCATTTAAATGCATAACAGTAAAGCTTTTTAAATGTCCTGTGCAAGCATGATAAGTAACCTGGCAGAGTGTTTAAACTACTGGGATAGTCTATTGGTAAGCAAGGCATGCAGACAGATTGTAAGACTCCCAGGAGTAAAACTATCATTTAAATCAGTTAAAGCACCCTGCAGAATAAGCTAAATCTGGCACTATAATCAGATAATCAGTTAAGGCTCCCAACATAGAGTGCACAGCACCCCATGCTTTTGCAATATTTAGGAGTCCCATAACTATCAGCATATCTCTGTCGATGGAAAATTATCTGGGCTCAAATGGCGCCAAATTCAAAAAGTCCTTTGTCCTCATTTGTAACCAACAGAAATGCCTGTCGCAGCATGGCATGGCCTTAGTACCTGATTGCACAATGGGGATCTGGCTTGGGGGAGGGCAGTACAGACAAGGCCCTCTCGACCTTCTTGGGCACTGATTGCATAGCGGGGATCTGGCTTGGGGAGGGCAGTACAGACGAGGCCCACTCAACCTCCTTGGGCACTGATTGCACAGCGGGGATCTGGCTTGAGGGAAGGCAGTACAGATGAGGCCCTCTCGACCTCCTTGGGCACTGATTGCACAGTGGGGATCCTGCTTGGGGGAGGGCAGTACAGACGAGGCCCTCTCAACCTCCTTGGGTACTGATTGCACAGAGTGGATCTGGTTTGGGGAAGGGCAGTACAGATGAGGCCCTCTCAACCTCCTAAAGGTGCCTTCCTTAAGGACTGAGCCAAGAAATACACCCAAATGCATGTGATAAAACTGTCAGAACCTCATCTTCCACTAAGGAAAGAGGGAAGGCCATGATGCAAAGTGACAAGTGAAGGAGTACAGCCAGCATTCTGGTCTCAACCACTCCGGTAGAAGAAGCCTCACTACAGCCTAGGAATGTAGCTACTTTTATAACCATCAGTATAGAGGAAAGAAAAAAAAAACCTGTAGAGGAAACATTTGGGGATCCAAGGATTCAGGTCGCCATTCCTCCAAGTGTCGAATGAACTATTACTGACCCAGTCATCAGTCAGACCTGTAAGAAACCCTGCATACTATGAATAGGTGAGCTTCTCCTTCTGACAGAAAGTCTTCTACGACAAAGGAGATGGAAGCTTGCCATCTGGGGGCATGGCTGTAGCCATGACAGGCAACACTGAGGTATAAATGTCACAAAGAAAAGGAGAAGGTCAGAAACAGGCCTGGCAACCCAAAACTACTCCAGAATGGCTCATTGATATAGGAAGCCCATCCCTTGAAGGGTCAGGTGGTGTAGCATGAAGCCACTGAAGATGAAGCATACTGATCATTGCAGCACAAAGCCATAGAAGACAAATGCATACTGAATGCTGAAGTACAAAGCCAGAGAGGTGAAAGCGTACTGGGTCCTTGAGAGGCTGAGAGTGGGTGTATGCCCAGTAGTAAAAGGGAATGTGGCTGTTGATGGTTGTTGAGGCATTTTCCTGAAAGTAGATAGTAGAATAGAATTTGGGAGATGGTGTGGGTAAAATGAGGCCTCAAGGAGAGAATAGGACAGCCACCTGGGCATGCTGGTGGATCTATGGAGGAGTGGAGGAGCGGAGGAGCAGAGCAGAGGAGCACAGGCTTGAGGAATATCTGAGTAAGCCAGGCCTTTGGCAGTGTTCAGAGTCCATGAGTGTGAGGCAGGGTGGATGCCCAAGCCAAAGGTTGCTGGAAGCCAAAAACAGAAATAAAAGCAAAGCACCACCACAGTCATCACTGAGAAGGCAGCCCAAGCAGCAGGTGGGAGGCCACAACCACATGACCCAGATAGCCGGTTGGGGGAGAAACAAAGCAAAGAGAAAGTAGAGCTAGTCACAGGCTGCAACTCAGACCTTTGACAAGTGCAACACTCCTCAAACCTCAGGGGAGGGACAGCATGTGAAGCAGAGTCATCAGAGGAGCTGACAGACAGAAAGGCCACTCTAAACCAGGTGCCATGAGGAGAAGAGCAGAACAGAAAGTAACTGACCAGAGAGGCAGTGGTGTAAACCCAAAAGCAGTGAGGTTAGAATGGGTGTGGCAGCACGGCATAGAGGCAGGAACCCTGAAAATGCACCACAGCAGCAACCAAGACATGGGGAAGCAGTAACCACAGTGTGTGGGAGGCCAGGAGGGCTTGCTGGAGGTGAGCAGCAAAAAGAGGAGAAAAGGGCATCCCAGGCAGTAGCTGTGCGGCAAGGTGAGGAGGATGGGAGGGTGGGCAGGAAGCCATCAACTGTACGCCTACCACAAGTGAAAGGGTATCCAGAGGATGCTTGGGGCATGTACAAGGATACTTGGAGTTACCTGCTGTCCCACAAACCCCAAGCATTGCCTGAAAAATTAATGAGAAAGTTGTTAAGTAAGCAATAACAAACAACACAGCATGGTTGTGCTGAAAGAATTACATTCCCCAGGTGAGTTTTTAGGCATGAGGTGAAGCTGAGCATCTCCACCCAGGGGTATTATGATAATATAACATAGTCCAAATCCTCTAATTGTATTGGGGTAACAGTATCAAAATAATTAATAAAATGGTTTTAAACTGAAAAATAATGTATATCTTTCTACTGAGTAAAAAAAAAGTCCCTAAATCTTTACCATCTTACATCTCGCTGAGTTGTTTTAAACTATCCTCCCACACCACCTATGTCAGCAATTTCTCCCCAAGTTTCCTATATTTTATTTTGTAATGTATGATCTTCAGTGTTTTACCATTAATCTAATTTTACACTGTTCTCCCCATGTGCCCTCAACTCACAATGAAGGTTAATAGATTACAAAAATCTGTTGCACTCTATCTGCAGAAACCTTGCCTAAAGCCCCCTGTACCTTGTTTTAGTAGACAAATGTACAGTATGTCTGAATCAGTTTATGATGGTCGGCCCCCGGGGTCGGCATCTCCATGCTGTCAGGTTATTTTCTTCAAGTATGAGTAACGCATTCAGAAAATACAACTCCTAGAGCAGTTTGAATGCTCTCAACAGTGATCAATTTAAATCAAACTTCTCAAGCAACAAGTCTCAGTTCTGATGGAGCTCTGCAAGTTTTGCTACCATTATAGCCCAGTCCTATAAGGGCCTTTTAACTACCTGATGAAGGAGAAAACTGTTTCATCTAAGGCATGTTTACACTGCCACATTTCTACCATAGCAACTAGTTTGCACATGTTGCTGTAGTCCAGATGTAACAGTGTGGACACTTCCCAATCATGGAAATTCATTCCCAGAGCTGCAGCGGAGTTGATGATGCAAAGTGGAGTGAGCAATGTTACCTGCCATGCTGCTCACAGTGCCGCAACATGCTCAGATCCCACAATGCCCTGTTTGTAAACAGGAAATTGGAGCTGTGGGACCATGCATGCCCCTGGCCATGCTGGAGGAAGTGCTCAGAGTGTCCTCACTGTTAAGGGGGACTAAAAGAAGTCTTGCCACACAGGTGACAAAACAGCTGCAGGTTACAGAACATTTCAGCCTTCAACCTACTGTCAAGTGTATAGGCCTTTTTGGTGTGTGTACCTTCTCAGTCACTATTGCTTTGTTTCTGTCTAGCCTTCTCTCAGTGCATTGATAACAGCAACTTTGAGTGTATGGGTCTGGGGGATTTTGAGATTATCTTTTGTAGGGGATTCTGATTAGGATAATTACTGAAGTGCAGACATTTGTCTTTGTTGATGCCAGTGCTTCCTGCTTGCATGGCAGGAATGCCAACCAGTAGGTGTGACGTCAGCAATCAACACATCATCCGACACATCAGTGCTGACAATCCTGTAACACCCACTCACCCTCTAAACTCATGGCCCCTCTTATGCACAGCTTGCATCGACACTGAGAGGGGTCATGTAGGTGCATTACTTGCATCACCATGGGAATGAGAGGAGTGGCCATAGCAGACAGCTGCAGCCTAGGCAAGGCTGTGCAACATACCTCTAATGTCTGCAGAGCTTTTTACATCCTCAGTGAAACTGTAGATAAATTTAGTACTTTTACACTGTGTTCAACATAGTCTTTTAATGAACCACCCTCCCTTCTGAATGTGACAGGTGTCATTTATAAAATATTGTCCAAAAGCCATTTTGTGCCACAAGTGCAAAAACACATTTTAGTCAGGATTTGTAAAATGACCCCTGTCACATTCATGAAGTGGTGCAAAAAAATAGTTATGTTGAAAATGGGATCTAAATATTGAAAATTATGAGACGTTATGAGTGAGCATTGAAAAATGTCAACGTGACCTTCATAACTTTGTGTATTTTTAATATTTGTACTCTCACGTTTTCAGTACAGTCTTCTTATGACCCCTATATATGAACCAGTAGCTGAAAATGTTCAAATCCTGCCTGAAAAATGTTATTGGAGTGTGACTGTGATGACACCTTTTATCTTTGAATCTGTTAGCTTTCCTGGTTTATTGGACTTGGAACAAGAATGTAGTTATCAGTATTAAATATTCTCAGTTCTTTAAAATGAGACTGAAAGACATGGACAGGCAATTAACATCCATATTATTAAAAATCTAAGATATCTAAATGGTACTGTAGAATAAATGTAAACACAGATTTATTTTTTATTTATTTATTTATACTTGGATTATAACACCTTTGAGCTACAAGCTCATTTACAGAGGTTCCACGTCAAAAAAGAACAGACTTACATAACAGATAGCAATTAACACAGAGTGCAAACACCATTAAGATTAATTACAAACATTACATGAGTTATGTATAATCTGTGAGTGAGTAGTTACAGTTTAGTTTATTATTATTTTGGAAGACACCTTTGAGCCAAGGCTCTTCTACAAAGGTTCCACATCAGGGAAACAATACAGAACATTGTGAGGACAATAACAAGTACGGTAGTTTCAAGCAGCCATAGGCTTTGTCAGGTACATTAAAGCTTTCATATGAAATTACTGTAATATGTGCAATGATTCAAAGTATGTATGTTAAGTTACAGTAATTTGTGTATATTCAAGAACATATGTACAATAAAAAAACACAGTTGTAATATGAGTAACAGTGGCACTAGGTGACAATACATAGTACCAAATTAAGGAGAAGGGATCAGGAGACTGGAAGAATTTAGCAGAGAATTAGAGGAAGGGAGCAGAAGGAGAAGTGAAGGAAACAGCAGGTAGACAGTCAGGAGTGCTGGGAGAAGCTAGATGGGGCTAGCAGAGCAGTTCAAGCAAGCCTTGTCAAGGGAAAAGCTTAGGAGAGGAAGGTGGGAAGGGAGAGGGTAGGAGGTGTTGTTAAGTCTGTTGTAGAAGGCAGATCAAGCACTTGAGGTCCAACTGGTAGTGCAGAGAGTAGGACAGGGGTCAGACTAGGTGAAAGAGGGGAAAATAAGGGGGACAATTAGAGACCACAGTGGCACTTTGTGTTGTTAGATACCAGGTGAGCCCTCAGGTTTGATTTAAATAGGCCAAGTTTAGTACAGGCCAGGAGGTCTTTACTAAGGGAGTTCAGTCATTTAGGGGCCCTATATTCAAAAGATTATTGACCTTGGGAGGTCCGGTGGAAGGGTACTTTTAGAGACTGACTACATTCACTTCTTGCATTCCTGATGCAGTTCTTAGAGTGGAGGAGGCCAAGTACCTCAGGGGAAGTGAGGCCCACGGTGGTCTTCTTTGCTAGGAGGCAAACTTGGTACTGGATCCTGTTTTCCAGGTTGAGCCACCCAGTATGGGAGTAGAGCTCACAAGTATGCATTAGGCAGTGGGCTACCAGGATAAGCCTACAGGCTTTATTAAGGACGATCTTGATTCTGTGTAGTGCTGTATCGGTAGCTGCTCCATAGACAGCAAGACCGTAGTCTATAACCAACAAGACTGAGCTGGTCACAGCAAGTCTAAGGGCTTTATCAGTTAAACATTGCTTGTGTTTGTACAGCTGACTGATTCTGGAGTTAGCAATCTTGCAAACCATATCAATGTGTTGTGAGTAGGAGGGAGCAGTTAATGGTGACCCCAGGTATTTGAAGGTATGGACCATGTCCAACACTACATTTTGTTTGTTATGAATTTGTAGTTGATAGGATTTGTGCCTGTTTTGTGGTGAAGCAAAGAGCATGGTCTTTGTCTTCTTGTAGTTTAGAAGAAGCTTGTGGTTTAGGAATCATAATTTCTCCACCAAGAAGCTAGTCTGCATTTGTTTTTCAAGTCCGGCAGAGACCTGACTTAAAAACAGCACTGCATCATCAGCATACAAGAGGACTTGGTCAGGACAGGTCATAGGTAGATTATTTTGACATAGACTGAAAAGTAGGGGGCCAAAGATTGAGCCTTGGGGTACTCCAGTTGTGACTTTGTAGGGATCAGAGAGGGTGTCTAGTATTTTTACTTGTTGAGTATGGCCCGTGAGATAGCTACGGAACCACCCCACTGCCTCTGGTGAGAGACTGGTACAGACCAATTGACTTAGAAGATGCTCATGGACAACCGTATCAAAGGTCTTTGTTAGATTGATATGAGTAGCACCAACCATGTGCCCACAGTCTAAGGCATCATAGATGAAGCTAGTGAACTCAACCAGGGCAGTGGTAGTGCAGTGTTTTTTCTGAAACCGTGTTGTTGCTGACATTAGAGCTGGTTCTTGTCTAGGTAGTCCATTAACTGATCACTGACTATCCTTTCTAGCGCTTTAGAGAGAGGGGGGAGTATACAGATGGGCCTGTAGTTCGAGTAGTTTGTGCAGTCACCACTTTTAAAGGCAGGAGTGACCATTGCCTTTTTCCTTGGGGAAAGTGGTAGTTATAAGTGACAAATTTAGGATGTGGGTTAGAGGATGGATAACCTTGTCCAGGGTGAGGGCTATTAATCTGAGGTCCAGAGAGTCATTGCTTGACCTTGTATTCCCATGAGCCTTAGTGAGGTATTTTTTGGCCTCAGTTATTGAGACAATTCTAAGGTAGAAGGGGGGAGGTGTGGGTATGTGAGAACTGGCAATGATTATTGGGTAAAAGCTGCTTTGGGGGTTGAGGAAGTAGGGGGAAAGCACTCCACTAAGGTCTGTGAATGCCTTATTGAAGGTGTTAGATATCACTTTAGCATTCTGGGTCAGCTTCCCATTAAACATTAAGCATTGAGGGGGGGGTTTTGCTGGGTTTCCCAGTTAAGGTTTTTATATTTTCCCAGAAATTCTGGCTGTCTCTCCAGGATTTGTTTAATTCTTGTTTGAAGTACTGGCTCTTTGCAATGCGAATGGCATAGGTGTATTTATTACAAACTGTTTTATAGTTTTGTAATCTGTATGGGATCCAGTGTTTTGGGCCTAGTGCCAAAGTTTATCCTTTTGCTTCATTTGTTTGAGAAGAGAGGGGGTGATCCAGGACTTGCTGGCTCCCTCAACCTTCCATTTTTTGAAAGGAGCATAGTTGTTTCATGGGTTTCATAGGTTATCCAGAGCAGAGAAGACATGGAGTCCATAGTGCTCGCCATTTAATAGTACCCCCTTATGTTTTTGCTTATTAAATTCTTATCCAGTCTGGCAATAAATTCATCACAAATTTTACCGGCCACCACCTCTATGGGAAAGCTGTTCCATACTTTTGTATTCTTACTGCAATGCATACTGTGTGACCCTGAGCAAGTCACTTAATTTCCTTGTACTCCCAGGTCGCACCTGGAAACAAGCTTTGGCTTAGTGTGCCTCTCCTGATTAAACAATTTCCCCCCTTACTGAAAACCAATATTTCCTTCTATTAGTTTGATATCTCGTTCCTGTGATTTGTAGGGGAAGTGCTCTTATGCTATAACTTTGATCCTTAGTATCTAAGTCTAGTTGATCCCATAGGTCAGGGTTTGAAAAAGCTTTATACATCAGACACATGTCCCTCTTAACCTGCATTATTCCAAATTGTACATTCCCAACACCTCCAATCTGTCCTCATATTCCAGATCTTGTACCCTAAGTTTTGTTGCCCTTCTCTGTACTCTCTCAAGAGCCCTACTTTCTGTTTTCTACCGGGGCCCACAGCTGAGCACAGTACTCCATATGTGGTCTAACCAGGGAAGTATAAATGGGTATTATAACTTTCCTGTCTCTGCTCCTAATATGCCTTCTAATACAGTTTCAAACACTACTCACCTTTTTGACAACTTGGTTACAGTGTATTTTGCTCCCCAGATTGTTAAGTATTCTGACTCCCAGGTCTCTTTCGTCTGTGACTTCCCTCAAAGTTGTTCCATTTAAGCTATACCTGTGCTTAAGATTTTTGCACCCAAGTGCATTACAGTGCATTTATTGGCATTAAAAGTGAGTTTGTGTGTTATTGCCTACTCTTCCAGTTCTCCAAAGCCATTTGAGGTGTCTGCATCCTTGCTATTATTGACCTGTAGGCCCAGCCTGAGTTGTCAGCAAATTTGGACACCCAGATCTCCTCCTTGGGTTTCATAGAGGATATATAGATATTAAACAAGGCCGGTCCCAGAACAGATCCCTGCAGGACCCCGCTAGTGGCCTTGGACCAGTCTGAATAAGTACTTCTAATGCATGCTCTTTGTCTCCTATCAGTTAACCAGGAAGCAATCCATTTGCTAATGTTACCCGGCATTGCATGCTCGATTAGGGCATTGATAGTTGCCCATGTGGGACTTTATCAAATGCTTTAGAGAGGTCCAGAAAGATGACATCCACTGACATTCCATCATCTAGTGTACAGTTGGCCTTGCTGTAAAACTCAAGGAGGCTGGTCTGACAAGAGCGCCCTTTGGTGAAGCCATGCTGGGTGTGGTTAATATCCCCCCTTTCCTGCACATATCATACCATATAGTCCTTAATGATCCCTTCCAAAATCTTCCCTAAAACAGCTGTCAGGCTTATAGGCCGGTAATTTCCCACTTCATGTGTGGACCCCTTCTTATGTATAGGAACCACCTCTGCTAGTCTCCATACATCAAGCACTTCTCCTAATACTAGAGATGCCTGGAATATGGCTGTAATAGGGCCAACCAACTCATTAACCAATTCCCTGATAATCCTGGGATGCAGCCCATCTGGTCCTTGAGCTTTGTTTGAATCCAATTTCAGTAATCTCTCCCTGACATTACTATGGTCAATGGTTATACAGGATTTGCCCATTAATGGTAGGTGATTTTTAGTACTACTGGAGTTGTCATTGTAGACTGATGTAGAAAAAATTGTTGAATTTTGTGGCCATTTGTCCATTTTCAGTGACAGTTGAGCCATCATCTTTTTTAAGTGGTCCAATAATTTTGACCCCTACATTGAAAGTACTCATGAATTACATCACACTTTTGAAATTTGCTTTACTTTGATACATAAATGTCTTTTTTTGGTATGTATGATACCAGCGATGTATGGTTCTAATACCTGTATGATGCCTGTACACATTGATATGAAAACTTTAATAAAGCATATTTAATCAAAAGTACTCACAAAATGCTCAAGCAATATGTCAACATCATTAATATTGTAGATGGCAGAAGAGTCTAGATGGCTAAGGTGGGTTTCAGGGGCCTAGTTGCCCAGCTTTTAGAACTCTGGAAATGATTGTTTATGGAAAAGTTTGGGTGCCTTATTTGTCCATATACAGAGGACAGAGGAAATGGTCACTTATACTATCTGGGAGTACTACAGTCTTAGCTATCCTTTCAGAGTGATTCGTTATTAACCAGTTGAGTAGTGTGCTGGTTCTGGTATGGTAATTTGTATGGGTGGGGAACTCCAATAGTTGGGTTATCCTGATGGAGGAAATTGCATCTATATATGGCAACACCTCGGGGGGTAACCAGTTTATGTTAAAGTCCCCGAGCACTAGGATCTCAGATTCCATTCAGAGTCTAGCAAGATAGTCAAGGCTTGTTTTAAGGCCTGTTGACTGCTCTTTGGGTGGGATGTAGACAGTGACTAGCATGACGGATTTTCCCTGGTAACCTATTTATACCTGGGCTGGGAGTATTTGGGAGCTACCACTGGTGGTAGGATGCAGTAGTTCACGACCCTGGAGGGTGTCTCTGATATAGACAACACAGCCTCCACCATGATTACCAAATTTATCCTGTCTAAAACAGGTATACCCCTTCACTTGAATGGCCAGATTTGAAGAATATCTGTTAACTGTATAGGAAACATCTCTTTGACATGCCATGATAAAGTACAGAATGGGGCTTCTTAAATTAAAAAAATAATAGATTTGATATATGGCAAAAAAAAACTCATGAAACATAGAATGCAAATGTAGATTTAATAAAATGGAGCAATAATTCCATGTAATACAGTATTTCATTGTAATTGGTATGGAGAACTACAAGAAATGTATCTTTCAAGTATAATTACTTATCCAAATATAATGGCAAGAGAAATCACTGAAATACTTCTTACAACAGAGGACATTGCTACAGTGTTAAATGTGGCACCGTTTTTTTAAAGGCTGTATATGAATGAAAAGAGACAATATCTACAAATCTGCACATCTGAAAGTAACTGAATGTATTTGTAAATTATACCAGACTGTTTTATGCAGTGTGTGGGATATTCAAAGCAGGTGCACATGGTACAACTGGGTTGCACATGTGCAACTGTGGAAATGCGCCAAAGAGCGATATTCAGTGGCATCAACTGCACAGCACAAGTGGCAGTGTGCAAATGCACAAGGGGAATGTATGCATGCGCAAGGGCAGGGGACACACCCATGAATATGCAGCACAGTGAGATATTCAACTCCTGACCAATGGCGCAAGCGAGGAGCAACCATCAGTTGTGTGGTGCAGACTTGAGCCTATATAAACATGGAGCAAGTAGGAGGAGGGCACTTGTGCCAGAGGGAAGCAGGACAGAGGGAGACAGACAGGATGTCTGTGATGAAGAAGGAGACAGGGAGAGAGAAAAAGACAGTGACAGGGACAGAGAGGGAGAGACACTGCGAGAGGGAGTGTGAGTGAGAGTGTGACTGACAGGGAGGAGACGGCGGGTGTGTGTGTGTGAGTGGCCATGACACAGAGTCACCAGGCCCAAGTGGAGCAGCACAGACCCCCACAGGGGTGGAAGACAGAGGCTGCAGGCAACAGCCAGCCAGCGGGGGGCAGGGTACACAGGAGGAGGCCCTGCTGAGTGGCACGCACAGCCACACACAGCTGGGAGAGCCAGTGGAGCCAGACACCCAGGGGGTGCAAGGACAACAGGGCCATGGCCAGTGCGATATTCCAGATGGAGGCTGTAATGAGGGGTGTGGGAGGCAAGAAGCAGAGTGCCGTGGCTGTGGAAGGGCCCATCAGCGGTATACCCAGAACAGGCGGTACCGACCCCTCATCTGCTATGAGACCTATGCTGACACAGAGATCGTGGGCCGGTACTGACTGAACCTGGCAATTCTGAGGCAACTCTGTGAGCTGTGCAGTGAGGAGATGGAGGCACCCACTAGACGGGGCCAAGTTCTGACAGGGGAGACAAAGGTAATAGCTGTCATGTACCTGTTCACCATGGGCACCTTCCAGAGACCAACAGGGGATACCGCAGGCATAACCCAGTTGGCCTCATCACAGCTCCTCACACAATTCCTCACCGCCCTGCTGCCACACACTGTGGAATACATCCACTTCCCCAGCAGACTGGCAGAGCATACAGCAACCATGCAGAGGTTCCACAAGGTAGCACAAATGCCTGGTGTGCTAGGGGCCATCAACTGCACCCGTGTGGGCATTCACATGCCACCTGGCCCAAAGGGGGTAGCCTATATCAACAGAAAGGGCTACCCCAGTATCAACTGCCAGGTGGTGTGCAATGCCAGGGGGTGCATAACCAATGTCTGCGCCACACACCCTGGGGGATCACATGATGCCTTCATCTGGCACAGCTCAGCACTGTGCCACAGGTTCGAGAGTGGGGACATCCCCACCAGTCATCTAGTGGATGAGTATGTCGAGACCACAGGAAGCTGGGTACACCAGGGCATGGGAGGATGGCAGCCAGGTTAGGGGCACTGCAGAGTGTGGTTGGGAAGGACATGGGGCACAGCGACAGAGGACACCAGGCTAACCATATCTCCATCCACACAGGTGACAGTTGCTACCCACTCCGGCCCTGGCTTTTCACCCCCTACTGGTGCCCGTCATCCCCAGCAGAGGAGCTGTACAATGAGGCACTCGTCAGCACGTGGAACATCATTAAGTGTATCTTTGGTCTGCTGAAGGCATGTTCCCATTGCCTGCACAGGTCTGGTGGTGCCCTACAATATAGCCCCTTGAAGGCCTGCGGCCTATTCCGTGACTGTTGCATGCTGCACAACATGGCCACTGACTGTGAGATAGCTGTCGAGGTCAAAGAGGGGAACAGCAGTGGGGAGGATGCAGCCAAGAGTCCGTGTGCTGGTGGGCAGCCCCTCCCCAGGTATAGGGATCCCCAGCTGACAAGGATGGCATGCCAGCACCGGGACACTAGAGCGAGAGGAGGACTGCGGCACACGCTGGTAGGTGGACAAACACCCATGCACAGGACCGACACAGTGACATGGCACAAAGGCATGTGGGCATGTCCTGTGGCTTGCACAGACAGGTGGAGGGGCAGGGTGGGCGTGGGGCCATGCCACATGTCCACACGAACAACATGCAGAACAGCACCACACACACACACACACACACACACACACACACACACGCACGCAGGCATGCACCAGGCACGCAGGGCACGGGTGCACACATGCAACCAGTGCTGTGGTGCCATCATCACACACATGCTGCATGGGCCAGTGGCTGGCAGGTGCTGCACACGGTTAGCATGTGGCGCAACCCACGGATGCCACATCCGTGGCATGCACACACACACAACACCTATGTGCACACAGGGAAGCAGCAGTGGACAGCGGACAGGGTGGTGGGCACATCAGCTCCCCTGCATGGTCACACGGCTGCCATGGACATGAGGATGGCCACACCATGGCCACCCAGCAGACCCAGGCTGCGCGACGGCCATGGGGGGTCTGCTACCGTTCCCCAAGGGTGGAACTGTGGGAACGCGACTGTGTCTTCACAGGGGCCTGCAGGCTCCTAAACAGGCCTGCATGGGCATGCCTGGGATTCCCACAGTGGAGCCTGGCATCGACACTGAGGGGGACACCCAATGCCTGGTCAGTGGGGTGGACAATACACTCCACGGGGTCTGTAGCAACCAGCTACACCCCGTGGTAGCCAGTGGGGCAAGGCCGACCGTGACCCCAGTGGCTAAGTGGTTCAGGGCCACGGTCGTGTCCTCCCGCAGGTGATGTAAGGCCTCCTGGACCTGTGTGCTGCCCCTGTCGCACTTCTTGGCAGCCTTGTGCACCCCTATGCAGAGCGCATGCACCCCAGCCATGAGCTGCACCTGTTAGTCCATGGAGGCCCACAGCAATTGAGTATGCTCGTGCAAGAGGTTGGTGCCTGGGAGCGCATGGGCATGGCGCCTACCCACCAGTGGCATACAACCATGCCGCACTGCCCCCCCGCTCAGGTGGGCACTGCACAGCGAGTCCCCATGGGGTTGCTCAATGACAGGCGCACCTGCAGCGGACACTGCATCCATCCTCCCTCTGGCCCCTGTGCACTGGCCAGCACCTGTGAGGCTGCACCACCACCACCACCGCCCCCCTGCACTGTGCCGCCATCACACACAGCAGTACCAGAGGCAGTGGCAGGCGGCTGTCCCACCACCAACAGACCACTTCCCGCATTGCCAGGTGTGGTGGATGGTATGGGTGTCTCCCCCACAACAAGTCCCCTGCTGTCCAGGACAATGGTCACATTGTCATCGGAGTCAGACCTCACCCTGATCTGTGTCTCCACACACAGCATGTCATGGCTGGCATCCCGCTGGAACACAGCCAGGGCCTTGTCCACCACCAAGAACAGGTCATCCAGCTGGACAGTGGTGTTGTGCCGCATCTGCTTGGGCCCCTGGATGCCAGTGGAGGTGGATGGCTGGTCCTCCAGGGCTGGGCATGCCCTCATGGCAGATGCAGGTGCCCCGCCACTGCATGCTGGCATTCCAGTGCTGAAAGGGAACACAGATGCATTTGTGCCGCCCGATGCAATGGACCCCCAACCCCCCAATGCAGCTGTACCTACCATGCAGTGATGGGCTTCCTCCAGTCTGGAAGCCACTGCCTGGCACACCCTCGTCAACACTGCACACATAGGTGGCTAGCACCAGCTCCTCTTGCAGTGTGAGCTGTGGTGTGTTGGCCTGGCCCCACCTGTTGCTGACCTGGTGGCCCATGTGGCCACCACCTTCTCCGTGATTCAACGCTTGTCAGTGCCCACCTTCTTCTTGCATTCCTGTGCAGATCGCTGGTGGCTGACCTGCTGGTTCACAGCCTCCACCACCTCCACCCAGGCTGCGGCCCTGGTCTGGGGTGTGCCAGTGGTGCCACTCAGCAAGGGCTCCCTGTTGATGTATGCCTCGAACAGGGCATCCGCCTCTGCCTTCGTAAAGTTGGGCCTGTGCTTGCTGGCAGGCCCACAATCCTCACCCTCTTTATGTTCGGACATGCTGCTACCTGTGGGCAGGGACATGTGGTTAGTGGCTGCTTCGGCCCAAACCAGCCATCCTTCCCACTGTGCTGTCCATCCCCTCAGCAGGCGCAACTTACTTCGGATGGTTGCAATACCGGTCCATGGCCTGTGCTGTCGTGTGGCACCTTTATAGCACATTGCATGCAAATGGGCAGACGTGCAACAGTAATGGGATGCTAATTCCCCCTTTGCACCACGGATTGGCTGATAGAGCTAACCTGCATATGCCAGCAGAATATCACATTGTTGCACATTGCGCCAATGGACTTGCTCCTGCAGAAGTCATGGTGCAATGCTGTGATGTCGCAGCGCCGCACATCAATACACATGCTCCATGGTGTGTACTACCACCTATTGCACAGCATGCACTAGGAGTGCTATTAGCGGCCAATGTGCCCTATATGCCATGGGCCCTATGGCGCTCAGGTGCTATAAGGCCTATGATACTCAGGTGCCATGGGGCCTAAGGCACTCAGGTGCTATGGGGTGCAATAGGGCCTATGGCACTTGGGCACTACAGGGCCTATGGCACTCAGGTGCTATAGGGCCTATGGGGTGTGGTGCCCTCAGGGACCTATTGTGCAACGTGCATCATGGCCCCAATAGGGCTCACACACACATTGCACATGCTGACCCCTTACTCCCACCCTGCCCTATGCCCACCAGAGACCTCTGCCCCATGTTCCAGTGTGGCCATGCCTATGCTGCACATCTCTGGGGATGCACTATTGCTGTGGGCACTGCATCTCTGTGTGAGCCACACAATCTGAGCACGTTGTGCTAGTGCACTGCGGGGCACAATTTTGGACTGCTTCATCACAGAGGAAGCATGCTGCAGTGTGCAGTGCCCCATTTCCAAAACTGGTGCCAGGTTGAGCTTGTGAACCTGATGGCCCAGGTGGAACCCCATACTGTCAGCCTGTTTGGCAAACAGCCTCGACAGGCCCAGGACTGAGGTGTGGCAGGAGGTGGCAGATGGCCTTGCCAGACAACCGGCATGCAGCGCACAAGGAGCAGTGTCACCACTGGTATGCAGACCTGTTGAGGAGGGACCCTGAGAGGCTCAGCCCTCTGCAGGCCGCGCCAGTGGGGACCATGCCATGGCCATGTACGTGTGCTCTGACTGTGTCTGTGCATGTCCAGTGTTCCATGGGGCAGCCAGGGCTGCATGCCATGCCAGGGGGGTGCTGTCACTTCATGCACCATGGCCTAGCATTGCCATTCACTGGGTGCGCTGCACCACTGTGCTGCAGCCTTGCCAGGCTGGGGTGCACACTGTGCTTGGGGGTTGGGGGCAGTGGGCTCATGGTGTGGCTGTGTTCTGATGTGTGCCTGTTTGTGTTTGTGTTCCTGTCCTAGGGCCTGAAGACCAGAGGAGAGCCAGAGTGGCGGGGGCACCTGGCAGGCCATAGCAGGCCGCTGCGGGCCCTTCTGCAGGTGCTGTGGAACTGAGGGGAGGAGCAGCTGGACCAACATGCACAGTGCCATGGCGGGCAGGTAGGCGTTGTGTGTTCTAACACTGTTGTGCAGGGCAGTCAGTGGGGGTGGGGGTACGGTCTCAGCCCCCTGTGCCCTGAGCCATGGCAGCTGTGTTTAGACTACAGTGTGCGTGGTGCTGTGGGGCAGCCATTGCAATTGCGTGGCAGCTGTTGGTGGGCTGTGGGTGCGTCCGGCTGCCACCAGTGCCGTTGCAGTACCGCTGCTGCACCATGCCACCTGCCTGCCACTGTGCTGGCAGATGGCCCTTGGGCAGCAGTGTCCAGTGTTGTGCACAGCTGTGGCATGCTGGGTTGGTGGCAGTCGAAGGCCCACCCACTGTGGGTGGCCAGGATGCCACCCCGGGGTGTGAGTCTCCACTGTCCGCTGTGCACTGTGGGAGGGCTGGGGTGCCCTGGACATGCACTGATCTCCTGTTCCTTTCTTTGCCATAGGTGTCCAATGGGGTGGTTGCCAGCCACTCTACTGTCGCCTCCTGTAGCGCATCATAGCCATCACCACCACCACCCTGGAGATAGCGAGGTGGACAAGGAGGATCCTGCTGCGGGGGCAGCGCAGAGGACTGTGCCAGATGGCGGCAGGATGTGGCCGCCCATAGGGGCCGACATTACCTTTCCTTCCCCTAACCACCCTTCCTGTCTTCCCCTGTCCCACTGTATAGCCCTGTCTCCTGTCCCCATCCCTCCCTCACTTACCCTATCCCTGCTTTGTATATAGTTCCCTGTCTTGTTCACTGTTTTGTATTGTTCATTGTTCTTTTATACAGTTTGATTTGCTTACCCGTCTATGTCTGTGTCTGCTTTGCAGCTGGTGAGTGGAGCCATGCTGCAGTGGTGTGGTGGGTGACTGTGTGGTGCACCTGTGTTGTTCTGTGGGCCATGCATGGTGGGGTTTGCCCATTGGTCAGTGGCTGTGCCTTGGGGTGGCCATGGGCTCGCTGTTTGGGCTGTGTGGCATGTGTGTTGGGTGCAGTGTGCTAGGGAGTGGCTAGCTGTGGACCGGGCGGGTGGGGGCATGCCATCCAGTGGGGGTGGCCAGTTGGGCCCACCCTTGGCCGTGGTGTCCCTGTTCCATATGTCCACTGGTCTGGTGCTTGTGGGCGGGGCTGGCTACCTGCCATGCCTGTGGCAGGTCCTTTTGTGCCTAGGTGCATCTACCCTGGCCCCTCGCGCATCCATGTTTGCACTTTTGCACATGTTGAGTTGCTCCTGGTGCATTTCTGACTGCACTGTGGCACAACCTTACAATATTCAGTTGTGCTCGCTGGTGCATGTTGCCATGTGCAACCTTTGAATATCACACTCATTTTGCCATGGCACATCGGATTTACACTCGCCCAGACTTGCGCTGGCATCTGGCACATTCTGAATATTCCACCCCAGTATTCATCTGTTTTAACATCTGTAAAGCCTGACAATTTCCAACAAATAAAACTGAATTAAATTAATGAATATTAATTACTGTATCTTTCATTTGGTAGTTGGTGTTGACATGCCATAGCTGAGGGATTGGTGTGTTTGCGTGGGTGTGACCTACAGCAATTATTAGTATTCATGTCTGAGCTCAAGGCTCATACCCTCCTGTATTCTCTGCTTTACCTCCATGCTTATTAATACAGTACCTCTCATCACACAGATTTTCAAATTATATAATGATGGATCCATGACAGGTGTTCGACAAAATTCTTGTTGAACGCCCCCACAGCAAAACTGGCAGGTTGACCACGTTTTGCAGTCGGCTGTTGGTTTCCAGTGGCTGTATGTGTTTTCTTCGGGGAGCTTCATCCCTGAACCCCCACGGGGGGCTGTGACCCCGAACTCCCCTCTTTAGGATTATCATCCAAGTCGGAGCTGATCTGGGGGTGTGCAGGACCCCCGACAGACAACGCCAGGTTCCAGCAGGTTCACTACAGCGGCATGGCACTGTAGTCACTGTAGGGCACCTCGCTGTCAAACTGTCGCTGTCGGGTGGGTAACCGTATAATGATCACCCCAAAACATTATGATTAAAAAATGAAAGAAAAAGAAATAAAATATATTAAATTAAGGGCATTACATAGCCCTTCACAATATTTACCATCCATATATAAAATATGTTTATTTTTTTTATATTTTATTTTATTTCTTTTTTAAGTTTTTTACATTAATTGGACTTTGAACACAGCCACTTCTCTTTGGCAGACAAAGCTGTTGTAGTCAACTGACTGCACAGGGTTAGATTGGAAAACTTTGTGTGCTTGTCACTCCAGTCATTCAGTTCTCTGCTCTCCTGTTCATGGTGGGTGGGGTGTGATGGGTTTATTTAATTAATACCGACTCTGTGGGAGTGGTACACCTTATCATATTGAGCTTGCTGATGACAGTCTGAAAGTTATCGTAGTGACATTAAGAGAATTTGTGCTGCTACTTCTGTAATTTTGCTGAGACAGATTGTGATGACAGTGCCACTGGGAATCCAGGGAGACTTGCCACCTGTAGGTATAGGAGTGGGCATAGTAGTAGTTGTCAGGATATCACTTGTTGGACATGTAAATGATCAAATTATTAGGTAAATTTGATCTTTGGGCATTTGACTTTGAGAATGGCAAAAAGATTCAAGATTCTTAGGATCTAGCCTTGAGGGATGTGGTGAGACAGTCTCCCCAGTTGTACTGAAACATCTTTCTGAAGCAAGCAATGTTGGAGGGTATCCTAGAAAATACAAAGCCAGTTTAGCCAGAGAAGGCAAAACGAGTTGCCTGCCTTGCCAGAATTTGATTGGATCACTAGTTTTGCAAAATAGTAGCCCTGCTAGATAATCCTGCGTCATGTGGTCTGGTGAGATGTCCGAGTCTTCTTCCAAGATGTCAGAGCAGTACCGGCATTCACTATCCAGAAGCTCCCATATGCCTTGAGTTGTCTCAGGACACTCACTATCCAAGTCTTTCTCCTTGTCACACTGATGCCTGGCACTCGCACCCCATGAAGTCTGCTGAAGAAAAGAAGCAGTATGACCTGGTGGGTGTGTATTCACACTCTTGGTTTCTTCAAGTTTTTCCTGTTGCTGTATCATGTACTGTATACATCAGTTTCTGCTTGATATTAGTCAATGCATCCTGGGGGAATACACATATCTTTGTATCTGTGATTCAGTAGTGTGGCATGCCACACAGCATTTCTGATCTAATGCTGCCAAACCTGTCTGAAAGTTGTGTCAGAACATCTCTGCCACTTTTTAATTAGTATTTCATCCTTCTGCTGCTGCTGCTGAGATGACTCAGTGACTAGTGGCACTGTTCGCATCCATAGTCTCCACCACCATAATCACTAGAATTTCTATACCTCGACCAGGGCCCAGCAGCACCATCTTTGCTTTGTTTGGTTGCTGAATATTACAAATAATGGTGTGTGTGGCATTAAAGTAGACTCATGATGATAAGGTCCATGCTAAGGGTTGCTGATTCTACACTGACATATTTTTTAGCCTGTTCATGTGGTCACAGAAGCAAAACAAGACTTTGCAGAACACCCCACTGCACGCATGACAGATATCTTCCTACAGGCCACATCATCATATTTCATAGCCCATAACTGAGGTTTTTGTTCCAAGAGTTTCTCCACCATATAAAAGATGGAGTTCCACCTAGTGAAAACAGCTTTAATTAAGCAATGTGGAGGAACATTGTGCAGCTGCAGGTACTGGAAGAGGTGGTTTATGTGTTTGGGGGAATGATGCCAACAATTTCTGATGTCCCATACAGTGTCAAGTGTATTTGTTAACTGTGCATATTTACCAGGCTCATGACTCACCACCAGATTTAGTGTATGTGCAAAATAAGGTGCATGGATGAAATCCCCATCATTTATCACCTTCAGGGTGTTTCTTCCACTGTCCATCACAAAGATTCCCCAGGTGCATCACCTCACACTTTCCACATTAAATTTTGATTGCCAGGTTTCCGACCACTTCTCCAGCTTTACCAGGTCCTGTCTCATGGCATCCACTCCCCTTGTGAGTCTACCCTGTTTCCAGACCTTACGTATCATCCATGAATAGGCACACCTACCTCCAATCCTCTGATAGGCCACTAATATAATTGTTAATGAGTAGTGGTCCCAGTACTGACCCTGTGGCACCCACTGATCAGTGCCCATTCCTGGAATGTTCCCCATTTACCGCCACTGTTTGATACCTCCTCGTCATCCAGTTTTTACCTACCTAGTAACTCTCTGGTCACCCCAGATTCTCAAGCTTATTCACCAGTTTTTGTGCGGGGTGGTGTCGAAGGCCTTACTGAAATCCAGATAGACCACGTCCACTGCCCCACCCTGGTCCACTACCTGTATCACCCAATCGAAAAACTCTATCAGGTTAGTCTGACAGACCTAGCACTCATGAAGCCATGGTGCCTTATGTCCTGCAAACCATTAGCCTCCAGGTATTCCACCATCCTTTCCTTTAGTAATGTTTCCATTACCTTCCCACTACTGAGGGAGACTAAAAGGCGGTAGTTCTTGACCTCTTTCTTGCTTCCCTTATGTAGTGCAACCAGCCCCATCCTCCTCCAGTCCCCAGTCACCACACCTGTCTCCAGGACAAGTTAAACAGTCTCTGCGAGCTGGTGCCAGCTCCTCCTTCAGTTCCATGAGTACCCTTGTGTGCAGGCCGCCAGGCCCCATTGCCTTGTTCACCCTTAGTCTGCCTTGTTCTAACAAGTTTAACAAGTTATGGTTTCCCAGATAATGTCTTAGTTAAGTATTGGCAATCTTTTCTAGTGTCTTGGAAAGGGTGGGGAGCAGGGATATGGGTCAATAATTGTTTAGGTAGCTATGGAAAGCAGGCTAAGGCAGTCTAACTGGTAATCATTCCCATCTGGGACACTTCAACCTAATCTCTCTAATAAAGCACTGCTGTTTCACATCTATTTTCAGCCCATTACACCATTAACATCTCTTGGTCTTGAAGCTGGTAATCTGCCCCACCTGAAAAGGACATCTGATTTGCCTGCAGTTGCTGTAGCGCAGGGTTTACATTCAACACAATAAACTGTTTAACGCTCTTAAAATACAGGCACCATTTTCTAGCTTCAGTAGCCAATCTGAAGGAGACATTAGCACTGCTGCAGCTGCTTAATTAATGTATTTCTGTTTGCTGTTGCAGGGCCCTCTGATTTCTTATCTTTAACCCTATCCTGCTTATGTGTGGCATAGCTTGGCACTGCCACGTCCCAGTCATCATTTCCAGTGGCCCATGTTTCCATAATGGTTACAAGGTCTAACACCAATCTGCCCCTATTACTAGCAGATCATTAATTTTGATTCCTAGGCTCCTAGAATTAAGGCTAACTTCCTTCCAGCTTTTACCTATGCCTCTCCAACATTGTTCAGCTCCTCTCTTAGTCCTCCTCTTCCTTCCATAATCTCCTGATTTTCCTGATCGTTGCCAGCTTCATGAGCCCTCCCTCTCACCTTATCTTATTATGGACCCCTGCCTTACTGTTTCCCTCTTCACAGCTCCTAGTACCCATTTCTGGGGATCCTAGCAATGTCCCCTCGCTCTCTGTCTTCTGTGGTTTCCTCAGCCTCAGTCTCCCTCCAGCCAGTTTAAATGTACTCCAGTGTAAACAACAAGCTTTCTCACATGCACACTAGCCTCCCCTCTTGTTAGGTGAAGACCATCACCCTTGAAGAATCTCCTGTCCCAGAAGCTCCCCAGCCTCCCACAAAATGGTACCTCTCCTCCTGACACCATCCCTTCAACCACCTGTTATACTCCTCAGTCCCCTCCTTCTGCAGTCTATCCTTCCCCCCATCCCACAAGGCAAGGACCTCAGAAAAGGCCAAGGGAGCTGAATGTGTCATAAATCTGTCCCCTAGACATTAAAAGTTGTACATTATTGCCTCAGTAGGTTGGTTTGCCAAATCATTGGTACGTAAGTGTACCAGCATCCCAAACTTCCTCTCACCCTTCTCTACTATCCTCCCTTTCTATATGTCCCGGGTGGCTGGTACAGCAGGAAGGCATCTAACCACCTCTTTCCCTTTTCCCACTCTTCCCACCACCTTTCCTACCCTTATAATCAAAGAGCCCCGTATAACTGGATTACTCTTTGCTATCTTTCTCCTGTTCTTACCCTTGGGAGCCACCAATCATACTATTCACTTTTCCCAGTTGGCTCTGAGTTTCCTCCCAAAGGAGTAAGGTACCTGCTCCTCCTACTCCAGGGGTGCAAAGTGATTTGCTCTCTGTATTTGTCAAGCTTGGACAACATCTCTGACTGCCCCTGCCACCCCACCACCTGCCAGTTCCACCATGGCCAGTGAGCCTTTGGAGGACTGGGGGTGTGGGGTGTCTCTGTGGGCACCAGCACATCTGGTGTTGTAATTAGTATATCTCCTCCCTTGCTGCTATCAACTGTGCCTGAAGCTCCACTAATCTGTCTGGTATGGTATGGAGCAGTATCCCCTCCTCCAGAGTGTAATACAGGAGATAGGTACTTCATAGTCCTTGCAGCACACAATTTCCCCACTCTACCTGTTCTCCATTATCTCTCCTGTTCACTGTCTCCCTTCACACATTACAATGATTCCTAACTATACTGCAATAACACACTGGTACTAACCTGACTTCCTTCTACATGCTTGAAAACACTTTAGCTACTCCTTAAGAGCCTCTATCCTTGATAGGGAGTTAGGCAAAATAGAAATGTATTCAGTTACACAGCTGCACATATTATGCACTTGTAAGTTACAAAATGTGGCTGCCCTGATAGGGAATCTCTAGCATCCCTTACACTACCTGCCCACTACAGTACCTGCCCTGCTACCTACTGTACATAGAAACATAAAAACATCTGGTTTTGTCAGCAAAAAAAGGACCTTTAGGCCCATACGGTCTGCCCTTTGTCCCTGCCTATTCTGTCACCACTGACCCTAGTTGGTCATAAGAATCACTTCCTCCCCTGTTAATCTACCAGATATGCCCCTGTGCTCATCCTATACATGCTTGAGCTCCACACAGTCTTGCCCCTACCTCTTCTGGCAGGCTGTTCCAATCACCCATACACTTTCCAGTGAAAAGTATTGCACACCTCCTTAAATTTCCTCCTTTTGCTTTATTGCATGTCCCCTTGTTCAAGTGCCTTCTTTTCTCTGAAATAGACCCGCCACTTGCACCTTGTTCCTCCTGTCAGGTACTTATAGATTTCAATCATTTTTCCTTCATGGTCTTCTCTTTCAGAATTGCATGTTGAGTTCCTGCAGCCTTTCCTCATGTGGCTTCCAGTGCAACCCATCACCACTTTTAGCTGCCCTCTCTGTACCTCCTCTTCCACCCTTTCAATGCCCTTGCAGAGGTGCGGCCTCCAGAACTGGACACAGGATCACAGGGGGTCTCACTAGTGAGTGATACAATGGCAGCACCATCTCCCTCCTCCTGTTAGAAGTCCCTCTCCCAATGCACCCCAGCATCCTGATAGCCTTTCCCACTGCTTTGTCACACTTCCCAGCTACCTTGAGGTCATCAGATATGGTAGACCCTAGTCTCTTTCTTGGTGACTATAAGCTCCACTCCTCCCATCTTATACACAGCCTCTGGGTCAATGCAGCCGTGTGTATACCTTGCACTTTTGGCATTGAAACCCAACTTGCCTCTCCTAGACCATTCTTCTGGTTTCCTCAGATCCCTTTGCATTCTCCACCTTCCTGTCATCCCTGTTGCATATTTTGGTATCATCTGCAAGAAACACACCATACCCTCAAGCTCATCCACAGTGTCATTTATGAACACATTGAAAGGACCTGACCCAGCACCAAATCCTGTGGCACCCCACTAATCACTCTCCTATTACCAGAGTGGCTCCGTTTTACCACCACCCTTTGCCTCCAATCCCTTAACCACTTTGATACCCAGCTTGTCACTTTCTCCCCACCCCAGGCTGCTTAGTTTCTTAATTAGCTTCCTGTGTGGCAGTGTTGAAAGCCTTATTGAAGTCCAGACAGGCCACATCCACTGCTCTCCCTTGATCCAGCTCCCTGGTAACATAGTCAAAAAAGTCTATGAGACTAGTTTGACATGACTTCCTGCCTATGAAACCATGCTGACAGCGGTCCTGCAGCTCTTTTGCCTCCAGGCACTCGATGAGCTTCTCCATCAGTAGTGTATCCAATAATTTCCCCACCACTGATGTCATGCTAACTGGCCTGTGGATGCTAGTATCCTCCCTACTACTTTTATGCATAGGGACCACATTGGCCCTCTTCCAGTTCTCTAGAACTTCCTCTATCTCCACTGAAGTGCTAAAAAGCACTGCCAGGAGCAGGCACTGTGCTCAGTTCCTTTAGGACCTTGGATGAATCCTCTAGTCCCATAACCTTATTCTCCTTTAAGGCTTCCAGTCCTTTCTGGACTGGACTTGTGTCCACTCCCCGCTTTCTGTTACTTATTGCAGCATGGTTGTCCATTCCTGACCCTCTACCATGAAGACCATACAGAAATAATCATGTACTGTTTCCACTTTCTCTTCATCTTCCTCTGCACATTCCCCGCCTCTCTTGATTCTCACTATCCCCCTTCTTCCTCTTTTCCTCTCATACCTGAAGAAGGTCTTGACCCCTTTTGACTTCCTTAGCCATCATCTCCCTGTTAGTGCTTTAGCTGCCCTCACCCTCCTTCCTGCCTCCCTTTGTTTTGCCAGATACCACCCTGTCTTCATCTTTCTGGGTCTCCTTGTACTTTCTCTGCTTTCTTCTCCTCTGCCACATCCTTAGAGAACTATAGTGATCTTTCCTCCTCTTCCTCCTCTTTCCTTACTCACTTCCTTCAAACAGCTTGTTGTTGCCTAGGCTATATCCTCCTTCATTTTTCTCATGAGCCTCCACTCCCCCTCTGCCCCCCTCCCCCGGCATTCTCTGAGGCAGTTTCCCATTTCTTTAAAATCTGAAAATCTCCCCTCCTGATGTCTCAGAGCATGTTTTTTTTTCTGTTCTATTCGTATGCCAGACCATATAGTACTGATCACATGTACCCAGAAGCTACCCACTATGACATCACTAACGTTGTCTTTCTTTGTAAGTACCAGGTCCAGCACTGCCCTGCTCTTACTTGGTTCCAAAGCCAGTTGCCTGAGAAGTGCCCTTTATTTGGAGTCAAGGATGGCCCTGCCTCTTGATGGAGCTAAGGTGGGAATACCCCAATCTACATCCAGCAGATTAAAGTCCCCCATTATCAAAACTTCCCCATTGCTGGCCATTTTGCTAAAGGATTCCCTCAGGGCTCTGTCTAAATCTTCCCCCTGTGTTGGAGGTCAGTATACCACCCCCATGCAGATATCATCCCCCAACCCTTTCTCTAGCTAGGCTGACCAATAGTACCTCCAGGACTTCATTGTCCTCTGTTGCCCTGCATCTCAGTGGCCCTTATACCCTCTTTCACATATAAAACAATCCTCCACCTTTCCTTGCTGACCTGTCCTTCAGGATCATGGTGCAGCCTAGAATGACCACTTCCAGCTGTGCCCTATGATTCCATTATGAAAACCAGATTCAGATCTGCCTCCACAATGATTGCTTCAAGGTCAGGAATTTTGTTTCCCAGATTCCTTGTGTTGGCACACATGGCTCTTCATGCTTTTTGTCCATCTCTCTCCCTAATCTACCTCTCCTTCCTGCTCCCCCACCCCCTTTTGTACCCGGATTCTGCCCAGCCTTGTTACATTGTCTTCCTGCCTTCTCTCCTTCCTCTCTCTTCCAACTGCAGTTCCTCCTCCAGACTTGCCTGCCCTGCCCTTCTCTTTGCTTTCATCAACTTCCAGGGAATTTCTTCTCCCTGGGTTAACCTACCCAGTTGCATTACTCTCTTGGGGAGGGGAATGCTCTCTGCCTTCCTCAGACTTTTGCTTCCCTGCCCTTGGCTAGTTCAAATGCTCATCAAAGTAGCATTTTAAACTTCCAGTCAGGATTGCCATTTCCTTGGGATAGATGGAGGCCATCTCCCTTGTACAGAAAGACCTCCATCCCACCAGGTATGACCCCAGTCTCTGATGTAGCCAAAGCCCACCTCCTTGCACCATGCCTTCAACCACTCATTGGAAGGACCAGGTGTGGAGTTCCCTCAGCTTCCTCCAACAGTTCATGGTAGCACCTCAGTGAGACCACTGTGTAAGCTACCTGCTTGAGGACCCTCCCAGCTCCCTAAACCTATCCTGCACTACCCCTACAGCTTCTCTTGCCAGATCATTTGTTCCCAGGTGGACAACAACATCCAGCACCCTCTATCCCTCTTCCTGGTGAGTTCCAAGATTCACCCTCCAGTTCTCTCCACCGAAGCACCTGGAATGCACTGTACTACCTTATCTCTCCCTTCCCCTACCCCAACTCAGTCCACCTGACTATGGAGTCTCCCACCAGCAAGTGCCTTCTCCTTGGCTGGGGGACACTCCCACCCTCATTTGGGGCCTGCTCCTTTGAGGAACCCCACCTCCTCCCTTTTTCCTGCCTTGGGTGTCTCCTCTTGAGATACCCGTCCCACCAGAATGGTGAACGAACTGTGTAGCAGTAAGGTCTGAGGGGTGCTCTTCCTTCTTCCTCCCCCCACCCTCCTGGAACCTACCAAGATCCTGCCTCCTTGCTAGTATCCATTGAGGGAGCAACGGCAAACTAGGAGGACCCTTAGTGAGACACATGGTGCCCTGTATTCATGCCAGTCCAGCCTTGAGTCTAGCAATCTCTGCTGTCAGCCCAGAAAGGTGCCTGCATATTGGGCAACACTTCAGTTCCAGAACGTGTCTCTGAAGATTGTGGCCCCACACCCATTACACTGCAACATTTCCATGCCTGATGATTTATTTATACTCCTGACTTTCCATTGCCTATAGGCTTCCCTTATCACTAACCCCCTCTTCGCTTTTCTTTACCTTTACCTTTCCCCTTCTGAGATTGTGTTCAACCTTACACTAGATAGGGTTTTCTTCAATTCTCTTTTTTTGGTACCTTTGTAATTTAGGATAGTTGGCTTCCCATACTCAATATCTACCTCTACCCTATATAGGGTGTTGCCTCTATTCACACCCTACTGAGTGTTTTAGTTGTCCTTAGCTTGACCTTTGTAGGTCTTACCTTCCCTACCCCACACCTTTGTTTACCATTGTCCCACTGACAGTACAACCTTTTACACAGGCAGCAACCAATGCATAGATAGTCTACCTTATTCGACCAGCAGAGTTCCCTGCATGTCTACTGTCACCTGTGATGTCTGCTAATGCCAGTCTTGCTCCTGTTCCACACCTTTGCTATTCCACTCACTCAATAGACATGGACATGCTGGACACATTAGGAGGGAGTCCCTTTATACTGCTCTTGTAAGAAGACTTAGGAAGTCTAAATACAGACAACTGCTTCACTTCTCCCTAAGCCAACCCCTCCCCCAATTGACAGCTATCTTTGTGATCCACCTTACTGCAAGGATGATTATCAGCTCCCTTCACCCAATGCAGACTAACACACTTACTAGTGTGTTTTGGTTTTTACCCTGACTGAAGGTCCCAATTTAACTTGCAGACCCAACGCATCTAATAAAGTATCTGTCTGTTTACCCCTAGTTAGAAGTGATCTGACAGAAATATTGTAGCTGACTCCTTGCTTTGATAACAAGATTTGATTTATTTATATATTTATTTGTCACCTCAGAGTTGCACTTTTGAACTAAAAGCACTTTTACAAAGATTCCACATCAGTTAAGGTTCAAACAATTGGCATATACAGAATAAAAAACATAAGGTACAGCCATAGTCAAGTACAACACATAATTTACAATCGTTGGTGAAATCCCATGGTTACAAAGAGGAAAAAGCTATACAAAATAGAACTGTACTACCATTAGCACCCTCTCTTAACAACAGTCACCAGCTTGCACTTGCCTCTTGTGAACTCTATGCGTTGATAGATCCCAACCTCAGCACTATAGGTTACATCATACCTCCCACCTGGTACCTCCTCCTCCTCTCCCAGATATGTCACCCCTCCCACTTCCTTTCCCCCTCTGTGCATCCCCCCTAACCATATTCCTCCTACTTTCCACCTTATGTTTGCAACCCTGTAGGGTGTTCTAACCTCAGACACTGGCAAGCTGCTATACTGCCTAAGCTGCTTAATTTTGTTGTACCTTTATTGGAACTTATCTGTACCATATGCAGTCCTGTTATCTGTACTGTATTGTCTCTGTAGACCGACATGGAACCTATAAATGAGCATCCGCTCACTGGTGTTATCCAAGATCTCAATAAATAAAAATATATACAAGAAGCAAATGCATTAGTTCAAGTCAGCGCGGTGCAAATCTGATGCGCAGTGGTGCAATAGTGCCATATTCAGAGGTTGCGCGTACCGAACTGCACCAACGCAACTTGGCTGAATATAGCAGAGATGCACCATTAAGCAACCAGATTTGCACCATGGTGCAACCAGACATGCTCCATGGCGCAAAGAGACCTGCACTATGGCGCAGATAGAGAAGCCCCAGGCAACCTTGGGAGCACAGCAGCAGAGCAACAGAGGGGGCACGGCACAGGAACAGACCCAGGGACAGTGCCAGGGAAGCACAGTGGCAGGCCACAGGTGACCACCACTAGCAGGGACACACAGGCACCCAGACACCTCCACCCCAGAACACAACAGTGAAGTGCATGAAAGCAGGCAATAGGTGGCACCAATGGCCAATGGAGGGCCACCAATGGACCCCAGCCACATGCTGTGCTCCACCACCGAGACCCCAGCAAACTACACCCATAACCATGCTGCCAAGCACACACATACCACCACCCCTGACAGCAACCCCATGGGCACCCCAAGGCACAGCCACCGACCAAGGGGCAGGACACCACCACTGTGGGACACACCCAGCACACAGCAGTGCACCGCAGATGCACAACACACACACCAACACATGCACACCACACAGACAGACACCGTGCCACTGCAGCATGGCTCCTCACTCCAGCTGCATAGCAGACACAGACAGGCAGGTATGTGGTAAAATATATATTGAACAGAACAATGTACAAGAGCAAGAGGGTGGGAATGGGTTGGAAAGTGAGACAAGGGGACAGGGAACAGGGACTGTGCAGTGGGAAGGGGACAGATGGGGGATGTAGAGCAGGGAAAACAGGGAAAAGCCAGGGCTTGAACTAAGGGCGGCCATGCACTGCCACTTCATGGAGCCTCCTCCATTGCTGTTCCACCAGCAAAAGCCAGTGCACCTGACAGGCCGCCTCCATGGTGGTGGACATGATTAGCATGATTAGCATTATCTGGTGCAGCAGCCAACAGTATAGGGGCAGCGTCCCCCTCTGCCAGATACCTATGACATTGGACAAGACAGGTGATCAGTGCAAGGTACCATGCCCACCCACTGTGCACAATGGGCAGTGGGAACACACACCCCTGGAGTGGCACCCTGGCCACCCACAGGGGGGTGGGCAAACACCTGCCAGCAACCCAGCACGCCAGAACAGTGCTCAGAGGTGGTCATCGCTGCCCAATGGCCACCCGACTGTGCAATGACAGTCACATGGCACAGGGCACCAGCAGCACCACAGCAACACCAGTGGCTGTCGGGCACACACACACCCTACCAACAGCTGGCACACGTGTGCAATGGCCGCCACACAGTGGCCTGCACCACGCACAGTGAGACACACACAGCTCCCATGGCACATGGCACAGGTGGCCATGGCCGCGCCCACTCCCCGCTGACCCCCTGTACTGTGCACAGGAGCAAAACAGTACCTACCTGCCCTCTGTGGCCCTGCTGGTGCTGGTTCTGCTGCAGCACCACCTCCGTAGCCTGTCGAGCCTGCTGGGCTGCCCGCTCTCCTGCCGCCCTTGTTCTGTGACAATCCTCAAGTCCTGGGAATGGAACAAAGACAGATACACATCAGGAAACATCCACAGCATGTGCCCACCACCCCCTGTGTACAGCGTGTGCCTCTGCCCTTCATGTCCTGCAAGCCTGTATTGCAATGTAAGCTGTGGCTGGCAATGCCAAACCACAATGTGCATGACAACAGTGTACCCTCTGCCGGGCATGCCAGGCAGCCAAGCCATCACCACAGTATAGCACTAGAGCACACATGCAGAATGGGCTGACTTACCTGACCATGGCGTGGCTCCTCACCCGGATGCGTGTCTGCAGCCATCACACAGGCACTCTGGGTCTTGCTGCATGAGGTCACCTTACCAGTGGCAGCATTGTCTCCCTGGTTCTGGCCACCCCAGTACTCTGCTGCAGACTGGCAGCAATCCCCTGCCAGACATCAGTTTGTGGCTGTTGCAGGGACACCTGGCCAAAAGCTGTTGGGCATGGGGTTGCACAAGCAACCAGATTCACCAACTTCACATCAGTCAATTATGGGCCTGGCAAACTCTGTGAATGACATGCAGTTGAGGAAAATGGTGGCCAGAGGCACATGTGTGCACAAGTGCATGGGATGCATGCCTTGTGGAAACATGCACTGTGTCTGCCCATCACACAATGATGGAGATGAGTGACATGGGTGTGGTCAGACTGGCACATGGCAGGGGAGTACCATGGTGTCAGGGGGTCACACTTGGGGTCAGGGTTGGCCTGCACACAGTGCGCTGGTGCTCAATAGCTGGCATGGTGTACCATGCTGTGATCAAACTGCGCAGTGAGCTCACAGTGCGCAATAGGCAAGCACACAGACTGGTTCATGCTCACTGGGGTCCTGTGCAGTGCTTATGCCTGGTCATTGTGCTGTGACTTGCTCCAGAGTAATTCCATTGCACATGGAGCAAGTATACGATATTCAGCTGCCACATGCAAGTGAGCTCATCAGCCAATGTGTGGTGCACTGGGGAAATTAACATGTCATTACCATTGTGCCAATGCTCATTTGCATGCGTTGCACTATAAAAGCACCATGGACCAGCACAGGCCATGGACCAGTATTGCAACTATATGAGGTAAGTTACATATGCTGCTGAGCCTAGCCAGCACAGCAGGGGGGACGGGGTAGACTGCTGCTGACACTGACACACCTGTCCATGTCCACAGGTAGCACAATGTCAGAACGTGAAGAGGTTGAGGAGTGTGGGCCTGCTCACAAACACAGGCCCAACTTCACAAAGGCAGAGGCAGATGCTCTGTTCGAGTCCTACCTCGACAGGGAGCCACTGCTAAGTCGTGCCATGGCACACCACAGGCCAGGGCTGAGGCCTGGGAGGAGGTGGCGGCATGTGTCAACTAGCAGGGCAACCACCAGTGCTGCACAGGAGTTCCATAAAAAGGTGTTCACCAATAAGAGGTGCATAAAAGAGAAGGTGGCAGCCATCCATGCAGCCCAGACTGCCACCAAAGGGGCTCATGATGCCCCAGCTCACAGTGCAGGAGGAGTTGGTAACAGCCACCATGAACCACTGCATGGTGGAGGGTGAGCCAGGTGGAGAATTTCAGACATGTGGAAACCCATCACTGCATGGTGCATGTATGTTGGGCATGCATAGCATGCAGTGGCGGGGAGGATGGGGGCCTTGCATCACTGACATCTGTTTCTCTTTCAGTACCAGCATGCCCGCATGCAGAGGATGAGGCACCTGCAGCAACTGTGGAGGCAGGCCCAGCCCCAGATGACAAGTCATCCACCTCCACTGGCATTCGGGGCCTGATCCCTGCAGCATACCACCACTGTCCAGCTGGATGTCCTGGGCATGGGGTCAGATGAGGCCCTGGATGTGTTTCTGCAGGATGCCAGCCATGGCATCCTCTGCATGGAGACACAGATCGGGGTGGGGTCTGACTCCGATGATGACCTGACCATGATCCTGGACAGTTTGGGTGGTGTTGTGGGGGAGATGCCCATACCAGGTACCATCACAGGCAGTGAGCCCAGTGGCCTGACAGCGGTGGAACAGCTGCCCACCACCACTGCAGGTGCTGCTATGTGCACTGCCATGACAGTGCCATGTGGTGGTGGTGGTGCAGCTGCGCAGGCACTGGGCAGCATTCAGCAGCCAGTTGTGCAGCAGCAGCAGGTAGTAGGGTCCACAGGGCAGCCGGACGTGGGGTCCACTGCCTGGGAGACTGATAGTGACTTACCCCAAAGGGACCCCACTGTGCAGTGTCTACCTGAGTGGGGGGGCTGTGCAGTGTGGTCATTCACCACAGGAGGGTCAGCGCCCCACCCAGATTCTCCTGGATGCTGACCCATTGGCATAGCACACCCATTTGCTGTGGGCCTCCATGGAGCAACAGGTGCTTCTTGCAGCTGGGGTGTGTGCACTGCACGCGGAGGTGCGTCAGGTGCCCAGCAGCACGAGAGGGGCATGTGTAGCTCCTGATGGCTATACAGCACTTTCGGGAGAACATGACAGCATCCCAGAATTGCATAGCCAATGCCATCTGGGATGGCCTTGCACTGCTGGCTGCCACAGGGCTTGGCTGGCTACCACAGACATCACATAGTGCACTGTCCACTCCATGATCCGGCATCAGGCGACACCCTCCCTGTCAACACCAGGCTCTGCTGTTGGCATCCCAGGCATGCCTGGGGTGGGCCCTATTTGGGTGTCTACACACCCTGCGTGAACCCAGTCACGGTCCCACAGTACAACCCGGGGCTGTTGCAAACACCCCATGTGGCCGATGAGCAGTCTGTGGCTTCTGAACAGCCCCTGCATGGCTGCCCCCATGGCTGAGGTGGCCATGTTTCCATGCAGCGGACCTGATGTGTGTGCTTTCCTGGCCGCTGCCTGCTGCCGCTGTCCTGTGTGCACATGGGCGGTGTGTGTGTGTGCATACCACAGGTGTGGCACCTGTGTGTCATGCCACACACTGCCTGTGTGCATGCCTGCCTGGCCACTGGCCGGTGACGTGGGCATGATGAGAGCAGTTCTGCACCGGTTGTGCCTGGGCACCAGTGCAATGCATCTGATCCCTGCCACTAGCCAGTGCCTGGGCACATGTGTGTGTGTGTGTGTGTGTGTGTGTGTGTGTATATATGTGTGTTGCTGTTCACTGCTGTGTGCAGTTGTGTATGGATGTGTGGCACTGACACCCACACCCCTGCACCATGCCTCTGTGTGTGTGCATGACCATTGCCATGCCCGCCCCTGCTTGTGTGCTGTACCTGTGTGTGTGGCCAGTGCATGGGTGTGGCACCACCTACCTGTGTGTACCATAGTGCTCCTGTGCAATGGTGTCCCGATGCTGCCGTATCATCCTCTGCAGCTGGGGATCCCTCTGACCGGGAGGGGCTGTCCACCACCCTCTGGCCCATTGCCCTCATTGTCCCCACTACTGTCACCCTCATCAGCCTCAACAGCTAACCCACAGCTGATGGCCATGTTGTGCAGTATGCAGCAGGCCAGGAATAGACCACAGGCTTTTGAGGGTACTGTACTATAGGGCACCACCAGACCTGTCTAGCAAGGAACCATGTCTTCAGCATCCCAAAGACACGCTCAATGATGTTTTGCATGGTGGGTGTGCCTTATTGAGCGTTCCTCTGCTGGGATGATGGGCGCAGATGGGGGGTGAGTGCCAGGGCCTCAGTGGATAGCCGCCGTATCCTGTGTGAAGAGTGACATGGTTAGCTGTGTCCTCTGTTGCTGTGCCCCTTGCCTGTCCCTGGTGCCCTCACCATCACACCCAGCCTGCCCTCCCCCATCCCATGGCCTGCACTGCCCTGCACCCCTTGCCCATCCCATACTCACCCACTAGGTGGCACATAGGGATGTCCCCACACTTGAACCTGTCGCACAGCGCAGAGCTGTGCCAGATGAATGCATCATGTGCACTCCCAGGGTGTGTGGCACAGACATTGGTGATGTGACCCTTGGCATCCCACATCACCTGGCAGTTCACACTTGGGAACCCCTTCCTGTTCACATAGACCACAACATCTGATGCGGATGCCCACTTGGGTGCTGTCAATGGCCCAAAGCATGCCAGGCATGCATGCTACCCTGTGGAAATCCTGCATGGTTGCTGTATGCTCTGCCTGTGTGCTGGGGAAATGGATGTATTCTGAAGCATGTGGCAGCAGGGCACTGAGGAACTGTGTGAGGAGGTGTGACATGGCTGACTGGGTTATGCCTATGCTGTCCCTTGTTGGTCTCTGGAAGGTGCCCGTGCCAAGCAAGCACATGACTGCTCACCTTGGTCTCCACAAACATTGTATGGCTTTGTCTTGTGGGTGCCTCCATCTTCGCACTGCACAGCTCACAGAGCTGCCTCAGAATAGCCCTGTTCAGGTGATACCATCCCACTATCTCTGTATCTGTGTACTTCTCGAAGGTAGTGCGGGCACGTTACCACATGTTCGGGCGCATCACCATAGGGCCCTTCCACAGCCTCATCGCTGTTCCTCCTGCCTCCTCACACCCTTCATTACAGCCTCCATTAGAAAGGGTGCACTATCCATGGCCCCTGATGTCCTGTCCCCCCGGGCTATCAGCTGCTGCGGGCTGTATGCCACCCTGGTGCACTGCTTGGCACTATGCCTGCCTGTCCCTCTCACTCTCTCAGCCCCAGGCTCACTCTCCACTACCACCTCTGTCCATCTACCCCTATGGCTGCTTGTGACACTCTGTCCCTCATTGGCTCTGTCTTCCATGCTCTGTCTCTTTCTCTTGCTCCACCAGCTCTTGCCACTCTCCCTCTCCTCTCCCTAGGCACAAGCACTGTCTGTGTGCTTCGCCCTGTATTATAAGCTCAAGTCTGCTCAGTGCATCCAGGTTTTGCTCCAGCACTTGTGCCATGGTTCCTGGTTAAATATCACACTGTGCCAAATATTCATGGCACGCCCCTGCTCTTGGAATGCATTCATTTTAGTTGCAGTGGTGCAATGGGACTTGTGCCATGCAATGACTCCACTGAATATCACTCCTTGGCACAAGTCTGCACTTGCATCAGTGCAACTCAGTTGCACCATGCTCAACTGCTTTGAATATCCTGGCCAAAATGTTCAACTCCTGGCCAAAATGTGATTTCATGCAGGGACTGCAAAATCTGTTTCAGGATCTAAAAAACATTTTGGCCAGGATTTGAAAATGACAGCTGTCACATACATGAGATGCTATAAAGATATGGCTATGTTGTAAATTTGGGGAAAAATATTGAAAATTACCAAAGTTATGAGCCTGTGTTCTCAAAAAGTCAATGTAGGCTCATAACTATGTTGTTTTTAATATTTTTACACCAAATACTCAACATAACATTCTTATAGACCCCACCTCTTGAACAAGGGCAGAGAAAATGTTAAACTCCTGCCCAAAAGGTGATTTCACTCACGGAATTCAAAATCACCTTTTGGGATAGATATGCCTAATGATAGTGCCATTGTTCATGAGGTGGGTACCCAAAGAAGGCATGTTGAAAATTTGGGGCCAAAATATGCAAAAATGGCCAAGTTATGGCACTAAGTTCAAAACCCCATTGAAATACATTGAACTGCATACTTGTTTCCTCAGTTCACAGTCCGGCTTTGAAGAGTGAAGACATGTCCGCAGTCCACAGAAGATTATGGTCCTGGACCTTCCAGTGGGTAAGTAAAGGCTTGGGGAGTGGGTGCTGGTGGGAGGGTTGGGATGGGGTCAATAACGTCTGCAAAAAAAAGATAGAGGATGCCTGTTCAGCATACTTGGAGATTGCACCCCTTTAGTGTCAGTGTTATGTTTCTGGGGTGCTGAGACAGAGGGTCGAGTGGGGAGAAAATAAAAAAATGTACAGATGCACATGATTGTGATACTGGGGATTGGTCACCCCAGTGTCATTGTTATATTTCTGGGGAGGGTGCTGAAAGGGAGGGTCGGGTGGGGATAGCTATAATTTAACAAAAACACAGAATTAGTGGTCACGGCACACTCTTCCATTTCAAAGATGGCCACCACAGGGTACTGCACATGTGCTAGTATTCATGCATGCGCAGTAGACTGCATCAACCATCTTGGAAACTACAGAGTGTGCCATGACAGCCAATTCTTGTTTTCTTTTAAATTATAGCTATCCCCTCACCCAACCACCACCCTCCCCCAGAAACATAAGAGTGACTCTGGGGGTGCCCTATCTCCCAGTGTCATGATCAGGGTGCCAACGTGTTTTACAAAAATTGTTTTCTGGAGATAAGGGTGGAGTACTCCAGGGGTGCCACAGACGTGAAGGTGACTGTGCTCCATGTCCAACATATTGTTTGGTTGCAAGGAATATGCTGAGTACTTTTCTTTTGCATGAAGTCTGCAGGGCTATGCCCACAGCAGTCCTAAAACAGAGTGATTTTATGAAGCTCTGGGTGGAGTAAGGTTTGTGGATAAGATATGCAGGGTAGGTTTTTCTTGTTTTATGAAGATGGCAGAATAATGTCTAGGAGGAGACCTTACAATACCTTTTAGGGAGGAAGAAAGATGATCATTGTACAGCGTGGACTGGAAAATTACACATTTAAAACATAAGGTCACTCAGTGGCATTAAGTAGTGCTATTTAAGAAGCTGTTTGGGCTGAGATGGGTTTATCTGTTTTAAAATCATGTGAGGAAAAGTGCTCGCTGGGGCAGAGGGCAATTTACAATCCTTCTGGGGTTAAGCATAGAGGTAGCTCTTTATGGGGACAGGAGTTTGCCAGCTTGATGAATAAGCTTTGGTGCCTGGGGGACAAAACAAAGGAAAGAGACAGCTAAGAAAACAGAATTGTTGTGGCAGGAAAAAAATGACAGAATATGAGATAAACTGAAGAAGTAAAAAAGTGTAAAAACATGTAAGAAAAGGGAAAATCCATGCTATAGATTACTCATGCAGAAAGTGGAAACTAAACAGAGGAAGAGAGAAACCGACAGATAAAAAAAATCACAATGATTCTGCAGATGATACATTTTAAATATTTTAATGTTTATATGTTGGTTTTGGACAACATTACGCTGGTATTGGTACAAAATGGAATGGTTGATGAGGAATATGTAGACAAAACATGTTTTAGGCTCACTGCTTTGTAAGTAAAAATGTTACTAAGGGACAAGTCAATGTACCCAAAGAGCACCATTGCAGCTTCAATGTTATTTTTTAAAGCATCCATTGCTTGACCTTTCAATACAGTAGTCAAAGCAATCAAATAATTATTTGAGGATGGGACTTACTTCACTGAATGAATCAAATGTTGGCTCTGTGTAACTGATGGACCTGTCTCTTGCACTTCCCTAGTCTGACGGCCAGCCCCAGTGTGTCAAATGTTCTGTGATGAAATTGTTTGGCTAGCACTACAAATACCATCCCTTTCCTCCCTGGGAAGGGTGGGTAGGCTATGATGAGTGGAGGTGGGCTACACTGGATTTTGAAAACTAGGATCAGACAAAGCTTCTGGTGGGGGGGCAGTATCATGTAAGGGAAAGGAGAACAAGTTTTACTGCCATTCGTTCCGTGGTGGGGGTTGCAGAGAGCATTACTACCATTGTGGTAGAGGGAGATGAGAGGGAGCATTGCTGTCATTAGATCTGGGGGAAGAGAGGAGAGATCATTGCTGCCATCTTGTAGATTGGGGGAGGAGAGGGCATTGCTGACATTAGGTAGGTGGGGTATGGGGAGGAGAAAGCTTTCTTTTACTAAGGGGGAGTAAAGAGCAGACAGCATTGCATCCTTCTGGTCTGGGATGAAGGACAGAGTTTGCCACCATTATTTCTTCTGGGGAAGGGGCTTTGACTGATACAGAAACATAGACAATAAGACTATAGAGACAAAATAAAAAATAAAAAATGAAAAAAAAGCTAGCTGAGGCACCATGATAGGCCAGTGGTAGCGCATCAAAGTTCTATGATGGCAACCCATGTTCAGGTGTGATCCATCACCAGTCCACTCTTGACAGCCCATAGTCAGGGAGTGCAGCAGATGGCAGGACTTTCAGGCTAGGACAGGGAGGTGCACATGTAAAAAATGAAGAAAAGGTGAAGGCAAGGTAAAAAGATAACAGACAAGCTAAAGATTTATTCAAAATGGAAAATTAAACAAGGAAAGAGTAAACAGAAAAAATAAAATAATCACAATTGTACTGCAGATGCTTAATGTTTTATATATTTACTGTATGGCAGTTTTGGTGGCAACACAGGAAGCCTCTGTGTCCTCCCAAAGCCTGCCACCTTCGACTGCAATTGTGTATGGGGCTCCTGATAGATACTTACAGAAGAGGGAGTCTTCTGTGCTCCATGCCTATGCTACTTCAGGATTCTCCTTGGAGAACTACTATTCAGCTGTGTATTTGCTGCTAGTAGGCTGGGAGGGTGCCTGCCAGTAGCCGGTAATGTTACATACAGTACAATGACACTAATCCTAAATAGGTTCAGATAAATACAGAAAGCCAGAACAGCTGCAAGAAGCATAAAACATTAAGGGAATCTATGTGACGTCTAACAGTCATTTCGTTTTCCTCTGTGAGCGTTGTGACAATAAACTTTTTTTTTTTTTTTACTTTTTCTTTTATCTCCTTCCCTACTCGGAGCCCTCCTTCCTTCCTCTCATCCCTCCATTCCACCTCCAGGTGAGATCTGCCCTAGAGTGCCTCCTTCTCCCCTCCTGCACAGTGGGGTCTGTCCCTCTTTTGGTGGTCGGATGGTACCGAGAGGTTATCATCTAGGGCTGCGAGTTTTCTGTTTTCTCCCTGATTTCCCAACCCTCTGAGGCGTCATGTGCTGGGGCGTACATCCTGAGTGGTGGCGTGCTGGCGCACCCAAGCCCTCATCTTGCGCCACCAACATCCCCCTCCCGGCTCCGGTGAGCGGCCGCCTCCATCCTTCATTGTCGGTGCTTCCACCGGCTGCAGGGTGATGCAGAATCTGGCGTTCTTGGCTCCCACCTCTGAGGGAGAGGCATCCGTTGGGACACTCGATCCTCCCTCCCCTGCCGACCCCGGCAGCGAGTCCGTTCCCGAACCCGGGTCGCCGGCGTAGCATGAGGTGTGGCATCCAGCGCCTCAACCCTCAGTGCCACTGGGCCGGCAAGACAATAAACTTTTTTATAGTCGAAAAGATTTATTTAAGTCTGGACATTAAGTTTATTTTGCTGTAAACCAGAGAAGTGAGTTCTGTGACTTGCATCTGACACTTGAGGTTTTCCTGAGTCACAAGGAACCCAGTTCTACATAAGCAGCTCTGAAACTAGGAGGTTGACTTCTAATCATGTGGTGTTAGGAGTCCTCCTCACAGGCCATCCTTGCTGGGTCCCCCAAAACTGCAATGCTGACTGTATTAGTTATTCATTAATGTGCTGCTGAACTTTAAACCTTGCTGCAGAACTTGACCCAACAGTTCAGCAGAAGTTTAGAGTCCCTGCCACAGATGTTACATCTACAGTGCCACAGAAAACAGGATGTCTTGCCAATAGTATGCTGTGTGACACGTGACAACAGTTATGGTGGTGTGGCATACAGCAGGTGGTAGATCACTAACCAGTGGTACATGGACATGCACCTACCAGAATATGGTGACTATAGTTTACTGTGAACCACAATTTGTCAGCCCTCTGACACAGACAGAGACAACAGCTTGGGGGGGGTGGGGAATGGTGCCACACTGGGATGCCCCATTGTACAGCAACATACACAAGGTATATGCTACATATCAGCAAGCACACCACCACAGGCAATGCAGGATGTACCACAGGGGCATGCACAACACTATGGAAACACAGGACACCAATACAGGTGTGGGTAGTGACATGTGGTAAATACAACACCATATATGTGCAGAAAGATGGACACAGTAATACAGTGGAGTCCTGTTATCAGCACACCGTAAATGCCAAGAAAAAATGTTCTTATAACGAGGATATTCTTATAAGAGGGCTTCAGTGAAAATAGTGAAAATCCATGAAAAATCTATAGCCGTGTTTACACGGCTGCTTATGAGCCACATTAACTTGTGCAGTTGTGTTGCTGCACTTCAAAATCCCTTGTATGAACACTTACCGCATCATGGTAAGCCGCTTACTGATCCTCTCCCTAGTCGCTTTCTTCTTGCGATCGTGCAGCGTATTAAGAAAAAACTCCCGCCATGTGGACTGTTTGTTTTGATGCAAGGAAGCACTCCCATCATGTTCCATGGCCACTCCCATGATTCCTTTCTTTCCCGGCATTCTTTGCACCGGAACAAGGAAGTGCTTTTCAGTGCTGGTATTTTGGATGGTCGTGGTGCCTTGTGTTGTGAGGAGAGCATTGTTCTGTGTAGTTTGGCCAAGGTTCGTTATGCTCTTTTGTTTTGGGACCCATGTTGGTTGGTATTCCTGTGGGTGCCAGTGAGGGTGGGTGGGTGACCAGGCTGTGCTTTTTCTTCCATCTGCCTGGCCTCTCTGTTTGTTCCAGCCACCCCCCCCAAGTAAAAGCACCATGAAACCCCTGCAGAGACTTTTCTTGAAAATGTAGTGCCCTGTTGCACAGATAGGTTAGTGCCATGGTCAGGACTATGAGCAGACCTTGGGGGGGCGTGAACATAGATTGAGGGCTACAGAGAACCGGCTTTCAGACCACCAGCCCCTTGTGAGGGAACCATCATAGTTTACAGGCTCCTGGCCCATAAACATACAGGGTTAACATTGGCACCACAAGGGTGAGCATAAAAATGTGGTGGGTAACTGCTGATCTAACCCCATGCTTTGTATGCTGGTAACTAGCCAGGAAAATTGACTCCATGCTCAGAAACTCAGTGATATTGAGTTCCATGGCCTTCTCACTAATGCTCACCCTGGCTTCAGAAAGCATCTTGGCACTGACTCAGACCCATGTTAGGTTACTAACAACATCTTCTATGCCACTAATCAGCACACCCTAAATGCTAAGAAAATTTTTCTTATAATCAGGATGTTCATGACCTCAAATCGGGTGCCAAACCTAGGCGTTATTTTTGATGATGGCTTGACCTGAAATCTCAGGTGTCAGCTGTAGTCAAATCCTCATTTTACTATCTGAGGAATATTGCCTGGGTGAAACACCTGGTTCTGCGGGTGACCTTCCAACACTGGTTCATGCCTTCATCACTACCCATCTTGACTACTGTAATGCCCTCTACCTAATGCTGTCTGGGGTTGATATCTGCTGCTTGCAGCTGGTGCAAGCTACTGCAGTCAGGCACCTCTAGGTCCAGTCAAATAACACCTTTGCTGCATGGACTGCACTGGCTGCTGGTTTAGTGGCAGATCACCTATAAGGTAGGCTTGCTTACCTTTAAAGCCCTGCATGAACAGAGACCCGACTATCTGAAAGATTTCCTGACTCCCTACACTAATCATCCTCTCCGATCCACCGATGAGGATTGCTAGAGATTTCCAGGGTTCGTCTTAAAACATCTGGAGCTAGTGCATTTTCATTTGCTACATCAACCCTGTGAAATTCTCTACCTCATCAGTTGAGAGAGTGCCTGACTGTCAGTGGTTTTAAATCTATGCTTAAAACTTATTTATTTTCATTGGCCTTCGAGGCTGAATGATTTTTAATAATTATACTGCTCTCTGTTTTATACTAGTGCATTTTCATTTGCTACATCAACCCTGTGAAATTCTCTACCTCATCAGTTGAGATAGTGCCTGACTGTCAGTGGTTTTAAATCTATGCTTAAAACTTATTTATTTTCATTGGCCTTCGAGGCTGAATGATTTTTAATAATTATACTGCTCTCTGTTTTATACTTATTGTTACAATATTTGCAGCCTTGATATTGAAAGGCGCTATATATATATAAATAAGAATGATTTGATTTGATTTGAATAATATGGATCAGATCACAGGTGCAATGTCTGTTGGCCACCTGATGGCCTTTGATTTGGTTTGCAGTTAATTTCATTTTCCTCTGGTCCAACTGGCCCTCCTGCCTTGTAAACAATCCAAGCTCTGTCAACAAACTTTTACACTGGGGCTTATCTCACGTATTTGCAGTGGGTCTGGATCATAATTTGGCATTGGACCTGCAGGTAACTTAAATTATCTAGCTGCTGATTCTCTCCATTTTCTGGTGCCCTCACCCACCTCCCCCTATCCCAGGATAGGGCTTGGCATCAATGCTGTCCGAGATGGGCTGCACATGCAGCAGCCACCTCTTCTTCCTCCACATAGCATAACAGTCCCTTGTTGCCATACCCACAGCCATCACAATGGACCTGGCTGGCATCAGGTACCTTATCCCAATCAGGAGAGGAGAGAAGTCCTCTGGATGCTTTGTTCTCTCCCTCCCCAGCCTACCTCCCGGGAACTCTGGACCACTGCAGAACCGGGGTCAACCAGAATCTCAGTTCTCCACACCGTTTGGCTGGTACCTGAGCTATAATTGGTTCAGGAACTATTTGGGAAAAAGAAAAAGGGTGTCTCCCTGTCTCCCGGACATATTTCCGAAGGTGTCCCCCAAGGGTCTTTCCTTGGACTGATACTGTTCTCCTTCTTCACAAGTAACCAGCCAAAAACTACACCAAGGATGCAGTACTATAGCCATCAGAAACACTTGGACAGACCAGGCAGATGCCCACAGCCAGGCCTTGGGCTTGTTGTGTTTCATAAGTAACCAATATTCTTTAGTCATTATTTTTCTGCTTGTGCCTGCGTCCCATGTCTACATGCATAATCAGTGTGCTTGTAATGTCATTTAAGCTGGAGCTTCATGTAGTTTCAACATGAGCTCCCTAGGATGTTGTGGGGCCAATACCTGTGTAAACGCTTGGTGTGTCAATGTAATATTGTACTGAATTTCTGTTATTGAGTACTTGATGTGTTCATGCCATCCTCATCCCTTGCAGTGTTATCTAATCAATTTTTGGGGTGGGTCATGTTATATTCATTTTGGCTATATCTGGGTGCAGCTTATGGTGTCGTCTGCTCCAACAAACATATACAAAGCACTGGAAGTGGTTATAGTATGAAAAGTCACACACTCCACAAGCCTTAACTTACTAGTAGCAGTCAGAGCTTGTTGGCTTCCAGCTCTTTCCCCATGCAGCAATGTCCCAAGCATGCTTGCCCACTGGGTGGGTAGTATAGCATTTATGGTGCAAACTGTGCTGCCAGTGCTGTGTGACATTCAGGACCCTTCAAATAGATGGCAAGTGGCACAGTGAAGCAGTACTTGAGAGGGAGCACAGTGAAGCAGTGTCAGATGTTCATATTCTGGCCAAACACTGCTAGATGGCCAAGGTGTTGGCCACATCATAATCTGCGGACTTGATTTTTGGTGGCACAATGGCCCCATTTTGCACCCTCTGCCACAATGATACCATGTGATGGGTTCAGGGATCTAAAACCAACCTAAGGAAACCAACAGACCTCCAAGAGTCAAGTTAAACAAAGCCTTCTGCCTGAGCTGCTATTTGTCAGTTTAGTGTCCTGAAGCACCAAATGCTTTCCCGAATATTGGCAGGCTGCGGATCCAAGTTAACCAATAGCCTGCTTCCTCCTACCACCACTTCAACTGCCGTATGTCTGCTGAGTGCATTCTTGGACTCCACACTGTTTATTAATTTCATGTTCACTGGCAGATTGTTTTGGACCACTGCTCTCATACCACCCTCTCCATGAAAAAAATCTTCATGTTGCCCTGTACCCATCCACCATCTCTCTTAAATTCTGGCCACTTTCTCTTGCACTTTTATTTTCTGAAAGATGCTACCCTGTTTCACTTTGATGATTCCATGGAGGCCTTGAAGGTTTCTGTCTTGTACCCTGTCCCTACTTTCCTCCACAATATACAAATTAATTTACTTTAGTCTCTCTTTGTATGTCTCCATTTTTGTTGCCTTCATCCGGACTGTCTCCATCCTGCCTATGTCCATGTGGAGGGGGGGCTACAGGAATGCATGCAGTAGTCCAGATGTGGTCTCACCAACTGTCTGTACTGAGGGATAACCTCTTTGTGTTTTCTACTGGTGATGCCTCTCACCATGCATCCCAGTAGCACCCCAGCCCTTCTTACTGCCTTCGCACATTGCTTACCTATCTTTAGGTTGTCTGATAAGACCACCACCATGTCCTGTGCCATTTTCCACTCCATTTCTGCATCCTGTACACCTGTGTATGGTGCTTGCAGGTTTCTATATAATGGCATCTCCAATATAAATACATAGCAGTGCTATGTGGTGGAGTGTCGCACATTGCAACATTGCGGTCGACTTTTTCCACGGTAGTCACAATGGAACAATTGTGATTTTGGGCTCAGGCACAGGTTCTATCAACATGTCAAGGGTGGAGTCTAGTAATTGTTTGCTGAGAAGGAGCACATGATTTTGAGCAGATAATGTTACAGAGCTACACCAAGTGAGGGTGTCATGTGAAATGCATTTTACATTGCTCATGACATTCCACTGTCAGTTAATACCGTGGTATGAGCCCACACAAATATCATTGGCTGTTATATAAATGAATTATGATGCAAAGAAAAGATACGATGGACTGCTCAATATCATTTATGAGATTGATTGCAACACTTACACTATGTAACCACCATCAATTTCAACTCCTGAGGCAGACCACAGTGACATGTGCTTGGGTGCTTGGTGGGTTGTGGTCGCAGATCCACAGTCACCCTCTGGGCTGCAGGGCTTTTCATTTCGAGTAAATCTGTACTCCATTGGTATATGCCACTACCATGTGCTTCAGACTCTGCTTGATGGCCACCTACTGGGCGTGTCCATCCATTCATTCACATAAACTGTTATGCTTGCTCCATGAGGCCTTTGTGGGTGGCTTGGGCCTTTGTAATGAACACACATAGGAAAAGGCACATATGCATGACAGGTAATGTTCAGACCCAGAACCACCATATATCTGTTTTCGGTGTGTCTTGCGGAATGCAAGTGCGCATTCCAGTTACATTACTTCTCTTTGATTAACATATTTCAACCATCTCAAGTTACATGCCAAAATCGTCTACCTTGAATTTTTGCATGCCACAGTACTTTTTGACTGCCCTCAAAGGGTACACATGGCACTTATGGAAACAGTCATTAATTACATTTATTTTGTTTGACTCACCCTTTAAAGATTGCCAGACCATGGATTATGACCAATGTGCAGTGCTTCACATGCTGAGCAGCAACTGGGCACGTGTACAGCACTTGCTTGTGGCCGAGCACGTGGACTGCTTACAGTAGCATTTATGATGCATAAGAAATATGATGCTGCACATGATGATGATTCTTGCCAGCATTGTTCTATCCCCGAGAAGAGTGTGATGTTGAATTTGCAACCCAGTATTCTGGCACATGGTGACAACCTCGTTTGAGGACTGCGAGTGGATTGCTAATTTTAGAATGAGCAAAACAACCTTTTATTTCATTGTGCAAAAGATTGAACCACTAATCAAGTGCTGACACACCAACATTTGCCAAGCCATTCCCGCAGAGGTCCAGCCGGCTATTGCACTGTGGCATCTGGCTACCAATAATGATCACTGTACCATTGGTTACTTATTTGGGGAATCTAGATCAGCAGCTTGCTTGGCTGTGTGTGAAAGAAAAAAGAGTAAGGATGGGATAATCATGCTAAAATCAGCTGAAGGACAGAAGTTGAAAAGGATGAAGACAAGGCAGAAGTGCTAAACAAATTCTTCTGCTCAGTCTTCACCATTGAAGACCAAGGCAGCTTCCCTACTATGGGAAAGGCAGTGTGCAACAGTAGAACAGCAGATGACTTCCACTTCTCATGAGAAAGAGTCCTAGAAGAGCTTAGCAAACTAAAAGTAGACAAAGCAATGGGACCCGATTGAATCCACCCTAGGATTCTAAAGGAGTTACTGGAAGAAATTGCAACACCTCTCACTGACTTTTTTAAAAAGTCACTAGAAAGTGGCACAATACCACTAGACTGGAAAAAGGCTGTGGTGGTACTCTTAAATAAAACTAGAAGCAGAGAAGAGCCTGGGAACTACCGCCTAGACAATCTGACCTCAGTGGTAGGCAAACTTATGCAAACACTGCTGAAAGATAGAATAGTGGATTATTTAAAAGAATCCCGAAAACTTGACCCCAAGCAACATGGATTTATGGCAGGAAAATCATGCCTAACAAACATGATAGAATTCTTCGACTGGGTGACCAGAACAGTGGATCAGGGAGGGACAGTGGACGTGGTGTACCTAGGCTTCAGCAAGGCCTTTGACATCGTACCCCATAGAAGGATTATAGGTAGCTAGAGAATACTGGACTTAGTCAGAAGACAGTCAACTGGATTGCAAACTGGCTCAAGGATAGGACACAGATGGTCTTAGTTAATGGAGCTCAGTTAGGGGATGACTAGGTGACTAGTGGAGTGTCACAGGGGACAGTATTAGACCCAATCATCTTCTAAATTTTCATCAGCGACATCACTGATGAGCTGGAGGGGAAAGTATGTCTGTTTGCGGATAGTACAAAACCCTGCAACTGAGTGGACATCCAAGAGAGAGTCTTGAAGATGGAAAAGGATCTGAATAGGCTGAAAGGATGGTCCATAAATTGGCAATTGAAGTTCAATGCCAAAAAATGAAAGGTCATGCATCTGGGTAAAAGAAACTCCAGAAAGCAATACATGCTACTAGGACACCAGCTTGAAGTAACACAGGTGGAGAGGGATCTTGGAGTAATCATTACAGATGACCTTAGGATGAGCAAGTCATGTGAAAGGGCAATGCAGAAAGCAAATGGCATCCTCGGATGCATTGGAAGGGGTATAACTAGTAGAAAAAGAGAGGTGATGATGCCACTATACAGATCACTGGTCAGGCCGCACATGTAGTATTGAGTCCAGTTTTGGAAGCCGCACCTCTAGAAGGATATCAACAGACTTGAGGCGGTGCAGAGAAGGGCTACAAAGATGGTGCAGGGTTTGCACCAGGAGTCATATGAAACCAGACTGGCTGACTTACAGTTTTACTCACTTGAACAGAGAAGAGACGGGGTGACATGAACAAAATGTTTAAGTATATGAAGGGAATTAACATGGTGCAGAAATAAACCCTGTTTCAGATTAAATTAGAGTCATATAAGAGACCACAATCTATGACTGGCAGTAGGTAAATTTAGGATAAACATCAGGAAGCACTTTTTCCATGAGGGTGGTTGACCCTTGGAATAGCCTACCGCAAGAGGTAGTAGACTCAAAAAATGTAAGGGAATTCAAACTTGCGTGGGATAAACACTTCGTGCAAAAAAGGAAATAGTCTGGGGGTGGATATTCTGGGCAAACTAGATGGATCAAGAGGTTCCCTTCTGCCAGCAAATTCTTATGTTCTTATGTCTGTAGAGCCATCATGTAGACATTCCTCAGAGTTATAGTCCACCCCTCAGGGGCATGTCTACAAGACATTCTGGATGGCTTTGCAGAGAGGTTTGGTTTCCCTCAAACTGTGGGCCCTATTAATGACACACATATTCCATTCCTGGCACCTTCACAGGTTCACTGTGATTATTAAAGCAGAAAAGGATGGAACTCTATAGTGATGCAGGCTGTTGTTGATCACCAGTACTGCTTCTGGGATGTCTACATTGGTTGGCCCAGCAAGGTGCACAATGCACTGATCTTGGCAAATGCCCTGTTGTATGTGATGGGCATACAGGGATTGCTGTTCCCAAACTGGACAATAAAAATTTTGAATGTGGATGTGCCAATACACCTGCTTGTTGATCCTGCCTACCCATTAATGCCATGGCTGATGACACCATTTCCCAACATTGAATGCCTGACAGCCCAGGAGAAAACATTCAACTACTGTTTATCCAGTGCACGCATGGTGGTAGAGAATGTCTTTGGAAGACTGAAAGGATGCTGGCAATGCTTACTGAAATAGAAACATAGAAACATAGAAACATAGACTTTGAAGGCAGATAAGGACCACTTGGCCCACCCAGTCTGCCCATTTCTCTACCTACTGGATAAGCTGCAGATTCTAGTTAACCAACAGCCTACTTCCTGCAACCCCCACTATAATTGCTTTATGTATGTCCCATGCATGTTTGAATTCCCCCACTGTTTTAGACCCAACAACCTCCTCAGGAAGGCAGTTCCATGTATCCACCAGTCTCTCCGTGAAAAAAGAAATTCCTCACATTACTTCTGAACCGTCCCCCCTCTATCTTTAAATTGTGTCCCCTTGCTCTTACACATCTCTTTTTCTGAAAGATGATATCCTCCTGGACTTTGTTGATTCCCGTGAGGTACTTGAAAGTTTCTATCATATCCCTCCTGTCCCTCCTTTCATCAAGAGTATACATATTAAGCTCTCAGTCTCTCTTCATATGGTTTCTGCTGCAGACCCTGCACCATTTTAGTTGCCCTCCTCTGGACTGCTTCCATCCTGTCTATGTCCTTGCAGAAATGCATGAACAAAAACCTTAGATATGTTCCCCTTGTCATTTTCACCTGCTGCATCATGGCGAATCCTTTCAGGCAGATTGGATGCCGGATGACCACACCAATTTGCTGCAACCACCTGTAGCAGCCACAGACAAGTGTGCAAGTGCAGCCTCACAGGAAGATGCACCGCAAATTTGCAATTCACTGATGACCTTCTGTTTCACACAGAATGCTGATAAACAAATTTGACCGTCCCCCTGTAATACAGATTGCTGCATCCCAGGAATTGTCTGAAATATCACAGACCATGCATCAATGCAAGGCCACTCAAATACTGGTGATGTTTCATTTATTGGACCTTCCAAAACAACTTTGTCTGTGGCCAGTCGTTAATCAATTTGCTATATGGTTGTTTGGATGGCAGCGGACTTCCGTTACTCCCAGTTACACTGTCATGTACTGCCTGACCGTGATGGTATATAGATTCTCCCTGTCAGCATGCCATCCTGTGGCAGTGCTAAAGTAGTACAGAAAATTGCTTGGTCTGGGAAGTATTAATATCTGTCAGCTTTAACCTGGTGTTTCTTTGGCATGTTAATAATACTCTGCTTATACCTTGCCAGGACCCCCATCTCCAAAAAAAAAAATCACATTTCTACTGGGTATCTGCAGCCATTGATCTTCCTCAGATGCCACTGAAGAGTATTGAGACACTTTCCCACTGCTATGTAGTCCAGTGACCCTATATGTACCATTCTATATTGTGACTGCCCTTCTTGCCATCGAGTGGACAACTCCTCGGACTGTCTCCTGCATGTACACAACTGATTCCTATGAAGTTTTCAGACTCCATCTTCTCTGCACAATCTATTAGTACATGGAATCATGCTAGTAGCATCGAATACTGCTGGCAAATTTGTGCATATGTAGCAACTGACTGTCAAGAGACAGGGTGTGAACAAGTTAGTAAAATCAGAAAGTGGTACCATATCCTGCATAAACTTGTGGTAAAATACTTCTTTATTCTCCTTATCTGTTCCTCAGACTGTTAATCAGACTTGTTTTCTATTTGTAGTGTGTACACTTGCTTTGGTCAATTCTCTGTGTCCACAAAGATTGTATACAACATGTCACTTTTAAAGGAGCAAAAAAGAGGCTGCACAGTTGAAATGATTTTTGTTTGTAACACATTCTTGTCAGAGATAAAGAAGGCCTTCCCTGGTTTAATAAGCACTGTACGTGACTCATCACTCAACAGATTCCCTACGAAATATGTACATTTAGACTACCAAGTGCTGAGATCCTGAGACTAATGTCATGAAACTCGGTATGCCAACATTCTGTATTTGCTGAGTCTATGTGATAATGGCGATTGCGGAAAGGCGATCGCCATTATGGCAAATGTACATTGGTGAAAATCCATTTTGCCGATGTACACGCCCGGCACATGGCAAAAGGGCGCCGGGAACTTGATTTTTTTGTTTATGCAGGGGCTTTGCCTCCACTCCCTAACTAAAGATTGTCAACTCCAGGGGTGCATGTCAGGGGTTTAAAAATAAAAAGAGTAAATTAAGTGGACGTGCCAAAAATCCCAACACGCCCAAGCACGACCAGGCACCCTTCCAACCATAGCCTGCCATGAACCCACCATACCACACAGCCAGCTCGGCAACCCACTCTAGTGCTACACCTCACAAACCCTCCCTCCTTCTTCCCATCACACAGCATGCTCCTCCCCCTGTGCACACGTATACATATAGTGACAGGATGTCGCTATACCTGCATTTGCACCCCCCATCCACTAGCCCTGAGAACAGGTACTGCTATTGAGTCACCTCTTTTGTAAGTGCTCAATAGTGGTCGCGACTTCTCACGGGATATCATATTGCCTACAGTGGAGGTTTTCGGTGAGCATCAAAGCCTCCCCACCACCACGCACCGCCTTACATAATACAACAAACTCTGCCATGAACAAATACAGAGTGTTGTGTGTGAGAATTCATGAGTCTCAGTATCATGACACTCAGTTATCTAAATGTCATGATTTCTAAATACTCTCCATCCCCACACCATCACCTCAATGAAAGACGTATATATTGGTTACTTTGATTTGTTTAACTTGACCATATACATTTTTCCACAGAACACCAGTCTTATGCTGCTGCATCACTGGGTATGCTAAGCCTGTAAACTATGTCGCTGCTTATAGACCAACCTCATGGCTGCAAATGGAGGTGAGCCCATGTTGACATGGCACCATGGCCGGTGTGAGGAGTGGTAGTCCATGTAGTAGCAAACGGCCTTAGGCAGAACGCACTACCAGATTTATCACCTCAATACAGCATGCACATGGTGGATATCTCAAGCGTGGGTCACCACAGTCAGTGCTGGGGTGACTGGAGCCACTACTACAGACAGCAGATCCATGTAGTGTAAACCCCCAAATAACCACATGGGACATGTTGTTAAGCCTACTGCTGTGTGCTGAACAGCACAGCATGCTTCCATGCCCCCCTCCACCACCTGTCTTCCTTGTATGTCCCCAATCCAATCACCATGTAACACATCCCCTGCACTGGATCACATAATGCATAGTGTTTGAATGAAGACACACAAACACACACACACATGCACATAGAGCAAGGTTTACATTTCTTTCAATAAGGTGCATTTTTATTGTTCTGATCATTCTATTAACACTGCTTTGTAGGCTGTTTTTATTTGATTTCAGAATGGAGTGGGTGAATTTACTGCCTGACAGCAGTAGTAATTGAAATAAAAGCTAAACATGCATTTCTCTACAGCAATGTATTGCACTTTGTTTTGTAAGAAGGCACAATGGAAGTTACATAACATGTTATCTTAACGATGAATATTGCACATCTTGGTTTGCATGTGTACAGCTACGCATTTCACAGAAATGCACAGAGCCAGACACAAAAACACACACACACGCGCATGCACATACGCACACATAGCTGCACCCTTTTTCTCACACTCTCAGATGCAGACAATAACTGGGTCTTGCACATATCACAACATATATATTTGATTTCAATGTTTCAAGGACATTGCAGGCAGGTTCACAGCATTAACCACCCACCACCATCACCCTTGCCTCACCCATCACCTTCAACTGTGCTCCTAACAGTCACCTGCAAGCTCCCAACTGTGAGTCATTACCACCACATCAAACTACATCAATGAAACATACTTTTGTCTTGTCACAGTCTATGCCTGCAACCCTTAAACTTACATATGGTAATAAGTCTTTGGGGTTGTATAGCCAGGCTCATTATCAAAATTAAATGAATGGTGTGCATCGTGGCTTGGAGGAGCATGGTAGTTGTGGTTAGGCAGTGGCATTGATTGTTGAGGGACATGAGAACAGGGGACAATGGTGGGTCACGGGCACATGCCTGGTGCTCGTTATCGGCAAGAAAGGAAGGATGTGCATCTTGATTTGGTGGAGCATGGTAGTTGTGGTGAGGCAGTGGTGCTGAATGCAGAGTTACATAGGGAACAGGGCACAATGGAGGCTCACGGACATGTGACTGTGGCTCATTATCAACAGGAAAAGAATGGTGTGCATTATGAGTTGGTGGTGATTCAATGGTAGCTGTGTTGAGGAATTGGTGTCAAATGTACAGGGACCGGAGGAACAGGAGGCAGCGTGGGGTCATTGACCATGTGACAGCAACATTTGCATCATTAGTTGCCCATGCTCCATTCATCTGGTTCCCCACTCACTCGAAGTACTCCAGTCGCTCAGTCCCTTCATGAATTGCTCATCAGATTTACGCATGTGCTCTGAAAAGTGTTCGGCGAGACTGAACAGTGTGGTATCTGAGCGTCGTTTCCTTACTCGTGGAGTCTGCATGTTTCCACGGGTAATGCAATGGGCTGCCATTGAGGTGCTTGGTCTCACACCCAACTTGTTTGATGCTGTTGATTCCTCTGCAAAAACAGATTGAGTGTCTGACACTGGTGACTCTTCTTCCAATGGCTCATCCTCAATCTCTTCCTCAGAGTCGTAGCCCTCCAGAGGAACAGTCGCACTTCACAGCACAATAGTAGGCTGTATGGCAGCTGTACTGCCAAGGATTGCATCTAGGTTTACAAAGAACAAGCATTGCATCCTCCCCCTCTGACTTTTGTTATTGTTGTCACAACAGTGAATGCATCATGACTTAAGCCCCTTGATATGTGAGCAGCATTGCTTTTCGGTTCGCTTGTAACCCTTTTCCACCATTTTCTCAGCAATTTCTCTGTATATGTGCAGGTTCCAGCACTGACCATTCAGTGCCTCCTGAATTTGCTCTTCTCCCCATATTGCTATCAGACACCATGTCTCTTCTTCACCCCAGTTGCAACTGCAGCTCTCCACTGACATCCTTGCAAGAAAGGAGAACAAAAAAAGGAATAAGTGATTTTGTTCATGTGGCATTAGATACATTCTGACATGATGAGAAGATTGCTACAATAATAAACCAGTATCCCAAAATATATGGTAATAAGGGACCATGCAAAGTGAGTTTTCGGAAAAACAATGAGTCTTCATGATAGGTAACATATCCAACATTTATTGTTAGTGTTGTGTAAGTGGTCAGCAGGAGCACTGGAAGCATGTGGACGTCCTATTCCAGCATCTCTGCAATGTCATAGATGAAGACATGTAACAGCACTAGCCCAAGGATGGATCCATGATGTAGCCCACTGCTGCGACTACCACCCCAATTGTCCATCTTGTACCAGCACCATCTGTCTGCTTTCCAAAAGGTGATTTCAAACCCTGTGTACAACCTTCTATCACATTATCAGATGACCCATCATGTAAACTAGCCTGTTAAGTTGCACGGTGTGGTTGGCCCAGCTGCAATCTAGGTCAGCGATGTCCATGGAAACTACCACAACCCTGGGTTACATCTGTTGTGATCCAAGCAGATTTCTTTCAGATTCTGCTGGCACACCATACCGATGTGAAACCATGTTGCCTAATGAACTTTATACGCAGTGGCTTCATGATCTTCACAACTCCTGAGATGAGGCTGACCACACCATGGTTCCCTGCCTCTTCCCTAATGCCAGATTGGTATATAGGAAACACTTGCACCCTCATCCAATCCTCTTGGTACCACCGTGTTGATTGACTCTGTGAACAAGGCTCCTGGAGGTTATGCTGCCTCACCCGCAGACCCTTGATAACCTTGTTTGTATGACATCCGTGACCTACTTAGATGTAGTGAGTTACTGTAGGACTCATTCACCCATGAACAGACTTTTGTTCACACCCACCCCTTTGTTGAATATCTTGCTCCCTTGTGCTCCATGCCCCTCTTCCATAAATACTGACTTACGCAGTATTTATGGCCTCTCCATGTCTCCCTCATCACACCACACTAGCTTCCCAATGTACCTAACAATACCCAACCTGGTTCTTCTTATTTCACCAATGCACCCATAGTATGTTTAGTCCCACCTCATGGCTGTCTGTACTAATCCTTCCTCAGTGCTTGCATTAACCTTACCACCAGCCCCACTTCCCTAACACAGGTTAGGTACACATCAGTCATCCTATTATTATGTCTCCATGAGCACTGCCTTTTCTTTGACTTTCCTTTGTCTGTCTGACACATCTTTTGAGAACTATGATGGCTTTTTCCTTCACTTTACCTTGGATACCAGTCTGAAGCATTTGTTTGTCAAGGTAACAGGAGTCAAAGATGGATGGGTGGTGGCCCAAGTACTCAAAGTTGAAGCAAGGTCATAATAGTGAGGGCAATTCAATGGGATGTTATAACTGCTATCTGAATGTACAAGCAACAATAGCTGACAAAACACAATGATGCTGTTCTGTTTTTTGAACCATGGCTGGCCACTATCTTTGTTGCGTTGTACCCACGCGCTATGTGCATTTGGACAGTTACGTCAGGAAACATGGTGGATTTTTCAAAACCACCCAGCAGAGGTCATCCTTTGCTTGATTCTCTTGGATCATCCAGCCTCCACCCCCACAGGCTGTGTGGGGTGGATGACACAAGGATTAAAGGCTCTCCACACAGATCAGCAATCATGCTCTGCTGCCTCAGCATCTGAACTTCCACAACACTGTGCTGAGGTAGCACATAGGTGAGGCAATGATGGAAATGGAGGTAGATAGAGACAGGAGAGCAGTGTGACTAGAGTGCAGGTGCTGGTTGCAGCCAGGTGGCAGGTAACAGCAATAACCAGACTAACTGTATTTCACTTTTTACAACCCACTCCCCTTGCAACAAGCTCACAGGAAGACTGTATCAAACGTTCTGATGTGGTCTCGCTATCCCATTTCCACAACCTCTGACAGAGGTAGTGGGGTAAGCTAGCAGAGGATGGAAAGCCACTCCTCCATGTGCTGCCTCGGCACCCGGATAAGCACTCATGTTGTGCTGCCTATTCACCCTGATGAGCACCCATGTCTTGCTTCTGCACAAAGGCAAAACAGCACCTCGCCACACAACACACTGGCAGCATGTTATAAAGATGAAGATGGGGTCTTCATCTGGCCCTTGGCATGACACCCTTCAATATACATTGGTGATCAGATGGTGATCAGATGATGTTGCAACCCCACCCTCCACACACACACGCATGTATCCTTATGCCCCTTGTCAGAACACTTCACCAAAAGATCCCCCAACACACACACACACACACACACACACACACACACACACACACACAGCCAGACTGATGCCCACATTCAGATGAGGGAGTCCATATGCCACCCACTAGGACACAGGTAGTAGGTTGTTTGTGGGGGAGCAAGGATGGAAGCAACTACCCCATCCACAGCCTGTGCACCAGGATGAGCACCCATGCTGTGCTGACTCTGCACCCTGCCAAGTACTGAAGCCGTCTTGCAGTCTCCATCTCATAGGTGGAAACAGTGCTCTTACCTGGGGTTCTTGGGCAACTGTTTCTAAACCATTTCCGAAAATAAGTGCCAGTCTCTGGTGAACCCTAACAAATGAAATTATAATTTGCTACCATCGCTGCCCCAAGCAGCTGGAGATACACGTAGAGCTTAATGGTACTGGCTGGCTTCTGTGCCACACACTCAGCCACACACTCATACCCTTATTCTTTCCATGAAGGCCCCTTGTAGCAAGATTGCATTTGTACCCCAACCCCCCCAACAAAAAACACACAGGCAGGTTGTTACAAAAATTGAGAGGCTGTCAACCTTTGGGACAATGTGATGGGTTGCCCTCCCTGCCCCAAGCAGTGGTAAACACATTTGAACCATAGCAACCTTTGTGGCAATGTTTTGAGCCACCCTCCATGCACCACACTGCTGATTCATACATATAGATCAGCATACTGGCTGAATCCCACGCCCCCCCCCACAACACAGGCATATGTCCATAGTCCACCAGGGTCCCATTTCAAACCCACCACCTATCAAGCAACAAATAGAACATATTTAGCTATATTATAGTAGCACCCCACTCACCAACTGCTCATTCATATTGCCTGGCTATGAATGTTCAGAGGGCATAACATGCTAACACTGAGGAGCTGGATTTGCTCCCCCCCCCAAAAAAAAAGCATGAGTTCTGGTTGTAGCTTTGTTTATGCCCATTGCCATTCCCCCCAATACCCTCCCCAACCCACACCTCATGGCAGTAGTCCGACTTGCTAGGAAATATTTACAAATCTAGCAGGTAAAAGTATGGATGTTGCACTGGGTGTGTGTCGGATAGCACAAGCGATGGATTGCTCTTTTGTGAAGATTTGCAACAACTGGTAGCTTCTCCCACAACAGGATTCCGCACTGCTCCTTACGGCACCTGCAAACAAAAATCGTTAAGTCCGCTTCCTGTATACGAACGCAGGCATGGCAGCGCCAGTAAGTGACGTGAAGCACCAAGGTGTAATCAGAGTGTCACTGTCGCATCACAGCATGCCACCCACAATGAAAGCACCACCCTTCCAGCTCCTGGGATGACTATGGAGCAACTTAAACTGATGTACTGCCCGGCTGTGTGGATGGAGACAACCCACCATGCTTAAGGTACAGTCCATCCTGCACAGACTCAATGTTATATTACATTGGCCATGTAAACATGGCTTATGGTTAACAAGATGAAACCAGGCTCAAACTAGTTTTCAGATAACTCATTATTAAAAGCAGTATACCATATCTTTTTAAAAGAATGCTTACTCAAACAACTAGTGCAATTTTGTTAAATTCATTCAGTGTCTCACCTAACTATGAAGGAATATGTGCTGTCTTCTTCATGGGGCATCTTTCACAAATCCATTTACTACTTAAGTGACTGTTAATGAGGAGAATAGATGATTCAGCCCAGGCTTAGCACACTCAGAGGTGATAATGACCATCTATCACTACCACTGGAAAAAAATGTTCTTATAAATGGGTTGATTGTTGTTATAAATGTGCTTTACTGCCATTGAAAATAATTGGAAAAAATGTGGTATATCCAAACAATGTTCTTATAAATGGGATGTTGTTATATCCGATGTTCTTATAAGTGGATCCACTGCACTAAATCCATGGAACACACTAGTGAAGTATGGTCTGATGGAGCACGAAGCACATAACTTTGGGGTAATATGTGACTGCCACAGTGCACCACTGCGCTAATGCAGCAAGTACAGTAGAGGGATATGGTGCAGACAGCACCCATCCACTCCCCCCACATACGCACATGGTTGTGCAGCTAGGATGACACGACATGTGTGCTGCAACCCCGTTGTCCCCTTATGCCCCCCCATGGAGATGTGCCCACGGTGTTCCATCTACCATCCACTACTAATGGCTATGTCCCACTGTCTTTCCTGAGCCTCACAAGATTCACAACATGCCATTTGGGTGTCCATAGTGCCTGGTTTGATAATATGGCCATGTCCATGAGGGGCACAACATGTATACAGGAACAGCAGCAGTGCTGGATGCTGAACAGCGGGGCCAGCAAATAGCAAAGCACCCAGGCCAACATGCAGCAAACCCATATGTATGATGCTCAGACCCAGTGCATGCCTACCAACACTGTAAGAGGGTAGCCAAGTATGGTCAGCATGTACAGTCACCACCTCCGCTTCCTACAGCCACTGGTTCTGGAGATATAGGCCTTTGTTGCTATGAGTGTTAAGCACATCTCTCACACATACAAACAACAGACTGTAGTGTGACACAGAGAAATAAACAGGCGGTGTGAGTTTGAGGTTGCTAACTTAATCGCAAACTATAAAAAGGCAAAATGAAAATGCACTTGAAGAGCAGGCAAGGAAATCAAAAGGCTCACATAGCCAATTTTACCACAGTGAATAGTTCATTAAGACAAATGGAGGACACCAGACCCAAGCAGCTTCAGCCATGTGGTCTTCATCGGGGCATGCACTTTGTCCCTCAATCACTTATTTAAATAAATTTCTTAAAGTGACAGTAAGACAAAGCTACAAAAATCAGGGAATGCAGAGAACTGTCACATTCAAATTCACCTTCCTTTCAGTATATGTATAGGTATGAAGGCCCCAAACTAGCAGAAAATACTTAGGTTAGTCAGTCTTAATAATTATAGGACCATACTGATAACTAATCTATATATTTTAAATAGTCCTACTGTAAAAGTGCCATTGTCCTTTTCAAGTCCCTGCGTATTCTGTCATACAGAAGCTAGAGATGCATCCCTTCCAACAGAATTCTGTGAGTAAAGGAAAAGACAAAATGGAGTTAAACCAATATTGCATTATAATTTCACAATGAACTAGATTAAATATTATTTAGCTGATGTAAATCAACCTGGCTTCAAAAAAGGCATGAAATTCAACTTCTTCATTCACTCTACTAGGTTGAATAGTTTTTAAGATGACAATCCACCTAGTTTCACTTTGCAATAGGCAGTTTAAACAGTCACCACCCCTCTTATTGGACAAAATATATTCCAAGCCCATGTATAATAAAGAAGAAGCATTTGAGTTGTGGTTACTTAGCTAGAAAGAGCATACCAGGGCATCTCATTCCCAGCTCATATTGCTTTAACATGCTCCTGGATCTGCATTTTCAAAGGTCTCACAGTATGTCCAATATAAAACAGACTGCATGGACACCGCTCTATATGTACACACCACAAAAGGTTTAACACAGCTGATAAATTGTCTAATTTCAACCTTCTGTCCTGATATAGGATGTGTAAAACACTTCCCTTCCTTGACATACTTGCATGTGCTACAGTTCCTACATTTATGGAAACCCTTAGGCTTTATGGGCAACCAAATAAGATATGTATTTTCCACCTTACTAGCCACAAAATAACTCATAATTAAATTGTTGCCCTTTCTAAAGCTGACTCTAGGTGTGTCACTAATTTCTGTCCCCAAAATGATATCTGTTTTTCAAAATGGGCAAACATTTATAACCAAACTGCCTACCTTTCCAGCTAGGCTGTTGTAATCTGTCAAAATGTTATTTTTCTCTAATCCTGAATGTTTTTTCTTTTGGGAGTCAATAGAGTATGCTCTCAATATGTATGACTTTTAAAATGCTTCAGTTAAAATACTTCCATTAGACCCTCTGGCTTTAAATCTCCTTATCTTTTCTTTTGCTTAATTTTCAAAGTCAGCATCATCCAAATAATTTCTCCTGACTTATAGTAGCTGGCTGTAGGGACAGAAATTAACACATTTTCTGGGTGTGAACTAGTATTGTGAATGACCATATTTACTGCAGCTGGTTTTCTGTATCCTGCAGATGACATAGTCTGTCCTGACGAGGCACTGAGGACAGTAACCAAGAAATGACACTTATTGCGTCCAATTCATATGCAAATATAAAATTCTCTGAAGTCTCATTAATGCACTGAATGAATTCATGTATTTGATCCTCAGTGCCTTGCAAGATAAAAATGATGTTGTCAATAAATCTATACCAGGCCACATCATTGTTGACAAATTTATTGTGTCCTTCATAATAAATCTGTTTTACCACAAACTCCGTAAAGAGGTTTGCATAAGAGGGTGCCACTGAGGTGCCCATCACTGTACCACATTTTTGTTTAAAAAAATCTCCATTAAAAGTAAAGTAATTATGATGGAGTATAAAATCCAAGGCCTGCAATAGAAATTGACCGGTCACATCAATTGTCAATCAGTAAAATTGTTCATCTCACAGGACATTCTCAAATGTATTGAGGATATCCATGGTTTCTCTGGTGTATTATCTCAAGGTTTTCACATGAGGCTGTAGAAAAAAATATACAAAGAGAGATTATGGGCTTGATTTCCAAAGCCCCATGAATGCCTCAAGACCCTGATCATTTGGCCCATGGTGCTTGTGGCATTCTCCCTGAAAGTAATCAGGATTTTCCATCCCCAGTGCCAAATGCCACACTTTAGACTAGCTTTTCCATGGTCTAACTTGTGTCATTTGGGGACCCCTTTATAGGGCTTGCATTAAAGGAGTTTGGCACAGCTGCACTAAAATGGGTTTGACACAGAGCTTGATGCAAGCCCTGTATCAACTTGAAAATCAAGCCGTATTTGTTAAAGAGCCCACCACTGGTATGATGGGTCTACCTGGTGGATCTAGTGGATGTTTATGTATTTTAGGCAAATATACATTTTTGGTATAATTGGATGATCCACTTTCAGGAAATTAGCTTCAACAGAAGTAATCTACACCCTATCTGCAGCCCCGTTAATCAATTCCAAGAGTAAGGCCCTATAACTATTTGTAGGATCTTCTGGTAACTTTTCAAAATCTGAACTGACATTCCATAAATCAAACACTTTTTGCATGTAATCAGATTCTTTCATGATTACTACATTACCACTCTTGTTTATGGGTTTGATGATATTTTTACAATTAGTAAGCTATTCTAAAGCTTCCTTCTTGGACAAGAGTAAATTGGCATATTTATCTTCATGATATCCATCCAACAGATTTTCAGTTTCCACTAATAATAAGTGTTCAAAAGTATTGATTGCAGCATTGCTGACCTCTGGTGATAAACTAGATATTTTCCTTAAATTTACCAGTCCTTCCTTCTATTGTTACTGGTTCCATTTGTTCACCAGCATCCGTGTCAACCTCTGCAAATAATTCATCCAAATCATACAAGTCAATTAAGTTCAGATTAGTTAAGACACTGTCAGTTATGGGTGTATCAATCTGACTCATGCCCCAATTTTCTTGTTCATCTGCCCATGAGTCTGTAAAATCCAATGGACTCACATCATTTCTAATGTTGGACAGTGATACTTCCCTAATGTCAAAATCCTGAAATCTACCCATGGTGGGTATCACAAGGTGAGTAGAACTATGCTAACAACCACAGTGGGCTGACTGCCAGCAGCAGTTAGGTTTCTATTTTATTTTATTTTACACCCTTTTGTTCTGTTTTAAGTCTGTTGTAAGTAGTTAAGTAGTTTGTTGAGTAGTTAGGGAAAATAAGCGAGCAAGTTAGACAGCTGTGTGTTATTGGGAAAGTGTGAGGATGTCAGTTATCGGAAAAGAATTTAGGACTCCAGTGATTATTGGGAGCCAGACTACATAAACCAGGAATAAGAAAGACAGAATAAGGAAGAATATTGGTTGTAACACCAAAATTGATATATTCCAGTGATATTTTTGTAAACCTTCATAAAAACCCAAATTGGAACCGTTACCTGCCTGATGCCCATTGTGTACCGGTCCTGAAGCCTAGAGTTGTATGTGAGCCTGGGAGGATCCTGACGGGATGCAGTTGATAACCTTGTTGCAAAGAGTGTACGGCACCAGAGTCAACAGAGACACCTGGAGGTTGAACTAGGATTGTGGACTTAAAGAACTGTGCTGACTATCTGGAGGAGCACTGAGGAGTCCACGTTTTGTCTGGTGGTGGTTACCCTCTCCTGGTTTCCTTTAGGGCTGTCCGGGGGTGTCTATCAGAGCTTAGACACTGCCTTGGTTTAGGCTTGGGGAGTGCCAGATTCGGCAACTGCCTCCGGGACCTGAGGCCTAATTTTGTTCAGCCTGATTCCTGCCTATGGCCTGGGCAACAGCCACAGTTTCTGATACGGTGGTGGTGGCCACTGGGAAAAAGTTGCGCTGGGTAGCAGGCAGGTTCCTGCTGTGGAGCTGGATTCTTCTGGGAGTCACTAAGGAGAAGAAAAAAGCTGGTTGTCTTCAACGGGACTGAGAAGAGGATTTACTACTTGAACTGACTGGACCTTGAGCAGGTGGGTTTGTTTGGGATTGTTGTTTGAAATGGCAGTGAGAGTGCCAATTGTTATCTCATTCTTAATTACTGCTATAAATCACCTGGTCTGTGATAGAGGGAATATCTTGACTGGTGCTCTAATCTGTCTTTTCATGGCTCTAGGAGGAGAGAGATTCAAAAAGCCATTTATTTGAACATTCATGGGATCTAGCAAATCTCAGAAAATTGACTGTGGAAGGACTACTTTACAAACTGAATACTAATTTATGGACTATATGACTTGATTATATTTACTGAATCTATATAAGATTGAGCAAGGGGGTATTAGAGTTTTTTTTTCTATTATAGGGTGGTGCATGGAGTGTGATTGGTGGGTGTGTGTGTATATTGAACAGTTGTTGTTAATTTTTGATTCTGATTGCTGCTAGTTTTGTCCCTGGGTTAGTATGTGCTGGCAGAGGTTATCGGTGGTTAAGCACTACTCTTCCACCAGGCTCAGAGTCCACCGCCCTTTTGACTGTCCCCCTTTGCCTGTAGAGGTGTATGGGCATTGTTGAGCATTGGGGATAACCAGGAGGGGGAGGAAACTGGAGAAACTGGACCTGGTGGGATAATGGAGTGGGGTGGGTGGATTGGGTGGTAGGGATGAGAAGACGCCCTGGGGTGAAATAGGTAAAGGAAAGGGGACCTCCCTGTCTGGTTCCCATACCCAAGGGCTCCACTTTAAGTGGGCAAGTTGTGTGGTCTGCCTCATCCACCTATCGTACTCGGGTGGTGTTGTGCAATGCCAGGTCAATAAAAAACAAGACAGCTATTATTGCTGATCTTGTTGCTGCAGGTGACCTAGCTTGCATCACTGAGACCTGGTTGGATGAGAATGCTGGCCCAGTGTTGGAATCAGCAATTCCAGCTGGGTACTCAGTGACACACCACCCAAGAGAGGATCATAGGGGTGGGGGAGTAGCCCTTTGTTTTAAGTCAGATCTGGGTCTTGTAGACACCCCAGTGGGAGTGACCAGATCCTTTCAATGTATTGTGGGAGCAGGTGTAGGTTGCAGGATACTTCTCATCTACCATCCACTAGGGTGAGAAGGAATTCCTGCAGGAAGTCATGGACTTCATCATCGACATGGTATTGGAATCCCCCAGATGGTTAATTTCATAGGTTTCATAGGTAGATTCAAGCAAATATGGATGATAAGTCTGTGGTGCTTGCCAGTGTGTTACCCAAATCAGTATTTCACATCATTTGCGAAGGGTAGGTCCAGGCTTGATTTGAAGGAATCCATATCAGGGCAATTTACTACTGCAACTGGGAGATTGTTCCATGTTTGGACAACTCTGTTACTAAACCAATTTTTCCTATGGAGTGTATTCCATTTTGCTAAGACTAGTTTGTTATGCTTTCTAGAACTTGTTCTGTAATCAGTATGTACAGTATAATCCCCAGGTCATCCCTAAGGGTTGGATCAGTTATAGCTTTGAAAAGAAGGCACAAATCCCCTCTGAGTCTCCTGTAGCGGAGTGTGTACATGTTTAGTGATATAAGTCTATCCTTATAGGTCTTATTACTCATCCCAACTGTAGCCTTAGTGGCCCTATGTTGGACCCTCTCAAGTCTTATAATATCTTCTTGTAAATAAGGTGACCAAACCTGGACACAATACTCTAGGTGGGGCCTAATCAAAGCAGTATACAGTGGGAGAATTACTTCACTTTTTCTGCTAGAAATGTGTCTAAGAATACAGTTTAGTATTTGGTTGGCTTTTTTGATTTGGGTACTGCAGTGAGATCTAAATTTCAAATCAGGAGCAACAGTTATTTCAAAATCTTTTTCTTGTTGAGTTACTGCAGGAATGTCATTCCCTAGCTTGCATACATAATTTTATTATGTATTCCCAGGTGCATAACTTTTTATTTATTAGTATTTAGGAGTAATTTGCTACTGTCCATCCAATTGAGAATTATATTGAGGGCTAATTGGAGGGCGGCATAGTTTTCAGGGCCATTTACCACTGTACCCAACCGACAATCATCCGCAGATTTCAACATCCATGTATTGGGAACATCAATTGAGTGAAGCAATATAAATGTTAAAGAGGCAGGGGCCCAGGACAGATCCCTGGGAGACCCCACTAGTGACCCAGTCCCAGTCAGATAATACTGGGGGATTTCAATGCCTGTGTCTACAATGAACTCTTGCAGTTTGGGCAGGACTTCCTTCAACTAATGAGTTAATTGGACCTGACACAGGTAAGTTACCTCTGCCACCCATAGTCATGGTCATTCACTGGACCTGGTCTTCCTACTGGGGATGAAGACCACTGATCTGGTGGTGGAACCGGTTGGATGGTCAGACCATCATACTGTAAGGTTCAGATTCGGGGTTCCCCCAAAAAGACCTGCTCCTATGGAAATGGTCCGATACTGCCCATTAAGGGGCTTGACCCCAGATGGTCTTATGGCAGTACTGGAACTATTAGGGGCAGCAAGTGTATTCAGGGAGCCGGGGGATCTGGCAGTAGCCTATAATAAGGCAGTGACAAGGGCCCTTGACTCTTTAGCTCCTGTCCATGTTCGCCCCTCACTCTTTGCCCAAAGTCCTCTTGGTCTGATAGGACTTTGAAGGAGCTGAGGCAAGGGGGTCGAAGGTTGGAGCATTGCTGGTGGAAATCTGGCCTGGTTGATGACAAACTTCAATTGATAACCCATAATAAAGACTACCAATTGGCAATCTCCTGTAAGAAGGCAGAATTCCTATCCAAGGAGATTGCTGCGGTGAGGAATTGGCCAGCTCGGCTCTCCTGGACTGTTGACAGGTTGTGCAATCGAACCTGCCTTCAGCCACGGAGAGTGTTTTCACAGGTTGTGTGATGAGTTTGATCGGTTCTTCATGGATAAGATTGCTGCCATCAGATCAAAGATCCATTCAATGCCCTCAAGTGGGCATTGCATAGATCAGCAAGAGGTTACAAGCTCCCAGTCTGTCTGGTCCAATTTTGGCCAGTTGACGATCATAGACATTGTGTGGGTTGTCCAGGGTATGTGCCAAACCTACTGTAGTTTGGATCCAGGCCCAATGTGCCTCCTATTGGGGTGCGCTGAAGTCATTGACCCAGTCCTTGCTGGGATAGTCTGGTGTTCATTGGAGACAGGGGTGTTTCTTGACTCCCTGAAAGAGGTGGTAGTGGTACCTCTCCTAAAGAAATCCTTTCTCAATCCAGACTGCCTGGCAAACTATACACCCATCTCTACCCTGCCCTTCATGGGCAAGATTATTGATAATGTGGTTGCAGTGCAGCTGGATGACCATTTAACAACCCATGATGTCTATGATCCTCTCTAGTCCGGGATGAGGAAGAGGCACAGTACCGAGACAGCTGTGGTTTGGGCACTGAATGATCTCCTGATAACAAGGGATTGGGGGAGCCATTCCATCTTGGTTCTCCTTGATCTCTTTGCAGCATTTGACACTGTAGATCATGCAGTGTTGTTGGAGCACCTGTGTATTCTCTGTGGACTGTCTGGTACAGTCCTCAGGTGGTTTCGATCATTCCTCACTCGCAGGACTCAGAGAGTGGTGTTGGGGATTTATTCCTCAGCCCCTCTCCCCCTGTCATGTGGGGTTCTGCAGGGCTCCGTATTATCCTCCATGTTGTTTACAGTGTATATGCTGCCTTTGGGAAATATCATAAGGTGGTATGGGTTGATTTTTCACTGTTATGCAGATGACACTCAGCTCTACATGTCCTTTGTGCCTGAACAGAGTGGATAGATCTCAGTTTTTAACAGCTGCCTCTCCGAGATCCAAGGTTGGATGAGTGCCAATTGGCTGAAGTTGAACTTGGGCAAAACCGAACTGTTGGTGGTGGACCTAGGTCACCAAGGTGTGGGGTTGTCAGCAGGTCACCCATCTGGACTTTGGTTTGGTAAGATGGGGACCAGCTGCTTATCTCAGACTGAGCGTGAAATCTGGGCGTTGTTTTCAATGGCGGCTAGACATTAAAATCTCAGCTGTCTGCCGTCATTAACACCTCTTTTTACCATCTGAGGAACGTCACCCAGATTAAGCTCTTGGTCCCACCTAGGGTTCTTCCAACATTGGTCCATGCCTTTGTGACCTCAAGCCTTGATTACTGCAATGCCCTTTAGCTAGGGCTATAGGGGATTGATATCCGCCAATTGCAGCTTGTGCAGAATGCGGCCGCCAGGTTGTTGACTAGTTTATTAAGATCTTTCCATGTCTCTTCTGTGTTCCATGCCCTGCACTGGCTGTCTGTACATTGGTGGATCACCTTCAAGGTCAGGTTACTGACCTATAAAGCCCTACACAGACAGGGACCTCTCTACTTGCAAGAGTCTCTATGCCCCTACTGCTCCTTTCATTCACTCCGTTCCTCCGACGAGGGATTGCTAGAGATTCTCAGAGTCTGACTAAAGACTTCTGGGGCCTGCTCTTTTGCTTTTGTGGCCCCAACCGAATAGAATTCTCTACCTCGTCAGATTAGAGAGTGCCTGACCATCGAGTGTTTTAAAACTGCTTTAAAAACACATCTTTTCTGCTTAGTGTTTCTGGATTCCAGTGCTTTAGCGTACTGCCATTAATTTTATTTAGGATTATGTGCAAACCTTAAATTTTAAGTTTTATTTATTTGTTTATATGGATTTTACTGTTAATGTACAGTGCTTTGATCAATTTGGAATTGCGCTTATAAATAAAGTTTGATGATGATGATGAAGATTCGTATTTTCAGTCACAAAATAGTATTTAAATTTTAGCTTCCTTATAAGTTTGTAAATGTCCACTTTTAAATGAAACAAGTCAGCAGCTGCAGTGGACACAAATGAAAGTCCATGGAAGAGTATTTTAATCTGGGCTTCGCTAAGGTTTAAATCCATTAAATTAATCAGTTTTCTCTCCCTCAGGATCCTCTTGTTGGATGGCCCTGTGGTGCCATCATCAGTCTCTCCTTGTTTTTTCTTTGGTTTTGTTGTATGGGTTTTGTTTTGGGTTTTGTGGCAGGCTCGTTTGATTTCTAAACCTGCCCCAGCTGGCCAGAAAAAGCCACAGTTGCTCGGGAGTTTGTGCTTGAGGAAGTCTCTGAATCCATGGAATTTATGTGTGCATTTCTTTCTGTGCATACAGATTTACTTCTGGAGTTTTTATGTCTCTAATCTCTTCTCTGACTTCTTGATCTGCCCCTACCAGGTGACTTCTCAGGGCACTTCCATTTAAAGACTTTACCCTGCCCATAATCTCCAGCATCTGTCACATATGTATTGACCATGCAGCAGTGCTGTAGGTGGGCACAGAGGACAAAACACAACAGGAACACTGCAGTCAGTGCTGAACCATGTGTGTGTACCTGACATGAGACAGTAATATGACCATCAGGATTGTGTCAGTACTGTTGCCACAATGTCTGCCACTCAGGGTACAGATCCCCCACAGGTGCATACCTGAACAAGTAGAAGGTGACTATAACACCAATTGTTGCAACACTGCTTTCCTGATGCAGCACTGCTGCCAGTCATACTGCAGGACACCAGTGGTAATGCTGACACATCTACATGGACATTCACCATGATAACAGCACTGTGGGAGTGCTGGAGCAGTAGCACACACCCAAGGCTCACACACACACTCACACAGTTTGGTGGTACCATCCCCTAGACAAGAGGATGTAATGAAGACATATTAGTGCAGTGAACACACTGTGTAGAGCACAGGGCTGCATTGGATACCACGGTACAGTCCAGATGTACGCATGGTACATCAAACCCTCTGACCTAGTACAACCCATCAGGAGTCAATGCACAATGCTGCATAGTAGCAGTAATCATGCATGGTCTAGGCGGCAGCAGCATGCCCCATGACCGTGCATTGTACACACAAACCTATATGGTGAACACAGTGTAGGACAGTGTCATAGACACACATCTGGATACATACTTCCCCGTGCCACCCTCCATGGCTTTGGTGGTGGGTCCCCATGGGGCAATGGTCCATGGATGTCCCAGACCCACCACCATAGCTGTTCCTGCTCTCAGGCTCTGGAAATGCCAGACATGGGCACCTGGGTGGTGGTGGGGCTGCACCTCGTCCACACTGTGCCTCCTGCATCACAGCTTCCAGTCTGCTGGATTTATGGAGACATGGAACACAGAAAAAAGTATGTAAGAGAATGACAGGGCACTGAATGTCCAGACAGGTATATGCCATGCACAGCCATGTGGCAGAGGCAGCATGAAACACACAGTACTGCACATTCATGCACAAGCACAGTGCCCTGACCAGTGTGTGGTTTGCCACCACCAGCCCTGGGGTGCATGTAGAGGGGTTGATAGGAACATGCTGCACACATGCCAGATACCGAACATGCTCCTCCCTTGCAAACCCCCAGCTGGGGGCCAGAGTCCCCACACATGCCATACTGCACAGTGAATTGCACATATCAGTATGTGAAGGATACACACAACACAACAGATGTCCCATAATACCTGCAGCTGTGGATGAAGACAGTAGAGGTCCACAGATGCAATGGGCATGGATACAACTGCAAGCTACACATGAGCATACCTGTATGCCACTGTGTACTGTATATGCTGTTTGTACACACACATATATGGATGAATATCACTACTGCAAGGTGGCAGCAGAGGGCACACCCAGACATTTGCATGTACACCAACAATGGCTGGAACCACGTACCACACATGTGCCACATAATAGTGTGGCACATGGTCTGCATGGGCAAGAAACATGCCACAACGCCCTACCACATACATTAGGGATTGGCCACAGAACACACAGGAATAGAGGTCAACAGACAGGGCACATCTGAATGCCTGATGTTAGCCAGCAAAGATGTGGGTATACTAAAGAGCAGAAAAGAACATGAAGTACCACAGCAGCAGTACACTGGCATAACGGCAGTGCTCCCAGAGTGAGGTGACAAAAGCCCACTAACTTCAGAACAACTGTCCTTTGTTGTCCTGTATATGATATTACCGCCCATTGGAGCCACATTGCTCTGTTATCCCATATACACAAGTCTGAGGGACAAGGCCCCTGTAGATCGCTCCATGTATCTGTAATACAGGAATACCTGTAGATCTGGGAACCAGTCAACATGCATGTGTGCCAGTACGGCATATAAAAAGGCACTATTACTTGGACGCAGCAAGCACCAACAATCACAGATGGGACAGAGGTTACCAGTGAGGCACTTACAGATGGGACAGAGGTTACCAGTGAGGCACTTTCAGGCACAGCACTGGGATCCAGAGATACATGGGAATCATGTACACGAATCTTACTTGTCTGAATCACTCTTGCGGTGAGTTCTGCCTGTAGCTGTTGCAAGCACTTCTCTCACATGGGGTCATATCATCCCCACGGTGCTGGCTCTGTGCTGGAGTTCAGGTGAAGCCCTGCACATGACAGGCCCTCTGTGCAACTGTCTCCCAGATGTGGGCATTTGTTGCCCTAAGCGCTTCCCTTGCTGAGGCCCTGAATTGGGAGGATTCCTTGAGGACGTCCCTGGTGAGGTTGGCCACCTCATCGGGGGCCTCCTGTCTTTAACCCATTCCTCCTCAGGCACACATCCACTCCTGGTAGTCATTGCCACACCTTATTGTGTGATATTCCTCACAATGTGATTGTGTCTTCTATTTGGGTGTTTAACTTCCACAAATGATGCTACGTGTGTACATAGCTTTGTGAAACATCTGCATATGTAGTCTGAGCCAGCATGTCTGTGACCTTTCAATCACTAATGGCTGTGTGCAACCACAATGATGTCAGATTGTGAATGATGGCCAGTGGCATCCTCTGCATGGGTCACAATGTCATCAGGTCATGCGACCACATGCATCACGTTGTTGCAGGCCTGGGCTGAAGGTGAGTGAAGCTGCTAAAATAATTTGCAAATTTCTTAAAATTAGCTTTATCAATTACTTCAATTTTCATAGTTATGCACCCAAAGACTCTGCCATATTCTTCTGCCAAATCTATGCAAATTGCTAATTTGTGGGTGAAGCAGACAATTTGAGTAGTTCATCCTGCAAATTTGTGCAGTTTGCCAGTGAAAAACTATGTGAAATGCATTCTAACTTTAATAAGAACCTCCTCACACCCACTGTGCTGTAATACTGCCCCTTCCAAAATCTTTGTAGTTACAAATGTCCCCTTTCATTCCCTTCTGGCACCCTCTTCCCCCCACCCTGGCAAATTTCCACTAAAAGTAATCTATGCACATAAATTCAATATACCCTTCTTCTACCGTGTGCCAAACACATTCTGCTTCACCCCACCTGAGTCCCACCATCAGGTCTGTTAGTCACAACTCTTCCCACACTACCCCCATCTGGCCCCACCAGAACCAAGAAAAAATGCCATCTGCAGTTTATTTATTTATTTGTTCATTGAATTGTGTTGACTGGGTAGGCTCTCTGAGACTAAATATCCTTTTTTAGGGGTGACAGGGGTTTAATTACATAGAGTCATATCAGAACAGATGGTATACATTCAGACATCATTGAAATTACATTTACATTCATGACTAAAAAGCAGAGTTACATACACTTTGTGTTCAGTAATAGTCTAGTCAGTCATGAAGTTCAACAAATGTCAGGCAAATCCTGTGATCAGCTTACTGAGTAGGACAGGTACAAAAAGTAGTAGTCATAAAACAAGTGCTGACATTTGCAACAGTAGACCACGTTTAGGGGGAAAGACCATGTTAATGAAGGCAGGTACTATACATTGATTATACTCCAGTAATGACATCTTTAGTCCTGTCTTGAAGCATCCAAGGGAGGAGCAATCTGGAAGGAGGGCAGGAGGTTGTTCCATAAGGACAGGGCAAAAGTGGCAAAGGACCTTTGCCCTGTGTTAGACCTTACCCTGGGAACTTCTAGGAGTGTATTGTTAGAGGACCTCAGAGTTCTTCTCTGAGGCTGAGTAATCAGTACCTCCCTCAAACTAGGAGGAATAGTGCCTTTGTAACCCCCCTGCAAATGGGGGTTCCCAAAAGACTTCCAGGAGCTTGCTTGAATGCTCCAAGCCTGAATGGTGTTTGGCATTTAAGCCATTTATCAGTGAGTGTTTTTAGAGCCTCTGGTACTGTCTCTTTAAGAGCTGTCTGCTTGCAGACATAATTAGTTTGTATGGGGGGACTGTGTGCTTCTCTGAGTACCACTCAGTAGCTGCCAATTCACTTCATTTTGCAGTCACTAGGAGTGCAAAGGGAACCTATCTGAAAGATGTAACTGTTTGCCAGAAATTATTTAGAGTAATAATGAAATTACAGTTTGTCTAACCTGCTTTTTTGCAGTCAGAACTGTGTCTGCTAGTTCCCATTCTAGTTTTGAACTGCTGAACTGGACCAATCAGTGTGGGTAAGCTAGCTCTAAATGGTGCCTTGGACGAATCAGAACTTGGACTCATAATCTGAGCCAGCCACAAGAGGATTGTATGGGCAGTGACTCTGGGAGATGTAGTTTAGACTTCAGTGCCTTTTTGGACCAACAGCAGCAGTCTATTGTGAGTGACAGCCAATCCAGTCAAGAACTGGGAGGAACTCAAAGGAAGTGCCCGGTTTTGTCTGGTTGGAGTTTCAGTTGAGCTTTGGCAGTGAAGAAGGAAGGAGCCCTGTGCTTTTCAGTGTGCAGTTTTAGTCAAAACGTGTGTAAGGCCCAGAGTTCGGTCTGCAGCTTAGAGGACTGAATCCGTCCTGTGAAAAGAATCAAAGGATCTCTGAAGAGTAGAAACCAGGCTCACCCTGTAGAAGACTGGAGGAATTGCTGAAAATTGCACTCGGTCTGTCAGGAACTGAATCTGCTGTGTGTTCTCCCGGTATTGTGCAGTAATTCGATGGGATACAGATGCAGCCTGCCTGGTATAGTGTTTTCTTTATATGGATGGAAGAAGGGTTTGTGTACCTCAAGTGAGCCCTGCTGACATTGAAGGACCCTATCTTATTTGGAGGTCGTGGAGTACTAATGCAGGGTCGCTCCTGTTGAATAGCCACATTAAATCCAAATGGAATTACTGTACTGCCGACTGTTTAATTCTCCTTTTCTCTGTGTGAAAGGGCCCCTACCAGCTGCCACGGTTTGACCAGCCACTAGGGCTTGGGGTACCCAGGGACAGTAACTGATAGGGATAGGCCTGTGCACAGAGCCATGAAGTAGATTATTAGAGTGATAAGCTAATTAACCTGATTTCCCCTGTCCTTGTTATATCCCCTAAATAAATCAGAGCTGCTTGTTTCAGCAAAGTTATACTGCCTGAGGTATTTGTCTATGTTAAAGTACTGTACTGTGATTGTTGCACTGTATCTCATTTCACAGGAGGTCCCAGTGCCGGAACCAGACCTGGGGGTAAGTGTATACTGTGAAGGTAATTCTGATATATTGTGGGGCCACTAGTGGGAAGAAAGGGGCTGCGTGTGTCCCAGAGGGCTGTGACCAAGTTAGTTTAACTATTGCAAACCCTGACCTCTGGGTGGAGGCACCCACCATTGGATCCAGGCCCTCAACCTGTTAGTGGCAAATCAGGCAGGGGTAGTAGCCCCTGGGATAGCGCCATCTAGGGGTTACATCTTGAGGCTCACCGTGGGATTGTGTGTCCTCTAGTGGCCATATTACTAACCACTGTTAAGAAAAAATGGGTACCCGACAGAAGTGGCTGTGCACCGCTGGTGGAGTGGTGTACTGGGAGGAGATCACCCCCAAAATGCTATGCTTATCCTGGACATCCCCTGGTATCAATACGGACACTGTGCAGGAGTACTTTCCAAGGTGGAAGGTTTACAAAACCCTGTGGTGGTGGGTCGGCATGCTAATCTGCTCACCCACACTTTCCTGGCCCTAGTAGAGTTTAAGGATCCCATAGATAGCTCTGAAGTGCCACAGACCATTACCCCAGAGGAGCCCTCACTGCTTGGAGAGTGATAACTAAGGACAGTAAAGACCGGGGAATCAGCCCCACCACTATCTGAAACTTTTGAGGAGAAATTTGCTGAATGGTTGCTGGGAGAGGGAAAACTGTGGAGGACTTGAAGAAACTATTCTTGCCACCTGGGGTTTTCCTCCCCAACACCCTCTCCTGCTCCAGTGCCCATAATGGTGGCTGAACCAATGCAGACTCCTATTTCTGCACCTGCCATTAGTCACGACTCTTACCGAAGGTTGAGGATCTTCTCTGGCACCCTCCCCACCCCCCAAGGGGAGGATGACTGGGAGACCTGGATAGACTATGTTGCCCCCCAAGTGCTAGAATGGCAATGCTCGGAAGGCTAAAAGTGAAAGAGGGTTAGTGAGAGCCTCCGAGGTCCTGCCCTGGCTACCATCCATGCTAAACGGGCCAGTAACCCTGAAGCGACTGCACAGGCCTATCTTGAGGCCTTGGAGAATGTGTGTATGGGAGCCCAGATTCTGATGAGTACCTATGGTGAAGAGTAAGAGATGCACAACAGTACCAAGGGGAGTTGTTGTCTGTGTATGTATCTCGGCTGGAAAAATTGTTGCAAGAATGCCTCAGAAAAGGTAGTTTGCCAGCGATTGAACTGGACCGAACCAGGCTGGACAGGATCCTTAAGTCTGCCCCTCTCTCAGAACTGCTGTTGCTTCAGTTACGCCTGGCAGATCGACTGAATCCCCACCCTCCCATGATGAGTTAATGAGAGAAATTGAGGAGTTGGAGAAAAGACGACCCGGGAGGACCTGCACCAATAGCTGCACACTGACCCGAGTGACTGAGGGTGACCCATCATGAAGTTCAGGGGCAGAGGTTGGCAGTCAATGAGTGCTCTGACAAGGAAAAGATATGTCACAATGGGAAGTAACTGTTGAGAGAGATCCGGAATTCAAAAACAGTCCTTTATGAAGGCCACGCCTGCAAGTACGGGCCCTGACTTATATCCGACTGTATCTGTTATGGGGGTGGGGTACCACCATGTATCTCCTGCTGATAACAGCTCCGAACTCCTGATTCCTTGACCATGGAAGTGGAGAAACTGACGAGATGTTCCAAATGCTTATCACGCCGCAGACAGAGATGGCACCAAGGTTTCCAGTTAATACCCCCTGCCCCTGGCTCCCAGTGTGGTGCCTCGGCCAGCTCAAACTCAGAAAGTATGTTTTGCTATAATTGTGGGAAAGATGGGCACATGAAAGGGAATGCCAGTCCCCAAAGACACTGACAAAGGTTGCATATAGGCTACGAGAGCTTCTAGAAGAAATCGGTGGTTAAGAGGTGCCCACATGATCCCAGTGAGGGCACCAAAATGCTAATTCAAGTCCTTTTGTGGCAAGGTCAGTTGCCCAGGCCCCCACCACCGCCTCCAGACTGGTCCAGAATAGTGGGTCCCTCCATGGAGACCACTGTAAAGGTGAATGGAGTGTCTACAAGAGCTGTATTAGACAGTGGCCTCAAGTGACAATTATGTTCCAGGATTGGTATCAGAAGCATTTGTCAGACGTACCCTTACAACCATTAGAAAGGACTGCATGTATGGGGTTAAGTGAGAAGGCCTACCCCTTTCCGGTATATCCGAATTTGTGTCTTTCCCCACCTCCGTGGCTGGAGTGGCGAACAAGTAGAGACCCTAGCCTTAGTGTGTCCCCCACTTGACTGTGTATGGATGGTGTCCTTTGTTGATTGGAACAAATGCTCATATGTTCGGAAGGCTGGCACAGTTGTGTTATGAAAACAGGGTCAAAGACTAGTAGAGCTTTAAGAGTTCCGGCTTTAATTAAGAAGGCCTATGAGGCACAGAGATGCTGGAAAACAGAACCAGAGGAACCGGTCGGAATTGTATGGAAGAAGGATCCTGAGTCTCTGATCCTGGCGCCTAAATGCCCAGTGTACCTTACAGGGAGAGGTCCGTATCAGAAAGGATGTTAAGAATAAAATATTAATGTTGGATGCACCAAGCGATGGAAAATTGCCAGAGGGACTGCTGGTCAAGCTTAGTATTTTGCCCGCTAGAGCCCATGCTTATGCCAGAAGGGTAATGGTCCAAGTTCATAATGTGTCTGAAAGAGACATTCGAGTAAACAGAGGTTGCATCCTGGCTAATGTGCATTGTGCAGACACTGCAGTGCTACCCAGCAGCAAGAGTTCATGGAAGAATGACAGAGTAACGCCTGACTTGTTTGATTTGACGACTCCCGCTGCCAGCTGAATGGAAAGTGAGGATCAGTGAGAAGCTTGCCCAGAGAGACCAGGTGTTTTCTTTAAAGGAATGGGATGTGGGATGCTTCAAGGAGCTGAGCACAATATCCGGCTGCATGACGAAAGACCATTTCGTGAGAGGTCTCGACGCCTGGCACCTGCTGACATAGATGATGTGAGACGGCATCTGCAAGAGATGTTAGCTGCTGGTGTAATACAAGAATCCAGAAGCCCTTATGCTTCTCCCATTGTGGTAGTGAGGAAAAGAATGGAACAGTAAGGATGTGTGGATTATCGCACCTAAACCCGTGGACTATCCCTGATCAGTACACAATGCCCCGCATTCAGGATGCTTTGGACTGCCTAAACGGGAGCAAGTGGTTTCTGTGCTGGATCTCCGCAGTGGTACTACTAGATCCCGATGGCCCCAGAGGACCGTGAGAAGACGGCCTTTATCTGTCCGTCTTTTCTATGAATTCATGAGGATGCCTCAAGGATTTCAGAGTGCCCCAGCCACTTTTCCAGCGATTGATGGCGGCAGTGGGGACATGAACTTACTAGAGTGCCTGTATACCTAGATGATGTCTGTTGTGTTTGGCAGCTCACTGGAGGAACATGAGAGCAGATTATTTAAGGTATTGGACCGACTGGAGGACTTGGCCTTAAACTGTCCATTGATAAGTGTCAATTCTTTCAAACATCAGTAAAGTATGTGGGAACATAGTATCCACCGGAGGAATAGAGACCGACCCAAGTAAAGTTGAGGCCTTGACCACCTGGCCACAGCCCAAAATCTAAAAGAACTGCAAAGATTCCTGGGATTCTGTGGTTATCGGCGCTTCATCAAGGACTATTCAAGAGTGATCCGCCTTTACTTAACCTTACCAAGGGTATCCCCAACCCACAAAAATACCAAAAGTCAGCGGTCCAAGACTGAAAGAGTGTATTTCATCCGAGTGAAGTATTTGGGGCCGCTGGACTCCTGATTGTGAGACTGCTTTCACGGGATCATATATCAACTTACCCATGCTCCAGTGCTGGCTATGCCGATCCAAGAAAAACCTTAGTCCTGCACACTGATGCTAGCTTTGCAAGGGTTGGGTGCTGTTAGTACTAAGAGCACGCAGAATGGCTGAGACCAGTGGCCTTTGCCAGTAGAAGCCTGACCCCATCCGAAAAGAACTATCCTGTACATAAGTTAGAGTTCCTAGCTTTGAAGTGGGCTATTGTTGACCAATTCCATGAGTACTTGTATGGGGCTAAAATACTAGTAAAAACTGACAATAATCCTTTGACCTATGTGCAGACCTCAGCTAAGTTGGATGCCACTGGCCATAAGTGGCTTTCTGCATTATCTACATATGACTATGCTCTCGAATACCGAGCAGGTGTGAACCACATAGATGCTGATGCTCTCTCCCGGAGGCCTGTTCCCCAGAATGATTGGGTCCGATTGGCAGAACCTGACATTGGGCACTCTGTCGGAAGTTTGACAGGAGGAACAAATGTCCACGGACCAGTGGACTGCATGGTGGATTGCTTGGGAGCCTCTGAGAATTGCATACCTGCTGCTTATTGCCACTTTTCTGCAATAGACATTGGTGCACTGCCTCAGCTGGACAATGACAGTATTCGGTGGGCTCAATCCGCGATCCCATGATCAAAGCAGCTTTAGAAGCCCCTATGCAGGAAAAGATGTGTCCAAATTACGCCCACTGATTTGAGAACTGCACTGTTATACAAAAGAAGGTCCTAAGTTGAAACTGATCAATAAACTGTTATACAGAGAAACAGTAGACAGAGGGGACAAGTAGACAAACAACAACTAGTGCTGCCACTGCCTTCGAGACTCAGTACTGAGGTCCTTGCACAACCACATGGGGCACCTTGGTATAGACAGAACACTTGACTTGGTGAGATCCAGATTCTATTGGCCTAAGATGGGGCTGATGTGGAGCAACACATTCGAACTTGTAGTCGCTGCTTACAGAGGAAAGCTTTTCCCAGAGGGCTGCCCCTTATTAACATCACCACCGTGCATCCATGGAGCTGGTCTGTATTGATTTTCTAAGTTTGGAGTCAGATCAAAGAAATATCAGTAATGTGCTGGTGGTCACTGACCATTTCGACGAGATATGTCCAGCTTTCCCACCAAAGACCAGAAAGCATCCACTGTAGCCAAAGTACTTATGAAAACTTTTTGTTCACTATGGGCTCCACAAAGAATCCATTCTGATCAAGGAGAACTTTGAGAGTCGTCTGATCAAAGAGATGCTTTCTCTGTGGGGAGTGCGAAAGTCCAGAACCATCCTTATCACCTAGGGGACCTACAGCCTGAACGTTTCAACCGCATTTTGCTAGATATGCTAGGCACCCCTGCACCAGAGACAAGCCTAGATGGAGCCAACAAATTAGCACCCTGGTACATGCTTATAACTGCACCAAAAGTGATGCCACTGATTCTCCCCTACCGCCTGATGTTTGGAAGAGAAGCTCGACTACAGATAGATGTGTGTTTTGGGGTCTCTCCTGATGGGGTTCAAGCTGACAACTATTTACAGTATGTGCAAAAGTTAAAGGCCCAGCTAACTCATGCGTACTCAACTGGCTCAAACCATGGCTGCCAAAAGAAATCTGGCCAACAAAGAAAGGTATGATAAAAGGTGAAAGCACAGGAACTCCAGGAGGGAGATCGGGTATTGCTAAGAAATCTGGGACTGCATGGCAAGCACAAGATTGCTGACAGATGGCACCATCCCTCACATTGTAGTGGGCAAACTAGATGATCTGCCAGTGTACAAAAGTAAGGCCTGAGAATAATTCAAAAGATGTAAAAACAATGCATAGAAATCATTTACTGCCCATTGGACAAATCTTAATTGAGTCTGAGCCCCTAGAAGATGCCCCTCTGGACCAGTGACTAGAGCTGCTGCTAAGAAAAGACCAAGGAAGTCTGCACCTACAGAAGCAGAGTTAAAGTGTCCCCTGCACAAGTCCCAGTTGAGCATGACTGTCAGTCCATATCAGAAGAAAGTGAGAGGACTTTGAATACTATCCTTCTTCGAACTGAGTCAATTGTTTTAGGGCAATCCCTAGTCAATACTGGAGATGAAGCTGGGCCTTCTGGACTGTCCAAGCCCCCAGCTTCGTCCCTGGAGCCAATGCTCCCAGAAAGTGAAGTGCAAAGCATCAGATCAGATGAAATGGAATCATTGTGCATGGTTGAACTGTTTGAGCTTTCAGGGAGGAAAATGATAGATTGGGGCAGACTGGTGATACACCCGAACAAGAAGAGTATTTTAGGTGCCCTGACAGTCCACTGCCAGTGTCAAAAGCTCTCCATGCGAGCCAAATGTTGTGGACTCAGAAACTGTAACTCCTGGAGCTGAAAGTGCCCCAAGTTCTAGCCTCTCTACCCCATGGAGACTCCTGACAAGTGAGGACAATGCTGAAATGAGGCTCAGAGTGCAGAGACTATAACAGTTCCCCTAGAAAGACTGGTCTAGCTGTAAAGCCTGTGGTGCACCTCAGTTATGATTCACTTGGGAGGCCTGTGGACTTGCCTCTCAATGTTGTCCATAAAGGAGTGTATGTGTCCCCAGCTCATTGCCCAAACTGAGCATCAGTGCTAACTCCAAGTTACTTGTGTTGCCCTCTAAGTATGGTGCCCTTGCCCATCCACCGCTAGGTAACTGATAGGAAGGGCCCTCTCTTCAGGTTTCATGTACAGAGGTAATAACTTGAGTTATGGTACAATGTGTATGTAATACTGTGTAAAGAGGACGTACTGCAATGTTTCAGAAATGTGTTCTTGGTAAAATGATATATTGACTGATGATTACATATGCGAGCCTAATGCAAATGTATATAGTTGCAGCTGAAACTTATGAGGGTACTTGGTTGACTTGGACGTCAAGCTTTCCCAAGCCAGGAAGGTGTAACCCCCTGCAAATGGGGGTTCCCAAAAGACTTCAGGAGCTGCTTGAATGCTCCAAGCCTGAATGGTGTTTGGCATTTAAGCCATTTATCAGTGAAGTGTTTTAGAGCCTCTGGTACTGTCTCTTTAAGAGCTGTCTGCTTGCAGACATAATTAGTTATGGGGGGACTGTGTGCTTCTCTGAGTACCACTCGAGCTGCTGCCAATTCACTTCATTTTGCAGTCACTAGGGTGCAAGGAACCTATCTGAAAGATGTAACTTGTTTGCCAGAAATTATTTAGAGTAATAATGAAATTACAGTTTGTCTAACCTGCTTTCTTTGCAGTCAGAACTGTGTCTGTTAGTTCCATTCTAGTTTTGAACTGCTGAACTGGACCAATCAGTGTGGGGTAAGCTAGCTCTAAAATGGTGCCTTGACGAATCAGAACTTGGACTCATAATCTGAGCCAGCCACAAGAGGATTGTATGGGCAGTGACTCTGGGAGATGTAGTTTAGACTTCAGTGCCTTTTTGGACCAACAGCAGCAGTCTATTGTGAGTGACAGCCAATCCAGTCAAGAACTGGGAGGAACTCAAAGGAAGTGCCGTTTTGTCGGTTGGAGTTTCAGTTGAGCTTTGGCAGTGAAGAGGAAGGGGCCCTGTGCTTTTTCAGTGTGCAGTTTTAGTCAAAAAGCGTGTGTAAGGCCCAGGTTCCGGTCTGCAGCTTGTGAGGACTGGATCGTCCTGTGAAAAGAATCAAAGGATCTCTGAAGAGTAGAAACCAGGTTCACCCTGTAGAAGACTGGAGGAATTGCTGAAAATTGCACTCGGTCTGTCAGGAACTGAATCTGCTGTGTGTTCTCGGGTGTTGTGCAGTAATTGCGATCGGGATACAGATGCAGCCTGCCTGGTATAGTGCTTTCTTTTATATGGATGTGTGAAGAGGTTTGTGTACCTCAAGTGAGCCCTGCTGACATTGAAGGACCCTATCTTATTTGGAGGTCGTGAGTACTAATTCAGGGTCGCTCTCCTGTTGAATTGCCACATTAAATCCAAATGGAATTACTGTACTGCTGACTGTTTAATTCTCCTTTCTCTGGTGAAAGGGCCCCTACCAGCTGCCACGGTTTGGACTAGCCACTAGGGCTTGGGTACCCAGGGACAGTAACTGATAGGGATAGGCCTGTGCACAGAGCCATAGGTAGATTATTAGAGTGATAAGCTAATTAACCTGATTTCCCCCTGTCCTTGTTATATCCCCCTAAATAAATCAGAGCTGCTTGTTTCAGCAAAGTTATACTGCCTGAGGTATTTGTCTATGTTAAAGTACTGTACTGTGATTGTTGCACTGTATCTCATTTCACAGGAGGTCCCAGTGCCGGAACCAGACCTGGGGGTAAGTGTATACTGTGAAGGTAATTCTGATATATTGTGTGGGCCACTAGTGGGAAGAAAGGGGGGTTGCAGTGTCCCAGAGGGCTGTGACCAAGTTAGTTTAACTATTGCAAACCCTGACCTCTGGGTGGAGGCACCCGCCATTGGATCCAGGCCCCTCAACCTGTTAGTGGCAAATCAGGCAGGAGTAGTAGCCCCTGGGATAGCGCCATCTAGGGGTTACACCTTTTATTAGTTTAAATGCCAAACTGAGCAGGGGGCATTTTATTCTACCTTCTAATGTGGGCCCATTTAGTAATGTTAGAACACTGCAGTGATGCTTCCTGCATGGGGAGTCTGGGGACCCTGCTGCAATGCAAACAATTCTGTGGTACAGCATTTTGTGCTTTTGTATTTCAGAGATCCTGACAGCTTTGAGGATCGGTACACTGTACAACAAGACAGGAAGTAGTGTGCAATTAGCAACTGCTTGCCTAGATTCTTTAGTGAGGAAGTTATCGAGATGGCAGAGAAGCCCATCTTTTTGGAGCAGAGACTCTGTTAACTGTTGTACATGAGGATTTAGTGCCAGTTCTTGGTCCAGATATACCCCCAAGTACTTTATAGACTCCACTAATAGATAGGAGTCCCAGGAAGTGTATTAATGGATAACAAGTGCTGTTGGGCTGAACCCACATGCCTGGGGCCAAACAAGATAGTCTGAGTTTTTTTTAAGTATTTAGGATCAATTTGTTAGTCATGAACCATGCTTCCAGTTCTCCAAAATCTTTTGAGAGATGAACATTAACACTATTTATACCTTTGAAGTTTATATAGAGTATGGCATCAACAGTGTAGAGCAATAGGTTTGCCCCACCACAGTTTCTCTGCACATCATTAACAAAGAGGGAGAAAAGAAAGAGACCAAGGAAGAGGCCTTGTGGGACACCATCAGTAATTGGAAGCAGCCCCGATTGGGCACCCTTCCATTTTACTAACTGCATCCTGTTAGATAGGTAGTCAGCTACCCACTGATGGGACAAGCCATCTAGTCCAGTTGTTTCAACCTATTCAGGAAAAGGCTATGTTTGACTAGGTCAATGGCTTTGGTGAGGTCTATGAAGATCACACTAGTATTTTGCCACAATCTATGGTGCTTAATATAGCCATAGTCAGTCTGACCAAGGCTGTGTCTATTCCATAGTTCTTTCTGAACCTATGTTGTCTGTCCGTGAGTAGACCTCACTGATCAGTGTACTCCTGAATTTGGTTGTATACAAATCTCTTCAGGATCTTGCCCAGTGAGCAGAGGAGAGAGATAGGTTGGTAATTATCAACCAGTTTCTTAGGGCCATCCTGTGTATTGGTATCACCTGGGCCACCTTTTATCTTGCAGGGATTTTCCCTTGTAACCAGGATCTATTAAAAAGTATTACAAGTGACAATGCAATAATGGGGCAGCCAACTTTAGTAGTTTTGGTTCCAGCTTATCATACCTGACTAAGCCTTCTGCTCTGAGTTGTTTTAGAAGTTTGAGTACGTTGTTATGAGTTACCAGCCTAAAATGGAATTCTGGGGACAGTGCTCGTGGTGGTGGTGGGGGGGGGAGCTGCATGGATCCAGGTGAGTGGTTTCTGTAATGAAGAAAAAGGTTCCCTGGAGCAGAGCATCTGCTCTGTTCAGCATCTATCTCAGTAATAGTGCTAGTGTACATATGAACAGTAAAGTCTTTGTTTCAGGCAAAACATGATTTTTCAACCAATCAGGTTTTACTAGGAGAAAGCACATCACCATTTATTCATGCAGACCCCATTACTGAAAGGGGCACTAACCAGAGCAGATACTCTGCACTGGGGGACCATTTTATTTATTATAGGTCACATTTTTCTGTGTTCTGATGAGGGAGAAGGTTGGTGAGGCCTGAGGGGTTGGGTGTCATTGGGGGTGGGAGGGATATTTATGTTTCTAAAGTTTTGGAATGTGGGAGGGGTGGTATTATAGTATAGTGGGTAGGGGAGTTTTTATTACATTTTGCATTTTTTTTAAATAAACTAATTTACACTGCAAAGTTGGTGTGGCTTCTGGAAACTTCAAGAAATTTGTGAAGTGCAAATTTCTGCAAATTCATGTCAACTTCACTGGTGAAATAAAATGTCGCTGCATTTCTAACCATGACATACAATCTACATTTGTGCTCACTACTACATTAGCGACCATTGCAAATAGGCATATATTGGAAGGTAACATGTAAATGAGCCTACTCACACAGGCAAGGAGCAAATCATACTTTGCATGTCATTATTTGCTCATTACAGGTTCATTATAAAAGGGAATATCCACCTAGGGCCACAATCTACACTGAGGAGCGCGAATAGGAAAGACTGCAGTACTGTGTGGAGTGGTACTGCTGACAACAGGAGGAAAAGCTAAGGTGCAACATGCACATCTACACTTTATAAACATCTCTAACACTTGCTGTACCCATATACTGTTACACTGATGATATGCCTATGTTATAGATGGCATTCATATCTGGTACTGGCAAGAGGTTCCACTGGCCCAAGGCAGCCCAGACAATAACATGCTGCATGCACATACAGTTTGAGCAGGGCCCCGTGTTTTCTGTATTCTGCAGTTGTAGCAACTGCCACAGAAACATGGTCCTACTGCAGAAACAAGCCTCTGCCACAAAAACATTTTTTGGTGCAGTAAAAATGACGGTCACCACTGAAAATCCCAACAAAATGTCTAAAATGACTGTGAGCAAGCTTAACATGGCATTAGAATGAGTTGCTGGCAGCTCCATTATACATCCACCCCTCTTGGTTGCAGTAGTCAGTGGGGCCACCGCTTTCCAGTCCACTCAGCCCTGAAGCTTATGACCATTATGGCCTTCTACAAACACTGAGGGAACTTCAGGAAGTCTGTTTCATAAAAAAGAATGGTGGTTCTCTCTGCCAACTGCAGAACTGTGGAATGAAAAAGTACTAGTAATTATTTCAGGCACAAAATATGGGAAGCTTTCTGGACCTATGTCTAATATTAAATGGTCCAGCTACTCTCTAGCCTCACAGTAAATCCTTACAGAGTGGGAGAGAAGAAGCTATGGAAGCCAAGTGGCATTGACACAAACGACACCACCGGTGTTGAACTGTGCAAGCAGGAGGAAGCAGCTATAGCAATGTTACATCACAAAGCATCACCACAAGGCTTCAAAACAAGTGGGCAGTTGGGAGCCATTTGGAGCAGCACTGTTTTGCAACCAGGCAATACTGGTCTCCAAGCAACTTGTCAGGCAAGGGGAGAAATTCTCAGGAGCATAACTGTGGTAAAGCAGCACTGGGAAGGTAGGAGGGTGCCATGGGACAATAAAACAGACTGCAGTAAAAAAAAAAAAATACCCCTTTAATTCCCCCATGCCATACATCCAATCCAAATCATGATGCCAGAATTATTTTGAATTGCCTTGCCTGTACATCTTCCAAACTGCCCCAGGCTGCCTTTTCCTAAGCAATATTTCTGGGCAACTAGATTTTATTTTGGGGCTCATTTGAGTTGCCAGAGAATGTAAAGCCCAACACAGAACTGCTCATAGTCTGACTGCAGCAAGCATGAGGTCCTGCCACGGAATGTAGGTCCAGTTTGCCACAGTGAACACGGGCCCTGCATATGAGCACATACACCTTACACCAAGTATAGGTGCATGTATGTATGGTGGGGCATGTGAACCACTCACTGTGGTGTATGGGCAGTACAACAGTAAGGGTGCTGGGGGGGCAAACATCTGTTGCTGCAGTCAGACTTTCCTTGGGATGTACTATAGCTGCCAGGGTAAAATACATGTGCCACATGGCATGTATACAGGTGCTGGCATCCTCCCCATACTGTTGTGTGCACTGTCTATGTCTGCATACACCACATCTGTACATCCTGCAGAGCAGCAGGCATACAGGCCAAACACTGTCCATACATGGAGCCCCCCAGGTTTGTTACCATGAATGCACCAGGTAGAGCCGGGTATAGTGTGCCTTCTCTACATGTTCATGCTCCTGTGGCCAAATAGGAGCATGTGCGATATACATAGAGATGTGATTAGTACTTGTGCACTGTACATCACTGGCTACTATACCAGTATGTCATACATGGCCATGGTTTGGGGGGCCACAATGCAGGACACTTACTGGTCTGTTTTGCAGCACCCAAATACACCTGTGTGGGCATGCCTGCTACTTTATGGCATGTGTTGCTGGACACATGGTAGTCTATTCCCATGCTATGGTTGCACAGTGGGGGCTATGATCACGTGCATGGGATTGTGTAAAGCCAGCACCAGTCCTGTCACCAGGCTGTACTCCACTTGTGCACCTAGCAGCAGCATAAGCAACCTGTGAGGTACAGACTTTCAGATAGTACTATGGATGTTGCATCCATAAGTGGTGAGGGGTGTGTGTGTGTGTGTGTGTGTGTGTGTGTGTGTGTGTACTCATGTATTTCTTTCCCCAACAGGCACTGGCATAGATACATAGATACATAGAAATGTGATAGCAGAAAAGGACCGCCAGGCCCACCTAGTCTTCCCACTTGCCTAGTTATCTGCTGGGACATGCCTTCCCCCGTCCCCCCACCCCACCCTCAACAGTCCCTTGTGTCTGTCCCATGTTCTTTTGAACCCTCCCATTGTTGTTTCTCCAACCAATTGCTCAGGGAGCATATTCCAATTATCCACCAGCCTCCCTGTGAAGTAGTACTTCCTAATGTTCCCCTTGAACTATCCTCCCACAATCTGCAATCCATGGCCCCTAATCCTTTGATTTCCTTTCAGCTGGAATATGCTTTCCACTGGTATTTGGTTTATACCTTTTAGGTACTTGAAGGTCTCAAGCATGTCCCCCCTTTACCTCATGTGTTCCAGGGAGAAAATGTTCAAATCCTTTAACCTTTCCCCATAGGATAGGTGGCTGAGCCCCTTTACCATCTTTGTTGCCCTCCTCTGAACACGCTCCAGCCTCCCCATATCCTTTCTGAGATATGGCCTCCAGAATTGGACCCCATGTTCCAGATGTGGCCTAACCAGATGGGTCTCTAAGGGTACAATGACTTCCTTCCTCCTACTAGTAATCCCCCTCCCGATGCAGCCCAGCATTCTGCTGCCTCTGGCCACTGCCCCCTCACAGTGCTTTTCCACCTTCAGGTTTCTCGATATAGTGATGCTTAGGTCTCTTTCCTGTTCTGTTACTACCAGGTCATGACCACCCATACATTATCCCGCCCTCCAGTTTTTGTTGCCAAGATGCATGAACCTACACTTGTCCATGTTAAATGAAAGTTGCCACTCTTTTGACCATGCCTCAAGCCTCCCTTGATTCCTCTGCATTCTTTCCACCCCTTCCTAAGTGTCCATCCTATTGCAGACCTTAATATTGTCTGCAAACAGGCATACATCCCCTTCAAGGTCCTCCGCAATGTCTACTATAAATAGATTGAACAGTAGTGGCCCCAGTACCAACCCCTGTGGAACCCCACTGTTGACCATGCCCTCTCCTGATGCCACACAGCTTACAATGACTCTGTCTCCTGCTTCCCAGCCAGTTTCTCACCCATCCAACCACTGTATGCCCCAGACTCAGGCATGTCAGCTTGTACATGAGTTTCCTGTGTGGCACGGAATCAAATGCCTTTGTGAAATCTAGATATGCAACATCTACCTGCTCCACTACCTTGGTGACCCAGTCAAAGAACTCGATCAAGTTTGCTTGACAGGATCTACCCCTTGTAAAGCCATGTTGCCTTTGATTCATCAGGCTGTTTACCTTCAGATAACTGGTAATCCTGTTTTTCAGTAGCTGCTCCATGTGAATACATGACCAGGAAAACCCAGTTCTATAAATCTGTCCCCTCCCAACAGCAGACACTGGCATGGGATGAGGTGACTGATGCCATCAATGCAGAGTGTGGTGGGGAGTGCACCACAGAGGAGGCGAAGAAGCAGTTCTATGGGACGTGGTGGCAAAAACAAAAGAAGCTATGAGATGCACAGTGGTAACTATAGGCCACAGGTGGAGGTCCACTGACACAGACCTCCCTAAAACTGAGAAAGGACCTTCTGGCAGACACCCTGGGCTATCAGCAGGTGGAGGAACTTGAGGAGGGTATCAGAACTATGGCTATCTGTACCCACCAGGGTGTATACATGCACCATGTGGCTGTGACAGGAATTGGCAGGGCACTCACAGTGCACATGAGTGTTGCTGGTGTTGAATTTGATGTACAGATATCAGGGCCTGTGTGTGTCACAGGGTGTCCTTGTGGTTCACATGGCATGGGTGCCTTTGGTGGGATACTTGTCTGGGGCATTGTTTGGACTGGGTGTGTTGTGTGTATTGTAGCTGTGCCATGGTCTCAGCAGTGACACATGGCCTTGTGTTTCCTTTCTTGCTGATCCATCTGAGAGTTCTGAGGAGGATGACAATAATGACCAGGGGGGGTCTAACCATGGTGTCCCCACATGGTGTTTGGAATGTTCCAATAGGCAGGAAGCACAACGCCATACCTCTCAACTCAATCAATCAATCAATCACTTAATTTAACTAGGCATAAACACCATTGAGCAAGCTCATTTTCAAGGTGGTCCTGGGCATAAAGACAATACAGTACACTTCATAAGATTACAATTACGGTGGACAACGGTGCAAAAAAAAAAAAAGAAAAAGAAAAATATTTGAAGGTGCCGTCAATATGGGCCTATACATACTGTCAATATAATTAATATGCAAAGGTACATAATGATAAGCTTTACTGGAAATGAGAAGAGACAAAATACCATATAGTCTCCATTGAGTAAGAGCTCATACCTAAATGAAAAAATAAGGAGGTATTAAGAAATAGGTAGAAATTGGGGTGAAAGAGTAGGCAGCCAAAAGGGAGGCCACAATAGGTAAAATGTAGAGAATAGGCAGTGTCATCTTGGATTAAGGGAACTAGGCTTGTAGGTCCTAGGTTTCTGTTGTAGGAATGTGGGGTGGATGAGATACTTAGGCGTAGGTTTTGAGAGTGGCACCCGAGGCTTAGGGGTCATTGGCATCTGAAACAGTTGCATGATTCCTTCAGATAATCCATTAATAGAGCTTTGAATGTGAAAATGCTTGGAAGTGAGGATAATTTTAATGAGTCTTGCATAGTGTTCCAAAGTGATGTAGGTGAGAAGTTGATTACTGCTGAGCCAAGGGTAGTTTTAACTCTAGGAATTTGGAAGCAGATTAAGGAGAAGCGTCTCAGGCCATAGGAACCTTTAGCCCATTTGAAGATGTTCGAGATGTATGCAGAGAGGTTATCAGATAATGCTCTAAAAAACCAGAGGAGAGCATTCCTTTTTCTTCTAGTTGAGAGTGAGGTCCATCCCAAACCTGGTATAGACGACAGTGATGTGTACTATGGGGTAGATTTAAGATAAATCTTAAAGCCCAGTGGTAAAGGGTGTCCAGTTTGTTTAGCATTGTTGATGGGCAATGACTGTAAAGGAAGTTAGCATAGTCCAGTATAGGTAGGAATGTAGTTTGTACTAGTCTCATTCTGGCTTCTAACGTGAGTAGGTGTTTAATGCAATAGAATAAACCTAATCACTGTCTTAGTTTCTTCAAGGTTTCATTTAAGTGGCATAGAAAGTTGAGCTTGTTATCCAGCCAGAACCCTAGGTATTTAAAGGTATCAACTACTTCAAGGGGTTCATCTAAGAGTGTTCGGATCTGTGTGATATGTGGACATCCAGAAGTAGACTTTGGTGAGAGAATCATTGCTTTATTCTTTTAGGCATTGAGGAGGAGCTCATGAGTGAGAAAGGTTGTATTGGAAGGTGACAAAGTCTTTCTGTAAGTACTCATGGGCCAGATCCAAGGATGAACTTGTGGTATAGAGTACAGTATCATCTGTGAATAAGTGCACATTTGCTGTGCCCAGCTGCAAGTCCAGATTATTGATGTATATTGCAAAGAGGATATGGCCCAGGATGGAGCCTTGTGGGACTCCTCGTAACAAGGATTTTTGTGGGGACAGATCTCCTATGGCTTTGACTTGCTGTAACCTATTGGTTAGGTAGCTGGTGAACCATTTAATGGCAGAACTATCAAGTCTGATGTTACTCAGTGCAGTAATCATGATGGTGTGACCCACAGTATGGAAGGCCTTACTTAGATCAAGGAAGAGGGCAAATACATGCTTCTTAGAGTCCAAAGCCATTTGACAGTCTGTAGTTACTTTGGCAAGAGCCGATATTATACTGTGTTTGGCTCTGAAGCTGGACTGAGCCAGGTTTAGCAACTTTTGTGAATCCAAATGTACTCTAAGTTGGATGTTGACAATTTTTTCAAGTAATTTAGAGAGGACAGATAGTATAGAAATAGGCTGGTAATTGTTCAGATCAACTGTCACAGATTACAAGATACGTCACTCATTTTACCTCTCAGAAATCCTTTGTCCTACATGGGGGTGATATTCCATATTTCCCACTGAAGCTTTAAAGCAGAAATTCATAACGATCTATTATGCTTAGTTATCAGCAAACATTATGAATATTAATGCACTGATAACCCAATGTTCTGAGCTTGTAGTGCAACGTTTAACATGTCACACATTTTCCTCATTTGCCACACATCTTGTCACATGTTTCAGTGAAGAAATATGAAGAGGTATGCACAGTACTGTCTCTTAGCTTGAGTTCCACTGACAGCATCTAACTTTGAGCTGTATTGCTCGGTATATCATAGAGTTCATGGATGGTGTTGCGGTCCAGCTGATTGATACAATTCCACTATCTGCTGGTTAGACTGCTCCAAGTAGATGTTGTGGGATCTATGGAAACTGTAAGGGGCATATGGCAGTGGAACATGCCAGAACAAGCAGGCAGCAATCACCTGGACCTCCTCTTGTTCCCTCGTGAGCTCCAGTAGCAACCGATGCAGGGGTATGGTGTATGTCTGAGTACTTCTCTCACAGGCCTACTGGTCTGCTTTTTCTGGTGTCCTGCACATGTGTTCTGCATCCTTGTGTTGATTTGCAGCTGGATAAGACTAACTTCCCTCTAGGCATTATGATTGTGATTGCTATCCTCCGCTCTACTTATGCAACACAATTAGCTTTTAACATGTGACTGTGTCTGGTATGCATGGCTGGGGACCTTTTTTGCATGGGATTTGTGAGTGTTGCTTTTTGCACTCACAGTCGTCATTTGTGAGTGTCATTCCCATATATCTAACATGGGACAGGGTCTGCTAGTCGATCACAAAATCATTTTGCGACTTGAAGTTTGCAATTGCGAGTCACAAACCATTTGAATGTCCTGGCTTTAGTGTCTTATTGTAGTAGCCTGGGGCAACATTTATCGACCTATCAAAAACATTTGATGCAGTGCATCACACGCTCCTCCTTGAGCAGCTAATTGATACCAGGTTCTTCCAGATACTATGCAATGGTTCAGCAGCTATCTATGCAACTGCTCCCCGCAAGTCAGGATTGGGGACATCATCTCCGAAACCAGACCAGTCCATTAAGAGGTCCCACAAGGGTCAATCCAGGAACATCTTCTGTTCAGTCTATTCCTAAACAAACTCCCAGTCTCCTGCCCCAGTCGTATGCTCCTGTACACTGACGACATGGTCATATTCGCCAGCAATCCTCACCCTGAGCACCTACAAGCGGAACTCCAAAGAGGATTCTCATCCACCAAAACATGATTTAAAGAGCACAGACTAGTGTTCAGCTATAAAAAAACAAAGACCGTGATCTACTCCAGCTCCCTAAGCAAGCATAAGGCCATCCTCCTGTCTATCATGAATGACAACAGTGACACACTGGATCTCATACAGCACTTTAAGTACCTGGGCATCACAATTGACTCCACCCTGTCCTATGCACAAAATATAGACAATATAACAAGGGCAATTAATACCAGAATTGGGATACTCTACCACCACAAGCACAGCCTAACAAATGAAACCCTGAACCTGGCCATCAATAGTTCAATTGTCTCCCTCATTGATTATAGTCTGGCCATATATGGGTCAGCAATGGACACTGCTCTCCACTGCATCTCTCTAGCATTAAATAAGGCCTGCCACCTCCTCACAGGTGCTGTAAGACTCACGCACACATGTGATCTCTATGCCTGGGCAGGATGGCTCTAACTGAAGGACAGAATTAAATACCAAGACTGCCTCCTCGCCAAAAAAGTTTCACTATATCTACTGCCAACAGGGATTCAGAACCTGCTAACCCATCACATGAGTACTAGACAGACCAGAAGCTCCATCAGTCAAATCTTCAATAAACCTAGATGCCGCACTGCCTTGGCACAATGTACATTCTCCTACCATTCTGCCAACTGGACCAATGATCTTCTTCCTGAAATCACCAGAACAGCAACTATCGGTGCCTTCAAACATAAATTTCATCAGCACCTCATTGCTGAGGACAACTGTGGCTGCTTTCTCTAGCTCCCCCCTCCTTTTGTAATCTCCTGCTTGCACTTAGATGCATGGCAAGTCCCAGCTGGTGCCACCCAACCTCAGCACTTCACAGATCCCCACCCTGCTCCTACCTAGTGCACCGCCTCTACACCTCCCCATCACATGGCGCACCCCTCCCACAACCATCTCCCTCCCTTTGTCCTCCCCTATGTCACCTTTGTCTGCTACCCACTTTGTGTTCATCTTCTGCAGGGTGATCTGACTCTCGGATGCTGGCATACATTGTACAATGCCTCAGCAGTGTCAGTTTGTGTGAACCTCTATTGTAACTTTCTGTACCAACTTTGTAAATGCCTTATCTGTTGTTCACTGCTGTTTTCTGTTCAGCTGACATGGAACCTACAAAAGAGCATCTGCTCACAGGTGTAATCCAGGAACTTAATAAATAAAAATAAAATAGTTAGCTTAGTTTTACTCAGTGACAGGTAACCCCCCAAAAAACTATAAACTAATTGAAAACAAATGGATTTTTATGCCCTGCACCAGCAGTAGTCATTAAAAATACAGCATTTATTAAATAAACTTAAAACTTCTCCCTTGCACCTTTCCCAGTCTACTAAAGTCACTGTGTTTTGCTACTTGCTGCAGGCACCTGCAGCTGTCATTGTAGGCTTACACTGCAGAGCACCCCTCTGCAGCAGCAAACAATTTCACTGGCCTGCCAGTCTGTAGCTACAGTTAAATGTTGTGAATTAGCTAACTGGACTGGCAATGTACAATTCTTTGACACCTTATATTTTCTTTAATCAAAACTCCATCTTTAAACATGAAAAGAATTCCTTTCAGCAGCCAGGTCCTTCTCCAGTGGGAGTGTCTGGCTTTGGTCATCAGAACTTTCTTTACTTCCACCAGTGAGTCACTTTTGCACAAATAAATTTTACTTTGGGCTTGTATCCCTTTTGTGCCCAGCTTCTTTTTGTTGTCACATTTATGCCTTATACTGGTGCTCGTTAGAGTTTGAGTGCTGAGGTACTTTGTTTTGCTCCTTCTCCTGTAAGAGAGAGAGAGAGAGAGAGTGGAAATGGCAATGAGATATAGCAGCACAAGGAGTTCTCAATTCCAGCATTGTTGATTGACAGCTGTTGGTCATGTGGCTTCCAAAAGTTGAACATGCTCAGCGTGGTGTGCTCCCCATAAAAAACTGATGCATCAAAGTGCCAATGGGAAATCGAGTCCCTTTGGACCAGCTTCACCACTGTCAATCAAACCATGGGCTTTTGATATGTTCACACAAATGCAAATTCAGCATCGACTCATCCTTATCCACCTCTCCCGATGGGGGACAGTAAGCCTGCACAAGAGGACAAGAGGGTAGCATAGACACATATAACACATAGACAATGACGGCAGAAAAAGACCAATGGTCCATCCAGTCAGCCTGTAACACCCTATCAAACCCCAAGGCCTTTTGTCAATATGGATTTTTTTGTCTACATAATCCATCCGCTTGCTCCCTGTCTTACTGCTACCCCCTGAGTAAAGCCTGTAACTCTGCCCCAACCATGCTGGTAACCTTTAATGGTTTTGGTGCACACTTCTGCTGGCATACTGTTCCATGGCTCAGCTAGTCTCTCTGTAAAATATAACTTTTCATGTCCCTCCTGAACTGCCCCCATCAGCTGCCACTCCTGTTCTTATGTTTTAGACTTGTTACTCCTGTTCAATATTTCCTTGCAGTTCATCTTGTTTGTTCCTTTGTGGAACTTGAAGATCTCTATCATATCACACTTCTCATCTGATCATGAGCAAGTACATGTTCAGTGCCCTAAGCTGATCCTTATATGACCTGCCCTGCTGACCCTGAATCATTCTAGTTACTCTAAAATGCACCATTTCCAACCTGTCCTTGTCTTTCTTTAGGTGAGGATTCCAGAACTGTGCACAGTACACTCCAGGTGTGGCCTTACCAGTGATGGGGTCAATACTCAATCTAGGCCCTGAAGATACCATCATCCTTGGTGATTTGAATTTAAACTGGCTATCTAATGTATCTGCACCATTGGTAACCTTTTGTGACACCTCTGGATTTACACAACTAATTAAAGACCCAACCAGGGTTAACCTAAAAAACTCTAGCAACAGCTCACTCCTGGAAATTATGTTGGTAAACAAGCCTCACTTATATTCGTATGCAGGAGTACTACCGAATGATGTAAGTGATCATTGTCCTACAGCTGACATAAGATCTACACTCAAACCACCCAACCCTGCAGAATTTGTCCTCAAAAGGTCAAAAAAGAAGTTCAACATCCCAGGATACCTCCATGACTTGAGTAATACAATATACTGGCAAGATTTCTACCTTACAACCTCAGTTGAAACAGCTTTCCAGACCTTAAAGGACATTATCACTAATGCTCTCAATATTCATGCACCAATCACCAGTATCAGAACTAAAGCAAGATCCTGCCCTTGGTTCACCACTGATCTTAAAGCAGCCTTGTTAACCAGAGACAAACTGTGGAAAAAGGCAAGAAAACAAAGGATACCAGAGACTGGCTAAATTTCAGAAAAGCAAGAAATTCATGTACAAAACAAATAAGAACTGCCAAAGCTACCTATTATAGAGCTGAATTGGATGCCTCCTATAATAACCCAACCAGACTCTGGGGAACTGTAAAGGAATTCTGGGCCAAAACTCTACTCCTGCTTTAACCTCCAAACTGCTACATAAATGATACAGAAATTATGGGCAAACAAGAAATCCTAAATACCTTCAATGACCACTTCACCACAGCTGGCCTAGCATTTGACTCATCACCTGCAAATCTCCTGAGATCTTCCTTGAACCTTCAATCCACTGTGGGACAAAGGCTACATCAACTTTTTCCTTCAACCCAATATCCTTGAAAGAAGTGGAAGACCTCCTCTCTAATTTAGATACTTCTAAGAGTGCAGGTACAGACTCCCTGGATCCCTACTTCCTTAAAATTGCATCACACATCTTATCTGCCCCTCACCATCTCTTCAATCTTTCCTCACCACTGGATCCATTCCCTCCACTTGGAAAACAGCTCAAGTAGTTCCATTACTTAAATCTGGTGATCCCATGGACCTCAATAATTACAGGCCCATTTCCATCCTATCAGTACTATCCAAGATGCTCGAAAAGTTAGTAAACTCACAATTAAGGGACTACCTGGATAACAATAACCTCCTAAATTCAGCACAATCAGGATTTAGATCAAGGCATAGCACCATTTCGGCCCTAGCCAAAGTAACCAACGATTGGCAGATTGCCATGGATAAGAAGAACAGTACCTGTGCTGTGTTCCTGGATTTGAGTAAAGCATTTGACACAGTGGATCATGAATCATTAATCACCTCCCTTGGCTCACTAGGGCTGGATTCCCCCTCACTCAACTGGTTCAAGTGCTACCTATCAGATAGGTCACAACTGGTAATAAATGGAAATTACCTGTCCACCTTAAAACCACTGCTAAGAGGTGTACCGCAAGGCTCTATTCTTGGCCCCATCCTCTTTGCCATCCATATTAATAATATTGATGCCAACCTCACTCATTCCAACATTCATCTGTTTGCTGATGATACTGTATTATATGTCAGCAATCCTTCATTACCTAAAGCCTGTGAACTGCTACAATCTGAATTCTCCATCCTGCAACACACAATCTACTGGATAAAAGCTACTTCTAAATGCCAAAAACAAAAGCTATGTTCTTTGACACAAAGAGTTGCTCTGCCACTACCCCATCACCACCACCCACAACTATCCACCTTACTTGGAGAGAAGTGGAATTCGTTGATAACTTCAAATACCTTGGAGTCTGGATTGATAACAAACTTGACTATACTGTCCATATTGAGGAGCTACTAAAAAACTGAGACAAAGGCTTGGTCTATTTTTAGAATAAAGCACTACCTCAACAGAGAATCCAAAAGATTAATCCAGGCATCATTCCTATCCCTCATTGACTATGCTGACTTTCTCTATGGCCATTGTTCACTTCCTCTAAATAAACTGGACACCCTATATCACAGGTCCATCAGATTTATTACTGATCTTCCTCCAGCACCCATCACTGCTCTCTTTATAAGGCAGTTAACTGGACATCATTACAACACAGAAGAAATAGGAATGCTGCAATTTGGATATTCAAAGCTTTATCAGGCAAACTACCCACCTATATCACAGGCTGTTTTACCCTAATTACTTCTAGTCCATACAACTTAAGGATCAGCAAACTTATCATTCTAAAAGTCCCCAGTGCCTGCACCCGGTTTGGGAGGGCCTCTATCAGCCACTCACTAGCAGTTGCATGGAACTCACTCCAAAAAACCATGAAGCTAAATAGCCTCTTACCTTTAACATCCTTCAAAAGGTTATTCTCCACCCTATTTCCAGAACTCTGCAATTGCTTTTACAAGGCCTAATCCCCCACCCTACCTACCCCCACCCCCTTTTCCGTGTTCCATTATGCTAGTTCTACTTCTTTTTCCAGTCACCTGATATACTCTCATAAAAGCCAATTAGGACCTATAATTTATATATTATGCCTGCTATACCCATTGCCTCCTTTTCTTACAGGTTAAATGGTTTTAATGTGCCTTGTATATATGTAAATTGTTATATATTAGCACTTTATGTCATTGTACTACTGTTTATGTTATTCTTGTCTATGTAATAATACTTGCACTTCTTGACCACTCAGGTCCATCTTGTAAATGAGCTACGCTCAATGATGTTTGCCTGATTAAATAAAGATTTTGATTGATTGATTGATTGATTGATCTATACAGAGGCAGTAATACCTCTTTCCTGAAGCTGTCAAAACCACTCCCAATACACCCCAGCCTGCTGGTTGCCTTATTGTCACTTATGATGACTCCAAGGTCCCTTTACCCCTCTTAACCCTTTCCAGCCAATACTACATTCTGGAATTCTTGTTCCCTTCTGTATGTGTGCTACCATGCACTTCTTGATGTTGAATTTCAACTGCTAAACCTTGGACCAACTTAGCCATTGCAGATCACTTTGCATCTCCCTTACACTCTCCTCGCTGTTTACCCTACCACAGAGCTGAGTGTCATCTGTGAAGAAACGCATCTTGCCCTGAATTCCTATCCTTTGTCACTGATGAATATATTAAAAATGATTGGACCCTTGACTAATCCTTGTGGCACCTCATTGTTGACGTCCCTCTCTTTGAACCTCAATCCACTTACCACAACTCTGCTGTCTCCCTTCCATCTAACTTCCTACCCATTTAACTACATCCATCAATGCACACAGATCCTCTAGCTTCTTCAGCAACCTGTCTGTGAGGCACTGAATCAAATGCTTTGCTGAAGTCAAAGTAGAGTAAATCCACTGCATGACCCTTATCCACTACCCTAGCTTATTTATTTATTTAAAAGTTGATAACCAGGAAAGGCACCATGAGCCAAAGCTTGTTTCCAGGTGTAATTTGGGGGGAGGGGGTAACAGAAGGGTGACAGATACAACAGCAAATATAACACAATAACAGGCAGTGACAAGAAAATACAATAATAGATAACTAAGAACTATGAACAATCATATGTAAACTTGGAAACTATGTACAGAATAGATACAAATTATAAACAATATACAGTAAATACAATGAAGAGCTCAACTATTGTACAGTGGTATGTCCTAGAAAGGACCTAGTCAAAAAATACTATCAGGAATTCTGACAATACCTCAAGGACATGAACGTGTGCAGTTTACTGTACTGGTGCCCACTTTTCTCCAGGTAGCCCACCAGGTCCTCTTTGACTAGTGTCACCATAAAGTTACCCAAAACAGAAGTAAGAAAGACAGGTCTGTAGTAACCTGACTGCTCTTTGTCCCCACTCATGTGGAGTGAAATTATGTTCTGTACCCTCCAGACTTTTGGACCCACCCTGTCTATATAGACCTATTGAATAGCCCTATCAGGGGTTCAGCTTATTCTGATGCCAGTTTCCTGAGCATCATCAGATGCATCCCATCCAGTCCTAGGGCCTTATCCATCTTCAGGCCTGATAGCCCTTTTCTATTCCTTCCATTAGTAAATACCTCCTGCCTCATTTTCGAGATCCCTCTTTCAACAGTCTGTATGCTGCTCTCTGGCAAAAGCCCAATGTCATCCCTAATGAATACTAAGCAGAAGTAGTAATTCAGAATGACTGATTTCTGCTCTTCCCCCTCTATTATCCTGCCAGTGCCTCTCTCTATTAGCCTAACAATTCTCTTTCCTCTCATTCTTTTTTCCTTTATATTTCTGAAAAACTGTTTTCCTCCTACCCTTGGCCTCCTCCAAAATCTGTAGCTCTGTGTCTGCTTTTGCATCCCTGACTGGCATTTTGACCTCTCTAGTTCTTACTTGGTACCCCCCCCCTTCTCCATCCCTCTGATCCACTTGTTTTTTGGTCCTCTTGGCCTCCTTGACCTTTTCAGGGAACCATATTGGTCTTTTGCACCTGTTTCTCTTGGTAACCATTTTCAAGCATGACTTTGTTGCCTTGAGATTCACCCATTTTATTTCTCTGCATCTTTCCTCCACTCACCCGATACTGTCTGCTCCAATTAACCTGTCCTGGACTAGTTCCCTCTTCTGGTTGAAGTCTGCACTTCTGAATCCACAACTTCAGCCTTTGATGTGGGCTTACAGGTACCAAGGGCCGGCTCAAATCATATGGTGTTTTGGTTGCTGGACCACAGTAATTCCCCAACTCACAATCTTTATACCCTTTCAGAGCTGCTGAGCATCATGTTGAGAATAGCAGCCTGCCTTATGGGTGTCCTTGACCAGGTTTACCAGCATGCAGTCCAGCAATGCAGTCCAGCAATGTACAGAATTTAACAGGACCTGACTTCTGCTGCTCCTAGCTGCTGGAATGTCCTAATCAATGTCAGGCAGGTTGAGCTCCCCCTTTACTACTGACTCCTCCATTCATGACCCCCCTCTCTACTTGTGCACTTAGTTCCTTATTATTCTCATCCCCCTGCCATGGTGTCCTATAGGCCACCCCCATATGCAGTTTCTTAACTGATGTGGTACGCAGTACAGTGCAGTGTTTAAGGGCACTGTGCTGCAAACCTGGGTGTGAATTCTATCAGCTCCTACTTGCATACTGTGTGATCCTGAGCAAGTAACTTAACTTCTTTGTGCTCCCAGTTTGCACCTGGAAACAAGCTCTGGCTTAGTGTGCCCTTCCTGGTTAAACCATTTCCCCTTCTCCCCTTGATGCTACTGTGAACCGAGCTCTCAGTGATTTCATTTCCCAGTTTTCTCCCTAATGGATCCATCCTCCTCTGCCTTAATGTCTTCCCTGAACTAGAATGCTGTCACTCCTCCTTTAGCTTTTACCTTATCTTGCCTATATACTGTATGGTGTAGTGTAGGACAATCAAGTCCTAGTTATTCCTCTCTGTGGCCCAAGTTTCCATAATGGCTATGAGGTCCAGCCCTGCATCTGCTACCATCACTTTGAAATCACTGATTTTGTTTCCAAGGCTCCTGACATAAAGGCACATCACTTTCTACCTTGTGCTAAAAACCTTTTTGTTTTTTTGCAGATCCTCTCTCTTCATTTATACCTAGCCTCTTTAATGTTTAGTTTTTACCATTTTTTGCAGGCTTGGTGAGCACCCTCCAGAACATTTCCCTACATTTTATGAACTTGAAAAATGTTCACAACTGGGAATCAGACTCAGGCACCTACCAACTACTGTCCTACTGGCCAGTAGCTCTACCACTGTACTAAGTTTCCTTGACAAAATGTACTGTATATGATTTTAGTGGTATTCAATCCCAGATCTGTCGATTCACAGCTATTGGTATACAACTGATGTATTACAGGTAATGAATAGGAGCTATTATGGCAAATTCCTTCTATGTTCTTCCTTTTCCTTAGTTATGAACCTTAGTTATGAGCTCCAACCACTAAGCTACACTTCATGCTAAATGTTCGTCACTGGAGATCAAACATGAACCCAGCCCCACTTCAACTGCTGTTTTGGTGCTCTACCACTGTGTGCTAATGTTCCATATAACAAAAAAAAACATTTGACAGAGGCAGATGGTGGGATCCCAGGATGGTCTTTGTCTTAAAATGGTGGTATCGCAGAGGTCCAGGAGTGTTCCGAATGGTTAATCCAGCAATGACCCTCTTTATGGCCATCTGGGGAAGCTTAGTATTAGCTCTGGAGTCAGAGAGACATTAAGTAAATCCCCAGATGGCTGGCATCAATCTTATGTACATTAGAAGCTGCAGAAGGAATCAGTTACAAATTTCTGCCAAACAGATGTTTGCCCTGTAATAAGTGTGATGGAGTGTGATGGAGTGCCAAAAAATCCTTTTAAAGATTGTGGGTAGCTGGATCTGTGGCTCTGAGCGATGGTGCATCACTCTTGCATGCTGGAAATCCGAGATCATGCCCTGATCCAGGACATCAGGAGAGGACTCCAGTATGGAGGGTGTTCAGAACATCTCTTAGATGCTTTCCTCCTGCTGGGGAGAGGGGTTGCTGCACATTGCTGCACTAGTGGCTCCTGGTGGAGGCTCACCAGAGGTGTTCTTGGTGGTGTGGATGACCACACACTGCCAAACTTCCCCACTTCCAGGTTGCCACTGTGGCCACATGGATGAGGGAAGTGGGAGGTGAGGGAAACCCCAGAACAGTGGAAACCTGCTGCCCACAGCAGCCGATGACAGCCTAAGGTAGGCTTCCTTATGCTTTCCAGCAGACAGTTTCTGCCCTTCCCCCACCCAATGAAATCTGGCTATTGGTAGTTCAGGGGTATGCTTGATGGTTCAGTGGCTTGGCAAGCCCCTGATTTGTGATACACAGCAGCTGGTCACCTGATGGGTATAGGAGGTTGGCATGAGAGCAGGAAAGAGAGGGGCTGTGGAAAGCCCCAGGAAAGAGCAAAAAACAAAAAAAATAAAAGATTGTGGTTAAACCTGAAAGAAAAGAGAAAACAAATTATTGCACCTTGAGAGTACAGCAGTTTCTGACTTCTTTACCACTTTTAGAGAAGGAAACATATTGGAGATACCTTGAGATACAGCATAAGAAGTGATTAAGGCTCTGTGCTCCCTGATAGACCAAGAGAAAGTATAACAATAGATAACCACATCAGACAGAAGCATACAGTAGCCCACTTCCCTTAAAACCTGAGGAATAAGAAAGCTGTGTGCTATTACTGTGCTGGGGTTCCTGATCAATTCATGGCCTCACTGGCTCTAAATGTTAATATCAAAGACTTGATTTTCCTAATTGTTAAATAAGCATTAACCCATGACAGGGTGTGCATTTATAGGCATTGAATGCATGCCTGTGGTGCATTGTAAAGCAGTAGGCTGCAGCGTGAGTGTCCTCACAGCACCCCAAGAGTGCATTAAATGGCTATAAACACAGACCCTGGAGTGGGGTATTGCACTTATAACATTGGTGTACTGAAATATGGGCAAAAGCACAGAGAAACATGTCTGTTCTGTCTGGAAACATGTAAAAAAATGTATGTATCCTGCCGCCTGACAAAGTAGTCCCTTCTATAAATCACAACCTCAAGCCCGTCTGTTCTCACCAAACTGTGCTGCATGCACTTCTCATCCTATGTGTCATTGTTCTGTATCACTGTGGCTCTCCGGTGTGCCATGGGACTGTAGTCAGACAGAACCCCACCACCACCCATAACAAAAGCCTGGAGAATGCAACTCAGATATATATCTTACCAGCAGCCCCTCCGTAATGTTAACACCCCCATGCCGATCAGTAAGACAACTGTTATGCGCTTGCCATCTGCTGTGCTGCATGCTCCCGCTGTGCCACTGCAATGGCACAAATATACTCCTTACCATATACACAGATACGGAAGTACAACTGATGGGCTGTATGCTGCCGACTCTGTGACAGGTCACACACAACTGGAGGTACAGCAGCTACTGCTCTGAGAAGCCTGATTTTATTGGTATCTGTCAGTTGCTGTTTAAGGCAGGTTCTGTCTGTGGCAGACCTCCATGAAGTGCCAAGAAATAACTTATGCTTCTGCTGTGACTCGGTGTTGCTGGAATCACTTGCCTATTCTACTGCTTCAGCTGCAGGATCCCTGGTGCGGCTTGCGAGTGATGGGAGGGGTGGCACTTACTGCCTCAGCTCATGGAGTATAGCATCCTATCTCTGCACTTACAGTACCTGTAAGTTGCAAGGAGATACATGGTCAGTAACCATCAGTTCTGTGTCCAGCAGGACACTTGGGAGAGAAAGTCGCTGCCTACCATACAATTCCCCAAAGGTCTGCAGGACAACTGGGTGCATGACCACAACATATGGCAGGGGGAACAAGGCCACCATGAGGTGAATGGAGGCTATGGTGTATCCCCGGAGGTTGGTGGCTCACATGGATCACTGACTATTGTATGCAAGGGGACAATGGGCTGGGTTCTGACTGCCTGAACAGTACACAAAACTCATACTACTGTGCCACATGGCACGCTCACTAAGGCACACCACAATATGGCTGCCAATCAAGTTTTCATTCTTTTTTCATCATAGAAACATTTTTATTGTTTTCCAGTAGGTCCATACCACAATCAGTAAATTATGTGGTACATTAGGAAATAAAACACAATATTCCAATGAGCAACATAGTTAACTATGGTTTTCCGGAAGGAAGATAACACCAAGGTGTTATTTCAGCCTGAAATCTAACAATAATCTTAAAGCTGTGATATCGCATCACTCAGTACAAACAGTAACACAACCTTTAGAACAACTGTACACTGTTTCATAAACCTGCACTGAGGAAGCAGAGTATAAAACATAGATTCTAATTACCAGTATAAACACGTCTCTCATTTAACACTTTAAGTCTATTAAGGTCAAGTATTGTTCCAGAAAGTGGCTGAAGGAAGAAAGGGAAGCATAGGTGGGAGTTAGCATAGGAGAATACCAGTATATAAAATGGGATGTCATAGTCAACATGCAGATCCTTACTACAGGACTAGCCACTTGAGAGCTAGATTCTAGAGTCTATCTAGGCAGGCGGTTTTTGGGAAGGGGAGGAGGCACACAGGCACACAGCAGGGAGCTGAACTTAGGTATGCTTCCCATTTGTTATGGTATAGCAATAGTTGTCCTCTACTGACATAAATGAGCCTCTCAAAGGTGGCAAGCCTGGCTAGAGCGGATTGCCATAGGGAGATAGCAGGAGGAGAAGGCCAATTTTTCCTTCTTGTGGGATTAACTAGTGCCACCCTACCCTAGGATTTTGGCTGAAGGAGCATCACAGGGACCATGCATGTACAGGCATTTAAAACACGCTCACCTGATGCTGCCTCAGCAATCACATTGGGCTCTGATCTTACCCCATGTTATAAGAGATGCTACTGACTGACCTGACACTAGTGTCATGCATTATTAGGATCATTTTGCCTCTGTAATAAATGATACTACAGTATTATCAAAACAAGTGAAATGGTGCTTTTAATACTTACAACAGTTTTCTTGGTGATAGTTTCAGTAAAATGTACAGTACTAGGCCAAAGGTTCTATCTTGCATTTAAATTCTAGGACATGGTAAACAAGGCTATGATGTCACCTCATGAGTGGGATGCATTTGAACAGATAATATGCTGAAGGGTCATGCTGTACTCTTAACATCTTACAGATGCTTGTTCTTTCCTGCTGTTATTTCATTATCTCTCTGCTTGCTTTCTCTGCCATGCTACATAAAGAAACAGCAAGAAAAGGGAGGCAAAGTGTTCTGTTAGATTATAACACAATGTGCCTTCTAGTTTACTTTTCCCTGTCCCTGAAATTGCATGCTTTGACAACGTATGGCTGTTACCTTGTACTTTAAATGGCAAAGATTTTATTGTTGCATATGTAGACAGCATTACTTGAATATATAGATAATTTAAATTATTATTTCATACACTGAGTGTAGTGTTTACCACCCTTTGGTTGCTGGAAAGTTTATTTTCACCTACAGTGAATGGTGTTTATTGCAGGCACTCCTTAGATGACTTACTCCTACTGATTTCTTATCTAGGATATCTGGCTGAACTCGTACAAAAGGAGTCATTTAAGCTACAGATTCAACTAGCCTTTAAGTAAAAATTTTCAGGGAACTTGTGCAAAACATACCAAACGGTGTAGAGCAGTATAACGCTGCTGACAAACACCATGTTCCTTTCCATATCAAGCAACCTTTTCTAAGTCTGCTTCAGGGGGTGGAGTTCCCGAGGTTATGCTCCATGGTTACTGCCCCCATGTTTGTATATGTCATTATCTCATTATCCCGATGCCACAGCACATGAAGTCAATTAGAAACATAGAAACATATACTTTGACAGCAGATAAGGACCGCTTGGCCCACCTAGTCAGCCCATTTCCCTACCGATTGGATAAGCTGCTGATCCTAGTTAACCAAAAGCCTAGTTCTTCCTACCCCCCACCAGAATTGCCTTATGTCTGTCCCATGCATTCTTGAATTCCCCCACGACCTTATCAGAAAGGTGATTCCATGCGTTCACTATGCTCGCTATGAAAAAATACTTCCTCACATTGCCCCTGAGCTGTCCCACCTCTATCTTCAAATTGTGTCCCCTTGTTCTTGCACATCTCTTTTTCTGAAAGATGCTACCCTCTTAGACTTTGTTGATTCCCTTGAGGTACTTGAAAGTTTCTATCATGTCCCCCCCCCTCTCCCTCCTTGCCCTTAAGGGTATACATGGTAAGCACCTTCAGTCTCATATGGCTTCTGTTGCAGACCCTGCACCATTTTAGTTACCCTCCTCTGGACTTCCTCTATCCTGTCTATATCCTTACGGAGATACGGTCTCCAGAAGCGTACACAGTACTCCAGATGGGGTCTCACCAACTGTCTGTATACAGGGATAACAACTTCCTGTTTTCTACTGGTGATGCCTTTCCCTATACAACCCAGTATTCCCCCCAGCCATCCTTACTGCCTTCTCACATTGCTTGCTTATCTTTAGGTCATCTGATATGACTACTCCCAAGTCCCTTTCCATTTTTGTTGCTGTTAATACCACCCCCCTCCAACTGTGTACTCTTTCCCTGGGTTTTTGCACTTCTTTCCATTGAATCTAAGCTACCATACTTTTGACCATGCCTCCAACCTTGCCAAGTCCCTTCTCATTCTTTCCACCCCCCCTTGTGTAGCAGCCCTGTTGCAGATCTTTGTGTCATCTGAAAAGAGGCATACTTTTCCTTCCAATCCCTCTACAATGTCACTTATAAAGACATTAAAAAGGACTGGACCCAGTACTGAACCCTGTGGTACCCCACTAGTAACCCCCCTTTCTTTGGCGTGGTCTCTATTTACTATAACCCTCTGTGTCCTGTTGTCTAGTCAATTTTTTACCCAGGCTACCACCCTGTGTCCAAATTCCAGGCTGGCTAACTTGTTTATTAATCTTTTGTGTGGGACTGTGTCAAATGCCTTGCTAAAGTCTAGGTAGGCCGTGTCCACAGCCCCTCCCTGCTCTACTACTTTGGTCACCCAGTCAAAGAAATCTATTGGATGAATCTGACATGACCTTAAACTTTTTTTTTAATATAGAGCACAAACTCACCAACTCCAACCCTTGAAGAAGATTTAGAGAAAATCACTATCTAGGGGAGTCTGGTGTTTGTGACTTTACACTGCTTTGAATTGGGTCTGGTATGTCTTGCACAGTTTAATTTTGCATAAACTAACATTATTCTGAATCAGTGGGTAAGCAGTTTTTGTGTTTATTGGACAGTCTGTTTGCTCATGCAGCAATTTTTGGACCCAAGTGCTAGGGCTGTCCATGGTTTATGTTTACAGTAGCTATTTCAAGGGAACCTGAAACATCACTGCTTAGCGACCCATACATTTATTTAGAAGAGATGTTTTATTCCTTGTTGAAACGTGTACCAGTATTTCCTGAATTTTATTTTGTATTGATTCCTCCCCACCATCCCTCACCAACCTTTCAGGTAGCAAATGACTAATTACAGAGTTGAAGTTAGGATGCAAGATTAATGACATATGTAAGAAAGTCTAAGTATAAGCTATCAATTCTGAAAGTACACTTTGGGGATCACAGTTAGTTTTTAGTTTTTTTGTTGACCGGGTAAGTGCACTAGACAAATCCTGCCTATTTTCAGGAACGACCCGGGGGAGGAGGATACAGATGAATGCCAACTGACCTTGAACCAGTTTAAGCTGTTGGTGGTATTTTTAGTATAGTGGTATTGCCCATTGTCATGGCAACACAATATCCACATCTTTAATGCTGATGCAAGCCTCCACCCCCTCTGTGATGCTTACCTTAGGGGGCTGCAGGCCCTCTGGGTTCTGATTCTGCCTCCAGTCCCCTGTGCAGCTATACTGTGATTGGAGAGCTTTAGTCAGTGGCCCTGGGGGGCAGGATTTGGGCTGGGTGGCTGTGGCTGCTGACATTCTGTGGTTCGCCAGCCCATGTAGAAATAGGGGCTGCATTCCAATTGATATTTCTCTTGAGAGGTAGTTACTCAGTCCTGGGAGCATTCAAAGGCCCGGACCGATTATGTAAACAAAAACATGCCTTTTGCACATGTGCAGCTGGCAAACAGTAAAATTTAAAGGAGCCATGGCTCCCAAGCATTACTTTTATTATGGGCACAAGGAAAAAGTATCCCCATCTGCAGAGCAGACAGTGGAACCAGGAATTAAGAGGAAAACACTTCCAGGTGCAGCAGGGGAGATTTTCTGCCTGAGGAATGGGCTAATATAAAATATAAAGGGCAATGAAAATTGGGACAGAAATATAAATAATAATGGCAGCCACCATGGGACTCCTGCAGCGGGGGGGCCGCTGGGTAATGTCAAACGGCAGTTTGTGAGCCCAGGAATTGGGCAGCCAATCAGGTAGGGGCTGACAGAACACTATAATTGGCACTGGCAGCCCACAAAGAGGGAAGATTCCAGAGGGATTTCAAAGGGAGCAGGCAAGAGAGACTGCTGTGCACTACCTAGCCCAAAGGCTTGCTCAGTTGCCCAATGGCCTTTCTGGCCCCCAAGCTGATCAATAGGCAGTGTACCTGTGACAAGCAAAAGAGTCAGGGAAAAGATCCAAACTGCTGACAGAGTTCCCTGAGGCAAGACTTGAACCTGGGACAATGAGTTTTCATCTGGCAATTTGCAGTCTGTTGCTAGAGATTGTGCATTTGCAACTGAGAATAAAGAGATTTTGCAGTAAAGAAAAAGAGAATTTACTACCAAGAAGAGAAGACTGAACAAGTTGTGTTCCCCATAGGGAAAAGAGTGAATGCTTGGTAAATTGTTTCTAGTCAGAGAAGTAGTGGGTGCTGAGGCTATAGGCTGTGCCAAAGCCCAGCTGCCAGTATGCTTCCTGAGGCTGCTGCAAAGCATAAAAAAGTCTATGGGAACCTAGCCAGCCATAGTCCCCAAGACCACCAAAGAGTTCGCTGGGGAGGAAGACATCAAGAGACCTGTCAGGTGAACACCACATACAAAGGCCTCAAAGGTGAAGATTTGAAAGGCCTGAAAGGTAAAGACCAGTGTTCTCTGTTTCTCCAGCTGCTGCTTTCCTGACAGCTGCTACTGTGGTGCACCACCAATCTCTGATACCAGTGCAGAACCATTTGAAATAATTTGTTTGCTGAACCCCCTTGATCCCAGACTGTAAGTACCTCTGGGGTACAGATATGAGGAGTCTTCTACTTTAGCTAGCTAGTTAGTAAAGGGGGTTAAAACCCGGGCAGGACTCTGCTAGTCCAAGAGAAGCCCAGGCAAAAAAAATTAAAGTCTGCATTTGTTTACAAGTTATTGTACCCCAACAAAATTATTCTTTTCCCAGTTACAAGAATATTTATCCCCACTGCATCCCTACCTGTTGGAGCAACTCTGATGAGATATCCACCACCACTGACTGACTGTTCCTAACAACCATTTGAGGGGAAAGCCAGATGCACCCCCAGGTGGGCGCGGTGGGGAAAACAGTGTGGGGTATTGTAATTGTTGCCATACATTATTGTGCTATTTCCTCCCCTTATTTCCCTCTCCCTATAATAAAACTACTATTGGTTCGTGTTATACTGTATGTTGTTATTTGTTGATTATTGCAAAAAATGCATGGTTATTGTGTGGGGAAGCCACAGTGGGGCAGTTACTGGATTTTCCTGAGGGGTGGTACCCTGGAATTTATCCTGCAGTTATCCCATGTCACTACCCCAGGTGGAGGCACTGCACCATTCCACTCCAGTATATTGTTGTCCATTTGTGAACCCCAGCTGTCCCCCTCAAAGGAGAGTGCAATGTGGGACCCTAGGGCCCCAAAACAGCCAAGGTGAGTCAAGAAGGACTGTCAGAAGTGGAGGCACTGCTGGGATCCTCCCATACCCCATACATGTACCCAAAAGGCTGACTCCTGAAAAATAGAAATATTGTTCTGAAAAATTGCTGCAGAGCATTTGGAAAAAGCAAGATGGTACTCCAGGACTTAGATGATTGGTGCTGAAGGGAGAAATTGGACTGTAAAAAGACCCTCTTAGTGTCTGCTATTTCAGAAGGTTTTGAAAGGTCCAGAATTGTTGATGAACTGCTGGTTTTGGAATGTTTCAACAACTTAAAGATTCAAGGACTAAAGTATGACCATACTAGTAACAAAGTAAGTGCATTGATCAAGAGTGATACTGAAATTGATGTTGCCAAGCTGCCTGTCACCCTCTTCCCATGGGAAAGTGGATCAGCCCGGACTTTAGTGATTCATAGCCGTGCCATGAAAATGTCTGGGGATCCATTAGATGCAGATGACTTTAAAGTGAAATTTGATTCATGGTTGAAAGCAGAAGGAGGACTCCCCAAGAAGTACAAGAACTGAACAAAACTGACCGTGTCACCCCTCCTGATCAACTCCCGGCTTGTTAGCTGCTTGGGCAACAGGGAGAAGAACAGGGACCTACCCGAGGCTAAGACATTTCTCTGGGAGAAAACTGGTGCTGGCCAAGGAAGATGACTTTGAAACTTGGATGGGTCAAGTCACTCCTATGGTGCAAGATCCCCCTGTGTCCCACAGCTGAGAAAAGTTGTCAGCTGTGGAAGAGTTTGAAATGACTTGCCATGGATGGCATTGGAACTTTGCAAGCTACCCAACCAACCTGATGCTACTGCCCAGATATACCTTAACACTGTGGAGGGTATGTTTTGGAGTATTAACAGTGGCACCAGAGTTTTCAGAAAGTTGCATGGGACAGTACAAAGAGAAGGTGAAAAGCTGTCTGAATACTTCATACATCTCAAGCAATTAATACAGATAGCCTACCGTAAGAGAGCAGTGACAGCCCAAGATCCAAATAGGCTGTGGTTGGAACAAGTCCTAGAAGGAGTTGGACACTTATAAATGCTTCTGGTGAAGTTGTGGTTGAAGGAGCATCTGAGTAATCCCCCTTTCTATGGGGAAGTGATGCATGCGGTCCAATAGAAAGAGGATTGAGCTGCTCAGCAAGGCCCGATGGCAGCACCTCTGAGAAAAATAGAGATTCACATAAGTCAAGATTCGCCCATGTGAGACGACAGTGAAACTGAGGATTTGAAGTGACAAATAAAATAACTGACTGAAGGTATAGCTGCACTATGGACTACCAGTGAATAAAATCAGTGAGAGACAACTCCATCCTCAGGGGGTAAGAAGTACTACACTGGCCAGAAGTCTGCCCCACCAGAGCCTGAGAAAGTAAATACTGCCAGTAGTGATTAATCTTTCTTCTACTGGTGTAGTGAACATGGGCACTGAAGGAGGTATTGCAAAAGGCCTGAAAATTCTTACCCAGTAGTGCAGAAGTTATTGAAAGAGAAGCATATATCAGAGAAATGCCAGTGGGACCCAGTGAAGGAGCAAACTAGGGTCCCGGACCAAACCTGCTGTATGAAACAGATACGTCCTGTTAATGTTACTGGCCCCAAGATCCCCCCAGGTTTAATAGGACCATGTGCTTCAGTGCCAGCCAAGACTGAAGGGGTAGATTGTACTGTGCTACTTGACAGTGGTGCCTAAGTGACTGTTGTATTTGAATATTGGTACCAGAAATAATTGAGACACATGCCTTTGAAACCTTTGGAAGGACTGGCTGTCTGGGGAGTGAGTGACCAGCCTTACCTATATCAGGGATACATTGTTATTCACACCGAATTTCCCCAAAATGTGGCTGGAGTCCAGGCCCCTACAGAAGCATGTGTCTTGGTGTGCCCTAATACCAGGATGGAAGGACAGACTCCTGTATTGATTGGTACCAAAGCCTACATGTTTCAGAGACTGACTCAGCTATGCCAAGAAATGAAGGGTCCATAGTCCATACACAGCCTGCAGATATACCCCTAGATCTGACATGTCTATATTAAGGGGCCCACTTCGAGTAAGTCAGATCCTGAAGATGAGCAAGTGGGTGTGATTAGCAGATGAGATGCCCACCCTTTGGGTTTGACTCCTGGTGCTGAATGCCAAGTGATGGGGAAATGTAATTTGAGTCAGCTACCAGAAGCCATGTTTACTTTGTGGACATGCCCTCGAATGGAGAGTGACCCAATAACCTGCTAGTACAGAGAGGAGTGGTGCCAGTCCCCTGTACACCTACCGGAGTTAGGAAGATTAATGTCATGTTGAGGAATGAGACTGAAAAAGAACTGACTATTTGGAAAAGATGGAGTTTAGCATATGTCTACCAAGCAGAAGAGGTACGACTTGTGGTTCTGAACCCAGCCACCACAAAAAAACTTGATCCAAACTTGTTCAACTTTGGAGATTCTCCAACATCTGAATCTTACAAGTGGAAAGTGAGACAGAAGCTAGCCAAGAGGTCTAATGTTTTTTCCACTGGTGAGCTTGATGTTGGATGTGCCCATGGTGAAGAGCGTTACCTAAGTCTGAGTGACAACTGACCTTTTTGAGAAAGGTCCAGATGACTAGCTCCAGTGCATATCGAAGAAGTTTGCAAATACTTACAAGAGTTACTAGCCACTGGTATTATATCTGAATCCAGAAGCACTTATGCATCCCACATTTTGGTAGCCTGTAAAAAGAATGGGGCTGCATGCGTGTGCATTGACTACCGGACTTTAACCAAGTGCACTACTACCAATCAGTGTACTACACCATGTGTAGAGGATGCTGTGGTCTGTCTCACCAGCAGCAAATGTTTTTTTGTCCTGGATCTGTGAAATGGGTATTACCAGATTCCCATGGCCAAAGAGGACAAGGAAAAAAAATGCTTTCATTTGCCCCTTGAGATTCTATCAATTTGAAGGGATGCCACAATGTATCTTGTGGACACCAGTCAATTTCCAGTGGTTGATGGAAAAAGACATGGGAGATGTGAATCTGCTGCAAGCAATAATCTATTTAGATGACATGATTGTTTTTGGATGCACCTTAGAGGAACATGAAGAATGCCTGATGAAAGGTCTAGACAGACTCAAAGAATCTGGACTCAAAGCGTCAATCGACAAATGTCAATTCTGTCAACCTTCTACAAAATATGTTGGGCACATTGTTTCAGCTGAAGGAGTACAAACTGACCCTGACAAGATCAAGTCCCTCACTACCTGGTCTAGGTCCCATAATCTGAAAATGTTGCAATCCTTTCTTAGCTTCTGCAGTTTTTATTGGAGGTTTGTTCAGGATTTCTCCAAAGTGGTCCGTTCGCTTACGAATCTCTTGCAGGGGTACCCTCCCCACCAATTACAAGAAACAGAAGGGGAAGGAAGTGCCCCAAAAGACTTACTATAAAGTTATCGAACCATTTGAAGGCAGATGGGATCAGGACCATGAAAATGCACTGAGAGAAATAATTAGGAGACTTACTGAAGCTCCTTTGTTGGCCTTTGCTGATCCCACCAAGCACTATTTCTTACACACAGATGCCAGCATGGATGGGCTGGGAGCAGTACTGTATCAAGAATACCCAGAAGGACTGAGACCTGCTGATTTCACCAGTCAGAGCCTGCCACCTAGTGAAAAAACTACCCAATGCACAGGCTAGAGTTTTTAGCCTTAAAATGGGCCATTAGTACAGATCAACTCCACGACTACCTTTATGGGGCCAAGTTTATGGTAAGAAATGACAATAACCCTCTTACCTATGTTAATACCACTGCTAAGTTGAATATAGCCAGTCACTGTTTGCTGTCTGACCTTTCTACAAATGACTTCACCCTCAAGTATAGGAAGGGCATGAACAATACAGATGTTGATGCCTTGTCCTGCAGGCCTCACCCTTCAGATAAGAGCTGGTGGACTTGTATGACTCCTGCCACTGTAAAAACTTTATGTACAAAATTTGTGCATATGGATAGTGAGACAACTGATTGTCACCCCAGAGCTATTGATGTTATGGGAGCCCACCCTGACACTGTACATGAAGCCTAATACAACTTGGAGGATTCGGACATCAGCCATTTGTCCCTGCTGAAACGGTGAGAACAAAGATGGTTGCAGCAGCAAGATAATGGAATAAAAGGAGTAATTTCAGCTTTGGAAAAAGGACAGGATCTAGACAAAGTGCTGCATTATCATCCAGATATTCCAATTTTGTTGAGAGAGTGGGGCAAGTTGTCCTTGAAAGATGGATTGCCTTTCAGAACTGTGCAAGACCCCAAAACAAGGATCATCTGAAACCAGTTTGTTCTGCCATGGAAATACCGCAAAGTTGTCCTCAGAGCATTGCATGATGACATGAGGAACCTCAAGCTTAAGCATACCCTGAACCTTGTGTGAAGCCAATTTTATTGGCCCAGAATGGTATCTGATGTGGAGAAGCACTGCAAGAACTGTGCCAGGTATGTTTAGAGAAAGACTTTCCCAGGAAAGAGGCACCACTCATAAGCATTAAAACTACTTAACCATTAGAACAGGTGTGTAGGGACATTTTGTCACTGGAATCGAACAGTAAATGTTATAGTCATATTTCGTCATCACCAACCACTGCACACAGTATGAGGAAGCCTACCCAACTAGAAATCAGACTGCTGTGCAGAAACTTGAGGAATTTGTAACGCATCATGGAATACCCCAGCGTATTCACTCTGATCAAGGGCCCAACTTTTAGAGCCGCCTAGTGATAGAATTTCTTGTTGCCCATGGAATTCTGCAGTCCCACACCATTCTCTACCATCTGCAAGGGGATCCGTAGCCTGAAGGATCTAATTGTACCTTGTTAGACATATTGGACCTGGAACAGAAAAGAAATTGGAACCAGCATGTCCCCAAGTTGGCGCATGCCTACAATTGTACTCGAAACAGTGCTACAGATGCTTCACCTTACCTGTTAATGTTTGTTTGAGAAGCCTGTTTGCCAATTTACTTAGCTTTTGGAGAGTTTGCTGATGGAATCTCCAAAGAGTCCTTCCCTGAATACATGAAACCCCTAAAAAAGCAACTGAAAGAGGCCTATCAGCTGGCTGCAGAAGCTACCAGTAAAGTCAGTGCTGCAAATAAACTCAGATATAACTAGTAAGTGCAAAACCAAGTCTTACAAGTTGGTGAGAGAGTTCTCCTCAGGAATCTTGGCCTTTGTGGAAAGTGGAAGATGGCTGACCATTGGTCCTCTGAACGGTACAGTATGTTTTCTTTGAAAAGCTACCTGATTTATCTATGTACTAGATTTATCAAGCACTTGGGTGGGGAATTGTCAAAACTATTCACCGATACCACCTGTTGTCCATTGGTCAGCTTGAGTCCATTACAAAGACTGTGACAGAGCCTGGGCAGAGACCTGCCAGAACTTGAAATCAAAGTCAAGCCCAGAAAGCTCAGGGTGGAAAAGGCAATGGGATCTAATGGCATACATCCCAGGGTACTAAAGGAGCTAAGGATGGAACTAGCAGAGCCATTATCAGAACTGTTTAGTGAGTCTCTGAGCACAGGAGAGGTCCCAGAAGACTAGAGGAGGACTCATGTGATCCCACTCCTCAAGAGTGGTAGCAGGGAGGAGGTAGGGAACTATAGACCAGTCAGTCTTACCTCAATAGTGGGTAAGATCATGGAGGTACTCCTTAAGGAAAGGATAGTGCAACACCTGGAATCCATAGGAGCACAGGATCCAAGACAGCATGGGTTTACAAAAGGAAGGTCCTGTCAAACTAATCTCATAGATTTTCTTTGACTGGGTAACCTGAGTGGTGGACCAAGGGGGAGCAGCTGATGTTACCTACCTTGACTTCAGCAAAGCTTTCAATACTGTTCCACATAGAAGATTGATTAATAAGCTGGGTAGGCTCAGGGTGGGTCAGAATTTGGTCAACTGGGTGGCAAACTGGTTGGTGGGCAGAAAACAGGGAGTGGTGGTAAATGGTATACAGTCAGAAGAGATGCAAGTCACAAGTGGGGTACCTCAGGGATCAGTCCTGGGGCCAGTCCTCTTCAATATCTTCATCAGTGACATTGCAGATGGACTTGAGTATAAGGTTTGTCTGTTTGCAGATGACACCAAGATCTGCAACAGAGTCAATGATCCAGATGGGGTGGGCAGAATGAGAAGAGATCTGGATAAACTAGCAAAATGATCGGAAGAGTGGTGACTGGGGTTTAATCCAAAGAAGTGCAAGGTCATGCACATAGGGAACAGAAACCCTGAAGCCACCTATAGGTTGGGAGGGAAGTTGCTGACAGTCACAAGGAAAGAAAGAGACTTGGGCATCATCATCACTGATGACCTGAAATCATCCAAGCAGACCACTAAAGCAGTAGATAAAGCTAGGGGGGTGTTGGGGTGTATTAGTAGGGGTATCACAATTCAGATGAGGGAGGTAATAATCCCTCTTTACAAGACACCGGTTAGGCCCCATCTGGAGTACTGTGTGCAGTACTGGAGGCCGAACCTTCACAAGGACATTAACCAAATTGAGGCAGTCCAGAGAAGGGCAACCAAAATGGTGCAGGGACTGCATCAGAAAACAGATGAGGGCAGATTAACGGAGCTCAACATGTATACCCTGAGCAAAGGATGGAGAAAGGTGATATGATCGAAACATTCAAACACTTTAAGGGCATTAACAAGGTGAAAGAGTCTAACATGTTTCAATATAAGAAAAATAGCAGGACAAGGGGACACAGCATGAGATTAGAGGGAGTCTGATTAAGGAGTAATGTGAGGAAGTTCTTTTTCACAGAAAGGGTGGTGAATGCATGGAATGGCCTACCTCAGGAAATGGTGGATATGAATACAGTGCAGGGCTTCAAACAGGCATGGGATAGGCATAAGGGAGCAATACAGATGAGTATGAATTGATAGGCCATTGACAGAAAAAAGGCCGATGGCACATTCATAAGATAGAAAAAGAAATGGGCAGACTGGATGGGCCTTGAGGTCCTTATCTGCCATCAGCTTCTAAAAGATGGCAGTAACCATTTCTGAATAATATTCAACAATGTATCAGATATGCAAACTGAACCCACAGATAGTGCAAATGTTGAGGAGAAAGATGAAATGTATTGGTATCAACCTCCTGCAGAAGTGCCTAGAGAAATAAAGACTTCTATGGACTATCCACAAGAGACAGACTTCTTCAATGGTGTAGACCCTAATACTGACTCATTAGAGACAAGTGCCACCCCAGTCAGAGATCAAGAGGCACCCTTTGTGCACACCCTTTGTGGACATGGATGTAGAGGCCTTAGTGGAGGACTTTCAACAAAGACTGATCTCTCTGCTGATATTTCAGACCAGGCCCCTGTGCTGGACACAGTGTCCAGAGTAGGCAGTGTGTACCCTATTCCTATGGAAGAAGTAGTAGTCCCCCCAAAAGTATAGTAGGGTCTGTAGACCACCCATGAAATTAACTTACAACCTCCTAGGTGCCTTCTCTGATATCCCCCTTCAGGTGCCTCCTGGGTAGTGTAGTTCATGCTTCGATGAAGGACTACACTCCCAGGCAACCCACACATTGCAACAGAGTGATTTTTAGCTGGGCTCAAATATTTCCTGTAGGGAAAGCCTTTCAGGGGTTTAGAAGTGTGGTATTTGACCCCAAAACAGCATTTTTTTTAAAGTACTAGCTGTGTTGTGAATGAGTGGTGACATGACCCCGTTCACTTCCTGGCTCCTGGGACATATAAAGCTTGCCCATCAGCAAGCAGGGTGAGCATGAGTGGTGTGAAAGCACAGAAATGCATGCTGGGACAAGCACATTTGCATGTGTCAGGCATGGCCAGCGAGGCCAGCAAGGAAGGAAAGCAACAGCTGTATGTAATAGTGTCTTATAGAACAAGTTCAAACAATGGGGAACGCAGAAGATATGATTACTTTACTATCAGGTATGTGCACAGAAGGGAGATTAGCTAAATGCAATAAATGTTCTAGGTTTTATCTTCCCAGTACAGAGGCAGTGACAGAGGAGGACTGCAACATATGTATTCAATATGAAACAACTTTATGCAAACTGAACAACGCTGTAACCAAGTTAAAAATGTAAAGGATATTTTAAAGCTAGAGGTAGATTGTGTTATACTGGTCACAGATACCGCACCAGCTACCATGCCATCATCACTCTCCAAATTAAAAGTTAATTATGCAATTCACAAAGAAACGCCTGACCCAAGAACCCAAACTCCTTTCCATTCCCCAGCCACCTCTAGAAAACAAAATAGAGAGGATCATCTGACTGACTATGATGCAAACGGTCAAGCAAATATTACAGCAAGTGAAAAACAGAAACAAACTGAACCTGAACAAAATGATCACTGGAGTTTAGTAGGAAAAGGTAAAGGAATGAAAAAGGGGTAAAGAGCTCTAACCACACAAGACATAGCACTATATAATAGATTTAAAAGTTTAGCTAAGGAAACTCCACAACAATTTACTCATGAATCGAGATTCACTGAAATGGTAGTTATTGGAGACTCAATGATTAGGAGATGTGACACCAAAATATGCCAGGTCAATAAAGAACATTGCACGGTATTATGTTATCCCAGTACCAAAGCAAAAGATATTCAAAAGGAAATATCAAAGTATATAAAAACACCAAAATCAAGAAAGATAGCTACAATCTATGCAGGCATAAATGATGTAGGATACAACCATGAAAAAAATATTTGTGTAGCTCTCCTGGAAACAGCTAAACTTTTTAAACACTTGGGACCTGATGTACTTATTTTGGGACTCTTACCTCTACCCACGGCTGTTAATGAAAAGAATAAAACTATTTGTAGAATAAATAGGTGTGGGAAAGAAGGAATCCATCTCATTAACACTTGGGAGTAAATTTTATGACCACAGACATTTTTATGGAAAGGCTGGATAACAGTTAAATGGGGAGGAACAAATCTCTTGGGTACATTGATCAAAAAGGAAATGGAGATAGTCAATTTAAACTAACCAATAGGGGAAGCTGTACAACCGTGTTAAACAGTAGTGTTATAGCTAGGGAGAAAACGGTTAAAAAAGTCAATACATTAAAGTGTCTACTTAGTAATGTACAAAGTCTCAAGAACAAATTCCACAAATTCCAAACATTGTTTTTTTATTGAAAATTAGATGTCGCATTCATCACTGAAACACGGTTTGATAACAGTGATAATTGGGTGTATCACATCATGGATATAGTACTATTAAAAAGGATAGCAATAATAGAAAAGGAGGTGGAATAGCCATTTTCTTAAGTAGTAAAATACTGTAAGTAGACATCTCTGAAAATATTAAAGGTACCAACATGAATATTGAAACAGCATGGATTCAAATCCTTAACAACACACATACAAAATATATTTTGGGTTTATGTTACAGATTCCCAAATATGACTGATGCATTTAACAACTTATTTATGGAAGAAATCATCACAGCATTACACTTAGGAACGGTGGTATTAGTAGGAGACTTTAACTATCCTGACATAGATTGGGAAAAAATACTGCTGTCAGTAAACAAAGTAGAGAATTTCTTTAATTATGTATGGAAAATAACTTAACCCAACATGTCACTGACCCTACAAGACTGAATAATATTCTAGATTTAGTTATTACATGTGAGGATGCTGTTATCACCAAGTGTGTCATTGAGTCTCCAGTGGGAAATAGTGATCACTCTACAGTATTCATCACCCTTGAAAATAATACCTTAACAACTATGGGTTTTACGGAGATTTTCCTTTCTAAAACAGCTAATAAAGAAGGCATCAAAAGTGAATTGTGCAACATTGATTGGAACAAGGAATTAGAAGGGAAAACAATTAACGAAATGTGGGAATATATCAAAACCACACTACGTACTACTATTAAAAAACATGTAAAATGCATAAATAAATATAAACACGAGGCCCGTAAACCAAAATGGTTAAATAAAGGCATTTTAAAACTCATCAAAAAGAAGAACATAGCATATAGAGTATTTATTAAAAATAAGATGGAGGCACACTGATGTACGTTTAAATCATTACCGCGTAAAAGTAAAAACAAAATAAAGCAAAGAAAACTTTTTGAGTTGCATCTAGCAAAAACAGCATCAAAGTCAAATAGTAAACAGTTCTTCAGTTATATAAACTCACTAAAAATGGGAAACAAAGAAGTGAGTACAATTCTAAATGATGCAGAATGCATAACAGACCCGTTCCGTATTGCAAATATATTCAATGATTATTTTTGCTCAGTCTACATGGAACAGGCATCCAAAATTGCAAGACCAGTAAGTGATATACTAGAGGGGACCCACATTATTACTAAACAAGAGCCAGAACAAGAAATAAACAATCTGAAAGAAAATAGTGCACCTGGCCCAGATAACATAACTCCATCCATCCTAAAATTAATGAAATCCCACATTTGGAAGCCTTTAAAAATATTGTATGAAAAATCATTAAATTCAGGCCTAAAACCTAGTGACTAGAAAATATCAAGAGTTACTCCCAATTTTAAAAGTGGAAGCAAAACAAATGTTTCCAATTATAGACCAGTCAAAGTTTAGTATCATGTAACATTTTAGAAACAATACTGAAAAGCAAAATAATAGAACAGCTTTGTGAAAATGCCATATTTGACAAAAACCAACATGGTTTTAGACAGAGACAATCATGTTCTAATAATTTGATGTTTTTATGATAATGCAAGCAGATTATTGGATAACTGTACAACAATGGATATTCTTTTATTCGACTTTAGCAAGGAATTTAATAGAGCCCCACACTGGGCAATCCATCAGAAATTAAACAAATACAATATTGATAAACACAATACTAGGTGGATAGTGAAGTGGTTAAAGGACAGGTCCCAAACAGTTTCAATCCAGGGTCATCTCTCTGCTGAAGGCCCGTTCACCAGTGGAGTAGCACAGGGGCCAGTGATCGGGCTAATAATTTTTTAGATTTTCATCACCGATCTAGATGAAAATATAAGTAACACTATAATAAAATATGCTGATGACACCACAATTTGTGGCCCATGTTGTACAACAGAACAAAGAATATCATTACAAGATGTTACTGATGCAATAACTCAATGGACGAAAAAATGGGGAATGAAACTGAATAGTGATAAATGCTGTGTTATACATATGGGTAAGCAAAATCAGGAAAACTCATATACAATAGATGGTATACAACTTACCCAAAAGACGTGTTAAAAGGACCTGGGGATTTAAATTGATAATAAATTTATGTTCAAAGAACAACTTAGTTCACTTATTGCTGGTAACGCCAACAGAATTATAATGGCAATTAAAGGAAACATAAAAAGCAGACAGTCAGAAGTACTTATGCCATTATATCTGTCCTATGTTAGACTGATTCTAGACTATAGTAGCCAAATATGGAGTCCTTCCCTTAAAACATACACCAACAAACTATAAAAAGTTCAACAAAGGTATACAAAGTTGATAACTCATTAAAACATCTTACATACTATGAAAGACTAAGCATACTTGAACTACATAGTCTAGAAATCAGAAGGCATAGAAGAGATATGATTCTCTATTATTATATATTAAATAACCCATACTTGACGATAGAATTAAACATATACTGTAATATTAAAATAATCAAATTAATTCCAGAGGTCATCCCTTACAAATTAAAACTGACAGGTATAAAACAGATAACAAGAAATAATTTTACACTGCAACAGTGCCAAATCTATGGAATAAACTCCCTCTTACTGTAATATCCAGCACAAATAAAATACAATTCAAAACAAATTTGGATACATACATAGATTCAAAAGGGAACATGGAATATTACTCCCTGTCTTAAAGGAGCTAGTTATGGGCCTCTGCCCTTTTTGCTCCTATCCTACCTCGTGATACCTAATGACACCTAGTGATACAAGCACATTGTTCCTGTAATATATCCCCCACATGCTGCACAATGGATAGGGTGGGAAAGTGCATGTGCAGACCAATACCTACACTGTTACTAGACAGATACTAATAGTCTAGATAGCCATTTATTGTGATTGTAAGTATAAATAGTTTGAATTGTCAGGAACCAGGTGTTTGTTAGCATTGTGCCTTTTGATATGCTTATTGTACATAATATGTGTTGAACTTTAATAGCTTGTTGAGGATGCCAAGGATTTGGGGGGAGGGCATGTAAGCCCTCACCCCCCATGGGACTTACCTTAGGGGGCTGTGGCCCTGCTGGGTTCTCATTCTGCCTCTGGTCCCCTGTGCAGCTGGATCAGGATCAGAGGACTTTGATCAATGGTCCCAGGCTGGATTCGGGTGGTGGCACCCACTGATCTTCATGTCTGTGGCCGCCAGCATTCTGTGGTTCCTTGGCCCATGTAGAGATAGGGGCTGAGGTCTGATTGAAGTTTTTGTACCTCCATGCAATTGGAAGATAATTATTTGGCCTGGGAGCATTCAAAAGCTTGGACTGAGTACGTAAACAAAAAAAGATGTCTGCCATGTGTCATTTGCGCATGCACGGCCAGTGAGCAGTGAAATTTAAGGAGCCATGGCTCCCAAGCATAACTTTAATTATGGGCATGAATAAAAAGTATCCCAGGCTCCAGAGCAGGCAGCGAAGCCAGGGATTAAGAGGAAAACACCTCCAGGAACAGCAGGGGAGGTTTTCTGCCTGAGGAATGGACTAATATAAAATATAAAGGGCAGTGAAAATTGGGACAGAAATGTGAATAATAATGGTGGCCCCATGGGACTCCTCCATTGGGGGGGGGCACTAGGTAATGTCAAAGGGTAGTTTGTGAGCCCAGGAACTGGGCAGTCAGTCAGGTGGGGACTGACAGAACACTGTAAATGCTGCTGGCAGCCTGCCAAGAGGGAAGATTCCTAAGGGATTCCAGAGGGCAAGAGAGACTGCTGTGGGATACCTAGCCCAAAGGCCTGCTCAGTTGCCCAATGGGCTTTCTGGCTCCTAAGCTGATCAATAGGCAGTGTGACTGTGACAAGCAGAGGAGACAGGGAAAAGATCCAAACTGCTGACAGAGTTCCCTAAAGCAAGACTTGAACCTGCAACAGTGAGTTTTTATCTGGTGATTAGCAGCCCAAAGCTACAGATTGTATATTTGCAGCAGAGAATAAAGTGAATTTGCACCTGAGAAAAAAAGAGACTTTGCAGCACAGAAAGAAACTTCACCGCCAAGAAGAGAAAGATTGAGCAAGTAGTGTTCCCCCAGAGGGAAAAGAGAGTGAATGCTGGATAAATTGCTTCTAGTCAGAGAAGTAGTGGGTGCTGAGGCTAGAGACAGAGTCAAAGTCTAGCCACCAGTGTGCTACCAGAGGCTGCTGCCAAACAGAAGAAAGTCTAGGTGACACCTAGCCTGCCTTAGTCCCCCCAGACCACTGAAGACATCACCAGAGAGGAAGATGTTGAGAGGCAGTCATGTGAACACCACATGCAAAGGCCACAGAAGTAAGGATTTGAAAGGCCTGACAGGTGAAGACCAGCATGCTTCATTTCTTCAGTCAGCTGCTGTTTTCCTGCCAACTGCTACAGTGGTGTGCCACCAACTCCTGATACCAACGCAGTACCGTTTGAAATAATTTTCTCTGCTGAACCCCCTGAATCACAGACTGTAAGTACCTCTGGGCTGTGGCTCTAAGGAGTCCTCTACTGTAGCTAGCTAGCCAGTTAGTAAAGGGGGTTAATACCTGGGCAGAACTCTGCTAGCGCCAAGATAAGCCCAGGCAGTAAAAAGTTAAAGTTTGCATCTGTTTACAAGTTATTGTGTCCCAACAAAAGTATTCTTTTCCCAGTTACAAGACTGTTTATCCCCACCACATTCCTGCCTTTTGGAGCAACTCCAGGGAGGTACATATTGCAGCTAACTGACTGTATCTAATGGCTGTTTGGGGGGAAGCTGAGTGTACCCACACGTGGGGAGTGGGGGAGACAGTGTGGGGTATAGTTGTTGCCATTTATTATTGTGACATTTCCTCTTCTTATTTCCCCCTCTCTATAATAAAACTACTATTGGGTAATGTTATATGTCATTATTTGTTGATTATTGCAAAGGGTGCATGGTTACAGTGTGGGGAAGCCACGGTGAGGTAGCTATTTTATTTTCCTGGGGGGGTGGTAACCTGCAATTTATCCCACAGGTATCTCATGTCACTACCCCAGGTGGAGGAAGTGCACCATTCTGTTCCGTATATCGTTGTCCATTTGAGAACCAGGCAGGACCCCTCGGAGAAGTGTGCAGTGTGGACCTAAGAGCCCCAGAACAGACAAGGTGAATCAAGGGGGGCAGTTACACTGATGTAGTTAGGTGTTTATGATCATGCTTGAGTTACTCAAGTACTCATGTTGAATTGCTGTATGAATGTGACCAACCCATCTGTTTCACTTAAATTCAGTGTTCCTGGCAATTGAGAGTGACTCAGGCTCTTATTCCAAATAAGCTCAATTGCTCGTTTTTGTAATTTCACCAGCATTGGTCCCAGGTGAGGAGCAATCCTAAATAAATGAATAATAACAACGTGTGTATGTCTGCATGAATTGGGGGCAATGATATAGTACTGACTAATATACAGTTGAGATGGAAAAAACTCACATACTTTAACAGTACCCTCACTGAAGTCAAATACTAAATTTAGTATTTCAGCTGTGATAAATTTGTCTTCGAAGACTAATGTTAGTCATTTTTAATCAGCTTTAATTATCATCAAAAGAATACAGCCTCTAAGAATACTAAATTCTAACAAGTATTCAACAGACTACTAGTTTGAGTAAATTATTACTAAATGAAAATTAGAGTTAAGTACAATATTTTAAATACTACTGAATCATAAATGAAGACAAGATTGCAATCAGCTGCCTTCCCAGAGGGTGGTAGAGTGTACACTATCTAGAGTCCCATTTCAGTGTTAACACAGTGTAGACTGTAATATCACTGTTTTTATTAACTGCACTGTAAATACACTGCATTGATTTTCTGTTACACTCCTTTACCACTGCATTATTTTTGTTATTTTCAGATGCACACAGTAGTAGCACTGCAAACACGTAGCAGTTTTGCTTATACACTTCTTTATGACTGCATTACCTTTGTTATTTTTAGATGCACACTATAGTAGCACTGTGCGCACTTTTTAACTTTCTCACACATGAACAGCTAAGGTGCCCATTTTATAAGCTTAATAAGCTTAATAAGTCACTCCATGTGTGTGTGCTAGACACTTCTAGTGTGTGGCCAAGAGCTGAAGGCACTCGGCTTGTGGTCCTGCACCTTACTATGCCCCTAGTCGTGCACTAGAAGTGTCTAGCACACACCCCGTTGTGAATTATTGCTTACGTATCTCACACCCAGTATCAACCCCCTGCATCAGTGGTGGATCCAGCATTAATGGTACATGAACAGGCACGCTGACTTAATCTACCATCTGCTAGCACAGCGTTATTACATCTGCTGTTTGTTCTGCTGAACTGTGAGACTGGGAACTAAGAACGTCTGTTGTTGCCTGCAAGAGGAATTGAACTGTGTGCCAGACATCTGTTGTAACTGTGAGCCTGATACCAGCATAGCGTTTTTGTTTGCTCCTGTACCATTGCTCCCCTTTGGTCCGGTATATCTGTGCTCTAGTGAGAGGGGCCAGGTGTAATGGAGCACATATCATCAAAGGAGGAGGGGCAGTACACTATAAAAGAACCACGCTACCTAAAAGCACAGAACAGGTATGCTGACAATCTACCATCTGCTAGCACAGCTTTATTACATCTGCTGTTTGTTCTGCTGAACTGTGAGACTGGGAACTGAGAACGTCTGTTGTTGCCTGCAAGAGGAATCGAACTGTGTGCCAGACATCTGTTGTAACTGTGAGCCTGATACCAGCATAGCATTTTTGTTTGCTCATGTGCCATTGCTCCCCTTTGCCCCAGTATACCTGTGCTCTAGTGAGAGGGGCCAGGTGTAATGGAGCACACATCATCATCAAAGGAGGAGGGGCAGTACACTATAAAAGAACCATGCTGCCTGCAGAGCGGCAGCGTGAGCGTGAGTGGCACGAGCGCCACTCAGCACCAGAAAATCCATTATTAACAGAAGGAGAGAAGGTGAGCAGCACTTTGCAGAGATTCAGTACATAAAATTTTAAAGTCAAATAAGCTTGAAGTTGTCTTCATGTGTCTGCTGCATATGGTTTGGGTTATTACTTTTTAGCATTTGAACTATCTGATCCATTGTTCAAATTTCTGAGGGTTAAGCTAAATTTATTTATGGATGTTTATTATATGAAATTTTATTAGTATTGCTTTTGTGCCTTTCCTAAAAGATAATTTGGTTTAGAAAGATACATGAGCAAATGTTATTAGTTTTTAGCACAATACTTTTGATAATTAGTTTGATGGGAATTGCTTCCATTAGAGGATTACTCCTGTTAAATTGAGGTAGTTGTTAATTATTGTATTTGATTCAAAGTTGTTAGATTAATAAGGAGGTCAAGATTTGCAACAATGTCAATGTTATGGTGGGGCATTGTATTAGTAGGGTGCCAGTTCCTGTTATGTGTAAACCCTACCCAGAGGGAAAAAGATGTTGTAGAGTACTCATATATGGTAATGGAATATAAGGGTACCATGTTGGGAGAGAGAAATGTTTTAATTGGGTGGCAGGGGGATATTCAGGCTTCTTTGCTGGATATACACACTGAGACTATTTTGATTAAGTGGATGTGCATATGTAGCAATATTTTAAGTGGTTGGGGACAAAATGTTATTCCTGAGTGTTCTAATATAAGAAATAATTTAAGGAGGTGGAAACAAATAAATCTTAAATTGTATAGATTGGGTAAATGGATTGTAATTATGGGGTTAATGTTAAGTGAGGATGTTCAATTAAACCCCAGGCCTGTAGTTGATTTGAATAATGATTATACATTAGAAATGTTTAATGAAAAGGGGTTGAAAGTTCTGCGAATTAATATGTGTAGTTTGCTTAAGAAAACTGAGTATTTGTGAGAGTGGGTGGTGTGCTATAAACCTGATATTTTAATAATTACTGAGTCATGGTTGCAATTAAAAATTCAAGATAATGACATAGCTTTGGAAAACTTTAATATGTGGAGAAATGATAGATCTAAAAGAGGGGGTGGAGTAATAATTTATGCTAGAAATTGGATTGATATTAAGGAACTGCAAAATTTGTATAATTGGACCGATACAGAAATGTTATCATTGGAAATAAAGTTATCTTATTCCAAACCTATATTGTTGGTTGGCATTTACCGCCCACCTAAAAGTAGTTTAGTAGTTTTCTCTGAAATGCAAAATATATTGAAGAATTACAAAAATTCACATGAGTTATTGGTAATTGGGGACTTAAATGTTGATTGGGGAAAAATAGATGCTCATTATAGTTTAATTGATATGGTTACAACCTTGAATTTAGTACAACTGAAAAAAGATGTAACTAGGTTAAATGCAATACATTCTGGTAACTCAACTATTTTGGACCTCATATTTACTTCAAATCCAGATAAGTATGTAAAGAGTGGGGTGTTACTGGACTCAATGTCTGATCATCAGATAATTTTTTGTATTAGAAATCAGAAAATCAGAAAGGCACCTACAAATATTATACTTACTAGGGTATTTAAACATTTTGATTATATCTCATTTATGCAAGAACTATAAAGCTAAAATTGGGAAAGATTAGAATTAATTCCCAGTGTGGGGGATGCATGGGATGGGATATGTTCCAAAAAGATTTAATACAAATTTGTAATAAACACGCTCCCATAAAAACTAGGTTGATTAAATCAAATAATGCACCATGGTATGATTCTGGCCTGTTTAAAATTAAAAGAGCTAGAGGTAAGGCATGGAAACAAGCTAAATTAGTAAAAGGAAATCATGAGTGGGTCAAGTACAAGCAATTAAGAAATTTGTATACTAAAGAAATTAGGAAGGCTAGACAGATTTATTGTAATAAAAAACTGTCTAAAGAAATTATGGAAAATCCAAGGGCATTTTGGAACACAATAAATAAGCTACATAAGGGTCCAAATATGGGTTATCCCAGTTATTTATTTCCTAATTAATGAAAATAAACTGGACCTAGGAAATAAGATAGTTAATGAGTTTAATACTTTTTTTTATAAATATGGGTACTGATGCAATAAAATTGGGAGGAGAAAATGTAAATCAGGCCTCACAAAGTAATTATGAGATAAATGAATCAGATAGGACATATGTACAATCCGCACACAAGTTGAGTTTGAATTTACCCCTATTATGAGAGGAGATGTTAGGGATTTGTTATTTAAAATGAATATTAATAAAGCAGACGGTATGGATGGTATTCCCAATATTTTCTTAAAGTTTGCAGCCCCCATTATAGATCAACCTTTAGCAAATTTATTTAATTTGTCTCTTTTTCTGCAGAATTACCCCTAGTTTGGAAAACTGCTAAGATTGTATCAATTTATAAGACAGGATCTAGGATGTTTTTGGAAAATTAAAGACCAATTTCCCTGTTACCAACTATTTCTAAAATTCTGGAACAGATTGTTGCAAAACAACTACAGATATTTTTGAAAGGTAAAGATATCCTTAATGGTTATCAATCAGGTTTTAGACCAGAGCATGGAACAAATACGGCTCTAATAAAGGTCACAGGAGATATTGTGGAGGGTCTGGACAGGGGGATGCCAGTGGGAGCAATTTTTGTTGATCTTTCAAAGGCATTTGATACTTTGGACCACAGCATCCTCCTGTCCAGACTAAAAACCTGTGGTATGTCTGAATTGGTGTTAAACTGGTTTTGAAATTACTTTGTTCCAAGACAACAGCAGGTGACCATTAGCGAGTAGTCATCTGACTTGAAATTGATTGTCTCAGGAGTCCCACAAGGATCCATTTTGGTTCCTATATTATACAATTTATATATGAATGATTTGAGGTTTGAACAACAGGGAGTGCAATATTATCTTTATGCTGATGACACAATTGTATCTTTTGCTGATTTCTCAGTGAAACTTATTCAACCAGTATTGCAACAGGCATTTGACTATTTGCAGGATTTTTTGCTTAGATCCAAATTAGTTTTAAATGAAAAAAAAAATCCCAGGTAATGGTATTTCATAGGGGAAATGGGCCCAAAGTAGAACAAGATGGATTACAAATTAAAACATATTCGGGGGTATTTTGCAATAAGTTGATAAATATAGATATTTGGGGGTATATTTAGATATAAAACTTAAATGGGATAGTCATATAGAAAGTACTTCGACAAAAGTTGGAAAGTGCTTAGCGTCATTATACAGAGAAAGAAACGGTATGCCTTTGGAAATTAGGAAATTAATAGTAACAGTTGTGGTATTACCCATATTGGAGTATGGAAATTTGATTTATATGGGTGCTTTAAAAGAGCAGTTATATAAGCTTGATGTCATGTATAATAAATTAGCCAGATTTGTATTAGGTGCATCAAAAATGATACATAGAGTGGATATGTATAAAGAACTGGACTGGTATACTTTATCTCAGAGGCGAGTTTTTAGTGCAATTATACTAATGTTAAAATGTATTTCAGGGAAAGCTCCTAAATACTTGGTTGAGAGTATTGATATAAAAAATCCAGTTGAGGGTTTGCATTCTGCAACTAGTTTAGAATGTCATGTTCCAATACGAAGAATCAATCAATCAATCAACCAATCAAGTCTTTATTTAACCAGGCATTCATCATTGAGCAGAAGCTCATTTGCAAGATGGACCTGGGTGGAGCACGAACAATTGCACATACAGGTCAACACAGGTATTTACAAGGCAATACAGATAATACTCTTTACAGAGAGGAAGAAAAAGAAGTTCATATGTACATATAATTATACAGATATTGTACAGATTACACTGTATTTACATACATAGAAGTGTCTATAGGAAGATAAAGCAGGTTATCTAAGGTTGCAGGAGGAAGTAATGGAAGTAAAAATTAAAAATAAAAATATACACCACGTAGAGGTGAAGGTAGGGGGGAAGGGAGGGATGGAGGTAGGGGAAGAAAGGCTAGGATGGCACGGTGCACAGAGAGGAGTTGGTAAAACGGGATGTAGAGAAGGTGGATGGAGAAAAGGAGTATGTGTGAGCCCCGGGATTGTATGCTATAAAGTACGAGGCATGGTAGGATGTCACAACCCAGAGTAGTGAGCTCCTATCCGAGGTTGGGAAAGGAAGAATAAGGGGATGGACAGGCCTAGTGTTGATAAGACAGGGGGATAAGAAAGAGAACAATTAGGCTGGTGAGGAGCAAGCTGGGGGGTCAGTACTTAAAATTGGGTCTAGGCGTGAATGATGTGGGGGGATAATCATTTCCTAAGTATGGGACCCTCCCTATGGAATAACCTGCCTGGGAAGCTCAGATCCCTAGATAGGGACTTTCAGTTGTACTTAATAAAAGAATAGTTTATTGATAATATCAGTTATGAGTGGGGTTTAGTTTAGAAAAACGTGGATAATGGAATGGTAGTTTTTGTGACTTGTACTAAATGTTTAAGTGTTGTTTACTCTGTTAGTTAAGTACTGTGTTTCTGAAATATGTATATGTGGATGTTTCGGAAATGTGTTATATCTATTGATGTAAAAATGTGTTGTGGTTATTGTTCTTTTATATATATTGTAATGTTATAAGAGTAACTGGAACTGGCACCTTGGACTTCTCTGTAAAGGAGCTGAGGCTCAGTGGAGTTATCCATATTCATTATTGTATGAATAAAAATTTTTACTACTACTACTTACTTAATGATCCTGTGGCAGCAGTACCCTTCTCTGGCATATTTTTTATTTTATTTTATTCTTTTGATAATCAGGTAAGGCACACTAGGTACAAGTACCTGTTTTTAGTGATGATCCAGGAGCACTGGGGTGGTTAAGTAACTTGCTCAGAGTCACACAGTACACAAGTGGAGGTTGTGGGAATCAAACCCAGGTCTGCTGGATGTATTGTACCAAGGCCATTCACAGCTCATTGCTATAACTTTTAGGCTATACTTCCAGCTATATAAATGACATACATAAAGCAATCCAGCATAAGTACAGTAACTTATTTCCAACATAAGAAGGTCCACTTTATCATGGCCTACCTTTTCAATATTTAGTACAAACACACACAGACACTTTATGTGCTATTAAAAGCCAAACCTGTCCCCTTTAATTATTGCTGCAGCACTCAAAATCCTGCGCCCAGCACTGGTCATCTCCAGGCCCATTGCCAGGTTGGGTCCAGGTGACCCATTAACAGGTGGGGTCCAGATGACCCCCCCCCAGATTTTATTTTTGTATTCTGCATTTTTGTGTACTGACCCTCTAAATTTCGTCCTCCGACTGTACTATTTATACATTTGCTTTTCGTAACTGAGTAAGTGCACTAGGCATAAGGGTGCCTATTTTCAGGCATGACCCTGGAGATCACAATTTAGACATACATAATTACATATGTGATGCAGCACATGAAAAGCAGCACAGTTCAGAGTCAATCAAAACTTCGGGTATGGGGAGACATATTCTGCAACAAACAAGAGTAGGTTTAAACGGTATGGTGCAGTTACAAAACAGTAGGACAAGTAACACAAGATCAATACAATGTAAGAACACAGGCTTTGCAATAGAGGGCATACATAGAAACAATATAGCAATTCCCAATTTGGTGGTTAAAGAACGGGGGGGAGAGGAAGGGAGAGTGATAGGAAAGAAAGAGAGAGAGAGAGAGAAAGAGAGAGGATGGGGATGAGAGAGAGGACCTGAAAGAGGGTGTTTAAGAGAGGCAGGGAAGAGATGTCAGAGAAGTGGATTACTTTGCAAAAAGCAGGGCAAGGGAAGAAAAAGTAGAACTAATGTGGATTAAAGCAAGTGCAGGGGTTAGTATTACGCAGGTGCTCGTGGTGAAGTTTCTTAAAAGTGGCATGGGTGGTTGCTCGTCGAATAGCTTGAGGTATGGAGTTCCAGTATTTTGGAGCCGTGTGAGAGAAAACGCATGCACCCATATTAGTTCTGCATCTGGGAATGTGGAAAAAGGGCTTGGTCAGTCGAGTGTAGCCCATAGTAGAGAGGTTGTGTGTCCACTAGGGAGGGGAGGGATTGGAGGAGGCCTGATCTGACAACACAGTCAATTAGTGAGCCAAAGGACTGGAGTTCATAGGTGGAGGGGCACAGCCATTTTAAGTCAGCATAGAGCTGGCAATGGTGTTTATAACGCAGTGATGCAAAGGCATAGTGGCAGATGCTATTGTAGGTGGCGTCCCATTTATGGAGGGAGGATTTGGAGGCAGATAGGTAGGTGACTGAGCCATATGCTAGGGCTGGGAGAAAAAAAGCCTTGGGTCACAGCTAGTCTAGCTGAAGGGGTAAGGGCATAGCTAGTTCGGTAGGCACTGCCTATTTTGGCGTTTACCGACTTACAGGTGGTTGTAATGTGCAGATCAAAGTCTAGAGATTCATTGAGCGTGACACCCAGGTATTTAAAGTAATTGGTGCTAATCAGTGGGGAGCCGTCTGCACACAGGACTCTTAGGGCATTTTGACTCGCTTTAAGTCTAGCAGATGAGACAAAGAGCACAGAGTATGTCTTACTAGAGTTGAGAACAAGTTTGTTTTTAGTGAGCCAGGATTGAATACTTGCGAAGTCCGAGGCAAGGGGGTGGTTTAAGTCAGCGGCAGTTCTAGCACTGTGGTAAATAACTAGGTCATCAGCGTAGAGAAGAGATGAACAGTTAGGTGCAAGGAGTGGGATGTAGTTAATGAAGATAGAGAAAAGCAAGGGGCCAAGGATTGAACCCTGGGGCACTCCGACATGAATAGAAGAAAGATCTGATATGGCTGAGTTGAACACTACAGCTTTGTTTTCTGTCAGACAGATAGCTTTCAAACCAGGCCACTGCATCAGTGGCGAAACCTAGGGAGTGTAGTTTTGAAAGAAGAAGGGTATGGTTGACCAGGTCAAATGCCTTAGTTAGGTCGATGAAAACCTCACCTGTTGGGAGGCCCAAGTCCATGGAGGCATATATGTCATTGGTGAGTTTGAGGAGGGTGGTGGAGGTGCTGTGTCCTTTACAGAAGCCATGCTGTGAGCTAGAAAGAAGGTTGTATTTTTGGAGATATTCTATGGATTGGGTGGACACTAGTTATTCCAAAATTTTGCTAAGTACAGAGAGAATTGCAATAGGACGGTAGTTCTTAATTTCTTTAGGATCATCCTTTTAAGGAATTGGGGTGACTTTGGCTATTTTCCAGATATTAGGAACTATACCACAGCATAGAGACAGGTTGAAAATTTTGGTTAGGGGAGAGGCTATAAGTGGAGCAGCGGCTTTCAAGAGCCTAGGTTCAAGTCCATCAGACCCCGTGCTGGTACTGTCAGGAATGGTGAGTAGCAGTTTTAGCACTTCTCCTCTTTTAATACTCCAGAACCTAAAGAGTGGGTGCAAGAGTAGTGGTTTGGTATCGCTAGGGGGTGCAGTGTTGTGGACAGGAGGGAAGGAGATGAGATAATTTGTTAGATCTGAGAAATGGTGATTAAAAGAGTTTGCTATGGTCACCGGATTATTGCAGTGAATGCCATTTAACAGCATATCACTGGTGTGGGCCCTGTGATTTGCTCCAAGGAGTGTTTTTATGGTTGACCAAAATTTCTTAGAGTCCCCTGAGGCTTTTATTAGCAGGTCCTTGCGGAAAGAGCTTTTGGCTAAGCAAATGTTTTTCTTGCATGAGTTTCTTAGAGAACGATAGTGATTATGGTTGGTCTGCATCCTAGTGGTTCTGAAACGCCGCCATGCTTTGTCCCTGGCCCTTATTTGGGTAAGTAGGGCTTTTGTTAACCACTTGGTTTTGGTTCCATGAATATGGCAGGTGACACGGGGAGCATGGATGTCTTGGAGAAGACCAAAGTGGGCCAAGAAGTAGTCTAGAGCCGACTGGGCATTTGTTGAGGTGTAGCTAGGAGACCAATCAATCAGTGAGAGATCATATGTAAACTGCGCTAAGCTGAAATTGGCCAGATTGCAGAAGGTAATGAGTTTTGGGGGTGGAGATGGTTTACTGGTAGAGCTCCAGATGCAGTAGATAGGGTAGTGATCACTAATTGCATCGGCAAGGGTACCTGCACCTATTATGCTATCAGGGCAGTTTGTAAGGATCCAGTCAATGAGAGTACTGGTCCGAGGGGAAGCCATGACCCTTGTTGGGTCTGTGATCAGTTCGTGAAGGTTGTGGCTTTGTACCAAGGTGTGAGAGGACTGGTTTGCATTACTAATCCAGTTTAGGTTTAAGTCTCCCAGTATAAGGACTTCATTGCAGTGAATGGTGCAGCCTATTAGGGAGAGGAGTTCTTCAAGACCCTTACTGCCACTAGCAGGAGGGTTATAGGTGCAAACTATGTGTAATTTCTTTGAGCCTAGTTGTAGTGTTGCATGGAGCGCTTCACAGTGAGACAGGGTAGACAGTACATTATGGGATAGCAACAGGTGATGCTTATAGAAGATGGCAACTCCGCCTCCACATTTTGATGAGATTGTAGTTGGGCAGGGAGCAGAGGGCATCAGAGGTGAAGGGTTTTAGCCATGTTTCAGATAGGCACAGCATATAGGGTGATGTTGAGCAACCCATGCTTCAAGTTCGGCAGTGTTATGAACGAGGCTCCTAATGTTCATGTGTGCAATGCGGAGGCCCTTGGTGTCATTTCAGGTTGTATTATTTTGAAGGAAGTTACCCACAGGCCCTGGGTTTAGCTCAACATCCCCAGCTAGCATTAAGACTAAGAGTAAAAGGTACCATAGCTTACGATGGATGAAAGAGGTGGGCAGGGTGATGTTAGGCACCGGGGATTTATGCAGGGTGTAGGATAGGTGGTAGAGGAGCTTTTGAGGGATGAGAAGTGGGGAGGTGTCACGTGGCCAGTGTGATGGCATTCGCAATGTGGAGAGTTTGGAGTCATCAGGGTGGTTGCAGTGATGGGTCATTCTTGGTGGGTAATATACAATAGGAGCCATATAAGGTTGAAAAGAATAGAGACTAGTAGTAATGTGGCAAATGGACTTAAAGCCATATTGAGATTATTTGAGTGTATCATTTGAGAGTGGAATGTATGGGAAGAGAAATCTCGAAATGAGAAAATGCAGGACTTATCTAGCTAGCAGGGTTTGATCTGGGAGCTGGGGAGAAAGGAGTTAATATTAGGTGCTCTCTAGCTGCCAGGAAAAGGTCTATTAAATGGTAAGGTGAGGAGGACTGTGCTATCAGTATTTAATGCAACTTTCTCTTTACCGGGATGCACTTGTCTGAGAGAGCTCTATTTGGCACCTGGCAAATTCAGAGCAGCTATTGCAGTTGAAGGTCCAATTTCCCACCTGAGTTTCAGGCACTGAAAACCTGTATGTTTGTGGGAGCAGCTTTATTAGCTAGATTGCAGTCACCTTCCTCAGCTGCTTACGAAGTAAGTGAAGTTCGGTTCCGGCAGCTGCTTAAATCTTATTTGCAGAGCAAGGTAGCCCTGCTGGGGATCTCAGAAGGAGGAAAAACTATAAGGAAGAGCCTGAAGTGCTCGAGGAGCTGCTCAGACTGCACTACAAGCTGCTGGCTTAATGATAACACTCTTCCCTTGCATAACTTATTATTAGTAATTTCCTTATCTTTTAGCTGCCGATGGGCAAGTTTGGGGTTCAAATATGTAATTTAAGCTGAGGTTAGCAAGACCGAGATAAGTAAAAGAATGCAGCTTGAGAATTATCCTAGTGTAGACTGCAAAAGAGGATAGCACTTTGAGTGAATAGGGTTAAAGTTTAAATATTTGGTTATTATTTTACTGAGCTTACAGATTTGGTGAGGGGATTGAAGGTGATGAAAGTACAGGTGTAGGTGAAAAGATAGAAGGAAAATGTGGTGCTGCCTCAAGTGGCAGAAAGCTATAATCTGCAGGTGGAAAAGTGAGCTGATTGGTTAAAAAGCCCACTACCAGCCCTATATAAGGGTGAGCCGACCAAGGGTGGTGGTGGGGGCAGTGGGGAGCTGGCACGCAGTGCTGGCAGGGCCTCCTCTGCTCCCTAACGCTGCTGGCGGCCTACAATAACTTGCGGCTGTCCGTACCTGATTGGGATCCAGATAAACAGGCTAGAGGAAGGGAGGGCTTCAGGAACCTGGCCCTCACGACCGTCCGACCACCCGCTGCTTCGGTGGGGGGGTCCATTTCCAAATCTGGTGGGAAGAGGAGACAGGAGAACTTTAAGCAGGTAAGGGCCTTTTGTTTGCCACACAGGGGAAGGGGGTGCGAGAAAGGGGAAGGCTCGAGATATAGTTTCAGAAAGCAGCAGCTTATACAGCAATTAATAGCAAAGTACAATTCATGGCTTATTTACTGACTCTAATAAGTAGCAGGTTAGCAGAGCTGGATTAACCATAGGGCAATTGGGGCAGTTGCCCTGGGTCCCTGAGTTTTAGGGGCCATCTGAGTTTCCTTTTTTTTAATTCTGATTTTTTTTTTTCAAGTACAGGGGGTTAGAGAAGAAGGAAAAAATGGAATTAAAAAGAGTCTTTCTCTGACTAAACCTCAGTGGGGGGGGGCGCATACATCAAAAGTGAGGAAGGATCGATCATCCGTGACTGTTTGCCCCTCCACCACCATCCTGAAACAGCTCACCGCTTGCTGCATTTTTTGTTTCCCCTCAGTCACAGACATTCTGCATTTGCAACACAACATGCATCCTCTAGTCAATCACAGGGCTCCACTTCAGTCCATTGTTGAAGTTTGCACCCCCGCCCACCTGAACCTGAACTTTTCTGTCCCCTTCAGGTCCATGCTTGGTCACATCACATCACGTTGAGGATAAAGTTCCGGATGATCAAAATTTGCTGCCAACCACCAGACAACTCATTCCCTGTCTAGCCACCATCGATGATACTAGACTGCATCCGGGACTGCATCATTTGTGTCTGCCACATATTTAATTTAAACAAAAAAAATCTGCTCAGGTCAGTCGGACTAGAATGAGGAGGATGATTCAATTGACGATTAATAAAATTCAGTCAGTCGGAGGAGGTGAGTAGAGGAGCGTGAGCAGAGTGGAGCCAATCCAGCCCAGATGATCAGCCCACCAGTACCTTCTCTTCTTGAATTTTTAGCAGGTAAAAAAATAATCATGAAAAACTGAATAATATTTGTTATTTAAATTCCCCAGAAGCAATGAGCTTATTCAGGGAGGTTGGGTGCCACACGAGATGTGGAGACAGTGGGGTCTGAATGGGGGTCCTTGAATGAAGTGTTATTATGGGTATTTTTTTTTTTTATCTAAGCTGAAAAACACACCTCCCAATGGCAGAAATCTATTTTTCCAACCTTCTCCCATGGTGCCTTCATAAAAATAAGTGCCTCATAGTCCTCTAGCCTTGTAGCACTCTCCTCTTCTTTCTTCTTTCGCCAAAAGTCCCAGTGAAGTTTCTTAGTATTTAATTAACTCAGTAAACACCTCCCTACCCTGGTTGAATAGTTAGCACTACCCAACTTAGTCCTTCATTGTATATACCCCCACTCTGTACCCTGTGCCACCTACCACCCTTCTCCACTCACTCACCCAAAGGATACCTTCTACACCTATAAAAGAGAAAATGCCCTCACCACAGATCCTGATCTACCCCCATTCAGTGGCTGTTGTGTAATGAATCATGTTTTTAGGAGATGGCCTAGTACTATCTGATTGATTTTCAGTCAGCTGTTACTTGGACACCATCAGAAATGGAGTGATGTATTGTGCATGCATGAGCTATGGTGCTAGTTACCCCACTGAATGCTTACGGTCCACTGCACCAAATAATACTAAAATTGTCATCCATCCTTGCTTGAAAAAGCTCAGATGAGAGCAAGAATGATAAATCCAGGCATCACGGACACTTATCTTGTGGCAAACTGTACAAAATCTACCAGAGCAGTGTGTAAAGTGGAGGCTAAAAGGGCTGGTGCTGGGCCGGGGGCAGGTGGTGACACTGGTCAGAAGGCCACATAGGAAGCAGTGAAGGTGTTAGGTTGGATCATCTCTGCCCAAGTCCTGGCTGTTCTGTCACCAAAGCTCTTTCCACCCTAAGAATGGCATTCAGAGTGGCTGGAAACCTCTCCAAATGCATTTTAAGGCATCAAAAACTGTTCAGCTTTCAGGGGCCAAGCTGACCTCCAAACCCCCAGCCTATTGATTGCGTCACAGGGGCCCCACAATTCCAAATTGCCTAGGGCACCACAACTTGTTAATCCATCCCTGCAGGTTAGGCAACAAAGAAATGTGCAAGGCAAAAAGGAAAAAAATGAGCAGCTTTAGACTTGATTCTACAGTTTTAGGCAGGGGTCACAATGAATGGACTGAAAAAGAATGCCTTAGTCTACAGTCAAGCAGCTCGAGTCTCCACAAAGGTGCTGGTTTTGCTTGCTTGTGAGGAAAAGGTGCCAACTTTAAACAATGCCCACTTAAAGTGCCAACTTAGCAATATTCTGGTTGCCACAATTGGGAGAGATAAAGTAAAAATAAGCAGTTTAAAGTCAAAGTTTTAAAAGCACGTAGGGTATAGAAAAAAGCTGTAGCATGGGAGACTATCTCCACCCAAAGTTTGTTCAGCAGTTTCAATGAAAAATAGGTGCCAAAGTCCCACCTCTGCTCCCTAATGCTGCTGGCATCCTACAATAACTTACGGCTGTCCGTACCTGACTGGGATCTGGAGAAACAGGCTGGAGAGAGGGCTTCAGGAGCCTGGCCCTCACGACCGTCCAAACTGCCTGCTGCTTCGGGGGTTTCCAATTCTGACTGGGATCTGGAGAAACAGTCTGGAGGGAGGGCTTCAGGAGCCTGGCCCTCGCGACCATCCAACTGCTGGCTGCTTGTGGGGGGCGTTTCCAAATCTGATTGGGATCCGGAGAAACAGGCTGGAGGGAGGGCTTCAGGAGCCTGGCCCTTGCGACCGTCCGACCGCCTGCTGCTTGGGGGGGCCTTTTCCAAATCTGACTGGGATCCGGAGAAACAGGCTGGAAGGAAGGCTTCAGGAGCCTGGCCCTCATGACCGTCCCGATCGCCGCTGCTTCGGGGGGTCTGTTTCAAATCTGACTAGGATCTGAGAAACAGGCTGAGGGAGGGCTTGTGAGCCTGGGCTCTGCGATCATCCGACCGCCTGCTGCTTGGGGGGCCTTTTCCAAATCTGACTGGGATCCGGAGAAACAGGCTGGAAGGAAGGCTTCAGGAGCCTGGCCTCATGACCATCCAACCGCCTGCTGCTTCGGGGGGTCCGTTTCCAAATCAGACTAGATCTGCCCAATCAAGTCATCCCTAGTGTATGAGCTGCGTGTAAAATGTTTCTGTTTTGTGCCGCAGCACCCCCCCATCTTCGGTTGTCCAACCAGTTGCCACGCTCAGGACGTGAGCATCTTTATAGTACAGCCTGCCTAAAATTCACACTGCGACACAGAAAAGTTCAAGTTGCAGATCGAGGATGAAGTAGGGTGGCCACAATCCGAAGAAAAAGAGCATGAAGAAAATGTAATCATCCACTTGGGACTGGGCGAATCACAGACGTTGTCAGTTAGCCAGATAAGTGTGCTGGCAGCTACCAGATTTGGAACTTCTGTGCTATATTTTATAGTTTGTCAGGGGCTCACTCAGCTGCTAACAGCCCTGAGATAGCGGAGGTGTTTGTTGGGGGGAGACAGAGTGCTCGGCGGTCAAGTGCTAACTTGTCTGGAATGAAGACCTGTAAATGTGGTCCAGTAGTTCAACTGAGCGAGGCAGAGGGGAATGGGAGAGAAGGAGAACTTTCTCTGAGGGGGCTACAAGTCATCTGCTAATTCAGACCTGAGGGAGAGGAAGGACTTGGGTCCTGAACGGCCTCTACAGCATGTGAACTCAAACCTGAAAGTAAGGGGAAAGGAAAGACTGAGCTATGAGGGAGCTGCTGTTTTCTGCAAATTCAAACATGAGTGAGGGGGCAGGGAGTTGAGTTTGGTGCAGTATTGGAATTAAACTTTGAGCTATGGAGGATTCTGAGGGCCTTTAGTAGCCTTTGAATTCAAACCTGAGAGTAAGGCCAGGAAGGAAAGTCTAAGCCCTGAGGGGGCTGCTGTTCTCTGCAAAGTCAAACCTGAGTGAGGGGAAAGGGAGTTGGATTTAGTTAATGTCCTGGTTAGTGCAATATTAAACTTTGAGCTATGGAGGACTTAGAGCTCTGAGGGGCCTGTACTGTAGCCTGTGAACCCAGAGGGAAGTAGAGTGTACACTGCAATCTAGAGTCCCAGTTCAGTGTTAACACAGTGCAGACTGAAATACCACTGCTGTTATTAACTGCATTGTAAATACACTGCATTGATTTACTGTTACACTCCTTTACCACTGCATTATTTTATTTTTACATGCTCACAGTAGTACCACTGAAAACGCTTAACAATTTAACTTTTACACTTCTTTACGACTGCATTACCTTTGTTATTTTTAGATGCACACTGTAGTAGCACTGCACACACTTTTTAATTTTCTCTCACATGAACAGCTAAGGCAACCATTTCATAAGCTCAATAAGACACTGGGATGTGTGCTATACACTTCTATTGCATGACCAAGAGCTGAAGGCACTCAGCCTTCAGCCTTGTTCCTCACTACCCCTCTGACCATGCGCTAGAAGGGTCTAGCGCACACCCCATCTTTTCTTATTGCTTACGTACCCATACAGAAATGTGTGATTAAGCATTCACCAAAGCTTCACCCATAATAGATTGGGCATCAGGTAAAAATGCATTGACATGAAAAATTTAGTTGACTAGGTGTTCAGCACTTGAATTAAACTGCCACTCAACAAAAACTCAACTTGTGCAGTTGAATGCTTGTTGAGTATTTCAATTAGTAATTGAGTACTAGGTGAGGATTTTTTAAAAGGGGGGTGAGGGGTCCTTATGAAAAAGTAGTATGCTTAAGTATGCACTGGAAATATGTATTTATTTATTTATTTAAGAGTTTTACCAGGAAGGCATTCTGAACAGGGTACCACTCGATTCCAGATGCACCCTGGGGGAAGGGGGAGAGGGAGAATACAGAGGAAATACAAGTTTCTATACAGTCATAAAACAAATTTGACAACAGCAATATATACATACAGAGTCATCACAGCAGAAGTAAGAAGAAATATAGGCAGAAGCCAGCAGTACACGCATATTTACAGAGCGAACAACAGCATCCATATAATGGAGTATACAAGGTATATGCACAGCAGACATCATGATTGCACGGGCTTAACCGTGCAGCTTGCATGAACAAGTAGTGGCAAAGTGTGTCTTAAGAAGTTCATTTAGGTGAGGAGTGCAAGTGGAGTGTCTAGTATCAGCTGGCAAGGAATTCCATAACTTTGGCATCCGGTAGATGAAAGCAGCCTGGCCAGACCCTGTGGACATGTAAGGGATGTGAAGTAGCCGGGAATCAATGTTCCTGAGTGAGTAAGCTGGTGGAGGTATAACAGCTAGGGTGGCTGCAAGTTAGGAGGGGAGGGACTGTGACCAGAATTTCGCAATGATTCTAGCACAGTGTATCAATATCCGATTATGGAGAGATGGGAGGTCTAATGAACGGTACAGGTCGCAATGATGGGTAATGGGAGGGCAGTCCAGGGAGTAATGGCAGAATGAGTAGTAGAGAGGATCTAGTCTGGACAAGGAGGACTTAGGGGCTACACTGTAGATGACATCTCCATAGTCCATTATTGGGAGGACCATCTTTTGGATGATTGCCCAGCGCGCAGGCAGGGGGATGCAACTTTTATTTTGGTATAACGCACCCAACATGGGGTGTAGCCTATGTATAGCATCAATATGTGCAGAAGTCCAGATGCTGGTCTAACCAGACCCCAAGGTATCTGAAGGAAGTACAAACCTCCAGAGGAGCCATCTAGTGTGTGGAAAATGGGGGTGTCGAGGATACGGGAAAGTTTTGCCCTAATGCCAAATGTTAGGGAGACAGTTTTTTTAGGATTTAGAAATAGCTGATAAGAATGGAGCCAGCGTTGGAGAGTGTCAAAATCCTGCTGTAGACAGGCAGCTACTGCGGAGGGGGATGACCCAGAGGCATACAGAACTGTGTCATCTGCATACATGTGAATGGACGTATGAGGGCAGGCCACAGGCAGATCATTGAGGAAAATGAAAAACAACAAAGGGCCTAGGAACGAGTCTTGGGGGACCCCGGTGGTAACAGGGAGTGTGTCGGAAACATCTGAGCCAATATGGACTGACTGGGACCTGCCCTCCAAGTAAGACTGGAACCAGCTGGTAGTTGGCTCAGTCAGTCCAGCTAGGGCGAGCTTCGACAGTAACAGGGTGTGAGAAACCATGTCGAAAGCCTTGGCCAGGTCAACGAAGATAGCCACTGTTATTTCCCCTTTATCCATCCCTGTGAGGATGGTGTCAGTGAGTCAGAGGAGAGAGGTGGTGGTGGAGTGATTTTTCCTAAAACCCGCCTGGTATGGGATGAAGAAGGAGGAGGAGGTGGAGTCTAGGAAATGGGAGAGCTGGGCTAATACAAGGCGCTCCTGGATTTTGGCTAGGATGGGGAGCAGCAAAATAGGTTGGTAGTTACCCAGGGAGGAAAGGTCGCCGCCTTTGGAGAGGGGGATGACTGTGGCATGTTTCCATTTTGATGGGATAGAAACAAGGCTGAATGACAGGTTAAAAAGCATGGCCAGTGGATTGGCTATGGCTGGGGCAGATAGATGGAGCATTTTGGAGTCAAACCCCAAAAGGCATTTGCATTTGGAGAAATTGAGTGACCAAAGTATTTTTAATACCTCTGTGGGTGTAACAAGGTGAAAGGTGAAGTTGGCGGGTGAGAAAAAAACTGGGGGATCTGGGGGAGGGGGCCTGAGGTGAGACGAGAGGAGAGAAGATGTACAGCTTGTAAAATAGGAGTTAAGCTCTGTGGCTATGGCGCTCGGTGCAGTGATAGAGATACCAGCTATATTGAGGGTTGGTATAGGGGGTTGGGCTGGTGGGGAGATAAGTGATTTAATGGACTTCCAGAATTGGGCTGGATGTGTGAAGTTGTTGTGGAGGGCAGACTTGAAATAATTAGATTTGGCCTGTCGGATAAGTCTCTTGCAGGCATTCTGTTGTGAGTGGTAGTGTTGCAGAGCCAATTTAGTACCTGTTACCTTATATGCTTTCCAGGCTCGGTCCCTCACTATATGGTGCTCTAAATAGTAGTAGTAGTAGTAAAAAGTTTATTTCTGATATCAGAAACAGGATAAAACCCAGTTTAGCGACAGCTAATTTACAATGGGGTCCTACTGTACAAAAGAATATCAGTTTATCAGTTTCAATTTCATTTTTAGATGCATACAAATGCAAACACTATACATACATAAAAAACATAATACATATACAACTGAGAAAAAGAAAACCAAAAAATAAATTACAACAATAAAATATACATTTAAACATCTCAAGTACAGCAAATCTTTAAAGACATTGCTTCCTTTACAAGCCATAATTTTATTTCATTCCAAGATATTTTATTTGTACTTGACCTCAAATAACCTGGTAATAAATTCCACAGTTTTGGGCCTTCATATAAATAACAATCTCTAAGAGATTGACATTAACCCAAGGTAGGTGGGCTCCTCTTACTCTGGATCTTCTGAGTGGCACATGGGAGTCCCAGACAGACAGGAATCTGGACATGAAGAAATCTAGGGCCACATCCATGGAGGGGGCCCGAGGGATGTAGGACCAATCAATGTTAATTAGGTCATTTAGGAGTGTGGTCAGGTTCAGGGATTTGTAGGATCTAGTATTTAGTATACTAGGGGGTGGGGCCTCAGGTCTGAATATTTTTTGCACCATGTAAATCATGTGGTGATCGCTGAGAGAGTCCGGTAGTAATCCCGTGTCAATAATACAATGGGTGTGTGTGGTTAGGGCCCAGTCCAATAGAATGTGATTCTGGGATTTGTAGTTTAGGCAAGTGGGTTCAGTTATTAGTTGGGTCAGGTTTAGCGCAGTTACGTGACTTCATACTTTAGAGTTTGCACTGGCTAGCCAGTTCTGGTTGAAATTCCTTAGGATATATAGCTCTCCCCCAGCCGCGGGGACCCCAGGATGCCCAAGTGATCTAGGACATCAGGTAACAGTGTGTCCAGGGAGCAGTAAGACAATGCTATGTACATGGGACTTGAGTGAGGGAGAGATATTTTGATTAGTAGGGAGTCTATTGACAATGTGGGTATGGTATGCCTGATCCAGGTGAACTGGAGTTTGGAGGAGATGTACATGACCGTGCCACCACCCTTCCTCTTACCCTGATGGTCCTGCCGAATGAGGGAGTAATCAGGTATTGAGAACTCTGCATCGAGGTTGCGAGGCTTCAGTCAGGTTTCTGTAATGATTAAGATATCAGGGCACAGGGATATGATGCTTGTTTGGAGGGCCGTTATTTTGTTCAAAATGCTGCATATATTTAGATGTGCAATTTTTAAACCTCTTGGTACATGTTTTGCCAGGGAGGAGAAGAGTCCGTTAAAGGGGAGGGTAGGGCCAGGATTTCATTCAACGGCCCTGCCTACGAGGAGCAGGAGAGACAGAAGATGTTGCATTAGGTGCATGGCCCTTATAGGCTTGCGGTGGCTAGGGAGCTGGAGATGAGAACAAGAGGCAGCCATAGGGTTGAGTGTGGCAGAGACCTTCAATGCTGACAGCCCAGCATGAAAGGAGGGAGGAAGGATAGCAGCTCCCAGTAACCAGTTTCACCAGTGATGTATAGGGTAGTGTGCAAGGTTTGAGGAAGAATGGGGAGGTTGCTTGGCAATCTCAGTGATGAGAGCTGGTGTGATTTGTTGCTTTGGGTAGGAGAAGGGTGGGAGAGATGATATGGTTATGAGAGGAGAGACCATAGCTTGGGACAGAGGCAGCATTTTAATAGAGTTGGGTGGCAGTTGCTCAAGGGTGGCCACTAGTGTTGGGACTTTATAAGGAGCAAAGGAAAGTGGGCTGATTGGTTCAGCTAGTCACAAGGGACAGCCTATATACTCTGCAAGCTCACCAAGGGTCAGGGTGGGGTGGGGGGCAGCCAGCACAGAACGCCAGGTGGGGACTGCTCACTCGAGCAAAACCAAGCAGCTGGAGCTCTGCCTTGGGCATCGGGTGACTACCTGATTATTTTACTGTGATCGGCGAAATTAGAGGGCAGAAGATCCAGGCTGCCCTCATGAACTCCAGGAGCTGAGCTGGGGATAGAAGAGACAGGGCTTATTACACAGGTAGGGAGAGGAGGAACTGAATTACAGGAACAGAACAATTACGTGCAGTAGGAGGCTCTCAGACATATGTTGCCATTAGGTTTGCTTAAATGATTGTTGCTCAGGAATTTGAAATAGCTGCTTTGGGTAAGAATCACAATGATTTTGTTCGGGGAATTTGAATTACTGCTGGGAAATGTATACAACTGAGTTTTGAATTCAGATTTATGTATTAGAGTCACTAAACATCATGCAGTGCTAAGGAAAACAGCCTGCTGCACACTAGGCAGCTAAAATCAGGAATAAGCAAATAAATCTGAATTTTATACAGAGGAATTTACAGTATTTAACATACAACTCAGATACTGCAGCCTTATACGCTCCGTCTACTTTAAACCAGCCTTGCTGTAAAATGAAGAGGTTCCTTATTAAAATCCCCTATTAACCTGGTTCAAATTAAGCAGTAATAAAAAGTTTCCCTTAAAGTTCCCTCAAATTTGAAGAAAAATACTGAACAGCAGAGGGTTAGAAAAGGCAGAGAAAAACTATCTACATTGATCTGCCGACGGTAAAAATGCAACAGTCTTTGTTTAGAAAAAGGCGCCAAAATTCAAATCTGCTCACTCAGAGCAAACCAAGCAGCTGGAGCTCTGCCTCGGGCGTCGGGTGACTACCTGATTATTTTTCCAGCGATCGGTGGTGCTCAGGGGAGGGCAGAAGATCCAGCCTGTCCTCACAACCTCCAGGAGCTGAGCTGATTATTTTTCTGGTGATCGGCAGTGCTCAGGGCAGAGCAGAAGATACAGGCTACCCTCACGACCTCCAGGAGCTAAGCTGATTATTTTTCCGACGATTGCTTTCAGAATACTTAGATACTTAGTTTATATAGCATATATACTTCTGATATACTGATGAAAAAATGTACTGACATCTTAGTGTACTTTTAGTATACTCAATTACCTACCAACAGCCCTCAATCACTCCATTTCACCTACAGCATTTCTTTTACCACACTACCTGATAAATCACCCCATGCAGCTTTTTACTTGCACCCTTCATCTACCCCTCTCCAGTTTTTATTTCATTCCCATACCTCCACTTAAATATGTTCACTTCAATCATAAAAAGCAAGCAATGATCCACTAGAGCTACTGTATGTAATCTGCCCCAGTCCCTCTCCGTAGCTAGCTATTAGCCTACCCTTGATGTAACCATCCCACCATGCCAGAATCCCTGCAAATCAAGAAGTCACCACATGTCTGACTTGGTGGCAAACATTGGTAATGAAAATAATTCACTGGGAGAACCCACCACCTTTGATGTAGGGCTGAACATACAATACCTAACAGGGGTCTGGTAGCACATTTCTTCATGTTATGTTGCATTTTTACACTTTTGTCAGTTTTATGCCTTTTGAGGGGTGCATTATACCCAGGAACAGTTTGTTTCCTCATTTTGCTCCTGGAAATGAGTCAGACTATTATTTCAGTCCTAGAACTGAGCCCTCCCCCCATTCCCACCACTACGGATGGCACAGGCTGGTGGTGCACTGCACTGCCATGTGGCAGACCCAAACTCGAGGTCTGATCCCTACTCCCCTGCTCTAAGCTAGAGGAGTCCAAAGTGCAATAAAGAGATATTCAAAGGGAGTTTGCTGGTCTCCCACAGCTTAAGCACCACCTCTGTCAGATTAGAGATAGTCCTGACATTGTGGGTAACCATACAGTGTCAAGATGTCCCTGCACGGAGACCTACACTGTAGGTGACCATTGACAGAAGCTGGGAGGCTGTAAAAGCAGGAGAAAATTTCTCAGTTGGATATTGGCACTTGAGTCCCACCTAAGGAGCCATACTGTGGTTGCCCTGCTTGATCTCCTTCCCCCTCCTCCCATTTTTTCTTTGTAGTCCCAGCCCAGTTTCTTTGAACCCCTCTCCCTTTCATTGAAGTCCTCAATTCTTGTTCATTTGTACTGTAGCCTCCAATTTATTAGCACTCTCCTATTCACTGTTGTGCCCTCTCTCTTGAAAGTCCCCCCTTCACTATAGCCACATTCCTGTTTTTGGTTTTTTTTTGTTTGTTTTTTTGCTGCACCCTCTTTTACTGTAGTACCCTTTGTCATTTCCAGGAGTTAAAACTAACTTTTTCAGCCACTAGCAGGCAGGCCTAGTGACTGAAAAAGTCCACCTGTGCGACAGGATTTTCATTAGCCCAGAACAATTAATTTCAATGATTTTTTTTCTCATGCACATAGCTTTCTTACCTTTTAATATTTTTTCATACTTTTTGCTGTCAATGTCTTATTTAGGTCCCCTCTCACAAACGCAGGTGTTGTCATTTTTCACAACACCCTATAAATGGGTGTTTGTGGACTATACCAATGCAGCCCACAACACCCACTTATAGGGCAAAGTGAAAAATGACAGCACCTGTGTTTGTGAGAGGGGACCTAAATAAGACCTCAACAGCAAAAAGTAGAAAAAAATATTAAAAGGTAAAAAAGTTATAAACATAAGAAAAACATGCCATTGAAATGAATGGCCCCTTTCATTTCAATGTTTTTTTTTTCTTTTGCTTATAACCTATTTCCTTTTAAACATTTTTCTACTTTTTGCTGTTGATGTCTTATTTAGGTCCCATTCAAGAAACACAGCAAAAAGTAGAACAAATATTAAAAGGGAAAAAAATAATAAGTAAAAGAAAATATGCAATTGAAATGAATGGGGTCGATTAATTTCAATGGCATTTTTCCTTTTGCTTATAACATTTTTTTTCCTTTTAATATTTTTTCCTACTTTTTGCTGTTGAGGTCTTATTCGTGTTCCCTTTAACTTACACAGCAAAAGTAGAAAAAATATTAAAAAAACAATAAAGTTATGAGTAAAAGAAAAAATGCCATTGAAATGAATTTTTCCCTGTTAATATTTTTTTCTACTTTTTGCAGTCGAGGGCTTATTTAGGTTCCCTCTAACAAGCACAGTGAAATTTAGAAAAAATATTAAAAAACAAACTATGAGTAAAAGAAAAAATGGCATTGAAATGAATGGGTGGATTTCTCTCACATTGTAGTACACAGCAAGGGTGTTGCACTGAAAATATGCCATCTTGGAAACAGCAGCACAAATGTTAGGTCCAGTAGGGATGTTTCACAGAGGAAATAGTTGAAGTTGTGCCTGTGATGCCCCTTTCCTTGTGGCACAAAACAAGAAGGGATGCAATCAGGATGGTATGTCTGGCTGCACACCACTGAGCCACTGAAAAGGTGTGCAGTATGTCAAGTTTCAGTAAATAATGTGAGACCAGTGACTCCAGATAGACTAGCAAATCAAAGCATTCTTACACCAAGCAACAAAGGGAAAGGTTCACAGAAGATGCTGCAGAGCAGGCTCCAGTATACATAGAGGGGGTTTACCTATAGCACTTCGACAGTGCTAGCGCTGACATCCCCAACAGCGATGGCTGCAATGCCGACTGTCGGCATTGTAGCCATGGGGATGTCGGCGCACACAATTGAGGGACTGTGCCCTCCGCACCTCCCAGTCTATAGGATTCTAAATCTGAGTCGGAGTTGGACCGGGGGGTAAACCCAGCGAGGTAGTCCCAATTGCCACACAGACCATCACAGCGACGGGCGGGTTTTGCCCGATTCCTGTCACTGTGATGGTCTTCGCGGTGCTGGAGTCACTGAGTTTACGGCATACCTATAGAGGGTGATGCATCAAAAGAACCAAAAGGTAGGATTTTTTTTTAATCTTTCAAACACTAGGACAGAGGCCCATGTAGTTCAGGTACATAAGGGCGGTCTGAAGGAACCAACTGGCAACTATAGGCGTATCTCACTCCTCTGTATATTGTCCAAGATACAGGATTGACTTGTCTATAACCAGCTCTGGGACTATCTTGATACGCACCAGCTACTAGTACTAAACCAGCATGGTTTCAAACAAAATCATGGTACTGACACGGCTTTAATCAAATTTACAACCGACACCCTCAGGACCCTTGACAATTGGAGCCATTTCCATTGACCTTACAAAGGCCTTCAATTTGGTCAACCACAGCCTGCTGATGGACAAATTAAAGAACCTAGCCCTAGACTGCCACTCCCTGGCATGGTTTGAGAGTTATCTTTCCCATCAGACCCAGCAGGTCATGTGGAAGAGATCATTATCAGGTAGTCTACCTATCAAGGAGGGAGTACCCCAAGGCTCTATCTTGGGGCCCCTCCTGTTTTCCCTACTCATCAATAATCTAGGGAACAGCTCTGGTGGTAGTGATGTAATACAGTACGCTGATGGTACTGTACTATACAGGACTGCTGGCAGCTCATGGGAATTGAAGCCTCAACTTCAGGAGGACTTCAATGCATTGGAAAAGTGGTTCCTGGAGAACAGACTGCTGCCGAACAACAAAAAAACAAAAGTCATGATTTATGGACCTAGGACGCAAGGCTCAGACAGATATCCATGCTACTCCCCCTTGTCTCGTCCTCAGGGACACCACTGGAAGTGGTGAGCTCATTCAGGAACCTGGGCCTAGTCCTTGACCAAGGCCTTACATTTACAAATCAGGTGGACCAGGTCACCAAAACTATACACCAGAAGCTCGGACTACTATACAGGCTGAATTCACAACTTATCCCTATGACAAGGGTTGCAATCACTAACAGTATCCTCTTGCCCAATCTAACCAATGCAGCTTTCATCATCCGGGCCCTATCTGGCAAGGAGTTGGGACAGTTGCAAGTACTTTATAAAGAAATCACAAGATTTACTACCAAATCTCCCCCGAGGCGATACAACTGTGAGGTGCTTGACTCCTTAAACTAGCAGTCTCTTACCCAAAGGCTCCAGCTCCCCCTGCTGTGCATCACCTACAAAATAATAAATAGCCAACACCCTACAGGCATAAATGGGCTACTGGCCAAGTGGGCTGCTCTGCAACTCAACTAGGAAGCTATTGGAGGTTCCCAGGACACGAACAACAGCAGGGAATGAGTCCTTCACCCATGTTGCTCCTACCCCTTGGAATAATCTCCCAGATGAGCTGCAAAATGCTGGCTCACTAACCTCCTTTAAAAAAGGACTTTGAGAACTGCTAAGGGAACACAGTCAATGCAGATGTCAAGGACAATCTGTGACTCTGTAACCCCTAGGAGACTACCTTAAGCAGGTTAAGTTGCCCAATTTGTCCTAAACCCTTAATTTTAGGTGCCAACGCCCTATATTGGGAAGGTGCCCACGCACAGCACATAGGATTGTGCTCCCATAAAAGTCTAGGTCTGCTCCCTGAAATGTGTCTACTCTGCATATTGCTGTATTATGTATTATGCCAGCAATGTACTGTGATCCTATCTCATAGCTGTCAATCTTCTTAGTATTGCTGTATTTTCATCAGCTGTATATGTTGATTGTACCTAATATCTGTCGTGTACTTAAAATGTCCTTAATTTTCGCCTGCTGTGCATTGTGATTGAACCCAAAACTGTCATGCTTTTAAAATGTTATGTACCATAAATCTCTATGTAACTAATTCTGGGTTGCCCCTGAAAAAGGGACCTCTTGGGCCTAGTGGGCCTACCCAGTGAACAAAATTAAATAAATAAATAAAATAAACACCAAACTCTAATTTAATGAAAAACTTCCAAAGGCAAAACTACCTACTGAGCAAGATCTGTTAGATCTGAAGGAGGGGCCACATTCACAAAAACATTTAACAAGTCATTTACAAGTAAAATATATTTCTTGCTCCAAGAATCCACAGCCATAGCTCTGAGAGGGCTGGTTGTTCTCTGCAAATTCAAACTTCAGTGAGGGGGAAGGGAGCTGGGTTTGGTTAGTGCAGTAGTGGAATAAACTTTGAGCTATGGAGGACTTTGAGCTCTGAGGGGTCTGTACTGTAGCCTGTGAATTCAAACCTGAGAGTAAGGGGGAAGGAAAGACTTGCGCTGAGAGGGCAGCTGTTCTCTGCAAATTCAAACTTAAGTGAGGGGGAAGGGAGTTTGGTTAAGTGCAGTACTGGAATTAATCTTTGAGCTATGGGATCTGAGGATGTCTCTTCTCATTTAATAGCAGTGATGTGTGGGCTACAGGAATTCACTACAGAGTTTGGGGGTGGGGGTTGGATTAGAGGCAGCCTGGAGAAGAGTTGGAGGGAGCCTGGGGGGGGTCAAGGGAACATGGGGGTGGGAAGCCTGTAGCTGAATGAGGGAAGAGGGCAAAGGGAGCCATTAGCTGCCAGGGATTGGGGGGGCCAAGGGAGCCAGTAGCTGCCAGAGTGAAGGGGCTGAGGGAGCCAGTAGCTGCCGGGGGAGGGGCTTATCCCCAATCTTATCCATGCATCTGTGCAAATAATTGAGTTGGGGTTTGCAGGGCATGGTCACACTATGGCCAAGCTCAGCACCCTGTGTGCTGAATAGAGCCCTTGAAGTATGCACCACCCCTCACATTTTGCACTAACCTGGAGACCTGAGTTTGAATCCCACAGCCCCCACTTACATACTGTGTAACCCTGAGCAAGTCACTTAATTTCCCTGTGCTCCCAGGTCATACCTGAAACAAGCTTCGGCTTAGTGTGCTTTTCCCGGTTAAACAATTTCCCTTTCCCTTTCCCCATTTTATTAAAGCTGGGCCATTAGCCCAGTAGAGGCTCCACTAACCCATGCGGGCTGCTGTTCTGAAATACTGGCCACCTGGCCATCCAGAGCACTAAAGGGTTTTAGTTGAGCCCCACCCCAAAACAACTCTTTCTCTATTCCTTTTGTCTTTATTATTTTATCTCCTTTCTCTAGGTGTCTTTTTTCCTACTTTGACCCAACTCAAACCTTTAATTCTAAATTCACCATTTTCCTTACTTCTGTGCTGTTGTATACATCTTGCATCTCTCGGTTCTCTGTTTCTGCTCTTGCTACTGTATGTTCTCCATATTAACCTGATTTTCTTTACTTTACAAGTCTGAGAGGACACCAACTCCTTCCTTCCCCATCAGATAAGTATCATTCTATCCCTAACTTGTTCTTTCCACCCTATTTACTCTCTTAAGAACTGTGGATCCTTTGTGACCTCTTTTTTGTATTTTATTTTACAGGTCCTGAGGACAGCATCCCTTAAAGACCTGCCTCTGGCTCCCTATTACTCAGGTAAGAGACTCAACTTCTACCTACTTGTAGGTTGGCTGTAATGCTGTGTCTGTGCCTGTTACATTGTGTGTCAGATTTGGGCATGTGGGAGGGGGCTGAGTGTGTGTGTGTGTGTGTGTGTGTGTGTGTGTGTGTGTGTCAGGGGCCTTGGAGGGAGATAGTTAGTATTACGGCTATGGAGGAAAAAGGGCAGTTTTGGGGACTGTGGAGGTGGGGATATTGGTGGTGGTCATGGAGGGAGGGTGCTGTCTGAGTCAATGGAGGAAGGGGGCTAGTTTCCAGTGCTGTGGAGGGTGGGGGCTAGTGTCTGGGTTGTGAGGGGCAACTGTCTTGTGCTGTGGAGGAAGAGAGCTAGTGTTGAGGTGTGGTGGAAGGGAAGCTAAGGTCCAGAGCTGTGGAGGGAGGGGCATTTGTATTGGGGCTGTGGGTGAAGGGGGCTAGTATTGTGGGGGACATTGAGGAAGGTGGCTGGTGGGTGCTGCGGACGGAATTGGCTGGTGCTGGGTGCTGTGGATGGAAGTGGCTGGAGCTGGATGGTGTGGATGGAGGTGAGCCAGTGTTGAGTGTTGTGGATGGAGGTAGGCTGGTGTAGGGTGCTGTGGATAGAGGTGGGCTGCTGCAGGGTACTATAGAGGAAGGGGGCTAGTGTCTGGAGCCATGGAGTGAGAAGGCTAGTGTTGGGTACTCTGGAGGCAGAGGGCATATTTTTGAGTACTGTGCAGGGAGAGGGAGGCTAGTGTTAGGTGCTTTGGAGGGAGGTGAACTGGGGTAGGGGCAGTGAAGAGAGAGAGTGACTACTGTCGGGGGGGTTGGTGGGGAAGAGGCTAGTGTCAGCTGAAGGGAGAATAGTTTTGGGGGTTCAAGGAAGGAGATGGATCTAGTGTGTGGGGGTGAGGGAGCTAGTATCTTAGGCTGTGGAAGATGGGTAGCTGGTGCTGGGGACTATGGTACTAGGGTTTAGTGTCTGGGCCCATGGTGGTGGTGGTGGTGGTGGCAGTAGTGATTTATAATGTTGTAGTGGTATTAGTGTTGTTACCTTTATTTTATGTGGTGCTTTTCCTCAGAGGCTCAGGGCACCATTTCAAATATCAAACAGTAGCAAAATAAATGTTTTAATTAGTACTTAAAAACTGGCATGACATAACTGTGGGGAAGATCAAACCCCAAAAGCATGAGTGAATAAGATTTTCAGACACTGCTGAAACGCTTCTACCCCTGGGATGCAACATGCCACCTCTTGGTTGGGTGGTGTTAGACCAACTTCCCTCACCACTGTGCCCCTAACTACGGAATCCCTTGAAAGGAATAAACAAGGGTCGGCTTGGTGGTGCTGAGGGTTGAGGTGCTGGACGCCACATCTCGTGGCATGCTGGCAACCTGGGTTCAGGAACAACCTCGGGTCATTGGGGTACCGGCATCGGGGAAGGGAGGCAGAGCAGGATCAAGCATGCCAATGTGCAGCTCTCCTCTCCTGAGGGTGGTGAGGGTCGGTTGGCGCCCCCCCATAGTTCTGCTCCCACCAGGTGGAGGTTCTGTGGGTAGCGTAGACAGAGAGGGGGCAGAAAAAAGTTGTGGAAGGGGTTGAGCTGGAGCCACGGGGTGTGTGCATGCCTCCATATGCTTGCATGGCTGTGTGCTGGGACCTTGGAGGGACAAGGGGAGAAAACTGTAAAATTCCTATGTGTCCCTGTCACCAACTTGGCAGGAGGAGGTGACAGGGACCAAACAGCTCAATAAACAAAAAAAAAGAAAGAAAGAAACAAGGTGGACTGCGAGGAACTATTTATCCTGAGCAACAGTTAAAGGACATGGGGGTGTTTATTTATTTATTTTGGCCTGGAAATGAGAGTTATTTTCAGACACGAACCCACCTGGCATTTGTTAGAAGTCTCCACTGATCAGGTCCGACCTTGCTTATGAGATTTGTTAGAAGGCCGCAGGCACATACAGGGAATAATGAACCCCCTCCGTGCAGAACAGGTCACACTGACTGAGGTTAGTGACATCATGGGCAAGAAAGCAAAGCACGAGTGCCCTCATGATACCACTAACTACACAAACTGTGAGGTTACCAGTGCATTCTACTAGGAGATGGGTTAATTATATATAATGATATGAGCAGGGTGTTTCTAAAACATACAAGTGACAGGCAGACTCCCTCATCAGTGCTGATTCTAAAACAGCACCCAGTACTGTTTTTACTGGGTGCTATTTTGAAATTGGCACTCATGCAGGGATTTGCCTGTCATAATCAGATTGAACTCCAGGCCCTGCTTCTGGTTTGCTGGAGCATGAGTGTGATTAACACAGCTGTTCAGAGAAATAATTCATGTTCTAAATGGTGTATTATTTCTCTGTACCTTCTAAAAGGTGGATCACTGGGTTTAAAAAACCACCCCAGAAACTGGCTTTGTATTGATATTCAGGATAGCCTAATTGCCAGTCCCGTCCCCCCAACCCAGATCTTGGCCACCTGCACTATCTGTCAGCTGCTCAATACAGCATGAAAGCACCAACAAGTGAGAGGAAGTGCCCAGAGTGGTGAGTGTCATTGATAATGCTAGAGAAGATTGATTTCTGCATAACTTCATGAATGACATATAATGCTTTGCCTCCTCCCCGTGATCATGCACACTATCACTGTCATTCAGCTTGTGGACTGATAGAGCTGGTGTCAGACTATGCATTGGGTTAGGGAGGGGAGGAGACCATGCTGTTCTGGATATCTTGCTACATGCGGTCCCCATATCATGGCTTGGGGGTCAGGAGGGGAGCCTAACATCTAAATAATGACTATTTGGGGGTGGTGGTCTGGCTAAGGAGGAGGGCTTTTAAAAATGTTAGGAGTATGCAATTTTTTTTAATTCATGTGGAAGAACAGGGAAGGAGTGAGGGTGGTTAATCACAGGAGTGGGGAGGGTTTGGCCTAGAAACCAGTGTTTGCCACCTGGGAAACGACAGGGTCTTGCTGAGGTTGTAGGAATCAAACCCAGGTCTGGTGGATGTACTGTGAGAAGATCATTCAAAACTGGTTACCCTAACCTCTAGGCTATACTGCCAGCCTCGGTCATCTCTTGGCAACTGGGCAGTGGTGTCACAACATGACTGGATAAAAAGAAACATGACACTACACCCCATTGTAATCAAAGGAAAGTAAAACTGGTAAGGGGAAGTAAAGTGAGAAGACAGAAAAGGTGTTGGGGGTGGTACCGGCTTTAGACCCCATCTTCTCCCAATGGTGCCTTTCTTAAACTAATATTTATCATGGTCTAGTGGGTTAAATGGCTGTCTGGTGGTTGACATGCAGACCACTGCAGAGAGACACACACACGCCATTACACATGCAATGGCATACAGAAGTATTTACTTACTACTTAACACAGATCGCAAAGCAGTACACATTCACAACCCACCCAATACACATGGATAGTTGAACCATTCAAACTGACTGACAGTCAAACTAGTCAAGCTTTAAAAATGGGAAAGAGCAGGACACTTCTGAAAATGAGACAGTATATCACAGAGAGTCTATCCTGAGTTAATATAGTGTTGAAAAAAAGCACACACATGCATTTAGATCCTTACATCTGTAAAAATGCACAGACATAAGACCCACACACCAGTAGAAACACAGCAGGCATACATAACAATAAATAAATGCATGCTTACACACACACACAGATGACTTTATAGACACACATGATAGCACAGATACATGCACATAGACATATACACACCACTATTCAGTACCACAGTCTCATGCATAGAACAGTGGGATCACAGACACACACACACACACACACACACACATGCACTACATAAATACTTACACCTATATTTGTACATAATTTTTATTACCTTTACATGCTGCAGAGGTCTCCAAATGGGGTCTCACATTTCTCTATGGAAGGAGTGGTCTGTTGTGATCCCTCTACCCAAAAAGCAGCAGAGATAGTGTACGGTGGAGCAGCAGTTCTTAGGAGAAGGAGGTGGTACAGCTGGACACCACAACACTGTTAAATACAGGTGGGGAGAAAGAGGAGGTATTGCCTGGTAACAGTCAAAGAGGGGTACCACTTGACACCAGGGACTGCTTGGAATGGGTCAGGGACAGGGAGGGTGGCCTGGTGGACACCAGTGTATGCTCATTTTTAGGCAGGGAGAGTGAGTGGGTCCACTTTTGGTCACCAGGGGCTGCACAAATCAGGGAGGGGTCAGAGTTTCCACTGGACACAGGAAACTGAATGGTACTCGGTCAGGACTTTTAGGAGGTAGGTGGGAAGTGCTGCGGTGGGAGGAAGTTGTGTGATCAAGTTGGGGCTTAGTCGGGTGGTAGTGGTATGCGAAGTGACACACATACTGGGTGGGCAACATAAGCCTTGGTGGAGAATGTCACTGTCTGAGACCAAGAAACGGCTATTAAAAAAAAACACCACCATTGAGTCGGTCTGTGATGTTCCATCATCTTCATTTTGCTCTTTCTTGACATTGACTGCTGGTTCCTTGGAGTCGTTAACCTAATTATTGTCCTTTGCATTAATCTTGTTAGTCTGTGTGAAGGCCTGTGTTGGTTAAACATCCAGTTGTTTTTGTTTTGCAGTGTGAGCTCTGCCTGGATGCTACTGGTGGAGTTTGCTGGTTTCTAGTTCAGATGCTACAGTGTGTTTACAGTAAGTATGTCTGCATCTTATTAATGCCTATCTTTAGAATTGTAGGTGGCTTGTTAGTGCATACAGACTTGTTGAATAGGGAAATCACTTAATCCTCCTTTACACAGATGATGCGGTTGTCTTCCCTTACGAAAATTAAACATATTTTGAAATCTATTATTAGAAATATATTTTCATATATTTCAGTATATTTATATGTTTGTGTTGTAAAATATATTGTAATATATTGTAAATCCAATATATTGAAATATATTACTGAAAATTGAAATATATTGGCATATACAGAAAATATATCAAGTATGGCTGCTTTAGCTTATCCAATATATTGGAAAATATATTGGCTTTTTTCAAATATACTGTATTAAGTATTGATAATGTGTGTAATCAATATATACATATATATATATATATATATATATATCATTAAAACATTAGAAATGTCATTTCTTATACTTAAATAGATGTAATATACATTTGTAATAGAGTTAGAATATAATAAAATATGTTTCTGTCACTTATTTGTATGTGCCACTATATATTTGCAATGCATTGTTATTGCATTCCAAAATGTAGTAAACATATCTTGAAAATGTATTCATAAATATATTCCCATGTTATCTTATATGGTTACGAATATTCATCAAATACATTTATAAATGTGTGTGTAATACCTTGCACAATGTTCAAGGTATATCAAAGAAAACATTTCCCAATACATTTTCAATACATTTATGAAATAAAATAAATGTAATATGTATTCAACATATGTTGTGCATGTATATTTATAAATAATTGCCAATATATTGTTATATATTTTGCAATATATGCCACATCCATTGATAGTCAAAACCCCAGTATATTGTACATAAATTGACCCTGACTGAAAATACATATGAAATATATTGATGAATGCATTTATGCAAAAGCCTTGCATACATATGAATTGAATGCACATTATGCTACTAGTATGTTGTAATATGTGCAATTTGTATATTCATATGTAGGCATATATCTATATATATTGCACATATATTATAAATGTATTAATAAGACAAAGTTGGACCAGCATAACATTCTGTGGTGATTTGCATATGCAGCCCATAATGCTTTGCATTGTGGGAGCATGTGTGATTTTGTATTTTCTTGAAACTTGGCTTCCCAGCCAAATGCCCTTTGGGGTAACCCTTGCCTCAGTGTTTACGCACAGAGGTTCTTTGTCTTTTAAATAGTTTTTTATTTTAATGGGTTCACCACAATATATCCCAGGCACACTGCCTTAGGGGTAGCTGGTCCATTCCACTGGGGTGTCAAACAGACGAGGCATACTGATGAGTCCTGGTAGGACGAAACACGTGTCTATGTCTTCTGTTAGCACCCTTTGCAAACTGTGTGAGAGGCCTTTCGGCACCATGCAATTCTGCTTAAAGTTGGACCAGCATAACATTCTGTGGTGATTTGCATATGCAGCCCATGATGCTTTGCATTGTGGGAGCATGTGTGATTTTGTATAAAATGTATTAATGTATACATTGTTCAGTATATTACACATGCACTATTTATGCATATCCCATATACTGACTAAATGTATTGCATATATATTTTTACTATGTGCTGCATAAAATATTAATGTATGTCCAATATATATTGAAAGGAGGCAGTTTAGCACAGTAGGTTAAGGTTCTGAGCTACAGATCTGGAGGCCTAGGTTTGAATCCCACAGTTGTCTAGGTGCATATTGTGTGACACTGAGTAAGTCACTTAACTTCCTTGTGCTCTCAGGTTGCATCTGGAAACAAGTTTTGGCTTAGTGTGCTACTCCTGGTTAAACAATGTTCCCTATATAGAGTCAATGTATTTAATTTCTATTATTCAATATAATTCACATATCGAAAATATATTGATTAAAGTCAAAATATATTGAAATATGGATGGCGAATATATGTTAATGATATATGGATTACATTCCAAATATACCGAAATAAGGTGTCACCATGAAGATATAGAAACTTGGCTTCCCAACCAAATGCCCTTTGGGTAACCCTTGCCTCAGTGTTTGTGCACAGAGGTTCTTTGTTTTTTAAATATTTTTTTTATTTTAATGGGTTCACCACAACATATCCAAGACACACTGTCTTAGGGTAGCTGGTCCATTCCACTGGGGCCTCAAACAGACGAGGCATACAGATGAGTCCTGGTAGGACAAAACACGTGTCTATGTCATCTGTTAGCACCCTTTGCAAACTGTGTGAGAGGTCTTTCGGCACCATGCAATTCTGCTTAAAGTTGAACCAGCATTACATTCTGTGGTGATTTGCATATGCAGCCCATGATGCTTTGCATTGTGTGGGCATGTGTGATTTTGTATTTTCTTGAAACTTGGCTTCCCAGCCAAATGCCCTTTGGGGTAACCCTTGCCTCAGTGTTTGTGCACAGAGGTTCTTTGTCTTTTAAATAGTTTTTTATTTTAATGGGTTCACCACAACATATCCAAGACACACTGTCTTAGGGTAGCTGGTCCATTCCACTGAGATGTCAAACAGATGAGGCATACTGATGAGTCCTGGTAGGACAAAACACGTGTCTATGTCATCTGTTAGCACCCTTTGCAAACTGTGTGAGAGGCCTTTCAGCACCATGCAATTCTGCTTAAAGTTGAACCAGCATAATATTCTGTGGTGATTTGCATATGCAGCCCATGATGCTTTGCATTGTGTGGACATGTGTGATTCTGTATTTTCTTGAAACTTGGCTTCCCAGCCAAATGCCCTTTGGGGTAACCCTTGCCTCAGTGTTTGTGCACAGAGGTTCTTTATCTTTTAAATAGTTTTTTTATTTTAATGGGTTCACCACAACATATCAAAGACACACTGTCTTAGAGTAGCTGGTCCATTCCACTGGGGTGTCAAACAGATGAGGCATACTGATGAGTCCTGGTAGGACGAAACACGTGTCTATGTCATCTGTTAGCACCCTTTGCAAACTGTGTGAGAGGCCTTTTGACACCATGCAATTCTGCTTAAAGTTGAACCAGCATAACATTCTGTGGTGATTTGCATATGCAGCCCATAATGCTTTGCATTGTGTGGGCATGTGTGATTTTGTATTTTCTTGGAATTGTTGTTTTTAATGTATGTTTGTCTGTACAACTGTAGTTCATTTTGTTGGTCACCATGAAGATATATTCATTGAAATTACTGTTTTACAGTGCGGCTTTAACTCAAACATACATTTTATACATTTATACTTACACGTAGGACTTATCTCACACGCTTGTGTTTTTTAAAGGCTCAGACCAGTATTTATACCTCCCCATTTTGTTTCTGTTTTAGGTCATGGTGAGTTCCTGTGTGTACTTACTTTATAACTTGTACCTTTTCTTTCAGTATGTAAGCCAATGTTGTGAATTTGAAATTATTGTAGTACTAGTAATTATCATGATTTTGGCTGCTAAACTACATTTTAAAATATGCAAATTAATTATGCAAATGTACACTTGGGATTAAACTAAGCATTTACAAAAATATACAATATATCTAACATGTACAAAAATATATGTAACACATATAAAAATATATATAGCATGTATGACATATATGTAACATATATAAAAATACATGTAACATATATAAAAATGCAAGCAATATATATAAAATATATGTAACATAAAATATATGTAACGTATAAAATATATGTAACTAGGTACCAATATGCTACTTGAGAGGCAAAGTGTGACAATCAGGTTCCAAAATTAATTTGGGCCAATTGTCATAACATATCATATTTACATTGGGTGCATGTGGTAGTATTTCAGTTCCTACCATAAAGATAGTTTGTAGTTCAGAGGTGCTAAAAATTGGGATTGAAAGTTCCCACAAGGGCAACGTAATGTGAGTAACATCGTGTCCTTGACAGCAAATTTGTCATATTATCAAACATATATTTTTTGATATTACTATGTCTATGGTATCCATTTAGGTAGCATAATATCTACCTTTTCAGTTTTTTATCATAAGCTTAACTTGTTGGTAATTATGCCACAATATGTTTACTGATCACAGTATGCCCAAATCTGGACATGTTTAAGTTTGGCTACCACATTCATGTCCTTGGTTTTCTAGCCTATTGTTTTTTTGCACAACTATATTACCCTCATAGGAAAAGACAGAAATCACTTAATTTTCAGAAAGTGAATTATACTTTATTTACAAGGGTTTTTTCCACAGGATGTCACATGAGTAACTCAGACTACACAGGACGTCACGTGAGTAACACAGACACAACACAAGAAGTCACATGAGTAACATGGACACCAGAACAGTAGTATCAGTATCATGCCAAGTGTCTCACTAAGTCATGCCAAAAGTTATTGCTAATGTTCAACCAAAAAAAATGATTGTCATACTATGGATATTTGGTATAACATTTTGTGAACATTTTGAAGATTGTACTGTAGTTACAACATTATATGAACTTAAGATATTCACAAATGTTTTATATTACAGTGCAATATGGATTGAATCTTACCTGGTCTGTCTATTACATATACCAACTGGTCCCAAGCCTACAAGAAGAGAGAGGGAAACCAACTATATCTTTATGAGATGAATGGAGATGTTTGGGGTTAATGCATGCCCTTGCTGCTTGTGATATTCAAGGCTGAAGGCAAAACACTGAAAGTGTATTAGTGACTTATAACATGGGGTAGATAAAGGCAGGTGAGTGGTAAACAACCATCAGGTGACCATTGTTTACTCCACAATATATGACAGCTAGTGGTGAACCATCCCTCTGAGAGATCAGCCTGTGTTTCTGTTCTGATCTTGTTATAGTGCAAAACTGCAGTCTGTGGAGCAGCCATTACTATCCCTGCTTAGTAAGTGAGAGCCTAGGCCTGCCATGTAGTCCCAGGCAGTGCAGCAACAATAGCTGTAGTGTTCAAAGTTTGTAGTCTTGCTTCTTACCCAAGCTTGTTCCCAGAGTGAAGTGTGTGGTCCCCATGGTCATTTTTCTGTTGCACAGCCAGATTGATAGGTAAATCCCATAGTTGTGGCATAAAGTCAGCTAGAGCAGTGTGAAGAGAGGGAGACCCCCCCCCAATGATGTCATGATCTGAAAGTGAGCTTTATGCTGGTGGACAGAGAAACAGAGTTCCAGAAAGACCTGCAAGCTCTGAATCCAATTAGTTGCCATTTCTTAATTGGTAGAATACAGTCTGGTAGACTGTGTGACTGCACTGCCGGGGAAAATGTTTACTTGCTTGCTATGCATTAATGTAACCACAGACAGACAGACAGAGCAGCTAAGCCAGTGGAGGTATAGACACTGTGTCTGTACCACAAGAGGCAACTCCATATTTTGCACTTCAGAGCTACTGTGCTGTCTCAGAAGGCATATCATGCACAACAAATGTCAGAGAAAGCATAGCAACACTTTCCTTCTGACATCTGCATGTGCATGACAGCCATTTTGTTGGGGACTATTTTTTTAGGCAGCAGAATACAGTAATTTGCTTGTCTTTTATAAAAGGAGAAACAGCATGTATTTTGCTTTCTCCTTGTTTTGTAGTGCGCCCTCTGTTATAAGTGTAATAGCCCACTCCAGGGTGTGCAGTTATTGGGGATTAAGCAACACACTGGGTGTTGTGAGGACACTCAGCCAGCAGCCTTGTGCTTCACAATGCACTCGGGGTATTGATTAATCCCTAATAACTGCACACACTGGAGTGGATTACTCCCTACTAATAGAACTATGCCCTTGAGTGGGTTGCTTCAATCTTAAAATGTGTTTTAAGAAATGAAAATAAAATTTAAAACTGACTTCAGGGGCCAGATCTTCAAAAGCTTGCCCATGTGCAAAGCCTAGTTTTTCTGCACAAACCCAGATTTGCACAGATGTCCATATTCCAAAGCCCTGTTATGGGCAAACAAGATTTGTGTCCAGGAGATTTTCTGAGGTTGGCACAATACAAATGAAAAGTCATGGACCTGAAATCTGGTGAAGTCCTGTAATCACAGAGTGCTAGGTAATTTTGCATGGTCTCCTTGTATGGTGCAGATATACACAATTATCCCTGTTACTAATGATGCCATCCAGCAGATCACAGCCACAACTGAAGACACAGCCCCTTCCTGTTGTCAAATGGACCCCTCCATGGTACCGTCACTCACTGTGTCCACAGCATGGTCCTGCAGGTGCATATGGCAACCAATGCATTTTGGGAGAGGTTGCACTTTTAGGTTTCTTCAGCTATTGTTAGTTAATGTCAGTAATTGTTTGATATGCCATGCTAGGCCCTCAGCCTATCATGCAGCACATGGCACACCAAACAATTACTGTGATTCACTGCAACAGCAAAGTAAGCCTAAAAGTGCACAAAAAAAACGGAATAAAAAAAAAATACAGAACAAAGGGTAACACTTTAACAGTCACTGACAGCAATCATCCCAGTAAGAAAGAAACAGCATTTTTTCTTCAATTGTACTGCCATGGAAGCCATTTAAGGCATACCATGTAGCACATAACCGAGTTAGTGAGATACACTGCAACAGCAGCCAAAGGAGCCTAAAACTGCACAAAAAACAATGAACAGGGTTGATGTTTTTGGTGACTGCAATGTGGTTACCATCAATTACAGTCATTTTACATCCATTGTTGGTGTTTGTGCCCTTTTAAGATCATTTTACTGTTGCAGTGAATCTCAGTAATTGTTTAATGTGCCATGCTAGACTCTTGGCCTAACATGCAGCAGATGCCACACCTAATGATCACAAAACATATTGCTGAAATGTAAATGGTTCTGTGCTGGCATTTGGGTGCTCAGTGTTGAGTCAGTGGGTACAATATGTTTTTTTTTAAAAGTTGCCATCTTATAGACTCCTGTGGATCTGAGAAATTTGTGGATTACCCGACGCTTCGTTTACTGCTGCTGTTATTTGCTGTTATTTGCTTTTCTGCTGCTAAATGGCTTCGATGCACTTGCATATAAAATAAATAAGTACTGTGAGTACATTTGGAGCGCTGACCACTTTTCTGTTCTACAGAAATGTTTTTACAAAAATAAATATGATATTAACCAGGATTTCTTTTTAAGTTTAGCAGATAAGCTTGTAGTTTAAAAGTAGTTCTGGTGTTCTGATGCCTCCAACACAATATAAGCCCCTAAAGAGATCAGGTCTACACAAACTGAGCACCTGCAGAGACCAGGTCCTATTCATTTACTCCCCAATACAACGTGTATTTTATTTCTCATTCGAGAACTCTACAAACTGTAGATATGGTGTTCTGATGCCTTATACAAAATGAGCCCCAGCACTAACCAGGTCCTATTGATATACTCCCCAAAACTGCAATTTTTTTGCCCAGTACAGAACAAACTATTTAGCAGCAGTAACATTAAATGTACCCCTGATAGAGAATAGGATCACACAAAATGCCCCCCCCCCAGGGACCAGGCCACACAGAATGATCCCCATGTAGAGACTTGGTCTATAGAATAGGTAAATATGTATAACCATTTAATCTAGGAAACCTGCAGTTGTTCAACTTTAAAATGCTTTATAATCAACTCTCTGTGCCCCTACCCCACCCTTCATACCCAAGCTCAGCATCTTGGGACCATGAGGCAAGGTCCGACTACATGTCTCTGTGTTTCCCAAAAAGCAAATGTGTACCTTTACAATCTGCAGACATCTGACAGACTGGGAAACAAAAGAGCAGCTGAGATGCAGAGAGAATAGCCCACTGTAGTGCCCATAATGTGCATAACTCCAAACTTCAAGAGGACAACATGTTTTATCCAGAATGTAGGTGGCAGTACAAAGAATACAGACCCACCATGTCCACAGCTTTAAAGAGCCATGGGGTGATGACTGAAGGTGTTAGCATGCATTTCTGGTTCTGAACATTCTGGGCTGGTAGAGGAACCAATAGTAATGTGGGTAACAAAAGGACACGAAAATAACACACCATGAAAAAAGGGAATTTTCTAATTAAATGAGTTATAACAAACTGCAAGGTTTTGGCAGCATGTCAGTAACAAAAAGAAGGTCACCAGACACAATAATGCTTTTGGACCACAGTTCATACAAATTAAAGGCACAGTCTACTTAGGATGAGATACTAGATGGGCACTACATGTAATGAACATTACAGCTGTATAAAATGATTAAATAAAAGGCAAAAACTTTTATTCTATACAGGGAGTCCTTGGGGGAGGCTTAAATGAAGTAATTAGATAACACATTAACAACAGTTGGGTTTCTAAGGCACAATAAAGGGCTGTATTTAAATACTTAAATTGGGAATGGAAGCAATGTCACAAAATGGAACCCTATTTGAAGGGGTAAATTGATGTTTGTGATAAAACTGAAAGAGCACAGTGGAACCAAACTAGGTCATGTTATGTTTAATGTCTCTCATAATGTGGGACTACACATTATGTGTGTTATGTGAACCTTTTAACAATTCAGCAAAAAGTTACAGGGTGTCAATGTGCAGTGGGTATGAGTCTCTTGAATACTGTATTCATGCCTAAGTATATATAAAATATATATGTAACATATATAAAAAATACAAGCAATATATATTAAATATATGTAACATAAAATATATGTAACATGTATGAAATATATGTAACATATATACAACATATATGTAATATGTATACAGTGTTTGTGACATATATAACTGCATTTAACATGTATAATATATATATAACATATATAAAATATATGTAACATATATAAACAATATATGTAACATACAAAATTATATGTAATATACTAAATATAAGTAACATATATAAAATATATATGTAACATATATAAAAGTACATGCAACATATATAAAACATATGTAACATATATAAACTATATGTAACATGTATAGAAATATAAGTAACACATATTAAATATATGTAACATATATACAATTTGGGCAAGATATTCAAAGGGGTTGCACTTAGTGCAACTGAGTTGCACCAGTACAACCCCAGAACTGCGGCCTGGGGCAATAGTCAAAGGTGGTAATTGCACAGCGCAATTCCCAATATGCTGGGGTGCAAAGATAATGTATGTGGCACATCTCCAGGGGGTGTGCTCATGCATATGTGGCACATCTCGATATTCAGCCTGGGATGTGTGGCGCATCTGCTGGCACAACACAGAGATGTGCTACATATCTGGGCTCAAAGTTGATCCTGTAATAAACTGCTCAAGTACAAGCCACCCACAGGCATGCTGCTGTATTGCAGTGTGCAACACAGCAACCACCAGCTGTGGGTGGCAACCCCCCCAACACCGTGCACATTCACCCACATATGTCCCTGGTGGTCCAGTGGAACGCTCTCACCCCTCCCGTTGTGGAAATTGCTGTGTCAGAATGATTGCCAAGTCCCTGGTAGTCTAGCAGTACCACCCACCCCTCCCATAGTGGCAATTGCCATGGCAGAATGATTGCCAAGTAACTGGTAGTCTAGTGGCACCCCCTAACCATCCTGACCCTCCAATCACCGGTGCCATAATGCAATATTTTTTCCTGGTGGTCCAGTGGTTCCCCCCTCCCCAGATTAATCCCCGATCGCCATCCAAACATTTAACTACACTTCCCTGGTGGTTCAGTGGTACTCCCCCACCCCAACCCAAACAGGACCCTCAGCCCATCCAGCTCCCCCGTCATCGTCAGGCAGCAGACCCGCCTGCATACCACCACCACTGCCCACCAAATGACAGTTTACAGTAGTGGCTGAAAGCTCATTGGTCCACATTATGGACCAATGGGCTTGCAGTGCATACTGTAATAATACACAACTTTGTGAATGAAACAGATATAAAATATATGTAACAGATATAGAATATATATGTAGCATGTATACAATATATGTAACATATATAATAACTATATTTAACATGTATAAAATATATGTAATATATATATTAAATATATGTAACACATATACAACATGTGTGTCATATATAGAAATATATGTAACATGCATAAACATACATATAAAATATATGTAACATAAAAATATATGTAACATATATAAATCGATAACATGCATGAAAATGTATGTAACATATATAAACATATGTTTTATACACACACACATACATATATATATATATATATGATATACAGTGAAGTCACCCAGGATGAAGCACAGTGTGCAGAATTCTGCAGTAGAGGTACTGCAGTAAACAATGGTATTTCAATGAGAGTTAATCCTTTTTGTCAAGCACTTCATCCTGGCTGACTTATCTGTATGTAATATATGAAATATATATGTAACAGAATAAAAATATAGGTAACATATATAATATATGTAACATATACATTATATATGTAACATATATAAAATACATACAATTTATAAATATATGTATGTATAAAAATTATATGTAACGAATACATGTATATGTGATATATATATATATAACAATATATAGTATGCATAAAAATGTTGTAACATGCATAAACATATGTTATATATATGATACATGTAACATGTATTAAACATATGTAACATATAAATATATGTAATGAATAATATATATGCTGCATATATATATAATATGTAACATATATACCATATATATGTAACATATATAAAATAATGTAAATATATATATGTATTACATTTTATGTAACATATAAAGTATATGTATATATATATATATATATATATATTATGGTAGAGAAGCCATTTACACGTTAAACCCAAAATGTTGCACGTTAATAACTTTGCAACTATGTTACAGATTTACCTGAAATTTGGAATACATGATCAAGGCTCATACATCTTGGGATCTGCCAAGTTTTGTACCAGTCGAATGTACGGCTGCGGAGTTATTAAGTGTGATCTGCGCATGCGTTTATGTTTTTTTTGGGGAATTCTACGGTCGCGCCTACAGGTTGCACAGTTTGCGCGACTGGTCCAAAATCTTTAGGGAACATGCAGCCAGGGTCCCCGATGTGCCTTTCGAAGATTTCATGAAAAAATATTAAACAGTTCTAAAGTTATTCAAAAAACAAGTTCCCATTATAAGTCAATGGGAAAAGTTAACAAAAAGTTTGACAGTGTCGCAAATGCAGTTTTTACTTTTGCAAATGACCCTTTTACTGTCACAAATCCACCATTTTGTTTTCAGCTGGTGATCAGAAAAATGCTTGGCATTTAAATTTGGGACCCTCTAGCAACCTAATTCTTTTTGTATTCACCTAGTCAGACCCTGAGGATGCTAGCCATGTCTTTATTTTGGGGTAAAACACCCCAGAAATATGTTTTTCACATTTCTGGAAAAAGTACTTTCACAAAGTGCTTTCGCACTTGCGACACTGTTGAATGAATTTACGAAAGCTTTCGCAAATTGCGACAATACTTTTCTAGGCTGTGGGAAAATGACAGCAATTCTTTGGCACCCTGCTGCAAAATAACGGTTCTGTCTTTTCAGCTGAAATTTGGAGGGAACATAGCCGACATATCACAGATGTGCCTTCCAGTGTTTTATTGAAAAAATATTACATGGAGGCAAAGTTACGGTACTCCAAAGTTGATGCTTTTTCCCATAGGATAACATTACGGTGTATTACGCATTGCAGCAATTGTTTGGCGCCCTGCTGCAAAATAACGGTTCTGTCTTTTGGGCTGAAATTTGCAGGGAACACAGCCAACATCCCACAGATGTGCCTTTCAGTGGTTTGGTGAAAAAATATTACAGGGAGGCAAAGTTATGGCACTCTGAACTTCTGTTTTTTCCAGAGGATAACATTACGTTTGCTTGCCGATCTCTCAGGGCCCGTGATCTCGAAACGTAAAGTAGATATGGACTGTTAGAGGTAACTACTTAGCCCCTACTGGGGGCCAAGTATAAAACTAGCCAGGATAGTGATAATTCAGATGACTTTTACATTTTTTTTCTATGTTGTACAATTTCTGAGATATCAGCAATTTACTATTCCAAGTCCTCATTTTCTGTTCCGAGAGTCATTATTTTTGTATACATTCTTTGTACTCACTGTCTTTCTCTATGCAGTTTTGGGAAAAACCAGCCTGTGCGCTTACATTACTGTTACCATTACCATTTCCTCTTGCGGTTCCGTACCCATTTCACTTACCGTTCACGTCAACGCCTCCATGTGCGTTACCCTTTGCGTTTTCATTTGTGGTGGCATTTGCGTTGTTTTTAACATTTCTGTCTACATGCATTGTTTCTTTCAGTTTTGCTTTGCGACTTCATGCGTGACGATTTGCATTTGCGGGCACAATGTTACTATGTGACAAAACATCACGTGGCGGCCCCCGCGCTCCCGCCGCTGCATTACATTCACTATTTCTTGTTATCATTCTCAAAAAGAAGGGAAATTAGAGGCAAAAAACTCTGTTTACTGCATCAGTTAGGGTTGTTCCACAGCAACAAAAGCGAGGAAATTCGATGTTAGGGTTGAAACACCCTTTGCACCCCTCCAGCCCACCCCCTCCAACCGGAATCTGGGTGCGCATTGGGGTCATCAGTCCTAACTCTCACTCCATTCTCCTATTCCTCAGCTTCTTTCCACATGTGATGGGGTGAGAGTTAGGGCTGATGACCCCAACGTGCACCTCGATTCTGGTTGGGGGGGTGGGCTGGAGGGATGCAGAGGGAGTTTCAACCCTAACATCGAATTTCCTCACTTTTGTCACTGTGGAAGAACCCTAACTGATGCATTAAATGGAGTTTTTTGCCATATATATATATATATATATATATATATATATATATATATATAAAATGTATGTTGTATATATAAACTATATATGTAACATGTATACACTATATGTAACATATATTTTATAAAATATATATAACATATTCAAAGATTACAGTATGTATTTTGAATAATACTAATAATGTATTTCAGACAGTGTATTACTAAGTAGATTGACATGCTTTCACACAGTGCATGAGGCAGAAATACCTTATGATTATTTATTTCTGAAATATATTGTTTTACGTATTTCATCAATTCAGTGTATTCAGTATATCAACATACTTAACATAATTTCCAGTATATTGAAATGTATTTCATTTTTGTAATGAAATATATTCTTTCAATACATTTAACATACATAACATCATTTACAATTTCTTTAATTATAAATGCATGGTTTTAGTTTATGTGGAAATTCACTATGTATTACATTTCATTGCATCAATGTATTTCTCAATATATTTTCTCATACTATGAGTTTGTAATATATTACATCAGTATATTTAAAATATATTTGATAAAATATTATGTAATATATTACATTGGGACAATGTATTTCTCAGTGTATTGACATACATTAACTTTTATTTTTCAATACATTGCAATATATTCTATTTTTGTAAGGGTTCACAAATGGCTCTGATCCCAGTGCCCTGGAGCATCAACTCCAAAGCGATTTGACCTGTGTTGAGAAGTGGTTCAAAGATCATAAGTTGATAATGAACTACAAAAAACCAAAAAAACAAAACTCTTGCTGTTCACCTGCCCAATAAAAAAGCACCGAAATTACCCACTATCAATATGTAATGTCAGCAAGGCCTCCCTTGAACTTGTTCAACATTTTAAGTACCTCGTTATCACTACTGACCATTTGCTTCCCTATACTCTCCATATTGACAACATGACCAAAGCTATCAACATGTTCTTAGGGCTTCTTTTTCATCAGAAGCGTAGCCTGACCCCAGAAGCCCTTAGCATAGCTGTTCACAGTTCTGTGGGTTCCCTTCTGGACCATGGCCAGCCTATATATGGCTCTGCCACTGATACTGCCCTCCAGCGCGTAAAAACTACACTAAACAAAGCCTGCTAGCTCGCCTTAGGTGCACACAGGCTGACTCACACCTGTGATCTCTATGCCAGGGCACACTGGCTCATGTTCAATGGCCAGTTAAAATATCAAACCTGCCTGCTGGCCAAAGAAATCTGCCTTGGTACACTTCCGCCTGGGGTCCAACAACTTCTGGTGCCGTGCATTAACCCATGGCACACCCAAAACTCTGAGCACCAGTTCTTCCTAACTCTGAAATGTTGAACTTCTCAAGGACAAAGTTCCCTTGCACACCATGCTCCACTGTGGTTCAGTTCCTTACAGGAGAATATTTCATGCTTGCCCACGTTGGATTCTTTCAAAGTGCACCCTAAGCACCATTTGATATGCGAATCCTGATGTGACTGTCATCGCTAGCTTCACCCTCCCACCACCCTTTTTATTTCCATCTCTTGCCCCACATTCCCATCCCCCATGAGCCTGCCCTTCCACCCCTCACTCCTGGCACCTCACCCTCTGCCGCCATGCTAGTCACCTCCATCCTACCCTATTTCTAACCTCATATCACATTCTCTTTATGCACATGGCACTTGGGGCTCCTCCCCCACCCCTCTACCCTTGCACTTAGCATCTTTCTAAACGCCTTCATAGCTGACAACTGATTGATTTCACCATTGGGCACTGTAACATGTATGTATGCTGAAGCCCCTCTTCCTTGTTCATGACTTGTATTGTGTTTCATTATCTAATTCCTGTTGTTTACCCTGTAAATTTGTAATCCTTTGTATAATTTCACCTATGTGTTGTGTTGATAATCCTGATGTGGAACCTATGTAAAGAGCTCTGAGCTCAATTGGTTTAATCCGAGAAGAGAAATAATGTTTTCTTTTTATTTATTTTTGTTTTTCAATTTTTGGCCAGGAAAGATACACTAAGCCAAGATTTGTTTTTAGGTGCATCCTGGGAGTGCAGGGAAGTTGTGTGACTTACTCATGATCACACAATATGCAAGCAGTGGCTGTGGGATTCAAACCCAGATCCTCAGGTTTGCAGCTCAATGCTCTTAACCACTACGCCACACTGCCTCCAAATATATAATTTCTATTCCTTTAGCTCAGTGGTAGAGTTCTGGACTAGGAGCATCAGGGATAGAAGTTCAAATTCTGAGCCCCTGGATTGGGAGCATGAGTCGGAAATCTCTCAGAAATTTCAGTGTAGGCCAGACCACCAGCACAGTGGTAGCATTCGTGCGCTGACAAACTCTGGGTGTTGGACGAGCATCAGTCGTGGGGGTCAAACATCCAAAGGACTGCTCTCCTCCTGGGAGAGGGATTGCAGAGCCCTGCTTGGGATGAGGGGGTGGGGCTGGGGTAGAACAGAGGCAAGGTCATGGGAGCTGGTGAGCCAGTTAAGTACAGGGCAGGGAGATTTGAAGTACTAAAGGGGAATTACCATTGGAACAGAGAGAGTTGGGGTGGCTAGAGCAGCCTAGACCTGGGGTTGCCCTGGGGCTGAGCTATGGAAGCTAGGGAGCAAAGTAGACTAGGGAAGTCCGAGGCAGGGGGAGCAGGGGTGGACTAGGGATAGAACCAGGGCAGATGGTGTATGGTGCAAGGTGGACTACAGTGGTCTAGAGGCAGGGCCATCGAACTGGGGGCCAACAAGGACCAGTATATCCTAGGGATGGTGCAGGTTGGAGCCGGAATAGGTAGGGGCCAATGGGTGGGCTAGGACAGAGGGAGGAGTATGGTGGCTTGGGCATGGCAGAGGAGCTGAGGTGGTCCACAGACAGGACCAAGGGAACTTGGGTGATCCGGAGGACAGCATGACCAGGATAGACTGGTGCTGGTACTGCACAAGGGCAGGGCCCTGTGAGCCTGGAGGGGATAGGTAAGCCTGGGCAAGTGAGTTGGTTTGGTCCAGATGAAGGTCCATGGGAACTGAAAGGGCCAAGGTGGGCTAGGGTAACCTGGTGTTAAGGCAAGGGGAAGCTTGGATTGTCCTGGGGCAGGGCTATGGGAGCTGGGAGTAAAGCAGATTGGACTGGGTAGCCCATAGCAGGGAGAGCTGATACCTTTGGCAGGGACTGGATGTGGGGTGGTGGGGGTTACTTTCCACCCACATGGTGGTTGTATATATTTACAGATTATTTTTGTGGCAAATGGGGGCACATGCAGTACCACCTAGTCTGTTTCTGCCATACTTTCTATGTTTCTGAGAAATTAAGGCACACATTGGTAATTTTTCTTCGTTGTAAAGTCTGCTTTGAGCTAATACATTTCAAATACATCCTGTAATAACTTGATTACTGATTAGTAACTGTAGTGGGTGGAAAGCATCATAATTGCCGGCTTTAAGGTGTAAGCACAGACACGTAACATTAAATGTACTCAAATACTGTGAGGCCTAGCAGCATGATTTAGATTGGATTTAGAAAAAAGTATAAATTTATTCCAGTTTTTTTCCTCATGAACATAAAAAAGATGTAGTATATAACTGTGTTTTAATGTTCAAGTTTATTCATCACTCATTTTGGTCATAAAGTAACATGCCTATGCTGTTTCAATAATTATTTTTCCATTTCAGGTGGTTCCACACAGTGAAAGATCTAGACCCTCCAGCTGGTGTAATCTTCTTCAGATCAGTCAAATGTCAGTAAAGATAAGTTCATTTTTATTTATAAAGACTTTTATTTTGGGATTTAAAGAAGCTGGGCAAACATCTTTTTATGTGCCTTAAAATGGTGCCTGTCTGTTGCCCCTCCCCACATGTGCACAGGAGTGCAGTGGAGATAGGGAGCCAGATGCAAGTGGAGTGGAAGACACCAGTGGGCATCCCATTGGATTTCCATTCTGCTAGCAGACTGGATCCCCTGAACCATGCAGAGGAGGGGATTGTGGGTTCTGATATATGGATCCATGACGGTCAACAAATTCATTGTCGACCGACTGTACAGTGACACCTTTATGTTTTATTTTTATTTTTTTATTTATTTGAAGCATCGGATTTGCAATCTTTGAGCCAACGGCTCATTTACAAAGGTATCTCGTCACATGGAGGACTTAGCGAAAACAGACAGTACAGTGAGTAGCCATCATGTATAGAATACAGATATTGTTTACAGATATTATGTACATACTTGGATACAGATATTTACATAAGCACATAAACATTGTTACCATGAGACAGCATGCATTACAGTGTAATTCAACTTATCCAGGCAGTCCTTAATGGACATTGTCGGGGGGGGTTGGGCCCTAGTGGGTGTTAGAGTGCAGGCTTGTTGCAGTTACAGGTGCTGGTGTTGAGGAGGTGGTTGCAGAGAGTCACTTTGAAAGGGGCAATCTTGGGAGTGCTGGTGATGGTGGCTGGGAGTACATTGAACCAGACAGGTGCCCTGTAGTGGAAAGATCTCTTGGCAAGGGAGGTTTTTACCCTGGGTACCGCCAGGATAGCTTTATCCGAGTTTCGGGTGGAGATAGAGGGGGTGACAGTTTGGATGGATGCAGAGACCTCAGGAAGAGAGAGACCGAACAGGATGTTTTTGGTCAGCACTGCAGGCGGGTCTGGTAGTGGAGTCTTTCATCGAAGTTGAGGAGATTGGCAGAGGAATAGAGGTAGCAGGTGTGGGTGAGCCTAGGGGCACCAGTTAGTAGCCTGCAGGCCTTGCTGAGGGAGATTTGAATTTTCTGGGGAGCAAAGATATCTGCTGCCCCATACACAGGGAGCCCATAATCCAGTAGGGACAATATAGAGGAGGTAATTGCAGGCCTAAGGGCATCAGGAGGGAGGCAATCCTTGTGCCGGTGTAGGAGTCCAATCTGAGTGCTTACAGCAGTCACTATTGTGTTTATATGGTCATGGAAGGTAATGGCAGAGTCAAGGGTAAGTTCAAGGTATTTGTAGGTGGATACCTGCTCAAGGGTGTGCTGTGTGCTGGGGAGGATGAGGAGTGGTGCATTTTTTGCTTTGTTTTGGTGGTGGGAAAAGATCATCAATTTCATCTTTTTTAGGTTTATGACTAGTCTACGGTCTTTGAACCATGTTTCGGCCTGAGTGAAGGCGTTTTGGAGGGAGTTCTGGAGGGGGCAGGTTTATGGTGCAAGGCATAGAGCACTGCATCATCTGCATACAATAGGACTTTTTTGGAGCAGGCCTTTGGCAAGGTGTTTAGGTAGAGGGTGAAGAGTAGTGGACCCAAGATGGAGCCCTGGGGCACACCAGAGTGGACAGGTAGTGTGTCAGATAGGGTCCTATTAATTTTGACACATTGGGACCGGAAGGTGAGGTAATTGGCACACCATGCCAGGGGGCCCCTGGAGAAACTGAGTTGGTAGAGGGAGTTGAGCAGCAGTGGATGGCAGACTGTGTCAAAGGCCTTGGATAGGTCTATAGACACAGCTCCAGCAATGTTACCTAAATCTAGGGAGGAGTGTAGGAAGTTGGTGAATTCTAGGAGGGCTGTGGTTGTGCTATGGCCTGAGTGGAAACCATGCTGCTCCAGGCATAATATGTCATGTTTGGCTAGGTATTCAGTGAGCTGTGTGGCAACCAGTTTCTCTAAAGCTTTTGGGGGGGGGGGGAATGGAGATGGGACGATAATTACCGGGGGAGGATTTGTCACCACTTCTATGAATGGGGGTAACAACGGCTGTCTTCCAGGCAATGGAAAATTGCCCCAGGCAAAGGAATCTGTTGAGTAGGTCCATGAAAGGGACTAGGACCTCGTCGAGGACTAGCCGAAGGAGCCTAGCATCTAGCGGGTCATTGCTAGGGTTGTTGCTGTTTAGTGCATTTTGCAGGTATGGACGTGCTTCTTGGGTCGATATTTTACACAGGAGGAAATGGGGGCATTGCAGGATAGGGGGTTGGGATTCAGGTACAGGGTCAAAGAAGCAACTGGGGAGAACAGTGCTGAGATCTGTGAAGGTGGTGTTTAGACAGTTTGCTATGGTAAGAGGGCCAGTGGAGATGGTGCTGTCTATGGAGAGCTAAGAGGGAGGTGGGGAGCGCGATTTCCTTTTGAGTTCTTTGATATTACTCCAGAAGGTTTGGGTGAACCCCCATGTGGCAGTAAGAGTAGACTGATAGTAGCCTGCTTTGGCCTTGTGGATGTCCCGTGTACAGCTGTCATGTGCAGCATTATAGGATTGTCTGTCAGCCATCCTGCCAGACTCCGTGGCTTTGTACCACAGATTGTCCCTTTCCCTCAGTTTTTGGAGTAGGGGGGTGATCCAGGGTGCATTTTGTCTTTTGGTGTGATGTTTGGTGAGTGAGGCATAGAGATCACAGGCTTTAGTAAAGGCCTGTGTGAACAGATCAAGCACAATGTCAATGCTGTGGGTTATTTTAATGGGGGACCAGTCCATTTGGGTGAGAAGTAGTTTGAGTTTATTTAACCTCCCGGCCCCAGGCAGAGATGCCTATGGAAGGTGGTTTGGGCTATGGGCTTGGGGGTGGAGGAGGTCCATAGGAATAGGATGGGTGAGTGGTCACTTACGGAGTTGGGAAGAACTTTTATATCCTGGATTTTGTGGGGGCAGTTTGAGATAATGACATCCAGGAGGGTGCTGGTACCTGTGCATGGATGAAGTCTAGTGGGTTGGGTGACTAATTGGACCATGTCAAGGGCAGAGAAGGAGTCCTTTATTGGTGCAGCTGAGGAACCAAGCCAGTTGACATTTAAGTCTCCTACTAGTGTCTGTTCAGCTTTGTGTGGAAGGGTAGAGAGATAATCAGTGAGGGATATAATGGCTGGCTTTTGGTTCTTAGGAGGAACATAGGAGACTGTGAAGTATAGTGAGCCCCTGGAGGGGTCCTGGGTAATTTTTAAGGTGAGGGCTTGGGCACCGTTTTTGAGCTTGGGGGTGGGAGCAAGTGGCCAATAATGTTGTCCCTGATGTAGATTGCACAGCCACCTCCACATTTTCCCACCCAGTCTTCCCGGTATAGGGTGTACCCAGGGAGTGAGCCAAAGGAGTCAGAAGTAGAACTGGAGAGCCAGGTTTCAACTAGTGCAATGATGTCTGGTTGATGTAGGGTGGCCCAACATTGGAGTACAGCAGATTTTTTTGGCAGGCTGCATATGTTCAAAGTGGCGATGCGGAGTCCTGTGGGTGATGTCCTGAGTTTGCAGGTGGGGGTGGGACCTGGGTTGGGGTGGACATTTCCCAAGAGTAGTAGTAGTAGTGTGAGAATTCTTACTAGAGGGGGGTAGTGGTTGGTGACCCTGGTTCAACGTCGAGAATGGGGCTGAGCAATTAGTGTGCAGGGAATAGGTAGGGTGCCGAGGGTTTGAAAGGTGATGAAGGGGTGGGTCCAGGGGTGGCATGGGTGGGTGGAGGAGTATAGAGGGTGGATTGAGGCTGGGTGTTGTGGAACAGGTTCTGTAGTGAGGGTGGCAGTGGGGTGGGATTGATGTGGTGGTCATCAGATGCTGACCTCGGTGGACTACCAGTGTGGTCCAATTGGAGGGAAGCGAGCACCATGAGGGCCGAGATGGTGATGTGCAATGGTAGTGGAAGAGAGTGCATATTGAACTATTAGTGGTGGTTGCAACAGAGTATAATGGTCAGGGCTGTGCTTCAGTGAGGATGACTGCCACTTTGGTGTAGTGGTAGGGTTGTGGACTTTGATGAGTAGAGTACCAGGTTGAAGACCCCCATGGGGTGGGTGTCTTTGGGCTGTGGTAGAGAGGTGATCCAGGTGTCTACAGTGGCTAGGCTGGTAGGGTCAGGAGCTGGAAATGGGGTGCAAAACAGTGACTCCTAGTGGCCAAAAGTGGAGTGGGTGGTAGGCAGGGAGGAGGGTAGGAGGGGGCTTGGTGTGAAAGTGGTGGGGGAAGTGGTAGCCGAGGTGAGGATCAGGCTATAGAAGGGAGGTGCATAGCTTAGGAGAGTGACTGCGCTAGGATCTGATTGTGGGGCAGTGGAGTGAAGGGGTGGAAAAGAAGGGCTCCAGCACAGAGAGAGTGGCAGTGGGTAAGCAAAGGAGTCCAAGGATGACTAAGCCCTCTGGTGGCTGTCAGGAATAACCTGCAAATGGGAAATGGGGACTTAGAAAAAAGACTGCCAGGGAGTGATGTCATAGGAACGGGACAATAAAAGGAGGGTCAGTCTTGGGTGGCTGGGGAGGGTGGCTGGGGTGGGGCAGTCGACAGGCTAACACCCACCACAAATGCTGTTTGAAGGGAGGAGAAGGTCTTTACATTGTGTGGCACTCTCTAGCGATCCCCAGCTCCAGGAGGGAGCTTGCTGTGAGGGCTGGCATCTGTTTGGGGATGAGGGGTCTGGTGGAGGCCTATATGTGGATAGAGAACAAAGGAATACCTAGTTAATATGCAGCTGGATCTTTCTTCCAGGCAGAACCTGACTGCGCATGTGCAAGAACTTGTAACCCAGTCCCAATATAAGAACTCTACTGGGCATGCGCGAGACAGGCCCCAAGATAGTCTATAGTCGGAGTACCACACCAGAGAAACAACACAGGTAAATACAAGCAATCACTGTAAATGCACTTAACTGAGCAATTCTAGGCTGTAAAATCTCCCAGGAAAACCCCAGAGTTAGCAAATAACCCAGTCGTTGCAAACAGTACTCCAGTTCTTAAAGCACCTTGCCTGAACAGTGCAAATCCCCATAACAGAGTCCCAGAGAACAGTGGCAGCAAAAACAATCAGTCGCTGTGTGGGGACGTAGAGTCCTTAACCCACCACAAAATGCTGTCTGAAGGGAGGAGGAGGTCTTTACATTGTGTGGCGCTCTCTAGCGACCTCCTGCTCCAGGAGGGAGCTTGTTGTGAGGGCTGGCATCTGTTTGGGGATGGGGGGGGGGTTCTGGTGGAGGCCAACTGGTTTTGCAGTTGGCATAAAGGCAGTCACTTTAGACTGTGTTTTCTCCGGGGGGATTGCCTCCTGAACCCTCCATGTGAGGGGCTCTGCCCCCACACCTCCTGTAACTGAACTAATCAACTCCGAGCTGGAGTTGATTCAGGAAGGGGGTACAAGACCCACAGAAAGCAGTGCCGGGATCCTGTGCTAACACTAGAGCGACCTGTCACTGTTGTTGCTGTAGTGTCTATTGCAATAAAACTGTCACCGTAGGGAGTACATTCCCTGGTGTACCATTACATTAAGGAGCTATGTAAAACTGCCAGTACATTTTACAGTAATTAAGTGTGTAAAAGTGCCAGTACATATTCGACCACTAACAGAGGCAGATACATTGGAAAATGAAGGGTGTAGGCAACAGCATTTCTGTATTGCTTCACATTGTCAGTGTGCACGTGGGTACATATTGCGCAACAGTTGGGTATTGTTACAGCTCAAAGCTGTCACACAACATGAAATCCTGGTCACATGAGTATTATAAAAGCAGCATACAGACTCTGCATGCCACAGATGGATAGAGTACAGTCACACCTGCAACGTTCATAAACACATACTGTCAATTTGTTTCTTTTACACTAGGGAGGGATGGGGGTAACAGGATTGGGATACTCTCAAGCCATGATGGAATATCCTCTGCTTTGAGGGGCACATACAGCAGGATGTCTGCAGGCATATAGGCTGTGTGCTGTACTCAGCAATGCTTGCCAGCTAGTCCAGATGTAGGTGTTGTTTGTGGGGACAGGTTTTGACTAAGGACCAGCATGCATATGGCTTGTATACGGTGCTAGTGCATGGAGGGAAGACTAGCTAGCCTGCCCCCATGCACTGGCACTGTATACAAGCCATATGCATGCTGCTGCTCAAAACCTGTCCCCATGAGCAGCACCTACAGCTGGGCTAGCTGCAAGCACAGCTGGAGCACAGCATGCAGTCTATGTTGCTCAAATTGCATATATGGCCCTATATGAATACTAATCGAGTACTACAGTACTACTACTTTACCACTATTGAGAAGTATTCAACTAGTCTTCATTAGTCTTCATTGGTATTCAGTTATACAATTCAGAAGTAATTATTTAAGTAATCATCTAATCTTCACATCACTGCCTTAATTTGCATATAAGACTACCTAACTACTAACAGAATACTTACTTATTAATAAGTTAGACTTCAAATAGATAGCTCATTAAAATTTTTTGCTCGTGGGGAGACTACTTCACTACTACTGAATATTAACCAAAAATGATCATAAAATTACTATTTCAATACTAGAAGGAGAAGAAGAAGGACTTGGTTGGGCTGAAAACTAGAGCACTTTGTTCTTTTGTTGTAACATCTATGTTGATCCAATAAAAGGTATCAACTCATTTGCTTCTGGATATATTTCAATGCTAGCAAAGAAGACAAAACAAAGACAAAAATTAGAATTCAGACTTCGGTGAGTGGAGTTTCACAGAATTGTCAGAGTAAAGGAATTTGTTGTTATTAAATTTTGTACATTACCTCTTTAGTTGTGTTCCAAATCAGTAGAATTTTGCTGGAGAATGCTGAATGATTTTGTTTTTCTATTTATTTAGTTTTTATTTACCAGGTAGGTGCACTAGACAGAGAATTTGCCTATTTTCAGGCATGAGCTGGCAGGTCACAACAGAGGAAGATGTAGTTAGGGAACTGAGCTTGCAATTGTTGGAAGCAGCAGGGAAGGGTGAGGTGGTAGTAGTGGGGAACTTTAGCCTGCCCAAGGTGGACTGCAGCATACCAGTTATATACTGTGCCAGGAGCCAGGTGATCCTAGATGCATTGCAGGGTGGCTTCCTGACTTAGGGTATCACAGAGCCCACCAGGGAGGGAGCAATCCTAGATCTAATGCTCACAAATGGAGAGCACATACAAGACACAATGATCAAGGAGCTCCTAGGTGGTAGTGACCATCGCACAGTGTAGATCATGTCGGATATGGGCCGATAAAGCATCCCCACTAAGACCAAGATCTTGGATTTCAGAAGGGCAGACTTTTAGGAAGATAGGTAGGTGCTAAAATGACACCTGGCAGGCATTGGAGTGGATGGGGGGGTGGACCAAAAATGGTTCATCATCAAAGAAGGAATACTGGCTACCACAAAGGAGTGTGTTAGGCTCAAGGGAAAGAACTTCAGGGCCAAAACACCCAGCTGGTTCAGTTCTGAGGTTACCCAAGCAGTGAGGGACAAGAGGTTAGCCTATAAGTGATACAGAAAGACCAGTAGGGAGATACAGCACTTGTTACAGTGAAGTTGACCAGTACTTCCCCTATCTGTGCAGTAGAGAGCTTCCTGCAGTGTGGCAGAGAAGTGGTAGGCTGGTGGTATCCTGTTACCACAGTGTGCCATGCCGAATTCCAGTGCGTATTTAAATGCGCTTCCTCATGCAGTCACTTGATGGCTACCTTGAGCCATCACCGCAGTACTGACATATTGGCCAATCTAGTCTACCCTATTTTCCATAACTATGATGTCCTCTCCTTTGTAAAAGCAATTATGCATGTGTTAAGTTGATAAATTCTATCTGGAGTACCAAAGAAGGGCAGAATGATAAACAGATAATGAGAGGGATACATCGGCATTTTAAACAAAAAATAGTTTTTTTATTATCTTGATCTGATCATGTCAGTTTAGGCATTATGCTGAGTGTCACAAGCATTGACTGTATTTTTGTTTCTGACAGCAGTGCATTGAGAATTCAGCATTTGCACCCAACAGAGAGTCACTTGCTTGTTAGCAAGATAGACAGTCAAATGGACAGTGAGCGGTCTGTAGTATGTGATGGCAACTCTGCTCTGTGGGAGAGACATGACAGTTACTGTACTGTATGTATGTGTTTAAAAAAAATTATTGTACACAGTGATAAATGTTTAACTCCTCACCCCAAAATAAAAAGCTACACATACACACACACACACACACACACACACATATCAATCACAACCTCCATACAAGACAGTCAAGGTGTCAAGCAGCAGAAGAGCAGTACAGCACTTAATTCAGCTTGAATCTCCTTGGCCTCCTCCTGCATTTTCTTATAATTGTACTGATCTTCTCTGATAAATGTATGTATAAGTTTAATGGAACATTCAGATAAAGCCTCTTACCAGTCGGCTTTATGGTGAAAGCTTTCAACTCCCATTACAGGTCATTTGTCGATACGAAGCCCCTCAGCACCCGTACTTGACTAATGTCATTTTCCAAATGTTTAATGTTCTGCCACAGGCTGATTTCATTAACAAGTGCTCTCTCTAAAGTCACAGAGTTTTTAAAGTGTTTGAATACAAATTAGAAGCCCCATTTAGCGGTATCTGTGTTCAAATGTGCATAGTGCTGCTTACATCTCGCCAACACCTCTTCCACACTATCAAATACTTCATGTAGTAGTCCTCCTGCGCCCCAGCTGCAGTCCCGCCCTTCAATTCTGAAGGCAGGTGCCTTTCGTCACTGCGTATAATGATCCTGTAGTGGCTACGCCAATTGTACCAACACACAGAATGGAACCAACTGCTAAGCGCTTAAACTTATTTAGCTGATTACCACTAAAATAACAAATGGGGAGGTTATACCTCATGAGGGACTACCAATAGTCAGACAAAAAACACAGTGTGGTTAAACCTGTCTGTATGTTATTGAACCACTGCAAACCAGAGCTGCACTCTAAAAATGTGGCCAGCATATTAGAGCAGGAGAAAGTACATGTGTATGCTACCAGGTTTAAGGAAGCCACAGTTTCAAATGCCAGTGGTTAAAATGAAAAAAAAAAGAACTGTGCTCACTCAGTTCATTGAGCATGTACAAAATGTATTGCAGGACAAAACCCACCACACAAAATCCTGGTGCTTTGAGGCACTCTGCCTCTTCCTCAGAGAATGAGAGCCATCCTTGGGTACTGGGTATAAATACCAGTAAAAAAACATGCACATTTTAAGTAACATTTGACAATGCATAAATAAGATCAGTGCAATACATCCTGCAATGAGAGTCACAGTTTGTCAACTCACAAATTCTTATGCAATGATAAGTGGTGGTATGATCTGCCATATTAAGGCGATTATTAACTCAGGGTCGTGACCTTAAAGGACAGCTTTTAAATGAACTGACTCTTTAGCGAAGCAATATGCTATGCTAATAGCCACAAATCCACTTTTTTAAAAACAGGTAGGAAACAGCTGACAGACATGAAGGAGGGGAGACATACTGTATAGAAAAACACTCCATTAAAGACTTCTGTTTCATAAACTAAAGGCAAGCAACAATATGAACATAATAGAAATATTTTAGATTGTTGTGTTGTTTCCCCTTTTAGCTAAATGAATTCTCATGTGCTATCAGAATATGCATGGATGTACACGCTGACCGGCTTCAGTCCATCCATGGTCATGTGAAGATAATAGCACTATATTCAAGGTGATGACACAGTTCACCCTCCACATGAATGATGTTCATTTCAACCCCATGTGTAACATTTGAGCCGGGGGGGTAACAAAGCTAGGACAGACTGTTTTACTTATTTACAGCTGAAAGAACAGAATTTAATGCACCCAGGTATAGCTGAAAGGCATAGACACCTCATGCAGCAGGTTTTCAGTTTCAAATTCCACCAAGGACACTGATGCAGTAAGTCAACTTGAGCGCGTCATTTGATCTCATCTCCCAGAAGCTCCACTGATTACTTTTCACCCTCATAGTACCTGTACTTAGTTGTGATGGTGGTATCAGTAACATGAAGTCAGAATCTCAAAAGTGCTGCAGTATAGTCTTAATCAGAGCATGTTGTGCACACCACCCCATCTGATGAACTATTAATAGCTGTGAGAAAGAAGGGGCATCACTGAGCATCCACCGAAAGAGCATGTTACCCAGCAGGGGATGTTTGCTTAAAAGACCTGGGAGCTGATGATCCATCCAGTCTGCTGTAAAGATTGTTATGAAAAGGACACCCAATCAACAGAAAATGCTGCTTCTCAGTTGTGGCAAGGGCAATTCATATTCATTTATTTGTTTGTTTTTGAAGAAACACAATGATATACAGTATACTGCACATTCTATGGTGGAATTTGGATTGATTTCGCCACATGAGAATGCATGGTACCAACAAGCTATGCCACTGGCAAAAGCAAGGACAGATGAGACTCTCTTAACTTTTTATTTATTTAGCAGTCTGCACATAATTTACTGTATACTGTGTATCATTATGTCAATATGTACTGTACTGCTGCTATTTGCCCCCCACCACACACACACATATACTTGGAAATTAATTTTTAACCAAAAGGATCTCTTTGTGACACAAACAAATAAAAATACTAAATAAATAAATACAAATTGCTCAAGAAACAAATGAGATGCAGTTTGATTTTGACAGGGTGTCCCTTTCATACAAATCATTACAGCAGAACGGAATGATCATCACTAGATGGTTATACCACCTTCTGTATGGATAGGCTGGCCAAGCGAGGGGGTGGATGCCTTCTCTATCTGAGCAATAGTATCAGCGGACAAGCCATTCCCTATAATACCAACGCCAAAGGGTTCCATGTGATAACGGCAATCGCGGAAGGGTGATCACTCTTAGGGTGAGTGTACATCACCGAAAATCAGTTTCGGAATTGTACACTCCTAGCGCACAGTAAAAGGGCACCCCCACTAAAGGAATCTTAACTCCAGGGGGGTGCATGTTGGGGGGGGGGGCAAAAGCAGAAAAAAAAACATCTGGATGCAACAAAATGAATGCTCGCTCTGAACCGAACCCGGCACCCTAGCAACCCTAGCCTGCCACCCACCCACCACGCCACAGTGCCAGCTTGGCAGCCCACTGCCATATTATGCCTCACAAGCCCTCCCTCCCCTTCCACCTGTTGCATGGCGTGCTCGCTCCCCCCCCGCACACATGTACATATAGTGACATCCTTTCGCTATATTCGCAGATCCCCCAATCCAGTCTCCCTCTCTGCCTGGTAGCCCTGTGGACAGGCACCGCGACTGAGTAACCTTTGTGAAATTGTTCAATCGCAGTCGCCATTGTCATGGGCTACCCAGCAAAGAAACCCAAATAATGTCTATTATACTTTCAGTTGGTTGACAAGGCAAAACAACGTTACTGACAACAGTTTACATACCCCCGGATAAACAAGGACCTGGACTTGAGCTATTCTATGACCAGGTCAGTAAGACTAAACAAGGCTGGGAAAAGGTTATCCTAGTTGACTTTAATTCAAACTGGTTAGTGCAGGAAACAGTAGTTGTTAGGGATAAAATACATGGCCTCTACCTGACACAGATGGTCAATCAAGCAATGAGGATAAATTATTGCTCAGGAACAAGCACGTTTATAGGTTGGCTCCTAACTACGTGCCCTGTGCATATCAAAAACATCTCCATCCTGCCAGACACCTTGAGTGACCACTCTTCTATAGTTTGCTCCTGAACTAACAGGTGTCCTAAGAACCCCCCATAACTCACTAAAAACCACACATTGAGGAAAGGGCATCTGAATCTCTTCAAGAGTTTCCTGAGAGATACAGATTGGACCCCCATTAATGTTTGTGATGAGACCAATCAGGCCCTTGACTATTTTATCAACATTTTCAATGAAGTATGTGATCTATTTGCACCACTCAGAAACTCCAAAATTAAAGGAACTACTAATCCCTGGCTCAACGGCTCCCTCATAGAACTAATAAAACTTAAGGATAACTTATGGCACAAAGTGAGAAAAACCGGTAAGTAGGCAGATTACACTGCATATAAGACTGCTAGGAATAAATGCACCAGTTTGATTAGGAATGCCAAGGCCAACTATTACAGAGAGCAATTAGAAAAAAGTTGGGGGAACAGGAGAGAATTTTGGAATAGCATTAAGACCCTGACAGGGAAGGACTCTTGAGTACCTCCAGATCTCATTGTTACTCACTTGGGCCCACTACAGCAACCTAAAGACCTAACAAATACCTTTAATCAGGCATTCATGGACTTAAGCTCCATTCTACCCCCGGATTACCTTGATCCTTACCATTACAGGAAGCCCCGCCATCTCCAACACATTACCTACCCTAAATGCCAAACAACCTCCTTTCTATTTCAAGCAGATCTCTAGGTCCGACACTATCAAATGTGTCAAGAGGGTCCTAGGCAAAACCAGAATGTGTGGTGACATGCTAGACATGAAGCTACTTGCCTTCACATTGAAAGAACTTGCCTATTCCATCACAAAGCAGATAACTTTGCTCCACAGAAAATTCAAATCTCCCTCAGCAAGGCCTGCAGGCTACTAACTGGTGCCCCTAGGCTCACCCACACCTGCTCCCTCTATTCCTCTGCCAATCTCCTCAACTTCGATGAAAGACTCCACTACCAGACCCACCTGCACTGCTGACCAAAAACATCCTGTTCGGTCTCTCTCCTCCTGAGGTCTCTGCATCCATCCAAACTGTCACTCCCTCTATCTCCACCCGAAACTCGGATAAAGCTATCCTGGCGGTACCCAGGGTAAAAACCTCCCTTGCCAAGAGATCTTTCCACTACAGGGCACCTGTCTGGTTCAATGTACTCCTAGCCACCATCACCAGCACTCCCAAGATTGCCCCTTTCAAAGTGACTCTCTGCAACCACCTCCTCAACACCAGCACCTGTAACTGCAACAAGCCTGCACTCTAACACCACTAGGCCCAACTCCCCCGACAATGTCCATTAAGGACTGCCTGATAAGTTGAATTACACTGTAATGCATGCTGTCTCATGGTAACAATGTTTATGTGCTTATGTAAATATCTGTATCCAAGTATGTACATAATATCTGTAAACAATATCTGTATTCTATACATGATGGCTACTCACTGTACTGTCTGTTTTCACTAAGTCCTCCATGTGATGAGATACTTTTGTAAATGAGCCGTTGGCTCAAAGATTGCAAATCCGATGCTTCAAATAAATAAAAAAATAAAAATAAAACATAAAGGTGTCGCTGTACAGTCGGTCGACAATTAATTTGTCGACCGTCATGGATCCATATATCAGAACCCATAATCCCCTCCTCTGCATGGTTCAGGGGATCCAGTCTGCTAAATCCTAAAGGTTGGCCTGGCACATGACCCCTAAGGTGGACACTCTGGTGTTGGCCCTGGCCTAATGCATGGTCATTCTGGTAGAGATCACAGAGGCTCTGAAGGATCCTATAGACAAAAAGGTTGAAGAATCACTAAAAAGGTCCATGAGGTGATAGGGCTGGCCCTCTCAGGGGACACTGTGGTATGGTACACCAGCAGAGCCCTGTTACAGTAGGTGGAGACCATTGCAGATGGACTCCTAGATGATTCCCCACTGACATGGCAGGCAGACTGTGCCATGCAGGCCACACACTACATCATGGATGCCACCTCAGATATCATGAAGTTTTGTGCCAGGGCCACAGTCCTGACCAACCAAGCCACATAAGCCTTATGTCTCAAGCTGTGTCAGGCAGATACAGAGTTCAAGGCAATGCTGATGAAGATACCTTACAAAGGGGGACAGCTTTTTGGGGATGCCCTGACACCGTTCCTCAGGGACCGGGCTGGGACGAATCAGATGGCAGAAAAGAAGGACCTTTATCTGCCGTCAGGGTGCCCCTTTTGCCCAAGACTTAGGGGCGACAGGGGTCAAGCAAAGTCTGCATTAGGCCAACCCCAGCAAGGGGGGACTGAAAAGCCTACTTCCAATCCAAATTCACGCAGTCCAAGCACAAAGGCAATTCTGGAAAATGTGGGGGCTTCAATAGCAGCAGTTCTGGAGTTGGTTTATCTGGAAAGAACAAATATAAGGAGGGGTCCCCAGTGGACAGCCCTCTGCTGGGGGATGCCTTCTACTGTTCACCGATCAATGGGCCCAAACTACCAAGAACAAGTGGGACAGAGAAACAGTGTCACAAGGCTACGCAATCGAGTTCACTCAAAAAACACTGCCACACAGACTGACGATACCTCCTTCATCATTGGACCCTTCCACACTGGCAGCGATCCAACAGGCACTTGACAACCTTGCCAGGAACCGGGCTATAGTTCCCTGTGCTGACACAGGAGAGAGACACAGGAATGTACTCTATGTTCTTTATGATTCCCAAGAAACCTGGGGTCTTAGTCCAGTTCTTGACCTAGCGTTTCTCAACAAGTTTGCGGTCTACAAAAAGTTCAAAATGGAAACCCTCCAGTCAACCCTGGCAGCAATTCAGCCGGGTGACTTCCTGACCTCAGTAGACTTAAAAGACACTTATCTACACATTCTGATTCATCCCAGACACCACTGCTTCCTGAGGTTCCAAATCAATGGACTTCATTTCCAGTTCACCTGTCTCCCATTTGGTCTGGCATCAGCACCGAGAGTCTTCACCAAGAATATGGTGGTGATTGTTATGGACCTCCGTAAAAGGGAGGTACATGTCATTCCATACCTGGACAATTGGCTAATTTGGGCTAGGTCCCCGACTCAAGCCCAGAGAGACACAGTAGTAGTGCTGCAGTGTTTACAGCAACATGGCTGGGTCATCAACTGGGACAAGAGCCAGCTAAGCCCCATGCAAGAGATCACCCAGCTGGGCACCAGAATCCATACCAATGTGGGTCTTATGTTCCCCATGGAGGACAAACTGTCCAACATAATTACAATCCTGGAGGCGATATGGTCATAGTCACACAGGCCAGTGCATATGTATTGTTGGCTGCTGGGGTGTATGGCTTCAGTGATTGCCATGGTACCATGGGTCTGCCTCCACATGCGCCCCCTTCAGCAATATGTTCTGGATGCCTGGGATCAATCAACTCAAGATTTTGAGTACAAACTCGATCCCAATCTGGGTATCCTCCACAGCCTCCACTGGTGGGGGGACTGGTGCAATCTAACAAAAGGCATCCTACTATTGTTGCCACCTATGGCGACAATAACAATGGACACCAGTCTGCTCGGTTGGCATGCCATATTGGGTCTTCCCGTCACCAAGGGAAAATGGTCTCTGATGAAAGTCCACCTTCCAATCAATGTCCTGGAGATGAGGGCAGTATTCTGGACCCTGACGTTCTTCACCCCACAAGTGATAGATTGACCAGTGCTGATCAGGACTGACAATCAGGTCACCATGGTGTACATCAACAAACAGGGTGGAACCAGGAGCAGGGCTATGATCAGGGAGGCCTTGCAGACCTTATGCTGAGTGAAGAAACACCTGCCAATGATCTCAGCCACCTATCTGGCAGGGATGCTGAACTCACAGATGGACTGGCTCAGGCAGGTGACCCTCAGCCAGGCAGAATGGAGGCTGCACCCTCAGGTTTTTCAGGTGCTGAACCAGAGATGGGGTCCATTCCAAGTGAATCTTATGGCATCCAGTCACAACACTCAACCGCCGCATTTTCATCACATGGCCCAGACAGCAGGGCCAAGGAAATAGACACAATGGCAGCACCATGGCACTTCAAGAAGATTTACATTTTTCCACCCCTTCTGATGATTGTGAAGGTATGTTTTTCAAGATCAGAGACATGAGAGCAATGGTTTTGATGGTGGCTCCAGACTGCCCGAGGAGGTCTTGGTATTCCCTGCTCAGAGTAATGTTCATCGATGAGCCCTGGCATCTGCCACAGCACCCCGACTAATGGATTCAGGGGCAAATTCTTCACCACACTCCCCAGATTCTATGTCTGATGGCATGGATGCCGAAAGGTCAAGACTGTTGAATGAGGGGTATCCACCCAGGGTGGTTGAACGACTTCTGAAGTCTAGGAAAAACTCCATGAATAAGACATACCAGAGACACTGGCATATTTTATGTAAATGGTGTTCCGCAAAGGGTCTGTCACCATTGATGGTGAGCCTTCCCCAGATTATGGATTTTCTTAATGATGGATCCAAGAAGGACCTAGCTAACTCCTCATTGAGGGTTCAGGTAGCAGCTATCTCAGCAATAACAGGATCTATTTCAAAGGTGGGACAAATAGGTTCACATATCGATGTGGTGAGATTACTTAAGGCAGTGTAAATCGCCTCTCCCTTGGTCTGGACCATGTGTCCTCCTTGGAACCTCAATTTGGTACTGGAGGGACTCCATCAGCCTCCTTTTATTTCCCAGTCCCCTTATTGGATGACTCTTAGAACAGTTTTTCTGACTGCCATGTGTTCTGCAAGATGGGTATGTGAGTTGCAGGTACTTTCCTGCCATGAGCTGTACCTAACTTTTCATAAGGACAGAAAGACCCTTGTCACTGTACCATCTTTTACACTCAAGGTCATTTCTCCCTTCCATCTGGAGCAGGCAATCCATTTGCCAGCCTTGCTTTGTACTACACGTAGTGGGAATGAAACACCCCATCCTCTGAACATGATCTCTCTTCTTAAGGACTATCTGGCTATGTCTGAGCACCTCCATAAATCAGATAGATTGTTTGTGTTCTTCTCTGGCAGGAAGAAAGGTCAGATGGCATCCAAAGAAGCTATTTCTTGCTGGATCAGGGGGACAATAGTCACTGCCTATCAAGGAGCTGGCCAGGAGGCCCCAAGAGGCATTCTGGCACATTCCACTAGAGCACTGTCAGCCTCGTGGGTGGAGAGGGGGTCACCTCGGTGCAGGATATCTGTGCAGCAGGCATGTGGTCCTCAATTCACACATTTGTTCGACATTACAGGCTTAATGTGGCCTCGGCTGATAGAGCCACTTTTAGAAGGGTTGTGTTTCATGCTGTGGCAGTGTAAGTTGATCAGGTGGGTTCACTTTTTTCCCACCCACAGTTTTTTTCTGGGTACTGCTAAGAATTCCCATATGAGATGAATTCCTGAGCACTATAAAGGTTGCAGGGTATAATGGTATTTACTCACCTGATAAAGGTGATTATACCTGCAACCTTTAGAGTACTCAGAGTCCCTCCCATGCTTGATGAACCCTATGCTGCTGTAGCCTGAATCAGAACCTGAACTGTCATACCTTTATAGTTGTTGGTTACCAACATTATCGTTTTCTGGGGCTCCCCTACCTAGTGTATAGTGGTAGCCTAGGGCCTTATTTACCCTATGCCTTTTATACACTTGTGATGCATTTATTGCATGTGTGGATATTATCTAAGTGACTTTTCCTAAGCAGATATCTTATGACCTACTGTACAGTATATGGCATGTGTAACCGTTATTATACCAGTGCTATTTTTTCAGTAAATGACTTTTTGATCAGTATGAAACACTGTTGGTCTTAATCATTTTCTCTATGTGTTTGGTGTTTTTTCTTTGGGGTCTGGGTTTTCTTTTCTCTGCTAGGGAGGTTTCTCACTGTAGTTTCTGGACATAGCTAGGGGATTGGCCTCTGGCAGTCCAGAGAATATTTCTGATCATACATCGGCCAATAGGATGGATGGAGGATAACCCATATGTGATGAATTCCTTAGCACTCTAAGGGTTGCAGGTATAATCACCTTTACTGGATGAGCAAATACCATTGTTCCACACTTAGGAATCCTCCAACAGAAGGCAGCTTGTCAGATAACTCTTTTTGTGTAGGTCATGAAAGTTTACAGATTAGTGTTTCTTAGGGCATAATGTAGGAAAAGGGGAAGGTAAGAGTGTGGAGAGAGGATAGGCACTGTAGACAGGCAGGTAACATGATAACAGACAGTACTCCATCTGTACCACTGTTGGATCTGAAGATGTATAAGGAGTTGACAGATAAATTATGCTCACAGTATTATTTTGTCCAGGAGTGTTTCTGTTACACCCTGCAGTCAACATTCAGCACCTCAGTAATACCTGCAGTAATGATCTTATTGTTTTTGCACCATTGTTATTTGAGGGAGCATGGAGAAAGCAGCATTTGTGTTATTGCCTCAGTTGCATTTTTCAGTAATTCAAACTTGTTCTGTATGGAGTTATTCTCCTTAATAATTATATCAACCAAGTTAAGATCTTTCCTGGCAGAATACAGCACCTCTCATGACAACCTCAGTTTACCCTATTTGTTTGCTCTGAGAAGTAAGTCTGCTTCTCAAGCTGCTGATCATATAAATCATAGCATGACACCTACCATCTTGCATTTTAATAGATGCTAGAACAGTTTGAAGTGAACCCTCAGTCCTTCATAAAGGTATCCCATTGTTCAAATTCTCCTTAGTTAAAAAAGGATGCTGGTGACCTTCTGTCAACTCTCAAAAAGAATCTTCTTTAAAAAAAATTTTTTTTCATACCCAAGCATTTTACCAGTAAAAATGCAAAAAGAAGGTACAATATGCAGTCTGATTCCTACAGAATCTAACTCTTAGTCTCTGTAAGAGCTACTGTAGAACTTACTGATGATTTACATGTCACTAGGAATGCTCTTTTTCCCTTTACAATAACATATATCATTTTTTATTTTTATTCACGTGAAAGAGGTGCACAATTGAGTTAGGGACTCATTTACAATGGTTTCCAATAGATTATTTCAAGGTGTGTCCTGGGAGCACAGGATAGTTAAGTGACTTGCTCAGGGTCACACAGTATGCAAGTGGAGGTTTTGGGAATTAAACTCAGGTCTGTTGGATGACTCAAGCTCATTCACAGCTGAATACTCTAACCTCTAGGTTATACTGGGAATATTATGGGAGACTGTTTCTTTTTAAAATGCAGAATGAAATATTATGATATCACCATTCTTTGGCCATTAGTTGGAAATGTGTGGATGTTTCTAATAGAATCATCTGTCTGCACTCAGGATTCTGTTGCTTATTTTTAAAATGTGGGAAGAATTTTCTGAGGCACTCTATACCTTACATACTGGGTTTCCAAGTCACATGATAGGCTCTCGATGCACATGTGACTTCTAAAGAAGTTCTGCTCCTGTAGTACCCCTCCTGTGTCCATCTGTGGTCAGTTATTCATCTGCATCTGACCAGGCTATAAGCACAGGACCAAGCTCCTAAACTATACAACAGAATAACAACCCATCTCCTCATTCCAACACTAGAAGGTAAGAAACTATCATTATTGGCTAACCCTCACCTCTAATTAGGCAGGCAGGTTGTCATTTGTCACTAGCATTTTTTTTGCCTAGTCTTACAACTGGTGCCCTGTTTCTAGAGGGGTCCAGCTACATGTTGGTGGCAGGTTGGTGGCTAATAGCACAGGGGACACTTAAACACAACCACAACAATTTGTAACCCAAGTAGTTTCCCACAAACAGGTATCTGGAGCAAAAACCCACTATTTGTGTTCTCCCTGAGATCTCTATGACAGCAATCTCAGGAGGGCATAGGCTTCATGTAGAACTTCACTGGAGTACCCACCTGCTAGCAGGGTACCCTTAGAGATAGAGGCACCATGGGCTCACTCTTGTAGCCCCTGTTAGCGGTTACAGGAGGGGTGGTCCACTAACAGCACTGCAACAGCACAAAGAAATCAGTGGCCTTACAAAAGCTGGAGTAGATAACCCTGCTGTGCAGCAGAGCAAGTAGTTGACTGCTGAAGATGTTCTGGTTGCAGGGACTCTGATCCCACTGTCCTGGACCATGTGGGTGGAGCAGCCCACATCACCATTGTTCCCCAGACCCTCTGGACCTCTGCTGCATCTTCCCTGACTGTTCATGGGGATTTTCAGATCCCCAAGCATGTGAACTACTTAAGAGAACCACCACGCATGCATGATCTGGTGCCATCTTGGTCACGGCACTGCAGACAAGAAATGCTCACATGCATGTAAAAACTGGTACCATCTTGGACATGGTGCAAATGCCAAAGCCCGGAGCACAGATCAGGGCCCAAAAGTGGACAGATGTGCCTTTTCAAAAGATGGAGCCCAGAGGCTCAAACAAAAGGCCTCCTTTAAAGTGCTAGCTATGACTGCATGACCCACAATGACAGTCATCTGCATAGAGTTTATCGGCTGCCATATTTGTAGTTCACTGTTCTGTCTGCCACCAGCAGCTATAGCTGTAGTTCTATGGGACAGATCTACACAGTGGCCATGTTTGTAGTTCTTCTGGTGGCCAGTATTGTAGTCCAAAAGATAGCACTAAGGGGGGACAAGGAATACTCTTCTCTTTGCTCACACCCCTCTGACTAACAGTGCATGGAGATATATATATATATATATATATATATATATATATATATAGATATATATTACTACACTAAGTGGTAAAGCAGTAAAGCATACCCTAAGGACAACATATCCTTTTGTGTCTCCCCAGGGAAAGAAAACATAGTTAAGACAAGGATCTGCCATTCCTGCAAAATACCACTACTAACAGCAAACATGAGCCAGCTCTACCCAAACTGTTTGGCAGAGGAGTTGAAGGAACACTCTGATCATTCCGACCCAGAACAGGGCACTTCTTCTCAAGGAGGAGCACCAAGTACCCTGCCCAGGGAAAACACCCAGCACAGCAAGGCAACACTCCTCTTGCAGAACCACAGGCCATTAACATGCTGATCCAGCAACAGCAGTAATTTATGATGGCCATATTACAGAGGTTGGCAGAGGTGTCTCAGCTGACAGAACCAGCTGGACCCTCAGTGGCTTCCAACAGACTACCGATGGATCCATCACAGACAAACAACCTGGATGAATCTGGGAAAAACTTGGATGGCCAGTCTGATGGTGAACAGGAACCACAGGAATCAATGGAACAGGACCCACAATCCTGAATGGCCAAATGCTGTTTCCCCGATCAGATCCCAAACTTGGTGAAGGCCATCAAGTGCACGGTGGGGTTTGAGGAGCCACCAGACTTTGACTTTGAAGTTAATGGTCTCACTAAAGCCCACATTGAAGTCATTCAACACCTTCCCAGTATGTGAGTCAGTACAGGATGTGGTTTCCAAGAAATGGGGTGCAACAGAGCCCACTAGGATCCCGGAGTGCAGATCATGGGACAAAATGTGCCTGTTCTAAGATGAAAAACTCAAGCTGTGGTGTACTGTGCTGCTCGTGGACCCCCAAGTCACTTCACTAAGTAAAAAGATAGTTCTACCAGCAGAGGGCGCATCAGCCCCAAAGAACCCAACCAATAAAAGATTCGAAGAACTTCTCAAAAATAATTTTGAACTCGCCGGTTTGGGGATCAGGGCTGCCACCACAGCCATCTACACCACTAGAGCCAAGGTGCTATGGTTACAAGACATCCAGAAGACCCTGACACCCAACACACCAGAAATTACCTTAATGGAACAGGCCATTTTAGCCACAAAATACCTGGCAGATATGGTGGTGAATGCCCTAGGAATAAATGCAAGGTCAATGGCAATAACTAAAAGAGCAATGTGGTTCATATGGATGAAGATCTGGGACGCAGATTTGAGTCGAAAGCTATGCTCCTCAAAATATCTTTCAAGGGGGCTTCCATGTTCAGCAAAGGGATGGAGAGATAACTAAAAGGCAAGAAATTGGGTAGAGAGATAATCAAGGATAAAGTGACCAGCAACACTTACTTACTGGACAGATCAAGGTCCAGAAAAAATTGCAATTTTTGTGACAAAAGGATTATTTACATCACAAGTAACTACCAGGGACATCGTCAGCAGACTAACAGTACAAACCCCACAATAAATTCTGACCCAACAGAAATCTCCCTGCTAGCTCATTCAAACCCAAGCAGATCAAGCAATGACTACCAGTGGAGCACAAAGGGGGTGAACTACTTGCTCATCGGGTCCCGCCTCAGGCAATTTGACAAGGGGGTAAGGGAGGTGGTGACAGAAGATTACTCTATAGAGCTGTCTGAGATACCTTAAAGGGACTGATTGATCATGTCCCCGGTATCGAAAAAGTGGGCCTCCCCAGAACAGGTTAAGAGCATTCTGAGTAACTTGCTCGGAACAGGAGCAATTGCAAGAGTCCCAGAATCCGAGCAGAGCAAGGGATCTATTCCATACTACTCTTTATCATGCCAAGAAGACGTGAGATCTTCACCCAGTACTTGACATAAGATTCTTAAACTGCTTCTTCCAGTACAAGTGGTTCAAGATGGAAACAATCCAGTCCACGATCAGAGCTCTGAGGCCAGGGGACTACCTGATGTCCATAGATCTAAAGGATGCCTACCTGCACATCCCCATAAGACACTCACACCACACGTATCTGAGATTCCACATCCTATGCCAACACTTTCAGTGCATGGCCCTGCCATTCGGGCTGGCATTGGTGCCACGGGTCTTTACCAAGACTTCAGTGGCACTAGTGACCAAGTTAATAGAACAGGTCATCCAGGTAACCCCATACCTGGATGACTGACTCATATGGACAAGATCCTACTCTCTCAGGCCCAAAGAGACATGAAGTCAGTATTAAACTGTCCAGAGAGCCAGATCATACAGTTGAGAGCCCTGATCGATACTAGAGCAGGTATGGTTTGTCCAGCAGACAGTCAGGAACAGTCCCTGCTGAGTCTAAATCAGAAGATGGCATCACACAAGGAACCGTCACTTCTTCAGGTATCGCAGCTGCTCGGCATGATGGCATTCTGCATAGATCTGATACCATGGGCCCGAGGGAACATGAGACCCTTACTCCTAGCAAACATAAGACAGGACCACCAAGTGAATCAGGATCTCTCAGTCTGATTCAACATGAGACCACTGGTGCAGGCCTCACTGGCATGGTGGTCGAATGTCGACATCCTGACCAGAGAGGCAAAGTAGACTCCAAAAAGGACATGGTCTTAGAAACCAACAGCCTATCCATTTGGGGGGGGCAGCCATGGGCAACCAAACAGCACAGGGCAGGTGGACCCCACCATAAACGAGGCTCCCCATAAATGTATTGGAAATGCAAGCAGTGTACAAAGCACTTATTGCATTCCAGGTGCTAGTGTGTCACAAGAACGTCTCATCTGTTCAGACAACACAGCCATGGTGGCGTACCTAGTGAAGCAAGGGGGCATCAAGAGTGCGGCAATGCAAAGTGAAGCCACCAAGGTCCTCAGCTGGTAACAGGACAACTTACGATACCTCATGGCAATACATTTGGTGGGGAGACTCAATCAAACAACAGACTGGCTGAGTCAACAGCTAATTCATCCAAGGGAATGGCAACTGAACCAGCAGGTTTTCAACATGATCAAGAGTTGTTGGGGCCCCATAGAAATAGACCTCATGGCATCAGGAGATAATATACAGGTGAGGAAGCTTTACTCCAGATTCAAGGAGCATCGATCAGTGGGAGTGGATGCTCTGTCAAGGGAATGGAGATTCATGGTGGCATACATGTTCCCTCCCATTCCACTCATTCCCCAGGTACTCCACAAGGTGCGACAGTCACGGGAATGAGTAATTGTAGTGACACCATACTGGCTGAGAAGGTTCTGATTCACAATGGTGGTGTCCATGGCACTGGAGTGTCCTTGGAAACTACCAATAATATGTGATATCATCCACCAGGGCCCAGTTCTACACCCCAACCCTCACAGTCTGCAGATTTCTGCCGGGCTCCTAAAAGGGACAGATTGCATAGGGTAGGATATATAGACAGGGTGGTGTATACACTAACCATGTACAGATGAACTTTGACTATGAGCACCTACAAGAGGCAATGGGAGTTATTCTCAAACTGGTGTGCATGTAAGGACATCGTCCCAACTGAAGTTTCCATCTCGGAACTGTTAGTCTTTCTCCAGGAGGTACTGGAGAAGGGCATCTCTTCTGCTTTGATGATGGTTCCGGTAGCAGCCATTGAAGTCTCTAGAAGCCAAATAGGTAACACAATACCCCAGGCACAGCCCAATGTGATCAGATTTATCAAGGCAATAAGCAATCTGAGACCTAGGCCAAGAACTACTGTGGCACCATGGGACCTCACTCTAGTCCACCAGGAATTGACTTCCACACCATTCAGGCCCATACAGACAATCAATTTAAAGTGGCTGACACTGAAAACAATGTCTCTAGTTGCAATAGTCTCCACAAAATGGACATAGGAACTGCAGGCCCTAGCCTGCAAGACACCTTTTATAGTCTTTCACCAGGGCAGGATTACTATGAGAACTCTCCCATCATTTACTCCAAAAGTCAATTCAGACTTCCATGTGTCCCAAACTATTGAATTACCAACTGCACTACTGGACAAAGACACAACACTTCAACCGGAACGTCATATGCTAGGTATGAAAAGATTCTTGATGACATACATAGGCAGAAGTAAAGAGTTTTGGAAGACAGACTAGCTGCTTGTTCTCTGGCAGGGGAAAAAGAAAGGACAACCTGCGTCAAATCTAGGGACAAACTTTGGTCCAGGTGGAAGATCTCCCACCTCCGTGCAGACTTTGAAGACTATCGTGCATTATGTAACAACTGCAAAAGACAAATTCATATTGCCAAAAGCACCTACTATAGGAACCTACTAATAACATCCTCTACAAATCCGCGCAGGTACTGGTCCAAAATTAAGGACATTCTCGCAACGACAAGCAACAGAATCCAGCTGAACATGAACATTCAAGGTGTTCACTGCACCAACCATGACACCATTGCCAACGCCTTCAATGCCCTTTTTCTTCTCCATCAGTCGCTACTCTAACTAGCCCACAACCTGACTGTCCCTCTTCTCCTCCTCGCCCCTCCCACCCTCCCTTTCGTTCTGGTTCCAACCACATACCTGAAGTTCGCAGCTACTTAACCCCTTCCAGCACGTGGGGTCAAGGGCCTGAGGGCATCCATCCTTGCATACTTAAGCAGTATGCACCTTGGCTGACCAGACCTATCACCTGGCTTTTTAACCTCTCGATTCGTATGTCTACTGTCCCATCCACCTGGAAAACTGCCAGAACCATCCCTATACACAAAAAGGGCGATGTCAAACTCATGCCCAACTACCGCCCTATATCTCTTCTGCCCACTCTCAGTAAGTTGCTTGAAAAAATAGTCCACCGCCAGCTTGCTGCTCACCTTGACATGTTTAATCTTCAAACCCCATGCCAACATGGTTTCCAGCCCGGTCACAGTACCACCTCTGCACTTACACAACTTACAAATGACATCAGAAATAATATGGACCGTGGCCTACTCACTGGGGCCGCTTTATCGACCTGTCTAAAGCCTTCGACATGGTACACCATCCTCTCATGCTAAAGAAGCTCCAACCATTGGAGCATCTGACCAAGCCCTCTCCTGGTTCCATAGCTATCTTGACAATCGGACTCAGGCGGTAGCATTTCACAAGGCCCTTCCTCCCCTAAACATCTCCCGTGGAGTTCCCCAGGGATCCACTCTTGGACCTCTACTCTTCTCCCTCTTCCTAAATGATATTCCCACCATGTCCCGGCATAGCTGCACTCTTATGTACGCAGATGACCTTATTCTCTACTCTGGGTCAAAATCGGATGCTGCCATCAGCTCCACTCTCACTAATGACTTCCAATTCCTGCAGACCTGGCTCTCTAGCAACCACCAAGTCCTGAACCTAGAAAAAACCTGTGCTATGCTATTCGGATCCTCTAAGAAACTGTCTGCCCCTGCGAACAGGCTCCGGGTTCAATGTCTTGATGGCTCCCTCATCTCAAACACTGAGTCCTTCAAGTACCTTGGGGTCACTTTGGATCCCACACTTGACCTGTCTCAACATGTCAATATGGTGTGCCGTGCTGTCAATGCTAAAATTGGCGCTAGACTTTCTGTTTCGAGAGGTATTCTCTTACCCCAGCTCCAATATGCTCTGCCCCTCCTCTTTGCTGCAAACTCTGCTACACTCCACAAATGAGACACTGTCTACAACAACATCTGTAGATTCGCCTTAACTGCCCCACGTCCTACCCATCATTGTCTCCTTTGCGCTGGCTTAAATTGGCTGTCACCTAAGGATATTCGAGCCTACTCCCTGGGCTGCTTTATCGACTCCCTGTCTAGACCTCTCTGCCCTGTTTATCTTGCCAACCTCCTGACTCCTGCCTCACACACCTGTACCCTCAGGTCTTCCTCTGTCCCCATGCTCTCCACTAGACCTTGCATGACAAAAATGGGTGAACAGGCATTTGCCCATTTTGCTCCCAAATTCTGGAACTCACTCCCCCTTATGGTGAAAACTTCAGCCTCCCATCGAGAATTCAAAAACTCGCTGTTCACCCACCTCCTAGCCTCTGGCCAATACAAATGCTCTTAATTTGCTTTGTCCCACTGCAGGCTGTTGGATCTGACCCTGAGTACTACACTAATGTTCTCCCATGCAATACGCTTGTCTAGGTGGCTATGAACCTTGATGTCTTTACTGTCCTCAGCTGTCTTATGGTTACCCTAATTGCTTTATTTTACATCCTTATTATGATCTATGCCTAAAATGTACCCTTATGTAACTATTACTGTGCTACCCAATGTATATCTTGTTTTGCTCCTGTACACCTACATTATGTCTGTGCATTTCTGCATATTGTAACCAATGTCCTGTGCTCTCCCGGGTCGTGCCTGAAAATAGGCAGGTCTGTTGCCTAGTGTACTTACCTGGTTACCAAAAGCTAATAAATAAATAAATAAATAAAATCTACTACAGCAGCATAGCTGAAGGATGCCATCACTCAATCATTCAAGGTTAAGAACACTGTTCCACCCAGTAATATCAAATCTTACTCAACCAGAGCCATAGTTGCTTCATGGGCAGAACATAATTTAGCTACTGCTGATGATGTATGTGCAGCTGCAGCATGGGCATATGTCCACACATTCATAAGACATTATAGATCGGATATGATTTCCGCTACATGAGTGAACATCAGCACAGCAGTGTTGAAAGCAGCATTAGGAGAGCCGCTCAATCCCAAACGATCTCCCCCTCCATAACTGGGACTCTGTACTGCTTTTTAATGACCCAGTATGTTAAGTATGGAGTGCCTCAGAGAATTATCCCCACAATGGTAGTTTACGCACCTGGTAAAGGTGATTCTGGGAGAATATCTCTGAAGCACTGCACATCCCACCCAAATAAAACAATCAGCAACATCAGTGCATTTTTAGAAAAGGTAAGCAATCATAAAATGTAGGTTTTCAACTAGAAATGATATGATGCAAAAAAGGTTGACAGTGTCACTTCAAAGTGAAGGGACAACTCACAAAATAATAGGCACCCTTACAAACTAAATCAAAGCTGCAATGAAAGGCAATTAGGAAAATTATAATATCAATTAGTATATTTATTTCATTGACATTCAACATTTTTTGAAAATTCTGTTTAGTACTATTTTTATGGGAAGAGCAGAAGAAGTTTCCTCAATACAGACAAGTTCTGTTTATAGTCTTAGCAATGCATGGAGGATCAATAGACGCTGTTCCGAAAGTTACCTGTCAATAACACTGTTCTTAAATTATTATTATTGAAACACTGATCAAGTGATAAGGTTAGCCTTCAGTCTGAATGAGAAATTACATCTATAATGGTTGTTTATGGGTACAATGTAAAATTAACTTCTAGGTTATTCCTGACAAGGATCATTAATTTTGGAGCTCTAGAAGCCACTTTAAAATAAATCATCTTTAAACCTTGCAAAGTTCTAGAATGCCTGCTTTAAACAAAGAACTGACCTTGGCTGAATTTTATGTTGAGCTTAAAAAAAAAAAATATGTGCATCTGGCAGACAATTAAAGTCAAACCAGTTTTAATTAGATTTTAGTATGGTGAGTTACTGTTGAGTTAAGCTTGATTTAACAGTTCACATTGGGGGAATCATTTTTAAAACCAGAGTCAGTAGTGAAAATACTGTAAGGAACTATAAAATTAATATTTTACTTTGTTATAGAGAATGCTGTGGCATGTATAAAGTCATCTTGAAATCTGACACAGCCTAAGCATGGGGTTTCAGCCTTCCATCAGTTCTCTTGTCTGCTATTCATCTCTGTGATTTCTACAGCAAGATTCCGGGTCTTAGTACCCAAAGAAACATGGCTGAAGAAATTGTAAAGGTTCATGAGATTAAGATGTACAGTATGAGTAAATTGTGACTATGTACTGTGAAGACATGAGACTATAGTGTATTACTGAAGCAAGATCAGTCACTAGAGCTGGTAAGTTTTTGAGGCTATAAGTCTTGACAATGGGGTTAGAGAGAAACATAGTAAGGTAGGCCTGATTTTGGAGTCCGAGATAAAATCCCTGTGAAGTTTAAGACAGTTGAATATAAGAAGAAAAGTTTATAGAAATTAATGAACAACAGAAACAAGCTGAAAGTGTTAATTGTTTACTTGCATTTATACTAAGCACTGAAGATCATTATGTTCAAAGAATGTCATGTTTCTGAGGGCATCACTGAATACCTTGAGTATTGCTGATTCATTTGGAAATTCTTAGGAGCGGGATCTGTCTGCTGAAGCAGGAGGAACTGTCCCATGAAGTTTAATACAGAAAGGGGTAACAGGAGTAGGAACACTTGTATGAATTTTTAAGTGATGGGGAGACCTGGGGCTAGATTCACAAAAAATCACAAAGGCAATGGAAAGTTTTCTGTTGCACTTTGTGGTTGCCCAGATGTCCAAAATTGCTATTCACAGTTGGATAGCGCACCATGCTATCCAACTGTGAATAGGCTAATCCAAGGCAGCGGTAACCTCAGTACCACCAGCACTACCCCAGTAGTGCCATCCCGACATACAGCCAGGAGCATGGGTCTGCAGGAATAGCACAGGGGTGCTATTCCCAATTCATAAAGGCTGCCCTGCAAATGAGCCCATTGGGCATGCAAGATGCTAGGTGGCCATTTGCATCCTCATTATGGGCCCATTTGCATAGGCTGTGAGGAGCATAGCATGATCCCCCCAGCCCATGCCCTGCTAGTGGTTACCCCCCTGCCAGTCACTGATTACAGTCCCAGAACCAATCTTAGAAGTGTCCCTGGTATCCAGTGGTCCCCCCACATGATCGCTGATCATTGGTCCAATCAAAAATAACCAGTCTCCCTGATGTCCAGTGGTTCCTCCTCCCTGATCGCCAATTTCCAGCGCGATATATACTAAAGCTAGTCCCTGGTGTCTTGTGGCCCCCTGGTGATCGGTGGCCTGATATATCATACAAAGTGTTCCTGGTGGTCTTGGGGTCCCCCTCTCACTGATCACTGTCCTGATATAAAAAAGATATTCCCTGGTGGTCTAGTGGTCTCCTCCCCCCGCTGATCGTAATCCTGGCAACAAAACTGAATACCGTTGTCACATCCCTGGTGGCTAGTGATCCCTTCCTCCACTTGATCAACCACCCAAAGTATAAAAATGTTGTCCCTTGTGTCCAGTGGTCCCTCCCTCCCTGCCCAATCACCCACCTGACATATAGAAAAGTTGTCCTTGATGTCCAGTGTAACCTCCCATTCCTGAACACCTGTATAGTAAATACAGACATGCCACTGATGGTCTAGCAGACCCCCCTCCCTATCCCCGATCCCTTGTGTTGTGATCATAAACTGCTCCCTGGTGGTCTAAGATCTGGTGTCTAGCAGGCAGGGCCTCACCACCCTGCTTCCCTTGTTCCATCCCCGAGCAGGTGATGGTGCAGCCCTCTTTCTCCACCATGGCAGACCACCAACTGAGTTGTCACTGAGCACATACTCTATACAGTAAGCATTCATTAGGTGACAGCTTAGTGAGTCAGTGAGTTGCCAATCAATGAGGCCTTACTGTACACAGTACACGCTCAGTGACAGCTCAGTCGGTGGCCAGCCATGCTGGAGAAAGGAGGGCTGTGCCAGTCACTGGCCCAGGGATGGGTGGGGGGAGCGGGTGGTGGAGCACTGCCTGCTGGTGTGGGGGCAACTAGACGACCAGGGAGCAGTTTATGTTCATTATACAGGGGATTGGGGATAGGAAGGGGGATCCACTAGACCACCAGGGGCATGTCTGTATTTACTATACAGCGGATCAGGAAGGGGTGGTTACACTGGACACCAGGGACAATTTTTGTATATTTTGGATGGTTGATTGGGTGGGAGGGGGACCACTAGTCACCAGGGATGTGACAATGGTATTCAGTTCTGTGACCAGGATGGCAATTGGTGGAGGAGTGGACCACTAGACCACCAGGGAATATCTTTATTTGTATCAGGCCGCCCATTGGTGAAGGGGGGGCTACTAGACACCAGAGACAAGCTTTAGTTTATATTGGGCAGGCAATTGGTCATCATTGGGGGGAACCAGTACCACTAGGGAGACTGGTCATTTTTAGTTAAACTGGTAATTGGCTATCATGGGGGGGGCCACTACCACTACAGAGACTGGTTATTTTTGGTCAGGCATGTGATCAGTGATCGGAGGGGACCACTACCACAAGGGAGACGGGTTATTTTTGATTGGGCCAGTGATCTTCAATTATGGGGGGGTGCGGGGGCACCACTACCCCAGGGAAACTGGTTATTTTTGATCTGGCTGGTGATTGTCGATCATGGTGGGGTGGGGGAATCACTACCACTGGGAGAATTGGTTATTTTTAATAGGACTGGTGATCACTGATGGGGGAACCACTTCCACCAAGGAGACTGTTTATTTTTGATTGGTCCGGTGATCAGCGATCATGTGGGGGGGTGGGACCACCACAGAATCTCCATTAGCCTCTAATGTTGTGGGAGGATTAAAGCAAGGTCTCAGTCAGTGGTATTTGCTCTGCGCAAGGGGACCTGCGAAAGACCCTTACTTGGAGCAAATGCTTTGTGAATGGGACAGTGCCAATATGCAGGTCCCTGCCCCCTCATTTGTATTCTGCCTCCCTCCACACTTTGCCCTCACTCAAACCCAGTTTCCACATGCAGACTGGGCTTTTGTGAATACCACTTCAGCACAAAACCTGATTTGCATTGTGCAAACCGGTTTGCGCCAGGGCTAAGTTTTGTGAATCTTGCCCTAAGCTCATGCATGTTCCTGCAAAATTTAACCACTAATTCTTACCTCAGTACTGTATGACTGTCTTGTATAAATCATTTATGTACATAAACAAACTAGTCCTACCCAACCAGCTTCTCCTGCCTTTTATAAAATGATTTCACTATCCTTCTGGGGAAATACTATGTGTCAGGAAGTATTACTTGACTCAGAGGGTAGTAAGACTGTGGAGTAGATTAGAATGCCCCAGAAGACAATAAAATTATACACAGTTTGGTGCTTTAAACACAAACTTGTTGATTTCTGATAGAGGAATAATGCCAGAGTATTCAACTGGTAGGGCAGCAAAATGATGGACTTGATAGACCTATGGTATTTTTTCCTTCCTATAAAATACCAATGAAAGTATATATGAGAAATCATGGTATATAACTAAGGAAGATGCTGAAAATCATCAAAAAGGAGTATGTGATGGAGTTTGTGGAGGCTAAGAGACTACAGAACAGGGTCCAGCATGGCTTTATGTTAGGCAGGCCATGCCAGAATCAATGTTTTGATTGGGTTACAAAGGCAGAGGATAAGAGACACCAAGTTTTTGTGCTATACTTAAACTTCAGCAAGATATTCAGTTCTGTACTACACAGAAGGCTGGTTGAAAAAAAACCTGTGGTATATTGGGGTGGTGAACAAGCTTATCAGATGGATGGAACATTGGTTGGGGGCAGGATTCAGCAGGTGGTAGTAAGCAGGGAATTCTCTAAGGTATGGGTAATACCTGTGGGCTGCCACAGGGATCAGTCCTGGGCTGATGTTGTTCAACATCTTCATATGTGGCAAACAGTAGCAGAGCGTATAGAGACCAAGGTCTGTCTCTTTGCTGATAACACCAAGATCTGTGACAGGGTGGACACAGAGGAGGGAATAAGAAATATTAAAAGAGATCTAGAAAGGATGTAGAAGTGGTCTAAGGGGTGGCCATGGTTTCATGTAATAACGGAGACTGCAGAAAAGCGATCGCCGTTAGGGCGAGTGTACATTGCTGAAAATCAGTTTTGGTGATGTACACTTCCAGAAAAAGGGGTGCCAGAGACTTTTTTTTTATACGGGTGGCTGTGCCCCCACAACCCCCCTCACAGGGGGCTTTGCCTCCGCACCCCCCCACTAAAGGATTCTCAACTCCAGAGGGGTGCATGTCAGGGGGAGGGTGCAAAAAAGGGGAAAAATATCATGGAACAGCACAACAAAACAAACATGTGCCCAGAACCGAACCCAGCACCCTCACAATCCTAGCCTGCCACCAACTCACCATGCCACAGGGCCAGCTTGGCAGCCCACCACTGCACTAAACCCCACAAACACTCCCTCCCCTTCCAAACGTCACACAGAATGGTCTCTCCACCCCCGCACATGTAGATATAGTGACATCCTGTCATTATATTCACTGACCCCCCTATTCGGTCACCCTCCTGCCCCGTAGCCCTGTGCACAGGCGCCATGATTGAGTCGCCCTTTTTGAAAGCGCTCAATCGTGGTCGCCATAATCACAGGCTACCATGGCCACTTAAACCCAATACTGAACAGAGAAATGTAGTTATATTAGAAGGAAAAAAAAAACTATAATTGACTAATTTATGGGCCAGTGAACATGGTTGATACTACTGAAGAAAAGAACCTGACAGACATCCCTAGCCCAATGCAACAAGTCATATGGGAGCATAAGCAGAATGCTAGGGTGTATACAGTGGAGCCTGCCAGCATGCAAAGCAGATCTGCAGAATTCTTCAGCACATTTATGTCAGGAAACAAGGCAATTTCCATTACAGTTAACTCCTTTAATTATGCAGGAATCGATGACACTGTGTTTTATCCTGGGGGGCTCCAGTGTAGGTAGGGCATTCTGAAGCAGAAGGAAGGATGTGATACTTCCTATTTAAAGATTCATTGTGAGATCATGCCTGGAGTACTGTGCCCAGTTCTGGAGTCCCTACTTCAGAAAGGACAGGGACATATGGGAGAGGGTTCAGAGGAGGGCTACAACAATGATACAGGGAAGGACATAGTGTATAAAGAGAGACTGGAGAATCTAAACATGTTCATTCTTGAGGTCATGGGGGTGGGCATGAATGAAACCTATAAGTTCTTGAGGAATATCAGCAGGGTAGACTATTTGTCTATTCTTAAGAATAAAAACAGTAACCAGAGGACATGGGTGGAGGTTAGTGGGGGATTCAAAAGAGATATTAGGAAGTATTTTTTCATGGAGATGGTTGTGGATGCCTGCATTAGCCTTCCACAGCTGGTGGTAGAAGTCAGATTAGTGATCTGTTTAAACATGGATGGGATAGGCACATTCAGATACTAAGACCTAAGAGAGGATGGACAGCCTGGGGGAAGGGGCACTGGGGCACTGAAAGGGCAAGAGGCCCAGTAATTCTGGTCTAAAATCAGGTTGGACAAGGAGTTAGTGGGGAAATAGGCAGATTGGATAGACTAATGAGTCTTTGTCTGACATTAGAATCTATGTATCTACTTTAGGTCTGCAGAGTGCAATTTGGCATCAGATCCAGTATACAGCTTTTCAAGTATGCCTTTTATTAGACTAAGCAGTATCTTTTTTATATTCAGTGTTCTGAAACCCTGAAGGGGATTTATGTATGTTACTACAAATATTACTGTGATGTCACAGATGTGACTTATTGCGGAGTTGCTGTATGGAAAAAGCAGGTTTAAGATTCATGGGTTTAAACACCTGCTTCAGTGTTGAAAAAGGTCTACTTTTGCTAGTCTTGCACTCCTCATTGGCTGTTTCGTTTACCATATTTAGTGACTGCTTTACTTGCACATGTTGTATGTTGCACAATTGTTTACTTACTGTTACAGCTCATGATACTGTATTCACTACTGTATCCTGCCTGTATTTTGTGTCCCCCATCCCCCATGATGCACCTGGAAACAAGATGGTACAGGTCAGTGTGCCTTTCTTGGTCAACTCTTTTAAATAAATAAATCCAGAAACACCATAAATACATCAATCAATCAATCAATCAACCATTCAACAGAAACCCAGATTAAATTTGCTGTTGCTTAACTCCTCTCTGGAGCCACAGTCTGGTGTGGTCAGAAGGAATAAATCAAGCACAGTCTGGCTTCGGATGCCCCAAAATGTGTTGCACTCAGGTGTAAAAAGCTGCTTTGAATGTAACAATTCTTCTTGCATTACTGTGGGTAAGGACCTTTGTTTTTCTGTTCTGCAGATAAACCACAGTTTCACCTATGGCTTTTAATAATCTCAAGCCTGGAAACATAATTCTGGGAACTCTTGCCACCAGTTCAAAGAGACAAATAAATAGCTCTTTCGAGTAACACTGTGACAAACCCACCCATCTGCACCATAACCAGAGCCCCTGTCGCAGCCAGCTATCACAGACCTTCACCAGTGTCCACCACTCACCGTGTCCTTGCATCTACATACAACCCTGTGCAAATGTAGCACACCCTGGACACCATGACTCTCTGAAGTTCAGTCACCAATCCCCCTGAATCAAGCCAAGACTGACTGCTTGAACCCCAGGTGAAGTGTGGGTTCTGTCTTTATCAATCTATTCACCACTCCCTTCCCTGTATCAGGAAAAAGTATGTTTAGAGATTTCTAACACCAGATTTAGCATGCCCCTTCAGAATGGTGGTTACCCCAGAGATTCACAAACTATACCCCTTTTTCTGTAAAATGCCCATCCAGTCTGTATATTGTGTTAGTCTGTTTTATTTATACAATATATTTATTCATTCATCAAAACAGAATATAGTGCTTACAGGAAAAAACATGAAAAATAAATTCTTTAAAACCATAAAACATTCACTTAACTTACTGATGGCTGGGTAAAACTTATAGAAAGACACATGGACAGAAAACAGTTGTTTGCCTTCTGGTAACCCAAACTGCCTCAGTGTTTTCTGCCATATGTTTTCTAACCCCATTGAGCCTGTGTGTTTGCAACACACTGTCTCCCTTCTGAGTCTCTCTCTCTCAGCACATCACAGTTTTATAGAGTAAAACCTTCACAGTATGATCTTGCACATGAAAGAAAAACCTTGGGCTTTGACAATAAAAAATCCTAAACCATCACAAAAAAATCATTACTTTTAATCCATGTCAAATAGTATCACCTTCCAGCATCTGGAGTGTCTTCTCCAAGCACATTTGACACCCTCTTCCCTCATAAAATGGCCCACATGAGTGACTTTTTAAATTTGACCTGACTGACCTAACAGTATTTTCTGGAGTCTATCAGTCTGCCAATTAATTGTATGAAGCCATTATGCTGCCACACACATTTATTGTGGGGTGTAACCTCAGAGGCACTTCAAACCTTTACAGACTGGGTTTACGCTCACCTGATAGGCTGTCGATGCACATGTAACCTCAAAGAAGAAGTCCTAGCCCCTCCATTGTCCTGCCTTGGGCTCTATGAGCTCTGTTATTTATGTACCTCTGACTAGGCTGGATCACAGGATCAAGCTCCTGCTAATTTAACAAGAAAAACTTTCTCAAGAGTGCTAAACATCACTCCAAGGTAACCTTTTAGCTTATAATTTGGCTACTCTTTCCACTGCTGCTAGAATCAGGATGACTTTCAATTCTATTGTTGTTTCTTGTTACTTTCCTTTCTGCTGGCTCCACACTACTAGCAGGAGCCAGCCACACATTTATCTGTTGGAATTTTGAATAGTTTTTTTTTAGATACAGTATCAAATACCTTGCTTGCACTTCCCCCATGAACATACAGTCTCTCCAGTTTTAACTTCCACCCACAGCTGTTTCTCCTGGCACTCCTCCAAGAGCACCACATGTCCTAGTATGCCTATGGTCCCTATGACAGTGACCATAGGCTGTGCATGTGTTCAGCAAAGCCCTGGAGTACCCTGCTACCAGCGGGGTGTTCTAGGATCAAAATGCACATCAGGTGGCCACTGCAGCCTCTGCCAGTGGCTGCAGGATGGTTCACTTCACTCCCACCTAAGTCAACTAATCAGGGAGGTGGCAGAGCAGTTGTTTCTCTTGGAGAACTGGCCATGGCATAGAGTAAAGGGGGCTACTACAGATGGCACATGCTCAACGGAAAGAGTTGTGCTGTATTTACATTCTGACCCCAAATAAACAGGAACTGTTGGTATAGGCCCAGTAACAGATACCAGTCCAACAGAGGCTGACAAAACTCAAACTAGCCTCAGTCACAATGAATACATGCAAGGGACCAAGGGGACAAACTACCCCCATAGGGGCTCACCTCCTACAATTTTTGGACACCTGGAGAAGAATGACGAGGGACAAGTGGTTCAGGGAGATAATAAAAAAAGGGTACTCTATAGAACTGACAGAGATCCCTTGACAGAACTGCCTAATAACATCACCGGTATCACAAAAGTATGCCAACCCACAACAGGTTTAAAGTATCCTAGATGAACTACTCTCCACAAGAGCAATAGTGTGGGTCCCACAGCATGAAGAAGGGACTGGCATCTATTCCATATTCTTTATGGTCCCTCAGAAAAGGGGCGACCTTTGCCCTGTACTAGATTTAAAATTCTTAAATTGCTTCATACAGCACAAGCTATTTGAAATGGAAATGATACGGTTGACCAACGGAGTGATAAGGCCAGGGGATTACCTAGCATCCACAGACCTAAAGGATACCTACCTGCACATCAGAATAAGGCCATCCAACCAAAAATATTTATGATTTCACATACTGGGGCAACATTTCCAATACACTATACTACCCTTCAGCCTCGTATCATCCCCATGGGTCTTCAACAAAGTCTCAGTAGTCCTAGCAGCAACGATGCGAGAAAAGGGGATCCAGAGGATACCATACTTGGATGACTGGCTGATACAGACAAGAACCACATCCCAAGCCCACTGGGAGACAGAAGAAGGAATCCAGTTTCTGGAGAGCCATGGATGGGTGATAAACAGAGAAAAAGCATCCTGTCACCCAGCCAATCCATTGACTACCTGGGCGCTCTGATAAATACCGGCATTGGCATGGCAAGACCATCAGATAAATGGGTCAAATCCATAGCAAGCCAAGCCCCAAACTTGGTGACCAATCCCAAACTAACACTACATGAGGTATCCCAAGTCCTGGGCTTCATGTATTGAGCTGGTGCCATGGGAAGAGTAGAATGTGAGACCCCTGCTCCTGTCCTACATACAGCAGGGAGCATTGGTGGATCACAACCTCTCAAGAACATTCAACATGAGCATACTGGTGAGGAAATCATTGGCATGATGGAGCAATCAGAACAACCTCACCAAAGGAGTACCTCTGGACACAAAATTACATAACTGTAGACAGATGCCAGTCTACTGGGATGGGTTGCATCCATGGGGATGCAGATGGCACAGGGGAAATGGACATCAGAGACAAAGTTCCCCATAAATGTCCTAGAGATGTGGGCAGTGTACAATGCATGGATCAAGTTCAAGGCACTGGTACAGCACAAGAATGTACTAATACAATCAGACAACTGTGCTACAGTAGCATATATCACAAAGCAGGGAGGTACAAAAAGCAGGGCAATTCAACAAGAGGTATCCAAGGTGCTGAATTGGGCACAGGTCAGCCTGAAGCAGCTCACAGTCCTACACCTGTCAGGAAAACTCAATTCAACAGTGGACTGGCTGAGCAGACAGCAAATCCACCCAGAGGAATGGCATCTCAATCAACAGATCTTCCAGCAGATAAACAGAAGATGGGGCCAAGTAGCAATAGACATCATGGCAACCAGCAAAAACACACAGGTCAAGAAGTTACTCTCCAGATTCAAGAACACACAGTCAATAGGAGTGGTCACACTGTCCATTTATTCATAGTGGCATATATTTTCCCCCCAATTCCTCTCATACCACAGGTAATAATAATAAAATGTTATTTATTAAGCGCCTTATCAGTGACCAAGGTGCCTTACAATTCATAAAAAAACACTCCTTAAAATACCAACACACAATAATAAAATAATAATTGTAAGAAAAAGCACCAGTTAATAAAATCAACCATTTCAATTTCCAAAGGCCTGTAGCCACAAATACGTTTTTAAGGATTGTTTAAATCCCTCCACAGTTGTGCATGCCCGAAGCCAGTGAGGTAGAAAATTCCAAAGGATAGGGGCTGCATACTCAAAAGCTCTTGCCCCCGATGTTTTCAAATGTACCCTTGGAATCTCTAGCAACCCCTCACGGGCTTAGTGGAGAGATCGTCTGGGATGGTAAAGAACCAGGAGCTCTTTCAGGTAGTCAGGGCCCAGTCCATGTAGGGCTTTGAAAGTCAGTAAACCGACTTTAAAGGTGATATACCACCAAACAGACAGCCAGTGCAGTTCGCACAGGACCAGCAAAATATGGTGGGATTGAGGAGACCCCATCAATAGCCAGGCTGCTGCATTCTGCATTAGCTGTAAGCAGCGGATTTCAACCCCAGGCAACCCTAGGTAAAGGGAGTTGCAATAATCCAAGTGCGAGGACACAAAGGCATGGATCAGAGTAGGAAGGTCTCCAGACAGAACCTGATACCTGATTCTGGTGATATTCCTAAGATGGTAAAAGGAAGATTTAATAACAGCCGACACCTGTGAGGGCAGGGTCAACCCTTCATCAAAAATTACCTCCAGATTACGCACCTGTTCAGAAGTCGGAAGGTGCTGAAGAAAACACAGCAATCCACCACCAGGGTCATACTAATAACTCCATACTGGCCTCACCGACTATGATTCGTGGTGGCCATGACCTTGGACCACCCTTGGAAACTATCAACAAGATCAGATATCATACATCAGGGACAAGTGCTCCACCCCAGCCCTCACAACTTACAGCTAACAGCCTGGGTCCTGAAAGGGAGAGACTGTTAAAGGCTGGATACCACCAAAAAGTAGTCGACACCATGACCATGTTCAGACGCTACTTGACAAAGTGAACTTGCAAGAGACAATGGAACATATTTGCAAAATGGTGTGCACTCAAATTCATCATGCCAACCAAAACATCCACATCCAACATCCTTCTCTTCTTACAGGAAGGCCTGGGCAAAGGTCTCTCCCCATCCTCTATGAGGGTGCAAATGGCATCCATTGGGGCAGCATGAGGCCAAGTAGGAAATTCTGCACCTGGGGCACACCTGGACATAATAAGGTTCCAAAAAGCGGCAATCAATTAAAGACCAAAGGCAAAACCCATAACCACAACATGGGATCGAACACTGGTACTCAAGGCCTTGACCGCAATGCCATTCAAACACCTGCACTCATTAGAGCTGAAATGGTTGACCCTAAAGACTGCCTTCCTAATTCCCATATGCTCAGCCTGATGAACATGTGAGCTACATACTCTGGCCTGCATGGAACCATTCACAGTCTTTCACCAGGACTGAGTCACTGTCAGAACGCTTCCCTCCTTCATACACAAAGTAAGTTCCGATTTCAACATGTCCCAGTCCATTAAATTGCCTGCCATGCTACCTAAAGCAGACACCACAACATAACCTGAACTTTACACTCTGGGGATGGAGAGTCCTAGCAACTTATATTAAGAGAACCAAGGGCTTTTGTAGGGCTAACAAACTTTTCATGCTGGTGCAAGGGAAAACGAAGGGGCAGCAGGCCTCAAAGTAAACAATTGCAGCATAGTTAAAGAGCACCATCCAGGAATCCTGTAAGGCCATGGGCATATTGCCACCTAAGGACATAAAAGCTCACTTGACCAGGGTAGTGGCAACCTCATGGCAGAACACAACTTAGCCATAGCCGAAGAGATATGTGCCATAGCCATGTGGTCTACAGTCCATACCATTATCAATCTTTATCAATTGGACATGATGTCGACACTCAGAACATGCTTTAACCAAGCAGTCCTCAGAGCAGCAATAGAACTGCTACACAGTCACTAACAGTCTCCCCTACCCACATAATACTACAGTACCAGTTTTAAGGAACCAGTCCGTAAATGTTTGGAGTGCCTCATAGATTACTCACCACAATGGTAGTTTACTCACCTGTTAAAGGTGGTTGTGGGAGTACATTTCTGACGCACTCCAGGGCCCACCCAGGAAGGAGAAAGTCCATGACATCAACAGATGAAAAACTACCACACAAGAACATAAGGACTTAATATGCTACCAGCAATGCATACATGGTTTATACGTAGAGTACATAGTAGTAAATAAATGAGAATTCTCCTACTGTACTACTGACGTATGCCTTGATTCTTTAGAGCAGCCATGGAGACAGTAACAATTTCTCTTCAAGCATTTAGGTACAGCTATGGAAGACATCAAACTAAGCTCAGATAGCCCAGGGCAGGGCAATAGAGGGGCTAGAACTTCTTCTTTGAAGTCACATGTGCATTGACAGCCTATCAAGTGTGCATAAACCCAGTCTGTAAAGGTTTGGAGTACCTCAGAGATGATACTCCTACAATCACCTTTACCAGGTGAGTTAACTACCATTACAGCAGCTGAATTATCCTATAGTTTTAGCACCAAACAATCATTGTGTCTAACTCATTTAAAATATAATGTGCAAATACTGGGTGGCACAGTGGTGTGGAGGCAATGAATTGTAGTGTCCCCTTTGAGATGAAGCTTCAAGTATGAGCATTAGAAAACAATGCTGGGGCAGCTGGGAGTCTGCCACATCAAGGAGGTGATACTCATCTCTCACTTGAGGTCATGTGCCAACTGCGTAGCACTGATGACTCCCTACTGGCTGATTCAGGATTGACATTGGTATCAACTGTGAAAATTTCCTCATCCAACATCCTGGCTGAAGAAAGGATATAGCTATGGCAAATCTGATCATTGGAGTGGGGGCAGGGTGAACCACAGGCAAGAAAGAATCAAATAACAAAATCATAATCTTTAGGTCCAATCTGAATTAATTGCTAAGATTAAATTAAAATATAGGTATAATGTATGTATATGCTCTCAGGCAGCAGTCACGATCCAGCCATAGCACCTCCACGGTGCAAGGATCCTGATCCACCTACCCCCCAAAGAGATAGATAAGGTACGACGCTTGAAAAATTGCCATGATTTCTTTGGGCTGTGTGAACGCTGAACCAGATCATCACTTGCAATTTGCTGTTTTCAATTTCAGCACCTTCTCAGGGCTGCGCTATTGGCTCCAAGCCTGTGTAGAGCTCCCTGATTGGCTGGTCTCACTCACCTGAGACAGGAGCACCCGAGATGTGTGGCTTAATGTAAGCCTGCATCCCTGTACTCGGCTTCTAATTTATATATTTTAATTTAGCCTGTTCTGCTCGGCCTGTGTAAAGTAACTTACCATTCCCCCCCCCACTGCAGTTTATCTCCAGCTGTATGTGCACTGATTCAGTGCTAGCTCTGCAAACTTCCCCTTGATTTTTCGTACCTCCCCCCTCCCCCTCCCAGGCCTTCTTTAAATGCACACAGTCTCTGCCCACTCCTATCTGATGTCTCAATTCATTTGGTTACTTACTGTCAACAACTGCAATTCCTCCCATTCACTTTTTGCAACTAAGCCTTCTAGCAGCCTTATCTCATTCTGTCTTGCTGAGGCATACTATTTTGGTACTTTAGGTTTGCTTATTGCTGACTAGCATATCCTGTCCTGCTGACTAGCATATTCTGTCTTGCTAAGGCACTGTTTTACTTGAAACATCCCTTTTACTGAAATAAAAAAATTGCTGAACTGTGACTGATTTGCCAAAAAACTGTGTTTATTGTCTAAAAATGTTCCCAGCAACCAAGTGCTACATCCCCTTCGTGACTTTGTAGCTCCCTCCAGACTGCAAGGCACCAAGGAAATCTCAGACCTTTCAGTTCGCTCAGACTGCTAGCCTTTGTGTTGCCCCACTATTAATTCGAGCTACTCTCTCCTTTCTCCAGCTGAGGGAGGTATACATTTATCTTGCGTAATTCCGTTTTTAAACTTCCCCAAAGAAGTTGCATACGGAACAACGACCCCTGGGACCTATATAATCTATTGGCCCACTCCACTCTGCACAGGCTCCTCTATCAGCCCCCACTGAAGAAATATATCTCTTGCAATCCAGACATTTTCTGTCCTCCTGTCCATTCTCCTTCCCTTAAAGAGGAACCCACATCAAATATATTTTGTTCAGAGACGTGCCACCGTCAGGGCTACTCTTAGATCCCCTTTTAGTGCATACTGACCACTATCATACCACAGCAGTAACTACCCATACAACAAATTTGGGGACCTAAAGACTCTGGTTAGCATCTCCCATGATAGTACACTCCACTTTTTGAATACGCTACCATGGCAGGTCTCGGCTGGCTTTACTTACTAGCCTGCATTTCCCTGATACCTAATATTAGTGGACCCCCTGACAGATCTGACTGTAATAAAGGGACATGCCCTACGCCACTAGGACATCCACATAATAAGACTATGTATTCATTATGCTGCCCCTGGTTGGCCCTGATTCAGTCAAATTTTGTTGAATCCACTCGATGGGGGACTGCAAACTACTCAACTATGCATGGCCCTGATCTCCAGCCACCCACACTGCATAGTCGGGTGTTACTCTGCATGGACCTTAATCTACGTACTGGTAGGGCAACACAAGAGGTCAACTCGGTCCCTGGATCCCTGCAATCTAACCTACACAAAACGCAACAAGTCCCGTGCTTTTAAACATCTCCTTGCCAATCTGAGAAGTATCGTGCTCCTCCTACTACTGTGCTCAGGAGACGTCGAGCTCAATCCTGGACCCACAAAGTTGATTTCATCTCCAACTGAAATTACTACCCTAAAAGGAATCAGTTTTCTGCATGCCAATGTCTGCAGCCTTCTAAAGAAGTTGGATTCTGTCCAGGCCTGGATTATCCACACTGCCCCAGACATACTTGTGATCTCAGAATCCTGGCTTCGGGCATCCACACCAGACAGTGAGGTTAATATCCCCAACTACCTCCTCTTCAGAGCAGATAGAAAGAATAGTGGGGGAGGAGTAGCCATTTATGTTAAAAACAAATTTACAGTATCTATATTAGATGCTACTTCCATTGTACGGGGCTTTGAATGCCTGTCTCTCAGGGTCGAACTGTCCCAATCTGTGGCATAGGTTGCTATAGACCCCAAGCACCAGGACCACAGCTCCTAGATCATCTGTCTTCACAAATGGACATGACACTTCTGGAAACAATTATATTAGGTGACCTTAACTATGACTGGATATCGAATGGATTGCTACCCCTAAAACAATTCTGTGACTCCCATGGGTTCATCCAAATGATTACAGAACCAACGAGCATCAAGAAGAAAAATCCAGTGAAAAGCACACTTCTGGACATCCTTCTTGTCAACAAACCACACTAATTTTCCCATGCTGGTATCCTTCCAACAGATGTTAGTGACCACTGTCTCATAGCTGACACAAGAACCATCTCAAACCCACTATCTACATCAAAGTGTCAGTGGCTCAGTAGGTAGCACACTCACCTCTGAGGCCGGGAGATCAGAGGGCTGTGGGTTCAGTTCCCACATCTGGAACTTGGGTTAATATCCCAATACTGACACTGTAATGCAGCATGAGAGGGGTGCTGCATTTCTGAGGTGCCGTCTTTCGGATGATACGTTAAACCGAGGTCCCATCTGCCTGGACTGGTGGTAGTTCAGGTGGATGTTAAAGATCCCATGGCACTTATCGAAAAGAGTAGGGGAATTTCCCCGGTGTCCTGGCCAAATTTCCCTCATTCACTAAAAAACATACCACCAACAGCTTAATCTGGTTCAAGGTCAGTTGGCATTCATCTGTATTGCCCCCTCCCCCGGGTTGTGCCTGAAAATAGGCAGGATTTGTCTAGTGCACTTACCCGGTCAACAAAAGCTAAATAAATAAATAAGTTTTCTACTAAAAGATCCAGACAGAACTTTGACCCTCTGGCCTACATACAAGAACTAAAAAACTCCTTGCTCTGGCAGACTTTCTACCTGGCTAAATCAGCGGGTGATGCCTGTAATGTTCTCCATGAAATCATAGTCAGTGCCCTAAACAACCATGCTCCTCTAGTTAAAGCATGAATAAAAACCAGAACCTGCCATTGGTTTTCACCGGATCTGAAGAATGCTTTACTCAAAAGAGACCAGCTATGGAAAAAGGCCCGGAAATCGCAGGCCGATGCAGACTGGTGTCTCTTTAGGACAGCTAGAAATGCCTGCACAAAAATGGTCAGAGAGGCCAAGGCCAATTATTATCAAAACGAATTACTATCCACATCCAACAGCCCAACCAAATTCTGGTCCACCATAAAGGAACTGTCTGGACACTTCCCAGGTAGTGCACTACCCTCCAAAATCACCATCAACAATGTCACTGTCAGTGATAAATCTGAAATTCTTCAAGCCTTCAGTGATAAATCTGAAATTCTTCAAGCCTTCAACAACCACTTCACCATTGCAGGCATGGCAATCGATAATGCACCAGTAAGTAGTCTCCGTCCACAGCTCACCGCCCAGCCTCCAGACCAAAGTAACAAAGATATGATCTTCTCCTTTTCTGCAACCACCATAAAAGAAGTTGAAGACCTTATGCTTTGGCTAGATACCAGAAAAAGTGCAGGAGCCAACTCCTTCACCCATACTTTCTGAAAATAGCATACCACATACTTGCCCCACCTATATCACACTTTTTCAACCTGTCCCTAGCCCAGGGCTCTATCCCTGTGGAATGGAAAACCGCTCATGTTATCCCCCTATTTAAAGCAGTGGACCCATGTGACCTGAACAATTATAGGCCAATCTCTCTTCTACCTATACTCTCAAAAATGCTGGAAAAAGTTGTGGATTTACAGCTGAGATCATTTCTAGACGACTCTAAATTGCTTAACCCCATGCAGTCTGGCTTTAGAGCAAAGCATAGCACTGTTACGGTGCTGGCCAAAGTCACTAATGACTGGCACCGGGACCTTGACAACAAAAAAATTGCTTGTTTGTGCTGTGTTTTTAGATCTCAGCAAGGCCTTCGATACCGTCGACCACTGCCTACTTCTCTCCACCTTAAAAACCATAGGTATGGACTCAACCTCACTGGACTGGTTCCAGGATTATCTCTCTGATAGGCAGCAACAAATTAAGGCCGAAGGTGAGCTGTCTCCTCTCAAACCAATAAAAAGAGGAGTCCCACAGGGTTCCATACTGGGCCCTCTATTGTTCGCCACCTACATTAACAACTTGGACCTAGGCATTAAAGAAGCCAGTATCCACTTGTTTGCTGATGATATGGTGCACTATCTAAGCCGTGACTCCCCTGGAGCTGCATGCACAGATCTACAAACTGAATTCAATATACTGCAGCATCAGCTTCTCAGCAAAAAGCTACTGCTAAATGCAAATAAAAAAACTAAGGCCATGCTCTTTACCCCATCTAGCACTAGGGCCTACTCTGCTGCTGCTGGTACCCTTCCTCCCATAACTACCCTTCTAGGCGAAGATCTTGAGTTTGTGCCTAAATTCAAATATCTGGGTATATGGCTGGACAACAAACTCTCCTTTGCGGAGCACACAGAAGAATTGTGAAAAAGCTTAGGCAGAGGCTTGGCATCTTCTTCAGAATTATACACCTTCTGTCCGCAGACGCAAGAAGACAGCTTGTTCAATCAACTTTCCTCTCATTAATCGACTACACCGACATTATCTATGGCCAGTGCTCCATCTCATACCTTGCAAAATTGGATGTCCTGTACCACAGAGTGCTAAGATTTATAACTGGTCTCCTATCCTCCACACACCACTGCTCTTTATATGCAGCCATAGGGTGGCCTTCCCTTCAATATAGGCGGTGTAGAAATGCAGCACTCTGGACATTCTGAGCCCTTACCAACAAACTCCCAGATTACATTGTTGTCTGCCTCCCCCTGAGACCAATCAGTAGCTATGCACTAAGAAGCCACTCACTAATTTCTCTGAAAATCCCCAGGATCAGTACCCACTTTGGCAGGGCTGCCATAAGCCACGCTTTGCCTACACTCTGGAACAGGGTACAAAGATCCTTGAGACTCAGCTCTCCTGTCAGTTTTGCCTTGTTTAAGATCATTTATGACAAAACATTCACCGAAATCTGTAAGTGTTTCCATAGTTCCTAGCTGTCCTGCTGACGGTTCACTCCGTATCCTTACCACTTCCAGCCACGAACCTAGTTCCTCCCCTTCCTATTTTAATCAAGTTCACTAGTCAGCTGCCATAGTGGCCCTCAGCACCCAAGGCACCACTTCTCCCATATTACTCTCCTCTCACTATTTAAGCGGAACATACAGACCTCATTTGGGGCCCCTATGCAGCCCAGGACCCTCACCCAAATATGGTAAACAGTCACTGAGGGCTTAAATGCAAAGAATTGTACCCTCTGATGGAGGCTTGACTAAGAATGACCAAACATATCACCTCAACTTCTGCATACATGGAGTCTGTATATACCACAGCAAAGTTGAGTGATGTATGTATGTTCCTACAAGAACGCTTGAAATGTATACCGTGCACCTACCACTTTTCTGTAAATTTGTTTGTAACTTTTTGCACATGTTGTACTTTGTATTCTCAGTCTATGTATGTATAACTGTCTTGGACAACAGCTGGTCCATCTTGTAAATAAGCTTGCTCAATGTTGATCGCCTCGATAAAGATTTGATGATGATTTGATAATAGCAATGTACATTATTGCGACTTTAACTGAAGAAATATGCAGCAAGCCATGGCCTTATGTCTTTAATTCCAGGCACATATAACCATGGACAATTGATGGCAGAAGAAGGACCCATGGTCTATCTGGTCTGCCCTATTGTGTACTTCAGTGGGGTACATCTGTGTACCTTAATGGTCCACAACACTCATCCCCCCACCCATCCTTCCCAGTGCTCCTAACCAGTGCCCATGCTTGTCCTGTCCATTTTGAATCCTGCAATATGTTCACATTGACGGTATCAGTGGCACTTTGTTTTATTTTTCCAAAACCTACTCCTGTGAAAAAATACTTTCTGATGTTCTTTTTACACATCCCCCACCAGGTTCCTGTTGTTGCACCTGGTATTATTGTTGCCACTATTATAGTTCACTAATCTATACTTTATTCCTTGCATGTATTTAAATATTTTGCTTATGTTCCCCCTCTCCCTGTTGACTGTCAGTGAGTACATATTGAGAGTCTCCAGTCTCTGCTCGTATAATCTTCCTTGTTGCTAATGCATCTTCATAGTAACCCTTTGGTGCACTTATTCCAGTTTGCCTGTCCTTTTATAGGTGGGGATGCTAACATTGTACACCATTCTCTAGGTGTGGCCACACCCAGAATCTATGCAGGAGCACAAATTAACTAGTTTGTCCTGTTGCAAAATACCCTCCCAATGCAATTCAGCATTCTATGTGCCTTCCCTACAGTATTGCTGTTTTGAGGTTGTCTCAAATTGCTACCCCCAGGTCCATTTCTTCCTCTGTCTTTGCAATTGTTTCTCCCTACATCCTATATTCTACTCTAGCATCTTTGCAGCCCATGTACATGACCTTACACTTTATGGCACTGAAGCTTAGCTGCCAGATCCTTGACCATTATTCCAACCCTGAGCCTATCTCAGTCTGTGAATACCCTCCTCACTAGCTATCTGCCCTGCCAAAGAGCTTGGTGTCTTTGTGAAAAGACAGACTTTCTCTATACCCTTCCCTCTGTCACGAATACAGTTGTGAAAGAGAACCAGTCTGAGGCCCGACCCCTGTGGGACCCTACTCATGGGTGGCGCTCTCAGTTCTGTGTACTCCACATTTACTACTACCCTCTGTGTACTTGTGTTCTCCCTCCTAGCCAGTTCCCTACCTTCACAGGACTGAGACTAAGAAAGCAAGCTTTAACAAACTAAACTAATGCAACTATGCAGTGTGGAAAAATTGCTTTTGTTTTATGTATACTCATTTTCTTTGCTTGCTGGTGTTCTTAATACAATCACCTTGATCATAAAATGTTCTAGCCCCTTGATGGCATTAAAGAACCTGGAAATGGTGACAAAATGAGCCCTGCTCAGTGGCACATGGGGTAGAATGGTATGCTACCATGCAGGATACTTGGGTTGATGTTCTGAACCTCACTTTGTTGAGTTGATGGAGTCTAGAATGTGTTGCAGAGGCAGTGTACTCAAACTCTAGAGGGAGGAAGCAATTTACATTCCTTGTTGAGCATCTCATCTGGATCTCCTTTGGCTTCCTTAACTGATGTTTCAGTGAAGCACATTTTTTCAGATGTGAGGACCTCTGAGGAAGACATGCTACATGGAAACAATATTCACAGGAGTGTATATGTCAGGAACATGTGATGGATGTGGGATGCCATCTATAATCAGGGGCATGTTATGTGTCTAATTTTTTTGGAAAATGTTACTGCTTAAGAATTTTAAGATGCAGCTGTATTGAATAAAGAAAGGTTTTCCACAATCGAGTAAGAGCCTCGTTTGTTAAGAAGTGCTGCTTCTGAATCCTGTCTCAGCATGTGACATGACATATATATTAGTTGTCAGTAAGATAGTCATTGAAAAGGAATGTTATCACATGGGAGGGGCTTTTTCAGTATCTGTTTTATAAGAATGTCTATGTTTATGAGTTCAAAATCAAAATTTCTATAACAGGAATGGATAATGATAGTGCCTTCATTGACAAAACATTTGATTATTGGTATGTCAAGATGTGGCATTTTGCTCCAGTTAGGAAGGTTAGATATTCATACTGTACATTTTATTAACATTTTGTTCTGCTGAAAAAAAGGCAGACTAAAACTTGTAATTATACTGGCAATGTCAGTGGCTTAGCAGTTTGCACACTCATCTCTGAGGCTGGAAGATCAAAAGGTTGTGGGTTCTAGCCCCACACCAGGCACTTGGGCTATATCCCAATACTGACACTGTAGTGCATCATGGGGGAGGGGGGGTGCTACACTCCTGAGGTGCTGTCTTTCAGATGAGACATTAAATCAAGGTCCCGTCTGTCTTTTATTGTGGTTTTTCAGGTGGACGTTAAAGATCCCATGGCACGTCTCGAAAAGAATAGGGGAGTTTTATAGAAAAATCACATAAATGACACATGAAATACAATACAAAATGAAGCAATGAATAAATCAAACCAAAAGAAACAAAAGTTCAACCAAAAAAAAAAAAAAAAACCCTGGATACTGAAAGCAATTTTTTAAACATAGCCTTCCGTTGCCGATCCCTACCTCCTATTTAAACTTAATAAAGAAAGAAAAACCTTTCCACCACATTTTGACCTTAGATAAGGGATGGCAGGAAGAATCAGTTTCATAAATTGACATAAAGGCATTTTCACATAGCCTGCTAAAGGTTATTTTTGTTATGCAATGCTTTTTTAAAACCCATTTATACCTAGCATGCCACAGATAACACTTAAGGCAGGAAAAAGCAGCTAAAGTACTTTACATAGAAATATAGAAACATAGAAGTTGACGGCAGATAAGGACTGCAAGGCCCATCCAGTCCGCTCATTTTTTCTACCTTATGAATGTGCCATAGGCCTTTACTCTGTCAATGGCTTATCTATTCATACTCATCTGTATTGCTCCCTTATGTCTATACCATGCCTGTTTGAAGCCCTGCACTGTACTCATAGCCACCACTTCTTGAGGTAGGCTGTTCCATGCATCCATCACCCTTTCTATGAAAAAGAACTTCCTCACATTACCCCTTAATCGACCTCCCTCTAATCTCATGTTGTGTTCTCTTGTCCTGCTATTTTTCTTATATTGAAACATGTTTAACTCTTTCACCTTGTTACTGCCCTTAAGATGTTTGAATGTTTCGATCACATCACCACTTTCTCCCTCCTTTGCTCTTGGGTATACATATTGAGCTCTGTTAATCTGTCCTCATATGTTCTCTGATGCAGTCCCTGCATCATTTTGGTTGCCTTTCTCTGGACTGCCTCCATTTTGTTAATGTCCTTGTGCAGGTGTGGCCTGCAGTACTGCATACAGTATTCCAGATGGGGCCTAACCAGTGTCTTGTAAAGAAGGATTATTACTTCCCTCTTATGACTTGTGATACCCCTGCTAATACACCCTAACATCCCTTTAGCCTTACCTACTGCTTTAGTGGTCTGCTTGGATGATTTCAGGTCATCTGTGATGATGATGCCCCAGTCTCTTTCTTCCCTTGTGATTGCCAGCAACTCCCCTCCCAACCTATAGGTAGCCTCAGGGTTTCTCTTCCCTATGTGCATGATCTTGTACATCTACATGTTAAACCCCAGTTGCCACTCTTCTGACCATTTTGCCAGTTTTTCCAGATCCCTTCTCATTCTGCCCACCCCATCTGGATCATCTACTTTCATGGTACTTCTTTAAAAAAGCAGGGTAGTCACCCAGAATCACAATCTCATAGGTTAAACAAGTTAGCCAGGGTAATTGCTAGGCATTTGCCAGATATGCCCAAAGTGCTTTCACATAAGAACAAACAAGAAATGTGCCATTGTTTCCACAGGGGATGCACAATCTGTGTACAGACAGGACCACTCCTCCACAGCATTATGTTTGCTGTTTCCACTTATGTTCAGCCTCCGATGGGAGCATAACCAGAGCACTTCCCACATATGGCCAGGGATCCTTTTTTTGTTTATCACTGCTAGAGCCTTACATCTTTTATTTGGAGAGCAATTTTTAAATTCTGACTCTGAAGGACTAATCTTGTCCATTACTAATTTATACTGATTAGGACTCATATTCTGAGATATCTGGGCTTTTGTGAGGTCCCATTTATGTCATTTTTGTAGAGCGGGTTTCATATAATCTGGGATTTGCAGACATTTAGATAGTTGGGGGGAGTATCCCATTCTAAGAAAAAAGTATTCAGATTATTCCTAATCCATTTGTATGGTAATGACTCTGAAGCTAGATGGCCTACATTTATGGACTGGGAGGAAAAAAGTGTATGCACAAAAACTATGGGATCTATCATTCCTAATCCCCCCTGTTTAACTGGTAAATAAGTAAATGCCCACTTAATGGGGTTGCGTCTTCTGTCCCAAAACATTTTGGATGATTATACTGTAAAGGTATGTCTCTAAAGAAAAGGGAAGTGGAAAAATTCATACCAACATATAATAAGCATGGAATCCAAAACTTTCTGATACTCTGTACCTTCTCTAGTTTTGAGAGATTCTACCCTTTCCACCTTTGAACTTGTCACACATATTTAAGACGGGGTCCAATTCAATTCCACCAGATCCTGATTCCCAAAGGTAAGTCCTGAAAGTTTGATGCGATCTTTAGTAATAGGTAGGCCTGCCAAGCTTGATACCGCATGGTTTATTATCCCAATTTGCATACCCTTACTTTTATCAAGATTTATCCTAGAATTTGATACTATTGTATAGGCCTGTATTTTATTTATTTATTTATTTCAATTCTAGGATTACAATTACCTTTGAGTCCAGGGCTCTTTTACAAAGGTTCCACGTCAAGACATAGGCATTACATGACAATGTACAAAATTGTTACATAAATAAGGGTAAAGGATAACAAATTAATTTCGAACAGACAGGGAGAGGGTAAAGTGGAAAGGAAGAGGACAATAGGGGGGTGGTAGAAAGAAATGGGAGGGACAAGGGGAGGTAGGCAAATGAGAAGAGAGGAGAAGTGGGGGGTAGGTAAGGATAAGGAGGGAATGAGAAGAGAGGAGAGGTGGGGGTAGGTAAGGATAAGGATAATTTCATCTAGCTCTTCTTGGATACTTTCTTTATTCTTAACAAACAGGCATATATCATCCATGTAAGCTAATACACAGACCTCATCATTTTGCTGAAGTCCTGACAACACTTGTATGCTCTGGTTATGTAACAGCCTCCTAATAAGTGGTTCCAATGAAAAAAATGTACAAAGGTGGGCCCAGAGGACACCCTTGTCTGACCCCTTCCAAGATATCTAATTCAGGACCTATACATCCAGCCACAATGGGATTAAGAGTGGTTGAGGAATATAATAAATTTAGCCACGTAAGAAAATTTTCAGGAATTCCATAACGTCTTAAAATAGGAAAAGGAAAAAGATGGTTCACTCTATCAAAATCTTTACTCTGATCTAGTGATACAATGAATCCAGGATGTATATGTTTATTATTGTACTCTATTATTTCTCTAATTATTATAAGGCTATGTCGAATCTTCCTATCAGGTAAACCACAAAACTTGGAAGGACAGATTATTGAGACAGCAATAACCCCTAGATGAAAGTTTAAAATATGGGACAATGATTTTCGGATGAGACATTAAACTGAGGTCCCATCTGCATGGATTGGTGGTAGTTCAGGTGGATGCTAAAGATCCCATGGCACTTATCAAAAAAAAGTAGGAGAATTTTTTATTAAAACTGGAAAGCAAAACATATACACAATAGTGTTACAGCACACAAAATCATAATGCCAAAACAAAAATAAACATAAATATTACAGCATACATTCAAACAAAATATCAGTGTTTTAGAGTCCCAAAAAAAGTAATAAATGCTGAACCCCCCCACATAGAAACATAGACTTTGACGGCAGATAAGGACCGCTTGGCCCACCTAGTCTTCTCATTTCCCTACCTAGAGGATAAGCTGCAGATCCTATTTAACCAACAGCCTATTACTTCCTACACTCCACAAAAATTTCCTTATGTCTGTCCCATGCATTCTTGTATTCTCCCACAGTTTTAGACCCCACAACCTCCTCAGGAAGGCTGTCCCATGCATCCACCACCCTCTCTGTGAAAAAATACTTCCTCACATTGCCCCTGAGCCGTCCCCCCTCTATCTTCAAATTGTGTCCCCTTGTTCTTGCACATCTCTTTTTCTGAAAGATGCTACCCTCTTGGACTTTGTTGATTCCACTGAGGTACTTAAATGTTTCTATCATGTTCCCCCTCCTCCTTTCCTCAAGGGTATACATATTAAGCTCCTTTAGCCTCTCCTCATATGGCTTCTCTTGCAGTCCCTGCACCATTTTAGTTGCCCTCCTCTGAACTGCCTCCATCCTGTCTATGTCCTTGCAGAGATGGGGTCTCCAAAACTGGATGCAGTACTCCAGATGGGGTCTCACCAACTGTCTGTACAGGGGGATAACAACTTCCTGTTTTCTGCTGGTGATGCCTCTCCCTATACATCCCAGTATCCCCAAGCCCTGCCTACTGCCTTCTCACATTGCTTGCCAACCTTAAGGTCATCTGATATGATTACCCCCAGGTCCCTTTTCATTTTTGTTGTTCTTACTACCCCCCCATTGTGTAATATTCCCCTGGGTTTTTGTTTCCCAGGTGCATTACTTTGCACTTATTTGCATTGAATCCAAGCTGCCATACTTCTGACCATTCCTCCGACCTTGCCAAGTCTCTTCTCATCCTTTCCACGCCTCCTTGTGTATCAACCCTGTTGCAGATCTTTGTGTCATCTGCAAAAGAGGCATACTTTTCCTTCCAGTCCCTCTGCAATGTCACTTATAAAGACATTAAAAAGGACTGGACCCAGTACTGAACCCTGGGGTACCCCACTAGTAAACTAGTAACCCCTCTTTCTTCAGAGTGGACTCCATTTACAATTACCTTCTGTGTCCTGTTGTTCAGCCAATGTTTTACCCAGGCTACCACCCTGGGACCCACTCCAAGGCTGGTTAATTTGACTACTAGTCTTTTGTGTGGGACTGTGTCAAATGCCTTGCTAAAGTCTAGGTAGGCTATGTCCACAGCCCCTCCCTGGTCTACTACTTTGGTCACTCAGCCAAATAAATCAATTAGATTCATCTGACATGACATTCCCACTGTGAACCCATGCTGCCTTGTGTCCTGTGCCCCACTGGCCTCTAGGTACTCAACAATTCTTTCCTTCAGAAGTGATTCCATCACTTTCCCTACCACAGAGGTCAAACTGACAGGTCTGTAGTTTCCTGCCTCTGTCTTGCTCCCACTTTTGTGAAGGGGAATCACATCAGCCTTTTTCCAGTCCTCAGGTACCACACCATCTTCCCATAATTTGTTATAAAGGGTAGTCAGTGGTGTCACTAGTTCTCCACTTAATTATTTTAGAATTCTGGGGTGAATTCCATCTGGCCCCATTGCTTTGTCCACCTTCAGTTTTAGGAGTTTTTCAGAACCTTTTCTTCTGTGAAAGGACTGGGATAGACCCCCCCAAGTGTGCTTCTGTTAATTGGATTAGGCACCTCCCCCACTTCCTCTTTTGTGAATACTGAACAGAAGTATTCATTCAGTATCCCTGCTTTTTCACTGTCACTCTATGCCCATCCACCATCCATTCTATTCAGCCTCACTATCTCTCCCTTTGTCTTTCTATGCTCCCTGATATACCTATAAAAGGTTTTATCCCCCTTCTTAACTGAGTTAGCTATCTTTTCTTCAGTTTGTGCCTTTGCTATTCTGACTACCCTCCCTGCTTCCTTCTGCCTTAACTGGTATAGTTCTCTGTCCTGCTCCTTCTGCGTTTCCTTATATTTCCTAAATGCTATCTTTTTCTCCCTAACCTTCACTGCCACTTCTTTTGAGAACCATAGTGGATTTTTCTTTCATTTTGATTTGTTTATTTGCTTCACACAAAGGCTTTTTGCCTTTGTGATGGCAGTTTTGATATTTCCCCATTGTTGCTCCACCCCTCCTTCTAGCCTGTTTGCTAGTGCTTCTCTAAGGCACTCTCCCATCTTGCCAAAGTCAGCCCTCCTGAAGTCCAGAACCCTCACTTTTGTATGACTTGATTCTGTAGCTGAGTTTATCGTGAACCACACTGTTTGGTGGCCACTTGTTCCCAGATGGCTACCCACTTCTAGATCTGAGATTCTCTCACTGTCCCCATTTGAGAGTACAAAGTCTAAGATTGCTCCCTCATGAGTAGGTTCCAAAACTAGCTGTCTGAGGCATGCCACCTGAAGGGCATCAAGAATGGCCCCGCTTTTGGATGTGGCTGCAGCAAAGGAGCTTCAGTTAACATCTGGCATATTAAGGTCCCCCATCAACATTATCTCCCCTTTCTCTGCCATCCTAAGTATGAATTCTATCAAATCCTTGTCCATTCCCTCCCCCTGACATGGGGGTCTGTATACAACCCCTGTGCAGATTGTGGTGCCATTTTCAGTCTCTAAGGTGACCCACAGTGCCTCCTCTCCTCCCTGTTTACTCTTTTGTTCAGTTGCTTTTATCCCTGCCCTTACATAGGGAGCTACTCCCGCCCTTCTGCCCTCCACATCTCTCCTGTAGGTTGTGTACTCTGGTATGTTGACATCCCAGTCATGGTTCTCTGTGTACCATGTTTCTGTGACTGCTATGATATCCAGGCATCCCTCTTCCATCAAAGCCACCAGTTCAGGGAGCTTGTTGCCCAGACTGCAGGCATTAGTACTCATTACCCTCCATTTCTTGATGGCCTTACCCCTTTTTGGCCCATCCCTGTCCTTATTGCGTTTGTCACTTTCTCCATTTACCCCAGCGCTTCTCCCTATTGACATCTCTATTTTGGTGTCTACCTCACTTAGCACCCTGATTTTTTTGGTGGGGGCTAGGATTTCCCTACTCCTTTCCAGTGCCTCCCCCTTGCCTAGTTTAAATGCTTGCCAATGAAGTATTTAAACCTATCACCTAGGATAGATAGATAGATAGATAGATAGATAGATAGATAGATAGATAAAAACTTTATTGTTATACAGGAGATTCTTATCATTAGGATTATACAGTCCTGTTCTCAAGATAGTCCTGTGTATGACTCGCTAAATTACATCTAAACATATAACATATAACAATACTCAAATAAACACAAAATACATACAATACAAAATGAACAATATCCAAAAAACCACATTGAAACAGAAGTACAAAAGAAAAAAAGGATGCAAAATTACACAATGAGATACCCCAACCAGACAATCATATACAATTACACTCTGTTTTGCAAAGTTTCAGAATTTCATTTTTAAAAATCGTATGGTCTTCTAAAGATCTTATTGGAGGGATAAAATATTCCATACTTTAGCTGCCTGACATTGAATGGAACTATTACCGTATTTATTATAAATTTTTATAGAACAGACTCTATGTCTATGCACAGATCTTACTAGCTCATACCTCCCTTTACTGACTTTGGGAAAAAGTGTTTGTGTAATATAATGTTCGGGGTAGAATATCTTATATTTATGTATCAATATTAACCAATTCTTTTGAGAAATCATTTCTAAAGACTGCCAATTCAATCTTTTAAACATATCATAATAATGGGTTCGATATAAACACTGCAGAACATATCTAGCTATTCTATGTTGCACCTTATCCAATCTACTCAACTGCTATTTACTCGCTGTTCTATAAATAAAATCTCCATACATCAGGGTTGGCATAATCAACTGTTTGGCCACTTTTTTCCTATCCTTAAGTTGTAAACATTTAGTGGTTTGTCTTATAGCTCCCAATTTCTTAGTCACACTTATTATATTGTTATTTATGTGGGTGTCAAAAGTCATCAAAGAATCAAAAGTCACCCCCAAATAACAGTAACTGTCCACCTGTTCTATAGGTTTATTTGTATGTGTAACAATATGAATCTGTGATTTTAATTTCTTATTTGAAAAATGCACCAATTTTGTTTTTTTAACATTCATCAAGAGCCTTGACCTGGTGAGCCACTCCCCCACCCTGGTAAAGTCTGTTTGAAGTTTTTGTTGAAGATCCAAAACAGAACTTCCAGAGGTGATGATCGCAATATCTTCTGCATACAGTCTTATGGCTGAATGCCTTGCCTAGGATCCTGGTTCCCCTCCTGGACAGATGCAGACCATCACACCAGTATAGGCCTGCATCCATCCAGGTGGACACCCAGTCCCCAATGAAGCTAAATCCCTGAGCTCTGCTCCAGTTTTTCAACCACTGATTGAATCCCATGGTGTGGAGCACCCTAGCCTCATCCATGCCATAGACAGGCAGCACCTCCGAGAAGGTTACCGTGTGTGCTATTTGTCTAAGGCCCCTCCCCAACTCCACAAATGCTTCTTGCACTGCTCTGATCCCTTTCTTAGCCAGGTCATTTGTCCATAGGTGGACAATGACATCCAGCTCCCTCCCCTGTGCAGCTGCTTCTGTGATCCTGATGATTCGCACCCTGTCCCTCCAAGCCATGGCACCAGGCAGGCACATTAAATCACTCTCCTCTTCCTCACCCAGTTCTAACTTCCTAACAATGGAGTCCCCCATCAGGAGTTGTTTCCTTTCCCTGTGGGATCCCTTGCCACCATCCTGTGGGTCTCCTTTGTGGAGGTTCCCAGAATCCTCCTTGGTCTCCACTGTGGGTGCCTCCATAGAGGAACCACATTTTTCCAGAATGGCATAGAAATTGTGGAGAGGTACAACTGAAGGGATGTGCCTCTGTTCCACCACCCTCACCCTCCCTGAGCCCACTGTGGTCCAACCACTCCTCTTTCTTGGCAACCTCTGAGGCAACGGCAGTGACTCTGGTGGTCCCTGGGTGGGAGAGGAGGTCCCAAAAATCCTGGTCAACTCAGCCTAGAGATGAGAAACCTCCTCCCTCAGCCCAGAGAGGTGCCTGAGATGGAACAACACTGCATCCTCCAGAACATCTTCTGGAAGACTGCTGCTCCACAGCCACTGCACTGCACCACTCCCATCATGTCTTTTTCTGGCCCCCTAACTGTTGTTTGGAATACTTGCTCTTTCCTCTGTTTGTTTATTTTCCTTTTTTTCTTCCCCTACTTACTTACTGCCTCTGTGCCCTTTTAGCACCTGATCTTCCTGTTCTAAGACAAGAAGTTCCTATATTTCTCAGTAGTCTCCTTACTTGCTCAGAGTCAGACCTCTAGCAGCTGGGGGGGTACGAAGAACTACTCTTGCCCTTGTAGGATGGTGAGTCTTTGGTGGCTTTGTGATCACTCACTTCCTGCTCCCAAACAGGAAGTTACTGTTGTCAGTTAAATCCTGTGCCTATAAAAGTAGAACTGGTTTAGGTTGGGGGGTGGAGGGTAGGGAAGGAGGGCAATATAGTCCCAGTAGAGAAGTTTTAGTTATACCAGTAGCTCCTTCCTCCTGGTGTTCTGTCTGTTCTCTGGCAGAAGCTATCTAGGGCAGTGCTTAAATCTGGTTTTAATCTGGCTCCTTCTAGCTAAGTCACTCCCCCTTCTTTGCAAATCTTTCTACACTTAGTTAATTTCACAGATAACATTTCCCTTCTGACACCTGTGACAAGCACCTAGATAAGTACACAGATAACACAGATAACAGATAACAATTTACTTCAACTACCTGTGACAAACACACTGACTCTTTTTTTTACCCTAAATTGAAGGTTGCAGTACAAGATTTCTAGTTCTTAGTCCAAGTAGAAAAGTTTTAGTTATACCAGTAGCTCCTTCCTCCTGGTGTTCTGTCTGTTCTCTGGCAGAAGCAAAAAGAGTAGGGGCATTTTTTTATTAAAACTGGAAAGTAAACCATAGACACAAAGTGTTATAACACACAAATCATAATACAAAATCAGGGATAAACATAAATAAGTATTACAGCATACATTCAAATAACAAAGCAGTTTGTAAAAAGTCACACAAATTATTGAATACTAAACCCCCACTAAAAGGAGTAGGGAAAGTCAATGCAAAATTTGAAAGGCAAAACACATACGGAATAGTGATACAGCTCACAAAATCAGATTGAAAAACAAGGAAAAACATAAATAAGTATTACAGCATACATTCAAACAAATTTCAGTAAAACCTACTAAAGTAACTACACCTCTAGGTATGCAAAAGTCATAACCAGACCACAGAGTCCCATCTAGATTTGAAAATAAGAGGTCAGACCATATTCCAATCATGAAGCCATAAATTCTTAATAGCAGTATCCACCATATGGAACAATTCCTCCGTAGTAAATTGAAGTTGCTGAATAGTGAGCCGACAATGCACATACGAAATATAAAATTTAAAACAAACCAGAAATAACCACATTGTAACCCTATCATGTTTAGTCCACAAAAAAGGTAAAATTCCTATACACAATATGTCTAAGGATTGGTGAAAAAATGGAGATGTTGGCCATTTACATTGGACTGTTTTCCAAAATTCTACAATAAATGGACATTCCAAAAATAAATGTTCCATGGTTTCAATTATGTGAGGACAGGTTTCTCTTGGACAATATCGGTCAGAAGTCTGTTTGTGTTTCAAATTTCCTCTAACGTTAAGTTTACCATAAAGTGACAACCATAAAACATCCCACATATGACGGGGTATCCATGGGGAGGTCAACATAGTACCGATTGACAAACATTGTTGGGGAGAGTAAATATCAAAAGGGGCCATATCTTGGAAATATCGTTGGATTATAAATGTATACAATTATTTTCTACGGAACTGAACAAAGTAACCTTTTGAAATAGTCCATTATTTAAGTTTCCCAAAACATAGTCTCATAGAGGAAGAAAGATTAACTACAGACCGTTGTCTTGGGATCAGTGCATGCTCTGGCCAAGTAGAAACCATCTCCCCCACAGAATCTAGAAGCCACGGTATCCAGAATTTGGGTGTACCAGCAATGACAGGCCTTAGACTTGCATAAAGGAACATGGTAAAAAAGAAAATAATAGGTTGGAACATATTTAAACGTCCCTGTTTACGATCTTGAAGAAGTAAACTACGTTTTATAGGGTTTAGTCTACTACCCCATACATGAAAAAAACAGCTATAAATCTGTGTTTCCAAACTCAAAGAGACACTAAAAACCAAACTTAAATACAAAAAAAGAGGTATCAAGAAAGTTTTAACAATAAAAACCCACTTTAATTTAGATAACCACCACTTATTCCAAATATCTACTTTAGCTTTGGCTTCTTGTAATTTAAATTTCCAGTTGATGTAGTCCAAGTCATCTGCCCTAAAATGAAGGCCAAGAATTGAACAGGTATCCCAAACAACTGGTATACCTATAACAGTTGTAACAGGATGAAACGGGACTTGGCAAGGTTGGAGGAATGGTCAGATGTATGGCAGCTAGGATTCAATGCAAAGAAGTGCAAAATAATGCACCTGGGAAACAAGAACCCAGGGGAAGAATACACAATGGGTGGGGAGGTAGTAACAACAACAAAAAAGGAAAGGGACCTGGGGGTAATCATATCAGATGACCTTAAGGTTAGCAAGCAATGGAGAGGCAGTAGGAGGGCTGGGGGTATACTGGGATGTATAGGAGAGGCATCAGCAGCAGAAAACAGGAAGTTGTTATCCCTCTGTACAGACAGTTGGTGAGACCCCATCTGGAGTACTGTGTCCAGTTCTGGAGACCCCATCTCTGCAAGGACATAGACAGGATAGAGGTAGTCCAGAGGAGGGCAACTAAAATGGTGCAGGGTCTGCAAGAGAAGCCGTACCAGGAGAGACTAAAGGAGCTTAATATGTATACCTTTGAGGAAAGAAGGGAGAGGGGGAATCAACAAAGTCCAAGAGGTAGCATCTTTCAGAAAAAGAGACTTGCAAGAACAAGGGGACACAATTTAAAGATAGAAGGAGGGCGGTTCAGGGGCAATGTGAGTATTATTTCACAGAGAGGGTAGTGGATGCATGGAACAGCCTTCCTGAGGAGGTTGTGGGGTCTAAAACTGTGGGAGAATTCAAGAATGCATAGGACAGACATAAGGCAATTCTTGTGGGGGTAGGAAGAAATAAGCTGTTGGTTAACTAGGATCTGCAGCCTATCCTGTAGGTAGGGAAATGGGCAGGCTAGATGGGCCTAGCTGTCCTTATCTGCCATCAAAGTCTATGTTTCTATGTTTCTATGTAACTGAAACATCTAAAACTTGAAGAGGTATGCAGTTACATTTGTTATCATTTATTGCAGTTTCTGTATATAAAGAAAAATCTTGCAACACCTTCTCTAAACAATATGCAGAAGGTATATCACTTACAATAAAACATATATCATCTGCATAGGCTATACATTTAATTTGTGGATCGCTACTGGAAAAAGAAACACCATGTATAACAGAAGAGGTATGTACAGTTCTAATTAAAGAATCCAATGTAAATAGACACAGAAGCGCATTTAAGGGACAACCTTGTCGAACACCCTGTAATACAGCAAACTTTTCACCCAACCCACCATTATAATATGCCTGGGCTGTAGCCTGAGCATAACATGTGCATAACCAATGTATAAAGATGTATGGAATGCCATAGGATTCCAGGCAATCCCATAAATATGAATGCCTCACATTGCAGAAGGCCTTAGCCTGATCCAAACTAAATATTAGACCTGTAAGTTCCCTGGATGGTCCTTTTTGCATAATTTCATGTAAAAGAATTAAATTATCAGTAATGTTTCTATCAGGAATTGAACTAGTTTGTGAAGAGTGTAGAAGAAAATCAGCATGTATCAATAATCGGCTGTTCAAAATTTTAGCCAAAATTTTAAAATCGGTATTTAACAGCGTTATAGGTTTCCAATTCAGCAGGTCTTCCCTATTCCCTTTTTCATATAAAAAAATCACTAATCCTTTATTCATACTATGAGGCAAAATGCCCATAAGCACAGCATCGTTGAAAACCATAGTAAATTCTGATAATAATACAGAAAAAATAATTTTGTATAACTCATACAGAATCCCATCCATGCCTGGAGCTGTTCATGACTTGGTTTGAGAAAAGGCTGTAGTTACCTCTAAAGGGGTGATGTCAGAGACCAACATCAGTTTATCATGATCAGATAATTGGGGTAACGCACACTGAACCAACCAATGGGCATGTGAAACCACAGGGACCTCTGGAGAACTAAATAAGTATTGTATAGGGAACTCAACAGCAGAAAGAATGTCTTTTTGAATTGTGCACCTCTGCCCATGTTGGATTTTAACCACTGACATGTATTTTTGCTGCCCATGATAGGCACAAACCTGAGAAGCATCCATAAAGGCTTTATCCCCTTGAGTCCCGAAACGACGTTCATTATCCAAGGATTTAGCCCGATCAAATTGTATTTTGTTCAGTTGTTCTTGAAGTGTATGTAAAGTGAGGAGAATGGAAACATTCCCTTGTGCTGCTTGACAGTGTGCATCTAAAAATTGTGCCCTAGTAAAGGCATATTCATCAATTTTATGTCTACCATTAATTTTGCTGATGCAAGAAAAATAAAGTTTAATATCCTGTTTTGTATCTATCCACCAGTCTCGAAATAGATCATAGAGGCAAAAAAATGATTTCCTAGCTTTTAATAAAGCTAAGAAACCATCCTCAACAGTAGGAATAAACAATAATTCTAAATTTAGTCTCCAGTAACCTGGGCCATGATGCAAATTATTATGACTGGAAACCGTGGCCTCTATAATGGCATGATCAGAAGGCGCTACAGGAGTGGTTTTAGTGTGTATAACATTCAAAGAATCAGATAGGAACAAAAAATCGATGTGGGTAGCTTTATTACCCTGAAAAAATGTTTTAGCAGACATATCCTGTAAGGCCATGACATCTATTAAACCAGATTGGACCAATAAGTCATTAAGGCAATGTGCATCACAAAAGATTTTGTTTGTGTGAAGGCCACAATCTTTTTGATATCTACTACAATTAAAATCTCCACCCATAAAGACAAGTGATGATGTAAATAAGTATGGTAAAATTAATTTAAAGATCCCAGTTCTATCAGATTTCTTCTGTGGGGCATACACATTTATAAAACGCCCCTGTAATCTATTAACCTCCAAATCCAACAAAACACTCCCAGGAAAAAGATCTACCAGGTGAAATAATTTAGCCATAGGGGTATTCACTGCAATGCCAACACCACTGCATGCTTCCTCACCAAAGGACCAATATGTAATTCCTCACCGCCACCCTGCCGTTGCTGTATTCAAGTCTTCCCGTGTATGTAAGCGGGTGTCCTGGAGGAATACCATATCATAAGCTTTGTTTTCAAACAGAGAATAAATCAATAACCTTTTCCTCTCAGACTGAATGCTATTAACATTCAGAGATACCACAGAGAGATTGTAGAACCAAGGCATACACAGGAAGAAAAAGCACCGATGCGAGAATACCCATATTAAGAAAATGGTGTAAACAAAACCCATATGGAAATAATTTTTTCTTACTAGATTTCTGCATCCCCAACGTATTTCTTTTTTTCTTAACAGTATCAGGATGCTCAAGGGGTTGGTCAACATCAGAAACACCTTCTGGTTGTAATGATAGCACTGAAGCCGAATCAGACTCAGTTCCAGCATCATCCAGAAGTACCTGGTAGTTATTCTGTAAAACCAAGGGTTCAGTATCAGACATAGTTTTCTCTACATCCTGAGTTTGAAGACTATGGTGTCTAGTGGAAACTACCATAAAATCCCCTTCAGGAAGCAAAAGTGGGGGCATAGAATCCGATGAAGTAGAGGGTACAACAGTGGATGCTACAGTTGGCAAAGAAACAGGTAAAGGAGCCTGATCTACTGCTGCTATTTCGGCTACAGTCAAATCCTGCACTTACTGAGGCTCCTGTACCTCAAAAGGTTGTGACCTAGCCCTTCTTGGGGGGGGGGGCTCTGTCTCAATGCAGCCTTAACCGCAGTATTAATATAGAAATCTTGTATACAGAAATCCCCATTGGACTTATTTTGGGCTGCAAAAGGGCAATCCGCGTAAGTATGGGTGTCTTCACAAAGGGAACATTTTACCGGATGATGACAATCAGTAAAGACATGCCCCACTTCACCACACTGCACACACTTAATGATGTCACAGGTCCTACTAAAGTGCCTGGGAAAACCACATTTTTAACAATGCCATGGTTGACCTGGGTAGAATGTAAATCCTTTATCCTGACCCAGGCAAAAACAGCTCAGCAAATGTTGCAAACCATCCTCTATCTGGAGCAAACTAATCTTATACCTCCAGCCGCCATTCCAAAAACCCTCAGAATCCAGTATAGGCTCTGGATTACCCTGAATTGTACATTCCTGTTCCAACCAATAGGTAATGTCTTCAACATTTACCCCCTCATCCCTAAACAAAACAGTTATGACCTTAAAAGATTGTTTTGTAAGTGGAATGGCCTGAAAATGAGACCAGGCTGGATTAGTTTTGAGCAAAGCATATTTCATCCCAAACTGATTCAATAAATCGGGGGTACAAAAGCTAATATCATATGTGTTGTCCCCAGGGGAATGAATAAGTGCATGAACATCACAAGGAGAAAAACCAATAACTGCTTAATCAAGACTTTGCCGACATAAAATCGGTCAGGCATATCCTCAATAATTCCCAGAAACCATAAACGAACCACATTCCACCTTTTGGCCAGTGCCACAGGTTTCTTAAATAAATTAGCAAATGTAGCAGAAGGCACAGTTAAACCAATAGGTTCTTTTGCAGGACTAGCAACAGACTCATCCATCCCCATATCATCACCTGTAGCCTGAACAGCATCAAGTTGCGAGTTAGCAAGAGGGGAAAAAGAAATTAGTCCATCAGAGGGAGCAGAGTCCCGAGATACAAGGTCTGTAATATTTATGGAATCAGGGTTAACTGCAAATGGGGTGACTCGAGAAGCAGGAAGCGATGTTTTCTGTAACATAGTGTCAGCAGGCAGGAGATCTTGTTTAGAGGCTAAAGCCTCCAGCTGAATGTCTGTAGGTACAGATGGCTCACCCACCCCAGAAACCCCAAGGATCGGGATCTCAGGATCAGCAACCCAAATTCCAGATTCAGTCCTAATCCAGCATGCATCCTGCAAAGCCTGTTGTGGGGACCAAGTATCTCCTGAAATAGAAGTCTGGGGTGGGGGCAAATCAACACATCGAGTAGTAGAAAAACTTCTTAGCACTTTGCTAGTGTTACCTGGAGGGCCCGAGGGGGAATCCGACTCGGGCCATTTCCATTTCTTTTCCTCCTCCACATAAAGTTGAACTTGGCGGTAGTCAGCCAAAGCAAGTTCCAAAACCTGATGCTTAATTTCCAGCTGTTTAGCGACATCCAACAAAGAAGAAGCTGACTGATCCTCAGGCACTATAGGGAGAATGCCATCTGTGACACTCACAACTCAATTCGCAGGTTCTGCCTGGTGAACTGGGCCCTCACCCATTTCAGTGTTACCGATGACTCCTGCATCATTAAATGGGGACACCTGCCACAAGGGTATAAGTACATTAAGCTGGTCATCCCACGGATACATTCCAGCTGTACTGTCCCCATCGCATGCAGATTCTTGCAATGGCATAGCAGCCATCTGACCTCCACTGCTCTCAGCTGTCATCTGAACAGAGGCTCACTCCATCAGCTCCACAGAACCCACAGCCAACAGAGTAGGGGAATTCCCCCAGTACCCTGGCCAAATTTCTCCCATTTACTAAAAATACCACCAACAGCTTAACCTGGTTCAATTTCAGCTGCTTACCATCTGTATTCCCTCTACCCCGGTCGTCCCTGAAAAAGGGACTTCTAGGCCCAGTGGGCTTACCGGTTCAACAAAATTAGATGAATAAATAAATATCTTAAAATCCAAGTTCAACAAGCTGATCTGGCACCAATTCTGAATAAGCTGTCTATCTCCAGATTTATACAAAAATATAATCAAGCCTTTGGTAAAGGATTTATGTATCAGGTTAGTAGTAAAATAGTATGCAAGTAGCTTTTCTAAGAAAAATCCCAACTCCTAGCTAAAGGTTTTATAGAATGCATAGAGTATGCCATCACACCCTAGAGCAGCACCAAATCTTAATATCTTTATAACCTGTGCAATTTTCTCAGCTGATATTGGGCACACTAAATTTGTATAATATTGCTGTAGGTGCTGTTTTGGGCTATCGCGCAAATAGGCCAAAATATAGAATTCCAATGGTAGATTTTCTACCCAAAAAGATCTTAAATAAGTGGAGACTATATCATTTAGTTATGTAGGATTGTCAAAAACAGTAATACCAACATTATCCAATTATTAAAGAACAACAAATAATAAATAATTGTCAAACAATGGCTGAGGAATTTAATAGATATTTCCATAGTGTATACCAGCCAAAAGAAGATATTGGAACATTTGATAATGACAAAGTAGATAGTAAAATCGAGATAACTACACTCATGATTAAAAATAGGTTGAAGAAGTTGGACAGTACTTAATCTGCAGGACCTGACAATTTACACCCTAGGTTGCTTAAAGAATTAGCATCAGTAATTTGTTAACCGTTACAGATTATATTCCAGAGATCACTAGATACAGGTGTAATCCAGATGATTGGGCAACTGCTAATATAGTACCCAGCCACAAAAAGGGATCTAAAACAACATATGCCAATTATTGACCAATTAACCTTACTAGTATTGTGGGAAAAGTACTTGAAGGATTTTTAAAGGAACACATTGAGGAACATATAGCATGGTTTCCAGAAGGGACGGTCCTGTATGACAAGCTTAATTACATTTTTTGATCCTGTTCGTGAGGCACTGGATATAGAAATCCCTATGGATGTATTATACGTAGATTTTGAAAAGGCATTTGACAGTGTCTCACACTCTAACTTGATTAACACACTTAAGGAAATCAAACTAGATGACTGCACAATTATAATGGATAGCAGCCTGGTTGACAACTAGAAGGCAGAAATTAGTAATTAAAGGATATATATCTAGTTGTGCCATGGTTACCAGTGGGGTCCCTCAGGGATCAGTGCTGGGACCAATACTATTCAACATCCTGGTATCCACCCTAACAATAAACAACATAGTATGGAGTGAAAAATTAGCAGAAGACATCAAGTTGGGAGTACTAGTAACCATTACACAAGATGCAGTTTCCTTTCAGGAAAATATTAATGCATTGGTTCAGGTTGCAGACAAGAACAAACTTAGATTAAACCTTGGTAAATGCAAGATTATGCACCTAGGGAAAAAGATTTTGAGATTTCCCTATTACGTAACTGGAACCAAGCTACAAATCACAGATTCAGAAAGAGACCTGGGAGTACAGATCTCATGTACATTTAATTCTTCTGAACACTGTGTTAAGGTGGCTAAAAAGAGGTATTGAATTCTTGTTTGTATTAGGAAAAATATAAGGAGTAGGAGCAGGGAAGTGATGCTCCCACATTATGTATCACTGGTCCATCCTCACTTGGAGTACTGTGGGCAGTTTTTCTCACCATATCTAAAGGGGGACCTGAGGAGATTGTAGGGGGTGCAGAGATGGGCCACCCGACTGATGAATGGGATGTCTGGTAAGACATATGGTGAAAGATTAACAGCACTGGTGATTTATTCCCTGCAGTACCACCATCATAGGGGAGACATGTGCCTGGTCTATAGGGCTTTTCCATGGCCCAACCTGTGGGAATGCCTAGGACTCCAAGCAAGAACCGCAACAACAAACAATAGAGGACACCAGTACCAATTAAAAAGGAATTCTTTTAAAAATAGACAGAGGGAACATTGGCTCTCCCAGAGGGTGGTGACAAGTGGAATGCTCTGCTATCAGATGTAGTATCTTGCAGTAATATGAGACAGTTTAAAGGTATAATAGATAGACATTATAGTGCTTTATGTTACATGTTTGTAGCATGAACAAGTGCTGGTCTGACATGGCTAATGCTAATTGACCAGATATTGATCCTATGAATCCTATGAATCCTAGTTGATCCAAAGAAGATATTACTGTCCCTTGGTCATTCCTTAAGGTAGTAAAAGAGGAAGCATCCCTCCTAGCTTTATATACATCAAAAGGATCCCCATAAGGTGACTTTTGAGTCCGGTATTTCAAATCAGCCTGTACAAACCCAGCTCTGTCATATTGCCAAGATTTCATTTCTTTTTCTAAAGCATCAGTTTGGGGAGTGAGGTCTGCCCTAGAGGTTGATACTAAAGATAATAAATGTTGTAACTGGGAGCGTACCTTTTGATAATGAAAATAATTGTTCCATGCTGTTAAAGCTCCTTACCTTTGACATCACATTTTCACATCCTTCTTTGTGTCCTCCCAACAAACTACAATGTCTCATAGAGGTCAAATACTGATGCCCTGGCCTGAATGAGAGAAATTATTTCTGATTTAGCAGATACACCAGAAAGAATGGAGGTATTCATTTTCCGACTATTCTGTTTGATCAGAATATTTGGGTCACTCAGAATAAATGCCTTCAACAACAAGTGCTCTGAAAATTCCATGGGGAGGACTTCCATACTGTTTACCTGTACATTTTTAGATGTGAATAAGTAATCTATCACTGTGTGAATTTACCTCTCCTATAGGTAAATTTTGGCCCTACAGATTGATAGTCTGCACAATTTACCATGTCAGCTATCTTAACACATTTAGAAAGGTCAAAGGAATCACAGTATATTTCTTTTCCTGCTATTCTCTGGTCCAGTTTCTTAATACTGCAGTTAAATCCCACCACTTCCGATAAAACCAGTTTTGCAGTCATCAAAAAGGTAGAATCATCTCAAACAGTTGTACCCTGTCAGCTATCTTTTGGTGCCTATAGGCATTTATAAATCTGCTAGGATCATTTCCTCAGAACCCATTGATAATAAGCACTCTACCTGGAATAAGATCAATGACTTTAGACAGTTGAAATGGATCTCCCTTAAAGAGCATATCCACCCCATCAGCTTTATTGGGTCCAAAAGACCAATAAGATGGGCCCCAGTACCATTTAGATTTAAATAAACGTAACTGGGCTATAGAACACATCCAAGTTTCTTGTTAAAACATGCAGTCAATTTATTTGTTTATTAAGTCTAGGATTACAAATAACTTTGAGCCTTGGCTCTTTTACAAAGGTTCCACATCAGAGAAATACAAATTATGGAGAACATCAAGACAGACATTACAATAACGTGGACATTGCAGTCAAAACCCTGATCATGGCCTAACTGCAACACTGCCTGCCTCTTCTTATGTAGTAATAAACTATACACATTAATAGATGCAAAGCAGTGCAGTTTAGACATCAGGGGCCTGATTCAAAGATGGATATGCCCTGGCACAGTGCGACTTGTGCCAACACATATGGCATAAGTCGCACTTTGCGCCATGTGTTCCACCGGCAGGAATTCTTAGAGGTGGCCTGCACCATGGTGTAGGCTACCTGTGCCCAGGGGGACTTATGCCTCCCAAGGCCCCTATGGCATGGCAGAAGGGGGGTTATGGCAGCATCTGTGCTCAATTCTGAAAGGGAAGCTGCCATAACCCCTCAACACCATTCCAAGAGGCCCTGCAGCACTGCTGGGTTAGACCAGCTATTAGCTGGTGTAAGGGGCTTCCACCCTGCCCAAATGCCTGATGCCCTCCCGCATGGCCCCAACCCCTCACACTGCCAAGCCACACAGACCCCCCCCACTGCATAGTAACCTCCCACACCCCAGCAATACCGGGGTTCCACTCGCCGGCTCCTGGGACTATGATGTGATGATGCCACCTCCTGGTGCCAGTGCTAATCTGCCAACATCCCCCATGGCCCACAGGGGCATGTGGGCATATCTTGGGGCTGGGGGGTTGCTGCACCCTGTCATTGGGCATGTTGGTGGCTTGCGGCACCCAGGTCAGGTGCGCCCTTCCTGTGGTGCACCGCTGGAGGTGCCACATGTCGCAGGTCATAGTTGCTGGGGACCTTACCTGTTCTGGAATCTGGTGCAAGGTCCCCGGATTAGCGGCGAATGTCGCAACTCGCATCTGCCAGAGGGTTGCACAATATGTCTTAGAATCAGGCCCCAGGTGTTAAAACAGTCAAGTTTTTATCCTCCATTTTTTCCCCCATCATATTTGTATTCGTCTGTTTTAGTATGATCAGACAAATTGGAGGAATTATCAAATCCCCTGTCCTCCGTTTTTGAGTCTCCCCAATTGGAACTGGCTAGTACAGCAAAAGGACTATCAGTTTCAAGTACTCATTGCTGAGGAAGAGATATATTCTTCCTAGTTGAGTGTCTCCTTGTCTGGGATAATAGCCAGGTTTTAGGCAGGGGTATGCCAGAGGTGCCTTCTAGGGGTTCATCTTTATCAGAATAACAGACAGGGGTAAGCAGACTTGGGTCAACCAATGCTGAAACTTGAGGTTGGTGGGGATCATCCTGGTCCTTCTCCGGGTGAGACTCCGTGACCAGCTGCTCAGATGGGACTGGATTTGTTTGGGGTGCTCTTGGAGGTTGATCATCCTTCTGACAAACAGCTTCAGGTTGGGCTTTCCGGATAAGATCATCTGTATTTATGGAGTCTGATTTATTTCAGAATGCCCACAGGCATTCATGGAACAGGTGGCTAGTATCATCACAAAGGTTGCACTTTGCGTGATTTGTGCACTGCTTACTGATGTGCCCCACTTCATTACAGATCCCACATCGGGGTTTGTTGCAAACATTCGAGAAGTGGGTTCTGGCCCCTCACTTATAGCATGCTTTTGACTGGCTGGCATAAAAGTATACTACACAGTGGTAACCCATGAAGTGGGCACATGAGGAAGGGCACCATCCGCTATGGCGACACCCTTCTTGTGCAATTGACTCATGGGGACCGACAGGTAGGGCGACTGGATGATGGGGTGGGCGAACTAGGCAACAGGATGTCGCTATACGTACACGTGCACGGGGGTGGGAGCAAGCACGGTGAGCGTGGGCTGGGAGGGGGTGGAGAGGCTGTAGGGGGTGGTGCTGTGGTTGTCGGTCAAGCTGCGTCATGGATTGGGCAATGGCCGGGGTGCCTGAGGTACTGGGTTCGGGTCCGGGCTCTGGTGTGATTTTTATTGCGCCTGGCCCAAACCTTTTAATTTTTACTACTTTCACCCCCCAACACCCCATGAGTTGAAAATCCTTAAGTAGGGGTTGGTGTAAAGCCCCAGAAGTGGGGAGTGGGGGGGTGCAGCCCCCCACAGAAAGTAGTAAAAATATGTCCTGGCACCATTGTGCTGGTGCGCCAGGGTTGTCAGAGTGCCGAAATGTGTTTGGCAGTCTGACTGAGTGATAACGGCGATTGCCTTTAGGTGTTCGCTGTTATCACATAGACCCCTCCACAGTTCCGACCCTGTAAAAAGCTCTTGGGAAGATAACAAATCCTCTCTTCAGACTGTCAAAGTTTGACCTTAAATTTCCAACCACCTGTCCAGAATTGCTCAGCGTCAAGTATGGCCTCAGAATGACTGAGCGCCTCCCAACATTGTTGTAGCCAATGGGTAATGTCACCCACATGAATCCCCTTTAGTTCAAAACATGACAGTCACAAACTTGATCAGGGGTTTAGTGACAGTAATGGCTAAAAAGGGGGTCCAGAGGGGGGAAACTTAAGTTGATTGTATCTCAGCCACAATCTTTCCAAAGCCTGTGGGGTATGAAAACTTATGCTGAAATTATCCTCCCCAGAGACATGTATGAAAGCAAAAATGTCAGCAGGGGAGAAATGCATAGAATATTTCAATAACTTTACTCACATACTGCCTCTCTGGTCTAGTGCCGAGACCACCTTCATAGTGCAAACAAACTACATTCAGTCTGGGTGCAGCTTCAGTTCTGTGGAATAAGTCTGAGAATAGGAGATTTTACTTAGGTGGAGGTAGTGACCCTTGCTTGGTGGGGGCCCTTGGATTGACTCCATGGTAATGTTGGAGGTAGAAGAAAGGCTAGGGACATTCACAGCCAATCCAACTGAAAGCTCAGAGGTAATGGGTTCCTCCAGCAGGGAACCGGCACCAGAATCAGAGGTCTTAGCTTCCGCAATGTCACTGGTGGCCATGTCAACTGGTTCGTCCTGTAACATGGCCTGTTGTTGCTCCACACAATCTAAAACCTGAGGGACAGCCTTGATGCAATCCACAGAACAAGGGGGACAAGTAGAAGTAACCACAAAGAAAGGATTTACCTGCATAGGTGCAGAAGTCAGGGGGCACCACTCTGGAAGTGCTTGTCAAAGTGAATCAGTACTCGGGTCCCAGTCTGGGTCAGTGACCCATTCCCCAGTCTGAGTTCTCCACCAGCCAGCCTCTTTCAGAGCTTTCTCGGGGGACCAGCTATTTTCCTTCTCCATTGGTTCCACATTTTCAGGTAGTCCAAATGTCAATTGCACTGCTACTGACACAGGCAGCGCATATATGGAATCTTGACTGCCAGCTATCCAGGAAGTACCTTCATCTGCAGAGTCGTCACTGGAGCCAGTATTCTCTGCTGGTAGGTGCCTGTTAGACAACATCATGGCCGCTCATTTGCTCTGTAACTCTATCTTTCTTTTGTTGTATGTTTCTTCATCTGTGGCAAGCATTTACAGTAGCAATTTCTTTTTTTCAGCCATTTGTTTGTCTAAAACGTCCTCTTCCTGTACTCCTACTCTGAGATACAAGGCAAGTCCTCCATTCAATTCCATGGTAACCACATCCTTTCTAACAACAATATTCAGGTTCTTCGAAATCACTGGGCTAAGCAATGGGCCATCCTCCTTCGCTCCACCAGCTGGGGCAGAGGACCGCTCCCCAGCCTGCTGCAGTCCAACTCAATCTGCACCCTCCTGGTCCACCATTCAAGGAACAGCAGCTCTCCCTACTGTGAAGAGTAGGGGAACTGTTTTTATTCAGAAAAGACAAAGCAAAAACAATATACATCATAAATATAAGACATAATAGAACTTAACGAAAATGAAGAGTCATCAAATCAGATAAGTACAAGGGAGAAAAGAGAAATAATCCATAAATCAACCAATTTTATCTTTCAAAAAAGGAATAGCATTCCATCTTTTAAGCTAAACTAGTCTAGTAATCTGCTTTTGTTCAAACAAGCATTGTACACATAGTTTTGCCTCCAATGAGTGAATAACCTGAACCAGAGTAAGTTCTTGTTGAAACAACAATTTATATTTTGTCTGCCACAGTATGAATTTAATACAGGTAAATATTAGTCACATTGTACCAGAGTCAATATTTCAAAAACGTAATGAAAATCCTCCTACAACTTCTTCATAAGTGGTCAGCTGCCATTTAGCATCATGCCAAGTCTGTGATAGTAATTGCCAGAAGGATTTAACAAAAGGACACTGTATAAAACAATGTTCCATCGTTTCTTCAATAGCTACACATGAGTTCCTAGGACACATATATTCAGCTAGGTTCTTATGTTTAGCATTCCCCTTTACACTAAGTCTCCCATGACAACATATATATAATAAATCCCACATCCTGGGGGGTGGGGGGGGCAGGTATCTTGTAAATTTAATAGTATCTTATTATGATGTACTGCAGGTATTCCCTTAAATTTTGGGGGTATGTCAAAGACTAGCTCCTGTATAGTGTTGTAAATCACAAATCTGGGTTTATGCAGTACGTGACCAGGTTCTAAATTCCATTTTCTGATTTTTGACAATACTTGTTTAAAGAATACCAGGACCTTATGATATACAGTACGAATAACAGATTGTACAGACCAAAATGCCAAAAAAGGATTTGAACCAAGATGCTGAAAATACTATCCAAAGGACAGGGGAAGGTATAGTGGGATCTAACATATTATTAAACAAAAATATACTATAAAAAGTACGAGATTTAATAAATTCAATCCTCCTTGTTTGACAGATGAATACAAAATGTCCCTTTTTATGGGATTTAAACAGCTACCCAAAATAGTTTGACAAACCAAACTCAATACGACTACCTCTAAAGACTGAGGAATGGGGTAAACTACACATAAGTAAGTAAAGATTGGTAAAAAAAAAGTTTTCAGTAATATTATCTTTTTTTTTTATAATTAATATTTTATTAGTTTTAACTACAACAAAGCATCAGATACATAACCAAAGAGGTGTTACACTGAAAGTGCATACTATATCCTCTGTTATACAATTTTTGTAAGTCTCGCACTTTCTTCTGCAATAACAACAAAGAAAATATATACCCCAACATCCACCACCTCCCCACCCCCTACCCCTAAGTTATAAACAGTCAAGTCAGATAAAGAAATCAGAGGTGTTTACCACAATATAGAAAACTTCTTAGTTTAACGGCTTCCAGGTCATCAAGAAATGCTCCAAAGAGCCCCATAAAGATACATAATACTCAAGCTTACCCCGCATACAAGCAATGTGTTTTTCAAGTTGTAATGCTAAAGTACATTCCCTATGCCACTCCAAAAGAGTTGGGACCTTATCCGACGACCAATGTCTTAAGATTAACAACTTCATAACAGCTGAAACAAGAGAGACACGTGCCCTCCAAACTTTAGGAGTGGTCATTGGGAAAGCAAGCAACAAACAAATCTCGGGAGTGTCCATTTTATTTAAGCCAAGGATAGGGTCTAATAAACTACTCATAGTTCTCCAGAGAGTGCGAATCTCCGGGCACAACCACAGTAAATGATATAGGGTTCCCTCTTCCTTTACAATTCCAACAACAAGGTGAGCTGAGTCGCCCTTCTGAATAAGGGTAGGGGTCAGGTATAGATGATGCATGATATTGAAATGTACCAATCTTAGCCTGTCTTGCTTAATATACCTATACGCGGTCATCCAGAGAGCTTTCCAGACCTCCGGGGAGTCTCGTATGTTTAAAACTTTTACCCAATAATAACATGTACCTGAAGGGAGCCTGTGATCCCATTCCTGGAGGAGCTTGTGAACCTTGGACACTGCATGTGATTGCCTCGCGGCCTTCAGAAGAGTGTCATTTTTCCCCCCTGATTAAACAAGGAGACCGACGAAATACCTGAGCTAAAGCTTTACTGAGCTGTAGCCACTTAAAGAAATCCGAGCCTCGAAACCAAAGATCTTTTTCAGAACCTCAAACGAGAACGGGCTATCCTGGTCCCAAAAGTTGGCTACGGTCAAATTGCTTATTTATGCCAAAAGTTAAGTGGTATGGGAGTTTTAGCAATTTTAATTTGAAATTTTCAAAATAGGTTGGGAACCCGATAACCACCAGCGAACCCCCAAATAACGTTGTAGCTGATAAGCCCTGATTGACCATCCCATAGGGTTATTTTTGAGAAGTTTAGAGTACGGTGGCCAAAGGAAGAACAGTAAAGCATACAAGGAGCTTTTCACCATCTTCATGGTCCTGTTCAATATCCAGCCAGAGAGGTGAATATGCTACCCTTCCATGCTCCTTGCTCCATAAGGCCAACTTACACATATGTTGGGCCAAGTAATACATAAACAGGGAGGGACAGCTAAGCCACCTTTAGATTTAGGAGCTGTCAGATTAAGGTATGATCGACGGGTTGTTTTGCCTTGCCACAAAAGAGGAATTAAATAACTTCTGTACCTTAGCAAACCATTCCTTTGAGAGGTAGGTTCCAAGCATGTCTAATGGATATAGTATCCTCGGAAGAGCAATCATTTTAGGAGATTCAACCTACCCACAAAGATAAGGAAATTGTGCTCCATCTCTTAAGATCTTCCGAGATCTCTTGAACTAGCGCACCTAAATTATCCTTAGCCATTAGAGCGAGACTTGCGCTGATGGCAATATCTAAAAATGTAATGGATTTGGTTTCTCAGCTCAAACCTAAATCCTGCAAATCTGTTTTCCTGGTGTAATGATTTAAAGGGAAGACTTTTGTTTTGGAACAATTCAATTTATAAAAAGATACTCTGGAAAAACTATTGATTTCTTCTAATATAGGTGGTATAGAAGCCCCTGGGTTCTCAATATGTAATAACACATCATCAGCATAGGCCGAGCATATATATCTAGACTCCCCTATTTATATGCCTTTTATGAGTGGGTTCTTCATCAACCTACGCAGAAACGGCTCTAAATACAGATTAAATAATAAAGCGGACAAGGGGCAACCCTGTCTGGTACCACGCTCAAGTTTGAAAGCCAGTGATAACATTCCATTGCACTTCACTCTCGCCGAGAGAAAAGAATACAAGATTCTAATCCATCTTAGAAAGTTCCGCGGGGTATGCCAAAAGCAGAAAGGGTAGCAAATAAAAAGGGCCAGGACACCCGGTCGAAGGCTTTTTCGGCGTCAAGTGACAGAAGAGCTGCTGGAGTTTTGGATTCTTTGGCCTTTGCGATAAGATGCAATAATTTTCTTAAATGATCATGGGATAATCTCCCTTTCATGAACCCCACTTGTTCCCTACACACGAGGCGATCCATGACTTTTGATAATCTATTGGCGAGAATTTTCACCAATATTTTAATATCCATATTAAGGAGAGATATTGGCCGGTAGCTATCTAAGCTAGAGGGATCCTTTCCTGGTTTTAAAATTAGAGATATTGTGGCCTCCAGGAAGCTTGGATCAGAGATACCAACATTGGACCAATACCTAAATGTGTCTAGCAAAATTGGAGAGATATCTGGGAGAAAGGCTTCATAAAAAGTACTCGGGAATCCATCAGGTCCAGGAGATTTATCAGGGGGCAGCTGCTGGATAACCTGATGTATCTCAGAAATCACAATTGGTGCATCTAAGACTTCGGATTCGGCTTCTGTTAACTTTGGCAAATTAGATACACTTAAATATGCTGCAATTTCAGAATCTGAAGGCCTGGAGTCGGGTTCCTGTGCGTATAATTTCTGAAAGTATTCCCCAAAGATCTTGGGTATTTCTCTCGGGTCTGTACAAATCTGATCCCCTGACCAACTCATTACACTCACTATGTGGTGGGCCGGAGAGTCAAGTTGTTCTGGCATAAAGCTAGTAGTTTACTGGCCTTTCCCTATATCAAGTATTGAAGTTTCATCAGAGAGAGCTAACTCTGCTTGTTGAAAGACCATACCGAATATTGAGCCTGTAGTTGATGTAACTTAACCCACTCAGAATCAGATGAATTCAGATAAACTGGATTCCAAACATTTAATTGAGGATAAAACAGAGCTTAATTTATCCCTCTGCTCTCGCTTCCTCCTAGATGCCATCTTGATTAATTCCCCTTAATGAACATTTTAATGCAGCCCAGATCAGGTCTCTTTGTTTACTGGAATCTTTATTATCCACCAGGAAGTGTACAATAAAGTTCTTCATGACCCTTAAAGAGGGTTCTTCTTTTAACATTTGAGAATTTAATCTCCATTGTGTTGATCGTCAAAACTCTGGAAAAGGCCTATAAGTTATGCTAACCAGAGCATGATCTGAAATTACTCTGACAGAGATATCTGCCTGAATCATGTTGGGCACTGCCGATGAGCTAACTAAAATATAATCAATTCTTGAGAGAGAATAATGTACGGAGAGTAGAAGGAATACTGCGCTCCTCAGGGGTTGAATATCGCCAAATATCAACTAAAGGCGGCTTTATTAATAAAATCTTCAGGGCCCTTTGGGCTGGGGAAAGGCCCCTACGCCTGTTATGAGACCTATCCAAGTCATTTTGAAGTACCAAGTTCCAATCTCCTCCAAGAATGGTGATTTTATGAACATCTAGGTCCATCTTATCAAAAAGATTCTTAAAAAAGGAGGGTGAATCACTATTAGGACCATAGACTGAGCCTAAGATCACCAGCTGAGATGCTAAGTTGGCTTGTACAAAAACATATCGACCTTCTGGGTCCCAACACTCATGCACCAATTTAAAAGCGACCCCTCTAGCAATGAGTATAGCAACCCCTGCCCTCTTGGTCGAAGATCCAGCGCCAAAAACTTGGGCTACCCACATTCTCCTGAGATAGTGAAGATCAGTTCTTTTTAGATGGGTCTCCTGGAGAAACACAATTTGCGCCCCTAGATGAGAAAGGTGTTTTAATACCACCTGCCTCTTAACCCTATCCTTGGCTCCTTTGATATTCCAACTAACAAATTTATAAGGTAAGATCATAGTGACGAGGAAAATTATAATGAGGACCTATGTAAACAGTTATTTGGGGTATTACAATATAAAACCCGACCTGAACAATACCAACACCCAGAAGACTAAGAGAAACCCACCCCTCTCTTATCAAAGAATCTTGAATACCCCTCCCCACAACCCACCCTCTCCACCCACCTAACAGCACCTCCCCATCCCCATCCCTTATAACAGACATCCCAAATGTTTCCTCTTCCCCCCTTGATACCATATGCCCAGTTCCCTAGAACTGCACGCCTATGATAAACCTGCCACATGATATACATCCAAACAGCCCAAGACTTATTACCACCTAGTCAGCTTCTGGAGCCCCCCCCACCCCGCCGAAGGACAAAGCTATTACTAGAGAAATCAGTTCAGATTATGAGGCCCCCTCAATCCCGATTGAACATCCTCTAGGTTGACAAGATAATAAAGGTAAAAAAAAAAACACTTTCCTCTTCCATTCTTTTATTCCTTTTACTTTCCTTTTTTTTTTCCTTCTTGCTTGCTTTTCTCCTTTTTCCTTTTCTTCTTCCTTTCTTTCTTTTTTCTCTCTCTTTTCTTCTTTTGCTATAATCCTCTAGGATCTGGTTATCGCAGTTCAGACTATATACTACGTACATTGTCCCAGATAAGAGTCCACATGCCTAAATCCTGATATAAATTCCAAATTCTGTCTGTGACTCCTTAAGAAGTGACCAACATTTCCAGAGCAGGAAGGATGAATGTAACCAGAGCAACTTTTCTCTTAGGAAGGAACCACACCAGGATACACCCTGAGCAGGGTCAGCAGTTAGAGAGGCCACTAAATTGGAAAGATGGGTTATTATAGCAAGCCAGGCCAAGGGGGAAGAGAAAAAAAAGGGGGGACACATCTTCTCTGCACTCAGAAGGTTATGTCCAGAATGTTCAATATAATAAATCATTTAATACCAGATGAGTGAGTCGAGCTTTCACTTGAAGAGGTCTGGGAAGAGCCGCTGCAATTCCTGTAGTGCCTGCTGATATAATTCAAAAGATAACCATTTCCCACAATGAGAGACCATTAATGTTGCAGAATATTTAACTTTAAATGGCTTAGACGCAGCAATGAGTTTGGAGACAATAGGGTGCAATTCTTGCCTTCTGACCCTCACAAAATGGGGCAAATCCTGTATAATCCATATTTGCTTGCCCTCCCATGAGAGCTCCTTCATCCCTCTGACCTTATCTAAAACATGCTGTTTATCCAGAACATTTAGAAACCTTAGGATTAAAGGTCTGGGAGGCTGCCCTTGTGTAGGAGGAGGGCGTAGGGCTCGATGTGCTCTCTCTATTATGTATTCGCCCCCTCCGGGGGGAGAACCTGCAACTTTGTGGCAAAGCTTTTGCATAAATGTAATTGGGGCATTCCCTTCTTCTTTTTCAGGTATACCAATGACCACTAAATTGTTCCTTCTGCTACGCCCCTCCAAATCTTCCAGTTTTTCTTCGAGCTTTTTGATTCTCCTCTTAGCCAGCACTAATTCTGAATCAGCCCCTGCTTGCCTGGTTTCCATAGAAGCCATCTTTACTCTACATCCCCAATCCTTCTTGTGAGGGAATCCACAGATTTTTTGATATCCTGCACATCTTCAACCAAGGATGATATGGAGGTTTGCAGCGGCTGCATTATTTCCAAAAACTTCGCCTCTGTGAGCGGCGCACCGACAATGGGAAGCTGCGATAGACTAGTGGCCTGCTGCTTAGCTCATTTTGCGGCCTGCTGTTTTTCGGGCGTCTGAGGAGGCGAGTGTTTCGGGTGCGTTTTTTTAACGAAAACCTCCATCCTGGAAAGCAACGAGTGGCTTAAAGTGGATCGGAGTCCTCTCTCTTCTGTTTCAGGCAGCTTAAGTCAACGAGGAATAATTTTAAAACACCGAAACCTACGGCAATGCAGCGGAGCTCTGGGAGTGCGCTACCGACGCTCAGGCTGCCATCACATGACTCCAATATTATCTTTTTTGTTGTTGTTTGTTGCCATGTTTTCTGACAGCAACTTTTCTTTTCCCTATTTCTAATTTATCCTCTCAATTCAATATTGAGTCCCCACCCCCAAACTGTATCCCTAGTATTTTCATAAGGTCAGTTGAAACTGAGATACATTGTAAACTACTTTATTTATTTACTGAAATTGTTTCACCAGGAAAAGCACACTGAGCAAGAACTGCTCATCTCCCAGTGTGACCTGGGGGGAGGGGTACAGTGGGGAAGAAGAGGACAAGGGTAGTCCAGGTCATGACATATATACCTACAATTACAGTACAGTTGAAAACATTGGACAGAAATAGTTGGGCAGATGACAATTTACCCTTACTTATAGTATAGTAGCAATTACATGGGGAAGTCATGCTTTATACCTTGAAAACATATAATTAGATAATACAGCTGCATATGTTTGACAGGAATAGGTGAGCGTGGATTAATACATATACCCTAATAGTTGAGAGTAACAGTTACAATGAGGAAATTCTGCTAAGGTATTGGGTTGTGGTATATAATGAGATAGGGGTAAATGCAAGCTAGCTAGCTCAAAAGTTGGGATCAAGTGCAGTAGTTGGGTATGGTTAGCGAAGTAGCACCATTGGGCCTACTGGGAGAAGAAATATAGGAGTGTCTGAGGTAGAATAGATTGGAGAGTTAGCTGCAGGAGCAGTTTACTGAGCAGTGGTCAGCAAGGGCATAGGATAGTGAGTGGATAGAGGAACAGTGGCGAATTTCAGAGGGGAAAGAGTTCCAGAGTTGAGGGAAGTGGTGAGAGAAGGCAGCCTGGCCAGCTTGGGTCTGACATCTGGGAACTAACAGGAGCCGGGAGTCTAGGGACCTCAGAGCATAGGTGGGTGCCAGAGGGGGTGATAGTATGGGGGTCAGATACACTGGGAGGGTACCAAACCAGTTATTCAAGATAACCATGGCACAGTGTATTAGGCAGCGGTTCTCAAGGGAGGGGAGAGCAAGGGAGTGATATAGCTCACCAAAGTGGGTACGAAGAGGAACGTCAAGAACGAACCAGCAGAAAGCTTTAAAAAGGGTATCCAGTTTGGATAAAACTGACTTGTGGGCAGCACTGTAAACAATATCACAATAATCAAAGGAGGGAAGTATCATCTTCTGGATAAGCTCACGACAGACCGGATAGGGGAGGCTAGAACGGTTCCGATATAAGTCTGAGTTTTGTTAGTACAGAGTCAGCATGGACTGTGAAGGTGAGATGATGGTCAAGCCATATTCCAAAATACCGGAAGGAGGTGACGTCCTCCAGCTCTGACCCATCAAGGGTGTGGAAAAGTGGGAGGGAGGGGAGCCTGGCTAGTCATTGGGATGTACCAAAAGTCATAGTTACAGTTTTTTTAGCATTTAGAGAGAGCTGATGAGAGTTGAACCAGAGCTGGACTTTGTTAAAATCCACCTGGAGGGTAGAGGCAACTGAGGCTGGAGAAGAGCCAGAAGAAAATAGGACAGTATCGTTAGCATACATGTGGATTGAGGAGGCAGAACAAGTTTGGAGCTGGGTGTTTAGAAAAATAGAGAATAGGATAGGCCCAAGCACTGATCCTTGGGGGACACCGGAGGACATGGGGAGGGGAGGGGATATGGCATCTGCAATCCTGACAAATTGAGTGCGGTTTGTAAGATAGGCACTGAACCAGGCAGTAGCAGATGTGGAGAGGCCAGAGTCAGAGAGGCTAGGTATTAACAGAGTATGGGAGACTGTATTGAAGGCCTTGGCTAGATCGATGAAAATGACAGAGGTGATGAAACCTCTATCCATTCCAGATTGGATGGTGTCAGTGAGCCTTAGTAAAGAGGAGGCAGTGGAGTGATCCTTTCTGAATCCAGACTGGTAGTGTGTGAAGAAATTTGAGTCGGCAAGATAGGAGGTTAGCTGGCTAAGCTCTAAGTGTTCTTGCAGCTTTGCCAGAGCAGGGAGGAGGGAGATTGGCCGATAGTTTGAGGTGGAGAAGGCACCCCCTTTGTGGAGAGGGATGACAATGGTGTGCTTCCAGGACAGATGCAGTGGCGAAGGATAGATTTAGGAGGTAGGCAATAGGGGTGGCCATGGCAGAGGCCAAGAGGAACAGAAGTTTGGGGTCTAGTCCATCCGGGGAATTCCCCTTTTGAGGGGCTTAATGTTAACAGGGCTTCTAGAACTTAATTCAGAGAGATTTCCCTGAAGCAGAAAATACCTATATTTTGAGGTAGTTTTTGCCCTGCAGGTAGTGGAGATGGTGACATGGGGGGTAAGGAGGAAAGGAGCGAGGAAGCGCAGGTGGAGAAATATAAGTTAAACTCAGCAGCGACTGAGATAGGATCCGAGAGTGTGGAGTTGTTTACACTAAGGAGAGGTGAGGGCTTGGCCGCTGGGGGTGAGAAGAGGATTGTATGACCTTCCAGAATCTGTGGCTATTAAGGTTAGATTGGAGGGAGGATCTAAAGTACTCTGCTTTAGCTAACTGAGTTGCTCTAGTGCACATGTTGCGCAGATACCGGTAGTGGGAGAGGTCCTGATGTAGGGCTGAGGCTTTGAAGGCTCGCCATGCTGAGTCATGGGTGTTCTTACAAGCTGTGAGCTCTTGGGAGATCCAAGGCAGGTGGGTACTGCGTACTCTAGTACGTTGTAGCTGGGCGTGGGAATCCCATATCTTAAGGAACGTGTTTTTGAAGTGAAGTAGGGTGTTATCTATCAGGTTGGGGGAGGGAGCCAGTTAGCTACGACAAGGTCATTTAGGAGGGGAGCGAGGTTTAGGGATTTGAAAGACCATTGGACTAAGAGCTTAGCTGGGGATTTGAGACAGTGGATTTTGCGAACAAGGTAAATGACATGGTGATCACTAATAGAGTCAGGGAGTAGGCCTGTTTGGATGACTCTGTGAGGATAGGAGGTCAGAGCCCAGTTGATAAGGGAGTGGTTACCTGATTTAAGGTTTAGGTGGGTGGGCGAAGTGATGAGTTGGGTTAAATTGAGGGCAGTGACATCTGTCCTGGGGCTAACCAGTTTAGGTTAAGGTCACCCATAGCATATAATTCCCCACTGGGTGCTCGTGAACTGATTTGTGTAAGAAGGTCAGTAACAGTTGTGGCAGGGATGCCTGGTCAGCAGTAGATTCCGGCAATGAATATGGGCAGCGAGAAAGGCAGTGTGAGCTGGAGCAGCAAGAGTTCATACTCTTTAGGTTCAGTTTTAGATAAGATTATTTCATAGCGTATGTCTGAACTTATGAAGATGACTATGCCGCCACCTCTTGTGGCTCTGTCCTGTGGGCCATCGTGTAACCAGGGATTGCAACTGAGGAGTTGGGAATGTTTTTGTTAAGCCAAGTTTCAAAGAGGATGAGGGCATCAGGGGCATGTAGGGCAGCGAGAACTTGTAGCTGGTCAATTTTAAGTGGTAAGCTACGAATATTTAGGTGGAGGAGATGGAGGCCTTTGTGGAGGGGGTAACCTGGCAGTGGGGAGGGGATGGGATGCGGGGTGGGGGTGCTGGCTGAGGTTGGTGAGGATGTGGTGGTCTAGGGTCCTGAATTTGGGTGTATGTCTCCCACTATGAGAAGGATGAGGGTGAAGGATAGGTGTTGAGCTAGTATACGGAGGTAGCTTGGAACAGAAGAGCCCCGCCGTGAGTGGGGGCAAGGATGGACATTTGTGTGGGTAACAGGGGTGGGGAGAGAAACAAGTAGGTGCAGGAGAGTCCAGGAGAGGGAGGGCCTGATTAGGAAAGGGGGGACGTATAGTGGAGTGTGCCCAGGTAGGAGTGAGCAGGAGAGAGAGCGCAGGGTTGGCGGGGCAAGGAAGAGTTACAATATAAGTCAAGTAGGGGAAGGGGGCATGGGAAAGGTAGGTGGCATGGTGAAGAGGAGGGGTGAGAGATAGGAGAACGGACAACTGAGTAGAGGTACAACACTAGCCATGGTGGACATGGTGCTGGGATTTTGTAGCAGCTTCTTAGACAAAGAGGTAATTACGAGGAGAAAGGAGCCTGAGATTGGCTAGGACGAATGTGTTGGTTGGCCCCTAGGAGGGTGAATGGCCAATAGGCCTAGGAGGTGAAACAGAGAGAATGGGAATTCTAGAGTAGAGGGGAGCCAATAGAAGGCTGCAGAAGGCTGGAGAGGGTGGGGTCGAGGAAGAGGTGGACAGAGAGTATTTAATCAGTGAAGGGGTGGGGGGTCCAAAATTTAAAGACAGTAAGAGGCGGGGTTTGGGGAGATTTAGCAGAACAATAGCCCTGGAGAAATTGGGCACCAAAGAGAGCTGGCTCAGTGGGTGTGGGGTGGGGTGGGGGCGTGGGGTTTACAGATTCATAAAGGAGCTGCAAACACTTAGCACTCTAACTTCGAACACAGATTTATGTTATTTTCCTTACTTTACACAGGCAGGTTTCAATTTAAACAGTAAAAATCAATGTAATTTCACAGTCGGTGCCCTGTCGGCTGGCTCAGTGAGGGGAGGTGTGGGGTTTCGCAGATTCAGAAAGAAGCTGCAAACACTTAGCACTCTAATTTTGAACACAGATTTATATTTTTTCCCTTACTTTACACAGGCAGGTTTCAATTTAAACAGTAAAAATCAATGTCATTTCACAGCTGGAGCCCTGTCAGCAGAGGGAGATAGGGGAGCCAATCAGCTGCGACTGCCAGGCAGCGCCTGCAATCTGATATGGTGCGCTTTCACCGTACCTTGAGCTTGATTTTGTCTGAGTCCTGGTCTCGGTCAGTGCTTAGAGAGGAGCCTGCCAACTGCTAGGAGCTGTAGCAGCCCTGGTCAGAGGGCAAGCAGCTTGAGCTTGATTTTGTCTGGGGGTCCTGGTCTCAGTCGGCGGCTGGAGAGGAGCCTGCTGACCACTTGGAGCTGTAGCAGCCCTGGTCAGAGGGCAAGCAGCTTGAGCTTGATTTTGGCCAGAGTTCTGGTCTTGGTCGGCAGCGGGAGAGAAGCCTGCCAACTGCTGGGAGCTGTAGCAGCCCTGGTCAGAGGGCAAGCAGCTTGAGCTTGATTTTGGCCAGAGTTCTGGTCTTGGTCGGCAGCTGGAGAGGAGCCTGCCGACTGCTGGGAGCTGTAGCAGCCCTGGTCAGAGGGCAAGCAGCTTGAGTTTGATTTTGTCCAGGGTACTGGTCTCGGTCGGTGGCTGGAAAGGAGCCTGATGACCACTGGGAGTTATAGCAGCCCTGGTCAGAGGGCAAGCAGCCTTTAAAGGGATCATGGAGATACTGAGGGCATATCCCTTACTTTTGGCCTTATTAATAGGTGCACCAGCCACTGCTGAGTATTGTTGCACTTATGATAAAGCCTGAGTCTCAGAAGATGGGTCTGTTAAGAACAGGCAAATGTCATCAGCATACACAGCTGTCTGCACTTCTAGGGATCCTGCAGAAGGACAGATACCTCTGATAAGGTCTGTCTGTTGTATCTTCCTCAGTAAGGGGTCTAGGCAAAACACATATAATAGAGGGCTCATGGGGCAGCCCTGTCAAACCCCTCTATGAATAGGAACATAAGATCCTAAGTAGCCATCAATTAATGGGAGAGCTGTGGCTGTTTTATATATGGTGGAAATCCAAGCACAAAATAAAGGTGGCTCTCCATATGCTGTTAAATCTTGCATCATAAAGGTATGAGAAACCTTGTCAAAGGCCTTTTCCTGATCTAATGAAATAATGTAACCATTAAGTCAGTCCTCCTTTCCCTGCTCCACTAGTTCACGGATGAGTAAAAGATTGTCTGCTATAGAGCTCTCAGACACAGAGCATGTTTACGAGGTAGAAATCAGATACCGTGCTACCCTAGCTAATCTTAAAGTTACAATGTTCATTAAGATTTTTAAATCAGTATTCAAAAGGCTAAGAGGCCTCCAGTTATTTAAGTTAGACTTATCAATTTTTTTTATAAGGAAAATTTGTATCGCGTATAAAAATGAAAATCCAGTTGAGAGGCAGTCAAAGTCCAATTAAAAACTACTTGAAGTATCTCCACTAGCTCATTCATGAATTTCTTATAAAATTTAGTAGTAAGGCCATCTAATCCAGGGGTTGTATTATTTTTCAGAGTTCTTATAGCTTTTTCAATTTCTATTTTAGAAATAGGAACTAACATGCCATTGATGATATCAGAGAGGGGAGAAGGTTTTTTAAAAAGGAATTCAAATATACCTGTATGTCAGATTCTGAAGTTTGGGGTGGAGTATACAAAAGCATAAGATGTGTTTGCACTTCTTGAAGTGTTTCTGAGGTAGTGGATACCTTTTTACCAACTCTGGTAGTCAGTTTATCCATGGTTCTGATTTCTGTCCTGGCTCTACAACTAGCAAAGGAATCTCCAAAACTAGATTTTCCAGGGGTGCAAACTCTGCGCTCCATCAATAAGGAGATTGCCCTGGAATATTGTAAGGATTCCATTTCTTCCTTAACCTTAGCAATTTTTGAAGAAAACCCTGTATGGCCAGCATTAACATGTGAATATAATTTAGTCAAATGGTTCCATAATGTCAAATACTTTTCATATTGTGACATATGTAAACTAGAAGCATACTTCATGAACATGTTTTTCAGCTCATTCGTTGTCTCCACCCACCACTGGCTAAGGTCATCCATTAAACATGCTATGGATTGTCAAGCCCTAAGTAAATCCTGAATCTGTGCACATATTTGTCGATTATCCAGTAAGGTGCTGTTTAGCTTCCCATACCCTTTCCCCACAGGAGTGTGTTCCACTAATCCTAATTTAATAGCCACAATGACATGGTCTTTGGCATCATGTATATGTACTGACCGGGCTTCCCAGCTCTTGCAACGCAACCAGCTTTCCTGCCTGCCGGCCACAGAGAACCCTGCCCAGGTTATCCAGCTCTGCAGTAACAGATCTCTCCTGCCTGCCAGCCAAAAAGGGAACCCAGGTTGCCCCTAACTGGGCTTCCCAGCTCTTACACAACAACCAGTTTTCCTGCCCACCGGCAGCAAGAGAACCCTGCACGGGCTCCCCTGCTCTACAGTGATGGATCTCTCCTGCCCACCAGCTGAAAGGGAACCCAGGTTTCCCCTGACCAGGCTTCCCAGCTCTTGCACTTCAACCAGCTTTCCTGCCCGCCGGCTGCAAGAGAACCCTGCCTGGGCTTCACCGCTCTGCAGTTACAGATCTCTCCTGCTCACCTGCCAAAAGGAAACCCAGGTTGGGCCTGACCGGGATTTTCAGCTCTTGCACTACAACCCTCTTTTGAGCCTGCTGGCTGCAAGAGAACCCTGCCCGGGCTCCCCCATTCTGCATTGACGGATCTCTCCTGCCTACCAGCTGAAAAGGGAACCCAGGTTGCCCCTGACCAGGCTTCCCAGCTCTTGCACTGCAACCCACTATCCTGCTGGCTGGCTGCAAGAGAACTCTGCCCAGGCTCACCACTCTGCAGTGATGGATCTCTCCTGCCAGCGGGCTGAAAGGGAACCTAGGCTGCCCCTGACCGGGCTTCCCAGCTCTTGCACCACAACCAGCTTTCCTGCCCACCAGCCACAAAAGAATTCTGCCTGGGCTAGCCTGTTCTGCAGTGATGGATCTCTCTTGCCATCTGGCCGAAAGGGAACCCAGGTTGCCCCTGACCGGGCTCCCCAGCTGTTGCACCGCAATCAGCTTTCCTGCCCACTGGCTGCATGAGAACCCTGCCCAGGCTCCCCTGCTCTGCAGTGATGGATCTATCCTGCCTGCCAGCAGAAAGGGAACCCAGATATGCTCCTCTGACTCTGCTGTTAGCCAGGATTGAAAGCTGGTGCTATTATTGGTTGCACCCCTGTGGACTAAACTTCCCATTGGTGGCTAGTACCCGTGGCTTGCCCACAATAGGATCCGCATTTTTCTTCATGCAGAAATAAGTATTGCTTGGTGCCCTAGCTATACTGCTACTCAAGCAGCTTACAGGGGAGATTTTTCATAAAAGCAACATTTTGAAATGACATGGGATAGAATGTAAAAAGCTCCTGATGTTTAGCGGTCGTTAGGGGGAAGCATTTTATATTATATTGTGAAATAATCTCTTGCTGTGATATTTGAGCACATTGCAGGGGTGAATTTCTTGTTAGAGCAACTTAGTAATTACATGGGTCACAATGTATAAAGCACCTGATTCTAGTGGTTATAAGGGGGAAGGATTTTGAACTGTAATGCAATTTCTTGCTGTGCCACTGTATTGCCTCCTCTAAATCTATTTGCCTATCTTGATATTTCTCCTTTCTCTTGTCCTACACCCACACCACCTCTCTGTATCAGACTTGAGCCTAATCCCTCTGCTTTCACCACCTTAGAATTCCCACCCCCACTGTGTGCCTGTATTTTACTTGCTCCAGTATATCTACCACTAAGTCCCTGCAACTAAATCTAACTAATTCTTCCTCACCACATCTATGCTTTTTTAATTACTCTCGATTCCACTACAGACCCTCTCTTTCTCTCCTCTGCTCCTAAATGTTCACAACTTAATCTGGGCATTTCTGTTGGTGCCAGGCTGCTGTCCTCATCAACAGTTTTTTACAGCCCCACCTTCCCCCACTCTACCACTTAACTGCCCTGACTTTTCTTTTGTCTACTTCTCCAGACCCTCCTTTTAGCCCATTAGCTGCTCTATCTCAGTAAATGCCTCTTTACAAACCTCCCCACCCCCCCCAATTTAGCCTCTGAAACAGACCCTTTTCCTCTGACTGCATCTGTGCTCACCTCCTCACCCCCGATTGAGCTCCTAGCCTGCTCTTTTATTTTGTGCCATATAACTGGCATCACTTTTCTCTTCCTGCAGGTTGCCCCGACTGGGCTTCCCAGCTCTTGCACCACAACCAGCTTTCCTGCCCAACAGCCACAAGAGAACACTGCCCAGGCTCCCCTGCTCTGCAGTGATGGCTCTCTCCTGCCTGCCAGCCGAAAGGGAACCCAGGTCACTCCTCTGACTCTGCCGTCACCCAGGATCAAAAGCTGGTGCTACTATTGGTTGAAACCACATGGACTAAACTTCCCATTGGTGGCTAGTACCCATGGCTTGCCCACAACTGGATGCACATCTTTCTTCAAGCAGAAATAAGTATTGCTTGGTGCCCGAGCTATATTGCTACTTGAGCAGCTCACAGGAGATTTTCTCCCACCCACCCTCCCTCCCTGGTACTCTTAGAATCCAACTCCCCCCATCAAACACACGCCCACCTCCTTTCTCTACTTGAAGACACACTCTGTCCTTAAAGGGAAAATTCCTTTTCATTCGCCAAATAGTGTAAGCTTGTGCCTACTTAATGCACACCCACTTCCACTCACTACTAGAATACACATACCGCCTTTAAAAGGGAATTGGGCCCTTGCATCTCTGCCTAATTAGGTTAAGCCTTGTCTACACCAGACCCCACCTTAGTTTGAAGGAGAAAGTGTAGTTCTACAACAGTGCACTGAGTTTCTGCTTAGTAGGGATAGTGCTAAGTGCATCCCTGTGTATAATGGAAATATTACTTCCTCAACTCAATTCTTGCCCAACCCCATCTCCCTCATCGAAGGCACATACCTCCCTTAAAAAGAAAATTACCTTTCCTAATTAAACTTGAGTGAAAGTTATGTCTAACCAAGCCCACTTCTTAGCATAAAGGAGTAAATCTACCTCTACTCCTGACCATTGAGCTTGTTACTCAATAAGGGAAAGCTCATAGCCGTCCCAGTGGCACGAAGGGCTGAGGCGCTGGATGTCTTACCTTGCATCATGCCGGTGACCCGTGTTCGGGAACGGACATGGGGTGCAGGGGGTTGGCAGGGAGGAGAAGGACTGAGCGTCCCCAGGACTGCTCTCCTTCTCCAGGAAGGGGGGATCACAGTGTTCATCAATTGCCTGCCACCTAGCAGAGGCTGGGAGGTGGCACGCCAGCATTGAATCTGTGGGCGAGAGTCTGCAGCAGGAGCTTGGTGAGGATCTGCATGGGAGCGTGCGCACCTCCGCCGCTGGTGCCATTGTACTCTGAGACCTCGGGGAAGGAAAGAGGAAAAATGGGGATTCCTCTGCGAGGATGATGATGGTCCCCTCCGTGACAGCCTGGAAGGCACCCCCTGAACACTAAATCCGGTCTGGTGGGTCGAGTCACTCCCGGCCCCCTGCCACGAAGGGTAAGTCATGGGGTCTAGGGAAGGGGGGTCCTCATACCCGGTGCTGGGTGCGGGGGGGGGACATCAGAAGGGATGCAGAGGACCCCAGGACAGAAAATAGATAACTGCAAAAAAAAATAAAAATAAGGGAAAGCTCATAGCGTATCCATGCTGACAAGAAATAGTGCACCCCTTGTCCAAAGCCCATGGTTAGCTGAGCTGTGTCTCCATCACTACCAAACACACACCAACCAAATATGGCTACTCTTTGGGAAATGATCTACCACCAAATCTTTTTTCTCCTTACTATCCTAATCATCTGCATAGCAGTCGAGACAAGACATACTCCTTTACCAGCAGTGTCACACTCACTGCGCTATCCTGTTAGGTAACCACAGAGGGTTACCTTGGGCCCAGATGATACACTTAAGACCCAACCATCTTCTATACAACAGGCACAAGAATGTACCCTATTTATCAATGCCACAGCAGCTATTGTTGAATTCCTAAGAACATGCTACAGGACTGGTAACTCTAGACCTCGTAGTCCCTCCGGGCATGCATACACAATCAGTGCTAAGTGTTACTGGAAACACACCATGTGAAGGTTACTAATCATCCTTCTGCTATTATCAGGAAATGTGCAGCCTAACCCTGGCCCACCTAAAACAGTGCAAAGTGAAGCACTGGTGAATATCATATTTGTATCTATTCATATCGGAAGCCTACTGCCTAAATTCACCCAGTTTCAGGCATGGGTGGCTCAGAACAATCCAGACATTATTTCAATCACTAAATCATGACTCTCTCTGAAGATACCAGACTCTTCTATAGCCATGGACAGCTATAACATCTTTCAGTTGGACAGACTGACCAAACATGTTGTGGGGGGGTTGCCTCCTTTACCTACATTCAAATCTTAAAGGTCAAATAACGCCAAATAGCCTATTAGCTAAGGAGGCCCAAATTTTTTCACTGAAGCTGACAATCGGGAGACACTCCAAAAATCTTCCTCTTACAACTGTCTACTTACCCCCTAGTGACCTAGGAAAAGGCATTGATCAGTTCAGTGACTTCTTTAAGCAATGCCAACACAACTGGGAGCATATAATCATACGGGACTTTAGCTAAAATTGGCTGTTGCAGGACACAGTCAGAACCAAAGACCTAATAGCCAGCCTTTACCTGACGAAGTTGGTAACTGAAGCAACTAGTAGAAACTACAGGACAGGCACCGCAACACTTATTGGCTAGTACTCACAGCTTGCCCAGAGTGCATATCCAACATCTCAATGCTCCTGGACACCCTAAGTGATCACTTGCCAGTATATAGAAACATAGAACTTGATGGCAGATAAGGACCACTTGGCCCACCTAGTCTGCCCATTTCCCTACCTGATGGATAAGCTGCAGATTCTAGTTAATCAACAGCTTACTTAACTTAAGTATCCTTCATATGGTCAAACAAATTCCAGAAAAGCCCCCCTCAGCATTCAAGACACAGGATGTTAAAAAAGGGCAGATAACTAACTTAAAGCAATACCTCAAACAGACAGACTGGTCACCATTAGACCATGTAGCAGACGCTAACAAGGCACTTGAGTTTTTATGTCAATTTATAACAAGGCATGTAACATCTTTGCCCCATTCAAGTCAACAAAACTTAAAGGGATCGTTAATCCTTGGCTATCGGGCTCCATGATTGCCCAGCTCAAACATCGAGACAACTTATGGTATAAGGCTAGGGCCACTGGTAATGCATCTGACTACATCGCCTATAAAGCAGCAAGGAATAATTGTACATGACTCATCCGGAATGTGAAAGAAGACTACTACAAAGAAGAACTGAGTAGAACCTGGGGCAATGGGAAAGCATTTTGGAATAACCTCAAAACCCTCTCTGAGAAGACTTCCAAGGCACATTCAGACTTGATCATCACTGAAACTGGCACCCTACAGGAGCCCAAGGACCTAGCAAATGCCTTCAAACTCACATTTATGGATCTCAGCTCTGTATTATCCCAGGAATACCTGATTAACCCTCCCCCAAAAATGTACACTAGTAGTGACAATCTCCATCCTGTGACACAGGTAAACCCATGTTCTATTTCAAACAAATCTCTGTTACTAAAGCAAAAAAATACATTAAATGAGTATTGGAAAAGACTAGGATAGCCAGTGACTTGCTGGACATGAAATTAATCGCACTCACACTAGATGAAATAGCCATACCCCTCACCAAAATCTTTAACATATCTCTCAGGACAGGTGTCTTCCTAGACAAATGGAAAATTGTACATGTGACAACAGTTTTTAAAAATGGAGATAAGACTTGCCTTGGGAATTACAAACCCATTTCTATACTCCCCCCACTCTCAAAGGCCTTAGAAAGAATCACAGTGGACCAGGTGGTTGACAACCTAACCAAATACAGCCTATTATGTGTACAAAAGCATGGTTTTAAGAAAAATCATAGCACCATCACAGCTCTCGTCGAATACACATCACAACTGTACAACACAATTGGCAATGGCAAGTCAGTAGGGTCTATATTCATGGACCTTACAAAAGCCTTCAACATTGTTAACCACCATTTACTTCTCAGTAAACTAGTGTCACTAGGTTTGTTGTTTGATACCATCAATTGGTTTGGAAGTTACCTGTCTCACAGGAGTCAGTGTGTGAAGATCACGGGAGATATTTCTGAATCAAGAAAAGTGATGCTGGGGGTCCTGCAAGGGTCCATACTAAGTCCACTGCTCTTCAGTCTCTTTATCAATGGATTATCATCTGTCTGCACAGCAAGCGTGACACTGTATGTGGATGATGCAGTCATCTTGGTTCCAGGTGGCCACACAGCTGAAATTACTGCTAATTTTCAAGCCTGCTTTAAGGAACTGGAATTGTGGTTCAGTCATAGCAAACTATTACTAAATTACAAAAAGATAAAACTATGCACTTTGCCATACACCACAGCAGGAAGAATTGTGGCCCTCTGCACATCACAAGTGGTGCAGGTATGGCACTAGAACAAGTTCGCTCATCAAGTACCTGGGTATTTACCTTGATGACTCCCTCTCATTTGCTGGTCGCATCGATCACGTCATCAAAACAGCTAACGCAAAACTCGGCATTCTCTGTAGACACAGGCAGTCTATGACCCCAGAGGCTCTGAGGCTAGTCAAAAAGGAGCTCAATCTTTACCACAATAGACTATGGGCTTGTTATCCATGGTGCATCTACTGACTCGGCACTAAAAGGAATTAGGACATTACTCAACAAGGCTTGTAGACTAGTCCTTGGAGTGAACCGCTACACACATACCTGTCTCCTATACAGCAGGACTGGTTGGCTCCCACTACAGTAAAGAATCAAGTACCAGGCTTGCCTATTTGGTATGAAATCCCTCTTAGGACAGACATCAGTCTCAATGGCAAACTTATTCCAGTGAGTAAAATCCACCAAAACAACAAAGGGATCAACAAAGGGTGCACTACAGATACCTTTTAGGCACACCTCCTTTCGCACAGCGAGTCCTCTCTGTTAGGGGACCACAATGGCTCAATGACCTCCCATTCACACTGTTAGAGAATCGAAAAAGCAGAACATTTAAAAATGACCTTCACCACCTGCTGACACAAGAGATGACATGTGACTGTCCCTCGTGAATTGTTTCCTATGACGCACGCTTATCAGGGCTAATTCTGCCTGTGTTCTTGCCCAACTGTTCCCCACCCCCCACCCTCTCACCCCAGTCTCATCACTCCCTCATACACCACCTGAGCCACCATTTCTCCTCTGTCTCCTCCCAGGTCTCACCCACCCCTGGCCCCACCCTCTGTCTGGACAAGGCCACTCCTAGCTGCTACCCCAACTTTAACACCTCTCCTCTCTCAAATTGCCCCTACCCATGCCATAGCATGAGGCACCCTCAACACAGCCTCCCCTGCCCTTCACTATGACCTCCACTCCTCTACCATATCTGCCCCTCTTACCCCCACCCTCAACTCTGGCTCTCTTATCTTGCCCTGCCATACATGTCTTTTAACCAACCTACCCACCCTCCTACCTCCCCGCTTCTTCCTCCTTCTCCTCCTCACCTTTGCTCCTGCCTATCAAAGCATGCTTTTCCTGGATGTTTCTCAATTATTTGTTTGCACTCCCTGCAGTAATCCTCACTATGTTGTGAAGTCAATGTCTAATTTGACTCTACATACAGATATTGCACTTAGTATCAAAGTATTTGTACCTAAATTAGTATATGTACCACTAATTGTGTTTGCTTATTTTTCCCATGTACCATGTTTTTTATTTCTAGTATCTGCTGATTTGTTGTCTTGTACTCACCTCGACTTGGAGCCTTTGTAAAAGAGCCTCTGTGCACAAAGTTATTAATCTGAATTATAAAGTAAATAAATAAATAAAATATATTTGGAAGAAAAAAACAAAATCTATTCTTGTAGAAAAGTGACCTTTATGAAATGTATGACCTTCTTGTTGGTGTATAACCCTATAAGTGTCCAATAATCCTACTGTGCTTAGAATGGACTGGAGGCAATTAGTATCAAAAAAGTCCTTTGAGGTTTGTGTCCCCCTGTTCAGTTTAGATAGAACACAGTTAAAATCACCTGACCACAAAATGTGTTTAGTTGTATGCTAATATGGTTTGATAGAAGTAAATAGATCCACCCAGTCTTTCTTTTTCTGAGGGGCATACACACATATTGCCCTCCATGCAGTTTTATGAACAAAAAAATTAATTAGTAACGCATGACCAGGAAAAATATCGAGAATCCAGGAGACGGAGTTATCACCTTGAAGTAAATTCCCCACTACAACACAGACATCAGTGCCAAAGGAAAAGTAGGAAGGCCCCAACATCATAAATTTTGTGCTGTTGCTATTAATAAAGTATTGTTTAACCTGGTGTCTTGTAAAAAACAGAGATCAAAATTCAGATCTTTAAGTAGGGACAAGGTTACCAGCCTTCTTGCGTTTCGTATACTGTTAACATTAATAGTAGTAACCAAAAGTGCAGTAAAAGAAGACATTCATTTAGAACAGAAAATCAGGGGACTTTCCCCAGTCTGAAACTTCATCTAGGTACAGACTCAAGTTGCTGTATTTTCCCTCTATGGGGTGCCCGTGGGGGGTGTCTTCCTCTGAGTCTGAAGATATCATATGTTGAGAGGAGATGGTGGAAGAGGTTTCAGACTCAGTGCCTTGATCAGACTCCCCAGGTCCAGTGGTAAGGATTTTGTATTTATTGGACAACGAAATCCCCTGAGGCAAAGCTGTAGATTGGCAATTTTGGGTTTTGGCCTCAATTTTCTCAAGGATCTCTTTTTGGACACCACAATCATGTCTGGTGGTGGCATATCAGGAGAGTCAATGATGGGGAGGGACAGAAATCTCATTGCTAACTTCCATAGCTGAGACAGCAGGGGAGTCAGTCACCACCAGAGATTGTGCTGTGCACAAGGTATCAGAAAGTGGGTCAGAGTCTGGGGGGGTCACTAGAAACTAAGGTCTGTTCCCCAGACACAGTTGGCTGAGGGTCAGCAGCAGTCTCTGCAGCAGGGGGCTCTTGTGACACTTTATGCACTGCAATACCTTTTTTTGGGGCCTCAGTAAGTAAGGAATCTTGATTGGGTTGGTCCATTCTGTTATGAGTGGCCCATGGACAAGAGCGATAAGAATGCCCAGTCTCATCACATAGGTTGCAAGTCATTTCATTTTGACAATCTGAACTGGTATGCCCATATGTGAGACACAAATTACACTTGATGCAGTCACATGCTGAACTGAGGAGTAAAAAGGATCCACATTTAAAGCATGTATTGGGCTGACCAGGGTAAAAGCAATGGCCATGATCCCTTCCCAAAAATAAACTACTAGATAGGAGAAGTGGGCCCATGCTGGAACTGTGGAGTTTAACTTTATACCTCCAACCCCCTGTCCAAATGTATTCCTCATCAAAAATAGGTTGTGGGGAGCCCAACAGGTCACACCATTGTTTCAACCAGTGGGTGATATAATTCACTGCTACACTTTCATTATGAAACAAAATGGTGACTGTTTTCATAGCAGGTCTAGTAAGAGGAATTGTCCTAAAGGGTAACCAAGGGATGGAATACCTCAATTTTTCATACCTTACCCAGAACCTGTCTAAGCCTTGAGGAATCTTAAAACTTATATCATACAGTGAATCACCAGAAGCAAGTATCAAGAGATGAATTCCATTTGTGAAAAATAAAACATGGATTCTTTTATTAGTCTTTTCCCAATATAAAGTCTGTCAGGCACATTATCTAAACCACCAATGTATTGCAACTGGACTGCGTTCTGTCTCTGTGCAGGAAGGGTTTGCTGGAAAAATCAGTTTCTCTTTCTAAATGAGGCTCATGTCATTTTAGCTTGCTCAGCTGCAGAAACAGGAGGGGAAAGGGCCAGTATCTTAGTTTCCATCCTATCCCGGCAGGAGTTTTGATGGTTACTGGGCCCTTCATCCCCTGAATCTGAGGCAGAATGCATGGTCACAGCTTCAGGGAGCACAGGTTCTTGGGGTTCATGCCTAACATCATCTGCATGTAAGTCCAGATCGGAATCTGTAACCAAAGTGGTAGGGATAGACTCTGTAACAGCAATAGTATCAGAATGAGTCTTCTGTTCAGTCCTAGTGGGAGATCCCGGTATTGGACTATGCTTGGGGTCTGGAAGTCATTGTGCTGAAGTTGTTTTTTTCCTACCAGCATGTTTAAGTGAGTTTTCTAAGGACCAAGGCAGTTTTTTTGGTATGGGGCCAGTAGTGTGTTGTGAAAGGGAGCCTGCCTGCCCTTGATACAGCCCAAGTTTTTTACTAGCAGTAACCACTTTCTCAGGTTCTATCTTATGGGTGTCAAAAGTACTTACAACCTGTTCAGCTACTGTGTGCTGGTCATCAGAGGCTGTAGTAGATGTAGAACAAGCTATTGCTTCCACAGACGATGTTGCAGCAGCCAAAGGCACTAAGTCATTTCCACACTATGATGCTAATGCGTCATTCATAGCAGGGAATGACCTGACAGTGGAGTCCATCATGTCAGGCCTCCGAGAGCATTCCGGCAGCATGGAACTAAGAGTTGTCGGCAAACTAGGTGCAGGCTGCTCCGTAAGATTCAAGTAAACAGGCACGTTCATAGTATCTACCAGCATAGTCTCAGGCTGCACAGCGGTACACTAAGGTTCAGCTTCAAGCAAAGATAGAATGAACAGACATTTTTTATGGAAAAGATATCTCAACCAGTCTTCCTCACTCTGCCTGCTAGCTTGAGTAAGGGATACAGCATTTTCCATTTCAACAGGTAATTAGTTAACAGAAGCAATGTTGTCAATCTCCAGAGCTGGACCTGCAGGGAGGAAGGGAGATCTGCTCACCTGCAGGTACACCAGCAGACTGACCACTCTCAGGAATGGTGGCCATGGGATCATCAGCTCCCCCTACTGACAAGAGATGGGGAATTTCCCCAATGTCCTGGCCAAATTTCCCCCATTCACTAAAAATACTACCAACAGCTTAATCTGGTTCAATTTCAGTTTTTACTATTTGTATCCTCCCCCGGGTCACCCCTGAAAAAGGGACTTCTAGTCTCAGTGGGTTTACCCAGTCAATAAAATTAGATCTGGCTCTGGAAGAGGAATGGTAGCACCGTTAATTTCCCTTGGATATAAATATATTTTCACATCTTCTCTTACTGATCCAACAGAATTATGCAATAAGATATCTAGTGTACATTGCAAATTGTTTTGCCTAGAAATACACAGTTGAATAAGATTCACACTTGGTTCCAAGTCTTCATCTGGATGTTTGTAATCTGAGATAATTGGTTTAGGATTTTGTTTTGTTAAGCACCATTAAAAAAAAAATAATGGGAACACTTTACATAACAGAAAGACTAACTAGCTAGCTAGCTAACTCACTCACTCACTCACTTTGTATATACATATATGAATGAATGAATGAATAAATAAATAAATGAATGAATGAATGAGTGAATGAATGAATAAATAAGTAGCTATACATCCTTAAATAAACAATTTAAACCAAGCAGTGAGACCCCCAAAGCAGTAGATTTTATTTATTTATTTAGTTAGTTAGTTTCTGTTGACTGGGTAAGTGCATTAGCCAAATCCTGCCTATTTTCAGGCATGACCTGGGGAGGGGGATACAGATGAATGCCAACTGACCTTGAACCAGATTAAGCTGTTGCTATGTAGATATCCCATCTGTGTGCATGAAAAGCATCAGGTGTTGGGGCCAGGGTAGGAGCCATTTTCTGACAGCAGCCCTGAAGTGACTGTCTCATGATAATGTACTGATTGCTGTGAAGAGGGAGTTTCAGTGAACCAGAGTTCAAATGAAAAAGTCCCTGTCCTCTGCCAGTTTGTTTTTCCATCTTGTGTTTATGCCTCCTTTCTTTTCACCAGCACACTTTGGTCCAGCCCCTTCACTAATCATCCCCAGGTCTTAGCTGGCTGTGAGAATCCCCCACAGATCTTTCCCATGGCAGGATCAGTGGAAGGCTATTCTCCCCCTCAGTGTTCAAATCCAGATGAGAGCCAGGGCACGGTTTGTGTTGCTGGGTCTCCGGTAGGCTAGGAGTCATCATCCTGCTGGTGAGGAGTTTACCTATTTTTTTGCCTTTAACCTCATCAACCTCTCTGACATTAGGACTTGTCCCATCACACCTCACATGCACTAGAGTGTCCCAGTGGAAAATGCAAGCTCTTTGGTCCACTTCAGGACTTGCTAGTATGGCAGAACCTGATGCCATCCATCTCCTAGCTAGGAGCACTGCCTCACAGCAATGTGTACCTAGCTCCTGGGCCACCCATCTGGCTTCCCACATTCACTCATGAAGATGGGTTCTCAGTGTGGGAGTTCATAGTGCTACCCACTGGACCATCGAGAAGCCAGTCTCCTATCGATTTCATCAGAGAGTGGGAGATAGATGTAACCCTTGGTACCAAGCTCTGCAAGAATTGGGATGGTGAGGGGTCAGAATCTCACAGAGGTAAGTCAAGCCCATAGAAACATAGAATTTGCCAGCAGAAAGAGAGCACTTGGCTGACTCAGTCTGCCCAGATGTGCCCTGCTTAATATGTCTCTGCAGATCCTAACTGGTCTCTGGTGCCCCCCCTTCCTGTTATTTACTAATATACCCCTACAGTATGTCTGTTCACACATGCTTGAAGCACTCCACTGCTTCCACTGACAGTCTGTTTCAGTTGCCTACCACTTTTTCAGTGAAGTAGTACTTCCTCACATCCTTTTTAAACTCCCCCCGCCCCATCTTTAGTGCATACACTCTGGCCTTGTTGCTCTTTCTCATTTGAAGAAGACTCCCTTCCTGTACCCTGTTCACCCCTTTAAGGTACTTGTACTGTAAGTCTGTATCATGTCTCCTGTCTTCCAGGGTGTGTCTCCTCTCGGTCTCCTCTCTTCCTAGATGATCCAGTACATTCAGGGGCATAAATGTTAAAATAAGGAACCCTGAATGGATTCTTTTCAAACCGGCAACCAACAGCACCAAGAAGATGTGATAGAACCTCCTTAAGGAACTCATAAAATGAGGTGCCACATTCTGCACCAGCTGCAGGCACTGAATCCAACTGCAGGGAAGATCACTATAGAGTGCAATACAATAATCAAGGTAAGAGGGTATGAATGGCTATGGCAGAGATCTTAGATTTTCAAGAGAAAGGGGTGCAGCCTGGTGATGTTCCTGAGATGGTAAATGGATTCAAGGGGCACCATTAATCAGTAACTACCCCCATTTCTAACCAACCTTCTGACCTTAAAAACTCAATTTCACTGAAATGATAATTTTGTATAAATGTTAAAGAGCAAGTGCTTAGTAAGGATGTATATCATAAAGAATGAAAATTTGGGACCTTTAGATGCTTCGGTAATCATTTTTCTTGCTTTTATTTATTTATGTTTTAATTATCTTTTCTTATTTTATTTGTATTTTGCCAACTACTACCCAAAAAAATCCAATGGACTTCTTATATTAAGTCAGAAAAGTATTACTGACAAGGCTGACAGTTTATTTCAGGGAAAATGCAAATATGTTTTCAGATTCCTATAGCGAAACACCACTTTCTTCCACCAAAATATTATATATTTAATAAAAATGCATGATTTTTTGATAATCTGTTGTCCTTTATTATAATTTAACAGATGACATTTTCTTCATAACTATATTTTACTTGGGAAGAAGAAAAGAGAAGCCAATTATTATTTTAAAAATCATGAAATTATAGAAATGGACCACAGGAGTGCAAACATACAAAAGTCAGAGTTTGTTGCTGAAAGATGTATCTATTTCTTTTGAAAAAGATAGAAAAATATAATTAATTTCTCATTGAAATACATTGGACTTCTAAGTAGCTGGCAGTTTCTGACATCACAATACTAGAATTCCATTGAATTCTTTTTTACTAGCAGTGTGAATAATGAAGGTAAAAACTCACTTGTTTCACTGCTATAACAAATATTGTATTACAAAAGTATCATTACTAACACATTGAAATACAATAAATAAAATAATCACTTGTCTATTTGTTAGACGTAAACACCTGCTCTTTAAGCAATGGAATGTTCAGACTTTAAACATGCTGTTAGAATAAATGAGTTTTAAGGTACACCCCATCAAAGACAGTTAATCAAAGGTGGCTCTTAAGGATATAGACCTGTCGATCTGATCCCTTTAGCAGCAGATTTTTTTTACAGCTGCATGGGTGGAGCCTTGCAGACTTTTTACTATCACTGTAGAAGAGAAAAGGGACTGTGACTGGATTCCTTCCCAGTTCTCTTCTACAGTACAGTGGTCATTGTCCACAGTGCTCTACTCATTGGTGGTGTATGGTGTTTCCTCTGCCTTCCCCTCAGTGGCACTGTTCCAAACATGGCCGCAGTAGCCCCCCCTTATGGGTGCACTATTTAATTGCTGCATGGACTTCTGCAGTTTGCCATCATGCATGCATACAGAGATCATGACAGAAATGTCCATCATGCCCAACATGGCTGATGTAGCTCTGTGCACATGTGCAACTTCATGAAAATGCCTGTTGTGCTCACGGTGATCACTGTAGCTCCATATGCATGTGTGACTTCACTTATACACTTGCAGCAAAGTTGCGCATGCACACTTAGCTCTGGAAGCCATCTTGGACATGGTGGACATTCCTGCCATGAGCTCCATGAGCTCTTTTTTACCAGCCCCTTGAGCACTTGTAAAATGGAATTGCAGCCAGGTTGGCTCTAACCAGAGTTTGTCTTACTTGGATTCAGTGCTAGCAACCACTTGGAGGCCATCTGTTCTTCTACTTCCTCCAGGCACTGTTGTAATACTTGCACAAATCAAGCACTCTGGTGAGTAAAATCCCACAATATGATTGGCCAGTTGATTTCTGCATTCCTTATTTTAATGGGAAAAGTATGGATGTAGGACCTTATCACATAACATGAGGTACATTAATATATGTCATCTGAATGGCCAAACTTGTTATTGCCTGCAGGTGGACTCAGTAGAATCATAATATGTTTCAAGCATTGAAAGTAACAATTAAACATTGTCAGTTTATTTAATTTGACTTATTTGATTTTGATCATTGGGTTGGTATGCTGGGTTACATGACCCTATCACAGTTTTTTAATGTGACAGCTGCATGAAAGATTTCCAACAGTTCTCACTCCCCCAATACATGACAGCATCTGTTCACCCAAATGTAATTGTACCTGTAATCTCTTTTCCCCTACTAAACAACAGCAGTTGTAGCACTGATGAGTCTACTTTTTCCTTTTCTATTTTATTTCTCTCTGTCTGATCACTGCTGGATCCTAACCTATAGCCTGTCAACAACAACAGCAACATAGCTGATACTGACTTGAACACCCATAGTGTTACCTCCACCTTAGTACTGTCAGCAGTTGATGAGCTGGCATGATGCACTGCTCAGAAGCTGATTTGTCACCCTTCATTTGTCAACCAACTAAAGTATTTCATAAATACTGTAGATCCAAATAATAAAACAAATGTAAGGCAGAAAGCCTATTTTATGCTGGATCTCATGACTGCCTTCTTCGGGGTGGCCAGATAGTATCACTGTCTTAGAGAGGCACTCACCATACATGCTATGGCCAGAGACAGTTTTGTTACCCCAGCCATGATCACATGTGATGAAGCTGGATCTAACCTTTAGGTGGTAGAGCACAACCACATGGGTAACTCCTCTGGCTTCACTTAATTAAAACCTATACCATTTGGAAGAGTGTTCAACCCCCCCAACTCAGTCATTCTGGATGTGAGCAGAGGAGGTGACATGGTCCTGGATGCCAGCAATCTTGGTTTTGAAGAACCTACATGATTTAACATTCACAATTTTGCATGAATATATTCTTCCCCTTTTGCAAACAGGCCAGGTGTCATAAGTCACATATTCACAGTATGAAAAAATGTGTCCAGTCTGCTCTTTACCAGTGCTATGAAAAACACAATAAATTTAGCCCTTGTGGGTTTCATGGCAATTTGATAACTCTAGTCTCACACCATCAGGACATGTTCTCCAGTCTTTATCTTTGATCCCCTCTTCTTGTGCTCTATCTGGTACCTAATAGTTCACTCATCAAAACTTTCAATAAACCAAGAGATGCTTCAGTATGAAGTCACAGTGCACATATGGACAGGCACCAGGGTATCAATCATCATCATCAATGCTTAATTATAGGCATCATGGGTGGTGGGTCCTCTGGAGGATGCTGTCACAAAATGCAAGGTGTTCAACACACTTACGCATGTGACTGAATCTAGTTCCCACTGTGAGTGATACCATATTATGTCCTGAGTTGTGACTGGCATAATTTGGGTCATGAGATTGAAACTCATGGTGCAGTAGCAGGCTAATCAAGTGAATAGATCCAATGAGGTACAGTATTGTCAACCCAAGTTTTGCCAAGAATACTAAGGAAAATATGTGGCCCTTTTTGTGCATGGTAGAAGCAATAACTTGTTTGAGATTTAGAACATCTGTAGTCTGAAGGTGCCTGTTTGCAAAATTACCAGCGGGGTCTCTAACCCTAACTCTGAAATCCCCTAGCAGCAATAGTACAGGAGATTCAGATGCCATTGCTGTCAGGTTTTTTTACACTTGTAGAGCTTAATCATCAGATGTTGCAGCATTTCATGTATTGCATGCTGAATGGAAACAGAAACAGGATGCTCAAAACCCAAACAGATGTTCTGACACATCATAGAAACAATCAATTTGCAACTGTGAAGGAATTTAGAAGTAGGCTAGTGATGGTTTCTGGAAGCCTTTCAATCTTTAAGAAAAGCAGTTCTCAGTTTCAATAAGTCAGTCTGTGAATGAGGGTATTCTCTAGGGTTTCAGAACACACACACACACACACACACACACACACACACACCCTAAGAGGCTTTGAATAAGAGTTAAAATCTAGAAAGATCTAGAAATTAGAAACTGTTGTAACATATTGTTTAACCCTTGAACAGATCAATCTGTGCAGCTAGAATAAATATTGTGCCACATGAATTTTAGTTTCTACAACAGATTAAGGGCATATATCACAGAAGCTTCCTGGCCCATCTGCTTGTATGAAGGGCCAAGAAAGCTGTGGCATGCCCCCTAAGTGCAGGGCACACTGCAGCACCCACAATGGGGGACACATACTCCCTCTGTACCCAGTCCCAGTCCATGTGCCTTGCTACAAGTGGGGAAGATGGGGCAGGACAAGGGGTGTGGTCTGGTATAAGCCTGATCCTTGGAAATAACTCCACAGTGGGCAGTGGGGGCAGCTTCTGTATCTGCCTAGTGGCAGCATTAGTGGCTATGAGCCCTTCCTCCCATCCACAGAGCATGATTATGGGCCTGATTGGACCTTCCTTCTTCAGCACTAGCCCTAGAAGCCTTCATTGTGGACTGGCAAATCAGTGGCACTGGCTGGTGCAAATACTGCATTCTGTAGTTTGTTCAGTGTAGATAAGAACAGTCTTGGAGTACTGCCAAATTCTAAAATGCCCTTTTCCCTTCCACAGGCTGGGTTCCGCATGCAGATCGGCATAGGCATCTGTTTGGATTCCCATGATCCAGACCCACTGTGCCCAACCCTGCTGCCACAGTAGGCATAGAGGCCTGGGGTTGAGGATGCCATCTGGTATGGATGCACATTGGTGGATCTGTGTCATGGCCAAGATACACTTGTTTTGAGTGTTCTCAGCCACTGTGTGGATTGGACCTTTAGTGACTCTTTTTCTGTCTAGTACTATTACATTTTTCTACCATATGCAGATGCTCAAAACACAATACAGAAAATATTCAAACATTTTTCATGTTATGAACAACAGGTAATGAGGGTTTGCTCCAATATTTAAACTAAGGATGAGCAAATGTCAGATTTTCAGTTGGTTAACATGATGAAGTCTGGCACTTTGGACACCAGTGAATCAGGTTTGAAAATGGTAGGTAGGTATTTATTATTTGTAAACAGCCACCCCTTCAAATCTAAGTGTCTATTCAAGAAAATAGCAGAGTAACACAAGAAAATTAGAAATAACACCACATTTAACTCACCTAACATAAATATGATAAAATCACATAAAAACAAACAAACATGAAAGGCTACCCAAAAACTATGAAGAGGATGAAGTGTTTCTTTATTTTATTTTTAGAGACACTGATGTAAAGCTGAGTCGAGGATTTCTGGTTCCCAGCCACACTACTGTATACTGCTGAGTTGAAGAGTGAACCCAGAGAGCAGGCCCTGCTATACGCTTCTATTTTGCTAAGAAAAGGTATGCCACCCTTGCTAGAATAGCAGGACTTACCAGTAAATCTTGTGTGGTGCCCTGGGTTGGTGTACCGTCTTAGGTGTGCTCTGTATTTCCAACACAGGAGGAGAGTCAACGGTGGGGCTCAACAGTGGGAGAGAAAGAGGGGCTCTTCAGAAAGGCCTAAACTGGTGATGAGCATTGAGAGGGAGTTCAGGTGGAAAGCAAAAGACAGAAGGCATAGTAGACACACAGATCAGAGTTAGAGATTTGGTTGACAGAACTGGCTAAAGAGCAAAGAGAGTGAAAGAGTAAAAAGAGTGAAAGAACAAAGAATGAGAGAGAAATAAATAAACAGACATCCAGGAAGAGGATAGAGGATAAAGGACATACAGCATTCCACTATTCCATTTTGATTGTGAATATTGTGTATATGTCAGTGCTTGTATCCACTGTATATCAAATGTGGGTATAGAAGCCGAGACTTGTGCTTTTTTTAATCTTTTATTCTTTCATCGATTGCACTATAAGCACTAGGAAATTTTAGGATTACCATAGGACTGTATATCGAGTATTCACTTGTTTTTGCTCTAAATGGTAAGTTAAATTTAAATGTAAAAGTTTTTTTGCTTTTCTTTTTGTTTTTATTTGCGGTAAACAAACCACAATTGGTCCACTCAGGCTAAGTGAGGTGTGTGCATATAGCACATGTGTGGTGTGGTAAGAGTCAGATTTGCCATCTTTAGCTGAGGAGGCATATTGGAAGCTGATGCAGGGTGGATTTCTGTTTTTGTAAGCACTAAAACATAAAGTTTGGAGATAGAGAGGCTACTCTTTTTACAGAGATAGCACTATCGGGCACTGTTAAGTTCTATGGGTGCTCAAATTGTATCAGTGTGAGTGTGAATATGAGTGCTTGAGTGGCTTCCTCCAAAGAATTGACCCTGACACTCTGCTAGATCTCAGATTTAATCTGCTGAAGTAGAGGATGTAAGTACTCTGAATGCTGATGCTGATAAATCGATAATTAATTGTATACTATATCCTTGACATCTCTAGCATCCTTCGTTGCATAGATTTTGGTTTTTTGCTACTATCTTTAGCTAAGGGTTCACATGATATGGGACTAGTGTGTTAGTCAGGTTACCAGATAAAACTAGATCACAGCTATCGTGACCTAAAGGATTGTGTTTGTGTGTGTGTGTGTGTATATATATATATATATATATATATATATATATATATATTACTTAGATATAATACCTAAGATATTTTTAAGAATTTTTTAGTAAGTGCATAAGGCACTTTAATTGGTACCTTAATTGGACCACAAATTTGCCATTAGCACAAGCCCTTTTAGGCCATTTTAAAAATAGTAAGTGAATAAATATCGAGTTAATAAATATTATTGATTGTACTTGGTTAAAGGGACCAGAGAACTGTGTTAGATATGACTGGTTTTGCAGTCACCTTAAAACCACTGAAGGTGTGGAAGAGCTCAAACAGGGACCATAAAACATCAGGCCCATCAAAGGGAGAAGCAATAATACAACTAAAGGACTGCACAAGAGTAAAAGATGAATCAGGCAGTGAGACCAGCTTCTGAAGAGGAGAAAGTGTAACATCAGAAATAGAGTTAATAAGACCAAGGAAGGTACAGTGATCTGTGAACTGTGAACGGCATTTAAAAACAAGGAGCCTGAAAAACATTTAAAGTTACAGGGCTGTTCCTAGTCCCCATAGTACTTTAGAGTGATGAACTTGAATTTCAAGAAATTAGATTGCAAATGTACGATTAGCCAGAATAGACATTGTATATCTGTATCTTACTTGCACTATACTATAGTATTAAAGTCTTTTTAACGAAGAACCTGGAAACATTTTTTTATGCTGTTCTTATTGTTTTTTCTTTGTTAATTTGTAGTGGAACAATTTTACAATTGCAATATCTTAATAATTGAATGTAATATACTATAGACAATAAGGAAAAGATCCACAGCTAAGCATTGCAATTGTTACAAGGAACATCTAGGTGTGATATACACCAAAAAGAGAAGATACAGAATGCCGATGAAAACAAGAAGTAACTTAACCCTAAACAATAATAACATCTATAAAAGAAAAGGGAAAGACCAAAGAAAACAGGTAGGCAAGGAATGAAAAATTCAGAATGAAGGAGAAAGAAATGAACACAAAGGAGGCAAAAAGAGGAAAAAGGACAAAGGGGGGGTAGGGGAGCATAGTTGGTACTAGGATCTACAGCTTATCCGTTAGGTAGGGAAATGGGCAGACTAGGTGGGCCAAGCAGTCCTTATCTGCCATCAAATTCTATGTTTCTATGTTTCTACCAGCCAAAGATAACTACTTTCTTGGCTGAAACAAAAAATAAAATAGAGGTAACATATGAAGGAGGGACAGATAATGAAGGAGGGAAATTATTGCAGACATCTACCCCCAAAACAAATAGTGATAAATGCATACATGAGAAGATGGAGGGAGGAAGATTAAAGAAGGGCAATGACAAAGCAGAAAAGGAACATGTGATAAGTCAAGGACCCCAGAAGCCCAAAGAGCTAATTGAGGACCACGAAGGGAGGGAGAAGAGAGAATTTCCCCAAAAAATTTGTGAGGTAAGGAGTCAGTTATTTCAAATTGCTCAAGGATTAATATTAATAGAAAGTAAACAAAGAGAGGAAGGAAAGGGAATTAAGTTTATACAAGAGCTATACAAATCTTTCATTAAGGAAGAAAGTAGAGAGAAAGAGGAAAACACATTATTTATGAGCTAGGGGGAGACTTTTGTCCCAGATTTTGAAGGGATAACAAAAGACTTAGACATCTCACTAAAAGACCAATATTTGGCTAATATTTTAATATATGAACAGCTGGTTAAACTAGCTCAAGACATGGAATTTACAAAAGGAATATTAATTGAAAACAGAAAAGCAATAAAAGATTTGCAATTACAGAAGTGGAGGAAAGAGGATATGGAAAGAGTAGACTCAAATGTAGAACAGGAGACTTTGAGTCAAGATCTTTCCATGGAGCTAATAATGTTACCATCTCCTGGGGTAAGAGACAATAGTATATGTGAGGAAATAAAACAAAGACATGAAGATTTATGGCAGAAAGGAGAAAGAAAGAAAAAAGAAAGGAGAGGATGAAAAAATAGAGAAGGTAAATAAATTAAAAATAAATATGAGACAAACATCAAACAAGCAAGTCCCTAAAGAAAGAAAGGAGAGTGAGAACAGTTCAAAGAGAAACAAGGTAAAAGAAAAGCAAGATTTGATAACTCAAGATTATGATAGCATTGAGAGTGATTCACTATTAGAGAAGGACAGATGAAGCCAATGAAGAAAATAAAAAAACATAAAGGGAAGAAAGACAAGGGAAATAGAAGTAAGAAACAAAAAATTGATAAGAAGGATCGAGTATATAGTAAGCATGACAATGAATCAAGAACTGCTCAAGAATCTGACCAAAACAAAAATTGAAACGACAGAACTAAATGGTAGTGATAGAATAGAAGAAAGGATGAGATCTTCTAAAGGAAGACAACAAACCAAGTGAGGATATGCAAAGAGTGGGAGAAAAAAATCTTGTCTTAAGTAATGAGTTCCAAAATTTCATGAAAAAAAAAGGAATTAGGCTTTGTTCTGTCACTCTTGGCATTCAACCTTAGTATAATTAAACCAATTAAAGATAAAGACTGGGTTATGCTGGTTAAGAATCCATTTTTTATTCTTAAAATGATAGTCTATAATAGAACAAGACTACAACATGTAAGAATCAAATGTGGGAATATTGGGACTTTGGGTCAACTTTTCCCAGAACACTACCAGAAAGTAAAAGGGGGGAGGGGGGAGAAGGAAAAACAGTATTGGAATGGACATTATTTACTCAATGTCCGTTTTTGGACTGGAACAGTTCCCAATGGAAACTATTAATAATCTAAAAAATAAAATAGGTAATTTTTTGGAACCTTTGCTGAAAATACAAGGGCTAAGAAATAACATAATGAAGGCAATTAGATGGACGAGATGGGCCAAATAACTATTTGGATAAATGAGGAGTCAGCTTATGATCAGTTAGTGAAGAAAGCATATGAGTTAGACAATTTTGAGATATACATGTGTGAAAATAGAAATGCAACTGAGGAAAGAAAACTTTTGAATGTAAAACCAGAAAGGATCAGAATGTTTGAAAATGTTAACAGGTTTGCAATTTTGGAAACTGCAATTGAGGTCTGACAAGAAAGGGAAAGTATGAACAAAGAAATGACTGAGCAGGAAGGCCAATCATTGAAAATGTTGTCCTGGAATATATCTGGCATTAAAAGCAAATTAGGGGACAGGAAGGAAATTAGATATTTCAACAGATTTGATATGATTTGTCTCCAGAAAACGTGGGCAAGTAATGAGTTATAGCTGAATGGTTATAAATCCCACAACAATAATGCAGTTAGGAACAAAAAATGGGGAAGAAATACTGATGGTTTAGTAATCTGGAGTAAACTAAATATCAATCAACTAATCATAGAATTAGACACTATTAACAAGAACATACAAGGGTTAAGATTCACGTTTAAGGAGTCTGAAGTCATATTGTTGAATATCTATATACCCCATTGGGTCATAAGAATAGAGACAAAACTATAGAACACATGGAAACCATTATAGATAAAGAAGTTGCTAACAACCCACTGGCTAAAATAATAGTTCTAGGGAATTTTAACACCAGAATTGGCAAACTGACAACAATTACAAGTGATGTCACAGAAATCATAACAATCTATAACAAGAGATTGAAAAATGCCATAAATACCAAGGACAACAAGTTCAATGAAAAGGGGAAAACATATGTAATATGCTTAGAGAAAGAAATTTTTGGTGTTTAATGGGAGATCTGTATCTGATTGTGAGGGTGATTATACCTTTATAAATCCTAAAGGCACCTCAATAATCGATATGATTTGAATAAACTTAAATGTGATTGAGGATTTTAAATACTTGAAAATAGAGGAGAGAGGGGAAGTGAACATTTTCCATTGGAATTATTAAGAACTATAGGACAACGAAAAGATAAGATAAATAAAAAGAAAATGGCCCAAAAATGGTATGTTGGAAAGAGATTAATTAAAGACATTTTAAAGCAGTAATGGAAGTGAGAAGAACAATTTCGGAAATGAATGAGTTCCTGGATATAGATGAAAAAGAATGTATGCTAAATTATGAAAGGATAGTTAACAGTCTACATAATTTAGTCCAGAAAGAAGTTGTCATTTACACTAAGAAGCATGGGGCAACATGGTTCAAGAAGGAATGTGCAGAGGCCAAAAGGAAGTTGAATATCCAGACAAGGAGAACAAAAAAAGACCCAACAAAGGAAAATAGAAAGGAATTAAATAAAACTAGAAAGGAGTTCAATAATATAATCAGGGAGAACAAGAAGTGGCATAGAGATGAGTTATGGAAACAATTATAGAATACTGTCCAGGAAAAAACTACAAGGCAATTTTGGACAATAGTTGAGAAAGGCCTAGGAGAAAACAGAGGAGCAGTAGAGGCATTTATAGAACCCCAAGAATGGATACAACATTTTAAGTGTATTTTCTATGATCAGGACTTGACAACAACACAAAAACAAACAATTAAGTATTGGGCACCATTGGAATTAAAACTATAAGAAAGAGAAATACACAGTGCAATTAGAAGATTAAAGAGGCAGAAGGCACTGGGCCCAGATGGTATACCAATAGATGTTATTATAAATCATGTAGATCTATGGGTACCAATTTTGAAAAAAACTGTTTAATTATATAGGAAAAACAGATGAAATTCCCAAATCATGGACCAAATCAATCATAGTCCCTATTTACAAAAAAGGAGGAAAAAAAAAGATCCAGCTTGCTATAGACCTATAAGTCTGCTGGATAACACCCAGAAAATATTGATGAGAATTTAAAATCATAGATTGTTAGAATGAATAAAAAAACAACTTAATTGAAGAAGCCCAAGCAGGGTTTATAGAAAAAACATCCAATAATAGATCACTGCTATATATTAAGTCACTTAGTTTACAAATATACTATCATTAAAAAACAGAAATTGTTCTGCATTTATATACTGTAGATCTAAAAATGGCATTTGATAGTATCAATAGAAATACAATGTGGGCATGTCTAGAAGAAATTGGAATGGAAACAACAATATTAAATATAATAAAAACCCTTTATATTGATAACTTAATTAAAATAAGATATAATAATAGAGGAGATTACTCAGAATAATTTGAAGGAAACAAAGGGGTAAAGTGAGGGTGTGTAGTGTACCCAATTGTATTAAATTTATTCCTGAATAGAATTTTGGCCAAGTTGTACAATTTAAAATATCATATGCCCAAACTAGGAGATCAAAATTGCAATATCTGGCTTTTGAAGATGATATTGTTTTAATATCCATAAGTAATTTAGGAGCAAAAAGATTGCTCCAAACCTTTCAAGTAGAATGTAATAATGCCCAATTAAAAATAAATGCAGAGAAGACCAAAATGATAGTGTTTGGTAATAAGAGAAGGAGAAAATATAATATACAATATGACAAATATACGTTACAACAAGTTAAAGATTTTAAATACTTGGGTAGCAACATGAATGACAACCTCATGTGGAATAAACACATCAAAGTAGTCGAAATAAAACCCCAAAAATATCTACCAGCTATAACAAGCTTTTTTTTTTTTATAAATATGGAGGTAGCTCAGTTAAAGGAGCAATAAAAGTAATAAATGCTAAGATAAGAGCACAGCTACCTTATGGAGCAAAATAGAGAAGACCATAAATGCTTTTTATAGAAAAATCATAGGATTATCATCGGGAGCCCCTGCAGCACTTATAAGTACAGAGTTACATCAAGTTTCAATAGAGTGTTTGGTACAAGAAAGAATAATCCTTTATTTTTTCGAGATCTATATGATGACAAATTCCCATCTACCAAGACAGTGTCTGGATGAGGCCATATCCAATTGTGACAAAAAATATAGATTTCTGATAATAGAAATACTAGAAAAATAGATTAAACCATACAGACATATATCTTATTTATCAGACATATATAGAAAACCACAGGAAGAAATTAGAAAATAAATCAAGACAAGGATAAGAGATATATTCCAACAAAAGTACTTGGAAAGGTGAGAAGAATAAAAAAAAAAGCAGTAAATGGTTGGTGGCTAATAAACAAACATTCAGACAAGAAAATATTTAAGTAAAATTAAAAATCTGACCAGAAGAAATCTATTCATCAGATTCAGATTTGAATATCATAAAAGTGAGAGATTAAATAACATAATAAACAAGAAAGATTCCAATGGAAAATGCAAGTGCAACATAGACACAGATGATATAGTCTATTTGTTGATTGCATGTCCTGTCTACCACGAGGAAAGACTGAAAATATCGGGGCCGACTTTGGGACACATCAATGGAACCCCCCAAGCTTTGACAGACAATCTGTTAAACACAGAATCAACAACAATTTTAAAATCAGTAATACCATTCCTTAAGATCATTGACCTACAAGGGTTGCATACGAAAGAAAAAGAAGCGTGAAAGTGTTCAAATAAAAACTAGAGAGAGAAAATAGTTGTAAATTGATCCAAGCAAGAATGATTTGAGATGATAAAGTAATAAGTTAGAGCAAATATGACTCAAGGCTATTATAATTATGGTTTGATGACAAAAGTTTTATGGATACAATGTAATAAGAAAATGTCAATATCTGTGGCTATTTTATGTATGTATTTATGAATGTAGAGATTTTACATGTAATGATTGATGTATTTATATTGTAACAACATAACTTGTTATACAATAAACTTTTTGTTGATGATAGTTTATTTTTAAAAATCAGAGAACCTGTTATCCAGCCTGGATATTGTGGCCATTACCAAGTCAAGGTGCACTGAAAACCATGAAGGAGACATGGCCATACCAGGATATTCTCTGTTCAGGAAGTACAGGTGGGAAGGAAAGGAGGGAGAGTGGTACTTTATGTGAGGGAGGGTATTAAAGCAATAGAGATACAGGGAATGCAGAGGGGAAGAGGTACTGTGGGTTATCCTATTTGCACTGGAGTGATTTACAGACCTCCAGTACAGAGGGAGGAGCTGGATAAGATACTGATGGATGCCATTAGCAAGATGACAGAGAAGTAGGAGGTGTTGTTGGTGGGGGACTTCAATCTGCCACATATAGATTAGAGCCTCCTGGCTGCAGCTTCAGCTGGAAGCAGGGACATCTCTGACTCCCTGCAGGTGGCATTCCTCAGGCAACTAGTCAGTGAACCCAATCATGATGGGGAATTACTGGACCCGGTATACACCAACAGGGACAGTGTCGAAGACGTCAAGGTGCGGAGCCACCTGGGACTGAGTGATCACCTTACAGTGATACAATGGTGAGAGCTGCAGAATCAAACCACAGAAAGGTGAGGGTCCTGGACTACAGGAAGGTAAATTTTAAAAAGATGGATGAATGCATCAGGGATGACCCAGCGGGGTGGAGGGGATGAACTTGGCAGGGTGGAGGAGCAGTGAAGGAAACAAGAAATGGCAACAGTGAAGACAACAAACCTCTGTGTCAAGCAGGGGAGCAAAAGAAAGAGGGAAAATAGACTGCTAGGTTTCTTGAAAGAGATGGCAGAAAAGGTAAAAGCTAAGAGGATAGCATTCAGACCTACCAGGTCCCTTTGTCATATGCTCTATGGAATATGACAGAACCGCACAACAACTAACAGTGCAGTAGGGATGAGCGAGAGGGTGCAAAACACGAAAGGCAGCATTCGCAGTAGTGCAGTCTGTCACTCTCCCAGACAGAGCATAAGACCTCTGCTGGGACAGGGGTCCACTGAGCAGCTGCCGTGACTCAACAGGATGAGAGACTAGCAGGAAGGGAGGCAAGCAGTGTGTTTGGGGCTGGATTTTGATTCCCGGTCCCAGACGCATGACTTCTTACTTTTTAGATATTTTAGTTGGGGGGGGGTTCGTGGGCACAGCTCCCCATAACAGGGGGTGCAGAGGGCAAATCCCCCCACAAAAAAAAGACATACTGCTGGCAATATATTGCACTGTATTGGCAGCATGGTATATTATAGTGGCATAATGTCTTGTGACATTATGACCCCATGCTGCTTTCAGAAGGTTCAAAGAGATGCAGAGGGATTAGGATAGGAAGGTGTATCGGGGGAAACAGAGGGAGACAGGGAAAGCAGTAAGGAGTGCAAAGGCACAAACTGAAGAGAGAATAGCCTATTCCAGACAGGTGCCATGAATATCAGTACATGGTGGTGCTGTTATCAGGGTGGCCAGCCCAAAACTCAAAACACAGTCCAAAGATAGCACACTCTCCACAAATAAAGCAAAGACTGCTAGAGCTTGAGGAAAAATGCAATTTATTGCTCACCAGAATACTTTATAGTGCCTCAGTCAAAGTTCAGTGCAAATCAATTCAAAATAGTACAAGTGTTACAGAGCAGTCTGTTTGTCCTAAGCCCCCAGGACCTATAAAGTAATCTGGTGAGCAATAAATTGCATTTTGCCTCAAGCTCTAGCAATCTTTGCTTTATTTGTGGAGAGTCAACTATCTTTGGACTATGTGAACAGAGAGTAGCCAAGGCAGTAACAAAAGGGGTCAAGACATTTTTTGGTATGTAAGCAAAAAAGGAGGACCTGGGGTGAGATTGTAAGGTTAAGGAGGAAAGAGGAGGACTGTGCAGAAGGGCAACAGGAAAAGGCAGGATCCTGAACAAATACTTTTTTTAGTGTTCAGAGAGGAAAGAGACAGGGAGGGGGGCCACAAAACTTTAACAGGAGAATTGGAGGGAGGGAGGTGCACACTAGTCCATTTTCAGAGGAGACATCCTGAAGGGACTCACAAATTTGAAAGTGGATGAAGCAATGGGCCCAGAGGGGGTCCATCCAAGGGTACTGAGGGAGCTCAGGGAGTCACTGGATGCACATCTGATGGCTCTTTTTAACAGCCCAATGGAAACAGGAGTGGTCCTGGAGAACTGGAGAGAGAAGATGTAATCCCACTTCACAAAAGTGGTAGCAGGGAAGAGACTGGCAATTTTAGGCCAGTCAGCCTGACTTCAGTGGTGGGAAAGCTAATGGAATCATCACTGAAAGAAAGGATTATGGAATATTTTGAATCCAATGGGTTACAAGACCTGAGGTAGTATGGCTTCATGGGGGAGGTCATGTCAAATTAATCTGATAGATTTATTTGACTGGGTGACCAAGGAAGTAGACCAGGGTGGAGCAGTGGATGTAGCCTACCTAGATTTCAGTAAGGTTTCAACACCATTCCACATAGGAGACTAGTAAGCAAGCTGTGTAGCTTAGGAGTGGATCCAAAGATAGTAAATGGGTAAAAATATTTTTAAGAGATAGGCGGCAGAGGGTGGTGGTAAGCAGAGTTTACTCATAGGAAGGGAGGGAGGGTAACCAGTGGGGTGTCTTAGGGATCAGTGCTGGGACTGGTCCTCTTTAATGTCTTTATAAGTGACATTGCAGAGGAGCTGGAAGGGAAGGTCTGACTCTTTGCAGATGACACCAAACTCTACAATAGGGTGGACTCTCTGGGGGATGGAAGATGAACAGTGACCTAAGGAAACTCAATGAGGGTCACAAGTATGGCAGCTGGGTTTCAGTGTAAAAAAGTGCAAAATAAAGCACTTTGGGCACATAATCCCAGAAGTGGAGTACATTGGGGTTGGGGTGGTACTGATGACCCTCAAGCAGGAAAAAGATTTGGGGGTGCTCATGTCAGATGATCTAAAGGTGGCCAGGCAGTGTGACAAAACAGTTGGAAGGGCAAGTGAGATGCTGCAGTGCATTGAGAGAGGTATCACCAGCAAAAAGAGGGAGGTGATGTTCCCTCTGTATAGATCACTGGTAAGATTCCACCTAGATTACTGTATTCAGTTCTGGAGACCGCATCTCAGGAAGGGCAGAAAGAGAGTGGAAGTGGTCCAGAGGAGGGCAACTAAAATGATGAAGGGTCTGCATCATATGCTCTATGAGGAGATATTAAAGGACCTAGATATGTATACCCTGGAAGAGAGGAGGGGGATGTGAAAGAAACCTTTAAACACCTCATGGGAGAAAACAAGGTACAATAGAGAAGAATTTTTCAGAAAAAAAGTGCTCAAGGACAAGGGGACATGTTATGAAGCTGCATGGGGTAAATTCAGGAGAGATGTGAGGAAGTATTTCTTCACAGGAAGAGTGGTGGATTCCTGGAACAGTCTTCCAGTGGAGGTGGTGGGGGCAAAAACAGTGGTGGGGTTCATGAATGCATGGGATAGGCATAAGGGAATCTTAAGGAAAGGGAAGGGGTGGATGAATGGGCTGGAGATCAGGTAGGATCCGCGGTGATATTGTAGGCAGGAAAAAATGAGCAAACTAGGTGGACCAAGCAGTCCTTATTTGCCAGCAAATTCTATGTTTCTATGTCAACTTCATGGCTGTGAAAATTTCAACAAGACCACATCCCACGTGATGAGGGCAGTCACTACAGAGGCCTAATCCCCTGCATTTTCAACCTTGCCGGCAACACCCAGAAAAGTCCCAAACCCATGGCTGTCAGATCCCTAGAAGGCATATAAGGAGACAGGAACTGATTGAGACACTGGGTGCACAGTCCGTTAAGGGCTTTGGGAGGCAATGGTGGTACTATTATACAATCTGAAGATCAAAGATCAATGGAGCCAGAGAGAATACTGTAATTGGCAAGAAGGCAAACAGAATCTGCAGGGATGTATAAACTTTGAGGTTAGAAAGTGATATTAACTACTGTACTAGTGTAGCTCACAGTGGGCCATGGCAGTCTTAGTGGGTGTTGCAGACTCAGTCATAAAACTACAAATAGACATCCATAGCAGATACATGTCAATAGCACCTTCTACAAGTAAGCTACAGTAGAGTAATTCATATTAATTGCTGACCTTGTACCCCCATTTGTAATCTGCATTGCCTCATGTCTCCTGCTGCATTGGGAGCCAAAGTGTTTCAGCTGAATCAACAAAGTTGAACAACCTTTTTGGCCCCATCACAAAGTAGAACCAAAGCTGGTTCTGGTTTTCCTCTATTTCACTTTTAGTTTACACCCAGAGATATGGGGGTGCACAACTGCTCAATGAGGCAACAAAAGGGGCCATGAGCAGACCATTCCAAAATAAAATAAGAGATGGTGGCAGCACCTTTCAAAATAAATTACACATATCACACAAGTGGAGTGAATGGCTTGCGGGCCATCAAGGAAAGAAGATGAGAGGAGAGGAGAGGAGAGGAGAGGGAGGAGGAGAGGAGGGAGAGACACTCAGTCTTAGCAGTAGTGAAAAGGGATCCAAATTAGTATGACTCCATGTGGGTAGTCTTAACAGATATAAAGTCAATTCCAACTGCTAGAGTTGTCTTGATGGGCTACCGGCTTAAATTGATTTTAACAGACTGAAGCACCAGAATATGTATATGTTTGACAGTCCTTGTAGCAATTTAAATCTGTATTCATAGAAATAAATGTATGGGCCAGTTAGTTCATGAACATTTCTGAAAAAGGTTGATTGAACATGAAATGAATGCACAAGCTAGGACAAAAAGACAGCTCAACATAAGTGCTTGCTCCATGTAATTTTGTGTGCCGATGCCATATTTACCAGACCTGCTAGAGCAGCCAATGTTTTAACTGATAAGGCTTCCTCAAGGTGACAGGTTATATAAATGTACATATTCATTTATTTTAGACAAAGAATCTTTGCATAATTATTAACCTTTGCTGTGCCATGGGCTGATATATCAGTCCAGATATCCTATACATTCTAATTCTATTAGCAGCCTCAGGGTTAACTGGTGGTAAAATTTCTGCCTAGAAAAAGTTTTCAAAAAGATAACTGCCTAGCAAGTATGCACATACCACACCTTGAACATGAAGTGACTCATGGGCTGCAAAGGATAGAACTGAAGAGCAGTGGAAGCTGGTAAGTTGTGTGCCAACAATTCAATGATATGTCTGGCAGTATAGCCTAGAGGTTAGAGGAACGAGGTGTGAACGAGCTTGATACATCCAGCAGACCAGACCTGAGTTTGATTCTCAGACCCTCCACTTGCATACTGTGTGACTCTGAGCACATCACTTAACCGCCCAGTGCTCCCAGGTCGCCCCTGAAAACAGGTACTTGTGCCTAGTGGGCCTTACCCGATTACCAAAGACAAAAAAATATAAAAATACTCCACTAGAGCCAGTAAAGTGGGAGAAATTGTAAGGAAAATGAAATACACAATGGGCCGCTACAGGACATAGGTGGTATAGCACAGTACAATCACAACAGCAGAATAAGAAAACTGGCACTACTCACTGAGTGTTTGGACAGAAGACAAAACACAAAGGCAACCAGTATATCTCTTTATTGTCAGGTAACACTGCAACCAGTGACCAGGCCAAAGTTAGTGGTGTGCAATGATGTCTCAATATTTCAAGTACCTGTGCTTCATCAAGAGGCTGTCATGCCATCTGACTATGTCAAATTTATCAGCAGTTGTGACAGAAATAGGCCTGACTAAGAGCTCAAATACATACAAAATGTGCTAAGTGATAACAGAATTAGACAATAAAAATGGTATGTCATCACTAATAGGCAGCACCCAATTGTTTGCTTAACTCAAGAATAGAATGTGTTAAAGTAGCCCATTCAGGTCATCTGATAGTCAATTGTTGGCAACAAACAAAAAAGCACTAATTAAGCCTATAACTTGGTGAGATACCATACAAGGGGCTTTTCCTGTGCACAGGCTAAGGCTAGAAAGTGCTTTGTTTCAAAACTGCCCAATAATAACGTAAGGTTAAAAACAAGGCTGCATAAGAAACAGTCAGTTACAGCTATGGAAAATGATTTTAAGAACTGTTTCACTTAAGATAAAGAGCCCCATAATAGTCCATATTGCTGCTGCAGTAAAAGAAAGTCCTGCAGAGAAAAAACAAAATGAAAGTTTTTCAAAACAACACAGACATAATTTCAGTATGAGCATTCAAACCAGAGTGCATATAGGCCTTAAGTTTGAAGATCCAAAATGACTCTCTTTTAGTCAAAGTAGAGTCCAGGTCTTCACCTCTGGGTCCAGTGGTGACCCGTTCAATGTCAGTTCAGTTCAATTTTATTGTGTGACAAACAATATTGTCGTTACAAATGTTACATTCAACACACATAATACAAAACAAATAAATAGTACTACTTTTATACATATAAATATAAAATAAAACCCCAAAACAATAAATATTTAATACCTCCACAAGATCCTTTCAAAGATTACTTTCTTTTCTATTGCACATATCCCCTCATCCTATTTTTTGTCAGAGTCTTCTATCTTTCCACCAGTGTTAGATGTATTTTTTTCATTCTACATTCTTACAAAAATTAGTTACTTGTTTCAAAACTTCATTAGTTGATTTCAATAGATAGTTTGCTTGATACCAAGATTCCATATCCAACTTACTTAATATGTTTCCTAAGTATAACATGCGTTGAAATTCATACAACGAACACATTATCAATAAATGAACATTATTGTCTATTCCTAAACCATACCCACATTTTGGTTCCTTCTGTTTGGTGTATATTCCCTTTAACCTCTGTGAGTTATGGTACTCAAAACGGAATCTTGTAAAGCATTTTCTTTTATCAGGGTCTTTTATTATTTTTTATTTATCTATTGAATTCTCGGATTACAAATACATTTGAACCAAAGATTAATTTACAAAGGTTCTGTGTCAGAGTACAAAAATGAGCAATCCAAGCAGAATGAGACAAAGAATACATGAATTAACAATAGTAGTAATTCATCATAAAGATATTACAAGTTAGAACAGGATTGTGGGAGCAGTGGGGAGGAGGGCAGCAAGTGAATAAGAGGCGGTCAGTAATAAGACTTTGTTACATAGTGCAGGTTTCAATGCTAAGTGCTGGGGGACAGGAGGCAGAAGAGAGAGGGAGAAAAAAAGGAAAGGGAAGAGGGAAGTGAGAGAAAGGGTAGATAAAGGGAGTTATGAAATGAGCAGAGAGGAAGGGGGAATGAGAAGTAGGGGCAGAGAGGGAGGGAGTAGGGGCAGCCTACACACAATCACAATTGCTAAGATTAGAGAGGTGTTGGAAGAGATTACTGCTTGGCAGGACAAGTCTAGTCACTGACTAGACTGCAGGAGGGAGACCATTCACTAGAGAGAGTGCCCTGGCAAAAAAGGAGCATTGAGCTTGGGTTATGCGACAAAAGGGAATTCAGAAAGAGGGATTGTCAGCACTTTGAATGCTACATGAGTGAATGCCTGGTGACATCAGGTCACGTGTGGTGGGGGGGGGGCCAAGGCAGGTTTTTTTGGCCAGGAAGCAGGTCTGGTAAGTGATCCTTCCTTGCAGATGGAACCATGATGCTTGTTTATAGAGCGCACAGGTATGGGTTCTTTTACCAGAACCTGTCACAAGATGACAGCACTTATTAAGAGCCGCACTGATTCTTCTTAGAGTGGTGTCAGTGGCAGCTCCATAGAAGATCAGGCCATAATCAATAATTGAGAGGACAAAGCTGGTAACAGCTACACATGTAGCCTCTTGGGTTACGCAGTTGCGATGGCAGTAGGACGTACCTATTCAAGAATTAACTCTGGAGATTAGTTTTACATGGGCAGCATAGGAGAGTGGACTGTCTAGTGTAATACTGAGGTATTTAAACTCACTGACTTGATATAGGTGGAGGTGTTGCTTATTCAGGATATGTAGTTTGGACATTTTGTGTTTGCTGTGGGGGTTGACAAACAGCATGGACTTGGTTTTTTGTAGCTCATCAATAGTTTATGTTGATCAAACCACTTTTTGATTAAGCTAAAATTTAGTTGCAGGTCAGAGCATAGCTCAGCAGGGTTAGCATGTGAAGAGAAAATGTATTTATTTATTTATTTAGTTTTTGTTGACCAGGTAAGTACACTAGACAAATCCTGCCTATTTTCAGGCATGACCCGGGGGGAGGGGGATACAGATGAATGCCATCTGACCTTGAACCAGTTGGTGGTATTTTTAGTGAATGACAGAAATTTGGCCAGGACACCGGGGAAATTCCCCTACTCTTGCTGCAGAGGGCGCTGAAGCACTGCAGGAGAGTGGACTGCGTTCAGTATGGACGAAGCTTTGGTGGAGGAAGGAGGTGAAGCAGAAGAGATGGAGAAAGATGCAAAGTTACAGAGTTTGGGTGAGAAAGATTCTATCCAGGGGGCAGAAGTCCCAGTAGAAGAACCTTTGGAGGAGTCGAGTAGCCGAGTATAGAATCAGATAAGACAGAAGAGGAACTGAAACAAGATTTGGATTGGAAAAAGCAACAATTGTTAGATATGATTTTGCAGGCCGAAAAGGATTATACAAATAGTCAATTACGGCTTGAGGAAGAAAAAAAGTAACGAAAATGCTCAGCGGTTAGCCCTTTACCTGGCTGCAGTAAGCGTTTTCCTTCAGAAGGGCCTTCCTTGTCTACTTTTCCAGCAAATGATTTGCTGGCTGAAGATACAATACAAATGGATGACGTAGACGTCGAGCTGTCACTTCAGGATGCTGAATGGACCCCAGGGACGGTCTTACAACAAGCCAGGTAGCTCCGTTCGGGTGAGTGTTGGATTCCAGACCTGAGGATTGAATTACCAGGTACACGTAGTGCGGAGGAGGATTTACAAAGGCCTAGCCTGGAACCCGAAGGAGGTGATACGGATCCTATGGCTATAAACAAGGCACCGAGAGATATGGACACCCCATCGAAGCAGCTGCAGGAGCAACCGCAAGTATTTCTTTCTAGGCCTGTTGTGGCAGGGGTAATTGAGGGAGCAGCTTTAAACTCCATAAAAATTACAGATTGTGCACCTTTAGGAATTATTCCCAATGCAGTGGATATATTATTACAGTCTTCCGCTTTGAGGAAAAAAGATAAAGGGAAAGCGGGGGAACAATCTGAACCATTGCCTCCAAACGTCATTTTTTGATCTGCCTTTGGTATAAAGGGAAGGTTCCTGTTGTCCCCGACAGGATTTGGGTGGGCAAAACCCTAATTAAGGATTCAGTGGGATTTACACCAGCTGAGGTTTATGCCTTTATTCATGCCCCAGGGCATCAAACGTATGATTTAAGTTTTTGTAATATGCAATCATTGGACAAATTTTGGAAAGTATATTGTTCCTTAAAAGACTCAGAACATTAGATGGATTTTTTGGCAATTCCCATAACTAAACCAATGGTTAAAACAGTTACGGTTTTGTTTCAAATGAAGGGGTTTGTGTGAATGATATGTTCTGGCTTGAGAAAAAAATGTACAGTCATGGAACATCCAAAACCTATCTTGGATGAGAATGGGTTTTGGACTGGGGGCTGGTTATTTAGAGTGCAATTATATCAAATAGAGGACGGTATAAAACATCTTCCCAGTTCCTCTTTTTTGGGACAGGATTGGGGGGGTCTATTCTATGCAGGACAAAACAAGAGTTGTTTCAGATGTGGGGCTTTGGACCACCTAAATGTGGATTGTGATCAGATTAGATGTTTCAGCTGTGGTCTTTAGGGCATACAGCTCCACAATGTACAGCCCAACCTTTCTGTAACTTATGTGGGGAAGAAGAGCACTCCTTTACAGATTATCCATGGGCGGCCCATAATTCTGAGGGGAAATCAGATCAAGATGGTTTTTTGTTTAAAGCAAAACAATATTTTGGAAAATCCAATACTCCTTTCCCAGGAGGTCGTCCTCCTCAGAGTGGTAGGGGTCGAGGTAAAGAGACAGGAGTGACTGATAGGGGTAGGCCCCAGCACACTATACCTCGAAAGGTAGGGTCAGAACCAGGAGAAGGTATTTCTTTGGATCCTCTTTTAGGTAAACCTCAGTCCAAACAGATACTTGGACAGGAAGAAATAGTGACTCCTTATGTCACTCCACAGGTTTCTCCCTTAAGAACAGTGACTTTGTCATCCTACTTACAGAGTCAGAATTCAAATGTTCCAAACCCCACAGTACTGGAGCTTCCAGAAACGGAGATTTTGGAATTTGGTTTTCCTGCTGACCACCCCTTTGATGCCGGTGGGGAAAAATCCGCTGGGGTGATGAATTTATATCTCCTTTAAAGAATCAAACTGTAAGGAAAAAAAGGGAGATATTTTACTTTCCCCCTTGCCACTGGCCAATAGATTTTCTGCCTTTATCTCGTGGGTGAACAGGTATATACAGCATTACCTATGGAGGACCCAAATTCTGAGTCACAGGTAGAGATACGGCCCCCCTGGACATAAACTCCACAGAAATGTATAACAAGATCTAGTGGTAAATTGGTTACATATCCTCCCTGATTTAAAAAATATAAGGATTGCTACATTGAATGTGAACAGTGTTTTATTTTTAAAAAATGATTAGTTACTTTTGGGATATTGCAGCAGTTGCATTATGACGTAATTTTTTTGCAAGATACCAGATTACGAACACTTGGGGCTATTGAACAGATTTCTAGAGATTGGAAATGAGATGCATCAGTTTGGTCTTTAGGTTTGGACACTTGTAGTGGAGTGGGTTTTTGTTTTACAGTACCTGGTGTCCGGTTTCACCAATTAGTGGACATAGAACCAGGAAGGGCTTTATTGGTGGATGTTGAGATTGCAGATGTACAATATAGGCTAATTAATATTTATGGGTATCAAACAAAAGCTTCTCGTATAGATTTGTTAAACAAGATACAACCATATTTGTTTACTAGTAGGCCATTGTTTTTTGTGGGGCATTTTAACATCAATATTTCTAAAGATGGTCCACTAGACAAACAGTATTGTGATAAAGCTTTTCTACATACTGTTATAAATCAGGCTGGTTTGAAGAGGGCTATTATAGGTGGGAATAAGCCAGTTTAGCCTACTTATTATAGGGGTAGATATTCTTCTTGTATAGATATGATTTTTATTAATAAATCGTTAATTGATTACAATATGTTTATTATACCAATTGAGTCTTCAGACCATGTTTTACTAGGGATTGTTGTGGATTCTCCATCTCGAAGGCATGTAGGTCCAGGTTATTGGCAACTAAATTCCTCACTTTTGATGGTCCTGGATGTGATATTAGAAGTAAAAGAGGTGATTCGATATAGACTTTCTACTAGATTTCTATATGATGATGTTGGCCAATGGTGGGAAGATTTTAAATTATGTTTAAGAGATTATTTTTGGGAAATAGAGAAGCATAGACGAGCAACAACATATTCTAAATATATGGGCTTAAGAAAATTGTTAGGGAAGTTACTAACTATACAACATTTGGGTCAGGAAAATGTTTCTATACAAATTCAGAATACTAGGAACGAAATGATACATTATCAATATGATCGCTTGTGTTCATTGACACAGGAACAGGCCTTTGGTACACAAGGAAAGATTGAACAAGGTAATCCTTATGTAGATTGTTATCAGAGAAGGGTGAAACGGGAAATGAATGAATTAATTACACTAAAAGGAGACACTGTAACTGATAATCTTGGGATTATGTCGGTTTTGGAAGAATATATAAACATGGTTTTGGGAACTCCAGTCCCAGATTTAGGCTTTAATTTTCAAATTTTGGATTCTGCCTTACTTCCACAATTGTCTTCTGAAGTTCAGGCTTTGTTGGTGTTACCGTTTTCTTACCAGGAACTGGATAGAGTGATAAAATCCTTAAAAGGGAAAATTGCACAAGGGTCCAATGGACTAACCGGGGAATTGTATAAATTCTTATGGTCTTTTATTCCTCAGGAACTTCTTGCGATATATAATTTTTTTTTGTTGGAACATTTTTTGCTGATCTCGATGTATGAGGGACTTATGATTTTTTTATTTAAATCAGGGGTCCGCAAAGATATTAAAAATTGGAGACCAATAACTTTATTAAATGTGGATTTTAAGATTTTTTCAAAACTATTGAGTAATAGACTTGCATCTGTTATGGGAAGTCTTATTATTCCCATTCAATTTTGTTTGGTTCCTGGGTGAAGATTAACAGAAGCACTTTTGTTGTTAAGGGAAATAATGGAGCATTCTCATTCTCCAATAGGAAGTGCAGGAAAGGGGTATGTTATAAGTTTAGACCAAGTAAAAGTTTTTGATGGTGTTTCTCATTTATTTCTTTGGGATTGTTTGGCAGAATATGGTATTCCAGACTTATTTATTCAGGGAATAAAATTATGTTATGCTCTGGCTTTTGTGAAACCATATGATAATGGATGGATGGGTCAAAATATTTTGGTACAGAGGGGAGTTAGACAGGTCTGTCCATTGAGCCCTCTATTATATGTGTTTATGTTGGATCCTTTGTTACGTTTGATACAGAACTCTCCAAACATTTATGGGTTAGGACAGGGGAAAGTGTTTAAACATGAAGTATTAGCATATGCTGATGATGTTTGTTTATTGGTAAATGATGTTTCTACTCAATTAGCATATCATTTATTACAGGAGGTAGGTAAAATTACAGGTGCTCAATTAAATATGGCAAAGTCAAAATGCCTAAATGTTTTAGGTTTCCAAGATTCTGAAGAGTTAGTAGGTAATATTCCAGTTTCACAAACCCTGTGTCGTATATCAGGGATTTATTTTGGTGGAAGAGATATGGCAAGTTATAATTGGAGTAATGCATTAGCTATAGGACATACAAAAGTCAAATTGTGGAATTGATGGAAATTGGGAAAGAAAAGATGGGTGTATTTGTTAAAATCTTTTTTGGTGCCAGTTTTTTTATTCATTAGTTCTATTTTCTTTATACCTTCTAAGCTAGAAGCTTCACTGCTGAGTTGTGTTTTTACTGGTATATGGGGTAGCTGGTTGAACCCGATTAAATGGAATATTCTATATAAACCTGCGGAATTAGGAGGTTTAAATATGTTGCATCCCTGTGTATTTGTTTTTACAATATTTCTTTATAATAATGTACTTCCATTAGTGAAAGGTACAGTTCACCTACGGACCAAATGAGGATTAGGAGATTTACAGGGGGTTATCCGAGAATGGTCGAATAAATCCTTTTTGCATAAAAATAAATGCAGTCCTCGTCTAGTACAAAGATGGGATGGGGTGTGTGATGCGATAAAGAGGTGGGGAGTCCAGTTGCCAGGTTGTCTTTCTATGACAAGGAAGACCCTGTATAAGGATATTATTCAGAAATGTTTTGATGAACCATTGTTTATGGGTTTTACACAACAAGAACAAAAACAATTGTTGGCTTATATTTCTGATGTCCGTATTCCGGCTCGTATGTGGGATACGGTATGGGTGGGAATACATGGATGAGTAAATGTTAAAGGAAATCATAAGCATAAGGGTTTGATGGAGCATTATTGCCCCAGGGAATCCTGTATGATGAAAATTGAGACAATGGATCATTTATATTTCAAGTGTCCTTATGCTGAACAGTTTTGGGAAATAGTAAAAGGTGGATGGAAATGGTTGAATCTGGTCCCCCCAGATCCTAGCTTATTATATTTTGGGGTTATTCCACATTTACCAGCGACTATACATCCGAGTACATTCCGGATGATTTATGTTCATTTTTTATATTGGTTGTGTATTGGGCAATGTCATCTCATATTACAGCAACAGTATATTTCTCCCCTAGAACTGTTTTTTTATAATCAGTAAAGATTTGTCAAAATGGAAACAAGTAGAGCATTTAAGATATAAGAAATTAGTCTGGACAGTATTTTGGAAAAATTTGGCTCATATTTAAAAGAGATTATTAGAAGTTTTTTATCTATAATATGGTTAGGTTATAAAAAGGGAGAAAAAAACTGACTGGTGTATATATCTTTAAAATATATCTATCCGGATGTGTTTTGATTTCAATGATTAATTTTACGGTGGGATGGTGAGGGAGTAATCCTTAGCTTATTGATATTGATTGTTTGTGAGTTGTCCCTATGCTTAGGGTGATTGTGTGTTTTTCTGTATGATATATTGCTGATCTGTATTTGTTTTATTATGTATTAATAAAAAATTCCCCTACTCTTTTCGATAAGTGCCATGGGATCTTTAACATCCACCTGAACTACCACCAATCCAGGCAGATGGGACCTCAGTTTAATGTCTCATCCAAAAGATGGCACCTCAGAAGTGCAGCACCCCTCTCATGCTGCACTACAGTGTCAGTACTGGGATATTAACCCAAGTGCCAGATGTAGGAACTGAACCCACAGCCCTCTGATCTCCCAGCATCAGAGGTGAGTGTTCTACCTACTGAGCCACTGACACTGAAAACGACAGCATCATCTGTGTATAGGATTATATTGGTGTTGCATACAGCTGGAAGGTTGTTTAACAATAGGCTAAAAAGAAGTGGTCCAAGGATGGATCCTTGGGACACACCAAAGCGCACTGGGATGCAGTTAGAGAGCAGGCTCCTGATTCTGACTCATTGGTGCCTGCCAAGCAGGTAACTTTCAAACCAGTGTATAACTTCAGTAGATGGACCTAACGAAGAGAGTGAGTGAAAAAGCAGCTGGTGATTAACTGTGTTGAAAGCTTTTGTCAAATCCACATACACTGCCCTTAGCAGCTGCCTGGAGTCCAGAGCCCTATGAATATGTGTTGTAAAGTCAAGTAAGGTAGTGGTAGTGCTATGCACTTTCCTAAAGTCATGTTGCTGTGGGGACAGGATGTTATAATTGTCCAAGTATTCTGTGAGTTGATCAGCAACTATGCACTCTAATGCTTTAGAAAGCGGGGGGAGGATTGAAATAGGGGGGTAGTTGGAAGGTTGGGTATGATCATCATTTTTGTGTATAGGCACTACAAAGGCAGATTTCCAGGGCTGAGGGAACCACCTGAGAGAGAGCGAGAGGTTTAGGAGTTTGGTAAGAGGGGGTAAGACAGCATCCAGGGTGAGATAGAGAAGCTTAAGGTCAAGGGAGTTGCTGCTAGATCTGGAATTGTGTAACACTTTCAGCAGCTATCTATGAGGTTCAGAGAGGGATATATTTCTGAAGCAGAAGGAGGGATTATTAGGGTGAGGTGTTGAGTTTGCACAGTTAGAGGGCAAGGTGCACTTGGTAAAAAAGTCAGGGGGGGGACCCCACTGAGATTGGTAAAGGCGATATTAAGGGAGTCAGCAATTGATTTGGGGTCTTGCATTAGGGTGCCATTTACCTCCATCATAATTAGAGGGGATTTACTAGGATTGCCTGTTACACTTTTAATATTGTCCCCAAATTGTTTGCTATTACCCCAGCTGTTAGTTAGTGCACCTTTGAAGTATTCCTGCTTGGCTCTCCATACCGCTTGGGTGCACCGGTTTCTGGCAGCTTTGTGCTGCTGCAGAATAGAGTGGAGGCCCAAGTCCATAGCATGGTGCCAAAGATTATCCCTGTTCTTTATCATCATAAGGGTAGCAGGGGAGATCCAAGGGTTTGATACTCCCCTAGGTTTTATTTTCCTGGGGGGGGGAAATTGGTTACACACCACATTGAATTGTAGAATGAAGAAGTGTAGTGCCTGGTCAATGCAGTTCATGATGTTAAGGGGGGACCAGACAATCAAGGAGAGTTCATACAAAAATTGAGGGAGCTTCCCTTTGTTTAGGATACAAAGGTACGTGAAAATAGTTATAGGTTTTGGCACCTTGTTGGTCCAATGACAGAGAACAGTGGAATGATCACTTAGGGAGTCAGAGAGGACTCTAACATTGTTGATTCTACTAGGGTGTGTGGTGAGAATCCAGTCCAGGAGGGAGCTGGACCCTGATCTGTAGTTCATTTGAGTTGGCGAGGTAACCATTTGTGTGACATCAGTTGAGGAAAGGGCATCTTTATATGGTTCAGCATCAGTGGCAATCCAGTTTATGTTAAAGTCCCCAAGAACCACTGTCTCAGTATGATGAGGGATATTGTCAAGGTATTTGGCAACCATTTGAAAACTGGAGGCCTCGTCTCATGGGGGGAGGGGTAAAGATGGATATAATGGTGCAGGCTTTTCTGTGTTGACCAAGGATAATTTTGATTGTAAGCATTTTGAATTTGCTGGCAGGTGGTGTTGTTGAGAGGACATGGCCTGTAAGGGTGTCCGCTAGATAGATAGCACAGCCACCACCATGCTTGCCAGTATGGTCAAGTCTGAAGAGGATATAGCCAGGGATTTCTACCTCCTTGTCAGGAACCCTGGGGATAGCCAGGATCCACTGACAGCAAGGATGTCTGGTTTATGCAGCGCGACCCAGACTTGGAGTTCATCAGTCTTTAGAAGCAGGCTCCGAATATTAATGTAGACTAAGGTGAGTGAACTTAGAGAGGTTTGAGGGTGATTAGGTGTTATGTGGGGGCCAGGGTTAAGGTGGACATTTCCTGAGAGAAGTAGTAAGAGCAAGACAATCCTAAGAAGATAATGGGAAAGGAGTTTATTGATCCTGAGTTGGCACCACCTGGACAGTTTAGAAGGATGGGTGTAGCACACAGAGGAGAATAATAGTCAGAGATTGGAATACTCAAAGTGACGGAGTCTCATGCGCACAGAGACAGGGGGTGGTGGTGACTAGCAAGGCACAGTACAAGTTAAAGTATAATGTGCTGGAAGGAATGACTTTATGGGGTATAATGCATGTGTGAGTTAGATTGGGGGAGGCCCCCAGTAAAATTTAGGAGGAAAGTAAATAGGATAAATCGCAAAGGTGTAATGAATAGGTAGGACATAGTTGTTGTAGCGGGTGTCATTGGATTACTAAAGAGGAGGGGTGAAATAAGATATTATGCAGTTTTCCTTTGTAGAGTGATCCAAGGTATGTAACAGCAAGCTAGATACAGATAAGCCACAGGTAAAAAGGGAAGGCAGAGTGGTCAGATGTAGGAGAGTAATGGACAATTTAAGAGTAGCAGAGACCAGACTTAATAGTTTGGCTAGTAGAGAGGCAGATTGCAAAAAAAAAGTGAGAGAATGGTATTGAGACAAGCAGAGTAGATACTAAACAGGGCAAGTGGAAATGTTTGTGAAAGGTCTCTTTAAGGGGGGATCAGAAATAAGAGACAGATGCAGAAGTGGAGCTTAAGGGCGGTGCCCTGAGGGGGGAGGTGCACTATTTAATAGCAGTCAGGGTGGGGGATGGGAAAAATCTGATATGCAGCTAAGCAAGATGGCAATTTCAAAATCAGCAACAGAGAATGCTGGCAAGCAGAAATGGAGGGGATCCAATCAGGCAGGAGCAGAGTTTGTTCCCAGCCAATGGAGAGCCACACTCATCCAGAAAGCAGCCAGTGGAAGTCTCTGATTATGAGCTGAGCTAGCAGGACCCTCGAGCAGCGTACCTGGATCAGTGCAGCCAGGAGAAGTATTGACCGGCTGAGATTCAGCGCCGGTGAAGCCATGAAGCACCCATGGGGGCGGGTTCCCGGTTCAGTGTAACTAAGAGAAGTGTCGTCCAACTCAGATTCGGCCCCGGCAAAGACAACTTGAGAAATATGAAATACGAAGCCGAATTAATAAATATGGTTCCAGCCCAAATTTTCTCTTTTTGTTTTTATCCTGCCAATTACTTATTTTACTTTTCCTACTCAGATTATTTTCCAATTGGATGTAACTATCCTTAATTTTATTTTTGACCTCCAAATTTATATATTCCACTGTTTTTTTGTAACTATCCACCAAGCAGTTTAACAAACCAAAAGGTTTTATTATTTTTTCTGAAGTATTCATACTTAGGCAGACAAATCCACTGTCCATGTATATTATCACCTCTTCCATATATATTCTTGGCAATCTCTTTTCGCCCACTCTGAATACTTTTAGCCAATACATGACTAATCTTTGTTCTATCAAACATTTCACTGGAAATTGTCCTAATTCCATTCTGGTTAGTACCAAGGATGCTCCCATAGGGAGGTCTAGTAATCTTTTATAAAATGTATTCTAAGAGATCTCTAGTACATCATTATTTCAATTCCCACATATCTCAGCTCCATAAATGTTCTGACCCTTAATTTTTACATTAAGGTCTCTCATATTCCCCTTAATAGAGTGACCTCCAAACCTGTAAGCAAACCTTTCAACAGCAGGGGTAATTATTTTTTTTTGTTATATTCTTTTTATGTTCTGTCCAAGTCAGGTTGTAAGTAAAGACTATGCCTAGATAACAAAATGTCTGTACTGTTTCTATGATACATTTATCACATCTTAATTTCATGTCCTTTCCCTTCCTTACTGGTTTTCTATAGCATATCATATATTTAGTTTTCTCTAGATTTATTTCCAAAGCAGCTTCCTGGCACCGTACTTCAGATTTTTCCATAATTCTTTTAATTCCAGTATAGCTTGTTGACATTAGGACAATATCATCTGCATATGCCATGAATCGACAGAACCTCCCCCTCATTCTTGGCATATGAAGATCGGTATCATACAGTCCTTCCAATATTTTATTCAGATAAATATTAAACAAAATTGGGGACAATACACATCCTTGTTTCAACATCAAGCTTGAATCAAACTTCTCTGGGTTTTTCCCCGTTCCTTATTATATCTTACACAAGTTATGTTCATTCTATACATAGAGATTATTATGCCAATTATTGCCGGGTCCAGACCGTATCCTTCCAATACCCTCTATAAACTAATACTTTTTACCTTATCAAATGCAGCCCGAAGGTCCGCAAAAACACAATACAATTTCTGCTTCTTTATATTAATATATTTGTGCATTAAATGAGATAAAACAAAACACTGATCCAATGTAGAGTGGCCCGGCATAAACCCTGCCTGGGCTTCATCCATTATTCTTGTCTCCTGTATCCATTCCATAATTATTTTATGTACGATTTTTGAGAATATTTTTAAAGATGTATCTAATAAACTTATTGGGTGATAATCTTTTGGATTTGTTTTATCTCCTTTTTTAAAAATTTGAATAATTATGTTTTCTTTCCCTGTTCCAATCATTTGTCCAGTTTTTATTATGTGATCATATAATTTCCTCAACAGAGGTACCCATAAGTTCACATCATTTAAAATTATATCTATTAGAATGCCATCTGGGCCCGGGGCTTTCTGTCTTTTAGCTGTTCCTATAGCTTCTATAATTTCTTTTTTCTTTAATCTCTTCCTTCAAAGGCATCCATTTCCTAGGTATTTCATCCCCTCTCCCACTGTCCTGATCCTGGAATAATTCAGCATAATAATCTCACCATATACAAGGTTCAATATAATTTTCTATATCTTCTGGGAATGTATCCCATCCTCTAGCCACTATTTTCCAAAATTTCTTATCATCTTTATTTAGTACTGCATTTTCCAATTCTTCCCACAAGATATTTCTATACAACTCCCTTTTTTCAGACAATATTCTTTTATATGTCTTCCTTATATATATCAGATGTTCCTTGTTATCTTTTGTTTGTTAATTTCTTTCTTGTCTTGCCTTCCTATCCAATTCTCTTTTTACTTCTTTGCATTCAGTGTCATACCACTTGCTTCCTTTGTGCTCTTTACTACCGGAGGCTTTCACTATAAGTGATCTTGTTTTATTCATTATTTCCACAAAATCCTCTACAATCCTATCATCTTTCTTTTCCATAATTTCCGTATCAGATCTCTTATTCCACTTTCTGTTAACAACTTATTAGAGGTATAATTATCTATAACTTCCCATTTCACTCCTAATTTTGTTCTTATCATAATTGTTTTGCCCCTTACATACCTGTGTCATATCCCACTGTTTTATTGAGATTAACATGGGATTATGTTTACTCTCTGCTCTCTGTCCAATACTTAAATTTACAACCAAAGGTATTAAACTTAGATTTACCCAACATAAATCAATTACTGATTCTCCTCTATTTCCCGTATATGTATAATCCCTGATAATATCTCCTTTTTTCTTCCATTTAATAAAACAAAATTCCATTCAACTAGTAATTGACTGATGATCCTGCCTCTATTTGTTGTCTTCTTATCCCTAGTTTTTCTTTTTATTGATTTTAAGTCCTGTCCTAGCACTGAACAGAACTCATTTACTTCATTTGATAGTTCCTCATTATGTCTTACCCTCGAATTAGAATCTCCTATCAACATAATTCCACAATCTGGATCTCTTCCACTACACTCCTGTATTATTTTCTCTAATTTAAGAATTATTTGTGGCCCAGATATTCAAAGGGTTTGCACCGGTGCAACAGAGTTGCCAGTGCAATCCCACATTGTGCCCCAGTGGGATATTGATAAGTCTGCCCGGCGCAGCACAAATCCTGATGCACCGGAGTACATTGTAATCATATGTGGTGCAGATGCAGGGGGCGTGCCCATGCATATGTGGCACAAAACCCCATATTCAGCCCAGGATATGTGGCACATATGCTGGCACAGCCCTGCATTGCATCACATGGGGAGATCAAAGTTGAGCCCGTGAAGTGTGGGAACAACTCCTGGCCACCCACAGGTGGGCTGCTGTAGTGCAGGGTGCAACACAGCAGCCGCCAGCTGTGGGTGGCCACCCACCTACCCAGCATACCATGCACAAGCACCCACATCCCCCTGGCAGTCTGGTGGTACCCCCCCACCCGATTTCACAACAAGTACCAGTGCACACCCTGGTGGGCTAATGGACCTCCTTCCCACCTGAGTCCCCAGTCGCCGGTAGATGTCAGATAGTCATCTCTCTGGTAGTCTAGTAGACCCACCCACCCATTGCCGCAATCACATTAAATCCCCATAATACACATCCCTGGTGATCCAATGGCACCCCCTCTCCTCCCACCCACACAGACCTCTGTGCCCCCCGCTTCCCCCCCATTATTGCTGGGTGGCTGCAACCTGCCCGGCTGCCCACCAAAGGACAGGTACTATATGGGCTGTAACCCCATTGGTCCCCAGTGTGGACCAATGGGCTTGCAGGGCATAATGTACTAGACAGCTTATGTGAATTAAGTCATTCATGTATATGGAACTGTCTAGTATTTTTCTTTCCATGTACCCAGTTACATCTTGATTTTCACTGAGTTTTTATTTTCATCCTCATTTTCCTTTACATTGAGAAGGAAATTTCCCTCCCTATTGATTGCTGGAATTTGCTCTCTCACGTCTCCAACTGTCCTTTGATTTATTTCCAAGTTCTTTTACATGTCAATTACTTGTTCAATGTATGTCCGGTTTTATAAACAAACCCCTTTCACAAAGGAAAGGTCTTTTCTAATAACCAACAACTGCTCATAAATCATTGCATTAGCAATTAATGGATCTCTCAATGCCATACACACATCTTGCATTATATTATCTGTCAACAATGCATTTTGATCAGTTGGATTCATCAAACTGATAAACTGTGTTTCCCCCTCTGCGAACCATCCTCCCTTTCTATCCTCTCCTTCTTCTAACATGTTACCACTTAAATTCTGCCCTTGGTTATAATAATCCTCAGTAAAATACAGACTCATTCATACTTAACCTAATATCCTTAATTTTCTGTTCTATTTTTTATTAGTCTCAGTGGTCTCCCTAATTTCCTCTACTGTTTTGTTTACTTCTTTATTTACTAATTTGACTTTATGCAAATTATGGATATCTTTTCCATCAATATTCAGTTACCCAATGTTTCTATATTTTCCTCTGTTTTAACTTGTACTTGTGAACCTCCCTCTAATTCCTCTTTTGTTTATTTTTTTATTTCTCCTAATGATGTCACTAATCAGTGGTTGCATCATCTTATTCCTTCTAGGATTTCTTTTCAGGGTTGAAGCTACCTCCTTATTTCTCTCTGTTTTGTCCTCTATTCCCCTCGTTAAATACCTACTTGCCCCCTTGTATGTTCTTTTTTTTCTTTATGCCTTTATTAGTATTTCTATCAGAACCCTTGTAACCACTCTCCCCCTTTCCCATTTCCTCTACCGTTAAGTTATCCATTAGTCCTTTTCCACTTCTTGTGGCAACTGGCATTATCTAATTATCAAATTCTACTTATTCTCAGGAATGATGTAAATCTAGCAAGAACTGATTCCAAACCTAACAATGTCTTAATTATCTTAATTCTTTTAATAAGCTAGAATGGGAGTCCACTCATTTCCTTCTCTATCAGTTGGTAGTGTGTAATATATAGGATGATTTGATTCCCCTTAACCAGTTATCCTACTTATCCTGCTTAATCAGTTCTACTAGTCTCTTGATTACCTGTTGATCATCCAATAAATCAATTATCAGCTATTTAACCAGCTATTTGTCAGAAGTAAAGTCTAATTTTGTCCAAATATCTTGTTATCTTAATTTCTTAGATCTTAGACCTTAATATCTTCACAAGCTCTATTTTCACACTAAAATTGCTATACATGTATGAACAATGTAGCACTATCACAACAAATTCTCAATAATCAATAATCAATTATCTAGGCACATTTAGGCAAATCACCTTGATTATTTATAATTATTAATTATCAATCGGTAACATATGCAAAGTTCTTCAGCTTAATATCACTGCTCTTGTTAATCCCAGTTTAGATGTACAATACAATAAAAATCTCATAAATACTCATAAATACTTGTAATGTTCCCTTTAGAAGTCCTTGTATGTTCTCACCACTTTGTATCTTTACTCTCTTTTTCTTCAATATTCCGATGTTCCTCCTCAGTAATTACTTCCACAGACCTGAAACTGAGGACTGGAATCTGTTCAAAATCAGTGTTCTGTTATTTATTTCTCAAATTCAAAACTGGATTCCAATTCCAATGTTCAAGTTCCAATTTCCTAGTCTGTTCCCCTTGCTCTGTCCTTATTGTCCCCTTGCTTGTTATAAAATAACTTGAGTGTCTGGAGGTTCCTTTATTCATCGGTCTTTTTCGGATTCTGATGGGGGGTATCCCACTTCTCCCAGCACTTCCAGGGTCAACTACTTCACTAAAATAAAATTACAAAGCACTCATAATAACAAGGAAGAATATCTGAGTTGAACCTTAACCCTCCTAAATTAATGTATCCTTCAAACTGTGTCCTAAAAACACCTATGAACACATTCTAAACAAACTTTAAACTTTAAATATGGTTTAAGTAGGTTTTATTATAAGTAAAATTACAATTATCCAGAGTATATTAAGCACATCAAGGTAAACCTTTTAATCTTTAAAATGTACTTACTTCTTGCCATATAATTCTGTACTCATTCCTTATCAGGAATGGATAAAGACCACAGCAGGATTATTCGGGAATATTGCAGTTATAAACAAAAGTGCAGTTCCCCTTTTATTTGCTCCACACTTCCTATAAAAATGCCCTTTACTCATCTGCTGTTAAGCAGGTGCTGCTTGTACTTCCCCAGTGCCAACCTCAAAGCACGTAAACACTTTCAAAAAATTGTTTTCACTAAGAAAGCAAGAAAAAAAAACCAAGGGGAAAACAAACAAAAAAAAAACAAAAAAAAAATGGCCAAAAGTACAGACTGCATGACTGCTTCTCTTTTTGGTACTGCCTGCTGCACTGCTCCAGTCAAAAAATGGTGCTTGCAACACTAGAATGCCCGGGTATGTGCTTTAAGCTCATTAATCACATGCAGCAGTATACCAATAAGATTTCCACTTCTTGGATCCCTTTAACTTCATGTAAAAAATAAAATATCGATTAAAAGGAGTAATTATTGTACGATACATACACAGTTTTCTCACCACTAAATACCTATGCTCCTCCTACTCTTCTACTACAGAAAGAGTGTATCAAAATATAAAAAAAATAAAACAAGCATTTTTAAGCAACCCAAGCTCCAAAGTTAGCTTCTGTATAATTGATTCACATGAATCCATATCCCCAAACCTCCTTGTTTTCTAAGTATCCTTTTTAGAAAAGGTCTTCTCTGCAGAAATATTAGCAATAGTTGTGTCCGTTCCTCCATTAGGCCTGGTGTTCGCCCAGACCATTAAGCATCCACAGACTACACTGTGCACTATTCCTCACACAGCGGTCTCCTCAACTCCAACATGATTGAGTAGGCCCAGAGGCTAGGCTCCACCACTCCACAACACAACGATGGACTGTCATCACAAAGCTCATCTGGAAAGGTCAGTAAGCATTAAAATGATAAATATAAGTGAGGCAATGTGGCATACCTTTTGTAAAATATTAGCAAGCTTCTCACTGACTCCTACTACCAATGTTATCTCCACAACATCTTAGCGATTAGCTCCAGTCCTCCATTAGGCATATACATCAAAGTATCCACTCTCATTCTATGTCATGGAAAGACCATTTGTACCTACTTTCATGTGGGAGTTTTATGATATGCGTAGCAAGGGCCAATTATTATTCTTGTTGAGAATTGCCCACATGTGATTCCCCATCCTCTCCTTTAACTTGTGCTTAGTGGCCCCCACGTAGTATTCATCACACTTGCAAGTTGCCAAATATACAATGTGGGTGGTATCACAACTGATGAATCTCCTTATTTCTAGGAGTTCATCAGTGGCATAGTTACTAAATGTGTTTCCAACAGTCAGTACTGCACAGTACTCACATCTTCCACACCTGTGGGTACCAGGTGGAAGAGGTGGCAACCATTTTATAGTTGCTTTTGGATGGCTGGAGGCTGTGTGTCACTACATCACCTATGTTGTGCAGCTTCCTATATACCATGCATGGGGGCTAGATACACGGTCATTTAGATGTGGCTCAGACTGCAAAAATATTCCATTTCTTCCTTAAGATTCCCTTTATGTCATGAGCACATATGCTATAAGTAGTGACAAAATTCAAACAAGTATTTACTTTCTGGTTACACTGTTAATCTTATACTCCCTATCAACAAAATGTTTTTGCAATTCTAATGACCTGCTTTCAAATTATTCCTCTGTACTGCAGGTTTGACATATCCTTAGGAACTGACTGAGAGGAATGTATTTTGTATTTAATGGTATGGCAGGGGTGGCAGGAGTTAGTAAGGACAGTGTTTCTGTCTGTAGGCTTGAGGAATAAATCTGTATCAACTCCTACCTGTAAATTTTTGATGATGTGGATATCCAGAAAGGAGACTGCAAACTGCAAACTGCAAACTTAAGGTTCAAGTTGGTTTGAGTTTGTACTTTCTAGGTATTTGACAAAGTTATGAAGTTCCTGGATGTCATCCTCAACACCATCAAAATGTCATCAATATAGCATCTCCATAGAATGATTTAGTTCAGAAATGGATTGCTGTTATCATTATAGACACATCGTTTATGCTCAAAAACCCAGGTAAATATTAGCAAAGTTAGGGGCAAAGGTGGCCTCTGTTGTGGTGCTGCTGACTTGCAAAAGGAAATTGCCCAAAAATTAAAAGGCATTGCATTCAAAAACAAACCTTGCTAATTGGAGCAAAAAATCAGTTGGAGGATTATCGATGGGTCTCTGGTTGACAGTGTCCCAAGGCAGCGAGGTCATCACCATAGGGTATATTGGTGTAGAGAGATTCCACATCAAGGGTAACAAGATGGTGAAAGTCCTCGAAGTGGATATCCCTCAACAATGGTGTCACTGATGTGTGAACATAGGGTGGTAACAAAGGGCCATATATAGAAATCTATGTACTGGGACAGTGGGTACGTGAGTGCATTAATACCCAATATGCTCAGGTGACCAGGAGGTCACGTAAGGCTTTTGTGAATTTTGGAGAGTTTATAAATAGACAGTCTTATGGGGAGCTCCATGGTGAGAAACTACAGTGGGTCCATTAAGGATACCATTACACTCAGCAGTATGTAAATATTGGTCAATATGTTTTTTTAAAAGCAAAGGTTGGATCACTAGTAAGTGGCTTATAAAACTGATCATTGCCTAACTGCTGTGATCCTCTGCCATGTATTTACAGATGTCTTGGATCACCACACTACACCCCAACCCCCTGTCTGCATGCCTGATATTGATTTCAATATTAGACTCAAGGCTTTTAAGGCATTAAATTCCTCCCTAGACATTCTCACATACCTAGCCTCAAATTCAATGTCTGCAAGTTTCTGTAAATCATGTTCATATGCTCTTAGAAAAAACATTCACAGTGCTATTCACTGGAGGGTTAAAGGTGGATTTTGATCTGAATACAATCTTATTTTGCCCATGTTGCAGGTTCATAGGAAAGGTTTCATCCAGAGAAGCCTGAGGGCCAGTGTCCATGCTGACATGCCCAATTACTTGTGATGTGTTATCACCTCCCATGTTATCAAGAAAATCAATGTAAATTCAGCAGCCCAGCCTAGCAAACTGATAAAGCTCCACAGTGGTTTCAAAGTGCTTTAAGTTGTGAGTTGGAACAAACTTAAGACCATGATTCAGAATAGAAAGTTAGGCTGGTGTAAATGTATAGGATTAAATGTTAATGACATTCACTTGCAACTCTACTGTCATTTCCTGTCCTTCCCCTTGCATTTTCCCCCGTATTGTTGGTGAGACTTTTTGTTCCAGGCTTCTCTTCTGCCTGCTCCTGTCCCTCCTTGTCCTTTTGTTTCTTTGACCAAATCAAAGAGCAGATCAAAAATGTAATGACATTATAGAACAGCAACATTGTATCATGTAGAGAAGGTCTAAACATTTAAAGGATACATTGGTGCATTCTGTGTAACCTGCTGGAAGGCCAAGGCATTTGCCTTTCCTTTACCAAAATTATGGAAGAGATGTGGGTGATGTAAGTTTTGTCCACTGGTAAACAAATATAGCAGCCTGTTGGATCCCAGTTATGGTCAGGTCAAACCATCTGAGTCCATGATGTCCACGATTTCATCATTGCTGACACTACATACATCATATATGTTACTACTTGAAGCTGTGGAGTTTACTGCGTTGGGAGGACAAAGTGGAAATTTTTAAGGGGAATGTGGGGGATCATATTAGGCCAGTAAACAATGAAAATGTGGCATATGTGCCAGCTAGGCACATTACGAATATAAACAACAAAGAAGAACACACTTTGTTGTTTACAACCACTGAAAATGTAGAAAAAGGACCAAGGGGAGGAGGTAGGGATTTGTAACTTCTAAGAAGGGAACCATTTTGGATTTACAAACTGCAGGCATGCAAGTGGCCAGATCTAAATAATCAATTAGAGGTTGCTCCATTTTTGATCAGTGAATAAGAAGTGAATTTTCTCCACCCATCTACATTTCCTAATTTCGTTTGTTTCCTCTCCTCTTTACCTTTTTCTCCTGTGTTTCCCTTTTCTTTCTTCCCCTCCCAAAAATATCATTCCCTCTACTCTTCTGACTCTAATCCACCCCTCCGTACAACCTTCTCACACATTTTATCATTCCTGTTCTTTCCATGATGAATACCCTTAGGGGAGAAAAAGCGTATTTTTGGTAGGGGGATGGAGGAAAGAAAATGGGAAAACAGAGGAAAATGGTAAAGAGGGGAGAAAACAAAAGAAACAGCAGAACTGTCCCTTCTCACCAGAACATTTTACTCAAATCTGTTAAGCAGAGTTCATTCATTAGCCTAAACTCCTTCAAAACGTTAATCAAGAACCATTATACTGACAACTGTAAATGCTACTGACCATATGGATGTTTTACTCTTATGGAATGTGATTTGTATTATGTTCAATTTTCTTCTCATCTCTCTGTATTTCTGGGCCAGGATTCACAAAGTCCGTGCCCACCTCCCAACAGTCCATGCCCCACACATCTGCATTCCCCCTATTGGTCAGGGATTGTAGTGTGTACTGTAAGCTGTCATTGACAATTCAGTCGATGGGCAGCCATGGAGGTGTGAGGAGGGCTGTGCTGCTCGCCGACCGTGGGCCCTACTGGTGCGGGGGAGTGGGGTGGTAAGTGCTTCACAGAGTGGGTAGGGGGTTGGGGGACCACTACACTATGAAAACATGACTTATTTAATATCTGGTGGGTGACTGGGCCACAGGGTGGGACCACTGCACTATGGATATGTGGGTCTTGTATTGTCGGGTGGATAATCAGGCGACTGGAGACCGGGGAGGGTCCATACACTAGGGCCATAATATTATTTTAATTATGGGTGGGAGAACAAGGGATCAGGGACTGGGGAGGGTGCCTACAATACAGACTGTATGCTATTTTAATTACAGTTGGGAGTACAGGGAATCTGGGAGTTGGGAGGGACCCTGCATTATGGGAATGCCTTTTTTACTTTTATGGGTGGGGGATCTGGAGATCAGGGACCAGGGAGGGTGATCGGGGGGATGTGGGGGGTCACAGCCCCCCCCACAGAAAGTAATAAAAACGTCCTGGCACCATTGTGCTGGTGTGCCAGGGTTGCCAGAGTGCCAAAAATGTGTTTGGCACTCTAACTGAGCGATAACGGTGATCACCTTTAGGCATTCGCCATTATCACATAGACCCTTGCTATCCTGTTTTAAGAGTCTTTTTGTTTGTGCCTCAAAGACGTTTTATTACTGTCTGATTCCTGAGTTCATTATGGTGATGTTGTCTACCCAGACTGTTTTTCTGAATTAATTGCCTTATGGCACCATGACTTCCTATCCACAAGACCCACCCCTTAATTCCCATGCACCTTCCTGTGTCACCACGATGACACACTTTAGTTGATGGATAAGGAGAAAATCACAGGGAGTGTTCCTATGTAATGGCCCCAGTGTTGTCATTTGGAGTTTCACAGAAACAGAATTTGATGGCAGATAAGAACAGCTTGGCCCATCCAGTCTACCCATTCTTCCCTTCCCACACTATTACCACAGACTGTGCCCAATCTACAGCTTTCTCCCTCCCTCCCCACCTTTCTTTCTATTATGATTCCCTTGTGTTTATCCCATGTACTCTTGAACCCCACCACTGTTTTCACCCCCACCATCTCTGCTGGCAGGCTGTTCCTGGAATCCACCACTCTTTTTGTGAAGAACTACTTCCTCACATCTATCCTGAATCTATGCCCCTCCAGCTTCATAGCATGTCCCCCTGTTCCTGAGCACCTTTTCTTCTGAAAAATACTTCACTCCTTCACCTTATTTACCCCCTGAGGTATTTAACGGTCTCTAACATATCCCCCCTCTCATTCCTCTGTTCCAGGGTGTACACATTGAGGTCCTTTAGTCTCTCCTCATAGGGCTTTTCATGCAGACCCTGCATTATTTTAGTTGCCCTCCTCTGGACTGCCTCCACTCTGTCTATGTTCTTCCAGAGATGTGGTCTCCAGAACTGGACACATGGTCATGAATACCACCCCATCCATTTCATACTCCGCCCCTTTGTTTCTGTGCCCTAAGTGCATTATTTTGACTGACTCCATTACCCAGTACTGTTACACCAGGCACATCAAGAGCAAAAAGAGGTCCCTGTATAGAGTGGGAGCTGTCAGCAGATGGAGCACCACTAAAGCAGATTGCTCCAGTCTGCCACACATCACTGTTACAATGTATGGAAAATGGTTCAGGTGTCTACCATGGCAGAGGTGGCCGCATGAACATAAACAAATAATTGTAATGATTATTAATTCAATATCCGGTGCTGGGAGGCTCAAAAAAAAAGTAAGTTTTCTTTTAAAATATGCTAATATGCTTTAAGTAAGACTTACTTGAGGAGTTCCCCAGTAAAAATATTGAACTATACTTTAGTTGTTGATTGATTTTAATTTCAGTCCATATTGTAGGACCACAGTATAATGAAATATAAAATCTGAACTAAATATGCTGAGTGAGCATAACACAATATTCTGCAATAAGCTCTTTTTATGAGTTTTGTTTTGCTTGTGGTGGATTCCTTTTAAACTGCAGGAAGACTAAATGTTAAGTGCTTTGTGTTCAAACAATGATTTCCAGGAAGCTATTCCAGCCTGCATATCTCTAACTGGATGATTAACTGCATGCTGAGTACTAGGTCACACTCTTCCCATGATCTCTGCATAATGTTCAGAGCTTCAAAATACAAAAAGCAGGAATCTTTTCCAAGATTAATCCATGGCTTGATGAAAACATGCTCCTACGGTTAAAGGAAAACTGTCAACTATTTTTGCTTATATTGTTTTTGGTTGTAAATCCACATTTTAACATTACTTATTTTCTCTACAATTCATTAATGTTGCTGGTTGTTTTATCTGCTTCCTTTCATAGCAGAACTGAAATGCATGCTAATGGTGTAATTACAGTATACCCAACCTTGTTTTGTTTCAAATTTGTGATCTACTCTTATTGCATACTTCCTGAATATTAGATGCACCCCCCCTTACAGTGCAGCCACTCATGATACAATAGTTGCCTCTCCTTCCACTGCATTAAGAGCATCTAGACTGTGTTTGAGCTGTTCCCAAGTCCAGGAAAGATGTAGTGAGAGCTGATCAAGGAATGTAAACAAACATGTTTTGGTGTGGTAACACCAGTATAGTGGGTAGTCTGTTTGTTTTTCACTTTTCTTAGAATTAGAATCAAAGCACTGGCTACATCAGCAGTCTCCACATAATGTAAACAATCATAATGTGTTTTTCAAACTAGAGATAATTTGAGGTCTGAAAGGGTTGTCATTGTCTTTTTAAACTAAAGCAGTAAATGAACTCTGGCTGGAAACTACAACAATCTTGTTTTAATATTTGAGTGTAGCATATGTTGATACTATAAGTCAAGGCAAGGCAAATTTTATTTATATTGCACCCTTTCCAAAAGGTTTAGAGTGTCTCACAGTAAAACATGACAGAAATAAATAATACATCATTTTAAAAACTTAATTAGAGAGTAAAACCCATGTGTAATAGAACAGATTAGTCATGGAAGGCTTGTGCAAATAAAAACATTTTAACTGGGTCTTGAGCACCTCCAGAGACTGTGGTAGGCACACCACCTCAGGAGAGTATTCCAAAGGAAAGGAGGGACAATGCCAAAGGCCCTGTCCCCAGACTGCTTTAATCTAGATTGAGGGATGTGAAGCATGTCCCTGTACATCGAGTGAAGGGTGTGTGTGTGTGTGGGAGTGTAGGGCACCAGAAGGTCTTTCAGGTAGCTTAGGCTCAGACCGTGAAGGGCCTTAAACGTTAATAATAATAAGAAGAATCAGTATTTACATAGCGCTTTTCATACACAGTATCCCAAAGCGCTTTGCAAGCAATGCTAGACTGGTAGTGAAGTGACTGAATGTGTGGTGGCGGCCATATCGCACGTCATCATCCACACACAGCCTGGATAATTGCATGAACCAGTTTTATGGGAAGGGGAATGTTGGTCAGAACACCGGGAATGTTCCCTGCTCTTTGCGAAGAGTGCCCTGGGTTCTTTTACTTCCACCTTGACACCCACCAGGACAACACCAGGATGGGCAGAAGGGAACTTGGTTTAACATCTCATCCGAAGGATGGCACACCTCAGCAGCACAGCACCCCCCAATACTGCACTTGGATGTCAGCGATTTTTAGGTGCAAGTCCAATCCTGGTGTGGGACGAGAACCCACGACCTTCTGGTCCAGAGGCGGATGTGCTACCGACTGAGCCACGCTGACACCTAATAAGCATACCTTGAAGGTGATACGCTGCCAAATTGGCAGCCAGTGCATGGTCCACAACACCCGTGTGATGTGGTCCCTTCAAGAAGTTCCTGCCACTAGTCAGGGGACAGCATTCTGGACCAACTGTGGACAGCACATCAAACCTCCAGATAACCATAAGTAAAGAGTGTTGTAATAATCCTGTCTTGCGGTGAAAAAAGCATGAACTATCATCTGCAAATCAGCTGACGCTAGATGTGGCTTAAGCTGGACAATGTTATGCAGGTGTTAAAACCTGCTTCGGATTGCTGCTGACACCTGTTGTTCTAGAGTCAACCTGCAGTTCAAAAAGACCCTTAGATCCTTCACCATGTCCACACAGCTCGGAGTGTTTGATTGATTGAATGATAACATTTTATTTTTATATAGGTACAAACATTAGAGATTAAAAACCTCTGTTTTCAAAGTAAGTCCTGTACAGACAATAACAATGGTCACATATAACAAATACTCAGAACCACATAATAAAATTACTACATATAGATCACTAGGGCTCACACAGGTTGCATACAAATCACCAGTTCAATAACCAATATCAGTTTAGCAGTCTCACTGTTTCTGCAAAGATTTCCTCAAAGCTGACTGAAATTCAGTTTTTGTATTACTATTTTTTATTTCCATAGGGACTTCATTCCATGTTTTAGCCAAACTAGCTTGTAATGTGGCATCACCTAACCTGTTACAGATTTTTGGGAGAACCAAATCTAGTTCACAAACCCTCAAACTATACTTCTTGTCTCTATCATAAGAAAAGGCTATCAACGGTCTCAATGGATGATTAACTTTAGATTTCAATAACCCAAAACTCCAAGATAGCCAGTTGTACATTCTCTTTTCTTCTGGTCCAAGCCATCCTAAATCAGAATAACCATTCACAGATGGCAACAAATGGTCACCATTTATCATTGCTGACCTATGCTGGCCCATATCGACAAGCATTACCTCTGTCGTTCCAGGGTTGAGGCACAACCAGTTGGAGGCCATCCAGTCATTAATTTCTTGCAGACACTGCCCAAGCACCATTTCTACATCATAGTATTGTAAGAAAAGCAATTTGGCTAACTTAGACTAGAATATCTTGTTAATTGTCTTAAAGAGATATTCTTCATTTCAACCCATCATAAGACTGTCATTTACCATTTATTACCAACTGTACTTATTTCTAATCTTTGACCAGGAAAGGCAGACAAAGATGTAATAGGTCATTTATATATGCATCATCAGGGGATGGATTATACAGACCAGTTTTATTGACAGGGGAATGCTGGTCATGACACTTGGAAAACTCCCCTATTATTTCCATGGGGAGGGTACGCAAGACAGGGTTTTAGGAATCGTGATTTTTTTTCCTTAGCCCTGCAGTCTGCTTGACATTATATTAATGCTATTGATAGGAATATGTATTATTATTTATTTTGTATATGCAAGGTAAAGTGTCTGTGATCTTGTTGTTTTGTATTTTTTTAATACAAATTTCCCTATTCTTCTCTGAGAAGTGGTTTGGTATGTTTTACTTCTAACTGGACAGTTACCAGGGATGAACAGATGGGTATTCAGCTTTACACCCATTCTAAAGGATGGATATGTGTCATAAATAGATTATTGATGTGTAAGATGTTATTTCTTTGGCTACAGTACTTATTTAACCCAATGTCAGTACTTCATTGGCAAGTGTTCATCTTTTTTGTAAGTAATTTACAATATCTCTCTCCAGCCATCTACTGTACATACATGTTACACAAAGCTTGCCAGGGGTGTGGCTTATAGTGGAATATCACTGGTCCAAATTATGCAAAAGTGACCAAGATGGAGTAATATTAACTTAAGCCCTAGGCAGATGGCTTTTCTTGTCCACAGGGCATCCCTGTCTCAACCTCGGGAGCAGATCTTTTCTAGCATAATAAAAAAGCACTAGTTATATTGTTTTAACCTCTAAGTTATCTGTAACTACCGCGTCTTGAAGGGTACCTGGAAGAGGCTGTCTTTTTGCAGTTGTAGGGGTGGTAGTGATTATGTTGCCACAGGAAAATATTACTGCAGAACAGAGTGTGATCAGTATGGTAGTCCTGGATGGTGATGTAATATTGACATTCATTTTTGATGTTTTAATTATATCTTAGCCTAACAGATTGCTCAGACTACAATACATTTTTCTTGACATTACTTACTATAGTTATCACTAAACCATGTTTCTCTTTTCCCTTTCTGTCTCCCTCTCACACAGACAGCATCTTTCTGGCAGAAAGATAGTCTTGGCTTCACTCCACTCCACTCTCTGCCAATAAAGAAAAACACCTGGCTAGTGGCACACCCTGTCCTTGGAGCAACGTAAAACCAGTAAATAAATGAAGCTCCTCTCTCTTTAAACTCAGCAGCTACCAGCACCCACATATGTTTGTCTTCATCTTCATTAGTAACAGCAACGGCCATGAAGATCCCACTGCTGGGGATTTCCTGAAGCAATGGTCAATGTTGCATTAATTTTGTTCACCATCACTCAAGGATTTATTTATTTCAGTCTTTGGTAACTGGGTAAGGCCACTAGGCACACATGCCTGTTTTCAGGGGCGACCTGGGAGTACTAGGGAGGTTAAGTGACTTGCTCAGAGTCACACAGTTTGCAAGTGGAGGTTGTGGGAATCAAACCCAGGTCTGCTGGTTGTGTGACACTCATTAAAAGCTCATTACTCTGACCTCTAGGCTATACTGCCAGCCCTAGGATACCCCTTTGATAGCACGCAGTCTACAACACAGCACATAAGTATGTAAGTTTAAGTTATGATTGAACACACATAAGTAAGAGTTAGCAGTAAAGCAAAGATATAGTATGTGTGATAAAAAAGACTGAGACTCATTCATTTCACTAGTCAGTGAAATGCAACAATGGGTGTGGTGGTTTCAGATTTGTTCATTCTGCAGACAGACACAAATGTGCATGTACTGATAGAATTGATTTAATAATAATTGGTTGCATCAGGAGGGCAAGTGAGGTTTGCTACACTGCTTTTGCTTCTTATGAGCTTTGTGATTTTTTTCAGTATAGAAACATAGAAAGGTGATGGCAGAAGGAGACCAAAGGTCCATCAAATCTGCTTATGAGTTCCCGAGACCCTAGGAGATCCCAGGACCTAGCCCATACTTTTACCTGCAGATTTAATTCAGACATACTCTTTATCCCAACCCCGTTTGAAGGCTGATACAGTCTTAGCTCTCACTACATCTGTGGGCAGCCTGTTCCATGGCTCCTCTATCCTTTCTGAATACAGTTGTGTGAAATTGGAAAATTTCGCCTAGCAAAATATTTTGTTTAATTACCACATTATGCGAAATTTGTCACCTAGGCAGAAGCCGCCAGAAGGGGAAGGAAGCATATTCAATTCAGTGCTTTACAGTAACTGGTAATTGCTATTTTTCTTTTAAACTTAGATTGTGGGCTTTTAGTGACACTGTACTTTCTTTGTTGTCTTTACTTAGAATTGTTTTTGGGCTGTTGAAAATTTAAAACGTAGTGGTGGTGTATTTCTTTGCTGTCTTTAATTGCTGCAAATTTTCACCCCTCCTTCCCCCAACTCTTAATTATATGCCCTGTTAAATCTGATTGACAGGAGCTAAACACAGGGTATAGTAAGGGGTGTGGAGTAGGAGGGCATAAGGATGAAGAAGCCCACCCTCAGCACGACAAGTGTTTTGATTCATTTATTTATTTCTTGGTTTATTTTCTTTTTTTAAAAAGAAAAGTATCTGAGGATCAGTGGCAAGATTTTTAGGACAGTAAATTAATAAAAAGGGAACTAGGAGAGCTTCAGTAGCAGACAAGTAGTGGAATAGCAGTATAATTGCAGCATAATGTGGGGAGTGGTGCAAGCAGTGGCTGTGGGGCAGCCATATTCAGGCAGACCTTCTGGACACTGAGGTGCTGCCTTATCTGCATGCATCTCTCTGGACTGCAGGATGAGGTAGCCAGACTCAGAGCGGAAGTAAACTGGGTCAGGAGTACCATCACCCCTATCCACAGACCACCCAGTCCAATGCAACTGCCTCAAAGGATGCCAAGAACGAGGAGCACTTGGATGACAGTGGGCTCAGGGAGGATTAGAGCAGTCAGGCAGAGGCACATCCCAGATCCTATTCCACTCAAGAACTCATATGCCACACTGGAAAATGGGGACAACCAACTAGAGGTACCCAGAGAAGTGGAAGGAAAGGATGTGGAGGTTAGGCAAGGAGATGACCTCAGTGGGGAAAGCAATGGACCCCAGAGGAGGAGAACGTGAATCCTGGTAGGGGACTCCATCATAAGAGAGATCCAGCTAGGAACACAGGAGGGGGAGGACAGGGAGGTAAGGTGCCTACCAGGTGCCACGGCATGGAGGGATGGAAGGAAGATCCTGGGGATCACTGGGAAGGCAAGATGGGAGGGTGAGCTGGATGTCATTATCCACCTAGGTACTAATGACCTGGCAAATGGGGAGCCAAAGGAAGTTCAGGAAGAGTTTAGGAAATTGGGGAGGGGTCTCAAGCAAGTAGCTACTTCTGTCACTTTCTCAGAAGTACTATCTGCGAGAGGCAAGGGAGAGCATAGGGGTGCATGCACCAGGAACTTTAACTCATGGTTGAAGAACTGGTGCTGTGAGGAAAGGTTTGGATTCATTGGTGACTGGGGACTGGGGACCCACCTGGAGGGATGGAGGTTTGTTCAAGCCTGATGGCCTGCATCCATCCTGGAGGGGAATCCAAGCACTCAATGATAAGTTTAAATGCTACATTGACAAGCATTTAAACTAGCAAAGGAGGGTGGCAGGCCAGCAAGGAGGGTACCTACTTGCTCACCCCCACAGCTAGCAGTGAAACCAGTGAACCAGAGGAGTGGCTATCTCTACAAAGCAGTGTGCAAAAGATGGAGATTAGCACCCAAGAGGTGGATAGGCAGAAAAGGGGAAAAATTCAGCAGAAGGGCAGACAGCAAGGAGAACCAGGGATAAAGGACAACCAAGGAAGGGGCTGGAGTAGAACAGTGAAACAGTTTAGGGAGGTCAAATCACAGAAAGCCATGTGTGCAAATGCCAGGAGCCTTAGCAACAAGATGGAAGATCTGGAGGTTGTCATGGTGCAGTCAGACTGGACATTGTGGCCATCACTGAAACCTGGTGTAATGATAACCACGACTGGGAGATGGCCATACCTGGCTACAACATATTCAGAAGAGACAGGGCAGGCAGGAAGGGAGGAGGAGTGGCACTGTATGTGAAAAATGACATAAGGGCCACAGAGTTCCAGGAGGAACAAAATGGGGGAGAGATACTGTGGGTTAAGCTAGAAAGAAAAATGGGGCCAGCCATTTGCACAGGTGTGGTCTATAGACCACCAGCCCAGGAGGAAGAAACAGATAGGGAGCTGATGCTAGCCATCCAAAGGATGGCAGACAAGGTTGAGGTAGTACTGGTTGGAGACTTCAATATTCCAGACGTGGACTGGAGCATCCCAGCAGCAGCATCAATTAGGAGCAGATTTATCCTGGACTCCCTTCAGGGTGCCTTCCTCAAGCAACTGGTCATGGAACCAACTCGGCAGAAGGCAATACTGGACCTTGTGCTCACAAATAGTGACAGTGTGATGGGGGTAACAGTGGGGGAGCACCTGGGGAACAGTGACCACCAGTCATTGTGGTTTGAAATCACAGAAAGAGCAGAACCAAACCACACAAAAACACGTATCCTGGATTTTAGGGGGGCAGACTTTGGGAAAATGGGGAGAGACTTGAAAGAGGCATTAAGGGGAATGGGGCAGGAATCAGGGGTTGAGGAACAGTGGGCAATATTTAAAATGGGATTACAAAGCAACAGAATTATGCATTAAACAGGTTAGCAAGAGGAAAAGGAAGAGGAGACCATTATGGTTTTCCAAAGAGATAGCAAAGAAGTGAAAACCAAAAGATTGCATTCAGGCAATACAAAAGACACAGGCAGAAGGGGATAGGGAGAAGTACCAGGAGAAGCAAGGGAGGCAGGGAGGTCAGTAAGGGAAGCCAAGCTCAGACAGAAGAACACATTGCAAAATCAGTGGGTGAGAGGACAAACCTACAGGTACATAAGTGAAAAAATAAAGGCAAGAGAGAGATAGTGAGACTGAAGGGTAGGATGGGGGCCACGTGGAGGATGACAACAATAAAGCTGACATATTGAACAGGTATTTCTGCTCAGTCTTTACTGAGAAAGAGGAGGGTAATGGGTCTGAAGGGTACAAGGGGTGAGAATGGTGCAGAAATGGACACAAGTCCCTTTACGGAAAGGATCCTGAAGGAACTGGAAGTAATAGAGTTGATAAAGCAATGGGGCCAGATGGGGTGCACCCCAGGGTCCTTAAAGAACTAAGAGAGGTAGTGGATGAACCTCTGGCTATCCTGTTTAGCCGATCACTGGAAACAGGGAAGGTACCCAAAGACTGGAGGATAGCAGATGTAGTCCCCTTATACAAAAGTGGGAACAAAGAGGAAATGGGGAACTACAGACCAGTCAGCCTCACCTCGGTAGTGGGGAAGATCATGGAAGAACTACTGAAGGAGAGATTGGTGAAACATCTGGTTGTCAATGGACTACAGGACCCAAGGCAGCATGGTTTGACCAGGGGGAGGTCATGTCAGACCAACCCATTGAATTTTTTGACTGGGTGACTAGGAGGTGGATCAGGAGGGCAGTGGACATGGCCTATCTGGACTTCAAGCAAGGCCTTTTTCACTGTGCCACATAGAAGACTATTACACAAATGGGGAATAGGGGTGTGGGCAGGACAGTAGTGTGGTGGGTAGGTAACTGGTTGGGCAGCAGGACACAGAGGGTGGTGGTAAATGGCTGTCACTCCACAGAGGGAAGAGTGACCAGTGGGGTACCACAGGGATCAATTCTGGGACCGGTCCTATTCAACATCCTCATCAGTGACATTGTGCAGGACCTAGATGGCAGAATTTCACTGTTCGCCAATGACACAAAGCTCTGTAACAGAGTAGACACACCAGAGGGTGTAGACAGAATAAGGGACCTGCAGAAACTTGAAGAATGGTCAGGGGTTTGGCAGTTGAAATTCAATGCAAAGAAGTGCAAGATAATGCATATGGGGCACAAAAACCTGGCACAATATATCAGTTGGGGTGAGGATATAGCATGCACAAAGCAGGAAAAAGATCTTGGGGTTATATCATCTCTGATGACCGCGTAGGGAAACAGTGTGACAAGGCAGCAGGTAAGGCAAATAGGATGCTGGGATGCATAGGCAGAGGCATCACCAACAGGAAAAGGGAGGTCATAATTCCACTATACAAGACACTAGGGAGGTCCCACCTGGAGTACAGTGTACAGTTCTGGAGACCTTACCTACATAAGGACATAGACAGGGTAGAGAAGGTTCAGAGGAGGGCAACAAAGATGGTGCATGGATTGCATCACAAGTCCTATGAGGACAGGTTGAAGGAACTAAACATGTACTCCCTGGAGGAGAGGAGGAGAGGGATATGATAGAGACATACAAGTATCTTACAGGGGAACAGGGTGCAGGAATATACTATTTTAAGCAAAAAAGATATTCCAGGACTAGAGGCATGGGATGAAGTTGGAGGAGGATGATTCAGAGGAAAGCGTGAGGAAGAATTTCTTCACAGAACGGTGGTGGACAAGTGGAACACCCTGCCAGAGGAAGTGGTGGGGGCTGAAACAATCACGGGATTTAAGAATGCATGGGATAGACATAAAGGAATTCTGGAGGTCAGGGGTAAGGGGCAATAGACTTCTAGGAAAACATAAACTGAACTTACAAGCTCAAATGGGCAGACTGGGTGGGCCATAGGCCCTTATCTGCTGACACTGTCTATGTATCTATGTAATTTCACCTTGGATGGTGATTTCATGTAATATGAAATTTCACCAAATTTCACCAATTTCTTTCAATGTTGCCTGCAAATTTGTAATGCATTGTGGGTAAATATCTGCAATATCACATACAGGCTGTTTTCTGCACAGTATGTTGTCTGTTGAGTCAAAGAACAGTTCAGTGTGGTGCATCACAACCAATAAACCCTTCAAAAACCTCTTTATTTGTTGTTTTTGAGAGCTAATTGCTCTCAAAATCTCATTTGTGTTCCTAGTGCTGCTAGTGAACATTTCTTTGTTTTAGTATCTTTGGATAATACTTAATTAAACTTAGGTAGTGTTTTCAGTTTTCTCTGTGTCTGTGAGGCAGTTGAGTGGTGGAGGGTTGACGGTGTGTGTGTGTGTGTGTGTGTGTGTGTGCGTGTGCGTGTATGTGTGAAAGCAGAGCAGGCTAGTTCCTTATATTTGACAGATGTCTTACAAGTTGTGAGTGAGTTTCTGTTATTCTTTTAAGTCTTAATATTTTTGGTGGTGTGCTACTTATTGGTAATATTTTTCTTACATATTGACCCTTTTTTGGGTAACTTTATCTGAACAGTTACTCATTCTGAGTAGTTCTGTTCTTGTTTCCCTTTGTTTAATCATTTTTCTGCTTTATGTTTGTATTGGAAACCGTTGTGAACTTTGCAGAAAACAGCAGATTTCAGTCCTGATGGTGGATGTGAACCATCTAACAGCATGACTGACACCAGATTTCTGCCGCAATTCACTGTAACATTTTTGGGGAAACATTTCTTGACTTCTGGAACATGTTAGGTAGTGGCAGCACCAAGATTAGGCCTGAAAGCTGTTGTAAATGGTGCAGAAAACAGCAGATTTTGGTCCTGGTGGTGGATGTGAACAATATAACAGCAGATTTATTTCTCAAGTTACTGTAACATTTTTTGGGAAAAATGTCTGTGCTTCTGGGGCATGGTCGGCAGTGGCAGCACCAAGATTAGGCCTAAAAGCCTTTGTAAATGGGGCAGAAAACATCAGATTTTGGTCCTGGTGGTGAATGTGAACCATCTAACAGCATGACTGATACCAGATTTCTGTCTCAATTTACTGTAACATTTTTGGGAAAACATTTCTTGACTTCTGGGGCATGTTAGACAGTGGCAACACCAAGATTAGGCCTGAAAACTGTAGTAAATGGTGCAGAAAACAGCAGATTTTGGTCCTGGTGGTGGATGTGAACCACAGAACAGCAGATTTCTGTCTCAAGTTACTGTAACATTTTGCTTTCTAGGGCTGGGCTCCGTTGCTCAAATTAGGCTGCATGCTGTCTATGACAGCAATAGCAAAACATGCCACCAACTTGAAACATTTTAGCCACTGCAATGAGGGAGCAATCCCTCATTGCAGGGCATGCCTTGCCTGGTGTAACATTTCAATAAACATGGTGGGTGGTGGTTCACCACCTGCCGCTCACAGTCCCTAGTAAGCCGACATGGGGGGTGCTCAATCCCCCTGTCAGCATATGTGACCCCTTTATTGATATGGTCTGCCAAGGGGGTACCCAATCCCCCTCAGCATCATGCCTCTGAACACAGATATGCTTGCCGACGGGGGTGCCCAATCCCCCTGTCGGCATGTTAACCCCCCCCCGATTTTCCTGCCTCTGTCCCACCCCAACTGTGTGCTGCACACTGAGCAACTCCAGTGTGGCTCTCATGCCTCACTAAAGAAATGTGCCACACTGGGAGCCCACCCCAGTGTGGCCAAACTTAAAAAAAAAAAGAAAATGGTCAGCGGTGAATTTTTTTATTTTTGTTACCTGAAACAAAGGAAATGGTTCCTTGCCGTCATATCCCCTCCCCAGCCTGCAGCCACCCTCAGTGCACCCCACCTCCCCACCCCTCACCCCATACTTAACTCCAGAGCTTGGCACGATGATCTGCGGTGGACCGGGAACATGTCTGCACTCTTTAAAGCCGACCACGAACTGAAGAAATGCAGGTAAGCTGTATAATGGCATAAATGTTTTTTTTTTTAGTTTTGGTGCATATCTCAGTCATTTTTGAGAATGTTGGCACCAAATTTTCAACATGGAGTTCTTGGGACCCCACCTCATGAATTCAGTCACTGTCATCTTGTTATTCGGTCCCAAAAGGTGATTTCATGGTCACTGCATGGAATTGCCTTTCGGGACCGATTAACACAATGACAGTGTTCATGAGGTGGGCTCCCAAAAAGCCTATGTTGCAAATTTGTGAAAAATTCCAAAATGACCCATATGATTGGCGTATCAGGTTTCCATGCATGCTTGTAACTTTGAGAATTTGTAATATTTTACTCCAGATTTTCAACATTGCCATTTTTCACACCTCCTTATGAACAGTACAGCTGTCATTTACCACATCCGGCCCAAAATGTGTTTTTGCACATCTGGTGCACAATGTCGCAGTTGCTGTGGGAAATCAACCTTCGGGACAGATTAAGAAAATCATACTGCCACTGTTCATGAGCAGAGGTCCCAAATCCTATGTTAAAAATTTGGTTAAAGAATTCCATGAAAAGAATTTTATGCGCATGTGTTGCACAGTTTTCATGCACGCTCATAACTTTGAGAATTTTTTATATTTTCACTCCAGATTTTCAACATTGCCATCTCTTCACTGCTCCTTATGAATGGTGCAGCTGACATTTTTATGTGGTGTAGAATGGTGCGGTCACTGTGGGAAATCAATGTTCGGGACGCATTAACAAAATCACAGCGACACTGTTCATGACCAGAGGTCCCACATGCTTTCATGAGGTGGGGTCACAAAAAGGACATGTTGAAAATTTGGAGTGCAAATACCAATAAACACCCAGGATGTTACAGTTTCTAACCATAACATCCCACCCTGTACAGACTAACAGGCATCAAGGTGTGCCTTTGGATTGTCAGCTGTAATGCTCATGCCACTGCACCCATACCCTGCAGCAACTGACAGCCATCCAGGTGTGCCTTGGACTCTTCGGCCCCAAAGTTCACCCCATTCTCCTATGCTGCACCCATCTCAACATACTTCCTTATGAAATGGGGTGAGCGTAAGGCCTGACGACCCCAAGGCACAATGCGACACTTGTCAGAGTCTGCAGGGTAGGGTTAGGTCACAGTGAAATGGCATGAGCGTTATGGCTAATGACCCAAAGGCACACCCCAATGCCTGTCACTCTCTGCAGGGGGGGGTGGGATTGACATTGGTTCTATACTTCACTGCCATTCCTATTATGTGTCACTCTAACGCCTGCACTACCAATGCCAATGCCAGCAAGACAATGTTCGGCATTGACAAATGCTTGTTTCAATAGGTACAATACTTGACATATGTGGATAGGAGGAGGAAACATTTTAAAGAGCAGGTGACATCTTCAGCATAACTTTCACAAAATGTAACACTAACCAACAATTCAGTTACATTCCACATAAATGGAGTTTGCAAAGGAAAGGCCGGCACTTGTTGAAGGCTGTTGGCCATCAGGTCCCTGTGCACAGAGTCTGTATTTTTATAACTAAGATAAAAACACCCGCTCTCTCAAGAAACAGTATTTCATGATACATCAAAAGTTATGTCACACTTGTTGCATTTTACATATGCGTGCTTTCTCACACACAAAGCGCACACATATGAAAAACGCATGCGCAGGTATGACATAACTGGTAACAAATAAGGAATGATGGTGCCTTGGGTGAGTGGGCATTTTTACTTTAATTACATGGAAGCACTTTTTACATTGTTTACTTGCCACACTCAAATAAAGAACAAGCACTTTATGGACATGTGCTGTGGTGAGTACTTCTAACTCTGAGTTGAAACAACTCACACGAGATATTTGATTTAAAAAAATACACACTGTGTGCTCAAGTCCCAGATGGCCAACAGCCTTCAGCAGGAGCCAGCCTTTCATTTGAAAACTCCTTATATATGGAATACAACTGCATTACACATCATTATGTTATTAAAAGTAATCTTGTAGGTGTGACCAGCTCTAAGAAGTAACACACACCACAAATAATAAGGGAATAAGATGTTTGTTAGGGGAGTGGTACATGGACTTGGTACAGAATAAGAATAACACAAGACAGGTAGGATTAGGTGGACAAGAGTAATATAACAATGAGTGGGGAGAAGTAATAGAGAGAGAACAAGAAAAGGGACTGAATTATATAGGGAGCATAAGACAATATCAAACACAACAGCAATGGTCCAACAAATTATTTTACATACAAAATAAAGAAACAAGAGGACTTAAGGATGTAGATTAAAAGGACAGAACAGATTTTTATATTGTTATTTTTCTTTTTAGGGGGGAACATACAAACAACAGAATAGGAGAGAAAAATAAAAACAAAAAAGGCAAATTAATTTGTGCTGCCATATTAACTGCTAGTGGGGCCACCATGCAATTCAGACAGGATGCCCATAATTTTGTCGACATCACCCTGGAGATTAGCAGTCTCCCCCTGGGCATTATTAAATTCCTGTCTGAAATCATTTAACACCTGTTGAAGCTGGTGGACTTCTGACAGGACAGCTGATAAGTCTGCATATGTCACTGCTGGTGAGGTGGGGGATGCCTGTGCTGCTGCTGGCTCTGGACAGGGGGTGCCCCTGGTGGGGTCTTAATGCTACTGCAGACTGCTGCTGCTGTCGTCTGGTCCAGCAAGCCCAGTGAGGATGCTTAACACGTCCAGCCATGCCTCCCTCCTGCTCACCCGTCAGTGCTCACACCCACAGTGCTCCCCACAGCTGCAGTTGATGCTGCTACCACCTCCTACAGTTTGAGATCCCATTGAAGTGGGTGGTGGTGCAGCATGAGGCTCTGCTGGCTGCTTTTCCTGAAGTGGGAACCAGACTTACTGCAATGCACTTCCTTCCCGCATAGATTGCAGGTGACCACTGGGTCACCTGCTGAAACTGCATAAAAAACTCCCAGGCAGGAGAACTTCAGGGATGACGGGGCCATGGGGGTGGTGGTGGCAGATGATATCCCAGGCACTGACTTCTCCCGCTGTTCGGGAGGGGGCACTGTCTCCTGCTGTCGGGGTGGAAGAACAGTATCCTGGTGCTGGAGGGGCACTGTCTCCTGCTGCTGCTGCAGTGGAGGGGCCATGGCTGCCTTCTGGTGCCAGTGAGGGGGTACTGCCTCCAGCTACTGCTGCGGTGGAGGGGCCACAGTTGTCTCCTGCTGCTGGGAAGGGGGCACAGTTGTTTGCTGTTGGGTGCTGGTGCTGGGGCCAACAGCCTCCTGCCTCTGTGGCATTTAATTTTTATTGGACATCTGAAACGTGCGCCTGTCAAGGTGGTGTGCAGGTGCCCCACTGCATCTACCCTTTTCTATTATGCCCACCACCACCACCAATTCAAACAAAACCAAAAAAACAAAAACAAAGCAGAGATAGAGACTCTGAGAGACAGAGAGCCGGGGAATCACACACACACACACACACGCCACAGGTACTAAAATATGAAATAGGACAAAGACAAACAAGAAAAAGAAAGAAATTGCACAAATTAAGTAGTTTATGTATCAAAGTGAACTCTGCAGTCACAGGGCTCTGACTCTGAGTCTAGATGCTGCTTGCTTCCTCGAGATATGTAGCACAGGAAAGAACCACTCACTTCTTACCTGTTTAGACTCAGCCATATGACCACCAGCAGAAAGAAAGACCAATTTCACCTAATTTCACCTTATAGAAATGCAAGGCGAAATTCAAGGTGAAATTGGTCACGAAATTTCACCGAAAGGTCATAATTATGCAAAATGTTTCACTGGGTGAAATTGGCAATTCTGCTGGAATTTCACTGGCAAAATAAAATTTCACTGCATCTCTATTTCTGAGAAACAGTGTTCCTATGATCCTTTTAGAATTTCCCACCCCTCAGTTCCATCTATGCCCCCTTGTATTTGAGCTTGATGCCCTTGTGAATAGTTGACAGTATGGCACTGCATTAATTGCCCTCATGTACTTGAATATTTCCATCATATCCCCCCCATTCCCTCCTTGTCACCAGCAAGTACATGTTTAATGTCTCAAGATGCCCTTCATACGGTAGCCCCTGAAGCTCCTGTATCATTTTGTTCTCCCTTCTCTGGCTTCTAGCCTGTTCCTGTCCTTTTTAAGGTGTGGGCTTCAAAACTGGACACAGTATTCCAGGTGGAGTCTCACCAGGGATCTGTACAGTGGCAGCATCACCTCCCGATGCCTACAGTGGAACCCTCTCCTTATACACCCCAACATTTTGTTGGCCCTACTATATGCTGCATTGTATTGACTGGCTTGTTTTAGGGTGCCACATATGATAACCCCTGGATCCCTTTCCTCTTGTGAGGCACTGAGCTTGACCCCATTGAGCCAATAGGCTGTACTCAGGTTATTCTTACCTAGACACATCACTTTATCCTTCTTGGTATTGAACTTCAGCTGCCAGACACTAGACCATTTTTTCCAACTTTTTCAGATAATTCTGTCAGTTCCCAACTGCTTTCTCGCTGTCTATCCTACCACCTAGCTTAGTGTTATCCGCAAACAGTGTAATTCTGCCCTGGATACCTACTCCTAAGTTGCTGATGAACACATTAAACAGGACTGATCCTAAGACTGAGCCTGGAGGGATGCCACTCGTCACCTCACCATCTTCTGACTTCTCCCCATTTGACAACTATTCTCTGCTTCTTGCCCCCCAGCCAGTTACCCACCCACTTAACAATGCAGTTTGCTATACCCAATTTCTCTAGCTTCTTCAGCAGGTGGTGATGTGGCATGGAATCAGAGGCCTTGCTGAAATCGAAATAAAGAAGGTCCACTGGATGACCCCTATCCATTTCCCTAGTAACCCAATCAAAAAATGTTATCAGCTTCATTTGGCATGACCTGCCCACCACAAAACCATGCTGTTTGTCATCCTCAAGGCCATTCTTACTCAAGTATTCCACTAGGTCTTGTTTAATCAGGCCCTCCATTTGTTTTCCTAACACTGATGTAAGGTTAACTGGTCTGTAGTTACTGGCTTCCTCTCTGCTTCCACCCTTATGTAGAGGCACCATGTTAGCCCTCTTCCAGTCCCTTGGCATGACTCTTGTCTGAAGTGAATGGTTAAACAGATGCACCAAGGGGTCCGCTAACTCACCTGTTAACTCTTTTAGTATCCTTGGATATATTCCATTTAATCCAGGAGATAAGTCTTGTTTTATATGCTTGAGCTCCTTCCTAACCCTGTCTGTAATAATAATTGGCATTTCCATTTGTGGGACTTCTTGTTATGTGCTATAATGCCACTGTCAGACATTGGGCCACTGTGGTCCTTGGTGAAAACTTAACAGAAATATTTGTTCAGAACAATGGACTTCTGTCTGTTTTCTTCCACAATCATGTCCCAATCTTTAAGTCTAACTACCCCATCCCCTTTTTTCTCTTTTCTTGTAAATACCTGAAAAATTGCTTGTTCCCCATTTTGACTCCTTTTGCTATCTGAAGTTCTGCCACCACCGCCTTTGCTTGCTTCACTGCCAGCTTAGCCTCCTTATTCTTCTGTACATAATCTTCTCATAGGTCATTTCCCAGCTTCCTTTTGAAGTTGAGGAAGGCCTCTCTCTTAGCCCTAATGGCAGTTTTAACTTGACTAGTGAAACATATGGGATGTTTGTGTCCATTCCTTTCTGTCACATTCTTTACACATATCTTTGTGGCCTCTAATATGGTTTGTTTAATTGATCCCCATATTTCTTCTACTTGTAACTGCTCTTGAACTTGCTTGACCCCTTATTTTGTCAAAATTAGCCCCTCTGAAATTTAGGACGTCTGCCCTGGACTGAGACTTGATCTCCCTCAGGGATAATTCAAACCAAACAGAGCTGTGATTGCTGTTAGGCAGCTGCTCCCCAACCCTGACTGCTCCAACTGTTTCCGAGGTGGAGAGAGCCTCCACATCCAAGATGATGTCCTGCCTAGTCGGATCGTTGACTAACTGCATGATAAAGTAATCCTGTAAGGCTTCTATCACAGATTGATTCCTAGCTGATCTAACCATTGGGATGCCCCACTCTATATCAGGCGTGTTTAGGTCCCCTGCCACCACTAATTCCCCTTTCAGTGATACTCCTCTAATTTCTTCCAAAAGCTCCCTGTCCTTGTCCTCCGCTCAGATTCGGAGGCCTATATACCACCCTGATGTGGATCCTCTTCCCTGAGGTTGAACTAAGCTGTACCCACAGGGATTCCATGTCTTCTTTAATGTAGCCATTGCATGCTGTGGCCTCTATTCTCCCTTTAACATAAAGTGCCACTCACCCCCTGGCTGCCTTCTTATCTCTCCTAAAGATCTCATAACCTACAACCAAAAGCAATCCCGGTGGCTCTGAGGGTTGAGGCATGGGATGCCACACCTTGTACCACACCAGCAAACTGTGTTTGGGAATGATTGTGGGCCACTGTGGGTAGGCAGGGGAGGAGAAGGATCGAGCATCCCTGGGATTGCTCTCCTTCTCCGGGGAGGGGGGACTCCAGTGGTTGGCATATGACTGGCCCCTAGTGAAGGCTTGGGGCTATGTTCCAGTGCTGCTGACAATGGGTAGAGATGGGCCAGATGCCTGGCAGAGCATGCACAGGAGCATGTGCACCACTGTCGTGGCATCACTGCACACCCTGCCTCCAAGGGGACAAAATCAGAGGAGAAAATCAGATTGCTTGACAGATGATGTAGGAAGCCTCACAGGTCCCACCCCTGATTAGCCATGGCACTGGCTACACTGGATCCAGTCATCAGTGGGTGTTGGGGAGTCCCATCGGCCCCACTGGAGGGGCCCTGTGGGTAATGGTCGGCACTGGGTGGTGGACTTAGGGGGACAGGGCTGTGGGCTCCCTTTAGAGAAATTGAGCTGAGCAATCAGGAGGATAAAATAATAGCTAAATAAATAACCTGGAGGCAGGAGATCCCGACCACTGTTTTCTGATGCCCAGGTTTCTGTGACAGCCACCAGGTCCATACAGGACTCTACCATCCATGCCTGAATATCACTAATATTATTACCTAGGCTTCTGGCATTAAATTAAACCCCAGTCCAAGAACCAGGAGTTGAAGTGTTTCTTCTGCCTGCTGGTCTGTTCCTGTGTTTCCTTCTTTCTTTGTCCCCTTTCTGGTCCTTTAGAGTACTTTCCTGCTTACTATAATTGAGTTTGTGGTGTTATCTAGTAAATCTTGATTGTGGGGGAGTGGCAGCTAAGTTCCCATCTTCTGCGCTATCGCTGATAGCTTTTCTAGCACAATACCCCCCGCCTAGGTTAAACGCCTGAGGTGGACATCGAACTTATGTACCGATGCACTCATTCATTGTCTGTTTATGTGAAGATTGTAAAACTTGAAATGTATTCTCTCCCAGAAGCACCCCAGCCACCTATGACATGGCAACCTTTTTCCTTATACCATTCACATAACCAAATGTTGAATTCCTCTCTCTGATCTTGTTCATGCAATCGCCTTTTCCCCACACTGGCAGGACATCAGAGAATGTCAGGAAAAGATGACTGTGCCACCAATCGCTCTTCCAGCTTTTGAAGGCAAAGAGGAAATGCAGGAGCAGTGAAGCAGTCATCATGCCAAAACAACATGCTTATTCTCATGTTGATTTGATTTACAAATAATTTTTATTTTTGTGTGAGACTTTTTTTATTATAGAGCTTATTTTTATTTTATTTTTTATTTTATAGCCATATTAAGAAATTCAGCTTAGTGACCTAATAGTGCCTATTTCAAAAGGCTGCTTCATACTCACCTGCTAAAGCTAGATCCCTGTGAATGTTTTCACCCTCCATGACCCTCTCTCTGCCTTCCTTCTACTCACCTTTTACCTTCCTCCTATTACCCTAACTACTTCCATTTGCACTTATAACATTGTTTTGTTTCACCACCCCTCCTTATTGGTCACTCTGCTCCAACAACTCTTCTTAACTCTTTGCTTTTGCTGACAAAAAGCTGTACACTCTACAATCAGCTGTTTGATCTCTACCCTCTGCCTGTCCCCTACCTGTACACCCAAATGCAATTCAAATGTTACTACTTAATGCATCATCTGCCAGTACTTAACCATCTCATATGTAATTGTAAACATATTAGTGTGTTTTTTGTTCTGAATGTACTCCCTTCTTTAATTGTTATGTGCGTGCTGCTCTTACCTAATAGTCTATCTAACAGAGATGTGGGGAAATGTACACTTTTTCTTCTGTTATGGCTACTGCATTTTATCTACAACTGTATGTGTATTTTTGCTACTTTGTATCTAACTGCTGTAAATAAGTCTTGTATATCACACTGTGTTGTTTGACCACACTGCTTGTACTCTCCTGGTTCATGTCTGAAAATGGGCCTTTCTATGTCCAGTGCACCTACCCAGTTATCAAAAACAAACAAATAAATAAATAAACTATTTTGGAATGGATGTGGATTAAGTTGCTGGAATGCCTGGATTCTGGAAAAAATTTAAAGTGTATGGTGGAACATTGTTTTGCATGGAAATCCATGCTTAGGATATCCTTGTTCTGCCGCACTGACTATGTCATGATATTGTTCTACTGCACTCATTACATCAGTACTGCAGCAAAACAATATTGAATGTTTTCTTGAGCTGCAGCCACCTTGAGACACAGGTGCCATTACCTGGTGTAACAGTCGACAAATGGCAAATCGCATATCACAGTCACACAAGTGAAATTCAAAAACAATAAAAAGTCAACAAAGCACAAATGGCATCAGTCAGCACTTCTGATTCAATATCAGAGAGCGCAAAACTCATAGCAGAGCAGGAAAATCCAAAAACAGTAAAAAGTCAACAAAGCACAAATGGTGTCAGTCGGCACTTCTGATTCAATATCAGAAAGGGCAAAATTCATAGCAGAGCAGGAAAATCCAAAACAGTAAAAAGTCAACAAAGCACAAATGCTGTCAGTCGGCACTTCCGATTCAATATCACAGAAAGCAAAATTCATAGCCAAGAAGGAAAACATAAGAACTATTAAAAAAACTGAAAATGACTTGAGAATTTTCAAAAGCTTCCTAGCTAACAGTGGAGACATCCGTAACATACAGAAAATACCAGTAAATGAAGTGGACAAACTGGTTACAGAACTCATATTCAAGCTGGAAAGATTGGATGGTGAACAATATGAGCCAAGCACTGTTAGGGGCATTCTTGGCAACATAGACAGGTATTTAATTTGGCATGAGTACGGCCATTAAATTTACCATGGTAATACAGAGGTATTTAGAGAAACCCTGGCCACTCTGCAAGCAAAGCAGAAGTATTTAAAGAAGATGGGGAAGGGGAACAAACCCATGCAATCTGAGGCCCTGTCAGTGTCTGAGATTGATAAACTATATTCATCAGGCGTACCGGGCATGCAAAATCCTACAAACCTCCTAAACATGGTATTTTTCAATAATGGTTTATATTGTGCCTTATGTACCACAGAGCAGTATGCCCTGCGATGGGGTGACCTTCAGTTTCTGACAGACTCAGTCGGTAAAAAATACATTCACTATAATGAGAGGCAAATGAAGACCTGAACAGGTGAAAATCCATAGGACAGTCATACAGTCAAGCCTAGGATGTATCAAAATACAGAAAACCCTGACTGTGACCCCGTGGCAGCATATGAAATGTACTCATCTCAAAGGCCATCTACAATGCTAGCACCAGATTTCCCATTTCATCTTGCACCAAATATTAACTACAAGCCTGGTAGTTGGTTGTGGTGTAGGTTGATGGCAGGGGGAGAAAACAAGATAAGGTGCATGCTTCAATGCATAAAATTGCATGCTGGTCTGTCAAAACAAAAATGCATCACTAATCACTCCACTAGAATAACAGCAGTCCAGCATCTTGTGTACCATGGTGTACCCCCAAACGAACTCCAGCAAGTTTCTGGACACCGTTCCTTACAGTCTATCAATAACTACAGCTCACTCTCAGCTGATAGACAAGAAAGAAATTCAAAGCTACTAGGACATTCTTCACATTCCTCTAGTTCAATGTGCTCAGCAACAGTTATTACCTCCAGTCCAGAGACGCACTGCCAGCCACCCACAGCGTCCAAAGTACCCTTCAGTGATGGCTCGCAAGTCAATATATTTGGAGCCAACTGTATTTTCCAGTACCCATTTACTGTCAATATTGTCCATAACTACAGTTCTCAGAAGAGGAAGAAGCATGTGACCATCAGAAGCTACAGCGCTAGCTCAGAGGATGAATAAGGTTAGCAACCTCCTGCCTAGCTTCCTGTATAAAGGTTAAACAGTGTTTCTGAAAGCCAGACCACTTATGTTGCATTGTTTTTAATCTCTCCCTCTCAATATCTAGTGCTGACACAGTTTAATAAAGACAGGTTGACTCATACAACAAATTTGGCACTGATTTGCAAATAGCGGCAGACATCATTGACTCAATCAATTTGCGACATGAGGTGGACTCATCGATCTGAAGATCAAACGTGGACATTTTTTTCAGATAAGCCCATTGCCTATAATAATCTAGGGCTAGTTGACTTTATTTTGTTTCTGTACTATTTATTAGACTGTAGTAATGGTAGTTGTTTGTTGCGTCGGCAGATGATCGTTCTGCAGCAATTAACTGTTGTAAGTTTGTGTTCAGCAAAAAAAAATTACAGTTTATCTCTACATCCGTTTGTTTATTTTGGCATTGAATAGACTCCCCATACACTATAAAAGATTGTCTATGGGAAGTCATTCACAAACAAGGATCTTCTTTGATCTCGAGGTCTCCTTGGCAACAGACGACCTCTCGAGCTTCGCGTTCAAGGTCAAACGTTGCCAAGGATACCTCTCGATCGAGAATATTCTTGTTGTGAATGACTCCCCATAGACAATCCTCTATGTGTTTAACATTAAAAGAAGAAACCCTGGCAACTCAGGCTCATGCCCTGCACTCGGGATCACTGGAGTGGAGACTGGTGGGGGTGGGGGTAAAAAATGTCCGTACAGACTCTTCTCCCCTGGAGGATGAAATAGGTTGCACAATTGCTTGAGTGGCTCCTGGTGGTAGGCCAGTGGAGATGCACTTGATGGTATGGTGACCACATGCTGCTAGACATCTCTCCAGGATGCAACAATGTGAGACCATGACATGGAGAGGAGAGCTGGGTGAAGGGAGAAAATGGAAAAACACCTACCTCTGGTGCACTAAATGATGGCCCTCAGTGTGTATCACTGCACTACCGACTGCTAAATGTGCCATCCTTGCCCTCCAACCATGTTCTTGACATCTGATGTGCTTCCTCTTAGGTAAGAGAGGGAAGGCCTCCCTGCAGGGATAAACCAGAACCAAGTGGATATCAGAAATATTGGGAAGCCCGGGGGTGGGTAACTGGTTAAGAAGGTTGAGTCTGGTGGACAGGTGGAGAGCATGTGGGACTTAAATGCAAGGGCACCAAAAGGAGCAAAAGAAAAAAAAGAAGACCTATGGATTTAATTTGTTATGATAACAGACTTCATGGCTTCACTTCATGCTTTTCTTTTTCAGTTTAAGTCTGCACTTGCATTGCACTATGACATTCGGGTTGACAATGAGACCCTTGGAGAAGAATGGAAGACATCTAAGGTAAGTTGGGTCATTAAAGTTTTTGTTTGGATTTGGGAAGACTTACAAAGAGATAAATGAACAATGATAAAAAAATATGGTCTGATGCACATCATAGTCATGGTATAAGAAACACGCACAGTATCAACAAAAGGTTTAACTTTTTTCCTCCATAACAGGTACTCTGTTTATGGATTAGGATTTTGGATTTCAGATTCCAATTCCAATTTTAATTCAGAATGCACATTGGAATAGGATCAAAATCAGAATTCTGTATCAGAAATATCGAAATCAGACTAATTCCTAATGGATCAGTATCAGCTAATTCTGATCAACCATAATTTTGAAAGCAAATTTTCAACATAGTGTGGTTATGACCCTCTCCCCCTTCTGAACATAGCAGGTGTCATTTATAAAATACTGTCTGAAAAGTCATTTTGTGCCACAAGTGCAAATATATGTTTTCGGTAGGATTTGAAAAATGACACCAGTAATGTTTATGAGGCAGGGTGAAAGGAAGGCTATGTTAACATTATGGGATTAAAATATTGTAAATGACCAAAAATATGAGTGAACATTGAAAAATGTCAATGTTCCTATATACTGTGTTGTTTTTCAAGATTTTGACCCTAAATTTAAACATTACAGTAGTCTTTTTTTATGACCCCAACAAATGAACCTGGCAGGCGAAATTTTCAAATCCTGCCTGAAAGGTGATTTCAGGGAGTGACTGAGAAATCACCTTTTGTGTTGGATTTTAAACATTTTGCCTCCTTTGTTCAAGAGGTGGGGTCCAAAAAAAAAAGTTGTGTTAAAAATGCAGTGAAAAATCTTAAACAAATATGTATACCCTTGAGGAAAGAAGGGAGAGCAGGGACATGATAAAAACTTTTAAGTACCTAAGTGGAATCAACAAAGTCCAAGAGGGTAGCATCTTTCAGAAAAAGAGACGTGCAAGAACAAGGGGACACAATTTAAAAATAGAGGGGGGGACGGTTCTGGGGCAATGTGAGGGAGTATTTTTTCACAGAGAGGGTAGTGGATGCATGGAACAGCCTTCCTGAGGAGATTGTGGGGTCTAAAACTATGGGAGAATTCAAGAATGCATGGGACAGACATAAGGCAGTTCTTGTGGGGGGTAGGAAGAAATAGGCTATTGGTTAACTAGGATCTGCAGCCTATCCTGTAGGTAGGGAAATGGGCAGACTAGGTGGGCCAAGCAGTCCTTATCTGCTGTCAAAGTCTATGTTTCTATGTTTCTAAATTGCTGAGTTATGAGTAAAAGTTGTTTTTGTTTGGTATCATTGTCCAAATTTTTATATAACAAGCTGGAATTCTTATGTCACAAGCTGATATTCTTATTTCATGATCCAGTATTCTTAGGTTACTGTTTCAGGATGCCCCACAAATGTATTTCTGAGTTATTTTTCAGCTAGCAAATTCCAGACCCTAGCTAAATGGGTCCCACTTAGGTAGGCTCAGCAGTTTGTTTTTTGAATAGCATCATGTTTAAGCTTTTCTAGTCTTTTTGGCCCAAATCAAAAACAAGATGGCTGCCCTTATGACCTAATTTTTCTTCTCAGGACCTGAGGGTTGACTCACTGCCTAAAAGTTCTTAGGTCACAAGAAACAGCTATCCAGCAAACCCAACTAAGCATGCTCAGAAGTCAAATTTTTAAAATTTTATAACTTGAGAATCAGTGAATCTTTTTTCACAAAATCTTTGAAAGACACTTCTTGGACCAGGTCACACCTACCCAGAACATCTTGGAAAAAATTCCAAACCATTTTTACAAGAGACATGAGTACAAAAGAAAACAAAAAAGTGCATTTTTAAAATGTTTTTGCACTGCTTGGATCTTGGAATGTGGACAAGCTCCCATCATGAAACTTGTCAAATCATAAGAAATTAGTTGCCTGACTGCATGCAAAATTTTATGTAAATTTCTTCTAATGGCTCCAAAGTTATTAAAGCTCAAAGTTATGGGTTTAACATTAAACAATCTACACATGCCTACTATTATTTATTTAAAATTTTGGTAACTGGGAAAGGCACACAGAGCAGAGTTTGTTTCCAGGTGCGACCTGGGGACAAAGGGTACAAATACAACAAAGGGATGATGCATACAGAATGCAAAATAAGGCAGTGTACAATGCAAGTAAATATATACATTTGAAATAGGTGACAACAACAGAAGATTATGTAAGTATAACCATAGTATAAATATATTAATTAGCTCAGGTAGAAGTTTTTAGTTGAGATGGATGGCAAAGCATAAACACGAGGGCATGAAACTATGCAGGGGATAGGAAGAGAAGAGCTGAGATGAGAAAGAGAAAAAAAGAAAGAATTAGAACAGGCAGCAGTCACAGGATACTAAAGGGAGGGTCTAAGAAAGCATTTTAGTGATGGAAAGGAGGGGGTGAGATTGGTATGGGAGAGGAGGTTGTTCCTAAGGGAAGGAATTCTGTAAGGTAAGGCACATTTCCCCATAGATGTATGCACTCTTGGGAGGGCGAGGAAGTGGGTGCAATATGTACATGAACTGTAGGGATAGGAGTGGCTGGATTAAGGAGAGATAAAAGGGAAGAGTCCCAAACCAGTAATTAGAGATGAGGCGGAGAAGTGGGACAAGCATCTTTGTGAGAGGGAATTGAGGGATAGGGCAGAGTAGAGGTAGTGGTGGTCGAAGTGGGCTCAATCCGCTCCACAATGCGAAGTGGAGTACTTCGCGTTATGATGAGGAATGAAATCCATTGGAAACCATAACTTTGCGTTATTCCGCCTCCCCAGATCACTACTCCACCAAATTTAAGGTGAAGTGTATTGAGAACAATGCACTTCGCCTTGTTTTTGAGCTCTGAAGGCAAATTTTGCAGTGATTCATGGGATTTCAGGTCACATGGGCTCTATATTGAACTGCACAGCCTCAGTTCGGTGTAATATGTGTAGGAAGGAGTAGGAGACAGTGTGCTCTGATAGCTGTCTGTGATTGAAATCTTGTAAAAACTGTTAAAAAAGCATTTCTGCATTTTTTGGGAAGCTCCAACTTTAATTCATCAATTGTAGGAAACCCTCCAGTGCTCAATCACCTAAGATGTCCCTACGAAAAAAGAGATGTTCAAAAAGTATAAAGTGTACAGCATTGTGCTACAATAATGGTATACGAGGAACAAAATAACACCTATCAGACGTGTCTAAAAAATGTAAAACTAATGTCACTGAAAACTAAAAGACTTAGGGGCGATTTATTGCTAATGTATGACATTTGCTAAGATCCTTTTTTGATCAATGAGTTACAGTTGAAGTTTAAAAATACTGAGATAGGAACTCAAGGACATCCCCTGCAACTACAAAAAAGGAGGTTTAATTCCAACAGCAGGAAGTAGTATTATTATACATAATGGGTTATTAAACCATGGAATAAATTACCTTTAGACAATATTCTGAATAACGACAAGACTGAGTTCCAAATAGATTAGACAAATATATTATTAATGGGGCCAGTTACAGTATTACATGTGATACACAGGAGCGGAATATGGGCTAATGCCTTTTTTTCCTCCTTATTCCTTAGTATGAACAAGAACCAGTGCTGAACACGATGATGTGAGAAGAGCCATAATTGAGATGCAAGCCTGCTTTGACAAAGGGAGGGAGGAGTAGGGTGGGAGTGGAGGTTCTTCAGTTGACTAGGGGTCAGATGTGTCAGAAGGCCACCATATAGACATGGTTCAGTCTTTCCCCTGTCTTCCGATCCATTCACCATGCTAAAATCAGTAAACAGAAAAAGCTAAAAGCTGAGCACACTCCTGTTGGGGCCTGGCAGCTCATGGGGATTTCAGGATATGGTGCAAGTTGTTCAGCCCTGGTAATTCTTTCTTCAGGACCCAAGAAGTTGAATGATAGAAGGGGACCATGGCTGCCACAACTGCTGTCCAGGTGGTAGCCACAGCAGTTGAAGCAGAAGTTGAAACTGGGTGTGCTGCAGGCCGCTGTGTGTCTGTACTTCCCGTGGGTTGTAGGCAAGTATTGCTGCTCTCTTCCTGTGGAGGTGTTGTCAGTGATGTCAGCTGAAAGGGGACATATTTATGTTGTGACAATATCTTGGATATGTCCTTTTCATATTTCACCAGTTCATCACTGTGACTGTGGTACTGTGACCGGACTGAAGGAAGGCCCACATCCTTCTTAGAGCTGGCCATGTTCCTTTTGCATTGCAGGCTTTTCAGTAGTGGATTCATGGGTCCTCTTCCATATTCATCAGCTGTGATTTCTATGATGCAAGCAAGGCTAGAACCACTGAGGAGGTTAGTGTCTAGTGGGGTGGGTTGTAACTAGTGGTGGGCAAAGTGGGCTCAATCCGCTCCGCGAAGTGATTCGCGGAGCAAAGGCAGATTGGCAGAGTGCTCTGCAACACGAAGTGGAGTACTTCGCATGATGATGAGGAACCTGAAGTCCATTGGAAACAATGACTTTGCATTACTCCGCCTCCCCAGACCACTACTCAACCAAATTTAAGGCGAAGTCCATTGAGGACAATGCACTTTGCCTCACTTCACCTTGTTTTTGAGCTCCAAAGGTGAATTTTGGAGTGATTCACGGGATTTCAGGTCACATGGGCTCTATATTAATCTGCACAGCCTCAGTTCGGTGTAGTATGTGTAGGAAGGAGTAGGAGACAGTGTGCTCTGATAGCTGTCTGTGATTGAAATCTTGTAAAAGCTGTTAAAAAAGCATTTTTGCATTTTTTGAGGGGCTCCAACTTTAGATCATCAATTGTCGGAAACCCTCCAGTGCTCATATCATTGAGCGTTTTTGTGTGGATTTTGAATGTTAATTTACAACATTGAGTGTGTGTAGTGAAAGACAGTGACAGTGTGCTTTGGGGGAGGGCTGTATCTGTGGTGTAGGTAGATTTAAGTTGAAGAAATAGTGATTTCTTTGTTTTTTGGTTATATTTTTGTTATATAACTGACTGTGTTAATGTACACACAGTAATATTGTCAGTAATAATTGAAATTTTCTTGCTGTTTGTTGTGTGGATCTGGTGCGGCAGTTCATAATTTCAGGTTATTTACATTACAATACATAATGTGGCATAGTACTGAACTTTTGCATTTGCTGCGCATTACTCGTTCAGCATTGTAGACAAACTGTGCTGTGTAAGTGTGCATGTGCAGTGTTGCTTGACATCAAATAATACACCTTTTATTGTGCTACAGACTAGTGTAGTTGCAGGCGCGCAGCAATGTGAACCTGCTATCCACTGCAGCTGCTTGATTTTGTACTGTAATCGTGGTATCTGTTCTTTGTTTTGCTGCTTGTACTGCCATAAAAATCTGCACTGCTGTCAGTGCCCCCCCCCCCACGTGCAAAAGGAATTTTTTACCAGATTGTATTGTTTTTGTGACCTCATCAGCACCACTGGTTACTAAAGTTGTTTTCATTGGGTGACAGACTAGTCTCTTATCTGTTGCTGAAGCTACAGTTGTTTTTTTGGCTTCACATCCAGCATCCCCCAATCAGAGAGTGAACGTATCAAAATCTGAATTTGGTTATAATATTGTGGTCGATCCCCCAAAATGCGTCCAAAGAGACATGCAAGCAAAGCTGTTTCTCGCCATGGCAATGTTGGCAGTAAGATAGTCTATGGGAATGGTAGTAGTACACAGATGCAGTAGTGCATTGCTGATGTGAGGAAAGGTATTTCTCCTGCAATGTTTTTTATAGCCAAATCAGTAGCTTCACTCATAGTTGGAGAAGATGATGTTTTCCCAGCTGGTGGTCAAGCAGGAACTTAAGACCCATTTGTGGTGTCAAGCTTTTATGACTTGAGGTTTTGTCTTTATTCTGATTTTATATATGTACTCTTTCTGATTTTATTGTTTCTCTGTACAGCACCTTGGTGCTTGAAAGGCTCTTAATAAATAAAGTTTTATTATTATTTATTATTGTTATAGTGTTACTGGTGTTAGTGGTGGTGGTAGTATTAGTATTGTTGCGTCAAGTTCTAATTCAGAACAGTGTACTGTATCCAAAAATATTGAATGTGAAGCAATGCAAGTGAGTGGTAGTGTAGATGATGTCATACTTCCCAGTAACATCCCAGTAACTGAACCTGAGGATTTTGATAATCATGTCAATGATAGCATACAATGTGATATTCCATCCACCGTGGCAGTTAATGTTGTGCATTTTCCATGCAGTGATTCACAGTGTGGTGAAAAAATATCAGGTGATGGTGCTATAGATGCTCATGATGAATGTGATGATGATGATGATGTTGCTGTTGTTGCAACATGCAGTCCACATGCTAGCGTCCAAGCAGAAGATGTGGATGTGTGTGACGTTGATGAAAATGATGATGATGTAATTGACCCCAGTTGGCTGTGTCTGAGGTGTTTGCAGGAACCCCCCTCCCTGTAAAATTTTGTGATCTACCGGTTTTAGTTGATGATGATGACTCAGTAATAAATATGATAGGTAGTCGTGGTGGTCAGTTGCAGTCCAGGTGTGCAGTGCCCAAAACATCCTATGCCCCCCCCACTTCAGTGCTTAAAATAATGGATTTAAATAAGCCACATCATGGACATGTTATAAACAGAGCATCACAATCCCTTGTTTGGGATTTTTTTGCTCAAGATGCAAATGATGAGTCAGTTGCAATCTGCCAGGTTTGCCAAGTGCGTGGGAGTCAAGGTAAAAAGGGGAGCCGTCTGGGCACAGGAGGACAGCATACGCATCTTAAGAATAGGCACTTTGCACTGTGGACCCAGTGCAAGCTGGCAGCTACTACCACAGTGGGGGGTTCACCCTCATCACCAGCAACCATAGCGAGCATGTTGTCCCCTTCCATGATTGTTAAATCCAGTAGTAAATTAAAAGTGTGCAGTAGTGAGGTAATAAGAGCAGAGGATTACTACAAGCATGATGAGGTGGAAGACCATAATGACTTTGAAATGCTGTCCAGTGCTGGTGAGAGTAGCAGTTTTTGTGGTGGTGGTGGTGGTGGTGGTGAATGAAGTATGTCTAGTGCAAGTGGTACATCAACCCCGGTTGGCAAATCTGGAAAAATAACAGCATTTCTGGGTTTGTCATCATCACCTGTGCAACCGTCTTCATCAAATGTCCTCACTCCACCCCCTGCCAATGCCATTCATCACAGAGCACAACCATTTGTGATCACACCCTGTGCAAAATGTTTAAGTCAGCCCTCGTTACAGAGTGTTTTTGGTGCATAAGCTGAAGTACCCCCAAAATCATACAGTGTCACGTGAAATAATGCTGCTGTAGCGGAAATGCTGGCAATTGATCTTTTGCCCTTCTCCTTTGTGGAGAATTCTGGGTTCTGGCAGTTTGCTGCACGTGCTTGTCCAAAATAGAAAATCCCTTCCAGGACATACTTTTCTACCCATGCTGTCCTTGAGTTGTTCCACACTGTGTCCGACTCAGTAAGACATGCCCTTCAACATTCCTCCTCTCCATTCATCCATTTATGTATGGATATGTGGACAAGTGGCAAAACAGCGGGGAGTTCATATTTGTGTATAACTGCACAATGGGTGCAGGTGCCGGGGGTTGTTTGTGATGTTGGTAGTGTGAATAATCAGCGCAGTAAGGTGGATTGTCGCTGTAGAAATCTTCCATGAATTCGACAGCATGCAACGATTGCTATGCACAATGTGACCTGTTCACACAGTGGTGAAAACATGTTTGGACTTGGTACTGACTGAAATTGACAAATGGCTAAACCCTCTGTCCCTGAGAGCTGGGTTCATAGCAAGTGACAATGGGTCAAATGTGGTGAAATGCATCATGAATGGTGGGTTTTTTTTGTGTTCCATGCATGACCCACTGTTTAAATCTTGTGGTTCAGGAGTTTCTGCAGAACCCTGATGTAAAGGAAATGCTGATTGTTGCATGATGTATCTGCTCTCACTTTTCAAGATCTGGAAAGGCCCATGACCAACTGCCGCAGTTGCAGATACAAAACAGCCTGCCTCAGCACCACTTGAAGCTGGAAGTTGTCACCCAATGGAACTCCACTTTATACATGGCAGAGAGGTTGTATGAACAATACAAAGCCATCTCAGAATATCTTGTGATGCACACTAGTGTGACAGTTCTGGGACCTCCATGTCTATGACGACTGAGCAGTGGCACCTCATGGACTCTGTAATAACAATTTTGTGGCCTTTTGAACATGCCACACAGGCAGTGAGTGGTGAGTCTGCCTCCATTAGCCAATCAATTCCACTGCTGTGGGTGCTGAGGCAGACATTGGTGAATGTACAGCATGGCCTTGATCTTGCCAGAGATGGTGGTAGCAGTATGTTGCTGCAATACATGCTGAGAGTATTTGACCAGAATCATCACATTTTGAGCATTCAGCGTAGTAACAACATTGCCATAGCAATAATGCTGGACCCATGATACAAATGTGGAATTGCATTAGTATTGGAGGGAGGGCCTGAACAGGTAAAAAATATCAGTGGTCAACTGGTGCTCTTGGTTCATGGGGCACAGAAGTCACGTGCCAAGGTCAGCAAATCTCAGCAGCATAATCTGGCTGATGGTGTACCTGGAGGACCGGCAAGGGGAAGGGGACTGCAGTTCCAGGTGGTCTGTCATCCAAAGTGGCTGGCATCAACCTGCTTTGGGAGGCTTTGTCCCAAGTGGGTATTTGTGAAATAAATGATTCGGGAGAACAGGATGATGCAACAACCACTGGACTTAGTGTGGCACAGAGAATGGTTGAGTCATATTTGTCTTAAAACAGGCATCTGACAATAACTGAAGATCCTCTTTTGTACTGGAGTGGAAACGTCAGTGAATGGCCAGAGTTGACTGCAGTGGCACTGAAGTACCTCACATGCCCACCCTCCAGTGTAAGTGCTGAGAGGGTATTCAACTCAGCAGGTGCAATAGTCAGGGATTGTTAGACAAACCTGTCTCCTGCAAATGTTAGTTTGCTAACATTCATTAAAATGAATGAGGCACATACCAGCACAGACTGCAACCTCGGTATTCATACCCCGGCCTAGTCATGGTGGTTTTAGTGATGTGGAAATGGACCATCCTGGTGGCACTGGCAGTGGCTGCCTGAAATGGCACACCACTGACGTAGATGATGACACAATGGAGAAAGAATTTCCCAGTGGTCAGATGTCAGACATTCGATGACTGTGAGGGCAACTTTCTTTATGAGGATGATGATGTGGTTAATGTTGGCAGGTTTTAACTGAAGTTTTTAAAAGGCAGTGTGCCCCCCTGGATCACCACGACTGGGACTGTTGTTAGCCACTGCCACCACTGAGCCTGAGTCTGTCTGCCCCCTGGACCACCACCACCATGACTGCTGTTAGCCACTGCCACCACTGAGCCTGAGTCTGTCTGCCCCCCAGACCACCACCACCAGGACTGCTGTTAGCCACTGCCACCACTGAGTCTGATTCTGTCTGCCCCCCGGACTACCACATCCATCATCCAGAGACACAAAGCTTCTTAATATTTAAACCATAAAGTGGGTATGTGTACTCATGTTTGTTATGCTGCTTCACCTCCTTTAGTTGTATGTTTTGTTTTCTGTAGCTTTTCAGAGCCGCAATGGTAAAACACATATGGTACACTTATTTTGTTTCTTTTACAGGTTAACAAAAAAAGTCTCCATCGCTAAAACTCGATGGGAATGGTACTGCAGATGTACTGTATATAGAGGAACCAATGGATTATCCATGTGAAATCCATTCTGGTAAGTATGAAGATTTTATTTCATCCATTTCATTGTTTTGGAAAGACTGCAGCAAATATTGCACACAGGTTGTGTTAGTTGACAAGATGTGGGTTTCAATGTAACTTGACTTGAGATTCAGAACCAGGGAGGGAAATAATTAAGTTGTAAGAAGTCATTCATTGCTTTTTTTAGGAAACTTCCAGATGCTTTGTTGTTCTGTCAAACTGGCCTTATCGAAAAAAGTTCTTCAACATCAGGCACCCCCTTCCCCCGGGCTTGGGCACACATGCAACATGCAGAAGGGTGCAGATGAAATCTGTGAAGAAGTAACAAAGTAAGAAACCATTACAGACAAACCAGCAAATATGATCCCCCCCATCACCCCCAAAAAAACACTTACCTTCATGTGCTTGAGAGTTATCCGTTTCCAACTTCAGCGCAACAAATTCTCATTGTGCACACTGGAATGTGCACACCAACAGTTTCTGTGACCTGTGATGCAGAACAATACCATGAGTACATGTCCATGTCAACCCCTCTCCTCACCTAATACACAACCATATATATATATATATATATATATATATATATATATATATATATATACTCACCAAGGCTACTATTAGTGTACAGCCAAAGGGCACCCTGTAATCCAGTTGAGATGATCATATTGCATTTGCTTGAATCGCCTCGCAGAACACATTGGACCAGCAACAGAATGCTCACAGACATTATTTTATACTGTGGGACTTTGTATGTGCTGAAACATTCCCATTTCACTGTGTTACCACTTGTCAATTTTCTGCACACAAGGAGGATGCATTTTGGGCCTGCAGAAAAAAATCTGAGACTCTGAGCCACCACTGAGCACATGGCTGAGTGTACCATTAATTCTGGGGGACTTTGTATGTGCTGAAACACTTCCATTTCACTGTGTTACCACTTATCAATTTTCTGCACACAAGGAGGATGCATTTTGGGCCTGCAGAAAAAATCTGGACTCTGTACCACTTTTGTGTGTTGTGTGATTGTTGTGAGCTCATGATGTCATATTGACATTACAATTAAAGCAGCATTGCAAGAATGGCATGCCAATTTTGAACTGTACTTTTTTATGCTACTTTACATTGCCACAGCCACTAGTTACTTCTGAGTTGTGACTTGAATGATATGCTTCTTTTCACAGTTTATTTCTGCTTTACTTAGTTGACTACTTTTTTTCATGTATGAAAAAAAAATGAGCACGCCTTCCAATATAGTTCTGACCAGGTTTGTATTTATTTGCAGCTGCTTTTCAATAACTATTGTTCCATGGTGTCATAAAACACTGCCTGCTGCATAACTGTTAATTAACAACAGAAGTGATATATAACAACTAACTGATGTGATGGAGAAAAGCAGAAGAAAACAATGACAAAGACCTGGTCAGCACCAATTTAAAAGGAATGCTTCTTTCATTATTTCACACATGAAAAAGGTAGTACAGCAGACTCAACTACTGCAAATTCTCTTATCATTCCAGTTAATCAGGATGTAAGTAAAGGAAGATGTAACATAAAATTAAAAAATATAGCTCGGAGTTCTCAACAGATTGCTGCTCTGCTACTGCTTTACAGAGATTCACCACATTACATAGTTACGGTGATGCACATAACATAATATGTGGGGGCCTTACTCCCACTGGAATATTTCTTGCTCCACAGAGTGCAATATATTTCTGTGAAAACCACCTGTAATTTCATTACAGTGTGTCACGTCACGGAGGAATTAGCATTCAGAAAAGCTGCCCACATTCTGTCCCCCTTTCTCAGTAACGTTAGGACATGATGCCAGGGGGAGCGCAGGTGCATGCTCCACTATAGTGAACATCCGGCAGCTATCCCAATGTTCCCTTATGTTATAAGGTTCACTTTGTGGTGAAATGTGGGAACATTTCCACTAACAAGGCTCTTCTTACTGGAAATAAGCCCACACGTTTCACCACAAACTGACCATTATAACATAAAGAAACAGTCAGAAAGCTGCTGGACAATCGGATATTCACTGTAATGGAGCATGCACACACGTTCTCCTTGCATCACATCCTGACATTGCTGAGAAGGGAGGCAGAATGTGGGTGGCTTTTCAGAACGGAAGTTCCACCATCACGTGACACACTGTAATGAAATTATGGGTGGTTTTCACAGAAATATATTGCACTATGTGGCACAAGAAAGATTCCCTTGGAAGGGACAATGCGTATTATTAAACAACAAATAAAAAACCCACAAAAACAGTACAACACAGCAGTGGGGTGGTGGGGGCCAGAAAACAATCACGTAAGTTACTGTGGCTGTGGGATGCTGTGGTGGTCCAGTAGCAGGTGCAGCATTCGAACTATTTGCTGCTGCTGCTGTTCCATTGTGTGGACCTGCTGCTGCAAAGCACCAACCTTCTGACCAACCCTCTGACTGTTCTCTTCCAGAGCCACCCACACCAGGGAGATGTCATGCTGTGTTGCAGGGACTGTGGCAGGGTCCACTGCAACTGGGAATCCAGGTAGCGAGGGTGGTGGTGGAGAGGGTGGTGCTGGTGGCTGTGGTGGTGGTGGTGGAGCAGCTGCTGTACTGGCCCTCCTCCTGCTATGGTGGTGACTGCGAGGCCCAACTCTGACCCCAGCAGCACCCTTGGCCAGCACACCACACACATGGCACACAGCAACTGTGCTGTCTCCCCCCACAGAGTTAAAAAACTCCCAGACTGGGGAGCTGTGGGGGGGGGGACAAGACATAGTCTTCACATGAGTCGCATGGTTCGCACCACCTTGATTTTCTAGGGGACCTCGTGTGGCTGTGGATGTGGTGGAGGGGATGCTGCCGGAGCCCCTACAGCTGCTACCGATGGTGGTGGCAGAGAAGGTGGATGCACAGCAGCCACCAGTGGCACTGATGCTGCTGCTGCTGCTGTTACTTCAACATGGGGAAGCAACACCCAGGAGTCGGGAGCAGTCCAGCATGACATGACCTGGCCCACGTGTCTGCACTCCCCTTCGACCACACCCATGGACCAGCGACTTGCCTTCTTCAGGGTCCACGTCCATCTCTCCCACACAAGTCCTTGGCACACACACACACACACACACACACACACACACACTCACACACACAGTCACTCACAAAACAAAACAACACTTATAAAAAAAAATTAACTACCAAAAAACAATCACAAACACAATACAAAAACTAAATAAAGATAGCTTTTAAAAAAGCTGTTGTTTTACAAAGACATTTAGCACTTTGTCACTGACTCCCACACTGTTCTCTCACAAGCCTTCTCCCTCTATGAATATAAAGGAGAAAGTGAAACTGCTTCTCTGACTCACTTACTTCCTGCCTGGCTAAAGCATGTGACTTACAGTACTGTAAGCCATGTGATGTGTGGGGGTCTGCCTATTTACTTCTTACTTCGCCTTACTTCATGTTAAGGCATAATGGCAATGTGAAGTAATAATGATAACGTGAAGTGCGCACTTTGCAGTTCCCACTTCGCGTTGTGCTCCTCCAATGCGAAGTGGGCACTTGGCGTTCACTTCACCAGTGGATTAAAAATTCACCGCATCTGTAAGTAGAGGTTACAGTGGTGTGTCAGGTGTGGGAGATTTGAGGCAAAATGACAGAAAGCATTGAAAGGGATGTCAAGTTTGGAGATCGAGGAGATGGGGCTGCACTGAAGACAACATCAGCATAGTCGAAGGTAGGGAGTATCCATTTTATCAGCAGGTCACGTCTGACAGGAAGGGAGAAACAAGCCTTGTAATGGTAAAGCAGACCCAGTTTAAGGCATAGTTTGGAGTGAATGGCAGAGCTATGGGAAGTGAAGTCAAGTGAGGGATCAAACCATACACCAAGGTATTTGTAGGTCAGGACATTATCAAGAGGAGTACAGAATGAGGTTGAATAAACAGAAAGGGAGGGTAGCCTAGTCAGTTTCTGATTGGAGCCAAAGGTCATGGCTACTGTATTTTTGGTGTTCAATTTTAAACAGTTGTCTTTGAACCAGTTGGTTACAGCAGTGAAATCTTGTTGTGGGGGGGGTGTTTGGATGGCTTGGATGGATGGACCTGACAAGAAGAGGATGGTGTCATCTGTGTACATACGGATCTTAGCATGGGAACAGATGGAAGGGAGGTCATTAATAAACAAGGAGAAAAGAACAGGACCAAGAATCGATCCCTGAGGGACACCTGCAAGGATAGAGAGGGAGGGAGATAAGACGTTACTTATTTTTACAGACTGGCACTGACCAGATAGGTAGGAACCAAACCAAGAGATAGTGGCAGGGGAAAGGCCCATGTCATTAAGTTTATTTAGTAGCAAACGATGTGACACTGAGTCAAATTCCTTGGCCAGATCAATAAAAACAGCTGATGTGATCTGTCCTTGATCCATCACAGTGTATATGGAGTCAGCAGATCTAAGTAGAGAGGTGGTGGTTGAGTGAAGTTTCCTGAATCCTGATTGTACTGGAAAAAGAGTACCTGAAGTAGAGAGGAAGTCATTTAGACATGGGAGGACTAGGGATTCTTGTACCTTTGCAAGTGCTGGGAGGAGGGATATAGGGCAGTAATTCCCCGGAACAGTAGGATCCCCACCTTTATGTAGGGGGACACCATAGCAGACTTCCAGGCTAAGGGGTGGTGGATGAGGAAATAGATAGATTGAGGAGGTACAGTATGAGAGAGGAGTCAAAATAGATGTAACAGAGATTTTGAGGAGTCTAGGATGTAGGACATCAGGGCTGGATTTAGCTGGATTAAAGGATAATAAGGCATTAAGTTCTTCATAAGGGGAAATCAGAGGCAGCCGATAACCAGAGGACTCATTGGGGCCGGGGGGGGGAGGCAGGAGAGGAAATGGGGGTCTTGAGGGAGGGCACAGGTCTTGAAGAGATTTAGAGTGTCAGTGACTGAGAAGGGGTCAGATACTAGGGAACCTGACATAGAAAGGGTTGATGTAAGAGGTTCAGAGGTAGGGAGCAGGAGCAATTAGAGGTTCTTCCAGATGGAGGATGGTGAGGTGCTAGATGTGTGCAAACACGATCTGAAGTAGTCAGATTCTGACTGCCAAATATTCTTTGTGCAGTCATTACAAGGGCTTGGTATTTATGCAAGTCAGCAGGGTCATTTGATGTTTTAAAGTGACGCCACATGAGGTCATGGGTTTTACACAGGGACAGGATGTTAGTGGGGATCCAGGGATTGTGGTATCATTTAACCCTAACTGACTTTGGGGGTGTGTGTATCCCAAATCTTTAAGAAGATAGATGTGAAATGGGAGAGGGCAACATCAACAGAGGGAGAGGAGAGGACTGGTGTCCAATTTACCGTGACCAAGTCATGCAGCAGTTTAACAGAATCAAGTGATTTGAGGGATTGATATTGAATATATTTGGGGGGGATGTGTGGAGGGAGTATCTTCCTGACACAGTAGGTAGGGCAATGATCACTTAGTGCATCGGGGAGTATACCTGAAGAGCTGATTCAGTGAGGATGGGTAGATAGCACCCAATCAAACAAAGAGTTAGACTGGGAGTGAATGTTGGGCTCATAGATCAGCTGGGACAGATTTGATGATTATATTTGGAGGCAGGGGTTTTGAGATGCGGAAGAGTGCCAATCAAGGTTAAAGTCACCAAGCTGGATTAATTTGCCTGCAGAGGCATGGGAGGTGATGGAGGTGATATAGGTAACTAGTAGTAGTAAAAGTGTATTTTTATACAGGAATAATACATGTCATTTGGATAATATAATCCAGTTTTCATGACAGTCCTGTGCAAGTATTCCAAGTTCCACATATTCACATCAATAACAAACAATCTAATACAAAATATACATAAATACACAATTTACAAATTTACAAAAAACATATAATAAAGACAATAAAAATCAATATCAAACACAAACACATGAGTAGACACAATACATTTTTAATCCTTTCAAAAAAATGTTAGCAGTTTTCTCAGACCGCAATAAAGGAGGGAGTGCATTCCAAATTACTGATGCTTGTGATACTAATGTTCTATCCCCAAATTTATTTTTACGCTTGTCTGGATCAATTCTATTTTGATACAAAACCCCTACTGAATGTTTTCTAAGTGCAGAATCCCTATCTGCCAATAATTTGGCTATATTATGGGTTAAGTAAATTGTCCTGTATTTATAAATAAATAAGGACCAACTAGGGAGAGGGAGGGAGTTTTGGGGAGACATACAAAACTCTGATGTAAAGTGGGTTAGAGAAAGGAAAGGAGAGCTTAGCAAAAAGCAGTTTGTGTGATTGAGAGATTGCTTTGCGATGGGTGATAGTGCATGTGAGGTGGTTTTGGGAATATATGGCAACCCTCCTCCTATTTTTCCAAGGCCTTGACGGTGGAGGTTGAAGTTAGGGAGGGCAAGCTGGTTGTCTGGGTTACGTAAAGACAACCATGTTTCAGAAATACATAGGTTGTCTGTGGAGAGCTGAGTAATCCAGACTTTTAAATCATCCAGTTTAGAAAGGAGACTACAACATTTATGTAAAAACACCTCAATCCCTTGGGAAGGACTGACAAAGAGGCGGGGCTGGGTGAGCCAGGGTTTAGCTCAACGTCACCAGCTAGAAGTAGAAGAACAATAAGAAGATGACAATGGGAGGAATGACATTGCTATTTTATTTGAAAGCTCTGGGTGTGGGGTGTTTTGGGGGAGGTTGAGGGAAAAAGACAATGGATGGCTTTGATTTTAAAGAAAGAGCTATTAAGCAGCCCAGGGTGCATTAATAGCATTTGGGATAAGGGAAGGGTAAAGGAGGAAAAGGGTATGTGTGGGGAAAGGGAAGTAAGTAGGTAAAAATGACATAGAGTGGGCAGGGTGTAGACCAGGGGGCAATTGAGAAGGATCGGACTGAAGCGGTGGGAGAGAGAAAAGACAGAAAAAGAAACATGGTTAGAAGGGGGTATACTGGACCACAGAAGCAAGCCATGAGGTAACTAAGAAGATCAGAATGTGTCAACAGTGGCCACCAGTGGCCCAACAATATAAGATGCAAGTGGCAAATTGTGGAAATTAGTATAAGCTCCACGTCACTGATCACATGGCACAGAGTACCTATAAATCACAAGCCAGCCAAGGGTAGGTGGATCAGCCATCACCCACCCACAAATGTACTTCCCACCCACAAACGTACTTCCCAATCAGTTAGCAGTAGAGATCCAGTAGACAAGAAAGAACCTACTAACCACAGTACTTCCAGTCAAATTAGGAAGGGAGGGCAGAGCAATAGTGGCTTTAATAGAAAGAGGGGGCAGGGGTGGGTGGCTGGGCCAAAAAATAGCCAATGACAAGTAGCAGCTCCTAAGAAGCTAGTACAAATTTCAGAGATTAAATTCAGGATAAGTAGCAACTCCTCAGGAGCTAGTACAAATTACAGAGATTAAATTCAGGACATACAGGGCGGCGCATACTATGTATACAGCATACTTACTTATTTCACATACCATATGTGGACCAAAATTGCACCAAATGAATAACTTGCAATGTGTTTCAGAAATAAAAGAAAAACAGTGAAAACAATTCATTGAACAATAAACTCACAAATGGTTCTAAACTGGCAAACACTAATGATTACAAATACCTGTTTGTGGTGATTGACAATTCTCTTCAATTTAAAGGGACACTGTCAACCCCCTCAGACTTCAAAGTGTCTCTAGATTAAAAAATACATTTTCTGATTGGTCATATTCTTTAGAGAATGCTGATGTTCCTGTTAATTTGATTCTCAGTCCTTTCTTATTTTAAAAAGTGAAAAACTTGACTAGCCACCATGCTTTTGTTACTACAAAAAAATATGTCTGTTTGAATTCCTTGATAAACTCCCACTTTTTTTTCTGTATTTGGGAATACCCCAACATAGTCTAACCACTCTTGATGCATTGGGAGGAAAGAAGACTATCACATTACGAGTGGCTGCACTGTTTGGGGTGTTCATGTTCAGGAAGTAAGCAGTAAGAGTAGATCAAGGATTTGAAACAAAACAAGGTTGAGCCAGCAGAGGGGGAGGAATCAGATGAAGCTCTTGTGGAAACCATCCACAAAATGGCAGACAAAGAGGAACTGCTACTAATTGGTGACTTCAACCTGCCTGAGGTAGATTAGAGCACTCAGACTGCAAGTACAACAAGGAGCAGGGACTTCATGACTACCCTGGATGGGGCAAACTTAAGACAGCTTGTAACAGAACCAATCCACAAGGAGGCTATACTGGATTTGATCCTGACCAATGGGGAACAGGATCACAGATGTGGAGGTAGGAAGTCCCCTAGGTACCAGTGACCACAGGACAGTATGGTTTAAGGTAACCACAGTGAGGAGGCAAGCCATACAAGGATAACGGTCCTAGATTTCAGGAAGGCTACCGTTAAGGAGATGGGTAGAAATCTCAAAAGAGCCCTAGCAGTAGAAGCTACAGGGGGAGATGTGTAAAAACAGTGGTCTAGGCTAAAGAGAGTCATGACAGAAGTAACAGGTCACTGTGTCAAAATGCATAGCAAGAGTAAAAGAAAGAAAAGGCCATTATGGTTCTCGAAGTTAGTGGCCAAGAAAGTAAGGGAAAAGGAAAGAGCCTTCAGAAGATACAAGAAAACACAAAAGGATGAGGGCAGAGAACAATAGCTGAAGAAGCAGAGGGAATCTGGAAAAATAATTAGAATGGCTAAAGCACAGACAGAGGAAGGTATAGCCCAGGCTATTAAGAAAGGTGACATGACCTTCTTTAGATACATTAGCAAGAGGAAAAAGACCAGAAATGGGATCATTAGGCTGAAGAAGAAAGGAGGAGAAAGGGTGAAGGATGACTGAGAAAAGGCTGAGATACTGAACAAGTACTTTTGCTTAGTATTCACCACGGAAGGGGAAGGTGAGGTACTGAAACTCATTAAGAGGGGTAATCAAGGGAGGGAGGTAGACGCCAGCCCATTCAAGGTGAAAAGAGTCCTAGAGGAACTCGGGAAAAATAAAAGCAGAGAAGGCAATGGGGCCAGATGTTGATCCACCCCAGAGACCTAAAGGAACTCAGGGAAGTGCTGGCGGAACCACTGGCTGCCTTTTTCAGTGCATCACTACAGACAGGGCAGGTAACTGAGGACTGGAGGAAGGCAGGTGTGGTACCTATCCACAAAAGTGGAAGCAGAGAGGAGGCAGGCAATTACACGCCTGTAAGCCTGACCTCAGTAGTAGGGATACTAATGGAGTCCTTATTTAAGGAGAAGATTGTGAAGTTTCTGGAGGATAGCAGGGCACAGGTTCCAAGGCAGCATGTATTCTCAGTGAGAAGGTCCTGTCAGATTAATCTTACATATTTCTTTGACTGGGTAACCAGGGTGGTAGATCAGGGAGGGGCAGTGGATGTGGCCTACCTGGATTTCAGCAAGGTCTTCAACGCTGTCCTGCCCAGGAGATTGCTAAATAATCTGAAGAGCCTGGGAGTGGGTACCACGGTGGTAAAGTGGGTTGGGAACTGGCTAAGAGACAGGACTCAGAGGGTAGTGGTAAATGGCATGAAATCTGAGGAGAGAGGTGACCTCAGGGTGCCACAGGGGTCAGTGCTGGGGCCAGTCCTATTCAATGTCTTCATTAGTGACATTGCAGAGCATCTGGAGGGAAAGGTGTGCCTCTTCTCAGATGACACCAAGATCTGCAACAGAATGGACACACCGGAGAGGGTGGAAAAAATAAAAATGGACCTAAGCCTAATAGAGGAGTGGTCAGGTGTCTGTCAGTTGAGTTTCAATGCTAAAAAGTGAAAGGTCTTGCACCTGGGTTACAGGAATCCAAGGGAGGAGTACAGGAGAGGTGGGGAAATTCTGGCCACCACAAGTCAAGAGAGAGACCGGGGGGTTATCATATCTGGTGATCTGAAGGTGACCAAACAGTGTGAAAAGGCAGTGGGGAGAGCAAACAGAATGTTGTGGTGCATAGGGAAGGGTGTAACAAGCAGGAGGAAAGAGGGGGTGATGCCACTGTATACTGTAGATCACTGGTGAGTCCTCAGCTGAAGTACTGTGTCCAGTTCTGGAGACCACATCTCCGGAAGGACATTGACAAAATAGAAGCAGTCCAGAGAAGGGCAATGAAAATGGTACATGGACTGCACCAGGAGTCCTCCAAGGAAAGACTTAAGGCCCTTAATATCTATTCACTGTAGGAAAGACGAGAGAGAAAGGAGATATGATAGACTTTCAAGTACCTTAAGGGAATAAACAGGGTACAGGTGGAAAGCATATTTCAGACAAAACTTTGCACAAGAACAAGGGGGCATGATATGAGGCCGAAGGGTGGCAGGATCAGGGGTAATGTTAGGAAGTATTTTCACTGAAAGGGAGAAGAAGCCATGGAACAGCCTTCCAACAGAAGTGGTGTGGATGAAAACAATATAAAGGATTGTGTATGATCGCTTATACACAACAAGGGTATTTTTCACTCGAGAGGTTTCCATGGTAACTGGAGACCTTGAGAGTGCAGCTGGAGAGGTCTTGTTAACATGGAAACCTCGAGAGTTGAAAAATACCCTTGTTGTGTATGAGCGATCATACACAGTCTACTATAGTGTATTGTCACTCTTAAAAAGACTGCCCTTACTTTCATCCAGATTTGTGTGTAGATTTCCCTTCCTCTGGCCTGTTTCATTGCCGCAGCTGTTCTTAGCTCATTGCCAGTCACCCAATCACGCATGTACACCCAGCTTCTATGCATGCGCATCCACCTTCTAGATGTTATGCTGCACTAGCTACATAGTTAGTGCAGCACAACAGCTACGATGACGTAGCTAGTGCAGCATAACATCGCTGTTGGGAACATGGATTTCCATGCTTAACAGCGTTCTACCATACACTATATGGGGGTTCAAGAGTGCAGGGGATAGACATAAGGGTACCCTGGAGATGTGCAGAGCAGGAGAGCCAGAGATCAAATAGGATCTGGGGCTGAGCAGTGAGTAGGGGAATGGTCAGACTAGGTGGGCTATATGGTTTTTATCTTTTGACAGATTCTGTGTTTCTATGTTTTATGTTTTTATGTTTCTGTGAGCATACTTACACTATTAGCATGCGTTTCAGTTTTACTAAGAAAGGAAGCAGACAAAAAAATAATAACATGAATGGATTTTAGAGAAGGCAAGCAATCATAAAATGTAGGTTTTCAACTATAATTAATATGAAGCAAATAGGGTTGACAGTGCCCCTTAATCATCTACAGACACAACATAATTGAAAAAGTGAACTCAAGAATAAGAGCATTGAGATTCAGAGTCTTTCTCATCACAAAGGATGCCAGGACAAAAACTGCACTTGAACTGATTCTCCCAGTACTGGAATACAGGAACTCAGTCTACCAACACACAAGCAATTTCTTGCTGGGCAAGCTAGGCATTGGCTATAATAAACCTGCTTGCGCTGTCTTGCTTTGTCCCTATAACAACCGTCATTTCACAATGTTCAGAAGACAAAGGTGGGATTCATTAAATCTACAGTGACAAAAACAATCCACAATAATGGCTTTCAACTCTTTCAAAGAGAAAATTCTAAACTCAATGGACCATGACCCAAAAATGGTGACCCACGGATAGAACATGAGAAAAATCAAAAACACAGGTCTCAATGTCCCAAAAAATTCATAGCACCTATGGACAGATGGCCTCATAGAAACATAGAAACATAGAATCTGACAGCAGATAAGGACTGCTTGGCCCATGTAGTCTGCTCATTTCCCTACTTAATGGATAAGTTGCAGATCCTAGTTAACCAACAGCCTACTTCCTCCTACCTCCCACTAGAATTGCCTTACGTCTGCCCCATGCATTCTTGAATTCCCCCACTGTTTTTGACTCCAGAAACTCCACAGGAAGGCTGTTCTATGCATCCACAACCCTTTCTGTGAAAAAATACTTTCTCACATTACCTCTGAGCCATTCCACCCATCTTCAAATTGTGCTCCCTTGTTCTTGCACATCTATTTTTCTGAAAGATGCTACTCTCTTGAACCTTGTTGATTCCCTTGAGGTACTTGAAAGTTTCTATCATGTCCCCCTCTTCCTCCTTTCCTCGAGGGTATCCATATTAAGCTCCTTTAGTCTCTCTTCATATGTCTTCTGGTGCAGACCCCGCACCATTTTGGTTGCCCGCCTCTGGACAGCCTCTATCCTGTCTACGTCCTTGTACATGGAGTCTCCAGAACTGCACACAGTACTCCAGATGGGGTTTCACCAACTGTCTGTACAGAGGGATAACAACTTCCTATTTTCTACTGGCAATGCCTCTCCCTATGCTTCCCAATATCCCCCCAGACCTCCTTCCTACCTTCTCACATTACTTGCCCACCTTTAGGTCATCTGATATAACTACCCCCAGGTCCCTTTCCATTTTTGTTGTTGTTAGTATCTCATCCCCCATTGTGTATTCTTCCCCTGGGTTTTTGTTCCCAGGTGCATTACTTTGCACTTCTTTGCATTGAATCTAAGCTGCCATACATTTGACCATTCCTCCAACCTTGCCATGTCCCTTCTCATTCTTTCCATCCCACCTTGTGTATCAACCCTGTTGCAGATCTTTGTGTCATCTGCAAAGAGACATACTTTCCCTTCCAGTCCCTCTGCAATGTCACTTATAAAGACATTAAAGAGTACCTGTCCCAGTACTGAACCCTGTGGTACCCTGTTAGTAACCACCCTTTCTTCACTGTGGACTCCATTTACTATTACCCTCTGTGTCCTGCTGTCCAGCCAGTTTTTTACCCAGACTATCACCTTGGGACCCACTCCAAGGATGGCTAACTTGTATATTAATCTTTTGTGGTGGGACTGTGTCAAATGCCTTGCTAAAGTCTAGGTAGGCCATGTCTACAGCCCCTTCCAGTCTACTACTTTGGTCACCCAGTCAAAGAAATCTATTAGATTCATCTGACATGACCTTCCCACTGTGAATCCATGCTGCCTTGGGTCCTGTGCCAGTCTGACCTCTAGGTACTCAACAGTTCTTTCCTTCAGAAGTGATTCCATAATTTTTCCTACCACTGAGGTCAAACTAACTGGTATGTAGTTTCTTGCCTCTGCCCTGCTTCCACTTTTGTGAAGTGGAATCACATCTGCCCTTCTCCAGTCCTCAGGTACCACTCCATCCTCCCATGATTTTTTAAAGAGGGTAGTCAGTGGTGCCACTAGTTCTACTCTTAGTTCTTTTAGAATTCTGGGGTGAATCCCATCAGGTCCCATTGCTTTGTCCACCTTCAGTTTTAGGAGTTCTTTCAGAAACATTTCTTCTGTGAATGGACTGGTATTGACCCCCTTATCCAGAGTGTTTCTATTGTTTGGTTTAGGTACCTCCCCCTCCTCTTCTTTTGTGAATACTGAGCAGACGTATTCATTCAGTATCCCTGCTTTTTCACTGTCACCCTCTGCCCACATTCCTTCCCCTTTATTAAGCCTCAGTATCCCTCTCTTGGTCTTTCTTCACTCCCTATTATACCTATAAAAGGTTTTATCCCCCTTCTTGACAGATTTAGCTATTTTTTTCCTCAGTTTGGGCCTTTTCTATTCTGACTGACTTACTTCCCTGCCTCCTTCTGCTTTAACTGATATAGCTCTCTGTTCTGCTCCTTCTGTGTTTCCTTATATTTTCTGAATGCTAGCCTTTTCTCGTTAACCTTCCCTGCCACCTCTTTTGAGAACCATAGTTGCTTTTTCTTTCATTTTGTTTTGTTGATTTGCTTTGCACAAAGGCTTGTTGCCTTTGTGATTGCAGATTTGATTTTTCCCCATTGTTCCTCCACCCATCCTTCTGATTGTTTGCTAGTGCTTTTCAGAGGCACTCTCCCATTTTGCCAAAGTAGAGCCCTCCTAAAGTCCAACACTCTTGCTTTTGTATGGCTTGACTCTACAGCAGTGTTTATTGTGAACCACACTGTTTGGTGGCAGCTTGTTCCCAGATGGCTACACACTTCTAAATCTGAGATCCTCTGTCCATTGCCATTTGAGATTACCAGGTCTAAGATTGCTCCCTCTGGAGTGAGTTCTAACACTTGCTGTCTGAGGCATACCCCCTGTAGGGCATCGAGAATGGCCCTGCTCTTGGATGTGGCTGCAGTAAAGGTGCTCCAGTTAACATCTGGCATATTCAGGTCCCCCAGCAACAATAACTCTCCTTTCTTTTGCTATTCTAAGGATTCCTTTTATAATTTCCTTGTCCATTGCTTCCCCTTGAGACGGGGGTCTGTAAACATCCACTGTGAGAATTTTGGTGCCGTCTCCAGAGTGACCCACAGTGCCTCCTCCCCTCCCTGATTACCATTTATTTTTGTTGCTTTGATTCCTTTCCTTATGTAGAGACCTCCTCTTCCTCCTCTTTTACCCTCCCTGTCCCTCCTGTAGATCATGTACCCTGGTATGTTGACATCCCAGTCACGGTTCTCTGTGTACCATGTTTCTGTGACTGCCATGATATCTAGGTGTCCCTCTTCCATCAAGACCACTAGTTCAGGGAGCTTGTTACCCAGACTATGGGTATTGGTACTCATTGCCCTCCATGTTTTGATGGCCTTACTCCTTTTAGACCCATCCCTGTCCTTACTGTCTTTGCCTTTTTCTGGATTTACCCTGTCCTGCTCCCTATCGACTTTTCTACCTTTGTGTCTACTTTGCTAACTACCCTGTTTTGTGTGGGGGGGGCTGGTATTTCCCTGCTTCCCTTCAGTGCCTCCTCCCTTGGCTAGTTTAAACACTTGCCAATGAAGAATTTAAACCGATTACCTAGGATCCTGGTTCCCATCCTGGACAGATGCAGTCCATCACACCAGTATCAGTCTGTATCCCTCCAGTTGGACCTCCAGTCCCCAATGAGGCCAAATCTCTTGGCTCTGCACCAGTTTTTCAACCAGTCTTTGAATCCCACAGTGTGGAGTACCCTAGCCTCACCCATGCCATAGACAGGTAGCACTTCTGAGAAAGTTAAGATGTGTGCTACTTGTCTAAGGACTCTCCCCAACTCCACAAACTCCTGCTACACTGCTCTGATCCCATTCCCCGTCAGGTCATTTATCCCTAGGTGGACTGTGACATCCATCTCCCTCTGCTGTGCAGCTGCTCCCACAATCCTAAGGATTCGCTTCCTGTCCCACCAAGCCATGGTGCAAAGCAGGCACCTTAACTCCCTCTCTCCTCCTTCCCCCAGTTCTACCTCCCTAACAACTGAGTCTCCCACCATGAGTTGTTTTCTTCCCCTGTGGTATCCCATGCCACCCTCCTGTGGGTCTCCATTGTGGAGGTTCCCAGAATCCTCCTTGGTCTTTACTCTGGGTGCCTCCATAGAAGAATCATACTCTGCCATAATCACAAATAAATTGTGGAGAGGCACAACTGGAGGAATGCACCTCTGTTCTACCACCCTCACCCTCCCTGAGCCTACTGTGGTTCAACCACTTCTCATTCTTGGCAACCTCTGAGGCAGTGGTGGTGGCATGGGTGGTCCCTGGGTGGGGGAGGAGGTTTCTGAATTCTCACCAAGTCAGCCTGGAGATGAGCAAGCTACTCTCTCAGACCAGAGAGGTGCCTGTAAATAGGGTGGCAACACAGCCTTGAGAACATCTCCTGGAAGACTGCCACTCCACAGCCAGTGCCCCACTCTCCACATGTCTTTCTCTTTCCCTGTTTAAGATGTTTTATTTTCTTTTTTTTTAGTGTGTGCAAGCGCGTGAGTGTCTTTACCCCCATTCAGAGTGCTGTGCCTTTAAGGATATGTCCTTTTCTCTTTTGGGGAACTGATGTCAGAACCCCTGATACCAAAGAAAATGATGTGCTTGGGGCCGGTGGGGTGGGGTGAGGGGCAGGGTGGGTGGGACTAAGCCTGTGCCCTCAGAAATAATCAACTACAGCTTTGACCCACCACCCCAGTGAGTGCCTTCCTTCCTTCCTTTCACACACCTATTTCACAGAGTTTAAGTAACATGTCTAGTCACAAATGACTGCAGATATTCTCCCAGCTAGATTTCCTCCCTGGCAAATAAAAGTTACACTAAGCAAAGGCAACCCCAAACACAGAGAACCAAAACACTGACTCCTACTTACTTACACACGCCTCAAAATTAAGAATTCAATTCAGTGTACTCTATTAAATCACCTCCTTGCTTTAAGGAAGCTGGTGGCTTCTCTCTCTCTCTCTCTCTCTCTCTCTCTCTCTCAGCATAGCCTCAAAGTATTGTTCTACTAAGCTGTGAAACTCATATCTCCCAGACATCAGGAAAATCCCCAGACTGGGTGCATTGAAGACTTCCATAAACAAGGAACTGTCTGAAACATGTGGCTGCTTTTAAATTGAAGCATGGAAATTTTTCCCATTAAATATGTAAATGTGGACTCACAAATAAATGTATACTACCCATTGTATCATTCTACCTTAATGTACTGCCTGGATCTTGCTTAGACTTATGTAAATAACTCTGTACCTCTTATAAGATTTATGGAACAGGACACCTCCATAAGCCAGACTTTTAACCCTGTCCCTAATAGTTATGTCCTGTATTAAAGTAACTATCTTTACTGCTATTTATTTTTTAACTGAGAAGCATCACTTTGAGTAACAGACCCAACCAAACAAAAAGCAAATCCCTTTTTACTAATACCCAATCAAATCATGCTTGTTTGGAACTTTACACATCTTGTCTGCTGCCATCTTATTTTGCCTCAAGAAGTCCTACAGTACTTTTACTTTATAAAAGAGCAGTTGCTAACGTAGTTTATCCTTCATTTTGCCATTATTTATCTTTAGCCCACATCTCACAAAGTTTACTCACTGCTCGCATTTGAAACAAAGGAAAATCAATAAGACTGATCTTGAGTCTCCCAACTGTACATACAGCAGCCAAGAAGCAAAACTGCAGTCCACTTGATTTTTAAAAGTGTTTCTCAGCTCAGACACATCACTGAAATACAAAACACCAATTCAGCTCTAGTTGAGCAAATGATACATCTGCTCACAAGCATCACAGCTGCAAATAACCATAGCAGCTGAGAATCAAAACTCTGATACCCCTCACTAATGTATCCCAACTATCAATCATGACTTTGGCATGGTGAAAAAAAACATGTACCTCCATTTTATCCCTAAGAAGTTTGTTCCTAGTTGTAAATACATCCTCCACATGTAAAGACAAAAATTCACAGTGACCACAGCAAACCACAAATCACTCTCTCCTAAATGTCCACCGTACTCTCTGTTTCTACGGCTCCTAGCCTCTCTTGACTGAAATCTCCCTCTTTCTCCCCCCAAGATCCAGACCCACACAAAGTGCTGTAAAAAATGTACCTCTTGTTTTCACCAACAGTTCAACACCCACTCTTTACTCTGAGTCCTCCTCATGTAGTATCCATAATACAGAGGCAGCACAATGAACAGCAACAAGCTCTCCTAGATTGTAATCTCCTACATGGGTGTACATGATATGAGGTACTGTAATGAGAGTGGTACAGAAGTAGGATTCCCCAGTAATCCAGTGTCTGCCAAGTCCATAGGAGCTGTGGCCCTGAAGAAGTACTGGGGAAGAGTCACCCCATTTCCAAATGCCCACTAACCCAGAAGAAAGATAACAGTAAGTCAGAAGTATACATTTAAAGATTCCAGTCTCCCCACAGGTTCCCAAGGAAAGAGTTCATCTCAATGACCCATGGAAGTGTAGGACTACCTGGAGGTATATGCTACAGGTTAGTGCAGTTGTACCTTCCTGAGAGAGGTTCAAGCTTCAGCCTTGCCTAAGTTGCCTTATTTCTGTGGTTACTGCCAAGCTGTGGGTTTTCTGTGTTATCCTATACTGTACTGTTCTTTACCTGCTGTGTCGTACCATACTGTAACATATACCATACCATACCGTACTGTACCATGCCATACTGTACCATATCATACCATACTGTACTATATTGTACTGTACTCTGCTATTTCTAAAGCTGGTGCACCAGTATTTTCTGTAAGGCCTAGAACCTAGCCAGTCAGAATAT